>OX578134.1:58853594-60268594 GCA_951213105.1 Amaurobius ferox
TTTTATTATTATTATTAATTACTTAGTAGTAATAGTTGTAGTAGAGAGTAGTAAACATTCAAGAAAGTTGTAGATTCAGGACTCATACTGTGCTAATTCATGTACTATAGGGCGTAAACTAGAGTCTTTCAGATTCTCCTTTCAATTATCAGCAGCAGGGTTCTTTTTAATTCATATTGAGTATTGTATCCGTCCTAAAACCACTTTATTTTTTGCTTAAATTCTGTGCATCTACATACTGAAACAACGAAATTACAATATCTTTGAGTTTAAATGATTATCCAAATTTGATTATTTCTGCAACGAAGCCTATTTTCCACTTATGTAAAATGTAAACAGCAAAATATGTAAGATGAGTTGTATTATAATTGCTGTATTTCTTTAACACAAAATTATTCAGCTCATGGAGTCTGCATAGCTGATATGAATCAAATATTCATTGATTTTACAAAGAGAAGGACGATTTTTTTCGATGAAGTTCTAGGCATAGAGTTTAATTACTTGCAGCTCCATGGCCTTAATTTTTAAATAAAATAAATTATTATAGTATTGAGATGAATGAAATGAATGGGAATATGTTATGAATGAAATGCTGGTTTTATAGGGAAATCCAGGCGTGTTATTTTTTCTATGACGTCATTTGAATGAATTTCAGTTGTTTTCGATGAAGTTTTCAAATATAATAAATTATCGTAGTATTATGATAGTTTTAAAAATATTACCGAGGAATGTATCACATTTTAGAGATGTTTAAACCAGGCAATTTATATTTCAATGCTGTCATTTGAATCAAGTTCATTTTTTTCAATGAAGGTTTAAGTTTTCAAATATAATAAATAAATGTAGTATTGTGAAAGTTTTAAAATATTACCGAATAATGTATTGAATTTTAGACTTGTTTAAATAAAATTGCATTGAAGTTGGAAAGTGGTTCATAATCAATGCTTTAAGCATGATTGATCTTTCTTGTTTTTCCTTCTATACACACTCTATTGCAGAAAAATATATACACCCATAAAAAATTGACTCACAGCCGAGAAACTGCATGCAAATGTCGTTGAAAGAGTTATACAAGATCAAACTGTCAGCGCTAATGACGTTATAGCACATATAGGACAACACATCGTGAAGCATTTAAAAGACCGGTGTTCCCGCTCACGGGCAATTGGAACTGGATTTTTTGTTTGATACTGTAAGTTGTGTACAAATATGTCTTTGAGATGTACTCGATTGCACTACGATGAATTCTCGGACTTACAGAGAGGTAGCTTCATAGGCCAAAAAGAAGCTGGTTCGTCCAACAGCCGCCATCTTGGGCGGAGATACATTCTGCAGCCGATTGTCCTGCCTATGCTGTCAAATCATCCAGATTTCATTTACTAGCAAGACAGCACTCTACCACATACAGCACGATTTTCTCAACAATGTCTTCAAAGGTTTAATATCCTTCCATGGCCCTCCAGAGAGAGAGAGAGAGGTTCCCAGACATATCTCCAAATTTAACACATTTACAAGTGTTTATACCAGTACCAGAGATATTTCTCTAAGAATATTTTATTTATCGCTTGGACTAGAATTGCAGCTATATTTCTGCCAAATATAGAACTTAAAAACGTTTTTTTCTAACCAGCCTGCATGTTTATATATAATATATATATATATATATATACATACATGCATACATATATATATATATATACATACATGCATACATATATACATATATATATATATATATATATATATATATATATATATATATATATATAAATTAAAAGATTTTAATCGAAAACTATGCATAAACTACGGTAAGTACCAAAAAACCCATCTCTAGCATATCTTACAAATAGGTAACTATAGACCAAGACTAAGGATAAAAATAGAAGGTAACTTATCACTATAATAGAAAGGGAATGAGGAGAATATTAGTATACAAAAATCAAAATTTAAAAGATATATACATAAATATATAATTATATAAGTATATATATAAAATGAAAAAGAAAACACGGCAAAAATGAGAAAATACCATAATAATTAGCTCAAGATTAAAGATCAAGATATGGAGAACAATCAATTGAAACTACACAAAAAATGGCGGTTAGTTCGAAATTGCATTCTCGTCAGGACAGCCATGCAATTCGAATTAAAACCGATAGAATAGCCAGTTTCTGACAATGGCGATAGTATTTAACTGTAGACACCATTGGAACTGTCTACTGGCTAGTGGAAAGAGAAATAGTATAAATCAAAGGAATTATAAATGAGAAATATAAAAACAGAAATATTAACTCATAGACACAGCTACCACGCGGAAGTCGAACATGCTCGCAGTGGAGCAGTCGACAGAGCATTTTACCTCTCTTCGTCAATGCGAGTGGACACCGGAATGAATACACTTGAACGAAACATAATTTGTATGAAACCTTTCAAAAATAGTAATCAGTATAGGACTCAGGAAAAGTGGAAAGTAGTCTTTCAAAAATAGTAACCAGTATCAGACTCAGGCCTTGTGGTAAGTTAGGTGATAAGAATGGGTGAAATTCACAAAAATGAGTTATCCAATCCAGGATAAATAATGCATTTGTAAAATTATTAAGTGGTGTATTTGAAATTATTAATAATATTATTTCCAAATACTTCCAGATAGTGGTAATTTTGAGAAATGCGTTTAAGATTATTGATGTGGAGAAAGTGAAACTGAGGATCAGAAAGTCGATGTATTCGAAAGAACTAGTTTAAAATGATGTTTCTAAACAATTGAATAGAATTACAAGATCGATATGATAGCAACCTTTTGATAGTGAAGTTGTAAGAATCTTTTTTATCATAAGATTGGTGATAACATGATTATTGAGGGTATCTAAATTTTGGTCTAAATAATTTACAGTTTGACTAACACTAAGCTCATTAATGATTACTTCTAGGTTAGATGGGTAAAAATCAATATTAATTGGATAGGAATCATCAATGATAATACAAATTAAGTCGTCAACATATCTATATGTAATATATGAATTAGAGTTAAAATGACATTCATAATAATAAAAATATAAGTTAGCCAGAATACTACTACTACAGCCCCCTTGTGATACACCAGATGTTTGTAAATAAATGTTATTACCTTAGATAATATAATTGTTGTATAACACAAAGTTCAAGAGCATAGGAAAGTTTTAAACATTAAATGCAACATTATTGGAAGATAGATAATCATGATAAAAAGAGATAATAACTTTATATAAATCTTTAATATCTATATTATTATATAGGTTTTTAAAATCAAAGGTATGGAAACCCAGAATGTGTGGAAGCTTGCTAAGGTGATTAACTAAATCAAAACTAATGTTCAAAAGGAAATATCCTGAATTCTTAAATTTAAGAGATTCATTAATTCTATTTAAACAGTTTAGCAAGTACTTACTAGCTGTAGTAGTAAAGGTATTATGTCCACAAGTGACCGTTCTAAAACTGAGGGGTGATTTGTGAAATTTAGAAACCAAGGTAACATATGGAAATTTATAAAACTTAGAATTAATATTTAATTGTGTATATAATTTTAGCATTTTAGTTTTGATTTTGATAGACTGATTATTAATGGGTGATATGATTATTTTTAAATAATTCTGTAACAGAGAAACATAATATTTTTTACAAATAATGGCATAATTATTAAAAGCTTTATCTACATAAGTTAAACCGCTTCAAAACCACTTTAATGGATATAGATTTTATTATTTGGAGTGAAGTGTTAGTGATTCCTGGAGTAACTCTGAGAATGATTGATGCTACATTTCAGGATTTATTAAAATCTGATCTGCCCTTTGTTAGTAAATGTATTCTTTTGGGGAGCAATTTCAGACAGGTTTCACCAGTAATCAAACGAACTGGCAAAAGTCAGATAATTGGTGCCGCAGTAAAAGGTGTCGAAAGCCCAGACCATCCGGCTCGTCCAAGGACTTAGAGCAATTTAATGAATGGCCGGTCAGTAAAAGGTGTGGAATTGTGGCAATCTATCAAACGTTATTTACTGACAAGAAACATAAGTGCAGAAGCACATTGTTTTGGTGATTGGTTACTGAATATAGGTAATGGATCATTTAATCACTTGGCGATATTCAATGACATGCTATATGATAACATAATCACTGAAACGTTTGGAAGTAATTTCAGTGAAGAAGTATTGTCAGTATGTGTCCTTTTACCACCACTCAATAATCAAGTAAATCAATTGAATGATCAGGTGATGCAGAATATGGAAGATGAAATGTTTGAATGTTCTGGTCATGAAAATGCTACATCTGTTGATTATGATGCAATTGATTATGAAACCTCATGCTGTGTTTCCAGCCAGAGTATTTAACCACCATTAATATAACAGGTACATTAATATCACCCCCCAAAACTACACCTTAAAGTTCATGCTATAGTTAGTCAGAAATATTTACATTGTTGATGGACTATATTATGGTATACGCCTAATCATCCGCAGGGACAGTAAAAAGTTTTTACTCTACACTATCATGATAAGTCATAGTGCAGGGGAAATTACATGTATTCCTTGAATTACCTTTCACACAAAAGATAATGCTGATTTGTACTTCATAATACATAGGACACGGCTTCCAGTTCGGCTGACGTTTGCAACAAATTCCAAAGGCAGACTTTTAACAAAGTAGATTTGTACATGAATCAGAACTGTCCTAACTTCGTTCATGAACAACTTTATGCATCCTTATCCAGATGTCGGTTCATGTTTGGTATAAATTAAAATTGTCGGAGCAAACATCAAGTAAAAATCAGCTTCTATTGAAATTAATGTATAAAACAGTTCTGTAGATCTTTTATTAAACCAGTATTTTTATTAAACCAGCCCTTGAATTGCTAAGGATAAAAATCTGATGTGGGCAACACATGACTTTCCTTATATAATGTAATGAATTTACTACTTTTACAGTAAAAAAAGAGGTTTTTCTTATAGTAGATACTAATATTCTTTCCAAGATATTGAATTTTCGACAATGAGTCGTCATTTTCATTGATTTAGCATCATTTTTATCCATTTGGCGAGATTTTCATTAATTTAGCAACATTTCAAAAAAGTCGCCAAGTTGGCGACATTCCGCCAAATTCGTCGCTAAAATCTCGCCAAGCGTTATGCACTAAGAAAAAAGTTATTCTTACAGCAGATAAATGACTATTGACGTTCAAATACAAAAGTATTATTGAAAAGTGAACATGTTTCTCAATAGGAATTTTTTTTTTTATGTGACTTTTTCATAATTTTTTTGAAAAATGTACAATATCTCGAGAACGGTTCATGTTAGCGTTCTAAAATTTATGCCAATCGTTTTCTAATGAAAAATTACATAAGAAATGTCTATTTGCGTAACTTTATTAGCGGTTTTGATTTTTTGACGATTTTTTCAAAATTTCATTCGAAAATTTAGGGGGGTTCTGAACATTCGATTACGTATAAAAACAATAGGCTTCCAGTGTTTATGGATTATGATTTTTGTACCGAATTTGGTTCGAATCGGTCCATTCGTTCGTCAGTTATCGTCTCCACATACTCACTGACACACACACACACACACATATACTTTCACACACACACACACACACACACAGACATCACTTCAAAAATGTTTGATTCGTGATCAGGGATGCTTGAAACGTGCTCTCCCGTCGAAAACTCGAATTCGAATTTTCGACCCCGTCACAATACTTTCCTTATACATTATGTATATAAGGAAAGTAAAAATAGTGGTTCTCATATGACTGGATTACATTTTATTCATAGTTGGTGGTCATTTTATTTGAGAAAAATGAAACTTTTCGGTTTGTAGCACTTCCAAAGTGCAATGGAAAACTACTATATTTTTACATAGGTCATCAGGCAAACCAACTGCTTTTTGCATTCACTATCGTTGCTGGAAAGACGCACCCTCAGATCGGAGTGACTACTGCAGGCTACACTAATAGAACTTGTAAGAGAAGCGAGCTAGCTGATGGGGCCGAGCTAAACGAGGCATTCAGTGGGGGTTAGCTAGCGACAGCCCCTAGTAATAAAATAAGGCTGTCACTATTTCTCACCGTTTTGAAATATTTCACACATATACATTCCTAAATAAATAATGTTTATGCATTACTACTCTCTTCAATATATACGTCAATATTCAATACTTTAAATATCACTTTAAATGTTTTACAGTCATTTTTCGCCATAAAAGCCACGGAAATATGTGGGTGATGCAATTTCTTTAGCATCACTGTATACATACTGTTTTTCTTTAAATACATTAATAGAGAACGATTAATTCGAACAATATTTTTTATGTCTGTCTTGGTCTACAAATCTTGCATTTCACCTAGTTTTTCATAAATTTTTAACTTTTTATTGTTAAACTAGCCGTACAGCCCGTCAAAGGGGGATAAAAGGGGAGATAAAAATTTTGATCGAAAAATAAGCAAAGCATATAAAAGAGACTTGTTCTTTCTTTCACCTGATTTCACGTTTCAGAGAATTAATATTACACTAGAAAAAGCCGGACTTTTAATGGATTAGTGCATATGAAGTATGCGACCTGTGAAACAAATACTTATGAAATTAGAATTATGAAAAATGTGTTTTAATATTTGATAATCATAATACAAAAGAGCATATAAGTTTTTAGAATTTGAATACTAAGTTAAACAAATTAGAATACCGGAAAACAATAAGATCAATGCAAAACATTTAAATCGCAAAAATGTATTACTTTCCTTATATACATAATGTATAAGGAAAGTATTGTGACGGGGTCGAAAATTCGAATTCGAGTTTTCGACGGGAGAGCACGTTTCAAGCATCCCTGATCACGAATCAAACATTTTTGAAGTGATGTCTGTGTGTGTATGTGTGTGTGTGTGTGTGTGTGTGTGTGTGTGTGTGTGTGTGTCAGTGAGTCTGTGGAGACGATAACTGACGAACGAATGGACCGATTCGAACCAAATTTGGTACAAAAATCACAAACCGTAAACACTGGAAGCCTGTTGTTTTTATACGTAATCGAATGTTCAGAAACCCCCAAAATTTTGGAATGAAATTTTGAAAAAATCGTCAAAAACTCAAAACCACTAATAAAGTTACGCAAATAGACATTTATTATGTAATTTTTCATTAGAAAACGATTAGCATAAATTTTAGAACGCTAGGATGAACCGTTCTTGAGATATTGTACATTTTTCAAAAAAATTATCAAGAAGTCATATAAAAAAAAAATTCCTATTGAGAAACATGTTCACTCTTCATATGTAATACCATGCGATAAATTGAATGACATCATTCTCGTGGATCTAGCTCGTTCCATTCATGAAAAAAGATACTTTGAATAATACTTTTGTATTTGAACGCCAATAGTCATTTATCTGCTGTAAGAATAACATTAAATAACTTATTTCTTAGTGCATAACGCTTGGCGAGATTTTGGCGACGAATTTGGCAGCATGTCGCCAACTTGGCAACTTTTTGAAATGTTGCCAAATTAATGAAAATATCGCCAAATGGATAAAAATGACGCTAAAGCAATGAAAATGACTACTAATTGTCGAAATTTCAATATCTTGGAAAGAATATTAGTATCTACTATAAGAAAAACCTATTTTTTTTTACTGTAAAAGTAGTAAATTCATTACATTATATAAGGAAAGTCATGTGTTGCCCACATCAGATTTTTTAATATTGTTACCAATGTGTAAAATGCCCCCACTGGAGTCTTATTTGATAACCAGAAAGAAAAAAAAACTTTACATGCAGCTATTCCTATGACTTGAATTTTGGGTTGCCATATGAAATTCGGAGAAGGGTTGTCAGATTTGACGATTTGTCGCCAATTTGGAGAGTTCTGGAATTTACTCACACCTTCTCGATATAACAAATATTTCAAGAGATTCCAGCCCATTCTGGGAGTTTATATGGAGAGTATATAAAAGGAGATATTGCTCAGTTGAAGCGGTTTACGTGATACGAGTTACATTGAATTGTGCGATACATTATTGATTTGAGAACAATATCTGCTGTTTCATGAAATTAATGGAGCAATTAATTTCTGTTTTGCTGTACCTAACAGTTGTTTAGTGATCTTATGAGATAGTTATCGAGCTATTTGCTATATATTGTTCCTGCTTACGTTGTGCTTGTAAATAAACGTTTTAGTTATCCAGAAATTTTGGACTCATTCTGGAGATATATCCAGGAGATACCACTATTCCAGGAGATACGTTTAACAATATATAGAAGCACGTTTACATCTCAGTGCATCATGCACGCGCACACCCTTTGATTAGCTGTTTAAAGGCCGTTGTTTACTTATTATTTGCAAGAAGCGTAGTGAGCATACGCGGTTTAAAAGTGGGCATTTCACCATGTTACAGTTCGTTTTAATTATTAATATTTTTTAATTATTAATATTGTAAATAAATTATTGATCAGAGTTTAATAAAGCCAGTTCAATAAGTTATGAATAAAAAAGGGAAAATTTTAAATAAACAAAGCATTAATTTTATTAAAACCAATAAGCAATATATGTGTCAAGTAAAAATTTCTATTTTTGCTTTTCGAATTATTTGAATAGTTTTATGGTGTCAGCTAAAAATATTGAATACTAAGGCGGTACTCCTCGTAAGAAAATAGTAAAACACTGGTGCTCCCGAAGAGTTAAAGTTTGTACCTGTTCTATGGTATAGAACAGTGGATATTTGAAACATCTTTCTTGTAATCATTTGACGCCCTTCCTCGTGATGTTTTGAAAATAATTTTCAATCAACATAACTCACGGACGACTCCAGATACGATTAAGAGAGAAAAAATTTCTTTCTGAAATTAAAACTTGATTTAATAGTTTTTGGAACTTATATAAAAAATAACTTTGGGACAAATATTTCGTGTATGGAGTGTTAATGGGTATTTCACTAATTTGATGTTCTATACTTACAAGTGTACACCTGCATTCTCTTCAATAGGTTCCAAACACATTGCTCTCATTCGATCAGTATTGAACATCATGTTTGTAAATCTCAAAATGTTCAAATGGGCCACAATATGAAAAGCCTGCTGCTCATATGTAGTAGAATGTTTGGTGAGTGATTTGAAAATAGTGATAATTAGGACTGACATAAGATTATATATTATGAACTCAAATGTTTCTATACATTCCCGTTGCGTTATTTGCGTATTATTTTACGCTCCAGTTAGGCACATTACTTGTTAAATAATATAAGTTAATATTTGTGTGCGGGTGGACTTCGTAGTTTCCTCACTTTTCATACTTCAACTTCATGAATTCCTCTTTTAACAAAGACAACATTTATTAAAACTTTCGAACAAATTCACAATTCAGGCGTTCCATTAAAAAGATGCACAATACAGCACACGATTCAAACAAATTGCGCCTACGTCGTTTATAAAATCCGTCTGTAAAATACCAACTATGAACTCAATAACATAGAACACAACATCTATGAGTCCGTCGGGTGCTGAGATCTATGAATAAGCAGAAGAACCAACCTAACATATATTTACTGTTATTTTGAAAAATTTTATCAATGAAATTACTGAGTATTAAAATTAAAAACGTTACCTACTTTTTACTGTCCTCTTCCGACAATTAATGAGGACAATTCTGCTTGCTTTTCATTATAGCAACGTGTCAACCTTAGGCCCGTAGCCAAGTAGCGGCCAGAGGGGACTAAGTTCTCCCCCAAGAGGTGAATTCCCCCCCTCCCCGCTGATAAAAATATTAAATTTTTAGTAGTGATATGAAATTTCATCCGACATGTCATCCTAATTTTGCAGAAAAAATTGCTTTATGGGGATTTTATAAATTACTTCGTTTCAAAGATTTTTTAATTTATCTAAATTTGTGGTTATACATAGGTTCAATTTATTTAATTATTTAATTTTAAAATATTTAAGTTTAAAAAATTAAAGCTTTTTGGATACTTTTGTATTATCGCGGCGTTCACTGTTATTCGTTATCGAATCAAAATCCACTGATAAGTAGTTAAGAGTTAATATTAAGTGCTAACTTGTATTTACTTTCAGAAATCTCTTTCAATTAATTAACATATTTGCTACTAGTTAAAGCTTATATTAAAATCAATTGTAATTATTATATATTAATATTAATGTCTAATAGCTGTATGGATATTCCTAATTGACTCATAGCTTGCAAATATAAATATGCAATTACTTATTTTTGTTAATAATTTATATGGATTGAAATATAAAATAACTATCATGGTTTATGAATTCTAATGATTAATTGTTTCAGTAAGTCCCGCCTTCAAAACTATTTAGTCCCCATGAATTTCAACCCAGCCTCTCTTAAATTTCATTTCTGGCTACGACCTTGGTCAACCTCTTGGAAATAACATTTCGCAAGTATCAAGAATAACTTAATATGAATTTTGAGAAACCAGAGCAAAACGAGACATACACACCAATAGTTTTAGAGCAAGGATTTCGAAATAGATATCTACCTAAGAGTACATTTTATTTATGTTACAGCTGCTCAAAACAAACTCCAGCTAGTAAAGCAAAACAGGAGCAGTTATTGCCTTCACAATTATACTACATGAAATAAAACCTATAGTTTTGGAATGAATGTTTGATGATTCAGTAGTATTTCATTCCTCTCAATTTGGTTCATAATACTGGTGAAATAATGTTGTAATTTTTATTAATTAATGTATCGTTAATTCATGTTTTAGTCGTCCTCAATCCATCGATGGACGAATTTAAAAGTAAATTTTGTGTGAGATACTAAAAAAAAAATATTTTTTCAAAATTTATTTTAAATATCAAGAAGTTATGTTACGCATATCATTCAAAGTTCCTTGCTTAATATTAAAATTGAAACTATGTGATAATATTTTCAATTACTAAGGAAACAATTTGTATGAAAACCTCTGAAAATCCCGCTTCAGCATTAAGAAACACAAAATCCTTTTCATTTTTCGAATGTTTTTTGCTAACATTCTCAGATCATAACCTCGCTATTAAAAATCACTAATTTGCAAAACTAAGAATTAGCGTTTTAGATGCACTACACGTGTATTTTTTTTTTATTTTTTTATAGGGGGAGGTTGAAATTTTTTTATAAGAAATCTATTAATTTCTTTGATTTTTAAATGCTTTGTAATCACGCTCAGAACATTACCTCACTTAAAAGGCTCCAATTTCTAGACCAATAATTAAATTTCTGAATCGAAAGATACATATAAATATGTACTTACATTTATAATCAAACAGAAATTAATAGATAGATAAAGGGAAAAATCTATAATTAGCATGAAAACTCGAAGTCGTTCGGATGGTTTTATATAATTAAGGGACCCTGGAAAACGAATGAACTAATTTTTGCATAAAAACGCTCCCTCTCTCATTCTTCCTTGTTCTCTCCCTCCCTCTCTCATTCTTCCTTGTTCTCTCCCTCTCTCATTCTTCCTTGTCCTCTCCATCCCTCTCTCATTCTTCCTTGTTCTCTCCCTCCTTACCTCCCTCTCTCTTTCATACATACACTCTCTCTCTTTCACACAGACACTATTTTTCTTTCACACACACACACTCTCTCTCTTTCACACACACACTCTCTTTCTTTCACACACACTCTCTCTTTCACACACACTCTCCCTCTTTCTGTCTCTGTTATCCCTTATCTCAATTTCTCTCTGCTACACCATGTCTGTCTCCGTTACTTATTCTTTTCTCTCGCTCTCTCTCTCGCTTTCTCTCTCTGTTCCTCCTTTTCTCTCTTTATTACTTTCCTTATATACCTTGCATAATGTAGAGGAAAGTATTGTGATGGGGTCGAAAATTCGATTTCGAGTTTTTGACGGGAGAACACGTTTCACCCATCCCTGAACACGAATCAGATGTTTTTGAGATAATGTCTCTCTCTCTCTCTCTCTCTCTGTGTGTGTGCATGGGTAAGTGTGTGTGTAAGTGTATGTGCATGTGTGTGTGTGTGTGTGTGTCAGTGAGTCTATGGAGACAATATCTCATGAACGAATGGAACGTTTCTAATGAAATTTGGTACAAAATTTACAATCAGTAAAGACAGGAAGCCTATTGTTTGTTGAAACGCAATTGAATGTTCAGAACCCGACTAAATTTTCGAGTAAAATTTTGAAAAAAATCAAAACTTTTAATAAAGTTACGTAAATAGTCATATTTCTTATGTAATTTTTCATTAGAAACGATTGACACAAATTTTAAAGCGCTAACCTGAATCGTTCTTGAGATATTGCATTTAAAAAAAAATTCAAAAAATCATATAAAATAAAATAAAAATATTAACTATTGTGAAATATACTCACTTTTCCTAAGAAATATCATGCGATAAATTTTGTAACATCATTCTCGTATGTCTAGCTCGTTCCGTTCATGAGAAAAGATACTTTGGGTAATACATTACGATCACTTCAAGTGGGTGCTCTCATTCGATCAGTGTTTAACATCATATTTGTAAATCTCAAAGTGTTCTAATGGGCCACAATATGAAAAAGTTGCTGCGCATGTGCAGTAGAATTTTTGGTGAGTGATTTGAAAACAGTGATAATTAGGACTGACTTAAGATTATAGTTTATGAACTCAAATGTTTCTATAAATTCATGGCAATGTGGGCAGCACATGACTTTCCTTACATAATGCTATGAATTTATTACTTTTACAGTAAAAACGAAATAAGGTATTCTTATAGTAGATACTTATATTCTTTTCAAGATATTGAATTTTCGTCAATTAGTCGTCATTTTCATAGATTTAGCGTCATTTTTTTTTCCATTTGGCGAGATTTTCGTTAATTTGGCAACATTTAAAAAAGTTGCCAAGTTGGCCATTTTTCTTTCGTTATCTATCAAATGATTATCCCATATACCAAATATCAAGCCTCTATCACGTTCTAAAAGAGGTGTCTCTACTTCACTCTGAAAATCTAACATTTTTGTGTGCGACACCCCCTAAAGTAGAAAATATTGGAAAACTAAAATTGTACACTTTCTTCCTTCCAAACTATCTACCCGTACACCAAATTTCTAATCTCTATCTCATCCCAAAGCATGTTTTCTTATCAATTCACCTTTCGAACGTTTTTCTCTGGAGCACCCCTTAGACGAACGTTTTTAAAAAACTATATTCGTTTTGGGAGTTTTTATCAAATGATTTGTCCATATACCTAATTTCAAGCCCCTATCAAATTTTAAAGGAGTCTTTTCTCATTTATTCGGTAAATCGAACATTTTGGTGTACTGCATCCCCTTAAGTAGAAAATATTGGAAAGCTGAAATTGCACACTTTCTTCCTTTCGAACGATTTACCCATACACCAAATTCGAAGTCTCTATCTTATGGCAAAGTATGCTTTCCTATCACTTCACTTTTCGAACGGTTTGGTGTGGAGCAGTCCCTCTACTGAACGTTTTCAAAAAATTCGATTTTTCCAGGGGGTTTCATCGAACGATCGAGCCGTATACCAAATTGCAAGTCTCTATCTATTCTGGAAGTACCTAAAAAAGCGTGACAGACAGACAGACGGACACTTGGCAATTTGTATATATAGATATAAATAAATAAATAAACTAAGAAAAGTTGAATTTGTGCCTGTATAGGGAGACATGTTCAACTCGCATCATATGTTTATCCTTCTGATATTTATTTTGATGCAAATGAACCTAAAAAATGTGGAATATAAATGTCTCAAAGTCAAGTGGAATTACACTTCTCAAATACTTCTAGTAAAAATTGACGAGGATGTGTTATGAGGATGAACGAGGAGTTGAAACAGCGTTCTGAAAGCCATCTTACACTGTGATCTTCGCACTACGAAACACTTCTTGAAAATTATTTGTTTCAAAGAATGCCAAAAAATTTGGAATCTAATTATGTACAACAATAATTATTATAGGTTTGTGCACCGATTGCCGATAACATCATCTATGGACCGATTTTAAGCTTTTTATGCGTTTTTCATGGAATGTTTCATGTAGATGATTGCAATATCAGCAATAAAGCTTGCTGTGTGCTCCAATTCTACAAACCTCTACGGACTCCGACAAATTAGAGCCTTCCTTAAATTCGTTTGGGGCTCTCACGAATGATGTTATATGCAATGGGGAGTGCGATCCTGATTTTGAAAAGGCTTTGAAAAGTTCTACTTTATGCAGTTTCAACGAGTTCAAACTAGACCATTTCATTTAAGCTCAATTATTATGAAATTTACGGCTGCTCCTTGGGAAGACTGAATTTATCAGTCTCCATAGAGGTTCCTAAAATTGTGGCGCATAGTTTTCTTGCTGCCATTTCAAATACCAAATATCCTATAATGACCAGGGAATAAAATGTACAAAACAAGTTCGAAACAACAAATGTACTAAAATGATGTTATCTGGGATGGTAACACAGTCTTAACTCTGGAAATATCCTTTCAAAGTGGGCCTTACATGAATAATCAATGACTGTAAGTTTTGCTTCACAGCTTATTAGCAAGCAACGACCACCAATCTAAAGAACTGTTTACGAGTTCCAACTACCTGCCAGATTTAGGTTTCACTGTAATAATTTCAGTAATATCAAAAGCAAAGAAACAATACACCCACTACGTGAAATTGAAGCTGTTTTGATACAATTTCACTTATCAAATGCATTTCAATCAATCCCTTTTAATATGAGTCATTGACAGAATTTTTCAAGATAAGTTGCAAGTCCTGATATTCAATGGGAACTGCTATTGTTTCTTAGATCCTTGGTGAATGGATAAGTCTCCGTTTGCTTATGATATTAGGCGCTCACTTTTACTAATTTCCTGCAGATAAAATGGCAATATGTTTGTTTTACTCTTTGTTTCTCTTACAGCACCCCTTTTCCCTTGACGTGAATTTGCTTTTATCAAAAACCATGTTTTTCATTGAAAAATATTTATTTATTTTCGTGAATGGATTTACACCAAAAGCATCTAAACCTTTAAAAGGCATTAACAAGAACAAAAATCTTCGTAAAAAGTGATAAAATTATCCCTGTATCCATATTCTTTAATGTTTCCCATAAAAATATCCATAGAGTTCAGTGTTATCTGTGATAAATTTTTCACTTTTTGTGCTCTCTAATTTCATTAAATTTATAAAAATTGATTAATGTTCAAATGTATTTTAAACAAGAAATTTATGAACGAGCCATCATATGGTGGAAAGTGATGTATACACTTATTTTTGGAACTATTAAGAATTTTCATTCTTTTTTGCTCCCTTATATCGTACAGTCAAGAGCATTTTAGGTAAAACCGGAAATGTCATCTGTAGAATAGGATGTGGAAATCCTTAATGAACTTCTCTAACCTCTCTAAAATTAGGTGATAAATTCGAATCATCTATGTCATCGGAGATCTATCTATAGACAATCGTAAAAAATAGATATGGCAAGGAAAAAGTATTCTTTTCGATTGAAAGTGAGCTCTCTAGAGCGTCAAATGCAAATCCTTAGTGTCCCCACCCACAATTCTCAACAGAACTTGATTCTGAATCGATATCAGTCATCATCTAAGCTTTATCTACAGCCGATTTTGAATAGATGTTTAAAAAATTTTAACATGTTTGAACCAAAAGTGAAAGTTCTTACTGAAGCGCTCTCCTTCTTTAATGTCCATTGTCTATTCTCTATCTATATCCAATCTTTGGAAATACATAGATGTATCAAGTAAAATTAAAATGTTTTAACCAGTAATTGAAAAATAATCAGTTGTGGAAAACTTTAGCGAATCCCAATCCCCATTCTCCTTCAGAAATTGATGCTGAATCTATATCAGTCATCATCTAAGCTCTAGCAATAGCCAACCCTAAGAAATAGATATTTCAAGGAAGAATTTTTAGTAAAAATAATAGTTAAAATAGTTTGACATAATTTTTGCCACCAACAATATACCAAAATATTCGGAAGTGACAAAAACTTCGCTCTGACAAGTGAAACAAAAAACGCCTTTTAAAATATTTTATTTGATAATGCAACGTAAAACATAAATTAACAGACATTTTCTGATGTTTTGTTTCTGACTTTGCTTGTATAACTCTTCTAATTTTGCGAGATTGAAAAATAAACTCGCTTTACTTCCAAGACAGGCTAATTCCACCAAGTTTTATTTTATGCTACATTATTATACAAAACCATATTTTCCAATATTCTAACATTATTTAGCTCAGTTTTTCAGCCATTTCAATTTACTCAGTACCTTATTATATAATATGTAATATCAGAATAGTGATTTTCCGTGTATATTGAGTTTATAATTTACAGTAATCTGTAATATATAATAAGATTCAGGTAACCAGTCTTCCCATCAGGGCCGCCCATGGAAATTGCGGCGCCCCATACAAACTTTTGTCACGCAGCCCCCTTCATATCTAATTTATTATGTGAATTTTCCATGTTACCAGTCTCAAAAGAAAATATTCACATTCCGGGTACTTTCTCCCCACCCCACCCCCTTTCTAATTAGCGTTCGTCCCCTCGTCTCTTGCTCCCGTCCACTTTCCAGCCCAAACATTTTTAACATTTACAACATGATTGAAAAGAGTTTATGACTTTGGTCTGTCTATCTGTCTGCCCGACATGTGAGAATGTAAATGAATAATATCACCCAGTTAGTTATAGATTGAACCCGCGTTGAAAAAGTGAAGTACATTGAACCCTATGGGACCTAATTCTTCAAACGTTTTTTAAGCGAAGTTAAAATTCGCAAATTGCTTTGAACGTTACAGGAAATATTCAAATTATCCCACAAGATATATAAAAAATACTGAGGAAAATATATTCGGTAGTTTTTAAATAAAAATTAAAATAATAATGACACACATATTATATGAAGAGATCACGTGACCCACTTCAAAATAAAATATGGCATCCATATTTTTTCCCAGTGTCAAAACAGTGATTATTTTCGTGAGTTCTTCTTTTCGTGAGAACCCGGGTTGAAAAAACGAAATACATTGAACCCTATGGGACCTAATTTTTCAAAAATCTTTTAAGCAAAGTTAAAATTGGGAAATATTCAAACTTTATCATAAAATATATAAAAGGAATTTGAGCAAAATATGTTTGGTAGCTTTTTAAATAAGAATTAAAATAATAATTGCAAATAATAATTGCACCCATATAATATGAAGAGATCACGTAACCCGCTTTAAAAAAAATATTGAATCCATCTATTTTTTTCCCAATGTAAAAATCGTGATTTTTAAAGTTCTTTTAAATTTATATTTAGTGTTGCATCCGTCCTAAAACCGCTTTATTTTTGCCTATTTTCTGTGCCAACACAATTGCAATATTTTTCAATTTAAATGATCACCAAACTTTGATTATTTCTACAACGAAGCCTAATTTTAACGTATGCAGAATGTAAACAAGTCAAGCTGTAAGATGAGTTGTTTAAGAATTGCTGAATTTTTTAACGCAAAATTATTTAGCTCTGGAGTCTGGAATATAGGTAATATGAATGAAATATTCATTGATTTTACATAGAGATAAGACGATTTTACAGCAGTGCCTTTTTCAATGAAATTTTAAGCATGGAGTTTGAAAGGACTTTTAACTCCGTGGTTTCAAGTTTTTAAGTAAAATAAATTAATATAGTACTGTGATAATTTTTTTAATATCACCGCTGAATGTATCGCATTTTAGAGATGTTTAAATAACATTGCATTTCAGTTGAAAAGTGTTTAATAATCAATGCTTTATGCATGATCTTTTTCGTTAATATACGAGATCATATAATATACGAGATTAATATACGAGATAGGTATATATGATCGTATACGTTAATATAGCACATGTAAATCAACATAATTTATGCAGAAATGGGATCAGTATTGTTCGAAATTCAGGAGTTCTTCCGGAATCTTAGGAGCAGCAGAAAGTAGAATACACTTGCAGTTATTTAGAGCAGATAGATCACTTGGTAGAACACTTGTCTCAAAAGCAACAGAATAAAAATTCATTTCCATATGCCTGTATACTTTTTACAGGCTGAATCGAAGATACTTATTCCTGGAATTTTGCAGAAAAGTATTTTAAAACAATACTGCTCAGTATTCACGTTTTAAACAATGGATTCCAATTCAACTTCGAAGCAGAAGTCTAATTTGTGGCCTTTAACTCTTCTTAGTTCAAGCCTGTCAATATTGGATTCTTTGTAAAGGGGAAACTATCCTTTCAAATCTGTAAATGAAATAGGCGGAAGAAGATTTAACCTTGAATTGTTCTTAATGAACGATGCGTCGCCTTTAAAGGCCTTGTGTTTCATAGAACAATCTTAAAATTATTTGTTTTCCAAACAAGTAGTGAAATATAATTAAAATATAACTCATCGTTGATGTCAACATTTTCAAACCTTCAGCTACTCCCGACCTTTCACATTGTTCCTCTGGTCATGTTTAGGTGAATAATTACATGATGAAACATCAAAAAGAGATATTTAATGTGGAGTTCCATTTTGAAATATCTTTAACATTTTTCCTCGTAAGCAACTTTCCTTTAGTAGATTCTTCTGTCTTAGAATAGAACTTTTTGGCAACTTGATGCTTGTCGTAATAAAATGAATTACGAAAGGAATTTTGTAACAAAGATAATTGACCTGTAATACAAAAGCATTCTTAGAAATACCACAAGCAGTTGATTAAAGGTATCAGCATGATTTAGAGACAAAAACAGCCTCCTTCTACAGGATAAAAATTTAAAGCAGCCACACTGTCATAGGCAAGGAAGTATCTGAAGACTACGGAATAGGTTGATACAAAATCGATTGCCATTAAAAAAATTATATATATATATATTTTTCAAAATATTTTTTAATCAGTTTAAGCGAATTTTTATTTAAAAAATCTGATGTGAGCAGCACATGACTTTCCTTATATAATGCAATGAATTTACTATTTTTACAGCAAAAAAATAGGTTATTCTTATAATAGATACTTATATCCTTTCCAAGATATTGAATTTTCGTTAATTAGTCGTCATTTTCATCGATTTAGCGTCATTTTTATCCATTTGACGAGATTTTCGTTAATTTGGCAACATTTAAAAAAAATCTCCAAGTTGGCGATATTCCGCCAAATTCGTCGCCAAAATCTCGCCAAACCTTATAAATGGAGAAATAAGTTATTCTTATAGCAGATATAAATGACTCTTGACGTTCAAATACAAATGTATTACTCAACGTTTCTTTTCTTATGAATGGAACGAGCTAGATCCGCGAGAATGATGTCACCCAATTTATCGCATGATATTACATATGAAAAGTGAACATGTTACTCAACAGTTAATATATTTTTTTTAATTTATAGGATTTTTTTAAAAATTTATTTGAAAAATGTGCAATATCTCGAGAACGGTTCATTCTAACGTTTATGTCAATCGTTTTCTAAGGAAAAATTACATAAGACATGTCTATTTGCGTAACTTTAATAAATGTTTTGATTTTTTGATGAGTTTTTCAAAATTTCATTCGAAAATTTAGGGAGGTTATGAACATTCGATTACGTTTAAAAAACAATGGGTTTCCAGTATTCATGGATTGTAATTTTTGTACGAAATTCCATTCAAATCGCTCCATTTGTTCGTGAGATATCGTCTCCACAGACTCACTGACACACACACACACACACACACACATACTTTCACACACGCACACTCAGACATCACCTCAAAAATGTTTGATTCGTGATCAGGGATGCTTGAAACGTGCTCTCTCGTCGAAAACTCGAATTCGAATTTTCGACCCCTTCACAATACTTTCCTTATACATTATGTATATAAGGAAAGTAAAAATTGAATTGAAATTTGTCAATATTGGTGTAGAAAATCAGATTGACGTGCTTTAGAATATGCAGAGGGTAAAAAAATAACACTATTATCAACACATAAAACAATAGCTAGTTCATTCAAAAGAATTAAACATCCAGTATTTCAAAACAATCTAAAATGGAAGGGAACTAATAAATTAAATACATTTTATAAATGAATTCAAGTTAAATGCACATGATATTTTTTTCATTATTCAACACATTTTGCAATTTCCAAACGAACTTTATTCTATTTTTAATGTCCTTACACCACTTTACTATTTTACCCATAAAACTTAACTAGTATTTAATAGATCTACTATTTTTGTAATGCATGGTATATGAGAATTTACAGGGAAATATCAAATGACGAAAATAAAAAGTAGCTTATAAACCATTTATAATTTGAACTATTGTCGTTACGCGTCTGATCTCTTGAGAATGACCATGAGATGAATTGATATGTGTCGTAACTTTTTGGTAATTTTTAGGATGATTTCGCTTATCATTCAAAATTTCTTATCATTTGTAGATGTTTGATACATTTTTATCTAGTGAAATTATAGAAGAAATATATCGATAGTTAGTAGGTAGAGTGCATTGTGGCTTTAAAATCAACTGGGAAACGCATCAAAATAAGCAAGATAATAAAAACTGTCAACAGTAGTGAATTAAAATATTAGGATGCCCTATGTTAATTTTCATTCGGGGGAGGGGGGCACTATGGCGAAAAGCGACTGGTGACACTACTGAAATTTTTGCGAGTTCTATAATAGTCATGTGGATACCGAAGTTCGTGAGATCTGCAATTGTCAGGTAGATGCCATAATTCTCGAGCTATATGATAGTCAAGTGGTCTCGGATGTTGAAAATTTTCACGAAGTGCATAAAATAGATTGTATAAAGGAGGAAAAGTGTTTAAGCGAAGCAAGGAAATCGTAACAATATCCAAAGAAGTGGCATTAAAAAAGAAAGCGAGTTGTAAAAAGCCCACACCTAAACGGAGGCATTAAAAGACTCCAAGAGAGGGGAGAAGATCTCAACATATATATTATTAACTGAAAAATAACGCCAAGGAAACTATGGTGCAGCTTTAAAAAATAAATAAGTGAATTGGCGTATAAGGCAAAATCCATAAGCGTGCGAATCTGGCCCACTGCAACACAGACCACCACGATAGCTGTACAAGTGGGACCAAAAAATAATCAGCGATTCTGCAGAACGGGAAAATCGCACACATCACGCTAAACTCCATAGTAAAACAGAGAAATGGCGTCAATCCCTAAAGATCTAGAATTAAAGGATAATTTTCCTTGGACAAGAAAGCATCGTAGGAAGTGGTTCCATGGCCCAGACTACTCAATGTGGAAGATTTCATCGAACATCGAAACTAAAGATAAGTATTAAGAAAGTGCATATAAAGTTGTAAATAATGTGATCTGTCATTAAATTAAGTGTTTGTTAAAATAACTACAAACCATTGGATATGACCATTGGAAATGGAACTTTTTAGATCTATACATAAAAAAAAGTTCTTAAAACACTTCGTCTAAAAACATTGTTTGTTTTTATAATGATTGAGTAAAAGAGTTGAAAAAATTTAGTTCTGTTATAAATTGTCAACATTCTTGCTCCTGAAATTGGATATGAAAAAGAAGAATTATTGTAAAACGCGATGTGATTTTGTAAAATGAGTACTTATAGACGTACGTAGATATGATTTTAAATTAAATTTTTGTAAAAAGTGTAAACTGTGGTTCTGCAGAATATATTAAACGAATACGCCCCCCCCCCCCCAACACACACACACACACACACACACATATCGTGTTACTATAGTATATAATCTGGCGAATGGAGGAACATTAAAGAAAACTTCGAGTGTTTAATGATTCTGTGTCCCGCGTAAAATGGTTAGAAATGTGTTCTGCGCCACCACAAAAATTCCCATATCCTGTGGGATTGATTTAGGTGGACAAATGAAGGAACGAGACAGTCCAGTGGTTAAGGCAAGGGTATTGTACTCGGAGGACCCAAGTTCGGTTCTCAGCTCTGTTCAAACTGTCCCCGAGTTCAAACAGAGTACGGAAACGTTAAATGTGTGGGTCAGAAAGTCCCTCCAAAAGGTTAATGGAAGGGGAAGGATAGTACGGTCCCTGTGGAAGTCATGGAGAACATGAATGGAGAAAAAACGGAGGTCGATTGAAGGCAGAAAATTATATACAATCGAAATTATAATTCTAAATGCTTTTAATACTGAATTGTACTAAAAAAAAATTGGAAATCGAGCGAAGCTAAACGATGTCGAGATTCGGTGAAAATGTGATTAAGAAGTACTAATTAATTTTTAGTTTAGTAGTGGATGTAGTGGTAGAACAATAAAAAATATACATTCATTGATGCCATTTGTAAATAGTGTAAATTTATCTGTAAAAAATATTTATTTTTTTACGATCACTTCAAGTGGGCTGATTTCTATCTTTGAACCCAATGTTATTTAATGCCTAAGGTTTCTGCACTAGGTTTCCCCTTGATTCTAAGAACAAAATTTGATGGGGATCGCAAGGGATCTGAAAGCGATGACAGAAAATGTCATTCGTAAAAAAGGGCAATGGAAAATGTTATACCCATTGCAGGCTTTGCCACTCTGCTTTGTAAACGTGGTATAGCAATATCGGGATGATGGCAGTCAATATATCACTCGGATATATACTAAGCGGGACGAAGGATTGAAGATGTAGGAATTTGACCTTTAAAATAGATATTTCGAGAAAATTTTACACGATCGGTTTCGTTAAAAAGGATCTCGTGTTCAAAATCGTGTCTGGTGGGAGTGAATATGAGGCCATGATAACTTTTTTATCATTATTTTCTTAATTTGCCTTTATCGTGTGATTTTTCTGTTGAATAACAGCTTAATGCGTCTTCTGGTTTGGCTTACCAATCAGGAGCTTCCTAAGAAAAAATTGCGTATTCTATATAGGTATAGAATCAATGCTTAGATAGGTCATTCGAGTAATTTCCCCCAAAGTGGTGCTGTGAAGTAAGAGGTACATAATAAATAGCCGAATCTACCCAGAGCTGGATGGTCAACGACATTAGCCGGTGGAGCTGTAAGAGTCCATGTGTATTTCGATCCAAATGTATCTGATAAAAAGGTTGGTTTGATATTTGAACGGGTTTTTTTACTTTCATTATATACATAATGTATAAGGAAAGTATTGTGATAGGGTCGAAAATTCGAATTCGAGTTTTCGACGGGAGAGCACGCTTCAAGCATCCCTGATTACGAATCAAACATTTTTGAGGTGATGCCTGTGTGTGTGTCAGTGAGTCTGTGAAGACGATAACTGACGAACAAATTGACCGATTCGAACGAAATTTTGGTACAAAAATCACAATCCATGAATACTGGAAGCCTATTGTTTTTTAAAAGTAATCGAATGTTCAGAACCCCCTTAAATTGCCGAGTGAAATTCTGAAAAAATCATCAAAAAATCAAAACCTTTAACAAAGTTAAGCAAATAGACATTTCTAATGTAATTTTTCCTTAGAAACGATTGACATAAACTTTCGACAGTTAGCATGAACTGTTCTCAAGATATTGCACATTTTTAAAAGAAATTTATCAAAAAGTCCCATAAATTAAAAAAAAATATATTAACTGTTGAGAAACATGTTCACTTTTCATATGTAATAACATGCGAAATATTGGGTGACATCATTCTCATAGATCTAGCTCGTTCCATTCATGAGAAAAGATACTTTGAGTAATACTTTTCTATTTGAAAGCCAATAGTTATTTATCTTCTATAAGAATAACTTATTTCTCCGTCCATAACATTTGGCGAGATTTGGGCGCCGAATTTGGCGGACTGTCGCTAACTTGGCGACTTTTTAAATGTTGCCAAATTAACGGAAATCTCGCCAAATGGATAAAAATTACACTAAATCAGTGAAAATGACGACTAATTGACGAAAATTCAATTTCTTGGAAAGAATATAAATAGCTACTATAAGAAAAATCTATTTTTTATTGTAAAAATAGTAAATTCTACATTATATAAGGAAAGCCATGTGTTGCCCACATCAGATTTTTTTCTTAGGTATTGCCACAAAAACATCTAGTGTTAATATATGTGTAGTTTAGGTATTTGTCTATTGTATAATTCATAACAAATTTTAATTATTTATGTCAAAAAGAAGAGTTTTGCATATTCTATTAATAAATGTGGTTTGGCCTCCTATTATCTGTCTGTGCGTCCTTGTCAGGACGCACAGAATTGTGTTTTTTGTTATTTCCAGGATCGTGTTTTCTTTGACTTGTTAGAGTTCAGAATTGATAGCCGGAGGTAAGAACTCGACATCTGACACTCGAACAAGATAAGAACTTTGCGACATATGGTAGAATATTCTAAAGAATTAAGTTAAAATATTCTGAAAAAGCCTACGTAATTGAAAATTGCAAATTCATAAATTCATACGATTTGATCTTGAAGTCTTGATTCAGCTTCCACATGCCTGACAGCAGCGTGGAGACTGAAGACATATTAATAGAATTGCCTTTGGTGGAAGGTTATTTTGTTGTTCTAGGACTACATCTGTAGCCTTCTGATAAGATTTATTACTTTCCCCGCAATACATGGTAATTTATAGGGAAAATATTGGAATCATGCCGAAAATCGCAACTTGAGTTTTCGACGGATCTACGCGTTTCGAGACCTCTAGAATACGAAAAACTATGTTTAGCGTGACATCTGTCTGTGTGTCTGTGTGTCTGTTTGTATGTTTGTGCAGATTTTGAATCCACTCTAATTAAAAACTAATTGACCGAATTTCATAAAATTTGACAGATAAGTCACTTGTAGACGAATCTAGTGCTGATTAGTTTTAGGTATGATTCGGGATCAAAGAACCCGCTTTTTTTTTGCGGAATGGCCCGCAAAAGCCTTTATCCACTCTAGCTGAAAAACTAATGGACCGAATTTCACAAAATTCGGTAGATAAGTCGCGTGTGAATTACTCTGGTGCTGATTACATTTTGGTGCAATTTGGAAAAAAATAACCTACCTTTTATGCAAATTGACCAGCAAAAGTCGTCAAAATCTAAAATAAAAAACTACGTATGCTCAAATAATATCCATTAAATGCTTGTTTTATACGTAATTTTTAACGAAGAAAGTAATAAGACCAACCCCATTACACTAGGACTAGCCGTTGAGATATTTAAGTTTTTTCATATTTTCTCTACGCCACCTTTGAAAATAAGACCAGTTACCAAATGAGAACGAAAATTGAATTAAAAGTGAATTAAATTTAATTAAAATAAAGAGAACGTGGATATAAATTAGTCTGCAGGGAAAGTTATATACTGCCAACATCAGATTGTTGATGTTGTTATGTTTAAGTTTATTAGAAAGGCAAATATTTGATTCAAAATGCGACCGGAATGTGTAACGTTTGTTAATTAACTTAGTATTAGCGTGTGGCTCATCTGAATCCGAAGCATATGGTTTTAAAGAAATATGACGAGCTATGCATTTTTAATAACACCAATTTAAAAATGAAAGATGTTGTCAAGGAGATGTAGAAAATTCTATAACTTACACATATAAAAATGGATTTTATATTAGTAATTATTTCACAAAAAATTACTCTCCTTTATCATTAATACTAAACGACTTACTTCACAACTCCCTAAGCATATGTTTCACATATAAACACAATCTACATCTATAGGAATATCAGAATGCAAAAGGACTTCAAACACGTAATAAATAAAGAAACTTGCTCCTCTTCGAGTCATTTTTACAAGAGGAAATTGCTTTCAAGTTGTTCCACCTTTTAACATAAAATAAGTGGAAGCTGTTCCTTGAAGCCAATCAAAGCAGGAGATTTTCCAGCACTCTCTGGATAATACATGCTGATTGTTTTCGATAGTGTCAGTTGAAAGTTTAAAATTTTTCACCTTGGAATGAAATGTGTTATGTAACTCCTTAACACAAGAAAAATAAATCAGAATTTTTCCTAAATATTACGTATTGGATAACCATATAATGTTTATCAAATGAGTTCGTAGTTCCCGAAATAGATAAATTACAAATTAGAATGCACAGACCAAATATTTAGAAACATAATAAGACAATCTATAATTGGAATATAACTAAGAGTTATTTTATTAGACGAAAAAAGTGTATTCTAAAACTTAAACAGGCGAGCACATAAACAAGAAATCTCAAAAACAAGAGAGCACAGAACATCCTAGGTGCTCGCTATAGATCAGATTAAATTTAAAATTTATTTATAGGTGTCGATACTGTTATGAAGGAAAAGTTCAATTACAGAAAATGAAGATGAGTTTTGATTGAAGCAATAGAGAAACATTCAACAAGAAACCATTTTCAGGCCCCTCGTTAAAGCATAAAAAGGGTTGAACAGGAAAGCAGTTATCAGACTCTATTCTAAATTAAAAGCATATTCAGCAAACTGAAAATATGCATGATAAAGAGGATTATAATTATGCTAAATTTCTCTTATACATAACAACTCCAAATACCTAAGCAAACGCAATGAGTATTTGTTAGCCAAACATATATTTTCTGACATTTAACTAGAATTATATTACATTATTCAAGTTAAATTAGAAAAATAAAATATTAAAATTACAGATGAATTAAGATGAAGAGCTTTAAGTGGCCAAGTCCTGAAAGATGACATGCAACAGATGGATTTAGGATGTCAATTTTGCCTTTCTCATACTATTTTATGAAACATGTTACCAACTTGAATAATAAAAAACCCTAGTGGAGGATTTCCCTTTTGATGTGATTGGTATACGCTAAAGAGGCAGTAGCGGAGCGTTTTCTTGTTTCGAATATAGCACCCCAATTACTTCCATTAACACTCAAAAGAATTCAAATATTAATTTACGTTTTAAATATGGTATAACTTTTTTAAAAGAAAACAAATTATAAGGGATCATACAACAGGAAACATGCTCCTCAGTGACGCTCTTCATATCCTTTCCCCACACAAGCCACCTAAACTTTCTCTTTTATTTCTCCAGCCAAAGAATTATTTAGTGCATAAAAAAAGAGTAGGTAGAATCCCGGTTATCGGCTAAATTTTATTTATTTTTCTTATTTTTTATTTATGTGTCCTTATTTTTATTTATTTTTTGTTTAATTTTGCGTATTAATTTAATTTATGCTTCATTATTTCAATTGCAGCTCAAACTGCCACTAAAGCAATACAACGAAAATAACTTTAAAAGCAGCATACAACACAAATTTAATAGTATCGACCAGTTTCGAAGCCTAAAACAGACTTCTTCGTCAGGACACACAAAAAGTGCAACCTTCACAAGTGAGAGAAATATTGCCCATGAAGTCACCAATCATCTCCACCATCTCCTTTATTCACTGCAAAGTTCTGCTCATCAGTGTTTGGGGCAGCGTCTATTATCCTGGTAAGCCGCTTGAATCAAGAAGTCTTCAGTATTAAGAACTGCATATTGACTTGATATCATACTTGACAATATACACTCCCAGGAGTAACATAACCCCCCTCCCCCCAAGGGAAACTAATGACGTCACGAACAAAAACATTGAATCACGGCTATTTTTCATAACAGTGATTGAAACTATTAAGTATCGTAACCATTAGCTATAAATAAACCTTTTTATGCATGATTATGTTAAATTTTGTCCTATGCTGCCATGTTAAAAAAATATAAAATTTCGAATAAATTTCGAAATTTTCGATCGAATTTCAAAAAATCTGATGTGGGCAGCACATGACTTTCCCTGCAGACTTATATTAACGTTCTCTTTATTTTAATTAAATTTATTTCACTTTTAATTCAATTTTCGTTGTCATTCGGTAACCGGACTTAATTTCAAAATTGGCGTCGAGAAAATACGGAAAACTAAAATATCTCGAGAACGGCTAGTCCTAGTGCAATGGGGTTGGTCTTATTACTTTTGTCGTTAAAAATTACGTATTAAACGAGCATTTAATGGATATATTTGAGTATACCTAGTTCTTTGGTTTAGATTTTGACGATTTTTGCGGGCCATTTTGCAAAAAAAGGCAGATTATTTTTTTTCGAATCGTACCAAAATCTAATCAGCACCAGGGTGACCCACAAGTGACTCATCTACCGAATTTTGTGAAATTCAGTCCTGTAGTTTTTCAGTTAAAGTGGATACAAGCTTTTGCGGGCCATTTCGCAAAACAAGGCGGGTTCTTTTATTCCAAATCGTACCCAAAACTAATCAGCACCAGACTCGCTCATAAGTGACTTACCTACCAAATTTTGTGAAATTCGGTCCATTAGTTTTTTAGTTAGAGTGGATACAAAATCTGCACAGACAGACAGACAGACACACAGACAGACACACAGACACACAGACACACAGACAGACAGACACACAAACACACAAACACACAAACACACAAACAGACGTCACGCTAAAAATGGTTTTTTCGTATTCTAGAGGTCTTGAAACGTGTAGATCCGTCGAAAACTCGAGTTGCGATTTTCGACATGATTCCAATACTTTTCCTATACATTACCAAGTATTGCAGGGAAAGTAAAAATTATATCTAGTTCTAGGTATGAAAATGCCTGATATAAAATTTCGTGAATTTGTACGCAAGAAATTGACCACAGATAGACAGATCACTCCAACAATAGTCGAAACGTGTTCAGTCTTGAAACATATACTGGCATCAAAATCTGGAATTTGAAAATCTTCGTGAAAACAATACTTTCTCTGTAATATATTACATAGTATGAGAAAATGAAAATAGCAGCTCAACCTCAGATCACAATTTCCTCTCTCCTCGTAGTCAAAAAATCCGTATGGAACCTCGATTGGCAGAAAATGCTTGGAGTCCATGCTTTTTAGATAACAGATATTATACTATATATGCATATTTGAGGTTTAAAATTAATACAACTCCAAAGAAGGCAAACAATTGTGGTTTCTCAATGTTTTGAAATCCATTCAAATTCGGAAATCTCAAAGACAAATGAAAATCATGAGTAAAAAGTGGCAATAGATAAACAAGAAAGATCAATCATGCATAAAGCATTGATTATGAAACACTTTCCAACTGAAATGAAATTTTATTTAAACATCTCTAAAATGCGATACATTCAGCGCTGATATATTTTGAATTATCACAGTACAACAATAATTTATTATATTTGAAAACTTAAAACTTCATCGAAAAAAATAAACTTTAATCAAATGACGTCATTGAAATATAAATCGTCTGGCTCTCGATGTAAAAGCAGTGAATAGGTCATTCATACACTTTTATTCCAGACTCCAGAGTTACATAATTTTGAGTGAAAAAAGTCAGCAATTCTTATACAACTCATTTTACAATCAGTTGTTTACATTCTGCATACATTAAAATTAGGTTTCGTTGAAGAAATAATCAAAGTTTTATGATCATTTAAACTCAAAAATATTGTAATTGCGTTGGCACAGCATATAGATGTACAGAAAATACACAAAAATAAAGCAGTTTTAAGACGGATGCAACACTACATATAAATTTAAAAGAACTTTAAAAATCACGAATTTTACATAGGGAAAAAAGATCGATGCATTTTTATTTAAAATGGGTCACGTGACCTCTTCGTATCATACGGGAGTCATTATTATTTTAATTTTTATTTAAAAACTACCAAACATATTTTGCTGAATTTTTTTTTATATATTTTATGGGATAATTTGAATATTTTCTAAAACTTTCGAAGCAATTTGTGAATTTTAACTTTGCTTAAAAAGTGTTTAAAAATTAGGTTCCATAGGGTTCCATGTATTTCACTTTTTCAACACGGATTCAATCCAAAACTAACTGTGTGATATTATTCATTTACATTCCCATATGTCCCACAGACCGTCTCAACAACATACTAAAATTTCATTTTGATAAAGTCATTTTTTCATCAGTTATCGTGCGAACGGGCAGACAGACAGACAGACAGATAGAATGAACAAAGTCATAAACACTTTTCAACTATGTTGTAACGTGTTAAAAAAAGTGCTGAATATATATAGATAAAGAAATATCTAGAAAACTATAAAAAATCCTTTCCAAGCACTTAATTCCAATCATAGAATGTTCGAAAACGGCATAACAATACCGAAAGTAAAGACGTATAAGTTGAGCCATCTTTTGAATAAATATAATGGATTATTATTATCCTGGCGTGTACAAAGTCTGAAGGTTTCATCCTTTTCAGAGTACAACAATTAAGATTCTCGTTTTCCACGCTCCGTCATATGTTTAAAGTGGCATTCCTATTATTCTGCTGAAGTCTGTAAAAAGTGCAGAATAATTTATGGAAAGTACGAGATTATGACTTTCGAAATCCATTTTTCATTCAGTACCTAAACTCATAAAGATCATCCGACCTTGAAAGTTAGAATGGATATGGATGAAAAAGCATTTTATAGGCCTAGAAAATCGCTGTCTTTTAAATAGGAGGTAAAATCTTTGCGTGTGTACAAAATGTTCGAAAATTCAAAAGAATAATTAGATTTTTAATTATACAAATACCCGGAATATTATTCTCAGAATTTTGATATCTTGATTCATATTAATATAGAATGAAACTTAGTATACGATGTGGTCGATTTGAAGCCAACCATCGACTCAAAATCAGGGGAAGAAAAAATTGGAATAGCAAATTCTAATATCGTGAATTTTATAACTAAATATTTCAAGTTGGATATAGTAATCATTGTATTTTTAGGCTAGTAATCTGTGCAGAAATTATGCAAATCTGATAAAAATTATCTTATTTAGGAATTTATTCCGATTTCATGTTTTGTTTCTTAATAAGGGAAATTTATTTTGGGAAACTATTTGTATATGCTCTGGTAGTGGTCCGGTAATTTGCGATTTTTATTATTACTTATATAAAATCTTTTATTGCAAAAGATTTTAACATATTTAGTTTGTATATCTTTTCTAACTTTGAAAATATATGTTCAAAAAATTAAAAGGCTTTCTACAGTTCTAGCTCTAATCATGCCACATTTCATTCGATAGATTTTTGGTGAGATATGGCGCTCCATGTCTAAAAGTAAATTTTACAAATATTTCGATAACTGTTCGTGATAATTCAGAAAAAATCTGTAATGGGCAGCATATGACTTTCCTTATATAATGCAATGAATTTACTACTTTTACAGTTAAAAAATTATTATCCTTATAGTAGATACTTATATTCTTTCCAAGATATTGAATTTTCTTCAATTAGTCGTCATTTTCATTGATTTAGTGTCATTGTATCCATTTGGCGAGATTTTCGTTAATTTGGCATCATTTAAAAATGTCGCCAAGTTGGCGACATTCCGCTGAATTCGTCACCAAAATCTCGCCAAGCGTTATGAACGGAGAAATAAGTTATTCTTACAGCTCATAAATGACTACTGGCGTTCAAATACAAAAGTATTACTCAAAGTACATTTTCTCGTGAATGGAATGAGTTAGATCCACGAAAATGATGTCACCAAATTTATCGCATGATATGACATATGAAAAGTGAACATGTTTCTCAACAGCTAATATTTTTTTAATTCATGGGATTTTTTTATAAATGTATTTGAAAAATGTGCAATATCTCGAGAACGGTTCATGCTGACGTTCTAATGTTTATGTCAATCGTTTTCTAAGGAACAATTACATTAGAAATGTCTATTTGCGTAACTTTATTAAAGGTTTTGATTTTTTGATGATTGTTTCAAAAATTCACTCGAAAATTTAGGGGGGGTCTGACCATTCGAATGTGTTTCAAAACAATAAGCTTCCAGCATTCACTGATTGTGATTTTTGTACCAAATTTCATTCGAATCGCTCCATTCGTTCGTGAGATATCGTCTCCACAGACTCACTGACACACACACACACACACACACATACTTTCACACAGACATACACACATACTTTCACACACATACAGACATCACTTCAAAAATGTTCGATTCGTAATCAGGGATGCTTAAAACGTGCTCTCCCGTCGAAAACTCGAATTCGAATTTTCGACCCCGTCACAATACTTTCCTTATACATTATGTATATAAGGAAAGTAACAACTGCGTCGATGTATTGCTGCTTAGAAGTACTTTCTCTGGCTGTAAAGCGTTTACACATTTAGAATGGACATATTGTGTTTTTGACATTTACTGTTTTGGGAAAAAAACAGTTCGCTATAGTATAAGAGGCTAATATATACCCTATAGTATAGCATATAAATATCCCTATAATATAAAAAAGTAAAAATGTGAACTAAAAAAATTTATTACGTCTTCAATTTGAGTAATTAGGGGCAAATAAAGCTCTTATAGAAAAAAATGTAAATTTAGATGAAGAAAATTAAATACGGATACAAACAATTTCTGTCATGTTGAAAAAAATTTCTTACACTTAAATAAAAATGTTATTTAAACTAAAATGTCTTAGATTTCAAATAGTTACTTGGTCTCCATAAACATAACTACTCCATTATGCGTAACTATCAAACCCATTAATTTATACCCTTGAATTAAACACATTTTAATAGGTGACAGTTATTTAACCATTTTTTTCTGGGGTATAATCTTGCAAACTTGATATACTTGTTAATGAAAAATCAATAAATATTTTTAAGTTATGGAAAATTTCCGGATTCTACTAGTTTGTACATTTTTTTTAATAATTTAAATAAAGATCCTGGATAAATTATTTACGATGTTGTTCACATTACGATGATTCAGATAAATAGATGGATACAGTACAGTAACAGTCTAATAAAGATTACATCAATACCAGCCTGGTTACTCCAACTGCACATGCACTTCAACTAAGTGCATTCATTGACTTCTATTTTAGACGCCAAATTTGAAACACAAATTTTTAAAAAAATACCTTTCAAGTGGTCATTGGTTAATCTTGAACATTTCTTTTTTATTAAATGTGTTTCATTTTGGAAAATAATTTGCAGGCAAATATAATTGCTTACAAACCGTAAAAAAACCTTTCAAATTTCTTAGTAATGCTGTTCTTACTTATTGTCAAGAAAGAATAATTAAGAATCATTTTTAGAAATGATTTCAACATATTACTTTTTGTGGGTATGTGTCAAGGCATCCGCTGGCAGTGGTTTACGAACCGCTATTGTAGATCCATGACAAAAATGAACAGCACTCAAGTTGCTTTTCTTTCTCATTAGATAGCAGCACTAGCAAATAAATAAAAGAGAAAGATTATCATTGTGGAAAAAGTGTTGTAATTGTCACTGAGCAATAAATTTTATATTTGACAATGACAAGGACAGAAAAAAATTGATAAAATGAACGTCAGAAGAGAATTACAGCGTGATCACTATAACACAGAGCTACATACATTATTATTAATCTTAAATTTGCTAGGTGCAGATTCGATTCCAGCAGATACCAAAGCTTTGGTGGCCGAGCGACGTTCGCCTTGTTATTTGTTTCATAAAGAATGTAAATAAAGATAGTGAGGACATGCGGAAGCAAACAATAGGGAATAAATGCGTGACCAATAATAGGAGGTATTGTATGCAAAGATCGAAGTGCACGCACACATTCGTATGTCTGTTTAAGAAATAAAGAAAGAAAACACCAAATAGGGATATCTTCCATTATTGTGTAATCTTCTTACATAATAAACGAAGGTATATGTATGTGTCAGGTCTGTAGCGGAAAATCTAAGAGTCGTACGGCCATGGAATTTGGTATTCAGGTACTTCAGGACCCGGGAAGATACACCTTGGCGTTATTTTTTTTAATGTCTAATTAGATTTTTAGTTATTTCATGTTTTTGCATTTTCAAATAGCCTAAAAGCATTTTCACCTAGCCTTAGTAGCCTAAAATATTTTTATACAGTTTCCATTTTAACACCATCGAAAAGATCGAAGCACGTTATTTCTAACAATGTTTGAATCGAATCCGTGGAATAAGACTTTCATATTTATTTATTTAAATACATCGAAATTTGCATTTTTTGCGTTATCTGAGATATATATCGTCGCATCCGAAAAACTAAGATTAGCACAATTCTATAATTTAGATAAAAGTTTCGCATATATCCAGTATTCTAGAATTTTATTTTTCGATTTCACAAGTAATTTTAATTTTTGTAATTTTTAAACGACCACATTCAGTGATCGCAAAGGATCTTCCGCGAAATCTTCGAATGTTCAACGGAGATTCGGCTTTCTAACAGTGGATTTATTCTCATCTGCGTCTCATTTTTTTTCGGAGAACTGTCACTGATTCGCAGAGGATCGTGAAGTTTGGCAGACATTTAGTCTGGAGGAAAAGCAGCTGATCGCACCAAGTACATTCATATGTTTGGGTTTTCTAAATTTGCGAATTCGAAAAATTTCATCCTAATTTTTTTATTTGATATTACATTAATTATCATGAGTATTGTGATAAGATTTGACTGAAGTTTATACGCCTGATTTATCATATTTCTTCTCCTCATATTTCTGATATTTGTGTTAAATCCTATAGGAAACTTGGTTACATTAAGAGAATTACTCAGGAGTTTATTAACGAGGATACATCGTTCTCTTTAATGCCTTGGTCAGGTCTGGGTTTGAGTATGCGTCTGTGGTGTGGAAGCCTTTTCATGCTGTTCATGCAAACAAGATCGAAATTATTCAAAATAAATTTTTGAGATATCTATATCATGAGAAAACTGGTATTTTTTGCTATACCTTATCTGCTACTTTTCTTCGTGATATATTTAATATAAAAAGCTTACAGAACAGAAGGAATTTCATTTTATCTTCATTCTTCAGGAATCTGTTCAATAACAGAATTCGTTGTTCCACTGTCTTGGGTGGGATCGAGTTTCATCTTCCCCAGCATTCTACCAGGAGCATAAGTTTATTTGCTCAAAGGAATTTCGGTACAAATGGTGATTGTTATTGTGCGATTAATAATTACTGCAAAACTTTATAACAGCTTCCCCGATAATCTTGATGTTTTTTACTCATCGGAAATTCCTTTTAAAACTCATTTGTTGTCAATAATTTAAATTTTAATGTATTTTATTATATTTTAATCTGTATAGTTTGTATTGCATTTTATCTTTCACGCTGCTACTGAGACTTTATAGCTTACATTCTTTAAATAAAATAAAAAAATAAAATTAAAAAAAATTGGATGAAAAGTCACTGAGATAACAATAATTTTCGGTTTTATAGGAACTTCTTGCGATTGTAAGTATTTTCATTTATATGTTTCGTGAGAATGATTTTAGTTCAAAACAGATCCATCCGTAGATTTTAACTTTGAACGTAGAGTCAAAGTTGAGGTGAGGATCATATCACGGCCGTTAAACCGATGTACACGGATTGTATGCAATGTTTACTGCTATTTATACTAAATTTGTGCATTTTGTTATCTATAATAACTGCCCGGCTTTAACTCCCTAGCAACGCCGAGTCATTTTCTTGTCTTACATAATAAAAGAAGATAGATGTCTGTGTATGTGTGTGTGTGTCTATGTGTACAACAATCGAAGATAAATCGAAGCGTCATATGACCATAAAAGGGGTTACGCAGGTACTTCACCCAAACAGGTGTGCCTCAGCGTTTTTTATTCTATTATTATTATTTCTAATAAGTTCTAAATTATTTCATGTTTTACACGATTTTGGGTGATATTCACCACACAAATCGATTCCTTAGCAAATTAAAATATTATCACAGAGTTTCCATCTTGACACCATCAAAAAGATCAAAATATTATCTTTCGAATAAACTTTGAACCTAGTCCATACCATTGATAAAAGATTTTCTTGAATTAAAAAATATATACTTTTCATGCGTTTTAAACCTTCCCGGTTTTGATATTACGATGTACAAAAAACGGCTTGCCATCCCGCGTTCATATTTTAACAGCAGCTGCTAAACATATCACAGACTACTCAAAAAAAATAACTCAACCCATCCATTGACTAATTGTATTTTCTTTTTAAACCCACTATGTCTTCAAATTTTGTAATTTTCTTATAGTTCTCTTTTGATTTACGGATTCTTTTTATTCTGACAACTACCGCCATCTATGAGCAAACATATTAAATATTGTGCGTCCCCCCCCCCCCCCCAAGTGATTCAGGGGTTTACCAGACTTTTCATCTTCAGGTAGAAACAGCTAAACGATCTAAATGAGTTTATTATTTTGTGTTTTCTAACTTTGCGAATTTAAAAGATGTTGTCATAATATTTTTAATTTGTCATTATATTATCATTATGAGTATTGTGCTAAAATTTGACTGAAATTGGATGAAAATTCACTAAGATAGCATTAAATTTCAGGTTTAAAGGAACTTTTTTGCGATTTCAAGTAATTTCCTTTATTTGTATCGCGAGAATGATTTTAATTCAAAACAGGGGATTTGGAAATTGATAAGGTACTTGTTTCTGTATAATTTAAGTAGCGAATGCTCATTTTTTGGAAATATAAAAATTTACTTGTTTTCTAAAGATGTGGATATAAGAAGAGTGGATATAAGATCTTTCAAAAGATTAGACAATATATAAATTAGTCTAATTGTGCTGGGATTGTTTAAATTAAGATTTAAATTATGTCCGTCGGTAGATTTTAGCGTAGAATGTAGAATATCAGCAATTGACTGGTTTCGGTTTTGTATTACACGGAGTTTTATTTTGTTATTTTATAGAACTGTCCGTCTTTAACTCCCGTGCAACGGCGGGTACATTGTCTACTACATAATAAAAAAAAATGTATGTGTGTGTGCGTGTGTGTGTCTCTCTGTGTATGTATGTTTGGACTGTAGCGGAAAATCTAAGTGTTGCACAACCATGAAACTTGGTACATAAGAACTTAAGGACCCAGGTAGGAGCCCCTTGGCGTTATATTTTTTCGAATTATATTTTAATTATTTTATGTTATTATATTTTCAGAGAAATCGGTTCCTTTGCGATCTAATATATTATTACTGATTTTCCATCTTAACACCACTGGAAAGATCGAAGAGAACGACGGTGGATTTAAATCCGTAGGACAATCTCATATTTATTTATTTATTAATATACATCGAAATTTGCATTCTCTAGGTTTTCTGGTATACTAGTATATATGGTTGAATATATCGTTGCATCTGAAAAACTAACATTAGCACAATTCTATAGTTTTTCAAAAAAGTTCCGTGTATATCATAGAATTCTAACAAAAACAAATTTCGATTTCATAAGTAATTTTAATTATGGCGATTTATTAAGTGATCGCACAACAACGAGCACATCTTCGGAAGTCCCAGCGTTCGACCTTTCTGCGGGGAATTTTAATGATTATGCCCGCCTAGGCAGGTTTAAGTCACAGCTCCTCCTCATCGTTCCTTTTAATTTGTATTTATTTAATTTTTACTTTCCTTATATACATAATGTATAAGGAAAGTATTGTGACGGGGTCGAAAATTCGAATTCGAGTTTTCGACGGGAGAGCACGTTTCAAGCATCCCTGATCACGAATCAAGCATTTTTGAAGTGATGTCTGTGTGTGTGTGTGTGTGTGTGTGTGTGTCTGTGTGTGTCTGTGTGTGAAAGTATGTGTGTGTGTGTGTCAGTGAGTCTGTGGAGACGATAACTGACGAACGAATGGACCGATTCAAACCAAATTTTGTACAAAAATCAGAATCCGTAAACACTGGAAGCCTATTGTTTTTATACGCAATCGAATGTTCAGAACCCCCCTAAATTTTCGAATGAAATTTTGAAAAAATCGTCAAAAAATCATAACCACTAATAAAATTACGCAAATAGATATTTCTTGTGTAATTTTTCATTAGAAAACGATTGACATAAATTTTAGAACGCTAACATTAACCGTTCTTGAGATATTGCACATTTTTAAAAAAATTATCAAAAAGTCATAAAATAAAAATAAAAGATATTTCCTATTGAGAAACATGTTCACTTTTCATATGTAATACCATTCGATAAATTGGGTGACATCATTCTTGTGGATCTAGCTCGTTCCATTCATGAAAAAAGATACTTTGAGTAATACTTTTGTATTTGAACGCCAATAGTCATTTATCTGTTGTAAGAATAAATTATTTCTTAGTGCATAACGCTTGGCGAGATTTTGGCGACAAATTTGGCGGAATGTCGTTTTTGAAATGTTTCCAAATTAACGAAAATCTCGCCAAATGGATAAAAATGACGCTAAATCTATGAAAACGATGACTAATTGTCAAAAATTCAATATCTTGGAAAGAATATTAGTATCTGCTATAAGAAACACTTATTTTTTTTACTGTAAAAGTAGTAAACTCATTACATTATATAAGGAAAGTCATGTGTTGCCCACATCAGATTTTTGCTTTTGTGAAGAGCGTGCGATTCTATTATTCAGAAATCTTGTGGAGCGGTGGTGCTCTTTGCCCTGAAACTAAGGATTTTGTGTCATTTGGATTGAAACTGATTTGGCGATTTAGGAACTTAGTGGTATTATTTAGGTATCAAGATCATATTTAGAACTCGGACAACAGGTAATTCCAACTAGTTAGACATAATTTATGTTTATAATTAGCAACCTATCCCCTGTTCTATCTCATGTGTAAAGTTTTAGGCCATAGTAACCGTTTATAAAAATCCTCTTGTTTTGTAGCCAAGGTAGCTTGTTCAAATTTTAACTTTCCCGTGATACACAGAATGTGTAGAAGGCAAGTATTATGGTGAAATTAATAAATCTAACTTTTGGCTTAGGATGGCTCTAAACGGCCTGAGAATTAAAAACCTTTTCAATTATCTGACTGTCTGTGAATCTGTGAGAGATTATCTCTAAAATATTTGAATAGAAAGAAATTTGGTACGATTTCAAACGATAAAAGTATTTTTATTGATTTTCAACGAATCCAAAGCTCAATAACACTCTCAAATCATCGAACTGTATTGGAATATCTAAAAAATGTTAAAACAATGTTTAATGTGCTACAGAAATTTTCATTTTTTATATTTATTATTATTTACTTGAAACTGGCATTATTTACAAAACTTGAGACGTTCTAGAGATTTTTCGCCTTACTGTGAGTGTATATTCATGGATCCTGTCATCTCCTTTGAATAGTTTTTCACTATTACTTTTATTATTTTTTATTGTTCAAAAATTGAATACAATCACAAAATATAAAATATATATTCAATTTCATAAAATGGGTTCATTACTTACGAGCTTGCAACCTTAAATGAGAGAACGCCATTTTAAAAAAGTCTTTACCAGCCGATTCATTGTGGGGATGTTAGAAATTATATCTTTTTGAGCGTGACATGCTGATGTCTCTCTAAAGAATCAATTGGATTGCGTGTTATTTGGTAAACTTATTATAACAGGTAACAAAACAGGTAACAATTTTCAACGAGTTCAAATTTTAAAAAAAAACGGTAATTTGTGTTATTATTTCTCTACAACAAAAACCCCACTCTAAAATTGCCACGGAAAATAATGTGACTTGGGAACATCAGATTTTATATATAATAGCCAATTGCGCATTCAATATTGCGTGAGAAGTAACGATTTGTAGGAAAGTTCTTTTGAACGCAAGATGATTGCTTCATTTAAAATGTACTCTAACTTTGTTGTTGTGTTCATTATGTAACATTAAATTTTGTGAAGGTTCTTCCGTATTTTCACATCACCAGATAGATGTATTGGGACACTTGGAAAATATCTTGATAGATAACGTTTTCACAATCGTGCAAGAAAGCCACCTTGGATCACATGTTCAGCGTTTGTTGTCTCAAGATATGACATCGTCATTGTTTTGCTGTCCGTGCCTCTATCAAATCTTTTGCAAACAATGCTGATAAAGCAGATGGCGTCTAAAATCCTTCTCGAGCGTCTTTATATCGTTATATAAGTGAGGGTAATCATAAAAAATCAGCAAGCGATGTACTGTTACTCAGCGAACTATAGAAGCTTCCTTATTTATTATAATTTAAATTGGAAAGAATATAGTATACAACGAACCAGTTCTCGGAGTTGTTAAGAAAATGCAAATGTAACTATTATATTTATACAAAAATGTTCACTATAAGGGCTGTTTCATAAGTATTGAATCCGAGGTTTATTATGGCAGTCATTCATTCAACACATATGCCTCCAATTTGAAAATAACTAGGATATGAGCTGTCGTTCGACTTCTCATACATAATGTTTAGTTCCATAATGGTTTTAATTCCATAATGTTTAGTTTCACTTGTATCGCAATCATTATCAGAATGAAAAAAAAGTGTGTGTCTTTTTTTAGATTTGGCACCCAAATTATTCTTCTGAAATATTTCGTAAAAACTTTTTTAAAGTTTCTTTTTTTAAAGTTGGCAACAGCATTGGGACACCGATTATTTGGATTCATTTGGCTTGTGTTAATAAAAGCTCTTTCGATACCATTAACATCCAAAGCATAGACAGTATCAAAATCAAATTGTATGGAAACACGCTAATTTAGCAAAAAGTGAATATAATTTAACGAAATAATAAAGGGTCTTAAATTAAAAGGTCTTTAATAACAACACCATTAATGACGTACTTAAAATTACAAATCCAAAGCTCTTTCGGACGTCACTACGTCCTTCATCAGTGGCAATATAAATTGTTTAAAATGTGACGAATAAGATCTCTTATACATAACCTACAACCGTGAAACAAATTTTGCATCGTGTATCATATATTCGTCACATCTTAAACATTTTACATTGTGCTCTGGAATTGTAATTATAAGTACGTCGTAAATGGTGTTATTATTAAAAACCTCTTAATTTACCAAATTTGGTTATCTTTATTATTTCGTTTTATAGCATAGATAGCAGTTCAAATTATCAATTTCCTCTATACTATGTACTCCTGTCATTTTTCAGGATATTATCATATTTCTACATGGAAAATATTGCTATAAAAATCTGAAAATTCAAATAATTCAAGTTATAATGAAAATTACGAAAATCTGAAAATTAGATTTTCACGTAAGGTACATATAATGTTTGATAGAAATAAGTGCACTTGTTTTGCAGTTATTGAATCCACACGTAGGCACACACACACACACACACACACACACATACACACATACATACACAGATGGATTTATTTACAAATGTGTTCAAAGCGGGTTTAAGAAGTCGTAATACATATCCATACGTCAAAACTTTCAATTTGAAATTTTCGCTGAAACAATACCTTTTCGATACAATAATATGAGAATGCTAAATTGAAGGCAGAACTCTATGGGCTTCTATGGGACTCTATTTCATTCCCCTAGGGGCTGTGTGTATTTCATAGGGAATCAAGTTTTTCAATACAAAGAGCCATTTAAGAAAAGTTTCGTCTCCCGTTAATTAATTAAAAACACAATCAGTTTATACTAGCTACATAAATTAATGCAATATAGTGATATAAATTTTGGTAAATTTATCACTGGAAAGCGCGGATTACGGTAAAAATAAATGAAGTATATGTTAAAAATACATGCACCGCAGTCAAATTTGGCCTCCTAAAAAAGAATAACACTTATAAATCAAGAAAATGAATCAATATTACATTATTCCTTCCCAACAAACAAACAAACTGTGTAGACTGGGTATTTCCTGCAAGAAATTTATCTGTATTAATATCTCCGTATCTCAACAAATTATAGAATTAATACCGCGTTGCTTTCTGTCGATGAATAGGCAAGTTTTTCTACTTGAAAGTTCTTTGCAAGAAGTTTTTTAAAACTTAAATTCTCTATTTTTATGCACGACCGGTAGAGGAAGAAACTGCCATGATAGAATTATACACATTAGTTTAAAAATTTTTCAAGTTGGAGCCATATAATTGTGCCACCAACCGCTAAAAAATTCGGCGATGGGTCGAGTACAATAGAGCGGAAATGGTTTTGCATGAATAATATTTTATAAAATAAAACTCCAGTAAAGTTCGATAAGTTCATTCGATTCACTCTTAGTTCTTGAGATATAAACATTATAATCATAAAAAACCGAAAATTTGCAATTTTCTTCCACTTGACTACTCAAAAACTATAAGTCCTTTTTTAAAAAAATCTAGATTTTGAAGCCAAATTTCTTCATATATATTTTTGTCACTTACTATTTATATCTATCCATTACAATTTTGAAGACATTTCGAATGAAAATAGGAAAAATAAAAAAAAATCGCTTGAACATATACTTTTTCAAATTTTTCGAAACAAATGTTCCAAATATTAAAATATTGAAATTATTTTTATATATTTATAATCGGAACACTAGTATTTCCAATAAAACAAGAACTTTTTTACATTTTTATCTGTTAGGTTTGAAGATATGAGCGTTCAAAGTGTTTGCATTGCATAGATGTTATTCACATCAAAATATACCTCAGACACACTAAAATAAAACATCCCGAATACGTTTACGTAAGTACCATTGTGCGATGTACTGTCTCATACTTATCTATACTGTATAATCCCTAAAACAAAATATCCTACATGGTAATTGCCTTATGAAACATTTTTATTAAGCGACAGATGTGGTATTTTTATCAACTTTATTCTTATTTGAACCTTAAAAGTTTTAAGAAGATAACAAGAAAACTTATTGCTATTATGAGAAATCCAAAATAATGCCTAAATAATTTATTGTTACGGATTGTATGTTTAAGATCTCTTGAAGAAATGCCACTTTACAAATTTAATTTAAATGTGAAGAATAGCTTTGATAGTTGAAAAAAAAAACAATGAAACTTTAACAAATGCATTTATGTGTATGCGAATTAAATACAGATGTTGCCTTCTGATATACATACTGTCATTGAAGTATAACTTTCACCATTTATATTTAAAGTCAACATATGTATTTCATTTGCACACACAAAATTGCATTTCCTAAGTTATATATGTCATCACACTTTACCACCCCTAATGAGTCAATCTAATGTCCTATCATGCGACATACTAGCGCGGCTCATTATTCAATCGTTCGAAATTTTATTCCTTTGCACTCTGTTCTTTCATTGGAGTATAACTATCACCATTTATATTTGAAGTCAACATCTGTATTTCGTTTGCCCACTATGGCATTAATTCTCCTCTTATCTGTTAGCCGCTGTAAGGTAATATACAATTCCATTAAACAATAATGTTTGAAGATAAACACAACATGGCCCAATTGTTTCCTGATACACATTTATTTACATGAATAATTTACAAAAATGTTATTTACACTTATCTTTACCGTGAAATTTAATTTTCTTATTATTCCAAATCCTAAACTTTATCAACATCAATTAGCATTATTTATCATTTACATGTCCATCCCGAGAGAATAACGGAACATTGGTGACTTTGGTGAGAAATACAGAAAATATCGGTGGCTCACCATGTATTTTTGAAGGGTGAGAGTGAACAAATACGCCACTGGCAGGCAGTCGTTGAACAGCTCAGTTCAGCCTTTTTCATCATCTGTAAGTGTACACATGTGCACAGCTCAATTTTGCAATCAAGTGATCTTAGAAAAAACTACTCTGTTCATGTTGAGAATGATGGTTTCAAATTGTGGCCCCTGGCTTTTGGTTGGTCGCCTCGCTCTATTCCCATTAGTGTGTCCTAAACACGATTTCTCTGATATGCCCTTGTTGCTCCTTCTTTGTCACTTGGGGCTAAATGAACGCGAGTTCTTCGGGCAAACCTCCTGGATTTGTTATATATTGTATTGCAAAAATGTTCTGCCTTAAAGGTTTCGGATTGTCTTTCTTTTAGACTAACTGGCGGCACATTTATGCCCAGTCAATTCCCTCTAAGAAATATCGAAGTTTCATGTCTGAGCTCAATGTCACACCCACAAAAAAATGCATTTGTTAAATTACGTCATCACAGTATTGTGCGATCTAGGTATAACAACTCATGGCTCAATATTTATGGTATAAATACGGATGCAAATTTTCATTATTCAGACACCGTTTTTTACTTTCCTTATATACGTAATGTATAAGGAAAGTATTGTGACGGAGTTGAAAATTCGAATTCGAGTTTTCGACGGAGTTGAAAATTCGAATTCGAGTTTTCGACGGGAGAGCACGTTTCAAGCATCCCTGATCACGAATCAAACATTTTTGAAGTGATGTCTGTGTGTGTTTGTATGTGTGTGTGTGTGAGTGTGTGTGTGTCAGTGAGTCTGTGGAGACGATAACTGACGAACGAATGGACCGATTCGAACGAAATTTGGTACAAAAATCACAATCCGTAAACACTGGAAGCCTATTGTTTTTATACGCAATCGAATGTTGAGAACCCCCTAAATTTTCGAGTGAAATTTTGAAAGAATCGTCAAAAAATCAAAACCGCTAATAAAGTTACGCAAATAGACATTTCTTATGTATTTTTTCATTGGAAAACGATTGACATAAATTTTAGAACGTTAACATGAACCGTTCTCGAGATATTGCACATTTTTCAAAAAAAATTATCAAAAAGACATAAAATAAAAAAAAACTCCTATTGAGAAACATATTCACTTTTCATATGTAATACCATGCGATAAATTTGGTAACATCATTCTCGTGGATCTAGCTCGTTCCATTCATGAGAAAAGATACTTTGAGTAATACTTTTGTATTTGAACGCCAATTTTATATATATAGTCATTTATCTGCTATAAGAATAACTTATTTCTCCGTCCGTAAAGCTTGGCGATATTTTGTCGACGGATTTGGCGGAATGTCGCCAACTTTTTGAAATGTTGTCAAATTAACGAAAATCACCCCAAATGGATTAAAATAACGCTAAATCAATGAAAATTCAATATCTTGGAAAGAATATAAGTATCTACTATAAGAAAAACCTATTTTTTTTACTGCAAAAGTAGTAAATTCATTGCATTAGATAAGGAAAGTCATGTGTTGCCCACATCAGATTTTTTTAATTTTAATGCAAGATATCCATGACCATGTAAGAATCTAGCTAGCAAATTTGAGCGGGGTCTTTTTTTCGTTGCAGTGATTGCTACCGAAACGCAATATACCAAGAAAGAAAGCAAATAATCAATTGATGCCATTGAAAAACTGTGTTGAAAAGTTATATCTGAAAAATAAAAATAAGGAAGTTACATGACGTTCTTCCTCAAATTATGCAATTGAATATATCACTCTATGAAAGATTCTGTCACGAATACTTAGCATCAACATGAATTTATGTTAAACTGGGAATTTGAGCACACTGAAAGTTTTGATATTTAAACGTGATGCGCCAACAGCAATCCAAGGCCGGCGAAGTATCACGCTAAAGTTTTATCCTTGAAAGGGGGGGTTGAAGCGGTGACTTGCAAAACTAGATTATGGTCATTTTCTTTTCAATTATGTTCTTTCGTGAGTTGTTAAATTAGTTTCGTGAACATTGTTGGTCGACCTACCTTCCTATTTAAAATCTTTTATTGAATTCATCATAGATGAATTATCTATCTGTCTGTTTCAACTTCTTTGATGGCATTTTCAACATTTAAATATACCTTCCTACTTCCAAATGATCTGAAATATGGTATACAGACTAATAAAATTGTAAACTAATAAAATTTGGCGGATCTATACATATATACATATATATATATAATACATATATAGATATATATATATATATACACACACACATATATATATATAAGATTTAAAATGAAAAAAGAAAATATATAGGTGGAATGATTTTATTTACAGGGTTGCAGAAAGGTCAAGAGGGATTGCGACCCCTATTTCCTGGTTAGAAGCTAGCTTTGACTTCATGAAAACGCTCCCAGTGACTCTGCACGCCCAAAACAACAATCGATCATGTCCGTGGGGAGAAAATGGCCGAATCCCAGACAACATAAAAATGATCAAAATAACAAAAAAATGGAAATTTTACTAACCAGCAAGACGAGAATCATGGAAGAGTTGCATAAAGCGTATAAACTTCGAATAGGAAAGCATACATAAAAAAGTCGCGTCTAACTTACAGAGCGATCTGGATGTGAAACAATCGGATAATCCTAGGTAAGAGTTGAGTTGTATTGTATGATGTCGGATAAATTAATTTTTATCACAATGATTTCTGCAAAAAACATCATAATAGTGCTGTACAAAGCGGAAGGGATATGATTGTTCCCGAGTTCCGTTGATTAAATGCATCATGCATTTATTAAATTCTGCAATAGATGAGTTTAATAATCTGTATCTGTTCAAGTGATTTACGATTAAATTACGTTGTACGTTTAAACTCAAGTTGGTATTCCAGTGGGTAAAATAATTGATCTTGCAGTCATATAGATGTCTCTTGTCAAATAATTTATAACATAATTTCTGTTCCAAATTATAATAAGTAGTGATGTCAAGTAAATCAACTGTTCCTACATTTGCTGACTCCGATTCGATTAGTTCAAGACACGGCGGGTAGAATGTAAAATCAAATATAGTATATTGATTATCCACTCCAATCATGACGTCATCAACGAATCTAAAGAATGGTATTTCACTAATTAAATGCGTGCCTTTCTCATAATGCTGTAAGTAAATATCCGCAAGTAACGAGGAACATCCCCCTCCCATTGGGATGCCTTTGATTTGTCTATAAAATGCGATTCCATTATATAGAATATTCTCAAATATGACAATCTTAAGGAGGCTTTTCGTTGATGACGTCATGATTGGAGTGGATAATCAATATACTATATTTGATTTTACATTCTACCCGCCGTGTCTTGAACTAATCGAATCGGCGTCAGCGAATGTAGGAACAGTTGATTTCCTTGACATCACTATTTATTATAATTTGGAACAGAAATTATGTTATAAATTATTTGACAAGAGACATCTATATGACTGCAAGATCAATTATTTTACCCACTGGAATACCAACTTGAGTTTAAACGTACAACGTAATTTAATCGTAAATCACTTGAACAGATACAGATTATTAAACTCATCTATTACAGAATTTAATAAATGCATGATGCATTTAATCAACGGAACTCGGGAACAATCATATCCCTTCCGCTTTGTACAGCACTATTATGATGTTTTTTGCAGAAATCTTTGTGATAAAAATTAATTTATCCGACATCATACAATACAACTCAACTCTTACCTAGGATTATCCGATTGTTTCACATCCAGATCGCTCTATAAGTTAGACGCGACTTTTTTATGTACAATGCAACTCTTCCATGATTCTCGTCCTGCTGGTTAGTAAAATTTGCATTTTTTTGTTATTTTGATCATTTTTATGTTGTCTGGGATTCGGCCATTTTTTCCCCACGGGCATGATCGATTGTTGTTTCGGGCGTGTAGAGTCACTGGGAGCGTTTTCATGAAGTCAAAGCTAGCTTCTAACCAGGAAATAGGGGTCGCAATCCCCCTTGACCTTTCTGCAACCCTGTAAACACAATCATTCCACCTATATATTTTCTTTTTTCATTTTAAATCTTATATTTCAAGACTCTGATAGTGCGGCAATTTGCGCCTTTCTCTTTCTTGAATTTCATACTTTTTGGGATTGTATTTCTTTATATATATATATATATATATATATATATATATATATATATATATATATATATATATATATATATATATATATATATATTTATATATATTTATAAATATATATATATATATATATTGCTTGATTTTTTTTGTTTTCCTATTTTCATTCCTCACCTTTGAAATTTGTTGATTATCTTCGTCCTTATGATCTGCATTACGTTTAATAATTTCCTCTTTACGGTTGAATTTCCTTTATTTCATTGTATTTTGTAGGCAAATTTTAAGATAGTGTATTATGGGTTACTACTTACATTCTACCATTGGATTTACAATTTTATATATATATATATATATATATATATATATATATATATATATATCAATTGAATATATTATTTTGCGAAATAAATTTATAAATGGATGCTTTGTAAATGCTTTTTGCGAAAAATGAATTAAAAGTATTTATAGGCGTTATCATGAGCTAGTATTGAAATATTGTAGGTTTAACTTTCCCCACAAGTGAAAGTGATATCTATCCAAAAATGTCAAACGACATCTATGAAATATTTTTTGTTTATTTTAATCGTTAACAACAACTCTAGGATTAGTTACTATTACAAATGCTAGTACCGGATGAGAGCGCGATCCTAGCTTTGAGGACGCCCCTTTTTAGTAAGTTCTATGAGCATACACAATATGTCTATTAATTTTGTCTATTAATATTGACAGATCTCTACCAATGAACTGGTTTTGCCGCCCAAAATCCTATTGGTTTATCTATATTATTTAATTATTTATCTATAAGTTTCTTTGTATTTCCCTATAAGTTAGTGTCTTTTGTTATACCCCTTAATCTGTGAAAGTTTAAATGCATTCGAATAAATACTTTTCTTTTTATCGTCTTTTTTCTCTTTGTTGCTTCACTTTTGGACATGACTGTATGTTGTTTAATTGCCACTAAAACCTCTGGCAACGCCAAACTTAATCAATTCAAAGAAAATTGCAACCAAACGTTTAAATATGTTGTAGAAACGTCTGAAGCGGAAACCTGAAATGAAAACTCTGTTCTGTAAATTCATACAAGAATATGAAGACGTGCAACACATAAGGGAAACGGAAGCAATCGATTGCAGTTTAGCTTACAATAGATTTACCTCATCATAAGAGCTGATATTACTACCAAATTGCGGATAATATTTAGCGGGTCGTTCAAAATCACAAATGGGCAATATCTAAAAGATTTGCTTCTAAACGAAGGAGTCATTCAAAGAACTCTCTTCTCCATAATGGTGGAGTTTTAGAATATACCAGTATGTCTTTACGGCGGACATCGAAAAGATGTACCACCAAGTGCTTATAGCTCCGTCGCAAATTGATGTTCATCGTATGGAAAGAGGGCCCAAATAGTCCGATGAAAATATATAATCTCAGAACCGTCACGTATGGAACCGCCAGAAAGCCTTATTTAGCCATACGGACTCTTCACCAACTAGCAGTAGATAAAAAGGGTTTCCTGTTAGCTTCATCAGTTATTTTATCTGATTTTTACATCGATGATGTATTATCGAGAGCTTCAGATTTAAATCAAGTTAAGAAACTTTAATCAGAATTGGCTCAAATTCTTTAAAAAGGAGAGATACATTTGCATAAGTGGTTTTCGAACAATAGTGAACTATTTGGCAGTGAACCCACCAATTCGGAATATCCATTCCAATTTGAGGTGGAACCCCCATTTTGACGCTTATTCATATACTCTTACAACCAATTCCCATCACTTGCGTATGAAACATGCAGTATTATCTGAGATTGTCCATATTTTTGACCCTCTTGGTCTAATTTGCCTGGTTATTACCAAAGTAAAAACATTCATGAAAGAACTGTGGATTCTATGAATTGAATGGCATGACACTTTACCCGATACATTAACCCGAGAGTGGAATACTTTTGTGACTACTCTCCAAAACCTTGAAAATTTCCATAGTCCCAGACATATGTTAAGTGAATACCCAGAAAAGTTTATTGTTCATGAATTTGCAGATTCTTGTGAATATTCAGATAGGGCAGTCATTTATGTACAAACAGTATCTAGATTAAAGACAATCCGTAGCCAGCTCTTATGCAGCAAAACGAGTGACACCACTTAAAACTGTCACTGTTCCCCGTTTGGAAGAACGTTGCGATGTATTGATAGCTCAAATGCTTGACAAGACTTTATCTTTAAAATTAAATATTGAGAATATCTATCTATGGTAACACGCCTCCAAATCAATTAAAAACATTTGTAGCTAACAGAGTGGATAAGATTCAACAACTAACTGAAAACTGTGGCTTGAATTATGTATTCTAGAGGTCTAGATGCAAGGGAGATTACAACGAAATATTTGTGCTATAACGGTCCAAAAGTTTTTACAAGGACTGAAAATGCCTGACCTAGACGTTAGCTCTACAGACAATTTGTATCTGCGTGAAATGAAAAAGTCGCTTCTCAGCAAATCCGGGGACCTCTCTCCTCCAAAGAACTTGAAAATTGTTAAAATGGGATTTTGCAGCATGCATAGATAAGTGAATTTAAAGAAGAAATAGCTGCTATCTAGAAAAGAGCAAGTCTCTCCAAGCAGTAACATGTTTCGAGTTGATTGTAGATTGCCCAGCTCCAATTTAATGTTTTACACCAAACATCTCATAATTTTACCAGCTAAACATAAGTTAAGGTATATGTTTATTGATTTTTTTCACAAACCAAATTTGCATGTCAGAGCTTAAACTCTATTGCATATTGTAAAACAAATAATTCGCTTACTAAATGCCAGGAATCTTACAAGAAGGATTGCACATAGTTGTATAACCTGTGCAATCCCTGCGCTCTAGCCGGTTAAAAGTAAAACAATTAATGATCTTCCATCTTAACGAGTCAAACCAAGCCCATCTTTTAGTAATAAAATTATTTGTGGCTCTTTTTATATTAAATATAAAGGATAACGAAAAGGTAGTTTTCAAAAAATCAATGTATCTATCTTTATCTATTTAGCCACCAAGGCCGTGCATTTTAACATCGTAACTTAAGTCAACTTAAGTTTTGAAGCTTTGATTGCCCGACTAAAAAGATTTTTCGCTGATCGCGGTAAAGGCGAAACACTTTTTACCGACAATACAACAAATTTTATGGGTGCTTAATCAGAGTTGAAGCTTCTTCAATATTTGACAAAATAAACAGTGACAACTTAGTCTGGATATTTAGCTTCTGAAGGAATTGTTTAGAAACGTTTACTCCCTGGAGCTCCAAATTTCAGTGGCCTCTATGAGGCAGATGTAAAATCATGTAGACATTGTTTTAAGACAGAAGTTGGTAATTCTAAACTCAATTTTAGGGAAATTTCAGACAATCGTCAAGCAAATAAAGGGAATTTTAAATTAAAGACCAATATTTTCTTTGTCTTCAGACGATAATGATTTTCAGGCTTTAATCCCCGGGCATTTTCAGATTGGACGCCCTATCAGTGAAATTGGAGAACCTGAGATATTAGACAATCAGAATAACAGGTTTTCAAAATAGCAAAGAACAACTAAAAAGCCTCAATTAGGAAAGGTAGACCTCCGATTATTTGACTCACTTTCAACAAAGATCGAAATGCAAATTCTCAAAAGATATCTTGAGTCCAGCTGCACTTGTTTTGTTGAAGGAATATAATTTACGATCTTGCAAATAGGTCTTAAACCGCATAATAGACACCATTCTTGGTTCAGATGGCAGATTGTGAGTTGTTCTTTTCAAAACTGCTACAGGCGCCTTCAATTGGTGCATTTCGAAAATATGTATTTGACCAGTTCAGATGAATTCTTTGTAAACTTGTTAAAGCAGTTTTATCTGGAGTACTATTAGTAGAAACATTTACATTCTGTATAATTTTTAGTCAATTAATTAAATAATAAATTACAAACTCATTTCTCAACTGCAAATTATTTATAACTCTGTAATATCATGTGTTTTCATTTGATTCCATTTTTTCATTATTAATATATTTAAAAATAATGTGACTGTAATTTTTAAATGGATATTTCAACACCAGACTGGATGTTGGAGTCTTTATTACTATTATTGCTCACTTACGCTGTTGTAAACGCATTGGCCAATATTATACGGACTTGAATTAACGCGCATATAATTATAGGGACAATGAGTTTTCGAATATTTGCATTTTCGGATATGCTGAAGAATATTAAGATGTTCTAAGCAATGGTTTCATAAAATATTTACGTGTAAAAGCGCAAAAATTTCTATATATAAGTTCCAAATATCGTAATAAAATATAGGTATTTAGAATATCATTCATAACACATTGGATAAAATGAGTTCCTAATCACGAGTAACACTGGATAATATTTCTAGATGTTCTAAAACCAAAAGAACAAAAAAAGTTTTAATATTTTGCGAACACTTCCTCTTCGTTTAAATTGTCTAAACATTTCCTCTTGGCACAAAACGCTAAATTTCTCTGAAATGTTTCTCACAAGAAGGATGCAAAACATCTTTTGCAATTCTGAATGCAATAAAAAAAAAGTAATTTCTTAGAATTTTCCTTTAATTTGTAACAATCATTTGTTTTTAACTTTCTAATGAAGGAAAAACAGTTTAAAGTTCTTCCGTAAGATGGTTTACGTTATAAATTCACAGAATTGTTTCAACCTCAAAAAAAATTCAAGAATTAAAACTTTATAAGAAATTCAATTTCTCAATGCCGTTAAGTTCTAATTTTAGAAACAATGGAAAAATATGTTAAAAGAACTTTGAAATAAAAAGTTTATTTCAAATAGGACGTAATTTACATAGATTTTCTTGAACACATTCGGGCGTAAAACGCCTTTTATCAGAGAAATATGACATGGTACAAGCACATTCTTCTTCTTCGTAGTGAATAATGTTCATATATTTTAATATTTATTTCCGTGCAAGGTAGCTTAATCTGGAGAACAAGAATTTCTTAATTACAGATGTTTTATAAATTAACGAAATATAAAATAAACCGTTTAACCTCAAAGGCCTTAAATGTCAGATCTCTCTATATTTCTGCCTCTAATAAGATAACCAGAAACTTACTATACAAAAAAGCTATTATTTAATTGTAAAATTGTTATTATCTATATAAATAAAATTATAAATTGTGCTTCTATTTGTCTTTTACTTTCCCTGCAATACATGGTAATATATAGAGAAAGTATTGGAATCATGCCGAAAATCGCAACTCGAGTTTTCGACGAATCTACGGGTTTCGAGACCTCTAGAATACGAAAAGAGTATTTTTAGCGTTACGTCTGTGTCTGTGTGTCTATCTATGTGTCTGTGTGTCTGTATGTCTGTATGTCTGTCTGTGCAGATTTTGTATCCACTCTAACTAAAAAAATTATGAACCGACTTTCACAAAATTTGGTAGGTAAGTCACTTGTGGGAGAATCTGGTGCTGATTAGTTTTAGGTATGATTCAGGTTAAAAGAACCCGTCTTCTTTTTTTGCGAAATGGCCCGAAAAAGCTTGTATCCATTCTAGCTGAAAAACTAATGGACCGAATTTCTCAAAATTCGGTAGATAAGTCACTTGCGGGTCACTGTGGTGCTGATTAGATTTTGGGAGGATTCGGAAAAAAATAATCTGCCTTTTTCGCAAAATGGCCAGCAAAAATCGCCAAAATCCAAAATAAAAAATTACGTATGCTCAAATATATCCATTAAATGCGTGTTTAATACGTAATTCTTAACGAAGAAAAGAATAAAATCAACTCAATTACACTAGGACTAGCCGTTTTCGAGATATTTTAGTTTTTTCGTATTTTCTCTACGCTACCTTTGAAAATAAGTCCAGTAACCAAATGTGAATGAAAATTGAATTAAAAGTGAATTAAATTTAATTAAAATAAAAAGAACGTGGTCATAAGGCTGCAGGGAAAGTCATGTGCTGCCCACATCAAATTTTTTATTTTCTCATCACTTCTGTAAACTCTATAATTTTTATGAAAATTATTATAAAATTTGAAAAAGAAAAACTCTTAATATTAAAAGTTAACCGCAATAGTGAATTTAAAGTTTCTTTATACTATATCCCCTGCGAAGAATGGGTAAACAGATAATAAGAAACAAATCTCGATAGGATGAAGCTTTGGTGAAGGAAAATGGGTCATCGTTGATAAGGATCATCAAAAAAGTTTTTGCAATAACCGAACAGTAACGCTTTAAACTTCAAATTGAATGACGATTTTTCCAAGTGCTATCTATGAAATTTTCAACCTGTTTGCTATCTATAAACAAAGAAAGGTTAAATATTCCATTTCAATCACTTGCTGATATTATAACTTAATAAAATATATTTCTTTTTTTATACTATTGTGTAAAATATTGTTTTCCAAACGAAATTAGAAATCGAAATTTTGACGATTAAACACGCTATAAGATACACAAAATTTATTTCGAACACTTTAGAAAATATATTTGTGTGTATGTGTGTGTGTGTGTGTGTGTTTATATTTTCTTCTTTTCTTGTGTGTGTGTACGTGAGTATGTGTTCGACCACTGTCCTGTTCACTTTGTGGACAGGATGACTTGAGAACGAATAAGCCTACCACTTTTACATTTTATGTGTAAATACATTATGCTTAAAATTAGAACTAGACATAGTTTTCAGATATTCTTATCATTAGAACTCAATTTCTTGAAGATTTTTCATAGAATTATTTCTTATGCAAAACAATGATACTTACCTGAACAAGAATGGTAGTTTATGGAATATAAGAAAAATTGATAATTTGATCTTACTCTATAGATGCTAATACCCGCTGTTGCCAACTTAAAATAAGGAACTTTTAAACAATATTTTAAAAATATTTTTAGGTAACCACTTACTTTTAAGGATACACTTTATATCACTTTCACAGACATTTTTCATTGAAATAACTTCGTTTAACAACACTCGATCCACTTATGATGTTGAAAGAAAAATTCACATTGGTTTATAAAACAAAAGGCTTTATGCGTATGAATAGGACAAAAGGTTTTATGCAGTAAAGTTCCGAAGCACCAACCTTCTATGCTTTGTAAATACTATAATAAAAAGCTGTATAAATATTCTGAAGATGAAATGGTTCTTGCTCTTCTTTCTATCTGCACAGATGTTTAAACACGCACAAAAAGCAAAAAGAACAGTTCGTTTCCGTTCTAAAAGTTTTACAGTTTCTGTGTTAATTAGAAAAATTTACTTAAGAGCTTAAATCAGAGGAGTAAATCTTATACATGAAAACGAAACGACAAAACGGCACATTTAAGTAAAATATCACTTTAACTACTCGTTGAATTTTGATAACACATGTGTGGGAAACTCTCACGCATCGGAAGTGAAATTTCTTATTATCAATTTTATTAAATATCAAAACTTTATTAAACTATTTTATATTTCATTAAATATCAAACTATTTTATATTTTATTAAATATCAAACTATTTTATATTTTATTAAATATCAAACTATTTTATATTTTATTAAATATCAAACTACTTTTCCTATTGTGAATAAGTTTTAGGACATCATAATTAGGAGACGGTAATGCGGTATATAAATTGAGTGAACATAACTAATTAAATAGTTTAATCTTCATTCATCATACTAGTCTTCATGTTTTGGTACATAGTATCATTAAATATCTCATAAGTTATTTATTATGCTGCAAAAAAGCCTTAACATTTTCTAAAAAAGTAACAAATAATACACGTTTGAAATTAGAATCTTTTGTCGAATTATTACATTTTCAACGCAGTATTTTGTATTATGCTTACAAAAGGTTTTCGTTTTGTAAGCATAATACAAAAGTGTCAGACTCATGAGATTTCATCTGAAGATGAAACTGCAGATACATTTTGCCCCACAAATCAACCAGGTCCATCCAAACCACTGAAACGTGGAAACACTATTTTTGTTAACACCAAATTAATAGCAGCTCCTAATAAATGCAAGTTAAATGGCAAATATTCTGTTCACATTTTAATGGATACTGCTGAAGCTTTGGAACACAACACTGAAGGTCTAGCTATAAATCGACCTTCAACATTTTGATGCCGTCAGAAGCTTAGTATTAAAAAATGCGTGCTTAGGTATTAAAAAATAAACTTCTGACGTTACAGTTAGAGTTCGGTGTCGTCCATTACTGTGAAAAGCTGCTTACATACACAATAACAAAAAAATAAGGTTGACAGACTTCCAATAATTATTTCTGCTAACAGAAGCATCTTTTAGGATCTCCTCAATTAGCTTCTAGCAGTGGAAACGACATGGAAAAAAGCTATTTACAAATTGCTTGCTGAAAATCAGCTTTCAGATACATCCTTGTGCTGTGACACCAATGCATCAAATACTGGAAGAATAAAAGGTGCTTGTGTTTTGTTAGAACGAAAACTGTAAAAAGATATCTTATACTTACCTTGCAGACATCTTATATATGAATTCGTTTTAAAATCCGATTTTGAAGCGTACATTGCTACGTCGTTTGAACCCAAAGCAGGATTATTCAAACATTTTCAACAAGCCTGGATCATAATAAACGTTTCTAAATACACTATTGGAATTGACGGTCACTTTGTTATGAACGGTATCGGCAAAGACATAGAGATTGACCTTAGTTTTGTCAAAAAATAAGTTGTTATAAAGCGCTCCTGCAGTTAATTGTTATATTTTCAGGCAGACATGAAGCAAAAGCAATTACATTTCGATACCCTGGTGTTTTTCACCATGCCAAATGTATGGAGAAAGCTATTTATTGCTTGAAAATATTTATTTTTCGAAATCAATTTAATTTGACTCGACAGGAATTGCAAGGATTGGGGGATATTTGCATATTTATTGTAAATATGTACATAAAAGCTTGATACACTGCTCATTTAGCCTCTAAAGCAGCATCGCAGGATTTGATGTTTGTAAAAGACCTTTATATTTGTAGTGAAATAAATTAAAAATTTCCCAAGCAACAACAAAAATTTGTGGTCATTTATAGTATCTTACCAATGAAGCAATGGATTCAGCATTTTTTTTTATGATACAACTCTTATCGAGCAAAACGTAAAGATGACCAAAGCCTTTATAGAAAAAAAGTCAAATAACTTTGACTCCAAGCTTTTAAATTTTGATTTGGAGAGAATGACCAAATTTACATACAAAGAACTACATAACTTTACATACTACATAACTCGATTTAAAATATCATTCGATTTTATTGCTGGTGATGCTGCAATCTGGAATTCTCTTCCTGATTATCAACATAGCCTTACAGTAGTCAGAAACCTTACAGTTATCAATAATACCGTAGAACGGGATGTGAAACTTATGGAAGAATACAACAATCTTATAATTCAAAGTGAAAATCATAATCAATACCTATTGCGAGTCTTAAAAGCTATCGGAGTCATTTCCCATCTTATTCAAAGCATCCATTATCCAAAAAATATTAAACCTTTTATTATTAGTAGTTCAGTAGCTAACTTCATTTGTTCAGTTTGTATTAGAACACAGAATAAACCCATTTTGTTACAATTATTTATTGCGCAGTTAATACGTTTATAAAATAAATATGCAATATTTCACGTTAACTCCATCTCTATCTCTAAAAATTAATCTTCCATGCTACAATATATTGAAAAATCTGATGTGGGCAACACATGACTTTCCTTATATAATGAAATGAATTTACTACTTTTACAGTAAAATAAATAGGTTTTTCTTCTAGTAGATACTAATATCCTTTCCAAGATATTGACTTTTCGACAATTAGTCGTCATTTTCATTGATTATCGTCATTTTTATCCATTTGGCGAGATTTTCGTTAATTTGGCAACATTTCAAAAAGTCGCCAAATTGGCGACATTCCGCCGATTTTGTCGCTAAAATCTCGCCAAGCGTTATGGACAAAGAAATAAGTTATATATATATATATATATATATATATATATATAACATATTAGATATTGAATTTTCGACATATATTATATAACTATTATTATATATTTATATATTATATAACTTATTAGATATTGAATTTTCCACAATTAGTCGTCATTTTCATTGATTTAGCGTCATTTTTATCCATTTGGCGAGATTTTCGTTAATTTGGCAACAATTCAAAAAGTCGCCAAGTTGGCGACATTCCGCCAATTTCGTCGCCAAAATCTCGCCAAGCGTTATGAACGAAGAAATAAGTTATTCTTACAGCAGATAAATTGGCGTTCAAATGCAAAAGTATTACTCAAAGTATCTTTTTTCATAAATGGAACGAGCTAGATCCACGAGAATGATGTCACCCAATTTATCGCATGATATTATATATGAAAAGTGAACATGTTTCTCAATAGGAAATTTTTTTTTCTATTTTATTTGACTTTTTGATAATTTTTTTGAAAAATGTGCAATATCTCGAGAACGGTTCATGTTAGCGTTCTAAAATTTATGTCAATCGTTTTCTAATGAAAAATTACATAAGGAATGTCTATTTACGTAACTTTATTATTGGTTTTGATTTTTTGACGATTTTTTCAAAATTTCATTCGAAAAGTTAGGGGGGTTCTGAACATTCGATTGCGTATAAAAACAATAGGCTTCCAGTGTTTACAGATTGTGATTTTTGTACCAAATTTGGTTCGAATCGGTCCATTCGTTCGTCAGTTATCGTCTCCACAGACCCACTGACACACACACACACACACACAGACACACACACACACATACTTTCACACACACACACACACACACACACAGACATCACTTCAAAAATGTTTGATTCGTGATCAGGGATGCTTGAAACGTGCTCTCCCGTCGAAAACTCGAATTCGAATTTTCGACCCCGTCACAATACTTTCCTTATACATTATGTATATAAGGAAAGTAAAAATTCATGGAACAAATTTTGATTTTACAAACTTTATTAATCTTTATACATTATACATACAAAATGGCTCAAGAAAAAAAATGGCCAGCCACATATTCCTTAAGCACAAAGACCTCATGCATAAAATTATTACAAAATGTAGCTACAATAATTTATTTTAATTATATAATTCAAATCTTCGTTTTCAAATCAGTTTTAATTACTTCATGTGTTGATATTATAATTAGAACATAAAATAAAAAGCAAAAAAATGGAAAATAATGGTTATTTTTATGAAATGCAATGGAAATAAAATGATCAAATGCTATGGAAGTAAAGTGATTTCGATTCACTGATCAATAGTATTTAATTTTAAAATAATTGCTACATTTTAATTCTTATATATTAATGTTAATAATATTAACATTGTTGTTAGTATTGCTATTATTAATTCATTCTAATTACGTATGCAATTTAAATCTTTGTTCTCAAATCAATTTTAATTACTTCATATGTTGGTATTTTAATTAGAACATAAAATAAAAAGCAAGAAAATGGAAAATAATGGTTATTTTTAGGAAATGCAATGGAAATAAAATGATCAAATGCTTTGGAAGTAAAGTGATTTCGATTCACTGATCAATAGTATTTAATTTTAAAACAAATGTTACATTTTAATTCTTATATATTAATGTTAATAATATTAACATTGTTGTTAGTATTGCTATTATTAATTCATTCTAATTACGTATGCAATTTAAATCTTTGTTCTCAAATCAATTTTAATTACTTCATATGTTGGTATTTTAATTAGAACATAAAATAAAAAGCAAGAAAATGGAAAATAATGGTTATTTTTAGGAAATGCAATGGAAATAAAATGATCAAATGCGTTGGAAGTAAAGTGATTTCGATTCACTGATCAATAGTATTTAATTTTAAAATAATTGCTACATTTTAATTCTTATATATAAATGTTAATAATATTAACATTGTTGTTATTATTGCTAATATTAATTTATTCTATTTATGCAATTTAAATCCTTGCTCTCAAATCAATTTTAATTACTTCATATGTTGGTATTTTAATTAGAACATAAAATAAAAAGCAAGAAAATGGAAAATAATGGTTATTTTTATGAAATGCAATGGAAATAAAATGATTAAATGCTATGGAAGTAAAGTGATTTCGATTCACTGATCAATAGTATTTAATTTTAAAATAATTGCTACATTTTAATTCTTATATATAAATGTTAATAATATTAACATTGTTGTTATTATTGCTAATATTAATTTATTCTATTTATGCAATTTAAATCTTTGTTCTCAAATCAATTTTAATTACTTCATATGTTAATATTTTAATTTGAACATAAAATAAAAAGCAAGTAAATAGAAAATGATGGTCATTTTTATGAAATTCGATGGAAATAAAGTAATCAACTGCTATAAAAAATAAAGTGATTTCAATTCACTGATTGTTAGTATTATATTTTAAAATGAATACAAAGTTTTCATTCTATATATTAATGTCAATAATATTAAAATTATTATTATTATCATTTTTTCTTTCGCCCAGCAGTTTTCCTAACTACAGGGCCAGTTGTTCGCTAAGCCGACACCCAAAATGATTTTGTCTTCGACATAATATTTATTAAATGTGGAATCGAGCCCCCGGTGCAAAGGCGAGCAACCCTGAGCTTATTTTGCTCATTTTAGAGCTTTTCAGCAGGGAATAACAAAGGTCGCACTAGCTCCTAAAGCACTACTATAAAAAAAATTTAATAGTAAAGACAGTACATTAAACACGGGAATTGGTCCCTCAAACCTTTCTTGCATTTATAAGTGTGTTTATGCTGATAAACGACCCTTGGAATCTCTGATAGATAACTGCATTAACAAAGGAACGCTATGTGCCCCAATTTTGTAAATCTCTGTGGTAGCCGAGGACATTAGTCGTATCAAGCAGCCGGCTTCACATTTAAAGAAGATGGAGCTCAGATCTGTGTTAATATATATTATTTTTATATTTTCAAAACCACAGCGCGGACCACATTACCAATTTTCCACATACACTGTATACCAGCATCATAGTTCCTGAAATAATTGTCCCCTTTTTCACTGAAATAATGCTATGAAAATATTAAAATCGCAGACTTTAAGTTTATAGTCACAGACCCTACATATAGGGATCATTTCCAAAGCCAATGCCTTGAGAACCGAAACTATACGACTTATATTCCAAAAACAAAGCAGTAAAACTAGTTGCATGGCAGCCCAGTGCTAAAATAATTCTCATTTTTCATACAAGGTTTCTTTTTAATTAGCTTATTCAAATACTACTTGGTTAACTAGTATTCGCATACTCAGTGAATTGTTCGATTACTATGAACACCGATCGCAAGCAAAAAAACATGTATAAATAAATCCTACAGAAAAACAAATCAAATCCTAATATCGCGCAACGCTTGTTAACGAGAACTTCTTTTCGATCGAGAAAGCCATCAAATCGTCAAACAGCAATTTAAAATGTAACCTCCCTCCCTTAGTGCAAATGAGAGTTAGTCACACAGTACTAGCGAAAATGCTAAACAACAGCACCTTGTGTGGTGACGCCACATAATGCGATGAAAATGGACTGGAACGAGAAATAGCAACGAAATGCAGGCAATGCGTACCACGCTAAATGACGTGCAGAAAAATAATTAAACACAGAGAAAGAGCTAAATATGATCATTACACAGCTGTGAAAAATATGTTGTCGTAGACAAATCATTAACCATATTTAATTTTTTATTTATTTATAGAAAGTAAAGCTCTTCATGGGGGACCATTTGCCCTCCCTAAAGAGTAATAATCGTGGGAATATTGTTTTAAAATAACTTTCAGTGTTAAATCGCTGGTGAGAAGAGATATTAATAGGAGACACGAAGATAAGTGAATACATTTTTAGGATTTTAATTTTTATATTTTATTTTATTTACTATAAAAATTCTTAAAATTTACTTTATTTCCTACTTTGATTGAACCTATTAAAATTACTGAAGTTATATTCAAAAATCCAAAGAAGCCTGTTTAGTTAGGCAAGTCGAAACATATTAATTTACCCTACCCTGGGGCAAATCAATATAGCTATAGGATAAGTTGATACTGTTATAACGCAGATTACTCCAATAAAAAGCAGACGCAATACGACAGTTTAAACTTTAGTTTCATCAATATTCCATATTTCTTTTCTTGAGACAAAATTGCACATTCGCAATACTGTACAACTTGAGTCTACAGTAATTTTCTATTATATCAACTTGCTTCGGTCTCCCTATTTATCAGATATGACTAATTTTAAAGGGATCTAAGTTTAAAAAGTATTCATATAAAAAATCTTGTGTAGTTGATGAAAAATATGAGTAGATTCAACTGTCAATTTTGAATACAGAAATCTTCTGATTTCAATAAAGATTTCTGAAATGATTAATCAAGGAGTCCATTGGAGTCGGACCTTCTAATGTTTTATGGAGCGGGACTGCTGGTAGCACGACTGATATTTGGAATAAATATAACTATTTACAAATTCATTCACATGGTGAAATTTAATATGTTCTTTTGTTTTAGAATTATACCCAAGTTCACTTCACTTCTATGTTGGTCTTGAAATTGAAATTTTGGAACTCAGTGGATTTTTCATTTATAGAACGACACACACACACACGCACACTGCTTCTTATCAATATAGATACATGACTTGCTAAGCAACGTCATGAAGTGCAACACTGTACTTTTTATTTTTGCATTAAAATTTATATTTTCGCATTTATTACACACAAAGCTCAACAGAATTCTAAATAGCGCAACAGATTAGGTTCAACTATTGAAAACGTAATCAAAATGTTTAACATTCTAAAGACTTTTTAAAGCAAAACATTATATGAGTTTTAAATATTCCATAATTTTTATTACAAAATGCTTAAATAAGTTCTATCTTCAGTGGTAGTCAAATTGCACAAAACAATATTTTATTTAATTCATTTCTCGCTTTATATATCTACCTTTAAAACCCCTGGAAAAAAACATAATAACTTTAACATTTTGTCAAAATACAAATATTTGTATAAAATGAAATGCAAAATCCATACTGTTATACTTTAGAATTAAATGTTAACATAAGGATGCATATGCTTTTCATCACCACATGGTGAAAATTAACATTCAGCATAAAGTTCAATTAACAACGATTTTCTAGATGCATTCAAAACCCGTATAATTAAGTACCTGAAAAGTTGCTGATAAGTTGATGTTTTAAAATTGCTCTTCGGTTACCTAAGTTATCGGATCCATAGTAAGAACAGAATTCTTTTTTGGGAACTTTGTGAAAATAACGTCCTCTTCCTCTTCTTCCTTCAGCCATCTAACTATCCTGTCGTCTCCCTGTCGTTTGTCGTCGTCTTCTCCATAAAAGTTCGACAAGCGATCACTGAGAAGGAATACCACTCCATCAAAGCAAATTCCAATGCTGATGAGTAGCATAGACATGCCATGCAAGTAGAAGCGGAATTTATCACTGTCGTACAGCCAGCAATTGCCCCTCTTAGAACAATTTTCCTCCCACACAACGCAAGCAGAATCAGTTAATGCCCCATAAATAAGAGGATAAGGGATGAAGGCTGAAACAAAGAAAAGATTGTTTGAAGAAATCGTCAGGATATAAAATACATGAATAGCATTCCGAGTGTCAAATTATTAAGTTCTTGAACTTATACGCCGTAAAAAATAAATGTCTTGAAAAAATCAGGAAGCTGCTTAACAGGAAACAAAATATTTTCTTATTTATGTAATATGCACTGAATTGAGTATGTGAGGAGATGGTATATCAAAATTATTGAGCACTTAGATCAATGTTTTCCAAACTGTTTTAACTCGCGGCGCACTTTGCAACAAATGAAAATTTGCGACGCACTTATTATATATATATATATTTATATATATATATATATATATATAATTCTTTTAAAGGAAACTAACATTCGTACTGTGAACCAAACACTACACAACAAATATGCAAGATTTTTATATTATTTTAATATTAATGATTTATATTAAGAGTTTTATTTCATATTTTACTCATTTTTAATATATTTCAAATTTTTTCGCGGCGCACGGTTTGGAAAACACTGACTTAGATAGAATCTTGATAGAATCTTGACTATAGATAGAGATCCACTATAGATAGACTAGAGATAGAATCCACTATAGATAGAATCTTGATTTGAATGTCATTCGATTCGTCTCAGCTTCAAAACCGAAAGAAAGATCTGTAATTTTAAAAATTCGAATTAGATGTAACGATGCAAATGAATAATTAGAAAAAACTCAACTACTTTGCTTAATTATCGAGCACTACCAGCTTAGCGAGAATTTTGGTTTGGGTCTCATTCGATCCGCCTCAACTTCCAGTCGGCGAAAAGATCTTATAATTTGAAAATTCGGATTAGGGGTGACGATGAAAAAGAATAATTAAAACATTCATAGCCATTTTTCAAAACGATCGAGCACTTTCACTTGAGCCAGAATCTCGATTTTCGTCTCACTCGATCTGTCTAGGCGTCCAAATCAACGAAATAAAAGGAAATTTTGAAAATTCGAAGAGACTATATAAAGGGATTTTCATAAAACTGACACTGTTTCTCAAAAATCTGCACCATTCCATTTTTAAAACTTTACAGCACAGTTGAAAAGTGTTTATGACTTTGTTAACACTTTACAACATAGTTGTAAAATGTTTATCACTTTGTTCCTTCTGTCTATCTGTCTGTCAGACCGTTTATAAGATAACTGTCGTAAAAATGGCTTTATCAAAATGAAATTTTAGTATGTTGTTCAGACGGTCTGAGGGACCTAAGGGAATATAAATGACTAATATCATCCAATTAGTTTGGTGATTATTAATTTATAATAATTAGCTATATCACCCAATTAGTTATATCACCCAATTTGGATTGAACCCGGGAATGAAATACATTGAACCCTATGGAACCTAATTCTTCAAACATCTTTGAGCGAATTTAAAATTCAATAATTGCTTAAAAAGTTTTAGGAAATATTCAAATTATCCCATAAAATATATAAAAAAAATTCAGCAAAATATGTTCGGTAATTTATTAAATAAAAATTAAAATAATAATTACATCCATATTATATGAAGAGATCACGTGACCCACTTCAAAAAAATATGCCATCCATCGTCTTGTGTTAAAATCGGGATTTTGAAAGTTCTTTTTACCTTATATAAATTAATAGATTAATTTCTGTACATCTATATTCTAAAACAACGCAATTACAATATATTTGAGTTTAAATGGTCATCAAACTTTAATTATTTCCACAACGAAGCCTAATTTTCACTAATGGCGAATGTAAACACATCAAGCTGTAAAATGAGTTGTATAAGAATTACTGAACTTCGTTAATGCAAAAATATTTAGCTCCGGAGTCTGAAATATAGCTGATATGAATGAAACATTCATTGATTTTACATAGAGAAGCAGACGATTTTATAGCAGACTTTTTCGATGAAGTTTTAAGCGTAGAGTAAAATTTCATTTACCCTAATGGTTTGAAGTTTTTAAGTAAAATAAATTATTGTAATATTGTGATGAATGAAAGGAATGGAATAAAAGTGTATGAATGAAATATTTACAGCTTTCACATAGAGCCCGGCGATTTATATTTCAATGATGTTATCTGAACAAAGTTCATTTTTTTCGATGAAATTTTAAGTTTTTAAATATATTAAATTATTTTATTATTGTGATTTTAAAAATACTACCGCTAAATGTATCGCATTTTAGAGATGTTTAAATAAAATTGCATTGCAGTTGGAAAGTGCTTCATAATCAAGGCTTTATTCATAATTGATCTTTCCTGTTATACTTAAATTTGAAACGGTTTTTGACATTCAAAACTTTTATTAAGTATGTAGACATCACATTTAGTAGCTGCTAGCCACTGAAAATGCGTGAAGTGCTGGTAAACTGGCTATTTATATATAAAATTTAACAATACAGAAATACTTTTTCTCTGCCAATGCTTGGAACTCCCAGATATTATTAGATTGGGTTATTTTGACACTCTAATGGTCATTTTATGCACAGCAAGAATATTTTGACATTTTGCCATAAAATTTAAAGTACATTGCGAACCATTACGTGCATGTATGCGCACGCAGGACTCTCCATATCCGTACCCCAAAAATCAAATCCGGCTCATATGGATCTGAAAGCCAAAGGCTGAACCGTTTGGCTACATTGTATCTTGTAGGTTGCGCAAAATACCTTTTGAGAAGAATATCTGTATTTACGACTTTAAGATATATCTTGTAAAGAGTTTATTATTATTATTATTATTATTATTATTATAATCAGAAAAATTATTTTTTGTACAAATAAGTAACAGACCAAAATTCTATTACAGCCATCGCTATCAAGAAAATGAAATATACAATAAAATCAATAAAAAACACAATACTGCATTATACAACAAATTAAAATCAAATTACAAACAACACCACCATCAGACACTAAAAACACCAGATAACAGAATAAAACCATCACTATACGAAATACAAAGATATCAAACCTTATGCAAAGTACCTAATAAAATCATATTTCACAATAAATTCTCTAATTTTCAGTTTAAATATATGATACGAACTCTCATTTTTCAACCCTACAGTGGCTATTATGAATCCTAAAGGTAAATAAAAGAAAAACATAATAAATTTCTCTATTTCTCTTTGTGCGACGGAATTCATTTTGCTTTATCTCAGGCCATAGTGCATATAATTAAGATTTTGAAAAACAAAACATAAGCCCCTATATACATAAAATTTCCTGAGTGTTTGAGAAGAATCAAAAGTACCTCTTATAACTGAACAGTCCTCATACACTTTTATCATTTTACAATTTTTCTTCGGAATTCTTATAAGAAGTGAGCAACATTAAAATATTAATTACGCCCCCACACTCCACACACACAAACGAGTAAACCATAAGTCAAGCAGAAATGTACCGAAGTACAATAATAAGTATAAAAAACCCGGATGTACATATTGCCTTAAATAATTAAAAATTACATAAAAACTGTCTGAATCCAGAAAGCAAATGCAAAACATGCGATTTCCATTTAAGATTTCATCCACAAATACACCAGATATCTTGCATCAAAACTTGTATTTTCGATTTTTTCTTTTCAAAAAGATACTTTATGTTAAAGAATATGAAGATGAAATAGCACAGTCATAGCAAATTTCCATCATTCGGTTTCTGGCCCTTTTGCCGAAGTGGTGGTCGAACGGTCAATGCGAGCGTTTCCAAAGCAATCGTTCGACCGCCGCGTTGTGGGTTCGAGTCCCACGTAAAGTATGGATGTTTGTGTTGTGGGCGTAGTGTATTCCGCCCCCTCTGGTGCGCCTGGGGCAACGTCATAGGACGGCTAAATGGAATCATCAGAAAAAAAAAATTCTGGTCCTTTAAAAGTGTCCATGAATGGAGAATCTGTTATTTTGTACTTTAAATGCAATTTTCTTAAAATATTTTCGAAGGATTTGTCAAATGCTAAACATATTAAGACATTCATCTAAACCAGAAATTATTAACCTATGAAATACTCCTGCCCAGGAAAGGTATGGAAAGAGTTTAAGATAGGTGTGAGTTGCCTTTCAACAATAAATCCTTCTTTCAGTATTTTACGTACAAATTGAAGCCATACAAAATTCTAAAATGCGTAGGAACGGGAGCCTTATACGTATATTTTATACACGTTCATGCGTATATTCCATTCGCTGAATGATGAAAATTAGTTGGGCAGTATACTTAAAATAGTTCTTCAAGAAAAACTGAAACTTTAAAAGAGGCAGTTGGCGAAACGCATATTTTCCTACTTTGGAAAATATCTTTCTTTCTGGAGTTTATAGAGAATATCCCAACGTAGATTCAAGTAGGTCCTTCCTTAGCTCATTAAAACCTTATTTACGTAACTTTAATTTCGTGGTACTTAAGTGCTAATTTCATTTCAAAAGAAGCTATAATAAGTAATACGAGTAAATAAATAGAAAAATAACATAAAACAGCTTTAAAGAAAAATATAAATTAAGATATTATAAAGGAATATTGTAAAGCTCGAACTTAAAAACATGAACAATATATTAATTTACCATATTTGATAAGCTTGAGCTTTAATGTAAAATAGAATGCGCTAAACTTTCTTACCAAACATAGAAAGCACACTTCCAAGTGTTCCTAAAGCAAAACTTTTATCCTTAGATTCCACACACCTAAAAATATGTACGTTATAAATAAACTACATTTAAATAAAATTATAAAAGTTATAGTCAAATATTGAAATTCAAGCAGTGTCTAAACATGTTGCTGAAGTTAGTTAGAATCGTGCTCCAATTGCAGATAACAGCATTCCGTTTTCCGATTCTTGAGAGGTCGTCAACATTACCATGCCTATCAGTTCTATCAGTTCATCCTATCAATTCTACTACTCTGACAACTTCATTTTTTTACTTTCCTTATATACATAATGTATAAGGAAAGTATTGTGACGGAGTCGAAAATTCGAATTCGGGTTTTCGACAAGAGAGCACGTTTCAAGCATCCCTGATCACGAATCAAATATTTTTGAAGTGATGTCTGTGTGTGTGTGTGCATGTGTGAAAGTATGTGTGTGTGTGTGTGTGTGTGTGTGTGTTTCAGTGAGTCTATGGAGACGATATCTCATGAACAAATGGAGCGATTCGATTGAAATTTGGTACAAAAATCACAATCCGTGAATACTGGAAGCCTAATGTTTTTAAATGTAATCGAATGTTCAGAACCCCCTAAATTTTCGAGTGAAATTTTGGAAAAATCATCGAAAAATCAAAACCTTTAATAAAGTAGCGCAAATAGACATTTCTTATGTAATTTTTCCTTAGAAAACGATTAATATAAATTTTAGAACGCTAACATGAACCATTCTCGAGAAATTGCATATTTTTAAAAAAAATTATAAAAAGTCATATAAAATAAAAAAATATTTCCTATTGAAAAACATGTTCACTTTTCATATGTAATACCATGCGATAAATTAGGTGACGTCATTTTCGTGGATCTAGCTCGTTCCGTTCATGAAAAAAGATACTTTGAGTAAGACTTTTGCATTTGAAAGCCAAAAGTCATTTATCTGCTATAAGAATAACTTTTTTCTCCGTCGATATCGCTTGGCGAGATTTTGGCGACAAATTTGGTGGAATGTTGTTACTTTTTAAATGTTGCTAAATTAACGAAAAACTCGCCAAATGGATGAAAATGACGCTAAATCAATGAAAATAACGGCTCAATGACGAGAATTCAATATCTTGGAAAGAATATAAATATCTACTATAAAAATAGTATTTTTTTACTGTAAAAGTAGTCAATTCATTGCATTATATAAGGGAAGTCATGTGTTGCCCACATCACATTTTTTACTTTTAGATTAAGCTCAGCGGCTCGGAGCGGCAACCACAAAAACTTATACTCACAGAATTCACCTATAAAGACATTCTAGTCGAAAACACCTCTTATAAGCGAATTCTGAGTGTTTATATTATTAATTCCAATAGCCGAGTTTCCAAAACTGTTATCCAAGGAACGCAATATTTAAATTTCACAACAATTATTTATTTAAAAATATCCTTTCGTTGAAAGAGTATTTAATATTCTTAAATTTTTTCTCTAATATTACTGAAGACCAATCAGAAAAGACATTGTGTGTGTTCAATTTTATGTTAATTTAAAATGTCTTTTTCAAATGTTAATGAATGTAGCATATTAATAGTAATTATTTACTGCTCTCATTCTAAAAACTCTTAGCTACCAAAACTTTGAGTATTTAAACTCACAGTATATTTGACATAACATTTTATAATCAATGTGATTATGAAAATTAGAGATGCTATGGGAGAAAGAGGAAGAAATATTTAATATACATTATGCAATAAAGACCAATAATTGCAGCGAAAATACTATCAAAATTTTATAACTAGCAGATTTTTTTCCCTGGTCACTATACTTACCAATCCCCAAATTGAAAATTATTATTAGGTGAAAAAAAATGAAAAAGACCTAAGTGAAAAATGAAAAAAAACTAATGTTGCTTCTTGAATTTAGATAATTAAAATGGAGAAACAAGTAAGACAACACTAGTTTGGTAGACTGAATATTGAACTCTGGTTTACAAGAATGGATTAAATTAACAAATGACTGAACTGAGAAAATTAAAATAGTTCAAAAATTCATAAAAATCCACCTGAGTATGGTATGGAACATTTTTAGGTAAAGATCTGCACCTTAAAATACCATATGTTGTATACACGGATTGTCTAAAAATAATGACAAGATAGCATAATATTCAAAACATAAAATATAGCAAAATAAAGATAGCACAGCTACCATCACGTTAAATACACGTTATATGTGTGCTAAATTTATTTGAAATTGAACATTATCCTAGCACAAAAGGACAGATTATCATAATTATGTATTAATATTTTACTTATAGGTCATAATGTTTAATTTCAAATATACAAAATTTACCCTTTTCATATTAACAGAAGTTTTTTAATATTTTAAAGAACCATCACATTAAGACACTTCTAGATATAATTTCATTACCTGTAAACTTTGGAAAGTTTTCTAAATGCATAACGCGAAATAATAAAACTACATCTGGTTACCTAAATGTTATGAGTGTGTTTCCAACACGGGCTGTAGATGAAATAAATTTGGTAATGCAGAGCAGAATGATGTAAGCCATAAACATGGTGCACCCACTTGAACAAAATCCGCTAGTCACATGGGAGGTCGCAAATGTGTGATTGAATCCACTTGTACATTTGCATGCTTCAAAAACCTAGAAAAAATCACGAAAATGTTAATTTTTTTAACTTTTTAAATTGAATGTTTTATTTTTTTTCTTCTTTTGTACATTTAAGCACCGCAGAATGAAACGGTGCGCTTAATTAAAACTTGTTCTAAAGTTTTAGCACATAAGCGATAATAATGAAATCAAATTATGTGGACTTTCAAATAAGGTTACCGGGGTGTCCTCCTATCGATAGGATAGTCCCATAATTGTTGTTGTTCAAATGCAAAATGTGTCTTGTGCTCTACATTTGTCATAAATTCTATACAATTACATATTGAAATTATAAAAAAAAATAGAAATGTGTAATCTATTTAAATATATATCTTAATTTACTGCTAATAAAATATGGTTAAACAGTTATATGATCATGAAAACCAGAAAATAAACGAGGAACTTTTAAAATTATGCTAAAAATATGTATTATATGCCGAAAAGAGATTCGATTTTAATGAAGAATCGTTAATATCAAAATAACCAACAAATGAAAATGGACAGCACTTAATTAACTGCGAAATTTGGCTTATTTTGCCGGAATTGTAGTATTATTAGGCATTCCCAAATTAAGCATAGACAAACTTTTTGAAAATTGGTTTTGCTAGCAATACCAGTTCCATAGCAGTTCCAAGTACACCTGATTGGTGAAAACATTATGCATCTGCTGACAATTTGGACATTAACAATACGCAGGGTGTCCAGTAAAGTTGTAAGTCAAATAAGCTTTGAACGGTGGTAGCTAGAATGGAAATGAGGTAACGTTATAGAAAAGTACAAGTGACCATGCGCTACCAGATTAAATTGACAACAGTGCTTCTAGAGGCAAAATTCGGTTCTATTTCCGGCACTATGAAGAATGCAGAAAAAGTCAATCAAAAAGTTGTAGAGCACTCCAAAATTGGTAGAAAACGTTACTTCATTTAATACAGAAGCGCTATTTACATAAAGTGCAGTTTAATGTAAAGTATGTCCTATATACCCATTATTTGCCATAATAAATATTTGTATGCAACAAAGTACTCCCTGTTTCACGTTCATCACCAACATTACAAGTGAACTTAGAACTAAGAGCGATTGAAAATCATATGACATACTGCTGTGTAGTTTCCAGAATGTTTCGTCCGAATTCGCCTTATGACAGTACATCTCGCAATAATTTCCATTTGAATAGTCTGTGATCTTTTTTTCTAGACGATGCTCATCAAAATCCACGCCTCTGATGATAGACGATCGTTTGCAAATTATCTCACATATTTTACCTGCATGGGCGGTTTTTCGCGTCCCAGTCATCATTTGTATACGATAATCACAATAATGCTTAAAGCTCTTTAGTTGCCCCATTTGTTTCTTTAAAATGCCATTGCTTACTAATTCAATGATGATCTACAACTTTCTAATTAACATTTTTTCTGTATCTCTCATAGTTTCTGAGATAGGAGTGCTAGGTTCCAAATTTAGCCGCTGAGACGCTGTCGTCAATCTCATCTGGTAGCGCATAGTCACTTTACTATAGCGGTACATCATCACTTCCATGGCTCTACGTACCATTGTTCGAAACTTATTTAGTCTATTTCCAACTTTACTGAGACCCCTGTATGTAAAATTTTATTGCATATTTTGAGGATACAAGTTTCAGCGTCTTTTGTAAAATGTTTTTTTTTTTATCATGAACTATAAATAGATTGAAAATATGAATATATATATGTTCTGTAAAACTAAATAAAACAGAATTATTAATAGCTATCAAATCCCAAGATGATTATCTAACTTTTAACTAATGTGCCCCTATTGAAATGTACCAAAATTAATGAAAATTCTAACTTTTGGCCCTAATTTACTATTTAACTAAAGCTTATTATTAGTATATTATATTATATTTTCAGATTCAGTATTTAGTCTTCATAAATATAAATATAAATATATGATCTTCTACTGAAAAAATTTTGTTTTACTTCCAAAACCGGTAGAAATCTTTCATTTTTTTTTTATATATATGCTACTTTCTTAAAAAAAAATCCGCAGATTACATTTTACATAGTGAGACAATTTTATATGTTAAAATTATTTTTTATTCATTGCAAATAAATGGTATAAGATTTCAACATTAAACAAGGTAGTAATACACTGAAGCCAAACTATGCATAATGCTAAGTAAAACGTGTTGATTTACCGTAGCTGCCGAAGCATTAGCTATGGGTGCCAGAGTTGTAGAAACTGCAGATGATAAAAGTCCTGTCATGTTCTGGCAGCCAGCAAAGCAAGGAGAGAAAAACGTTGAAACACCGTCTTCGCCGCACACAGGCTCAAACACTCTTCTTGTGCAGCTGCAACCAACGTTGCATTCGTTATACAAGTTGAGAGTTCTGCAAATATGAGGTAAGAAGTTATTGACAACACAGAAACTGTGATGGGGCAGAATTCGACATACCCTGCAGCATAAAAACTTTGTTTGACACAGTATACAGTGTTGAATATAAGTATCAACCTGTTTCAAATGCTTGCTGAAAAGAGGCGTCTTCATCGCAATAAATTACAGAGCACCAGTGCTAATAAAAGCAAGAATACGTTCGGTAAAAGGTAGTGGGGTGTAATCCTAGTGAAATAATCGTAACCAAACAAAAATTAAAAAAAAAGAATGAAAAATCTTACGAAGAAGGAAAAAGAGCAGATGGACAATTCAAAACATTTTCTCAGTGTAAACAACTACAAACCAAGTGCCGCATCGTAAAAACTATGGCAACAGCCGGTTTCGGAAGATTCATGAATGTCATAATCAACTGACTCATAGAAACACGCCTAAGAAATGTAAAATACTGAAATGATGGAAAACAACGAATTTCGGAAGTAAGGTGAGATAATTTCAGCAAAAGAACAAGCTACTGAAAAAGTACTAGCAAACAAAATGAATTAATGGCTGAGAATATAACAAAAATTACGGAAAAACGTTCGGTTTCGGAAAGCTACATAAGCTTTTCGGGTCACACGATAGATGATAAAACTACTTTTGACAGGATTGCCTTTTGATACTGGTACACTGTCTCGTTTAGCCTGACGAAAAGGCTCTATTTACCTTTGAAACATTACTCAACCTTGTATGCTGTGTCTGACGAAAGTTTTCATATAGCAGGTTTTTCGAACACCAACCAATCTGAGCGATTTTTTCTCTAACTTTTCCTGTTTATATATCATATCTAATAACACAGTCTGGCCTTTATATTCTGTATTTAAAAAAAAACATACTTACTCATCTACATTCGTAGTTGTTCCAGGCATCTGTATCGATGGACATCCCAGGAAAATAGAAACAAAAAGCCCAATAACAGAAAAAATTTCTACAAGCACCATATATCCTGTCAGGTACCGGGGGCGTGGTTTGTATTTCTTGATGACAAAGCCTCCCAATAAAATTCCAAGGAGCATAGAAATAATTCCAGTTGTACCTACAGAAAATGATGTTTGAAATGCACAATGTAATAATAAAAAATTTCATTTATGATATTTCTAGAAATGTTTAATGTCTGAAAATGTATAACTGACAACTGGAGGATACAGGAAAAACCAATAGAGCTAAAAACTTAAATTTCCCAGAAGAAAGAAAATAAACTTTGAGACACAAAAACCAGAAACTTTTATATCTCCCACAGTGAAAACATTTTTAAACTTTCGTTTAATAAGGAATACGGGAGAAAAGTACGTATTTAAACACAACTAAGATAATAATGAAGCACAGCTGTTTCGAGGACACACTGGGTCTCCTTCGTCAGTGCAAGAGAATCAACAAACCCGAAGTCAAAAAAAAATAGGCGCAAATAGAATAAATAGAGGGGTTTATATACCCGAGACTTATATAAAGAGTTCATCTGAGAGAATCTGTCAGAAAGCCGAATGAAAAATAATCCAACAAATTCGAAAGTAGAAGTAACACACAAGATTGGCGTACGCCAAAACACAACAGAAATATCCGGACAAGACAAATCAAGTCAGCAAAAGGGTAAATGAGAGCCAGCAAGATAAAGAAAAATCAAAATAACACCAAAGGCTAAGAAATGGAAAAAATTTCACCGCAGATCGAGGACAAAAATGATGTACTGAACGATAACTCATTAACTAAATCACTTAATGCATATCTTAAGTAAATAAACCCTTATGTTTCTCTATTTACACCCATTTCGTTTTCTGGACTTCGGGTTTGTTAGTTTTCTTGCACTGACGAAGAGGATACGGTGTATTCTAAAACAGTTGTATGCTAAATTATTATCTTATTTGTGCTTTAGCGCATTGCTCAAGTTTCTCTTATTCTTTGCATAAAGGATTTTTTACTTGTTCGTTTAATTCTTGCGTTTTTCCTCCGAAACTGCAATAACATTAAGTTTCAATGTGTGGTCGGTCAAATAAAAATTCAAACACCGCTCATTATTCTCCTCGCATCATACAATCAAATCAAAAGTATTATTAAACTTGCAATAATGTCCACTATTAAAAAATGGGCATCTGATTTGCAGAAGTGGTCGTCTTTATTTTGAGATGATCATTATTTCTGAAAATTCAAATGCCAATATCCATTTTCATTTTCTCATACTATATGTAGAGTATAGTATAGGGAAAATATTATCTTCATAGAAAATTTTGATATCGAGATTTTGATTCCAATGTATGTTTTAGGATCTCCTGAACACATTTTGACTATTACTTTCCTTATATACATAATGTATAAGGAAAGTATTGTGACGGGGTCGAAAATTCGAAATCGAGTTTTCGACGGGAGAGCACGTTTCAAGCATCCCTGATCACGAATCAAACATTTTTGAAGTGATGTCTGTGTGTGTGTGTGTGTGTCAGTGAGCCTGTGGAGACGATAACTGACGAACGAATGGACCGATTCGAACCAAATTTGGTACAAAAATCACAATCCGTAAACACTGGAAGCCTATTGTTTTTATACGTAATCGAATGTTCAGAACCCCCCTAAAATTTCGAATAAAATTTTGAAAAAATCGTCAAAACATCAAAACCACTAATAAAGTTACGCAAATAGATATTTCTTATGTAATTGTTCATTAGAAAACGATTGACATAAATTTTAGAACGCTAACATGAACCGTTCTCGAGATATTACACATTTTTCAAAAGAATTATTAAAAAGTCATTTAAAATGAAAAAAAAAATATTTCCTATTGAGAAACATGTTCACTTTTCATATGTAATACCATACGATAAATTATGTGACATCATTCTCGTGGATCTAGCTCGTTCCATTCATGAAAAAGATACTTTGAGTAATACTTTGGTATTTGAACGCCAATAGTCATTTATCTGCTGTAAGAACAACTTATTTCTTCGTCCATAACGCTTGGAAAGATTTTGGCGACGAATTTGGCGGAATGTCGCCAACTTGGCGACTTTTTGAAATGTTGCCAAATTAACGAAAATCTCGCTAAATGGATAAAAATGACGCTGAATCAATGAAAATGACGACTCATTGTCGAAAATTCAATATCTTGGAAAGAATATTAGTATCTACTATAAAAAAAAACTATTTTTTTACTGTAAAAGTAGTAAATTCATTACATTATATAAGGAAAGTCATGTGTTGCCCACATCAGATTTTTTTTAGATAGAGTGATGTCCGTCTGTGCTCGATTTCTTATGTGCACGATAGCTACCATTTGAATTTTGACGAAATTTTTAATCCAACAAAAAATCGAATTATTAAAAAATTAACAACATATCTAGAACTAGATAGACTGTTTCGAATTTCGAGCGAAATCTTTGAAATTTATTCGAAATTTTATATTTGCTTAACATAGGAGCATAAGACAAAATTTGAAGTAATTATGCATAAATGAAGTTAATTATAGCTCAATAATCACGAAACTTAATAATTTCAATCATTATAGTGAAACATTGACGTGATACAATTTTTGTATTCGTGACGTCAGAAGACTCTTTCGGAAGGCAATTTTCCCCCGAGAGATACATTGTCAAACTTTATATAAATCGAACAATTTTTTCAAGTCCTTCAAAATGAAGGGTAGCGTGCTATCTTTATGGACAAACGATACAAATTTTTCAAATTTTTTCTTGCAAAATTTTCGGAAAAAGAAGAAAAATCTCAAGTTATTTAAAAATGTATTCTGATATGAGAAAGTCGTTATCATAAGGTTTCTCACGTCAACATTATGCTAGAAATTAATTTGTGTGTGATTCGGATCTTAAAAATACGATAAGACACACGGATAAATCATTCAGAATACATCTCTATATTTAAGGTAGTACAATTAATGTCACGCGAAAGCTGCAATTATACCTTACCTATTTCGTTGATGTGGCACATTCTTTGCAAAATCATCTAATCAAGAGACTTGTTAGGATATAGAACAAGTGAATTTTAGCGAAGCATAAATGACATTTTCAACCGTTAATAAGGTAACATTAAATTAGGTTTAGTGATGCCAAAAAATTTAGAGTCATTGGGGCATTAATATTCCTCAAGAAGTTTTGTGAAAATCATTGGTACATTATTTGTTTTAAACTTTTAACTGAATGACAAGCCTTAAAATAATTTCTAATATAATCATAAAAGGTCAGTACCAATCAATTTGATATAACTTTCTATAATAACTAATTCCATATATTTTAGTCACACATATATTTCATTCACCTGTTCACCCATAAAGCAAACGTGAAGTGATTGACTTGAACCAAAATCTAGATTCGTAAAAGCCGATAATTTGGATTTTCAGAGCTTTGTCTGATTGTCGCGGCATTTTTGTTTTCGCGGAGGATCACTATTTTATGGAAAGGCTTACCTTCAAATACAGATACAGAACATAAAATTTAAATAAAAAATGTTTTTGAGGCTTAACCCAAATTCATAAAAGCAGATAATTTGAATTTTCAACGCTTTGTATAATGGTTGCGACATTTTTGTCTTCGTCCAGGATCACTAACATTTTATAGAATGGGCTACCTTCAAACATAGCTACAAAACATATAATTTGAATAAAAAAAAATTTAGGCTTAACCCAGATTTATAAAAGCCGATAATTTGAATTCATCTCTTTGTATAATTGTCGCGGCCTTTTTATTTGCGTCGAGGATCACTAATATTTTATAGAATGGTCAACCTTCAAATATAGCTACAAAACATAAAATTTGCATTAAAAATATTTTTAAGGCTTAAGCCAGATTCATAAAAGTGGATAATTTTGATTTTCGACGTCTTGTTTGATTGTCTCGGCATTTTGGTGTATGATTGCATTTGAGGTATCTTTGGCTGAAATTAGAGCATCAGGAAAAATGCAAACATTTTAGAAGCTTATATTTCCAAACCTAATATTTAAAAATGTAAGCAACCTTTACTTATTCTATCGGAATATATTAGAGATTATGAATATATAAAAATAACTTCAATATTTTAATATTTTGAACTCTTTCTTTTCAAATGAAAAACTAAACTGTTTCTGTCCAAAACAGCTTTTACTTCATTTTGTTTAATTTCACTCAAAATATTTTCAAAACTGTAAAATATAGATATAAATAGTAAGCGACAAAAATATTTAGTAGGAAATCCAATTTCTGGATCTATAATTTGTTTTTACAAAGCTCTTACAGTTTTTGGGGAATCATGTTGATTTTTTTTCAATTTTTCCGGTTTGCAATACTTATAAACTATAAGAAGTAATTTGCAGCCCTTATAAAGCCTTTCACTGATGTGTAATTTTACTTTAAATCGAGTTCTTTTTCAAAAGAAGAACTAAACTGTTTCTGTCTAAAAGAGCTTTTGCTTCATTTTGCTTAATTTCGCTCAAAATATTTTCAAAACTGTAAAATATAGATATAAATAGTAAGCGAAAAAGTATTTAGTAAGAAATCCAATTTCTGAATCTATAAATACTTATTTTGAATCGAGTTCTTCCTTTCTGAATTCTGAACTACAGTGATTATAATTTCATTTTTTAATATTTTGACCTGTTAAAGTCGACCTGTTAACGTGTAATTTTGATCGTATGGCAGTGGAACATTTTTTGTTTAACTAATTAGGCAGTGGATAATAATTTCATAGTTGATTTTTTTATTGAGTCCGTATAAAAAATCGCACAAAAATTGCATTTTATAGTTTTTTACTAGAAATATCACATGATCAAAATTTGCCCAATTTGGTAGTCTACCTCAATTATATAATTTGTTAAATTGAAACCATGTGTCTACGATTCAAGAGATGTTCGGTCATGCACAGTTTATTTAAACACCCTCCATATTCCCCCTAAACGAATCCTTGAAAAGTGGCATACCTGAGAACAAGCTGGCATCCGAAGAAGACTGGTGATACTGTGCTTCCATGAATTTCGGCATGAACACGAAATACCCAGCAAATCCGTTGACTTGGAATGTGATGCTAATCACGTGGCACACAAGAATGGGATTCTTCAACAGCCTCTTCATCTCCTGGGGGAAATCTAGATAAATTGGGAAGAACATTTCATCAAAATTTAACGAATAAAAACATGTATTTCAAATGTTTTAAAAAATATTTAGGAAATCTCAATATGTTATAGACATAATATTTTTGAATGATGTAAGTGCATTTTATTACCGTAATTTTCTGTACAAAAGCCGCAGTATGTGTTTAAAAATTGATACTACCAATCCAGTGTGTGTTTATACCGTCGCGATGAACGTAATGAAATTCCGTTTTCTTTTATGAAACCAATAAAAGAATTCTAAAACGATAATCGTTACTTTTAGTCACTAATCTTAATGCCCTGATATATCTTTTGTAATACTGACTTCGGGCGTAGTATATCTGCTAGACAAAAGCTGGCTGGACAGCAAAGTTTGTAAATTGCAAAAATATTCACACAACAAAAGATCATAATCTATAATATTTATAACTACATGATCTGTAATATTTATAGCAACAAGTAGCTATAAATATTATAGCTACATGTTATTACAAATATTTCAACAGCATATAGCCGTATTAAAACTTGTAATATTATTTTCCACACAAGCTGGAAATAATGTTTCTAATTTAGCTGTCCGCATATTTCTTTCCCTATACCTTTCCCCATCAACGGTTGATTTTAATTGAATAAAAAATTTACCTTGGAATTTTATCCTTCCTATATAAACTGCGTATTTCTTTCTGTAATTTACAATCGTCGATTTATTTGCCTTTGTATATTCAGAAATTTAGTCCTTTGCTGTCTTTTTTACAAAGAGAGCAATTAGCTTTGTTTATCTATGTATTACTATGGAATTTTTATCTACTTTTAAGTTCCTACGATTATAAGTCAACCCATTAAATTCAAACAGTGTGTAAGTAACTATTATTTAAATAACATAAATCGATACTACATTAAATTTCGAAAACTTTTCTAACATGGATGCTTACTATGTAAATTTAACGTCACCAAATATCCATATTGAACTTTTGTATTATCCAACTACGGTTTAAAAAAAAAAAACTTAAAAATCTGCCTTCAAGCTTTCTTTACCGGAAACATTTGGATGAGGCAAGAAATTTCCAAAGGTGTCCTCTTATTAAAACCGATTTAAGTGTTAATTTAGGTTCTTCTGTCATATTATTGACGTAATTAAAACGGTTTAGTAGAGGATATTCTGTAGAGGATTTAGTAGAGGATATCTTTTTTAAAGCATGGAACATTTTAGAGAGATTTAAATAGTCACGCTAGGACTTTTAAATAGACTTCAGTTGAAATGCTGGAGAAAAGCTTTGTCTTATTCTCAGATATATGATGAAGGCAGTAGCACTAGATAATTTTAGTTATTTTTCATAACTATTAAAGACAACTTCTATAACTTCAAAAGATCAAATTTCATAACAAATCATTAAAAGTAAAAGTAAAAAAAAGTAAATATATAATTCAAAATCAATTATAGTTTATAACAATCAGACAGTATAGGTAATACTTTTAAACCGGCAACTATGATAGCATGTCGAAGTTGCAAATGGAAATGAATATTACTTTCTCAACTGCTGCAGTGTTTCCAATGATGTTGTTCGATTTATCACATCATGTTACATTGTCCATGACTATCTTAAATACTGAAAAAACTGGAGATTCTAAACTTCACTTGAACAATAAAACCCTGCAGATTATATGCAGTGATCATGAAAACTTAAAAAAAAATCTGCTTTCAAATTTTTAGAGGATACCTCCAGTGTTCAGATTGTGTGCTTCACGTCGATCTGACATCTGAGAGGTTGGGGATTTGGGGTCTACATCCAGAATATGATCAGAGTTATTCCAGCAATCCAATGTTAGTTAGTTCCAGTAGCTCAGTGGTTAGAGCGTCGGCTAGCCAGTTCTAAGATCAGTGCTTTGATGCCCAGTTGAGACAGTGAATTCTTTACACACATATACACGCTATCTATTCACGGATGTATATATACAATCAACATAACTAAAAACAATATAATATAAAAAATCAAGCTAACAACAAATGAATATAGCACCAAAATAATCAACTTAACAATCAATAAAACAAAAAAAAATTAATATAACAATGCAACAGAAAATCAAAATAATTCAAAATAAATATAAGCAATAAATTAGATTAAATTAAAAGAAAAATAATAATAATAATGCAAACTACACAACAGAGTTATCAAGTTTTTATTCTGGCTGAACTTTGACACATCTATTCAGCTTTAAATTTGTAATAATAGCATATGTCTATGAAAAAAAACATTATGAAGGTAAAGCCAGTATATTTTGATAATCCACTTGCAGACCACTGCCGGTATCTCTCTTCCTCACCCCACTGATAGAAACTAAATCAAACCTTATTATTTCATATCTATACATCTCACTTCGCAACAAAACAGGTGCAATCTTGATCTGGTGAATGAAGAATATGATTCAGCTTTAAATATAGAAAGCCAATGGTATATATTCAAGAGGAGGGGGTAACTGTTGATGGTAATTGGACAATGTGTAATATTTTTCTTGGTCATCGAAGAAAAAATGACTTTCCATATATATGGTCTTCGGAATATTAGTTAACACGCCAAACTAAAAAAAAGTAAGGAAGCTAGTCCTGGTCGAAAGAGAATCTTAAATAACATCCTTCAAGTAATTAGCTGCTATATGATTATAGTCATAATTTTTTATGACTCAGCATGTGACTAATGTATGAAAAACATAATGTTGCTGCTTACACAATTGATAAATTGTACATCAGAAGAGAGTAAAGAGTATATTCGAAACACGTTTCAAGAAGTAAAGATTAAAAGTTTAAGAGGTTTGTAAGAAAAATTAAGAGGTTTATAAGAAAAATTAAGAGGTTTATAAGAAAGATTAAGTGGCTTACAAGAAAGATTAAGAAGTTTGCTTCTTTGCAAAGGTGGTTCTAAGAAAATATTCGGTTGTTAAAGAATTCCCAAATTCATAAAAATGTGTAACCATTGCTTTGGAACATCAATTATAATTTAAGTGCTGTTTCATTTGTCGTCAAAATATTTATTTTTAAATAACAGTTGAAAGTTTTGTCGCAAGTGGAATAGTTTTCAGATCATATTAACCTTTTAGCTTGGGAAGTTTCTTGTCTTCTTGTACCTCCACTTTTTCTTTAGTAGTCTTTTCAGATCTGAAACGCTCTGGAAGCTGTCTTGGAAAAAGCGCTATCAAGAAGGTAAAAAACAAAAGAATCACTCCCAGGATGAGAAAACCCATCCACCAGGCTCCAACCCATCTTGGGTTATGGACATCAATCCCTGGGTCATCTGCAAAAGAATTATGTATATACATAATATATGTTGGTACAATGCATACACGTTTCATACAATACTATCTTTCAATAAATAATAAATCTGATGTGGGCAACACATGACTTTCCTTATATAATGCAAAGAATTTACTACTTTTACAGTAAAAAACATTGTTTTTTTTTTTTCAAGTATATACTTATATTCTTTCCAAGATATTGAATTGTCATGAATCAATTGTCATTTTCATGATTTAGCGTCATTTTTATCCATTTGGCGAGATTTTCGTTAATTTGGCAACATTTAAAAAAGGCGCCAAGTTGGCGACATTCCGCAAAATTCATCGCCATAATCTCACCAAGCGTTATGGACGGAGAAATAAGTTATTCTTATAGCATATAAATGATTATTGACGTTCAATTGCAAAAGTATTACTCAAAGTACCTTTTCTCATGAATGGAACAAGCTAGATGCACGAGAATGATGTAACCTAATATATCGCATGATATTGCATATGAAAAGTGAACATGTCTTTCAAAAGTTAATAAATTTTATTTAATTTATGGGATTTTTTGATAAATTTATTTTAAAAATGTGCAATATCTCGAGAACGGTTCATGCTAGCGATCTAAAGTTTATGTCAATCATTTTCTAAGGAAAAGTTACATAAGAAATGTCTATTTGCGTAACTTTATTAATGGTATTGATTTTTTGATGAATTTTTCAAAATTTCACTCGAAAATTTAGGGGGGTTCTGAACATTCGATTACGTATAAAAACAATAGACTTCCAGTACTCACGGATTGTGATTTTTGTACCAAATTTCATTCGAATTCCATTTGTTCGTGAGATATCGTCTCCGAAGACTCACTGACACCCACACACACACACACACATACTTTCACACACACACACACACACAGACATCACCTCAAAAATGTTTAATTCGTGATCAGGGATGCTTGAGACGTGTTCTCCCGCCGAAAACTCGAATTCGAATTTTCGACCCCGTCACAATACTTTCCTTATACATTATGTATATAAGGAAATTAAAAACACTTTGTGATCATTAAGAAGAACTATATTTAATTACAATGAAATATCAAAATAACTCACATTAGACTATGGCACAACATATTATTGCTGATGTAGACAATAATCTTGTATGCAACGGTGAAAATCCTATTAAGTGCATAAATACCCACTTGAACATATATTTACCGGAGACTTAAATATTGTTAGAGATGAACCATTAAAAAATATAATGCCATATGGTACTAAATTTAAATTGCCCACCAAAATTTATCCTTCAATTATTTTAAAATCAATTACCTTAGATAAATATATATTTACAAACTAGCACGTAAATATGCACAGACATTAGAAGCATTCAATATGTGGAATATACAATCTAAAATTAACGAGAATGTAATTAGTAATATATAATTGTCTAAGTCGCAATATAATATTAGTAATTTAAAAACTCAATTATAAATTTACAAAAGCCAAATTATTACATACGTAGATAAAGCTTCAATAACTTTACAATCTTATGTAAAAGAAAAATATGTACAATAATTGATAGATTATTTAAAATGTAATACTATTTTTAGACTAGAATTACACACATTTATTAATATTAAAAAATAAAATAATTACTATATAACGAATTAAATTTAACATTTAAATGTTTAAAATTTCCATACATAATTGTATTACCAAAATTTTATAACAATAAATTTACATATATAAATGCTACAAGTGGGAATAACACAGCAAATTATCATTTATTTATTTTAAAAAGTTGAACGTTAGTCTACGTTACTTTAAAAACGATTGTTTTCTTTCTAATAATCAAGAACTGATTAATAAATTAGGAGAACTTAGTAATTAAATTTTTCAAACTTTTGATTTTAAAGATATTCTTTACTAATATTAACATGCTGGATAATTATGATGCAATAATAGCCCTTCAAAATGCATTTAATATTTATAATTTAGACCATATTAAAATTCATAGTTTTCATAAATTTCTTTACTTTGTGTTATTCAATAATTGTAATTACCAGGTATATTATTTAGACTTACAAATTACTGAAATTTCGCAGGATGGCTGTAGTAGAGTAAATTATCTAATTTGTGGCTTTATAATTATGAACATTAATTTACTACTCATTATTATCATCTAATTATTACTTAATTAAATCACGTGACTTTGCGCACAATTAATAATGATCTGGTTCACAACGTAAATTTCAGGGCAAATACAGATAAATAAACATTGCTTGTTTGTCTTTATTTGCGAATGAATTTACGTTGTAAACCAGTTCATTATCGATTACTTAATTTATAGATATGTTGATGATTTGTCCAGTTATTTGTTATTTCAGATAATACAAATAACATATATTTGGATTTTTATCTTGGCATAATCTATACTTGCTACATAATGAGCCAATTGTAAGTAATAATGCCAATTTTTTGGACTTAAATCTAAGTATTGGTTCATACAATAAGATAAAAGACAATTTATATGATAAAAAAGATTTTAATTTTAATATTAATAAATTATTATTATTTAATTCATGTATTTATGTTCAATTGTTTCGTAATATAATTATTAACTTTTACCGTGAGTCATTTTGTAACTTTGATCCCGTTCAAGCCCTTAGTTATGCTTGGCGTCTCGTTCTCGACTCACAACGTGTTAAACTTTATATGATTTTCTGAAATATTAGTAATTGCTTTATTTCGTTTTTTGACGACATTCCTATTGGCTACCATTTAATTTATGAACCTTCACCTTTTATTGTAATTTGTATTTTATAATTAAATTATACTTTAAATGCCGCGTATTTAAAAATGTAAATTGATTAATATGTAAATTTTGTCTGGCGGATATGGCCTATATTTAAGCACATATTTGCCACTTATTTTCACTTCACCCACTGATGAAGGGTATAACAGTGCCCGAAAGCGCTGTGGCCGTGGGATTTTTGTACGTCTTAAAAAGGAGATTTTAATAAAATACTTTTAAGCCTATTTTTTGGTTGTCTTTAATTTCAAAGTATTAATAATTAACCAGCTATTCAGGATACATAAATAATAAAGCAAAAGACATTACACTATTTATATTATTAACTTTAAGAAGCAAAATCAATGATACCAAGAATATTTAGAAAAATGCATTATAAAAAATCTTAGGTATTCTAATGAAATGCAAACATGCATACTACTTATGTATTAATATCACTTTATAATTTCACCCATCATTATTATTTCATTAAACATCATTCCTTTTTAAACATAAAATGCATATAAATAATTTGCAACAACTATTGTAAAATCAATAGATCATGTATTATCTAATTAAAAATATAAGAAAAATATACAATTACCCAGTTATTTAGTAAAGAGTGTTGTAAAATTTTTAGATATGTAGACATGCATACTACTTTTCTTATGTATATTAATATCCCTTTACGTTTAACCCATCATTATTACTGCATTAATAAACAACACGTTCTACAAAAGACATTTAAATCCAAATACGAAATTAATATTGATAATAAACTGCCCATAATATAAAATCCATAGATCATGTATTATCTTACTAATCATTCTTTAAAATATAGTGATAGATTACAATTTTCACTTGTACTACATATAACTGCTGACATTTAAAATCACTATTACTTACAGTGCATGTCTCAAATCTACATTTCTTATCACATCTCATGTAAACGTGCCTAATAATTATTTTTCAAACATTGACACTATTTAAGTAACCCTAATTTTTACATACATGTGAATCGCAACAGGTTAATAAACTTGATTATCATTTTAACGCGACTTGAGTTAGTAGACGAGTTTAATGCAATTTTGTGAAAATCTTTCATTTTTGGTTAAAATATCTTACATTCTTTTCCCTTTCTTATATTTAAGGTTCTTGGATGCCCTTAGGGGGGCAAAAATCAAATTTTTCTGCATATTTACACAAGCTTATTTATTGAAAATAACATAAAAAATTTGAAATAAGAAACATTTTGAAGAGGAATACTTTAGTTATGATTACCCTGTACTTAAAAAGCAATCTAATATAAATAAAAATGCAAGTTATTTACGTACAAAATGGATCTTCGTAGTATTTCAGACAAAAAGAAGCTAAAAGGAATCCAAAAACCGGTCCAAATATCCTCAGAGAGGCCATAGCACCTGTAAAGTAAAAAATAAGCACTAAATAAAATTAACATTAAATGGCAATGTAAAAAAGCTTATGTGAGTAGCACATGACTTTCCTTATATTATGCAAGTACTTTACTTCATTCACAGTGAAATAAATTATGTATTACATCTAAGGCGCAATGTTTTTAATGTTGAATTGCATGTACATTTGGCACTTTTCCAGATGACAACATGTAAAACCATTTTGAAGTACCTCAATTAACTTATATTTGGCGCAACTCTAAATTGATAGTTATCAATACTGATAGCATCGGCAATAATCAATATGGTCCACTTATTACAATATTTTAATAATTAATTCATCAATTTGGTGTCATTTTCGTTAACTTAGCTTCATTTAACTATATTTTTGTCAATCTGGGGGTGAAATATCACCAAGAGTTGCAGACAAACGGAGAAAAGAGCATTTCCAATATATAAATCACTGTTGGCGAATTGTTAAGCGTCAAAATACAAAACTATTACACAAAGTATCTTTCTATCATACAAAACTATTACACAAAGTATCTTTCTATATCTCTATACGACTATATCTCTCCCCGTAATCACGACCCGGCCCGTATTCTTTCTTTCCTCCCTTTGGTTGACCCTTCTCTTCTTATTTGTAACAGATTTCTTGTTTATTTTATTACCGGACACGGCCCGTTCCTTGATTACCTCAATTTCTTTAAGCACAAAACCTCTTCTAACTGTCCCTGTAATGCTTTTGGTGACGCTGATCACTATGTTTTTTCCTGTCCCTTTTCTAAAAAATTCCACCTCGTCAAACCTTCCCCTGCCCACTCTGCAGCTTGGTTTTCCGGTGTCCGCAGAAATAAAGTATTAATAAACAAACTGAAGGACTGTATTCAAACTGCGAGAGAGATTTCAAATTCTGTTAAGTGACACTTCTGTGAGTATTCTCTGCTCTTAATTTTTGGTGATCTATGAATTTCTTAATCCTGTTTTTGCTCCTGGGTTCTCCCCCTTTGGTGTAAGACTCCTTGAATTTCTTGTGCATTACTTGATTTTAAGTATGTCAGTCTGTCGGATGTTAGTTGTGTGTGATGACCATTGTATTGTGTAAGGATTGTTTGTTGTGTAGGGTTTTACACACAGATTAATACGCTTCCCGACCGTCCAAACAGTTACCTTACACCTTTCTGGTAGGTCGGACGGTCTGGGTTTCAACAACAACAACAAAGTATCTTTCTATAAATACAAAACTATTACACAAAGTATCTTTCTTCCCGACCGTCCAAACAGTTACCTTACACCTTTCTGGTAGGTCGGACGGTCTGGGTCTCAACAAAGTATCTTTCTTCTCTTGTGATTGGAACAAAGTTGATCCACGAGAATGACTTTAGCAAATTTATCATGACTTAGCATAATATTACATATGAATAATTACATATCAATGACTTAGCATACTATTACATATGAAAGTGAACATATTTCACAATAGTAATATTCCTAATACTCTTTAATTTTATGTGATTTTTTGACAAATTTATTTTACAAAAGTACAATATTTCGAAATTGGTTCATACTTCGATAGCGGTTTCTTTATTTCGCAGCTAATTTATATTTCCATAGAAGAAAGACTGTAAGACATTTCTACTATAGGGTTCCACGTTATATGTTACTCAGTTGTTCAAATATTTGGTATGAAATCCTATTAGATATTCTAGGATTTTAAATATTTAAAATATAAATTAAACAGATATCAAAGATTTTAATTCTAGACTAATGATTATGATACGATTACTCTAAGGGCTATGACATACCAGTGTTGTTTCTCGTCCGTTTTGGTGACGCTACGTGCTAAGAGTAAAAGATTACCTGGAGCTTGACACACGACACGGTGACTTGCTCCAGGTGACTTTTAACTTCGGTTTTTTTAAAAAAAATGGAGATTTCTGAGCTAAAATTGAGGTAAGAGTTAACTTCTAAAATGGATGTGTCAGTCCCCCATTTATCGTCCTTTTCCCAGAGATTTTTCAAATTTGTTAACTTTAAAAATCTGTAGAAAGAAACTATCAAATTTTTTGAAATTCCAACTCTTTAGCTCCTTTTGAAAAATTTTCGGCTCCAGTTCAAAAAATTTCGAGATCGCAGATCAAAAATTGAGGAAAAAGATGCGATTTTTAGAGCAGGGGTCGATATTACCTCGCCCCCCCCCCCTTTTTTATCAAAGGATTTCCAGAAATATTTACAAAATCTATCGAATATTTTAAATCTTGAATATTTCAAATGCATTCTGGGATCAATAGATACATTTTTTAAATATAATTGCGAGGCTCAAGCCCAAGTATCAGCTTTGTAAATTGAGACTATCGACATACATTTAGTTACATACAAACATACATGGGCTTACAAGCGTTGATAGTAAGATTATGAGTAGCTAAATTTTTATGTCTGCCTGGCCATTTTGTGAATAATAGCTATTCCACAAATACTGCTGACTCTAGATCACTTAATTTGTATAAGAAGGGAAAGCTGAACACATGCAAGGACAAACGAAGCGCATTGTTCACGAAATGACGGGTGAGGGACAAGAACGGACAGGCTTTAAACATTGACGCTCACAGCAGTTGTGCGAGCAGTAGAAAAACTACTGCACTTATGAATTATTCAAGGGAGGCAGATATTACAGTTTACTATTACAGTGGACTACGTGACAAAAAACAAGTGCAAAGCACGTGATCAACGACTACTAGATACTAGAGCCGAGTTAAAAGTTATCAGACTAGACCTGACCAACACAAAAGGGCATATTTCGTAAAACTATAGATAACCTGAGCCAAGTAGTAAATCGGATAACATCTTAACGTACCCGCAGATAACATGGTATGGGCTGCAAAAGCACAAGCCATGGGGTTAAAATTATGCGGCTTCTCGGTGTATTTTAAATATTTATTTCTTAATTTGTAAATTATAACTGATTAATGAAATAGGAAATTACTTTCAGATAGTTGCGAATTTGTCACTGAGTAAATAGTCAAAGATAATTAAAGACACAAAAATTATTTCTCTTATCAAAACCTTAAATAACCTAGAAATTTTGTATGCAGTACTTAAAAATGAAACCAAGGCAATTCATATACTTACTAAAATTGAACGGAGAATTTTTCCCTCTAGCATTATCATCCAGGTATGTCCCTCCAACTGTGTAAAAAACTGTGTATCCAAATCCATTTAAAAAATTCGCTAAAAACAATATAATTACTGCTGCATGTACTGAAGACACTTCATTTTCTCTACATTTTATGTCTTTATGTTCTAAATCACAATATTCCCTCTTAAGACCTCTTTCAAAGTAATCTGATCTTAAATGAGTATTACCAGGTCCATACATAAAATGTGGAAGAGCACTCAAAAGACAACTTAAAACAACAATAAACATGCCAAAAGCGATGAGTCTGGGCTTATGAGCTTTTCCTCCAAAGTACCTAATTAATAAGATAGTGCATATAGGACTAATACTGTCTGCAATCAGGATGATTGCAGTTATTCGGCTTTGGAAAGCAAACCGCTTCTCAAGCGTGCTGATGATTCCTATAAAATAAGTGAAATATGCACCTTGAAGAATAACCAAAACACAAAATATAAAGTGATAAATCTCTGGATCTGCGAATTTCTGAAGCCATTTCGGTTTGAACCAACCAAATCCACAAGTCTCATCAGCTGTTACTACAATAAGCCTCGTTCTGGGACTGCTTGATGGAATGGACTCAAATCTTGCACTCATGTTTTCACTGAAGAAGGCTTGAAGAATGTTAGTATTCCAATGCACAAAAGGGGCATTAACTCATATTTTCGTTAGAAAAACTATTATTATTCCTTGCGAAGAGTTGCTTCCAATTTCAAAGATATTTGCTATCGTAACAAAAACAAATGAATGTTGCTACTCCAAATTGTAAGTTTCTGCTTCAATTGCGAACAAAATGGCGTCATATAGCAATCTATTCCTTCCCACAAGGTATTCATATGTCATATCACTAACACTACCTTACATTATTTTGTTTTCTTCCCGATTGCAGTTGAATCGGTCAAAAAACGTCCTCTGATAGCACACGCACTTAAAAAGATAAAACTGCCGTTAAATATCGTATCTCTACCTGATATCAAAGGAGTTTTATGCCTGTTCTAAAATACTAAAGCGTTAAAAGATTTTAAACAATTTGTATTGGATTGTCGCACACGGTAATAAAGATCACATACCAGCAAGTTATAATTTCTATGTTAAAAGCTCCATATCTGAAATCCTATTACAGCAAAACCTTTGAAGGGAAATCGAAAAATTGTTCATATTAAAAATAGTTCACTGAAATAAACTGTTCGCTTTCAGAGGCACCAAATAAACTAAAACATTTACAGATATTTATTTTATATTTTAATTAAAACTGAAATTTTCAATTTCATTTCAATTTCCATCATACTTTCCCACGCTGAGACAACCTTAAAATAAGACTTTAGCCCGGCATTCATAACTGAAGTAGTAACCTTTCTTCTTAGATTGTACACTTGGAGACTTTGAAATAAAGCCTTGATCATAAATATTATCATTGCCATAGCTGTGATGAGGTACCATATGAACGTTTGGCCCTAGTCTCATCATCATATCTAGGTTAACTCCTGATAACGCTTTTAGATAATTTATTTTTCTCATAATAAATTTTCTTAATATTCTTTTAACTTATATATATTGCGTGGCCTTTTCATAACATCTATTTTACAGCGTGTAAAAAACTCAGAGGGCCAGAATTAAGGCTGGACATAAAGTTTACCACTTCCAGATCAAAATTTGTTTGAAAGAGCACTAACAAATTTAATAGCTCTATCGTAGAGGAAATTTACTACCTAGGGGATCTCGAGTTCATGGGCCAGGATTTTTTGAAGGCCTCAAACAGACTGTTTTAATTAGAACTAATATAAAGTAAAACCATGACGTCAATAGAATTGGTAGCAGGAATTTTGATTCAGTAATAACATTATTATTGACTATCAACTATCTATCTTTAAAATGACAGTTTCACTAAAAGATATTTTCTAAATAATAACAAGTATAAGCAAATCGTAGTTTTTAAAGTACAACCTTCTATTATTTCAATGCAAATAAATGTCACAAAAAAATCTAAAAAAAAAAATATATATATACATATATATATATATATATATATATATATATATATGTTGATGACTTAATTTGTATTATCATTGACGATTCCGAACCAATTAATATTGATTTTTACCCATCTAATCTAGAATTAATTCCTAATGAGCCTAGCGTTAGTCAAACTGTAAACTTTTTAGACCTAAATATAGATACCCTCCATAATCATGTAATCACCAATCTATATGATAAAAAAGATTCTTACAACTTCACTATCATAAAGCTGCTATCATACCAATCTTGTAATTCTATTCAATTATTTAGAAACGTCATTTTAAACCAGCTATTTCGAATACATCGACTTTCTGATCCTCGGTTTCACTTTCTCCACATCAATAATCTTAAACGCACAGGTCAAAATTACCAATATCCGGAAGTATTTGTAAATATTATTAATAATTTCAAATATACCACGTAATAATTTTACACATGCATTATTTATCTTTGATTGGATAACTCAATTTTGAGAATTCACCCATTCTTATCACCTAACTTACCACTTGGCCTGTGTCTATTACTGTTTACTATTTTCGAATGATTATTTTCCACTTGTCCTGAGTCCTATACTGATTACTATTTTTGAAAGTCTCCATACATTTTATGTATCGTTCAAATGTATTCATTCCGGTGCCCACTCGCATTGACGAAGTGAGGTGAAATGCTCAGTCGCTTCTTCCACTTACACGTGGTAACAATTCTTGTGAGTTCATATTTCTGTTCGAGGAGGTATTAATTTTCTGATTTATAATTCAATTGATTTATATTTTTCTCCTTCCACTAACCAGTAGACAGTTCCAATGGTGTCTATAGTTAAATACTATCGCCATTGTCAGAAACTGGCTATTCTATCGGTTTTAATTCGAATTGTATGGCTGTCCTGATAAGAATGCAATTTCGAACTAACCGCCATTTTTTGTGTAGTTTCAATTGATTGTTCTCTATGTCTTCATCTTTTATCTTGAGCTAATTATTATTGCCTTTTCTCATTTTTGCCGTGTTTTCTTTTTTATTTTTATTTATATTTATATACTTTTAGTTGTGAATTTTGTATCCTTATATTCTTCTCATCCCCTTTTCCTTTGTAGTGATATGTTACCTTCTATCTTTATCCTTAGTCTTGGTCTATAGTTACTCATTTGTAACAGATATGCTAGAGATGGGTTTTTTTGTACATACAATAGTTTATGCATAATTTACGATTAAAATCTTTCATTTTTTATTATATATATATATATATATATATATATATACAGACTCCCACTTCTTTATAATAAAATGAAAATAATACCGGCTTTTGACATTGATCTAGACAAATATATTTTTAAAATGTCATGCAAGTACCACTTCCCTTTTGAAGCCTTTAAGGACTGGAAAGTACAAATCACTAGGCATGTCAAACAATTGATTCAACAATTTCCAATTCCTATATATACACATAATTATCAAGATATAATTAAAGAGATCAAGTTACTACAAGACAAATTTGTAATCACATATGTTGATAAGGCATCCTGTAATTTTGCGTTTATCTACAAAACATTTTATTTGGACGAACTTAAATTGCAACTCAGTACCTCTCCTTCATTAACTCCTTTATACACTAATATCAATGTTATAAGTAAACAAATAATAGCTTACTACAAACTTCTTAAACTAAAATACAATCTCAATTTTCCTTACTTGGTACTCATACCTAAATTCCATAAAACACCTATTTCTTTTAGAACAGTCACTATAGGATTTAATTCATATACCAAAGCTGCTGACAAACAACTTCTAATCCTACTAAATCAAATTTATGATTATTTTACTACACAAAAAACACATATAATCAAAAATTTTCTAGAACTAATTAATAAAATAAAACTCATCCCTTGCATACATGATATAAAGACTTTTGATTTCAAAGACCTTTTTAATAATATAGGCATTAATGATTTATATAAAGTCATACTACATTTATATGAACAATTCACTCAAGCAAAAAACATCTCATTTCCAAAATTCAAAACTTTATTAAAATTCATTTTGTTCAAACAGTGTATAGTTCAAGGAAAATGCATAAACCAATTAAATAAGGGAATACCACAGGGAGGTATATCATCCACCATACTAGCCAACCTTTATCTACATTTCTACGAAATTTAGAGCCCTTTCAACAAACTTTTAATTTACTTGTATTATACGAGTTACCAGAGATTGATAATTTATTGAAATGTTCGGTATAGCAAAAATGAAAATGAGATGGTCTGAAGTGATTATTTGATATCAAAATTTACCCTACTACAAGCTTGTGAAGATGATAAAGAGGACATTATAAATAAAACATTATAAATAAAACATTACAAATAAAATAGGTACTAGATTGGTATAAAATACCCCTTTTTCCCTGTTCTATGTATAAGTTAAGGAATTGAAAAAGAATGACATGTGGTAAAGATTGGATAATATAATCTCTTAACTACACTCTTAGATTAAATTTTTATTTATGTTATAAATCATATATGTAATACAGGTACTTAAGATACTAATCCCCTTGTTCCCTGCATAAACGCATATGATGTAAATCAAGAGTAGTGTATAAGATGAAAAGTTGCAGAACAGAAAAAATTTTTTCACATGGAGCTAGACTTTTCAGGCTCCCAGAAAAAATTTTTGAAAATGAATAAATTGAAAAAAGTAAAAAGTATTTCCGTAACCATGTACGTTATCAAGGGCCATACTGATTCGTTAATGCTGATTCTACGTTTCTGTGTACGTTACTGTAAACTGTATTACAGAAATAATACACATGGCCCAACGTAGAAGAAAGTAGAAAATGGATCAGATATAAATATAAAAATAATCAAATCAAATAATCAAATATACCAACGTATGGCTGTGTATTTATGAGAATACAATGTGAAGTATAAGATGATAAAGAATAAGAATAATAAAATAACATAAATTGAGTTACCCCATGTGCTTCTAACGTTGTAGAGTAAATAATATTGACTAAGCTTTTTCCAACTCAAAACAGGTTACAGTTAATTTGACAGACTAAGAGTGCAACAACTGGAAGTGAAACATGGAAATGATAAATTGATTAATATTTTTTATTCTAAAATGTTTGAGATTGATTTGTCTATGTGTTGCAGTAATTGGAAAAAGTTGCAGTAAATTTAAAATTAAATTGTGTTTTAATAAATGAAAAAATAAGGTTTGGCGGGTATGTATTTTGTATAGAGGTGTTTATGAATTTAATAAGATGTTCCTTAAAGTAACATGGTGTACTAAACATTTTTATTCTTAATAACTGATTATTTATAATATTTTTATATATTAATTTTGATGGATTGAATGAATAATGTAGAACTTTATTTTCTTTGAAGTTATATGATTCAGTTTTGTCGTATATTTTAATTTTTAATGTGTCTTCATTTTGAATGTTTAAACTAACGTCTAGGTAAATGATCCAGTGTGATGTATATACATTTTCAATTAGTTGTAGATTAGACTAGAATGTTTATTTTTAGAACTAGAATGTTTATATTTTAACTAGAATGTTTATTTTTATTCCTAAGCTTATTCTCATTTTGAAACGCAAGAATAGACCGATACATGACAATTCAAAATGAGAATAAGCTTAGGAATAAAAATAAACATTCTAGTTCTAGTACTACTTTGAATACTGAACTCGCGGAAATTAAAAAACTTAGATCTAATCCGGAACTTGTCATTTTATGTGCTGATAAGACTAAGCAACTTGTTCTTACCAATAAAATTGATTATGTAAATTCAATTAAGTATATTGACGAGATGGAATGCATTCAGATTAAAAAATTCTCGATCAATAAGATTAATGCTAGAATCGCAAAACTTAAAAAACGTAGCGATCTCCACCCCCCCCCCCCCCCCCCTGAATGTTAAATCTGCTATTTTCCGTATTTCTCATCAACTCCCTAAGATCTTTGGTCAAATTAAGCTTCATAAACCTAATCATCCTATGCGTCCTATTGTTTCCAAATGCTGCGGACCTACTTATTTTTTAGAAAAATCCCTTGCCTTCTTTTTAAAACCTTTTTTAATAATCATAAATTTTCCATCAGTTCAACTGAAAATTTCATTAATATTTTATACAAAACTAAATTTAAATCTAATAGTACCTTGCATAGTTTTGATGTTGTTTCTTTATTTCCTAGTATACCCGCTGACATTGCTATTGAAATTATTATCCAAAAACTACATAATCATAATTTTAAAACTCTAACCATCGACTCAATCACTTCTGCTTTGAATATTGTTGCGGAGACAAATTATTTTGGTTTCCATGATGCTATTTATCTACAAACCTGTGGTGTCCCTGTGGGTAGCCATTTATCTGGTATTTGGGCCGAGGCGGTTTTGCAGGAACTCGAGAATGAGATTTTGCCTTTTTATCCCCCCCCCCCTCTCTTTGGTGCCGTTTTGTGGATGATGTGTTTATTGTTTGGGATAGTGATTTAGAAGATCTTTCTTTTCTTTTGTCTAAAGTTAATGATTTTTACCCTTCTATCAATTTAACTGTCGAACATGAAACTAATGGTTCTTTGCCTTTTCTTGATGTACTGGTCACCCGTTCCGATACTGATTTTCAAACCTCGGTTTTCCGTAAACCTTCTTTTACTAATTCTTGTATTCCTGCTAAGTCTTACCATCCTCTTTCCTCTAAAAAAGCTTCTTTTTATGCTTATTTTAATCGCGCTTTTAATGTTTGTTCATCTATCTCTGCTTTAAGTGATGAAATTGAATTTATTTTTGGCCTTGGCCGTGAGGCTGCCTACTCCTTTGAGTTTATTTATAAGGTTTTCTTCCAAGTTCGTCATAAATATACCCTTTTTGATACTAAACTTATTGCCTTAAAAGATCGTTTGACTTATAGGTCTAGTTTTCCATACAATCCTCGGATTTTCCGCCCCTTTATCCATTTTTATTCTGAGTTTGGTTTCAGACCTGCACATTCTAATATTTCTTTTTTATTTAACCGTATTCGGTCTGATAAACTGGGTGATAAGGATGACTTTAAAAGCTTTGCTGGGGTGTACGTTGTTCCCCTGTTGTCCACCGATGGCAATTTTAAATTTTATATTGGAAGTACTAAACGCACCGTTGGCATCCGTTTAGCAGAACATGCTCGGGATGTCAGGGATAGTAAACTTTCTACGGCTCTTGCTCAATCTGTTGTTAAAGATAATTTTCAGCCTCTTTTTGAAAAGACTTTCCTTTTGATGCGTTGTAATAATCCTCGTGATATTCTCCTTTTATGAATCCCTTTTTATTTATATTTACCGTGAGTGCGTTTGTAATTTTGACCCTGTTATGAATTTGAGTTACGCTTAGCGACTCATTCACGACTCCATGCAATTCAAGTCTCTGCAAAATTATCTTTGACGTCTTCATCTTTGGGATTATGCGTGATTGCCACCCCCCCCCCTTTTTTTTTCGATTTCTGTAATTAAATTGTAATTTAATATGCTGTTCTTTTGCTGTTGAAATTTTTGAAACTCTAAAAAAATAGTTTACGGTTTATTCACTTATAGATAACATGGTAACGTACCATGTTATCTATAAGTGAAGAAATTGATAAATTTAGGTTATCGAGAAGGCGTGAATACCCTGGTTTGGTATCTGAAGTTTTAAGGAGTCTCATACCCTTTGCCACGTCCTATCTTTGCGAGCTTGGCTTCTCGACCATGTTAAACTTAAAAACTAAACCAAGAAATCGTTTAGACCTGGAAAATAACTTGATTATGTGTGTGACAGGAATAGAACCAGACATTAAAAAAATTGTTAAATCAAAACAAGCACAAGTTTCTCATTAGCTTGTTGCAACGGAAACGTGTTAGTATTGAAATTATGTATTAACATTAAAAACGTTGGAGCGTATATTAAAGAAGTTATTAAGTAAAATAACATATACTGATTTTTTTTTTATTTCTAGTTGTAAAATTATTGTATAATACATTATTTATAAAAAAAAATTTGTATTTTTTTAAACTTCTTGCGACCCCCTTAGGATCCATTCGCGACCCACTGGTTGAGAACCACTGCAATAAACCATAGTAAAAGCTAGATGTTACAATGTAAAAATACAAGAAAATCAAAAAAATTTGAAAACAAGATCAAAATCAAGTAAATATAACGAATCCTCCAAGGTAAAGCACATACACAAATCAAAAAACAACAACGTTCTTTTAGATGATAACTAGCACCACCTAATGGTCATTTCTGAGTTGGGATGTTGCCTATTTTCGCTAGAAAAAAAGAACAGGCATTTCAGATAAAGGTAGCTGTGATATAACTCATGGCCTACAACTCAAGAAAACGTGACTTAAGACACCTGAAAAAATATGATGTGGGCAGGACATGACTTTCCTTATATAATGCAACAAATTTACTTCTTTCACGATGAAAAAACCCACGGTACAGAGCTTGTAACGTTAAATTATACATTTGGCGCTTTTCTGGATGACAACGTGTAATACTATTTTAAAGTACCCAATTAACTTATATTTCAATCAATTCTAACAATTATTAATGTTGATAGAATCCTCAATAAGCAATTTAGTCTATATATCAAAATATTTTAATAACCAATTCCTCAATTAGGCGTCATTTTCATTAACTTAACGTCATTGTTGCACATTTGACTATATATTCTCGTCAATCTGGAGCGAAATATCGTCAGGATGGCGATATTCCTCTAGATTATCTACCAAGTTCGCCAGATGTATCGCCAAGTGTTACAGATAAATGGAGAGATGAGCATTTCTCTTATATACTAGAAAGTATGCCAGTCATATGACGGAATTCAAAATTTGCAAGTCATTTCCTCTTATTTGGCGTCATTTTGATCAATTCGGCGACATTTTCCTCACTTTGGCTACATTTAAAAAATCGTCATGTTGGCGGCATCCTACCAAACTTTTTGCCTAGCGTTCCGAACGGACGGACGGATGTGTGGACGGACAGATAAATGGGATATTCTTATAGTCTATTCTAATGTTCTTTCCAAGATAATAAATTTTCATCAATTAGTCGTTATTTTCATTGATTTTAGCATCATTTTAAACAATTTGGCAACATTTTCATCAATTTGGCAACATTTTAAAAAAGTCCCTAAGTTGGCGATATTCCGCAATATTTGTCGCTCATATTTTGCCAAGCGTTATGGATGAGAAATAGGTTGTTCTTATAGTAGGTAAATGACAATTGGCGTCCAAAGAAAATACTAGTATCCGAAGTATCTTCTCTAGTGAATGAAATGTTCTAGATCCACGAGAATGATGTTAACAAATTTATCATAACATTACATATGATAAGTGAACATATTTTACAATAGTTAAATTTTTTTAATTTGATGTGATTTTTTGATAAATTTATTTGAAAAATATGTAATATCTCGATAACGGTTCATACTAGCATTCTAATTTTCATGTCAATCATTTTATAATAAACAAGAAAGATCAATCATGCATAAAGCATTGATTATGAAACACTTTCCAACTGCAATGCAATATTATTTAAACATCGCTAAAATACGATACATTCCTCGGTAATATTTTTATAATTATCACAATACTACATTAATTTATTATATTTGAAAACTTAAAACTTCATCGAAAAAATAAACTTTATTTAAATGACATCATTGAAATGTAAATTGCCTGGTTTGAACATCTCTAAAATGCGATACATTCCTGGGTAATATTTTTAAAATTATCACAATACTACAAAAATTTATTATATTTGAAAACTTCATCGAAAACAAATTAACTTTATCCAAATGACGTCATCGAAATATAAATCGCCTGACTCTCTATATAAAAGCAGCATTTCATTCATAACTTTTTTCCATTCCTTTCATTCATCACAATACTACAATAATATATTTTATTTAAAAACTTCAAACTATGGAGGTACAAGTAATTTAACTCTTTGCTTAAAATTTCATCGAAAAAATCGTCTGCTTCTCTATGTAAAATCAATGAATGTTTCATTCATATCAGCTATATTGCAGACTCTAGAGCTAAATAACTTTACGTTAAAGAAATGCAGTAATTCTTATACAACTCATCCTACATCTTTTGGTGTTTACATTCAACATAAGTGAAAATTAGGCTTGAACTTTAAAAATCACGATTTTGACACAAGATGGATGCCATATTTTATTTTGAAGTGGGTCACGTGATCTCTTCATATAATGGTCACTTGATTTCTTCATATGAAGGGTGTAATTATTATTTTAATTTTTATTTAAAAAAACTACTGAATATATTTTGCTGAAATTTTTTTTATATATTTTATTTGATAATTTGAATATTTTCCAAAACTTTTGAAGCAATTTGTGAATTTTAAATCCGCTTAAAAAATGTTTGAAAAATTAGGTCCCATGGGGTTCAATGTATTTCATTTTTTTAACCCGGGTTCAATCCAAAACTAATTGAGTGATATTATTCATTTATATTCTCATAGAAAACTACTGACCATCTGAACAAAATACTAAAATTTGATTTTGATAAAGTCATTTTTACGACAGTTATAGTGTTAGCGGACAGACAGACAGACAGACAGACAGAATGAACAAAGTCATAAACACTTTTCAACTATGTTGTAAAAAGTTATAAAAATTGTATAGTAAATATTTATTTAAGTAACCTTATTGAAGGTTTTGAATTTTTGACAATTTTTCAAAATTTCATTTGGAAATTTAGGATTATTCTGAACTTTCGATTGCGTTTAAAAACAATAGGGTTCCAGTGTGTGTATTGTAATTTTTGTACCAAATTTCATTCGAATCTTTCCATTCGTTCACGAGATATCGTCTCCACAGACTCACGGACGGACGCACATACACACACAGACACCACCTCAAGAATGTTCAATTCGTGTTCAGGGATGCTTGAAATTTGTTCTGTCTTCGAAAACGCGAATTTGAATTTTCGACCCCATCACAGTACTTTCCTTGTACAATATACTTTGTATATAAGGGAAAGTACATTCCTTACACATTATGCTATGTATATTGTAGGGAAAGTAATACTATATGTATATGTATATTACTTTCCCTACGCTATAGAGTAATGTATAAGGAAGTATTAAAATCGTGTCGAAAAACTCAACTCGAGTTTTTAACGGATCTACACGTTTCGACGACACTAGAACACACACACAAAAAAAAAAATTTAGCATAACGTCTGTGTGTGTGCATGTATGTCTCTGTGTGTACAATGTATGTATCCACTCCAGCTAAATTAACTAATTGACTAAATTTCACAAAATTTGGTGGATAAATCACCTTTTGGATATTTTAATGCTGATAAGATTTTGGTATGATTCAGAAATAAAAAACCTACCGTTTTTGCGAAGTGTCCGACAAAAATGTCCGAAATCTAAAAAAAAGTCTACGTGTGCTCAAATCTATTAATTAAATGCTTACTTGCAACAAAATAATTTTTCACTACAAAAAAAAAAAAATAATAATAATAAGGCAAACCCCATAATTCTAGAACCAATCGTTCTGAAGGTATTTTATTTTTTTCATATTTCTGCCATGTCACCTTTGAAATTACGACTAGTAAACGACTACTAAAACTGCAAAAGCATTGAAATAATTATCCGTGTTATTTTGTGCTATTAAACTCAATTTTATGAAATATAGAAGATAGAGAAAATGAATTTGAGCCCGTAGGGAAAGTCGTGTGTTGCCCACATCAGATTTTTTAACTCTCTTATAGCAATGGTGATTCATTTCACCATCGTTGTGAACAAGCTGTCAACTGCATTTTTACTGTTACTAACATTTTTTGCATAAACATATGATAACATATAGTAACACAGCAAGCTTTTTATAACACGGAAAGTTTCTGTTGGAATTAGATATATTTAAATATTTCGTCATAGAATTGCACGATTTTGTCAGCAAAGTCACCTAATTTTATATTAGGAAATACTGAGTCAACGCATAAAAATTATCTTATGAATTTTGCACACGGTATTATTGAGCCGATAAGAAGAAGTAAACAAGACTTATGCTTAGGCTTTTACCTTATATTAAGGTATAGCCTTTCATGTAAACGTCTTACACTTTGAAGCCAGAAAATATGTTCCAAGTAAACAATTAAGTAAATATTAAGGAATCGAAATTTTAAGGTAATACACAAAACATGTTTAATTAGTAGCACATTTTCTTCAAAGGAATTGTGTAATATGAAATCCTGGTTTTTGACATGTTATGCGTAATTATAGCATTAGAATTGAAAATGTTTGAAGTGATTATAAATAACATACTTTTATGTAAAACCACGTTCTACTAAGAAACGTTCAAAATTATGTAAACATAGTTGAATTTGCATATTGAAAATACACTGATTTCGAATGTTTTTAACTTACTTCGGTTTACATTCGTTTTTTTTCTTAATTCATAAAATAAAATTTCTATACCTACTAAAATACATTGGTGAGTTCTTTTTCTTCACGTTGTCATCCAAGTAAGGTGTACCAATCGTATAATATGCAGTATAACCAAATCCATTCAAGAAATTGGCAATAAATAATATAGTTACAGCAAGCACCATGGAAGAGCTTTTCGCATTTTCACATTTCTCATTTGTTGGTTCAATGCCACAATATTCCTGCTCTTTGAATCCAACTTCTGAAGAGTCGCGTGACAATAAATGAAGGGCTGGTCCGTATATAAAATACGGCAAAGCACTCAGTAATGAACTCACGGAAACAATAATCATACCAAATGCTATCATTCTGGGTTTATGTCCTTTTCCTCCATAATAACCAACTAGCAAACTAATGAATGTCCCACTTATGTTGTCCGCTATTAAGATTATTCCAGAAATTTTGCTTTCGAACGCAAATCGCTTTTCAAGGGTAGAAAGAACACCCACGAAATAAGTAAAATAAGCTCCTTGTAAGACACCCACAATGCAGAATATCACCAAATATACTTTGGGATCCGCAAATCTCTGCATCCAGGAAGGTTTGAAACTTCCAATGCCACATAGTGTATCAATGTCTTCTGATGTGCTCGCCTTCTTAGCATCAACTTCATTGGTTGGAAGACGTTTAAATTGCCTTTCCATTGCAAGACAATATGCTATTTCGAATTATTTTCAGAAGATATGTCTTCATATATGCACAGACTTTTATCTGTCCATCTTTTGAAACACGTTTAGAAATACGAATAAATAAAAATTAACCCGTTACAAGACGTCAGTATGATTAAATAGAGACAACGGCGATCGAAGTTGATCGTGTTTGGACCTTGATCTTATAAAAACATTCAGTTATCACAGCAGCTGCAATTGATAAAAGTTCTAGGAGAGTAGTATTTGTTTGCTTTATTTTTCCCTTCAAGGCTCGAATACATCTCGAAATTATCAAGAAAGGACTATCCAATAACGTAGTGTGTACCCAGGATCACAACTGTTTCAAACAAAGGTAGAAGATTTTAAGATTTGATAATAGTTTTTCTAGGTTCTTTTCAATGTCGAAAGAAATTGAAATATTACCAAATGCACTATTAATAAACAGCTATCTCGCAATAGCACCACTTTATGGTAAAATGCTCCTCACCAAGTACAAAAATCAAAATTACCCTTTCAAAAAATGCTATGAAATCTCAAAATGATTTCGCCAAGACCGAAGATGTACTTTCAGGCCTCGGATACCCTGCTGAATAATTTCAACCCTCATTCAAATCACACGTAGCCCTTTTTAGTTTTAGTCAATGAAATAATTGATTTGAAGCTATGAAATCTCAAAATGGTTTCGCATGTACTTTCAGGCCTCGGATATCCTGCTGAATAATTTCAACCCTCATTCAAATCACACGTAGCCCTTTTTAGTTTTAGTCAATAAAATAATTGATTTGAAACTATGAAATCTCAAAATGGTTTCGCCAAGACAGAAGATGTACTTTCAGGCCTCGGATATACCCTGCTGAATAATTTCAACCCTCATTCAAATCACACGTAGCCCTTTTTAGTTTTAGTCAATAAAATAATTGATTTGAAACTATGAAATCTCAAAATGGTTTCGCCAAGACAGAAGATGTACTTTCAGGCCTCGGATACCCTGCTGAATAATTTCAACCCTCATTCAAATCACACGTAGCCCTTTTTAGTTTTAGTCAATGAAATAATTGATTTGAAGCTATGAAATCTCAAAATGGTTTCGCCAAGACAGAAGATGTACTTTCAGGCCTCGGATACCCTGCTGAATAATTTCAACCCTCATTCAAATCACACGTAGCCCTTTTTAGTTTTAGTCAATAAAATAATTGATTTGAAACTATGAAATCTCAAAATGGTTTCGCCAAGACAGAAGATGTACTTTCAGGCCTCGGATACCCTGCTGAATAATTTCAACCCTCATTCAAATCACACGTAGCCCTTTTTAGTTTTAGTCAATGAAATAATTGATTTGAAGCTATGAAATCTCAAAATGGTTTCGCATGTACTTTCAGGCCTCGGATATCCTGCTGAATAATTTCAACCCTCATTCAAATCACACGTAGCCCTTTTTAGTTTTAGTCAATAAAATAATTGATTTGAAACTATGAAATCTCAAAATGGTTTCGCCAAGACAGAAGATGTACTTTCAGGCCTCGGATATACCCTGCTGAATAATTTCAACCCTCATTCAAATCACACGTAGCCCTTTTTAGTTTTAGTCAATAAAATAATTGATTTGAAACTATGAAATCTCAAAATGGTTTCGCCAAGACCGAAGATGTACTTTCAGGCCTCGGATACCCTGCTGAATAATTTCAACCCTCATTCAAATCACACGTAGCCCTTTTTAGTTGTAGTCAATAAAATAATTGATTTGAAGCTATGAAATCTCAAAATGGTTTCGCATGTACTTTCAGGCCTCGGATATCCTGCTGAATAATTTCAAACCTCATTCAAATCACACGTAGCCCTTTTTAGTTGTAATCAATAAAATAATTGATTTGAACTAAAATTGCGTGTGATTTGAAAGAGAGTTAGTAGCTTTCAGTAGGGTAGAAACCCTAGAGCTGAAAATACAGCTCAGGTCCTACGGGAACCTGCTCAGACCATTTAGAAAGTTCATAACTTTTCTGTAAGAAATATTTTGTTTTTGTACTTAACGGGGTATTTTTTTACCATGAAATGGTGTTTTTGTGAGATTTTAATTCTCTTTTGTAGAAATATTTATCAAAATGATGACTTAACTATGATATAGTAGTTATTGCAATTTTTCTTACTTATTTCATACATAAATATTGTTTGAATATAAAAGGTAAAATGCGTAATTATTGATTTTTTTTTCTGATACGTCTACTTATTAAGCAACAGTTTAAAGAAAAGAATCAAAAGGGATACGATTAAAATAAATGCCAATAAAATATAATTGAGTCATATATTTACATAGCATCTATAAAATAGAGTAACATAACCTTTTGCAAAAAAATAAAAATATTTAAATTGACAATTTTATATTTTCTTGTTTTAGTTAATAACTAGCACTCCTACAAACCCTCCCAAGTTTGCTCCCTCAGACCCCTCGAAATCTCTTTCGCCCCCCCCCCCCCCTCCTCCTCCGCAGTCCCGGCATCTGCGAATTCGTAGCTCCATCACTGAACATCCCCAGTAAACAACATAATGTAGTGTTACGTTTTACGTTTCACTATTTTACTCCATACCGTGTAAGGCTGACTTCAAATAAAGAGGAAATGTAATCATTTCAGTAGTTATAATGAACAGAGTGTCGTTTAGCAAGCAAGAGATCGACAGTTGGAAATTCCGAATTTAATCCAATGCTAAGATTTGACTCCCCCCCCCATATATTGTATAGATAGCGTTTTCACTGTGGCTACCTTATTACTGAGTATCAATTAAGGCAAATATATGAATATGATTCCCTCCAAGCATATCAATCCTCATATTTCGTGGTAGTTTTCTTCTTTAACTTTTGATGTAAGTATTTAGTTGAACAGAACTGATTGACACAAGCCTTCTCACGGGCGCGGTAGCCCATTGGTTAACGCGCTGGAGTTGCACTCGGTTGGCCCGGGTTCGATTCCAGCCACTGCCAAAACTGCCGCCGTGTTCATGCGGAGTACGATCACGTTAAACATGTGGGTCCGAAAGTCCTTCCGAGAGGTTGGGGGTAGGGGAAGGAGGGTACGGTCCCTGTGGGTGCCTCCCCCACTGGGTTCTGGTCTAAATTGGGTGGCACTTCCCGACCGTCCAAACAGTTACCTTACACCTTTCTGGTAGGTCGGACGGTCTGGGTTTCAACAACAACAACAACAACAACAAGCCTTCTCACGTCTTAAACAAACTCCGCACAACATCGAAATACCGAAAAAGAAACACCAGGGATCGTGAGCTACGCAGAATTCACAGATGGTGCTACCAGCTGGCGAACGATTAATATAAGGAGAGCAGTTATTCTTCCCGTCACCGTCACTACAAGCATAGACAAAAGATGGAAGGTGATTATCGCGGCCAGCGATGGACAGTGTGCTTTTTGTGAAGAGATGGGATTTCAGGAGGTGATATGCATCGTCGTATGGTGTCGGTGTGCTGAGACAGAGCACCTTCAAGGCGAACTGTGTTCCGCTGGTTAGCCAAGTTTAACAGTGGACAGGAAACTGCAGCCAAAGATGTGAACACATGACGACCATCAACATCGCGCACAGCATCAAATATGGACGCCGTGTCGAGTTTGATTATAGCGAACAGGCGCATAACGTTTGATGAGCTGCAGAACGAAACAGGGCTTGCGCGAGGAACATTGCAGTCAATTGTTCACAAGAATTTGGAGTTTGAGAAAGTGGGCGCGCAGTGGATGCCGTAAGCAGTGACGCCTCAGCAGAAATGGGTCGCCATATGCAAAGAATTGCTTGCACTGCACGATAAAGACCCGGATGACATCTTCGCGCGACTGGTTGCGGGCGACGAGTCGTGGTTCTCACATGAAACACCCGAAAAACAACGCAAATCCATGGAATGGAAACATGCATCAAGCCTACTTCCCAAGAAGTCTAGACCGTCGTTGGCGACAAAAAAAACAACTGACAACAATCTTACGGGATGCCAAAGACATTCTTCTGGTGAACTGGCTGCCACCTGGACGCACTATTGCCTTCGACAGGTACTGTGAAATTGCTACGAAGCTGCGACGTCGCATTCAACAGCGAAAATGGTCACGTCACATGTTGCTTCAACATAACAACGCGCCCTCACACCAGCCGCTAGATCCGCTACACCTTCGCGGTGTTGGGCTTCACAGTATTGCCGCACCCACCGTACTCGCCCAATCTGGCTCCCTCTGACTACGCCTCGTTCGACAGAATGAAGGACAACGACTGCAATGTAAGGGGAATTGCAGGCTATTGTACAGTAGATGGTGCACCAACATATCCACGGAATGGTTCGCCACGGCCTTCTAGAAACTCTCAGCCAAATGGCAAAAGTGTATAGATTTGAATGGGGAGTATGTCTAATTAATGTAATATCCAGTTTTTGTGAATAAAATATTTTCCACCCTGTGACTGCATTTGTATCAACCATGTCTGTACGTATAATAAAAATTGAATGCACTGTGAAAATATGGACGAAACAATTGAATGTACTGTGAAGTCTCGAAAACCCAGACCACTCGACTCGCCCTAAAGCATGAGCAGCAAATTGATTAGCCGGAAGTACTGTGAAGTATGTAGCAAAACTTAAATGGGATCCAAGTTTCCTCCTGGTTACAAATTGGAACGATTCGAGGGTCACGTAAACACAAAAAATACCTCAAATATAAAATTACGCTGTAAGTTCAGAAAAAAATATTTATTCACTAAACGTAGATAGAAATAAATATGACATTCAAAAATGCTTCTAAAAAACTTCTGATTTCAAGACATATATTAACACTAGCTGCGGTGCCCGTTCTGCGGGGCAAGATCTGATATGCAGGCTATGCAGTGCAAGTACTGCGGCCAGTATACGCGGACGCAGAAGTTGCAAAGCAATAAAAGTGTACCGAAGTTCATCATGGGCTTATCTAGTGAGGGCATTGCAGAGCTGAAAATACAACGTCTAAATTGTGCCAAAATTTTACTATCAGTCGCCAAAATAGATGAAAGCGCAGATTTAAAAATGGGGGCGTAATCTCCCCCCCCACACACACTCACACCAAGAAAAAAAATTGCATCTCAGCAACCGAAAAGATAGAAACACCTGACCTACCGGGTCCGACCTACCGGGAAACAAACAACACGTATACTTACACAGAGAACTTTGAACTCAACGATTGCGCAATAAGTGTCCGCGAACCCCAAATCCAAAACCTGAGTCATGACCTTATTCCGGGTACTGATTCATTTTTAACGCTCTTCCCAACAAAATCTGTAGGGCTGCATTGCGTCACTCACTGTTACAAAAAACATCCCCGATTATTCCATCAGGCTCGAAGAATTCTTTGGACCTGGCGGCAGGAACGGAGGATCAGCAATCCAAAGGTTCCGAGATCGAACCTATCCCCTCATCGAGGGAATCTGCGGCCCCCACAGTTGATGACCCTGGATGAAAGACGAGCACGCAACATTCTCTCTCTCCAACGATCTCATCTCTCTCACGAGATGGCAGCACTACAGATGACGCACAATTTCGGCTCTCCTCTCCCGATTGACTACCTCTGACGTCACACAGCCGTACGATGAGGTACGACACGCCTCCCTTACGCCTGTTACCTTACACCTTTCTGGTAGGTCGGACGGTCTGGGTCTCAACAACAACAACAACAACGCCTCCCGAAAATTCAGCTCACGACTGTTTCAGTTTCGGGACGCGGTGAAGGTTTTCCGGCTGCCCCCTCCTTACAGAAATTCGACCGAGCTTCTTGCCCGTAAATATCTTATCTACGTTCTCATTAGAAAGGGAAGTGTGTGGTGACTGCATTGCGTCACTCACTGTTACGAAAGATATCCCCGATTAATCCCTTCGGCTCGATTAATTCTTTTGGACCTGACAGCATAGCGGAGAATCAGCAATCTAAAGGTTCCGAGTTCGAACCTATCCTCCACCATCGGAGAACAGCGGCCCCCAACAAATAATTTTAAAAACTACTTCAAGCACTTCAAGGTTTCCCCCGTGAAACGTCATTTGCAATTTTCTCGGATTTTTGAAGTGGATCGTCTTTAAAATCAGTCCCAAGGTATACCCTCAAAGAGAACTTGACCGACACAATTTCTTAATATTGATCAAATGCTTATAATTTCTAACTTGTAACGAATGGCTAAAATTTAATGACTGGTATAAAAAAAGTAATGTGACGACGTAACCGTGGAGGTGCTCTCACGATACAAGAATGAGTCCATATTTCTGAATAACTAACAGGTTTATTCACAAGCACAACGTAAACAGGAACAATATACAGTAAAACAGCACTTAAATGCTAAACAAACCTCATAAAACAGCAGCTACTATTCTCAAAATATTGACGAATATCACAGTTTAATTTAGCTCGTATCCCGAAAACTGTTCTCCAACTGAGGGATGACTCCTTTTATAGACTCTCTATAGAAACTTCTGGAAATCTCTCATATTTCGTAGAATATTGGTTCTTTCGAGATGGTTCTCGAATTTCGAAAAGTCGCCAAATCTGTCAACCCTCTTTCAAACTTCAGCATCTGGCAACAATAGATTCACGGCATAGGAAAGGTTGCCTGTACGTACGTTTTCTCTGTCTGGTTTCAAAAGTGACTTCAGTGAGAGCATTGTACATATTCATAGCAGTGATAATCAATGATTCCTCATTATATCAAAATATCAACCTCAAAGTCATGCGAATGCGCTGGAAAAAGGGAGGGTGTAAGCCATTTTGGGGTCGAAAAGTCATGCGCCTTGAAATTAGTATAACTCGAGATTGCGTAGAGATAGGATAGTGATATTGGTCTGAAACGATTCGTCTGGATAAAGTCGATCTAAAAACTAATAATCCATAATCCTTTAATAGGTACCTTAGAAATTATAACTGATAAACAAAAAAAATATTTGGGAGAACATAAAGATATCTACATATTTGAAGCTAAGGTCCAACCCAAAATACTTCAACCGTATATCAGAAGAAAGAACACAAAGGGATCAAATTTGGGGCCATTTTGGGGTCGAAAAGCCATGCGCCTTGAAATCAGTATAACTCGAGATTGAGTAGAGATAGGATAGTGATATTGGTCTGAAACGATTCGTCTGGATAAAGTCGATCTAAAAACTAATAATCCATAATCCTTTAATAGGTACCTTAGAAATTATAACTGATAAACAAAAAAAATATTTGGGAGAACATAAAGATATCCACATATTTGAAGCTAAGGTCCAACCCAAAATACTTCAACCGTATATCAGAAGAAAGAACACAAAGGGATCAAATAAGGCCGAAACGACTAATGCAGAGCAAAGTATGTCTCATCGACAGCCCCAACCAAGCACTTCTACAGCTAGTACATGTAACCCAATGTAGATGCTGAATGCAATTCAATTGAAAGAGACCGAAAAATTAAATGCATACCGAACAATTAAATGCAGTTAGATCGAATGATATTAATAAAATATGATCTTAGGCTGTTGCTCTCTTCAAGTCTGCATTCGTGAGTAGCAAGTTTGGTTTCCCTTGTAATGTATGTATTTGATCGTAGAATTTTTCTGTAGTTTCGAAAAAGGCGTGCAATCTATAAACGGAAATTACTTGACATTGTGAGTACTACAGGTATGAATGCCCAAAATTTAGTTGCCCATGCAAATGACATTATCAGTTATCTTGTACTTCAAAAATCAGACTACTTGGTCGTGATTTGATACTCGGATGCATGATTCTAGTCTCATACATTTTCCTAGTTTTGAATTGAAGGTGAAAAGAAATAAAGCAATAGCCCAATACAAACCATCCACTTCCAAACTACTAATACGTACTAATTCGGCTACAAAACGAACTGCGAGGAGACTTGTCCTTTACAGAAACTTCAGAAATCTAATAGATTGCCAACTTGTAAATGTCTCAGTCAACAAAAAATTGATAATTGAAGATATAGGTCACGTGCGTCTAGTGGGTGACATGTGTCTAGTTGATGTGACAGCGTCTGCTCAAACTCACTTTATACTTGGTTCAATTTACATTCATCCCAAATGTTTCACGAAGATCACTAGAGGAATTTATGTTCCGGATGCTATGCGATTGTGATGCCGCCTATGCTGCGGGACTACGCAGTTTTCTGCTTGACCAGCCAACGTTATAATGCTCATGTCTATGACAATGGATTTAACGTTCCTCAATCGCCACATCTTCAGTTTCGCAGTTTCCCAGTTTCAGAGTTTCAAGAGTTCTCGAGATACTAGCTCGCTATGAGTGTATCTAGCTGCTGATTAGCTGAGCATAGGATATGGCACTTTAAGCCAAGGAATGCAATACAGTAATGTATATATTTTTTTTTAGTTAAGTTAAAGTTATTTGTTATTAAATGGTTAAGTTTTGGCCTGTTGTCTTTTCTTGTTTATCATACTACGAGTTAGTGACAATGCGCTGCTACACGCAATAATACTGGGGCAATTCTTCTCTCACCACTCCCATTAAGTGGTGACCCCATACGATTTTTCTTAAAACATCAAGAAAATCATACCAAGTATGGTACCGGATACCTAAGTGCATATCTGTCTCACTGATGACTTTAACATCTATATGCAACAAAACTCCAACTTCATAAAAGACAAATTCAGCTTATATAAATTCTCCACTAAGGCAATACTTGTATCAACTTAACCTCTGTACGAAACATATATGTGAATTATATGCCATATGCTTGTCAATTTTCATACAATCGCTCTTTAAAAAGTAAAATTGTATTATAACTACATTCCTCTTTCATTATCAACCAACTTCTACCACAACATCCTTAATCACAAATCAAAGTAAATAAAACTTGTGTTAGTATCCTGGAAACACCCTAACCCTAACTCATTTTGATGATGAAATTGAGACAATTAAGATTGCTACGGAATATTTAATAGACAAATGTGACCAAGTTGACAGTGTGATGATTCTGTCCGATTCTACCACCGCAATACAGACTATTTCGGCATTTGAAACACCACAGTCCGTTACCATCGAAAACTGTAGACTGTAGGAATTATCTGGAAATTCTAGGGAATTGAGAATAAATTTGTTAACATCATTCTCGTGAATCTAGTTCGTTCCGTTCAAGACATAAAAAAGTTTTGTATCTTGACGCCTAGCAAATCTCCAATAGTCAATTACGTACTATAAGAATAACCTATATTTCTGTCTGTAATGTTTGGCGAAATTTTGGCAAATTATAGAGGAATATCACCAACTTGGCGCCTATCTTTTAAGTGTTGCCAAATTGACGAACATGTCGCTAAATTGATAAAAAGACGCTAAATCAAGGAAAATGACAACTTATTATTGATGAAAATTCAATTTCTTATAAAGAATATCATAATCTGAAATAAGAATAACATATGTCTCCGTCTGCAACGCTTAGCAAAATTTTAGCGAAGAACATGGCGGAATATCGGGAACTTGGTGAGGTTTTAAATGTTTCGAAATTGAAGAAAATGTCACCAAATTTATAAAAATAAAGCTAAATCAATGAAAATTCAATATCTTGAGAAGAATATAAGAATCTACTATAAGAATAATTCATTTCTCCGTCCATAAGTCTGTTCATAACGCTTGGCGAAAATGGCAACGAATTTGGAAAGATGTCGCCAACTTGGCAACTTTTATAACTGTTGCACAAAAATATCTCAAAAGGGATAAAAAATGTTGTCAAATTGATAAAAATGATGTTAATGGTAGGTAATGTTTTACAAATTTTGAACTCCGCAATACAACGGACATACCTTCAAGTATATAAGAAATGTTCTTCTCTCCGTTTGTCTGAAACGCTTGGCGATACATTTGATAAACTTGGCGGATAATCTAGCGAAATATTACCAACTTCGCAATATTTCGCACCAATTTGACGAAATTTTCATCAAAATTGCGAAAATAACGCCAAGTAATTTTTGCGGGGCGCGACAGCCCAGTGCACTCGATCACTGGAATTGCACTCGGTAGGCCCGGGTTCGATTCCCGCCAATGTCAAAACTGCCGCCGTGTTCACGCGGAGTACGATCACGCTAAACGTGGGTCCATAAGTCCTTCTGAGAGGTTGGTGATAGAGGAAGGAGGGTACCGTCCCTGTGGATGCCTCCCCACTGGGTTCCGGTCTAAATTGGGTGACACTTCCCGTCCGTCCAAACAGATACCTTATTCCATTCTGGTAGGTCGGACGGTCTGGGTCGAAGAAGAAGTGATTTTTGCTATTTTAGAAAAATGGTGCCAAACTGGTGAATTAATTATTAAAATATTTTAATACGTGTACATTATTATTTATTCACGATGCTATCAATATTGATAATTGTCCATTTAGAGTTGCGCAAAATATGTATTTCGTAATATGTATTGCGTAAAATATGTATTGCGTGAAATAAGTAAATTATAGGTACTTCGAAAAAGTTTTACATATTGTCATCAGGAGAAAAAGCCAAACGAACAGTTTAACGTTAAGAACACTGTGCCGTGAATCTTATACATCATTTTTTACTGTAAAATAAGTAAATGCCTTGCATTATATAAGGAAAGTCATATGCTACCCACATCAGGTTTTTTTAATTTTATGTAATTTGAAAACGTACAATATCTCGAAAACGGGTCATGCTATCGTTCTAACATTTATGTCAATCGTTTTCTAATAAAGAATTGCACAAGAAATAATGATTCACTTAACATTATTGAAGGTTTTGATTTTTTTATGACTTCTTCAAAATTGCATTCAAAAATATGGGATCTTCAGAACATTCGATAGCGTTTAAAAACAATAGCCTTTCAGTATTCACTGATTGTAGTTTTCGTACCAAATTTCGTTCGATTCGCTTCATTCGTTGGTCAGATATCGCTTCCACAGGCTCACTGACACAAACGCACACGCAAACATTACCTCAGAAACGTTCGATTCGTGTTCAGGGATGCTTGAAATGTACTCGAATTCGAATTTTCGACCCCGTTACAATACTTTCCTTATGCATTATACTATATATATAGGGAAAGTAATAAATTAAAAATATATTTAAGTTATTTAAATCTATAGAAGATATAAAAACATTTTAACATTTAAATACTGAGTATCTAAATTCATTTTTAAAAAATCTGATGTAGGCAACATATGACTTCCCTTATATAATGCAATGTATTTACTTATTTTACAGTCAAAAAATAATGTAGAAGATCCATGGTGCTGTGTTTTTAACGTTGAATTGTACATTCGGCGATTTTCTGGATAACAACAAGTAATACTATTCCAAAGTACCTACCCAATTAATTAATATTTTACACGACTCTAATTTAGCAATTATCAATATTGATAGCATCCTCAATAAGCAATATAGTCCATATATTAAAATACTTTAATACTTGATCCATCAATTCGGCGTCATTTTCATTAATTTTGCATCATTTTTGCAATTTCGACAAAATTTTATCAATTTGGGACGAAATATCGCCAAGTTGGCGATACTTTGCTAAATTATTCTCAAATTTTGCCAAATACATCCCCAAGTGTTGCAGGCATGCGGAGAGAAGAGCATTTCGTATATACTAGAATGTATGCCCATTATATGACGGAAATCAGAATTTGCAAAACACGTCTCATTTGACGTCAGATTTATCAATTTAGCGATATTTTTGTCACTTTGGCAACATTTAAAATGTCGCCAAGTTGGCGACGTCCCGCTAAATTTCTCGCCAAGCGTTACAGACCGATGAGCGGAGAAATGGATTATTCTTATAATCTATTCTTATATTTTTTTCAAGACATTGAACTTTCATCAATTATTCGTCATTTCATTGATTCAGCCTCAGTTTCATCAATTTGGCGCAATATATCTTTTGGTATCAATTGAGTTTGGTATCAATTTGGTATCAATTGAGTGACATTTTCGTCAATTAGGTAGCATTTAAAAAGTCATCAATTTGGAGATATTCCGAAAAATAAATTTATCCAAACGTTACGGGCAAAATATAGATTATTCTTATAGTATTTTATTATAGATATTGAATTTTCGTCAATTAGTCATCATTTTCATTGATTTAGTTTCATTTTTATCAATTTGGCGACAATTTTGTTAATTTTGCAATATTTACAAAAGTCGCCAAGTTGGCGACATTCCGCCAAATTTGTCGCCAGAATCTTGCCATGCGTTATGGAAGGAAAAATAAGTTATTCTTATAGCAATATAATTATATTGATTATTCTTTTTATTCATTTTGCAAGAAAATAAAGCCATCTATCTATGTCTTTGCTTTTATTACCGTCCACTAGGATATTGGCTGCAATTTTTCGGAACAATTTTTAGTGGTGTTTCAGATCTCTTTTTTTAAAATTGCTGTTTCAATCCTCCATGGCATATTTATTTTTTTAACCGTCTGTTCCTTTCACTGTTGTCTGTTAGTAAAAGCGAGTACCCAGTATTAATTTGCTTTCGGCTTGATGAAATAGTCAAAATATTAGTGATTTTTCGTAAGTTTCAGACATATATCTATTATAAAATGCGTTATATAATGTCTATCAAATCTGATCTTTATAGCTAATGGTTCTCCGTACTTTATAATTAATAGTTCTGGTTTATTATTTCGTATCATGTTTATCTAGTCTACCATTTGGTGAAGTGTCTGTTGTTATTTTTAGTTTCTTTTTTAAATTTATTGACTAATACATATCTTTTTGAAGTTTTGTATATTATTGTAGTACTAAATTTGTTTTCATATCTGCACGGATTCTTTTACTTGGGTAACTAAGTCTGCTAATTCGTTGTGTACTAGGCAATTGCCATCTTGCTGCATCAAACAAGTAAACATTGAGATTGATTGGTAACATTCCCGAAGCTTTGTGCCAACATTCAGTCGCGATTACCATTTTGAATCATATTTGTTCATTGAAAATAACTGTTATTATGAATAATTTCTAAAATCAAGACATTGTAGTTATACTACTGAAATCAGGAATCTTTGACTAAGAACTAGTAAGGCCTGGGAAAATTTTCTTTTTCAAAGGACAGCAGAAGTATTTTGTTGACATTTAGTATTGCACCCCTTTTTATCAGTATAGTTCAGATAAGGTTAACAATAAGAAGCAGAAAGTCAAGCCTCCTAACTATTTTTGCTCAATTGCCAAAATATTCCACTTGTGTGCAATTTCAAAATTATTTATTTTGTGTAGTTTATGCGGCTCACAAAATAAATTATTAGTTAGAAAAAAAGATTGCTCAGTTGGATTTGTATTACACATGGGAAAGAACCCAGAAAAGTTAGACATAAAAAATGATGACTAGATCTAATATCTTGGTTGTCAAAATGAAATTTGTAAATGCTAAATATGAGTAACGGCTGCTAATTTTGAGCCCTGAGTTCAGGATTAGGATGCTTTTACTTTTTAGATTAAGTTGACATGTAGCTATGTTGGATTGGATTTGTTTTGAACATAGAGAGCAAAAAAACAGTTGTATATTTCAACGCACTTCTGCACACACTGTTTCTTCCTGTGGGTTGTGCTTCAATACTTCAAGTACAGTGGTGCACAACTTATTTATTAATGTGTCTCCTCTGAAGTATTATTTTATTTAGGAAACACCATGCCACTATATAAATAAAATAAGGCATTAAAAATTTTAATTAAATATGCTTTTTTAATATCTGAAAAGATATTTATTTCATATTCACCAATATTACATTTAGCAGTTTAAAATGTCAAAATGTTTTATCTAAGCAGAAATAATAATATATAGGATACATTCCTCTGTCTTCCATAAAAAAAAAAAAAATCATTGAGCCTTTGAAATATTCTTGAGACCCAATGCACATCACTACCTTCAGTGTACAGAGTAGCTAGTGTAAGATTGTCAAAAAGTATAATTGATTCATCATTGAGTGTTTTACCCTTTATTTCTGATTATCAGTGGTATGATTGATATTTTCTGGAACCTGCAAGATTAACATGAAGCATTTCACATGTATTAGAAAATTTACATATTAAAATAACGGATTGTGGCAGCAGTGATTCTGCACATATCTCATATGTGGGATCAAGTTTGTAAAATAGTCTGTCGACACTAGTTATGACAATTTTGGCAAATAAGAAAATGGTGTATTAAAATATTACCATTATGACAATCAATATCAAATATCATCATAATGACAAAATTTGAATCCTATACCTCTAAGAGTTAAAGTTAATCTATATTAATAAAAGGAAGAATTTGTCACTATTTTTGTCTGTGATGCCGTGCAATATCTACTACACTTACAGGTCTGAGGTTTTGTCCACAGTAGCATCTATACCTAAATTGGTGTACCTCAAAGCCTTTTTTTTCCAAATTTTTAATTAGATTTTTTTAAATTAAATTGTAAAACTTTTTCATTGTGTTCAAATTGGCCATTTATCACTCAGCTAGGTGAAACTATTGTCCCCTGTTCCCTTGGGATAGTTTGCTATAATGCATGTAGAAGGGCATGGAGTACCAATGAAATTATGAGAAATGAAATTGATAGATTTCAACAGGGCGAAGGAAATATTGAACTTGGTCTCAGCAAAGAAGAAATGCAAAACTTAGAGCCAATTGAATTATTATTTCAGAGTCCTATCATTATGAATTTCACAGATACTCTGCACGGGTACAGGTATACATAAGAAAAGATGTCTGTAGGAAGAAAGCTAAGCATTGTATGTCCATGAAATTCAGTACACATGCACTTCAGGACCCAGGACGATGCATTTCAGCAAGATTTTTTTTTATGTAGGCATATTATTAAAACATTTTTTAAATTTCATTCATCAGAACTTACAGTGAACTTTCGAAAACTAAAGAACACTTGATCATTACACCTGCATACAATAAATAAATAAATAAATTACTACATTGGTACAGTATGCCACGACAACCGGCATTACTGGGTACATTTTCTACTTATTGATCTAAGTTTAATTCTAAGTATTATTTCGATTTGAAACTAAAGTTATGAAATCGTTATTTTAATTTATAGAAAAATAATGAATAAAGTTACGATGAAAAAAATAGAAGTTCTCTAGAGGCAAGACTTGACACTCCACGATGAAATGATGTTGAAGACTGTACCTGGAATATGTGTATTTTAATTTTGAGCAATATGTTGAAATACTGTGAAACACAAAATTTTCATCAAAATACAATGATTTTTTTTTAAGAAATGCTTATAATAATGTTAGAATCTAAAATTTAAAATTTCTAATTCTTATCTCTAAAACTGAAGATTTTAGAAATTTGTATTTTAATCATCTAGTTGAGCCGTCTCCAGCTGTCCTTCGCAACTCTGCAAGTCCCAAGAATTCATAAACAAAAGTGAAGAAATCATTCTTTGTTCGGAATGGATTCTTTAGTATTTTTCAGGATGTTTAAGAATATGTATTAAAAAAATTGAGAATATGTATTAAGTTGAGTGATGTAATATGTATGAATTAAGAATATGTATTAAAAATATAGATTTTATGAGAAATCGAGGCTTTAGAATCTCTTCGACGTTTATCTGTCTATCGATAAAAAAATACAAAGTTCTAACTTTATTTTTGAATGAGAAGATAGATTCTCTGCACACCCTTCTTTTTACCTCAATTTTGGACATTTTTTACAAATATTTAAAAATTATCACATTTTTCGAATTTTCTTCTCTTTGGTTTGATAACTACATTAAAGAAAACATGCTTTTTGGTTGAGTGGGGGTTTCACAATTCAGTTTACATATATAATGGAGAGTAGTAATGAATGGGACATTTTTTGGTTTTTTATTTTTGGAATTTTTTTACTCAAAATTACATGGTGTTTGCATTACCTATTTGGTTACATGAAACAAAAGTTGAAATTTGAATGGAAATAATTTTCAGTGAGTAATAATAAAAAATGGAGGAATGCATGATCACATTTTAATAATAATATGGGCATGCAGGGAAAATCCTAGTTAAAAGGTGGGATCTGTTAAATGCACGGGGACTTCACGAAATATACTTTGCAAACACTTAAAAATTACTAATGAAATCCAGGAACATTTCCATTTTTTGTTAAAATGCAAATATATATATGTGGGACTTTTAGCCAAATTATATAGATTGTGCTAATCTTAGTTTTTTTAATGTGACAGTATACAGGGTGATTATAATTAAAGTTCCCGGTTTGAAAATGGTCTCAAATAAAAAGCACTGGTCAGAATGATTTGAAATTTTGCGTGAACACTCGTGGAGCAATGGAATTTTGTTTAGTGAAGAAAAAAAACAGTAGTTCAAAAAGTCGCCGCTAGGAGAATAATTGGCCCTTTACTACACTAGAATACAATACAAAAGTAATAAACATTGACTTACTCATTGGCTAATGACGTAATAAATGTTCAATATGCTGTCCTTCGAATACTGAATTAAAAGTCAATCTTTCATCATATGCATGCAAGTAATGAAAAAAAAATTCATCCATTGTAACAATGTTAAATTCTAAGCAAACGTAAGTCATATCTTTTTTCACAAAAAGTGGATTTAACTTGTTTTGCATAATTGCTCTTCAAATGCTGTTGCAAATTTGCATAAGACAGTGACATTGCAATAACCGTTTGCTATAAAAAAGGAAGAGCGGAATTTGTTTCTCATAACTTAATGAGAAATCTCTATTGTTCTGTCACAATGGCTCTATCATTAAAAGATCGTGCTCTTCTTGTCAAATTGTTTTATGAGAATAACAGCTTTTGTTACGTAGCTCTTAGAAAGTTTAGAATGTTGAAAAAGTTAAAATCCGGTCCTCTGTGTGGCAAAAGCTTGCGCAAAATGATTTTAAAATTTGAAGAGACTGGTTCTTTGGACATCAAACCTGGCAGGAGATGGAAAGCAGTCGATGGAGAGGTAGTGGAAGACGTAGCTACAGCGTTAGAAGAATAGCGTAACGCTAATGCATCTACGAGTGCACGTGGAATTGCCCGATCATTAAACGTACCCTCCAGTACGATGCAAGAAATTTTGAAACACATTTTGAAATGTTATCCTTACAAACTGACCCATGTTCAACAGTTACTACCTGAAGACAATGTTGCACGTGAAAGGTTCGCACTTCAATTTCTGGCTCGGATACAAGTGGACGATGAATGCCCCTGGGATGTTTTGTGGACTGACGAAGCACACTTCCATCTCCACAGAACTGTTAATACGCAAAATTGCAGAATCTGGGCAACCATAAATCCACAGGAACTACGCCAGGTGCCTCTTCATTTCCCCAAAGTGTCATTTTGGAGATGACAGAATCATCAGCCGCCATTTTCCTGTAAGATGGGGAGCACTTTCCCCTGACCTCAATCCATGTGATTTTTGGCTTTGGGGGCATCTGAAAAATCTGGTGTTTAATGGACACATTACTAATTTAGCGGAACTTAAAGCTAGCATCACGTATCACATCCACAACATCTCTACAGAAACACTCAAATCTGTTGTTGAACACGCTATTTTGCGCATTCAGCTTGTTTCAGAATGCGAAGGACAGCATATTGAACATTTATTAAGTCATTAGCCAATGAGTAAGTCAACGTTTATTACTTTTGTATTGTATTCTAGTGTAGTAAAGCACCAATTATACTCTTAGCGGTGACTTTTTGAACTACTGTTTTTTTCTTCACCGAACAAAATTCCATTGTCCACGAGTGTTCATGCAAAATTTCAAATCATTCTGACCAGTGCTTTTTATTTCCATTTTCAAACCATTTTCAAACTGGGAACTTTAATTATAATCACCCTGTATATGTCAGATAACATAAAAAAAAAAATGCAAATTTTGATTTAAAAAAGAAATAACAAAAAAAATTTCTTACAGATTCGATTCAAACATTGTTGGAATGAACATTTTCTTATCTATACAATAGTGTCAAGATGGAAACTCTGTGATATAATTTTTTGGTCAGTACTATGCGACAGATTTATGTGAAAATGCTAAAACATAAAATAACTAATTGTAATTTTTAAAAAATGTCAAGATGAACCTTCCCGAGTCATGAAGTACCTGTATACAAAATTTCAAGGTCATTTGATGCTTTTCCCGCTACAGACATACATTTATTAAATAAGATAGCGTTTTAACATGCTGAAAATATAACCACAGATAAAAAACTATAAAAATTAGTTTTGGCATACATTATATGCTTAATTCATAATTGAAAAGCACCCACTGCTTGCATATTTATCTTGGTGACTGCACATCAAATGCATGGAGTACCTGCAGCTCCTAGTTTTTTAAATATAATTTATATTTTTTTATATTTTATTACATTTTTATACCACTTTTCTTTTCCAGTTTTAATCATGACGGATGGAATAGAAAAATTTGAGGTGACAGATTGGGACCTCGAGAATGAATTCAATCCAAACCGTGTGAGGCATAATCTCACAAAGAAACAGCAAATATATGGTTTGTTAATTTTAATAACCAGTCTTTGATAGTTTTAAATGCTTATGTGAATGTTATATTTACTTATTACCAGCCATCTATAACTAAATCACATCTTATTGAGCAACACATTTCAAAATAACGTTTCAATTTTTTGTTGTTTAGCTGGATACAAAAATGTGAGTACTTATACATTTTACTTGATAATAGTAAAAACATAAAATTGTTGATATTTTAAAAACATTTGCAATTACTTTGCATGTAAGAAAATTGCCGGCATGCACTATAAACGGTGTAAAGTAGCCTTAAAATTGTAAACAATGCACATAAGTGCTTATTCAACTATGTCATGCAAATTGTATTGTCTGCTGATATCAGTTTTTTCTGCTATAATATTAACATTTTATTTCAACTTATCAAAAACATTGAAAGCATTGAAATTGGTACGTAAGCAAATTGTAAATAATGCACATAAGTGCTTATTCAACTATGTGATGCAAATTATATTATCTGCAGATATGTTGTTTTCTGCTGAGAAATATTATCATTTTATTTCAACGTTATTGCACAATGTATGACACAATGGAGCCTTGGTATACATTGAATGTATTTTGTTGTCAAATCTCTTTCCAGATTTATAGTATATTTTTATATAATGCAGTAAATTTGTTGAATGAAAGCTGTTTATCATATATAGCTGTACCTCAGCCTAATACTAGCTGTGTCTCTCAGCCAGTTCCTAACTTTTAAAAATCAGTTCATTGAATGTCTCAATAACCAATATACTGTTTTCTGGAAATCATTTTAAAACATGTCTTCTTTTGTTCCGTCAAAATTTATAACTTTTTAAAATGCAGTTTATTGAGTTCAGTTAATCAGATAGTAATTTGAGTGGAATTACTGTATAGCTTAAATTAAATTGCTGAAAGGTTATAAAATCCTTTGGAAAATTAGAATGACCTAGTAATTACCAATAAAAATTATCAATATAATTTTATAACAATTTTTAGACAAAGTTCATATATAATAAATTGTTTAAAATCAGAAGGATCAAAATACTAAAAGAAATTAAATTTTTGCAAATGGTTAAATAACACAATAGGGTTGGAAAATATATTTGAATGAGAAAATTATATAAAAATGATTATTTTGTTCAATAAAAACTGAAAAAAGACCAAAATTTCATGATTGCAATGATGGAAAAATTACTATCAAGGTGAAATGTTACATTTCACCCTGATATTAATTCATAAGTAATAGTAATTCACCAAGAATTACGTATGAAATGTTACTTATCAAGTCACTGAATAAAATTTTGAAATGACACCCACCAACTCAGATTCTTGTGGAATTTTTTGTTACTCCTTACTACTATCAAGTTATTAATCTATGCAATGTTTTCCCTCTTTATTCCACATGGTTTCTGGGATATAAAATGTAAAAGCTTTGGAAAATTGCACATAAATGACTCTTCCAAGACACCAGTTTTAGAGGCAATACTTGAGGAAAAAATTCACATCTCTGTGTCCAATCTCCATATCACTACCAAATTTTTGCCACATATCAATAGATTTCAGAACAGAATATTGTATAAATATTGCCTACTTCTGAGAGACACCAAAATTTAATTAATTTCATTTTATTAATAATTTAAGTTCAAAGACATCTTCATTAATTGAATATTATGGCATGAGGCATAAGTAATTAGGCACATTTTTTTTTTAATTTAATGTAAAATGTATGGTCTAAAAAGCTGTGAAAAAAAATTATGGCATTTTGAATTTTTTTTTTTTTTTTTTTTTTTTTTTTAGCAGCCAGAAAGTTAAGGGAGATTTAATACCACCCAATCTAGTTGTTACTTATCAATTAAGTTATTCTACCTAAGTGTAAGTAATTTAAAACATATTTTATGCATAAACTATGCATAATAATAGATAAATACCATAGTAAGACAATTTTTGAATTTTTATATTGGTACTTAAAAATGTACCCACCGTTACCTGAGATTTAAGATGAGTAGTCATATTGTAACTGTGTGTGAACTCATACAAAAGTTATTTTATTTTTGTTATAAGCAAGCATATTGTTAAGACATTCTCTGGTTTTCAAGAATTTACTGTGAGTTTCGGAGTAGTTTTTATCAAAGATTTGTATTTTAAATCTTGACCAACTCTACATTGTTCAAGAAAATGTACCCGCTATTGCCATAGATTTAAGATGCAAACCTTTGATTACATTCACACTGGAACTCGCAGAAAATTCTTGAAATCCAAAGAACACTGGTTTTCATGCCCCCTTATAACACCACCAACAAAAAACTGCACATATGGTATTAAGATAGAAACTCTGTGAGAATATTCTGGGTGCCTCCTGTTTTGGGAGATTACATCTTATTTTAAAACACATTGAACATTTATTTATTAATAATATGGATTATATTCAAAATTTGTCTGAAAGAGAATTTTTTTATCTTTCCGATAGTAATTCTGTGAAAATTGTTTTGGATCCTAAGGAACTGATTTGTGTGAAAATTGCTCAAAATCATGTTAAAACATAAAATAACTCAACTAATTTGAATTTTAAAAAAATCTCACAAGATGCACCTTCCTGGGTTCTGAAGTACCTGTGTATACCAAGTTTCATAGCTGTACATTACTTAGATTTTCTGATAGACAACACAAATAGACAGACATCTTCCTTTGTTATTGTAGATATGAAGAGCTTAAATTACAAAATTTAGTGATGTAGAGATAGCTCACGACAAGAAAAATTTTATCAAAATAATTGAATTAACAAAAATTTGTCTACCACACTTAAGTTTACAACTCTTAAGAGATGGAGATTTAAAAAGTATATAAATTAATAGGTATTTATAGCTAATTAAGATAATCAACCAATACAATACATTTGTTCATTAAACTAAATGCTTGAATAATTAATCTACCTTTTCATCTAAGATGCTGTGTCTTATTGTACTGGCGTTGTTGTATAAAATCAGTTTCCTTTTCAGGGAAGTAATACATTCTTTCAGAACTCTCGGTAATCACTAACACAAAACTAAACAAGGACTAATGTAGGAATTTATGTTATACACAAGAACATGGCAGATATCTTTTTTCTGTGAAAGCTAGTGAAATGATAGTGCAGGAGTACATTTTACCATATGGGTGCATTTTATTTTTACATCACATTTCTCCTCATGTTTTTAAAATACTAATCCAAAAAACAGTGATTGTCATAAACACGTGCAATGTATGAGTTTGTACAGATCTGTGACATCATGAATGCAGATGGTTGTCTTTCAAAGAAATGGAAAACAGTACTTAAGTTTTCATCAAAACTGATTATCTTTCTTCCAATGGGATCTTCAGACATAAGGGGATAAAATGGTGACATCCATGTATATCAGGACTTGTTTTTGCTTCAGAAAATCAAGTTTTTAGCTGCTGATATGTTTCTGAAAGGTTTTTTTTTTTATAATCCATAATTTCATGGTTTTGGCTCTTGCCTTGCAGAAATTAAGGACTTTTATATTGAATCTATTGCATTATTTTATTTTATTTATTTATTTTTTTCGAACTTCCATTGGGCAATATAAATTTATTTAGTGGGCTGGATCAGACCTGCCATAGTTTGGTCCCTGGTTTAAAATATATTCATTTCATACTTTATGAAAAATATATGTGCAGAGATAATTAAAATCAATCACTTGCTGTACAACATTTATATATGATAGTCATCTAAAATTAAAGTTATATTTCAGAATGGCAATATCAGAAATGTAATCCCAACATAAATTATATTAATCCTACTTTTTTTTTTAATAATCAAAATGTACTTTTAGGCTCAATTTAAAAAATAACAAGATAGATTAATCATGAATAAAACATTGATTATGAAACACTTTCCAACTGAAAAGAAATTTTATTTAGACATCTTTAAAATGTGATACATTCAGCACTGGTACTTTTTAAATTATCACAATACAGCAATAATTTATTAAATTTGGAAACTTAAAACTTCATCAAAAGAGGAAATGCTATAAAATCACCTGCTTCTCTATGTAAAATCAATGAATATTTCATTCATATTACTTTTATTCAAGATTTCAGAGCTAAATAATTTTGCATTGAAAAAATTCAGCAATTCTTATACAACTCATCTTACAATCGCTTAATTTGTTCACATTCTACATGCTATAGAAATTAGGCTTTGTTGTAGAAATAATCAAAGTTTAGTGATCATCTATATAATAAAAGGCAATGTCTGTCTGTCTTATACACTATACGTTTCGCGACTGCGCGTCGGAGAGCTACGAAATTTGGCAATCGGAGACCCGGGGGGGAGGGAAGGGGACACGTGAAAACCGATTTTTAAAATTTTAATTATTTTTTTATTTATTTAATGTTTTATGCGATTTCGACCGTTTTTTGCCCTTTTTTCTCCACGATCCAGACGTCGTAGAAAAAAACAAATTACACCATCGGAAAGAGCAGAGAATTTCGAGTAAAAATATATCAATTTCAAATCTGAATTTTGATTTCTAATATTTTTTAAAGATTTTAAAACAAAAGTCACTTTTTGCTCAAGAAAACGATTTTTGGTTTTTAAATTCTCGCATCGTGAAAAGTACTCATAATTTCGACTAATAATTTACATTTTTAGAAAGGCCAAACATCTGGCATTCTTACAAGTCCAATCTGGTCAAGAAATAACTAAAATTGGCCCCTGGATCGGAATTTTAAAGAAGTCATGATTTTAAAATTTATCGGCGGGCGAAAGAAGTTCCCATTTCCCATCACCGGTTTCCCCCCAAGCAGGCATTTCAATGGCGCCGGTTTGTGTCTAGGTGGAGGTGACGTCACGGTTCTGAATATGCATAGCGATGGATGGGACAATAAAACACCGAATTAGAGTTTGTTTTCCGTTTCCCGTGCTTCCGGTTTTAAATGAGTTAAGAGCTTAGCATATGTATTGTAGAAATTATTATATCTATATTTTAAATGATGGAACGATATGGATTTTTAAATGGATATTTTAAATAGATATTTTAATTTGTGGATATTGTAAATGGATATTTTAATTTTATGGATATTTTAAATGATGGAACGATGGATATTTTAATTTTATGGGTATTTTAAATGATGGAACGATGGAATGAGGTTGATGGAATTAAGAGCTTAGCTTATGGTCATTTTAAATTGTAAATTAGAGCGCGGGAAGTTAGCAGTAGGCCCGGGTTCGATTCTCGCCACTACCTAAACAGCCGCCGTGTTCAGGCGGAATACGATCACGTTATTTTAATTTTATGGATATTTTAAATGATGGAACGATGGATATTTTAATTTTATGGGTATTTTAAATGATGGAACGATGGAATGAGGTTGATGGAATTAAGAGCTTAGCTTATGGTCATTTTAAATTGTAAATTAGAGCGCGGGAAGTTAGCAGTAGGCCCGGGTTCGATTCCCGCCACTACCTAAACAGCCGCCGTGTTCAGGCGGAATACGATCACGTTAAACATGTGGGTCCGTAAGTCCTTCCGAGAGGTTTGTGGTAGGGGAAGGAGGGTACGGTCCCTGTGGATGCCTCCCCCACTGGGTTCCGGTCTAAATTGGGTGAATAAAAAGAAAGTTATGGAGATTGTCGCGGAGGACGCAGTAGCCCAGTGGTTAGCGCGCGGGAATTGCACTCGGTAGGCCCGGGTTCCATTCCCCCCACTGTCAAAACTGCTGCCGTGTTCACGCGGAGTACGATCACGTTAAACATGTGCGTTCGTAAGTCCTTCCGAGAGGTTTGTGGTAGGGGAAGGAGGGTACGGTCCCTATGGATGCCTTCCACACTGGGTTTCGGTCTAAATTGGGTAAATAAAAAGAAGGTTATGGAGTTTGTTGCGGAGGGCACGGTAGCCAAGTGGTTACGCGCAGGAACTGCACTTGGTAGGCCCGGGTTCGATTCCCGCCACTGCCGAAACTGCCGCCATGTTCACGCGGAGTACGATCACGTTAAACATGTGGGACCGTAAGTAATTCCGAGAGGTTGGTGGTAGGGGAAGGAGGGTACGGTTCCTGTGGATGCCTCCCCCACTGAGTTCCGGTCTAAATTGGGTGGCACTTCCTGGCCGTCCAAACAGTTACCTTACACCTTTCTGGTAGTTCGCACCAACGAGTTTGCAACGATCAGAATTTGCCACGGTCAGAATTTTCAAGGGTAGCGAACAGGCTGGTCGCCAAAGGCGGCTAGTAAATAATAAAAGGCAATGTCTGTGTGTGTGTGTGTGTGTGTGTGTCTGTCTTATACACTATACGTTTCGCGACCGCGCGTCGGAGAGCTACGAAATTTGGCAATCGGAGACCTGGGGGGGAGGGAAGGGGACACGTGAAAACCGATTTTCAAAATTCTAATTATTTTTTTATTTATTTAATGTTTTATGCGATTTCGACCTTTTTTTGCCCTTTTTGCCCTTTTTTCTCCACGATCCAGACGTCGTAGAAAAAACAACTCACACCATCGGAAAGAGCAGACAATTGCGAGTAAAAATATATCAATTTCAAATCTCCATTTCGATTTCTAATATTTTTTAAAGATTTTTTTAAAGATTTTTTTAAAGTCACTTTTGGCTCAAAAAAACGATTTTTGGTTTTTAAATTCTCGCATAGTAAAAAGTACTCATAATTTCGACTAATAATTTACATTTTTAGAAAGCTGAAATATCTGGCATTCTTACAAGTCTAATCTGGTCCAGAAATAATGAAAATTGCCTTCAGGATCGCAATTTTAAAGACGTCATGATTTTATATTTCTCGGCGTTCCGCTCGGCGTACCGCTTCGTTTCTCCCCCGCTGAAGCAGGGAAGGTGGTGGGTGGGGACGTCAAGGTGGAGGTGACGTCACGGTTCTGTATATGCATAGCGATGGGTGGGACAATAAGAAACCGAATTAGTTTTTACTTTCCGTTTCCCGCGCTTCCGATTTTAAATGAAATAAGAGCTTAACATATGCACTGTAGAAATTATTATATTTATATTTTAAATGATGGAACGATATGGATTTTTTAAATGGATATTTTAATTTTATGGATATTTTAAATGATGGAACGATGGATATTTTAATTTTATGGATATTTTAAATGATGGAACGATGGATATTTAAATTTTATGGATATTTTAAATGATGGAACAATGGAATGAGGATGATGGAATTAAGAGCTTAGAGAGCATATGGTCATTTTAAATTGTAAATTAGCGCGCGGGAAGTTAGCGGTAGGCCCGGGTACGATTCCCGCCACTGCCAAAACTGCCGAAGTGTTCACGCGGAATACGATCACGTTAAACATGTGCGCCCGTAAGTCCTTCCGAGAGGTTGGTGGTAGGGGAAGGAGGGTACGGTCCCTGTGGATGCCTCCTTCACAGGGTTCCCGTCTAAATTGGGTGAATATAAAGAAAGTTGCGGAGGGCGAGGCAGCCCAGTGGTTAGCGCTCAGGAATTGCACTCGGTAGGCCCGGGTTCGATTCCCGCCACTTCCAAAACTGCCGCCGTGTTCACGCGGAGTACGATCACGATAAACATGTGGGTCCGGAAGTCCTTCCGAGAGGTTGGTGGTAGGGGAAGGAGGGTACGGTCCCTGTGGATGCCTCCCTCACAGGGTTCCCGTCTAAATTGGGTGAATATAAAGAAAGTTGCGGAGGGCGAGGCAGCCCAGTGGTTAGCGCTCAGGAATTGCACTCGGTAGGCCCGGGTTCGATTCCCGCCACTTCCAAAACTGCCGCCGTGTTCACGCGGAGTACGATCACGATAAACATGTGGGTCCGGAAGTCCTTACGAGAGGTTGTTGGTAGGGGAAGGAGGGTATGGTCCCTGTGGATGCCTCCCTCACAGGGTTCCCGTCTAAATTGGGTGAATAAAAAGAAAGTTATGGAGATTGTCGCGGAGGACGCAGTAGCCCAGTGGTTAGCGCGCGGGAATTGCACTCGGTAGGCCCGGGTTCCATTCCCTCCACTGTCAAAACTGCTGCCGTGTTCACGCGGAGTACGATCACGTTAAACATGTGCGTTCGTAAGTCCTTCCGAGAGGTTTGTGGTAGGGGAAGGAGGGTACGGTCCCTATGGATGCCTTCCACACTGGGTTTCGGTCTAAATTGGGTAAATAAAAAGAAGGTTATGGAGTTTGTTGCGGAGGGCACGGTAGCCAAGTGGTTACGCGCAGGAACTGCACTTGGTAGGCCCGGGTTCGATTCCCGCCACTGCCGAAACTGCCGCCGTGTTCACGCGGAGTACGATCACGTTAAACATGTGGGACCGTAAGTAATTCCGAGAGGTTGGTGGTAGGGGAAGGAGGGTACGGTTCCTGTGGATGCCTCCCCCACTGAGTTCCGGTCTAAATTGGGTGGCACTTCCTGGCCGTCCAAACAGTTACCTTACACCTTTCTGGTAGTTCGCACCAACGAGTTTGCAACGATCAGAATTTGCCACGGTCAGAATTTTCAAGGGTAGCGAACAGGCTGGTCGCCAAAGGCGGCTAGTAAATAATAAAAGACAATGTCTGTGTGTGTGTGTGTGTGTGTGTGTCTGTCTTATACACTATACGTTTCGCGACCGCGCGTCGGAGAGCTACGAAATTTGGCAATCGGAGACCTGGGGGGGGAGGGAAGGGGACACGTGAAAACCGATTTTCAAAATTCTAATTATTTTTTTATTTATTTAATGTTTTATGCGATTTCGACCTTTTTTTGCCCTTTTTGCCCTTTTTTCTCCACGATCCAGACGTCGTAGAAAAAACAACTCACACCATCGGAAAGAGCAGACAATTGCGAGTAAAAATATATCAATTTCAAATCTCCATTTCGATTTCTAATATTTTTTAAAGATTTTTTTAAAGATTTTTTTAAAGTCACTTTTGGCTCAAAAAAACGATTTTTGGTTTTTAAATTCTCGCATAGTAAAAAGTACTCATAATTTCGACTAATAATTTACATTTTTAGAAAGCTGAAATATCTGGCATTCTTACAAGTCTAATCTGGTCCAGAAATAATGAAAATTGCCTTCAGGATCGCAATTTTAAAGACGTCATGATTTTATATTTCTCGGCGTTCCGCTCGGCGTACCGCTTCGTTTCTCCCCCACTGAAGCAGGGAAGGTGGTGGGTGGGGACGTCAAGGTGGAGGTGACGTCACGGTTCTGTATATGCATAGCGATGGGTGGGACAATAAGAAACCGAATTAGTTTTTACTTTCCGTTTCCCGCGCTTCCGATTTTAAATGAAATAAGAGCTTAACATATGCACTGTAGAAATTATTATATTTATATTTTAAATGATGGAACGATATGGATTTTTTAAATGGATATTTTAATTTTATGGATATTTTAAATGATGGAACGATGGATATTTTAATTTTATGGATATTTTAAATGATGGAACGATGGATATTTAAATTTTATGGATATTTTAAATGATGGAACAATGGAATGAGGATGATGGAATTAAGAGCTTAGAGAGCATATGGTCATTTTAAATTGTAAATTAGCGCGCGGGAAGTTAGCGGTAGGCCCGGGTACGATTCCCGCCACTGCCAAAACTGCCGAAGTGTTCACGCGGAATACGATCACGTTAAACATGTGCGCCCGTAAGTCCTTCCGAGAGGTTGGTGGTAGGGGAAGGAGGGTACGGTCCCTGTGGATGCCTCCTTCACAGGGTTCCCGTCTAAATTGGGTGAATATAAAGAAAGTTGCGGAGGGCGAGGCAGCCCAGTGGTTAGCGCTCAGGAATTGCACTCGGTAGGCCCGGGTTCGATTCCCGCCACTTCCAAAACTGCCGCCGTGTTCACGCGGAGTACGATCACGATAAACATGTGGGTCCGGAAGTCCTTCCGAGAGGTTGGTGGTAGGGGAAGGAGGGTACGGTCCCTGTGGATGCCTCCCTCACAGGGTTCCCGTCTAAATTGGGTGAATATAAAGAAAGTTGCGGAGGGCGAGGCAGCCCAGTGGTTAGCGCTCAGGAATTGCACTCGGTAGGCCCGGGTTCGATTCCCGCCACTTCCAAAACTGCCGCCGTGTTCACGCGGAGTACGATCACGATAAACATGTGGGTCCGGAAGTCCTTACGAGAGGTTGTTGGTAGGGGAAGGAGGGTACGGTCCCTGTGGATGCCTCCCTCACAGGGTTCCCGTCTAAATTGGGTGAATATAAAGAAAGTTGCGGAGGGCGAGGCAGCCCAGTGGTTAGCACTCAGGAATTGCACTCGGTAGGCCCGGGTTCGATTCCCGCCACTTCCAAAACTGCCGCCGTGTTCACGCGGAGTACGATCACGATAAACATGTGGGTCCGGAAGTCCTTCCGAGAGGTTGGTGGTAGGGGAAGGATGGTACGGTCCCTGTGGATGCCTCTCCCACTGGGTTCCGTTCTAAATTGGGTAAATAAAAAGAATGTTATGGAGATAGTCGCTGGGGGCGAAGAAGCCCAGTGGTTAGCGCGCGGGAATTGCACTCAGTAGGCCCGGGTTCGATTCCCAAAATTGCCGCCGTGTTTACGCGGAGTACGATCACGTTAAACATGTGGGTCCGTGAGTCCTTCCGAGAAGTTGGTGGTAGGGGAAGGAGGGTACGGTCTAAATTGGATGAATAAAAAGAAAGTTATGGAGATTGTCGCGTAGGGCAAAGTAGCCCAATGGTTAGCGCGCGGAAATTGCACTCGGTAGGCCCGGGTTCGATTCCCAAAATTGCCGCCGTGTTTACGCGGAGTACGATCACGTTAAACATGTGGGTCTGTAAGTCCTTCCGAGAGGTTGGTGGTAGGGGAAGAAGGGTACGGTCCCTGTGGATGCTTCTCCCACTTGGTTCCGGTCTAAATTGGGTGAATAAAAAGAAAGTTATGAAGAATATCGCGGAGGGTGAAGTACCCCAGTGGTTAGTGCGCGGGATTTGCACTTGGTAGGCCCGGGTTCGATTCCCAAAATTGCCGAATAAAAATAAAGTTATGGAGATTGTCGCGGATGGCACGGTAGCCCAGTGGTTAGCGCGCGGGAATTTCACTCGGTAGGCCCGGGTTCGATTCCCGCCATTGCCAAAACTGCAGCCGTGTTCACGCGGAGTACGATCACGTTAAACGTGTGGGACTGCAAGTCCTTCCGAGAGGTTTGTGGTAGGGGAAGGAGGGTGCGGTCTCTTTGGATGCCTCCCCCATTTGGTTCCGGTCTAAATTGTGTGGCACTTCCTGGCCTTCCAAGCAGTTACCTTACACCTTTCTGGTAGGTCGCGCCAACGAGTTTGCCACGGTCAGAATTTTCAAGGGTAGCGAACAGGCTGGTCGCCAAAGGCGGCTAGTTTAAAATAAAAAATATTGTAATTGCATAAGCACAGAATTTAGATACACAGATAATATGCAAAAATAAAGCGGTGTTAGAATAGATGCAACACTAAATATAAATATAAACATCCCCTAAAAATCACAATTTTCACACAGTAAAAAATAATGGATGCCATATTTTATTTTGTAATGAGCCACATGATCTCTGCATATAATATGGGTGTAAGTATTATTTCAATTTTTATTTACAAAACTACTTAACATATTCTGATGAAATATTTTTTACACGTTTAACGTGATAATTTGAATATTTCTTAAAATTTTTGAAGTAATTTGTGAATTTTAACTCCGCTTAAAAAATGTTTAAAAAATTGGGTCCCATGGGGTTCAATGTATTTCATTTTTTCAACCCGGGTTAAATCCAAAACTAATTGGGTGATATTGTTTTAGCAGTCCCATATGTCCCACAGACTGTCTCAACAACATACTAAAATTTCGTTTTGCTAAAGTCATTTTTACAACAGTTACCGTGTGAACAGACAGAATGAACAAAGTCATGAACACTTTACAACTGTGTTGGAAAGTGTAAACATGGGGCCTTGGTAACTCTTGTGCTTCACATCATAATATTCAATGAATATGTCTCAACAATTAAAATTTTATTAATATAATTAAACTAATTAAATTTTAGTGTCTCTTAGAGGTAGACAATGTATATACAGTTTTTTTATTCAGAAATCTGCACACTTTTATTGATATGTGGTAAAAATTTGGTAGTGAATTTTTGAAATGAATTAGTGAAAAATTTGGTAGTAAAATTTTAGATTTTTGCTTAATTTATAAACCTAATGATCTCTTAGTTCTTAGACCTAATGATCTCTTAGTTGAAAAGCAATACATTAATTTTACAAAACTATCTAATTATTTTATTGAATTAAAAAAAAAATACAAATCTTTCTTTATTCAGAATTTTTTCTTGGAAAAGAATAGTCAAAAACATCCTAAAGTATAAATGAGCTAGAAGTTTAGGACATTTTTCTATGAGTTTCTGGTACCCATTGAAATATCATAAATAGTTCCTTGTTTTAGATTGCCATCGGAAAACTGAAACAAGCTACTGGACAGAAAATATCAGCTTAACTCTCCCTCAATATCATGTAACTAAATCAAACTTTGTTATTTAAAATACATCTGGTTGTATTTCACTAATTTTTTTATAATTTCTTAGGTGTGTTTGCTAGTGATGACAGTGATGAGGATGAACGCCCTGGTTTTGGTAGAAAAGGAGCCGCTGCATTTTCTTCTCAAATTAATTTTATTAGTGGAGGAGTTAGAACCGTTGGTGAGAAGACTGAGAAAAAAGCATCGGATGAAGATGTATGTAATGTTTTTTCTTTTGCTAAAATCTAGATATTAAGGGAATAATTTTTTTACCTATGTTTATGATATGATCTTATGATGTAACCATGAATATACTTACCAGTTTGAAGTGCACAAATTATGAAGTATTGAATTAAAAGCATCTAAATTTCAAATTATTTTTTAGTTTTTGATTTTAAATTATAAATTTTTCATGTGAATGTTATTCCATTTAAGTATAAAGTTTTATAATCCTTCCTTTTAGTCAACTCTTTGCTAATAAGCATGTTCTTACTTATTTGCATCACTTAGTTACTACACTGTTATCCTAGAATATAACTCATTTATATTTTACATGTTGTACCAAAAAGTGTTCTTTTACCTTATTAATTGAATTATAAAATTTCATTGCTGTGGCAACAAAAAGAGATAATCTAAACATATGAATTATTGAAATTTGGTACTATCAGAGTTAAAGCTAGTTTTACATAATCTGAAAATAAAATCAAGAATGCAAAAATAAGAGTAACCACCTTTTGCTAAATTGTGGAAATTAAATGTTTAATAAGAAATGCCCACTTCATTTAAGATCCTTTCATTCATTGAATTTCTCCATCATTAGGACAATGTGATTAATAACAACCTCATACTATGTCATGTATAACTGTTATGTATAGATGTTGCTGATTCACATTTGATGTTAGCAGATATGCTTTATATATTCAACATGGAGTACCCAAGATATGTTGGAATACACTTTGATTACTCCATGTGTATTGACTTTATGAATTTGTATTTAAATAATGTTAAGAGGAATTCCCTGGGGGATTTTAATTAGTTTCTGAATTTTAATATTGGATCTTGTTATTATTCAATTTATTATTTTATAACAGCTTGTATAAATTTTAGATGCTATTTGTTGAGTGTATTGTATTAAGTGTCTTGCTGTTTTCTTATCATAAAATGACTGAAAATTTTACATTTTGAGCTGCTTTTGTTATGACTTCTGTATTGTTAATTATATCCAGGATTTTTTTTCTAAAATAATTTAGCTGGTACCCTATTGAAATAATGTATTAGATTCATATTTCTAGAAGTATACAATTTGCAAGTAAGAAAAGGAGGGAGTAGTTATTGTCTTGTATAATTTTTACTTGATTTATATTTTTAAATACCGAATAACTTAATTTTACCATTTGAAATTATAGAGATAAATATCTTAGATATTAAAGGAACATTTCAAATTTAAACATACTGCTGAAATCTTCTTTACACTGATTTTTATCATTCTTTGCTTTTCGTATCTGTAGCAAGATGGTAACTTGGAAGGAAACAAGAATTTACTTATTTTTTAGGCTTAAATGATTGTAGAGGTAGACTGACTATTTTGATGAGTATCAATGCAGCTGCAGTGCTGCTCTACAATGAAGCTGTGCTTTTTTTAGTACCGACTATAGTTTGATATTTAAGTTGTTAATTGGTACACACACAGCTTATATTAACTGGCATAAGTAAGTATTGGCTCATACTGGCTAAAAAAGAGTTTTTATTGTATCTAATTTTAATTTGAAATATATAGAGCACTGTTGTGCCTTAAGGACACCAAGAAATAAAATCTTATTTATACATTATATGTCATTAATTGATATAGTTTTAAAGAAATCTCTTTCTTTTAGAAGGGGTCCAGTGATGAAGACAGGCCTGTTAAAGTTGCTCCAAAAAAGATCTCCTATCAAAGAACTGGTCTTAGTGGTCGGAAAGCACACCAAATCGCAGGCTTAAGATCACTTCACAAAACTGCTTCGAAGTGTGTAGAGTTTTCACTATATTTGGATTTCATCTTAATTTCTTTCTTTCATGTATGTTATCTTATTAACCAAATTGTTGATGTTCTGATTATTAATTGAAAATATTTGTTTACTATTCCTGAACTTGGTCTAGTTCGTGTAGACTAAGTGGGATTAGTAACAGTAGTAATACTTCTGTTTTGTATATTTTCTCAATTTTTAAACTTACTTTTCAGTGATGAATTTGCTGGCTGGGAGAAGCACACAAAAGGTATTGGTCAAAAACTTTTGCTTCAGGTACGTCTTTAATAAATGTAGCTGTCTAATGTTGCTTTTAATGTGTCTGGTAATTAGCTTAATTACTATGGGATATTTTTTTTATTTGGCATAAGTTGGAGTACTAAAACAATATTATATTGTCAAACTGTGTGCTAGGCTTTCACAGTAATGCTTGGTTAATTTGAACTCTGCATTATTGCCTTTTGAATTCATTTTGTGTTTATACAAATTGGATGAATTAAAATATTTTTGCATTCCCCTTAGAGTTTGAGTTACAAGTTTCACTGAATATATAGCATAGCTGCCAACTCTCCCGGTTTTTCGCTATATCTCCCGGGTAAGTCATTCAATCTCCCGGTTTTCACTCAGCTGCCCTTATTTTCCCCCTTTCTAGGCAGAAATCACGGGAATGCAAATCGTGACTTTCAGTTGTTTTCCTCAGTGCAGTTTTCTGCTACTGCTGTGTATGAATGGATCGCGATTGACGTTTGTATTTTTGTATTTGTGTCTACAGGTTACAAAAGTAAATAAATCTAATATAGATCACGAATTTTCCGAATATATTATGAAATGAGAAACAAAGTCACAAATTTTGAAATCGAAGTTTTCCCGCTCTTTCGTCTAAAAATGTATTTCCCAGCTATCACGTAATCGGCGCTCGCAAACGGCGATTATTCCCACAGCGTCACGAGAGAGATGATCAATGATTATCTAATTAATGGGGGGAAAACATATTTGCATCGACTAAAATTTTATTAAATTATTTTGTTTTATATACAAAACTATGTTCAAACGTATTATTAATGAAATGAAAGTATTTTTTGCAGCAGTAGTGCTAAAAACGACGTTTGTACGCGATCCTCCTTATATTTCATTTTATTATGAAACTATTTTTCCACTTTTGCAATCTGTCAGCATCGTCATTTTTTTTTATAATTATTTTGTATTTTATACAGAAAAACTATTGTTCAAACGTAATATTAATGAAACAAAACGCTATTTTGCAGCAGTATCACGAAAAACGGCATTTGTGTGCGATCCTCCATATATTTCATTTAATAGTGAAAATAATCTCCACTTTTGCAATCTGTCAGCATTGTCAATTTTTTTTATTATTATTTCATATTTTATACAGAAAAACTATTCTTCAAATGTATTATTGATGAAATGAAAGGTTATTTTGCATTTATGAAAGAAATACAAAATATAAATTTTTATACGGTACCCCGGTCCTACCAGTTATATTTAGGAAAATCACCCTCATACAATTTCATGCAAAATAAAAAAAAATCATCCTTTTACAACCGAAATTGACAGACTTATAGCTGCTTAAAGTTAGAGCACTTTTTGTGCTGAGAAATGTGGGTTATACACAAAATAATTATATACATAAATCTCTTATTTTTTAGGTGTTATATGCCTTTATTATTTTAGATTTAATGTGCATAATTTTTTATTTTCGTCTGCAGGTACATTGCAACTGGTGGTCTCATTACTGGTCTATTACCATATAAAAATTTAAATTTCGTAATTATTACAGAAATGCATTTATTGATTTAATAATGTGTTACCTCATTTACAATAAAGATCTTAAAATGAACCCTGAAAGATCTTAGTCGAGCCCTGACTATAATACTCTTCTAAACAAATTGCTATTCGATAAAAAGCTTTGCTTCATTCTCGACATTATGTCAGCAAATGCAATTGAAACATAATACTTTGAATACGGAATTTCAATATTTATACTGTCTCTTAAAGGTTGCCTGAAACGGGACATCTTTATGTGTGAAAAAGCGACTTAAGTCATAAAGTTTAATGCTTCATAACTCAGTGAATTTTGGTCGTAAAAGGACGATTTTTTTTTTTATTTTGCATGAAATTGTATGATGATGATTTTCTTAAATATAACTGGTAGGAACGGGGGACCATATAAAAATTTATATTTCGTATTTCTTTCAAAAATGCATTTATTGATGTAAACTGTTTCTAAGATAATAGATTTTAAAATTTAAAACATTTTTGCAATTGGAAGTATATCTCTGTGACTAACAGTTGAGGAAATAGCCATTGGCCACTGATAGCACTGGACACCCTGTATATACATACAGGGTGTCCCAATGGTATATAGTAAATTACAAAGTTGCATAGGAAAAGGTACAGAATTTTATGAAATCGATTAAAATTTTCAAGGGAATTAAATTTTAAGAAATACAAAATTAAAATTTTTATATTACAAAAACATTTCCAATGAGTAAAATGTTCCCCATATACTAATAAGGTGATGATAAAAAAAATTACAAGTTGTTGTCATCGTAAAATTATAGCAAAAACCACCCTTTCCTTTGCCATGAATGAAAATTGAAATGTCATTACCTGCAAATTGCCTCTCCTTCCCCCCTCCCAAATAAACTTAGCTGGTTTGCATTATCAATGCCTGCTTTCTAAGAGAGCTGTCAGATCTGCTTTGTAACCACAGGCGCTAATTATTTTCTTTCCCCTCGTTCTCCACCCAGTGAATCCGATGACCGAACAAAAATGTGATAGCGCGCTCAAGATCGAAATGACATGTTCTGTTCTCCTTTTCAAGGTTTACATGTGCCGAAATTTCATATTTTCACCCGACCGACAATACCAATGCTTAAACCCAGGCCAAGCCCAAAGAAATTTATAAATGTAGAATGAATTCAGTCTGAAGATAACTGCGTCTCAGCAGGCTCGAAATTATTTATATTCAAATATGTTAAAAACAAATTTGTGAAAATTTTGTACTAAGAATTGAGTTTGTTTTCTTAAACATTTATCTTTACATAGCTGAAATAAATCCAATAAGTTCATGTATTCAATTTAAATCCATTGAAAACATTTTCAAAATAAATATGTTCAGCCTGGTCGTAACTGCCTGAAACAGTGTTAGAAAAACCAAGCCCAGCCCGGGCCTAAACCCAAGCTATAAAATTTCCATTTTTCTGTAATAGAGAGTATGTAACAAGTTTAAATTTTTGAAATGGATTCTTCTAGTATCAGCCAGAAGTATTTTCTTTTCTTCCCCACTTTGCTTTCAAGTAATACGTTTAAAATTCATTCATGGCATTTGTTCCAGTTGTTTGACAACTGGAGTTAAGGTATAAAATATCTATTCAGTCCAAGAAGATTTTTTATCTTGATTCAGTCACATTCCCTAGAAATTAAGTGCGTCAATGAGGTTTAAACTGCTTAGAGACAAGTGGATTTATATGATTATTTATTTACCACTCCTTCAAGTTACCGAACATTGAAAAGAGGAGAGATTCTTTACATCTCTTACCCCTCTGCACCCACCAATGGATTGGAATTCTGCCGGGTCCAGTCCTTTATCAAAGACTCTGCATGTGGGGGTGTAGTGTATAAATATGCAGTTATCATGAGGCAGTTGGTTCTAATTTATTATTGCTGTGTGATGTATTTCAGCACATATATTAATGAATATATTTAAAAAAAATTTTTTAAGAGGATTGGTAAAAATTTTCAATAGCCGTCCTCACGGATGGGCTAGATTTTACAGATTTCCCGAAGCCTGAAAACACACACACACATATATATATATATATACACACATATATATATATATATATATACACACACATATATATACGCTAGAAAATGTACCCTGCATTGCTCAGGTGTTAAGGCTGGTATAAAAATACATTTTTGATCTAAAATATTATTAATATAAAATAAAAGCATATAATTAGTTTGAATCTTTGAATCAAAATCAAGTTTCCTGCAAACGTCCAAAGAAAAGAAAAATTACATGCCTCTATGGAATTCTTTCTTTACATATATATACGCTAGAAAATGTACCCTGCATTGCTCAGGTGTTAAGGCTGGTATAAAAATACATTTTTGATCTAAAATATTATTAATATAAAATAAAAGCATACAATTAGTTTGAATCTTTGAATCAAAATCAAGTTTCCTGCAAACGTCCAAAGAAAAGAAAAATTACATGCCTCTATGGAATTCTTTCTTTGGGAGAGAACTCCTCCTCTCAATCACACCCTCTCATTCTCCTAGAAACAAAATTAGTCTGGTCCAATCATTAACCTGTACCTTTAAACCTCCTGCAGTATCTTCAGGATGCTAGATTCATTTAAAAAATAAAAGACATGCCTCGAATAAAAAATTTATAATTGATCAGTGGACATATTTGTAAAATAATTTTTTTCTGGAGTATTCTGTGATATTTTAAACAGTTGCCGAAAAAGAAAAAAGCATTGGATGGCACGTCAATTTTGCACAAAAAGTATATATATATATATATATAATATATATATATATATATATATATATATATATATATATATATATATATATATATATATATATATATATATATATATATATATAAATATTTTTTTTAAATTCAATTTTCTCTATTGTATGAACCCTGTTCACATTTTGTTTGATACATAATATTTTTATCTTTTTTTTTTCCTCTTGTTTCCCCCCCCCCCCCCCATGTGAACACCACACCTGGCTATGCTATTTCGAATCTTGAATTCATTTAATGTAGAATTGATAATAATAATTAGCACTTCACCTTTCTGTTATAGACATTTTAAAATTTCAAAAATCCTTTCTTGGTTTATATCAAGGATAACAGATAAACATCTGAAAACTGGGGTATAAAATGGAAATCTAAAATTTATTTTCATAATAAATAGTTTCACACTGATATCCCGCAATTTAGCTTTAAAATTGATAGGAAATATGCTTGGGATTAAAGTCATTAAACATGCTATTTTTGCTATGATTATCCTCCTTCATATTTTCTATATGATCATTTATGGACCATACATATGTAGGTCAAAGTGAGACAACAATAAAGTCACGATCGTCATGATATTAATATTTCAACCATGAAAAGCACAGTTCCAAATTCACGCTATTGGAAATCCGAGAATTGCAATGTAGTGTGCGAATGAGATGTACACATGGCCAGAATTAGAAGTGAAAAACAATCTTCTATAATCTCCACAATTCGATTATGCAATACTCAGTGGAAGTGCAGAAAATACTTGATTGCAGTAGATTTTCGATTTCATAATGTATTTATTTTATTATTATTATTATTTTTGCATAATTCAAGGAGGGCCTTTCACTCGCTATTTATTTTATAAATTCGGGATTTAAAATTTTTATGTATGTGTGCCCCCACTATTGGGAACAATATATTATGGTGAGATGTACCTATGCTTATGAATTATTGACTAGGTATGCTAACATATGTTTCAATACAAGATATGCAAGATATGTTTCTGCTGAAAGAAACCTCTTTAAAAACTTCTCATTACAGAAATTATTTTTCTCCAGAAACTTTTTATTGCAAAAATATTTTGAGTTAAAACATTTTCATGAAATGCTATATATTTAGACAATAAAATATTTACAAGTATGTGCATAGATACACCATCTATTTTGAAAGCTGATACGATTTATTTACGTTTTCTATGGCTCTGTTGAGTCCTTGCATCTTGTGTTAAAAGTATACTTCTCTTTATTTTTGGCATATTTTTTCTTTTATAATATTCCTATTATATTAATTTCTATACATTTTAGTTATTTTTTATAACTGCACAATTCTTACCCCTTCCTCTTTCTTTAAAAACAGAAATTTTTCATTTCTATACCAAGAAAATACAGTGGGCAAACATTTTGTTAATGCTAATTTTTTGATCTACATGTTAATGGTTTGTAGTTTTGTGCTAATGAATTTAATATCTGAAGATTGACTTCAGACTAATACACTGACTTCCAAAAGTTAAGCACGCAAGGCAAATTTTCATTTTTCGAGAGCTTATTCGAATTTGAGTGGCTGAAAATCGCTGCGGATGTAGATAGCAGTATGCAAATATTGTATGTTACAGCCAATCATGATTGATTGTCCTGATATATGCTAATTAGGCAGTCACTGAAGGCACCAACATTCTGAAGGGTTTGAGGAGGTGTATTTAAATGCTGATACGACGTGTTTATAACTTTTGTAGCATTATTTTTGATGATATTCATGTTTCTATGGTTAAAAGAAGACGAATGACAGATAGTGAGTGCTGGCATGCTGTCTGATGCATTGAAGCAGGGCAGTCAATCAAAGATGTCGCTATATTCTTTAGCATTGATCATTTGGTAATTTCTCGATCATGAAAACAATTCCAAACAAGTCAAACAGTTGTCAGGAGACCTGTGCCCGATCGTAACCACCCCCTCTGATGATCGGTATATTGCTATAGTAGCAAAGCTGTATTGACTAGCAACCTCCACAACTGTTACATCCATGGTTGCAGCAGCACTTAGTAAGACAATACCTGCCAGTACTGTGCACCGAAGGCTCCACTTGAAGGGACTGTACTCCCGAGTATTGCGTTTTTATGTTCCACTAAATGTCCAAGCCAGAGAGGCAAGATTAAAGTGGTGTCGTCAATATGTCAATTGGACTGTTTCAGATTGGTGCAACATCCTGTTCACGGAGGAGTCCAGATTTGCCCTGGAATCAGATGATAAAGTGTAATGGTCTGGAGAGAACGAAGCACACGCAATCAGGACAAGAGCATCACATCATCGAACATCACGCATTGAGAGGTGACAATGTCATGGTGTGGGCCGGAATTTCAATGGGATATTGCACAGAGCTGCACATCTTTAAAAGCGGTTCTGTGACGATTGTGCGGTATCGGGATAAAGTCCTAGACCCCATTGCGAGACTCAACGCTGCAACAGTTGGTCCTGATTTCCTCCTTATGGACGATAATACCCATCCCCATCGAGCTAACAGCATTAACAAATACCTGGAAAGTAAGGGCATTTCTCGTATGAAGTGGCCGGCATATTCCCCTGACCTTAATCTCATTGAAAACCTTTGGGATGCCCATTGGCATTTTGTCTCTGCATGTTTATCTCCTCCAGCCAATCTCAGAGAGTTGGAAACTGCCCTATTGGAGGAATGGCCATTGCTCACATCTGTGATAGTTGATCACCTCATTGAAAGCATGAAAAATCATTATAAAGTTTGTGTGAAGGTCCGGGGTGGTCACATACCATATTAATGTAAGTTTTGTTTGGTTTGTTTGCCTTTAAACATCAATTTGTTAATGACCCAAATGTAACGTCATCATATAACTTATGAAAAGTAAATGTTTTTTTCATCTTTGTTCATAATTCTTCTTTTCTTTAATGCATAAATACATTTGCTACCTGCATGTACAATTTTGAGTTAATTTACTCTTCCAATTTTGTTGATTTTACCGTCCATGCTTAACTTTTGGAAGCCAGTGTACAATTTTGAAAACCATTTTCTAGAGATTCAATTGCAAAAACAAATTACTTTATTTACCTGTATATATATACTTACATATATATATATATAATTTTCATTTTTTTAAATTACAGATGGGTTACGAGCCGGGCAAAGGTCTGGGTAAAAAGCTTCAGGGAATTACGACTCCTATTGAAGCAAAATTAAGGAAAGGAAAAGGTGCTATAGGATTGTATGGGCCTGAACAACCAACTATGACTCGAGCAAGTGGTCCTTCACAAAATTCTGAAGTTGAGAAAGAAGATACAGAAGTGAAGAAACATCAGCGCCAGTGGAAAAGGAAAACAGGGGTAAATATATCATATATATTAAAATAAGACGGGTGTTTTGTGAAAGAGTAATGCAGTTGAATTTGTTTATAATTAAATTGATGTAGCTCAGATTAAATTTCTTTTCCACTGGAAATGCATTATATAATATTTTCCTTCAAAATGCAAAATATTTAACCACAAAAAAAACATTTTTGAAAAAAACATTTTAATTTTAAATGTTTAACTTGCATTTTAACAATCCAGCAGTCCGCTGTTATTTAAGGATTCGGTTAAAGAATTGTTTTATAAAAGAATTATTATAATCACTATAATGTAGATTAAAAGTTCCTTTGATGCAAAACCTGCAATGCAATTTCCTCATTGGAAAGCATGAATCTTGTGTTTAATGCAACTGCCTAAATATTTGTTAATATTTTAGGCTGTAATTTCATTGGTATTATATTGCACTTTGCAATGTATTTTACATTCATTATTTGGAATAAATTTTGAAAATTGTATCATAGTTTTGCAATGCAAGTTTTAAAGTTATGCATATGTAATAAAGGTGACAAAGTTCATGGTCATCACTGTGATTAAGCAGATAGATGTAACAATTTTAAATGTCTAGAATGTGTCTTTACTTAGCTTTCGTATACATTCATATACATAGTGTAGACCTTCACATACATATAGTGTTTTAGTTCTGATTGTATCACGATCAAATTAGAATGGGGAAAAAATTAGCTTTTTCAAATTTCATACCCTAGTTATTTTTTTTAAATATTTGTAAAAATTCTCTAAAATTTTCAAGTTAGCAACATCTTAGTGATGCCAATAGAGGCATTTAGCTTATCCGTGTTAATGAGAAATATTGTGATACCATTAATGTCCATAGCATAGTTCAGTTATCATTCCTCCTATATAGAACTATCATTCCGAAAATTATTATTTTCCAAAAGAAAAAATGTTTTGAAAATCTTTGAATAATGTGAATTATAATTAGAATTACTAAAAATTTAACTAGTTCTAGTTTTTTCACTTTATCTACACAAATTTATAGGTATTCATTCTTGAGTTGTTATAAGACACTTTATATTCATACACACACAGACAGATATCTTTTCAGAAGTGTTCAAAATTGATTCAAAAGATCTTAAAACATGCTTATTCATCAAATTTTTGGGAAAACAATACCTTTTTATACAATAGTTTGGAAAAAGTAAAATAACACTTTTGGTCAATACTGTCAAGAAAACTTTCAATAATGTGCTGAGATGTATGTCCATCAAATATTGCACTGATTGCTACTCTCATTTCGTTTAAAGGAATTTCTTTTAAAATATGGTGAACAGTACATGGAGGAAATTTAGTTATTTCTGGAGATAGGGTTAGCATTTACACTCTATAGCACATAATTTGTGCGCATTTTATGTGATTACATAAAAAGTGTCATTGCCACTTTCACAGTATAAAATGTTAATTCACTGAAAGTTTGTTATTGAACATAATAAAAAAAGCATTTTTTGAATAGTGTTATATATAGTATTGCCATAATACTGAGAAAAATTTGCTGGTATAAAATGCAATTTAACCCTTTGGCTCCCCAAACGGCCCTACAAGCAAAGTACCGCAGACGGCCCAACGGCCCAGAGATATCGTGACCCCCTTTTCAAGGTGGGAGGTTGGACTTCAAAACGCCGACTAAGGGGAAGAGGTTGTCTGTCATTCATTCTACTCCTAAGTACTTTGGCGACAGGCCTTACTTTTGGCTGATTACCTGGCGAAAACACGGGGACTGAAGTTAAGTGTCAGGTGTCGTAATATTTATGAGTTCAATAGATTTTCTTAAGAACTTTACTTCTGCTTCTTAACTTTTATTCGTTTGTTTTTCGGATTCAGTTTGAAACGAGCGTTTTGTAAAATTTTAACACAGGATGAGTTAGATGCAATCTTATTTAATGATACTGATGAATCGGATTGCACTGAATCGGAAGATGATGACTGGTATGAGAGTAAGGCAGATAAAAACAATCTTGAATTTTTAACACTTTACAACATAGTTGAAAAGTGTTTATTACTTTGTTCATTCTGTCTGTCTGCCCATTCGCATGATAATTGCCGTATAAATGACTTTATCAAATTGAAATTTTAGTATGTTGTTTCGGCGGTCTGTGGAACATATGGGAATGTAAATGAATAATATCACTCAATTAATTTTGGATTGAACCCGGTTTGAAAAAATGAAATGCATTGAATCCTATGGGACCTAATTTTTCAAACATTTTTTAAGCGAATTTAAAATTCACAAATTGCTTTGAAAGTTTTAGGAAATATTCAAATTATCACATAAAATATATAAAAACTATTTCATAAAAATGTATTCAGTAATTTTTTAAATAAAAATTAAAATAGTAATTACACCCATTATATGAAAAGATCACGTGCAATTATATGAAAAAATCACGTGACCCACTTCAAAATAAAATATGGTATCCATCTTGTGTCAAAATCGTGATTTTTAAAGTTCCTTTTAATTTATATTTGGTGTTGTATCCGTTCTAAAACCACTATTTTGGCTAAATTATTGTGCATCATTGTTCTGAAACAACGCAATAACAATATATTTGAGTTTAAATGATCATCAAACTTTGATTATTTCTACAACGAAGTCTAATTTCCACTTATGGAGATTGTAAACACATTAAGCTGTAAGATGAGCTGTACAAGAATTCCTGAATTTCTTTTAACGCAAAATTATTTAGCGCTGGAGTCTGCAATATAATTGATATGAATGAAACAGTCATTGATTTTACATAGAGAACAGACGATTTTATAGCAGACTTTTCCGGTGAAGTTTTAAACACAGAGTTAAATTACTTTTACCTCCATGGTTTTAAGTTTTTATGTAAAATAAATTATTGTAGTATTGTGATGAATGAAAGGAATAGAATAAATATTTATGAATGGAATTTTTACTGCTTTTTCATAGAGAGCCAGGCAATTTATATTTCAATGACGTCATTTGAATAAAGTTCATGTTTTTCGATGAAGTTTACAAATATAATAAATTATTGTAGCATTGTGATAATTTTAAAAATATTACCTCTGAATGTTTCACGTCTTAGAGATGTTTAAATAAAATTGCATTGCAGTTGGAAAGTGTTTCATAATCAATGCTTTATGCATGATTGATTATTTTTGTTAAATAATGAAGAAAGATAAATTGAGACTGTTATAATGGATAAAAATGAAGAACTTAATTGAACAATGGATATAGATAATACAAAAATGTATTTGCTTACAAATGCATTTCCTGCATTTGCTTGCCGTTCTGGACCTGTCCATGATTTACCACCTGGTGCTAGTCCATTGCAATTTTTTAAATTATTTTACACCGACGAAGCTGTAGAAACAATTCTGTTAAATACGAACAATTATGCATATTTTTGTGCAGCAGAGCAAGGAAATGAGGATATTTCAATTCAAAATACCTGATCAGAAATTTACTAAACTCCAATTTTATATATTTCCTCTTATATTTTATATCCACTCAAAATATATCAGGAAAGATAATGATCGCAATAGCTCAAACGATAAAGCGTTGTCAAGCAAGCCAATGTTTGATGTTTTGGTTCTCACCTAAAACACGAGTTCTTTACAGAACACTATATAACATATAAAAAATAATTATTCACTTTAACCCACTAATTTTACCTGCAAGGTCGATTTTTACTGATGTAGGTAAATGGAATTTGGGTCATACCCGCCCCCTCCCCCCCTTCCTATTTGGAGGAAAAGTTATGTTAATTGAAAAACAAAATTTAGTGATGTCATTCTTTCGATCGTAATCCCCCTTTTCGAAATCTGGGCTACATCTATAATTTTAATACTATTTATATGTATAGCGTAGTTAACACAATTATTTTTCTGTATAGACCATATTATTACATGTTTGTTCCTCTTTAGAACGATATACAGTAACACATTCTACATAGAAAGATAATTTCAAGAAAACCTTAAATTTTGGACTACAGGTATTATATATATATACCAATCCTTACATAACCTTAGCATATATAAAATTTCATGGTGGCACCAATATTTTGTTCTGATCATAAAGCCTACTGTATATTCAAATAACTTAGTTATCTGAATTTTAATTATATTTATTTCATGATAAGTTAGTTATATGAATAACAGATGCTGGTTGCTAGTGGGGATAAGATTTTACGTAAGGTTTACCCTTCATATACCGTTTACACCTCATAGACATACAGATATGAACTGCTTTACAAAAGTGTTGAAATATGCTCTGGAAGTTTCTCCTTCAAAATCTAAAATTTAAAATGTTTTTTAAAAAATTCTACAAGAACAAACATTTTGAAGGATACTTAAAAAACCAAGACTTATTCCTCACTAAATCGTAGGTTTTCAGACACTTTTAAGAGGGGTGGGGATTTATTCCTTTATATTTGTACCCTGTAAAGCAAACCATCGATTGAACCGTTTTATAATTTGGTTCCCTTTTCTTTGCCAAAGTTCAGTGGAACCGTGAGAAAATTATTTTTACAGTCACAGACATCGCACAAGAGTATTATTATTCAGCCTCAGGTTTGGACCTCATTTTACAAGATGCCCCAAAATAAATGACTGCAGTCCATTTCCGACAAAGCATGACACCCTTTTAAAATATATAACAGACTCATAAAAGCAACTGACTCCTTGAAGCAACCCTGGGCTATATATTACTTCCATAGCCCTGGAAGCAACCTGCCTAGCCCACAGATATACAACAATGCATATTGTTCTCCAGCTTTCTTTATATAGCCATCAGAGACTATATACTTTATATAGCCATAACAGACTTTATGCAAATTATTTGCTGACCAAATAGTTGTGTTTCTGTGAAAAAAACATTAGAGAGTATTAGAATTTTACCCCCTCAATAGTGGACATTTTGGACTGTTTTTTAATATATTGTAGAGATTACTAAACAGTAAATGCACTTTTTTTTAAAAAGAGGCTTTCCTCTGTTAATCTGTATTTAAAATATTGAAATGACTAGATAAAGTAACATTTAAAAACATTTCTTCAAATATCAAACTTTACATACTTTTTTATAGTAATATATTTTTTTATAGCTGCAACCTTAACTGGTTATTTGATTGGAGACATCCTTTTTAAATTTGTCATAAAATATAATATTAAAGAGCATTTCAACTGTGTTTTACTTGTTATTTCTTTAGGATGTTCTACTTTTTCTACCTTTTTATTGAAATGTTTTACTTTTCCTAATTAATATTTTACTTTTCCTTAAGTTTCGTGAAAATCCATTAATATTTGTGGTAGCTATCTTATACACAATAAATAAACCACAGACATATATCATGTTAAAAATAGTTTAAACATGTACAGGAAGGCCCTAAAACATAAATTGGCATTAAAATCTCAAAATAAAAAAGTTTCATAAAAAAAGTACTTTCACTGAGAAAGTAAAAATAATAATTGAAAAATATGTTTTGCATTAAGGTATATAATATATTAACCCCTTACTTAACCTCCATAATTCCAGCATTACCACAAATGTGAAATAAAATCGTTAACGACAGCCATCATAGACAGGCATCACAATCGCCAACTTTTGCTATTACTTTATTTTGTTTGGACTATGACTTAATGTAAACACTTAAAGAAAACAGCAATGTCAGGAATCCCAATCCAAATAATCATTTTTGAAAATATTGTTTTTAGAGCAAAAATTCTTTCAAAATTTCAGAACTTTTTAGCCCAAGGGTCATTCCATATCAAATCAACACAAAGAAGTGACATTTTTAACCCAACTGAGACCGATATTTTTTTAATGTGGCAATTTTGTTGTCCACTCATACATCAGACACTATGCAGAATTTTAGCCCCTAATTCTCATTAGTTTTTTATTTATAAAAATTTGAAATTTGGAAAATCTGATCATTTTTCGTGATTCTTGACGTATTCAACCGTCTGTATATTTTGACCTAATCTATGGATTGAGCTGAAATAAGACTTATTTTGTGGCTTAAGGTATGACCATTTTTCTGATATGTTACATGATCCTGTAAATGATATTTTTCATTTCAAGGTCACTTTATTTGACCTTGAACTGCAGAAAAAGTGTATAACAATTATTCAATAATATAAATAATTCAGCTATTCAATAAATGCTGGAAACTCACACAGAAACATAACTGATTACACAATTCTTAAGAAATAAACATTATCTTTCTTAACTAAAATTTATAAACATTTTCTAATGTGCATATGATTTTATACACTTTATTTTGCTAAATTTTAAGATTTGGAAAAGAATGCAGATAGTTTTTTTAAGTACATTCGCTAACATTTCTATTTTGAGCAATGTTTAAATAGACTGTAAATTTTACCTTTAAAATATAATTTATTTGCTGGATGATTTGACCAGAACTGAAACTTAACTATTTCTTGGTATGGTAAGCATACATACAAAACTCGCCAACAGAGAGTTTGACTCCAATGTTGGTTAGTGGGTAGACAGTCCTTTATATGAAGTAATGTATTTCAGTAATAGTGAACCCTAGTTTAGTAGATTAAAGAATAAAAACTGGAATAAAATCTTAAAAAATTTATTTTTAGAATTTTCATTGCCTCCAATCCCACAAACATGGCCTCCAGCTGTGATCTCACGTTCTGGGGTCATAAATTGTTTAGTCAAGTAAAGATCTTATGTTTCCATTGGATGAGTGGGTAGGCACTTAATAAAGAAATATGTTTGAGGTGGGTGAAGTGACGCCAATGACATAACTAGATTTTTGATTTTGGCACATCTGGAAAGAATTTCAGGGTGACCCTTTACATAATGTACAATCTTTGGTCTTAGATAGCCAATAGGCATATTGAATACACATTCAGGTTCTGTGTTTAATTTATATGTTTACCATCTATTTTATCAATTTTATAAAATAACTAAAATTAATTTCTAAAATAACAAATTGACTTCACATTGACTGTTTTATTTAATTTGTTCTTTTTGCTATATAGTTCATAACATTTTTTCAATCCACACAAATGACATTCAATTTGAGATCATTATTTCAAATATTTATAACTATTTAAATAATATTTAGATAAAAATCATAATTTTGTATGAGCTGAAACTTGTCATACAGAAAAAATTTCAAAGTAATTATATGTATTGCCCCTTTCTCATTCCATGTCCTGAAGTAGTTACTCTGCCCCGCGTAATGATAGTAGGCCACTTACTGGCACCTCAGAAAGATGAAAAGCAAGACAGAGCAGACCATTCTAATAGAATTCAAATACTCCAACTCTTTGACAAAATTGCTAATATTTGGATTTTGTTGCACCTGCTTTCAGTTTCATAAAACTTTTGTTTTAGTTGTTACAATATTTCAGACTCTGCTTTTTCTCCCACATAGATCACTATATGATTAAACAAACAAAACTTTGTTCCTTGAAGATTTTTGCATTCTTTGTAATTTGCGTTTTATATACTTGACTTTGTTTGATCTTTTCCTTTATCAGCATTTAGTTGTTCTAAGATTGCTGGTACATTTCACCCACTCCAAACGTCTGTTTTCATGGGGACATCCAATGGAAACACAAGGCCTATACTAGACTAAACAATTTATGACCCCGAAACGTAAGAACACAGCTGGAAGTGATGTTTGTGGGATTGATACACACTATTAGAGGACTGTGTAAATTCAAAATTTTACTCCTTATTCTACTAAACTAGAGTATAATATATCACTGAAATCCATTGTTTTTTTATATAAGGATATATTTATATTATATGTATACACATACACAAAATAGCAATGGTTATGAGTGCACTTAAAAAAATGTGATTAATAATATTAACATTATCTTTCAAATCTTAAAATTTCAGCAAACAAAAATTGTAAAATTATATGCACATTAGTAAATGTTTATAATTTTTAGTTAAGTATAATAATGTTTATTTAAGAATTACACTGTTCAATAGTGAAAATTTTACAGAGGTGAAAATATCCGTCTTTTATAGATTTCAGGTCGCTGAATATGAAAATTACGCTTAAAATTGCCTCCTAGCTCAGGTTTCGGAGTAATTTCACTATTTACATTTTACATATAAGGCTATGGGAATACAATAGTACGAATAACAGTTAACAACCTTTCCTTTTTATACACGCTGCCTTTTTGCCTGTTGCTTGTGGGGAATACTCTGGATCATCCTGCTGAAATCTGCTAACCTTGAAACTGACCACTTTCCTTTGTAAACTGACCACTTTCCTTTGCTGTTCCATTGCAGAAATTCCCAGTGCAATTTCTCAAAACTCTGAGTCAGGAGAGATTTTTAAGGGTGATTTTCGTGTTCAGTGACCCAACATTTATAAAAGGTGGCTACTTTCATTTTGGTAAAAAACAAAAACTGAAAAATTGTTGAACAGTGTTATTTAATCAATTATGCTTTTATGTGGTTTCCAGCATTTTTCAAATAGCTGCTCATATAACATATATTTAGAATTTCTTTTTCACTATGAGCCCATGGTTTTCCCAACTTGAAAGTTTTGTATAGTAGAGTTAGAGCATCAACAAAATATATTTTTTGAAAAAAAAAAAAAGATACACTTTGCAGTTCAAGGTCAAAGGTCAAATCAAGTGACCTTGATATGAGAAATATTATTTACTAGCCGCCTTTGGCGACCAGCCTGTTCGCTACCCTTGAAAATTCTGACCGTGGCAAATTGTAACCGTGGCACACTCGCTGGCGCGACCTTACCAGAAGGTGTAAGGTAACTGTTTGGACGGCCAGGAAGTGCCACCCAATTTAGACCGGAACTCAGTGGGGGAGACATCCACAGGGACCGTACCCTCCTTCCCCTACCACCAACCTTTCGGAAGGACTTACATGTTTCCCACATGTTTAACGTGATCGTACTCCGCGTGAACGCGGCTGCAGTTTTGGCAGTGGCGGGAATCGAACCCGGGCCTACCCAGTGAAATTCCCGCGCGCTAACCACTGGTGTACTTCGCCCTCCGCGACATTTTCCATAACTTTCTTTTTATTCACCGAATTTAGACCGGAACCCAGTGGGAGAGGCACCCACGGGGACCGTACCCTCCTTCCCCAACCACCAACCTCTCGAAAGGACTTACAGACACACATGTTTATTCCACGTGATCGTACTCCGCGTGAACACGACGGCAATTTTGGAAATCGAACCCGAGCCTACCGCGTGCAATTCCCGCGCGCTAACCACTGGGCTACTTCGCCCTCCGCGACAATCTCCATAACTTTCTTTTTATTCACCCAATTTAGGCCGTACCCTCCTTCCCCTACCACCAACCTCTCAGAAGGACTCACGAACCCACATGTTTAACGTGATCGTACTCTGCGTGAACGTGGCGTAAGTTTGGGCAGTGGCGGGAATCGAACCCGGACCTACTGAGTGCAATTCCCGCGCACTAACCACTGGGCTGCCGCGCTCTCGCGACAATCTCCATAACTTTCTATATATTCATCCAATTTAGACGTGAACCCAGTGGGGGAGGGATCCACAGGGGCCGTATCCTCCTTCCCTTACCACCAACCTCTCGGAAGAACTTACGGACCCACATATTTAACGTGATCGTATTCCACGTAAACACGGCGGCAGTTTTGGCAGTGGCGGGTATCGAACCCGGGCCTACCGCTAACTTCCCGCGCGCTAATTTGCAATTTAAAATGACCATATGCTTAATTCCATCATCCTCATTCCATTGTTTCATTGTTCCATCATTTAAAATATCCATAAAATTAAAATATCCATTTAAAATATCCAAAAGTTAAAATATACATTTAAAAAATCCATATCGTCCCATCATTTAAAATATAAATATAATAATTTATATAGAGCAAAGGAGCTCTATTCAGAACCGTGACGTCACCTCCACCTTGACGTCCCCACCACCACCTTCCCTCCTTCAGCGGGGGAGAAACGAAGCGGCACGCCGAGCGGAATGCCGAGAAATTGAAATTCGGAAACTTTTAAAATCCCGATCCTGTGGGCAATACAGAATATTTCTTGACCAGATTGGACTTGCAAGAATGCCAGATGTTTGACCTTTCTAAAAATGTAAATTATTATTCGAAATTCTGAGTACTTTTTACTATGCGAGAATTTAAAAACCAAAAATCGTTTTTTTTGAGTCAAAAGTGACTTTTGTTTTAAAATCATAAAAAAATATTAGAATTTGTCCCTGAGATTTGAAATTGATATATTTTTACTCGAAATTCTCTGCTCTTTCCGATGGTGTGATTTGTTTTTTTCTACGATGTCCGGATCATGGAGAAAAAAGAGCAAAAAGGTCAAAAAACGGTCGAAATCGCATAAAACATTAAATAACAAAAAAAATAATTAAAATTTTAAAAATCGGTTTTCACGTGTCCCCTTCTCACCCCCCAGGGTCTCCGATTGCAAAATTTCGTAGCTCTCCGACGCGCGGTCGCGAAACGTATAGTGTATAAGACAGACAGACACACAGACATTGCCTTTTATTATTTAAGACAAAGTCATGTGCTATATCACAAGAAAGGTCATACCTTAAGCTACAAAATAAGCTTATTTCAGTGCAATCCGTTGATTATGTCAAAAATCATGAAAAATTACCAGATTTTCCAAACTTCAAATTTTTATAAATAAAAAAATAAATGAAAATTGCGGACTGAAATTTTGCATAGAGTCTTATATATGAGTTGACAACAAAATAGCCAAATTTTAAAAAATCGGTGTCAGTCGGGTTGAGGCCTCTGTTGATTTGACATGGAATGACCCCCAAATTAACACCAAAGTTTTGTAAAGAAATAGAAACTTGCAATTTATTAGGTAGATGGGGAAGAACACCATTCATGATATATCCGTCTGTCTTTCTATATTATTCATTTATTATTATTTTTTAGGAGATGTTTTTCTTTTCTACTTTTGATTCCGCTAATGAAATGTGAATTTTACGGGAAAAGATGCAAGTAAAATACGTAATTAGTAGGATAACGAGATTAAATATTGAACTCTAGTTTAACTTCCATACAACAATGGTTATTCTTCATATTTATTTAGATTTACTCAATATGAACCAGATATGGAAAAAAAAATTCCCCCCTCCCCAACCCTCCTATGGATTAATTTTGGATTTTTAAAAATTTTCTGCCAATTACACCACTTGAACCATCTGTGTATCAAATTGCAAATTTTTGCTCTTTTTAGAAGTTGTAAACATTTCCAGACATATGTGAAAATTAGCCCTTCTATACACTTTTACAAGTCACCTTTGGCTTTCTTTTTACATAATAAAAGATGTATATTTATGTGTATGCAGTCTGTGACAGGAAATCTAAGCATTGTACGGCTATTGTATTTTAGTTATTTTATGTTTAAAAAAATGATGGTTTCAAAAGTAGCCTGATTAGCAGAATATTGCCCAATCTGACAACTGTCTTCAACTGGCAATATCTATACTATACATCTGACTAGGAATGGCTTTGTTTTGTCTAAATCTTGTTGCCAACTTTCTCAGTTTTGAAAAGAGATTTCATTTATATATCAAGAGTTAAAGATTTCCATACCATTCTAAACATAAATAAATAACAGAAGGATGGGACCATTGAATATAAACATTTGAGCATAGTGCTGAATGACCTTCAACTTTATAAATTCCCTTTCATGCAGATGCACAGGACATAAGACATATCCCTGCCCTGATCTCCAGTGCCATTAGTCTGGTGAGATATTTTTGTATTTTATCGTCTTTCTACACATCGTTCTGTTTCAGGACGAAAGGCAGTTAAAGAAAACCTATTTTATCAATGCTAAAGTATAAAAGGAGAAGAAAAAAAAGTATCAGTTTATCGGTTCTCAAATATCAATTTATCATTGGTATCAGAAAATTACTGATATATCAGCGAAACCAATAATCAGTATCAGATATCGGAACATCCTACTTCTGAATGATGAAATTTATTAATTTTTAGTTGAAACAACTTCATTCATTTGATACTAGTGTGTACATTTAATAATTTTTTTGAGAATTCATTCATTTGATACTAGTGTGTACATTTAATTTTTTATGATTTTATCTATTTTAGATCAAAAATGTGCATTTCTTCAAGGATAGTACCCGTTAGCATCTTATATATGTCATTCGCTAATGAAGAAAAGTTATAAATAAATAAAACTATCATTTACATCATTTTTACAATTGAAAAAAATAAGTTCTTTCCGTTGATCCGTTTACCTTAAAAATCAGTCAGCATCTGATATTCATCTATTTAGATAATTGTACTAAATTTCACTTGATTTGCTCAATTTGTTCGACAGATTATGGCCACAGACTCACCAACAAACTAACTGGCAGATGACAAATTTTTAGTTGATTAAAAGGAAAATATTGCTAAATTATATTTGAAGAACAAATGCCTATTCCATCCCTGGATATCTACAGAAGAAAAACTAAACTGTTGCTGCCTTGATCATGGCTTCTTTTGTATTCCTATCCTAACATGTATTCCTTTGTTCCATAGTTTGCAATGCAATCTTCCCTTACTTCACAGACAGGTTTTTCCTTCCTTCACAGTGGAATTTCTTTAACACCTACAATCTTTGATTTTGTTGAAAAATTTGCGATCTTCAATAAAAGTATCGCATGAAGCCATCCAATTTCGCAGATTGATAAACATGCAAATGATCCCTGATTGCAATCGACATAGCTGCACAAACAGTGAAAAAGCATCTTGCTTACTTTACATGCAAAGAAGTAAGATTAAAAAAATTTATAACTATTTTCTTTTAGTACTGGACAAGGTGACAGCATTTTGCTAAAACTGTATTCTTCATGTCACATACAAAAATTTTAAGTTTGCCAAATTACTTTTTAATTAGTTAGATATTCATACTAACATATTTTGTCTCATAAATTTTAAAAAATCATCTATATGCAAAAAAGAGTTTCTCAAATATATTGCGAATTCAGTATGAGTAAACCCGTAATGTTTTCAAGAAAGCGTGAGCTCACAGTGAAGAAGGGAGGATGGACTCAGAAGCCAAACTTTTCCAAGCTGAAGTGCCAATATCACTACGTTATGTATTGTTGTTCCATGTTGACCTACATATATATAGTCTATAAATGATCATATGGAAAATACAAAGGATAATGACTGTAATTAAAACTGAACGTTTAAAAATTACTATCTCTGTCATATTTATTATCAGTTTTAAAGCTAAATTGCCAGAATTTCGCTATTAATTAAAAGTCTTGACGTGAATTAGAAAAAATGATTGAAATATTGCAATCACATGGATTGACAGGAATAGTAATTCGTGCAATTGACTGGTGCCAGAAAATGGAGCATTTTCTTTCCTAGGGTTGAAGCGTCATTAACAAAAAAAATCAATGTTTTTAATATCGAATGTGAATGAAATTGATGTTGCCGATACTGTTGAAGGAAAATATCGATGTTAGAGAAAAATATAACAGTTTTTTTCTTAGTAAGTATTATTAAAACATTGATGATTTGAAGCTAAACATTGATGCTACATTGAAGAATAAACACTATTGAAGAATAAACATTGATGTTTTCAAAACATAGATTTTCTATTTTCTTCCCTCGTTTGGCTTGTGTTGGAGAGTTGCACGTGGTGAAAGAGTATCATTTATTGAAATAAGTAGTTCAAGCAAATGTTTTTGTTTAAATTTTTGGCAGTGTTGTTACTTTTATTATTAGGAGATGGAAAAAGCTAAACTCAAACAATATAACCAAGTTTTTCTGGATTCTTATAAAAAAATTTCATGTATCACAAAATCTCATAAAGGACCCAATTTTGCTTTCTGCTGCGTTTGCAGTATTGACATAAAGATTGCTCATAGTGATATGAATGACATTCAAAATCATGTAAAGTCTAAAAAACATGGTGTCTTTGTGGAGTCAAGAAAAAACTTTGAACATTGGGACTTTTTTTTAATTCTGGAGATAATGAAAATAAAGTCATAAACGCTGAGTGTCTGTTTATTTCTTTCATTTTGAAACACAACTTGCCAATAGCAGTGACGGACCATGTTGGTCCACTCTTCAGAAAAATGTTTCCGAAATGTGACATTGCAAAAAGGTATAGTTCTGGCAGAACAAAAACGACTACAATAATTGGAAAGATGACGTCTATAAAACAGAATTCTTTGGTGAGTCTTGCAGAATACAGTATTTTCTATTTCTACTGATGGCAGCAATGATTCGGATTCCCAGTTATATCCAGTTGTTGTAACTTATTTAATGCTCAGGAGGGAAAGCAGAGAACTCGCTACTGGCACTACCTGTTTTGCCAGAAAATTCAACAGGGCAAAATATTGGCAACTTACTACTAAATACTTTGCAGTCAAAACATATTGGAATGAAAAACTGCATTGCTTTAAGTGCAGACAATGCACTTGTGATGGTAAGGGCCAAAAACGGTGTTGCAGCTATTCTGAAAAGGAAAAATGAAGAACTTTTATTGATGGGTTGTCTTTGTCACCTCATCCATTTAGCTGCTGAGAAAGGAGCCAACTCTTTCCCTGTAGCAGTTGATGAATTTTTAGTTGATATCTTTTATTATTTACAGAAAAGTGCTAGAAGGAAGGAGGAAATTGAAAGAATTGTAGTCGCTGTATGATGTTGAAGGTCACAAAATCTTGGAAACGTGTGCACTAGGTGGCTTTCATTAGGTAGAAGCCTAAAACAGTTGTTGGATCAGTGGGACCCACTTGTCAGCTGTTTTAAGGATTGGATTAAAATTAAAACTGACAAGAGTAACAAATGTTCTTCACTCGAAACATATCGCATTCCACTAAAAACAAAAGAGATTGCAATGATGCAAAAAGAGATTGCAATGATGCTCTTGGAAAAAATCCAGCCTTTGGAAAATATAGGTAGTACTACAAGAAAGAGATCTTCTATATGTAGTGATAAGCTACCATCAAAGAGCATAAAGGAGGATTCAGGTAGGCCTACTATACTTCATAAATTTGGTAAACTGCCTCAGTTTAAAGCTGCATGCTCATTGACAAGAGAAGAAAGACTGTTTATGGTCATCTGATACTAGTACAGCATATTGCTTATTTTTGGATTTTATAATTCCAACTTTTGAAAAGACAAATTTGATTTTGCAGTCTCAAGCCCCAAAAATTCATGTTTTAAATATTTTATTATTGGATATGTATAAAGAATTACTTTCAAAATTTGTAAAGCCAAATGCTATTAAAAGTTGTTCCTTGACACTAGAATGATGGAAGCGGTCATTTTGACCGCATAACTACTTTGACCGCTGCCGTCATTCTAGGAAGATCGTTGATTTATTCTCTTACTATAAAACCTAAAATAATTTGCTTCTGTGTTTTCAATAACTTTAAGAAAATAAGAAAAGTCATAAAATTTCAATGATCTGAGATTAGCCATTTTGGAGGAATCATTTCTCAAAGTAGTTATGCCGTCATTCTAGCGTTAGTAGATGTGAATTATGAGGATAAAGGTAATCAAAAAAATGATGATGCCTTAGTAATTGGTAGTGCTGCATTGAAAATTATTAAGTTGTTAAAAGAAGATAAAAAACTTTGTTTTTATTCAGCTATCAGAAAGTATCATGTTACCTGTTGCAATTATATTAGGCATAAGTTTCCAATAAACAGTGATGTATTGCTGCATGCAGAAGTTGCAGATCTTAAGAAATTTGCTAGTAAAACTTTTTTAGATATGGATTACTTTAAATTTCCCTTAATACTTCCTCAGAAAGTAAATGAAACTGAAGATGAAGCTAGGGATAAACTTGAGGCTGAATTTTGCTTATTGCAAGCTGATGATTTGCCTGAAGAAGTGGTTAAGGAAGAGAGGATGAATCGAAAATGGGCTATTCTTGGTAAATGGACATCAACAGGTGGTATATTAAAATATAGCAGAGTTTCTAGCATTATGCTGTGTATTTTAACAATACCACACAGCAGTGTAAAATGTGAGCGAATATTCAGCAGTGTACGAAAAACCTGAACTCAATTTCGCAGTTCCTTATCTGATGAAAACTTGGAAAATATTTTGATAATTAAAAATATGCAAAAAGGACATTGCTACAAACAAAAATTTGATAAAGAATTTTTAAAAATAGCTAAATTAGCCACTTATGAACACTTAAAGTGTAGTAAATAAACAGAATAATATTCAGTAGGTATTTTTTAGACTTGTATATATATATATATATATATATATATATATATATATATATATATATATATATATATATATATATATATATATATATCTTTGTATACTTTAAAAAAAATTATATTATACATTTCATGAGTCGACTCGTGTCATGAGCCCGTGAAAATAATTGTAAGATTTCTAAAATTGATATGTTGGCAGCTATGCTATTGTATAATTCAGCATTTTCAATAAGTGAAAGTCAAAAACTTCCTATTTCAAGGTATATTGTTAATTATTAACTGAAAGAATTAAAAATTTGTATAAATTGATCTGTTTACCCTCTTTCTTCAGTTTTGACTTATTAAATTTGCCTATTTTTAACCATCAAATTGCTTACTTTTTAATCTCTTCAGTTTCGAACAATTTGGGCCCTGATAAAGGGGATTCACTGTTATACAAGGTTTGTATAAAAAGTATCTGGAAAAATTTCGGAAAAATAGATTTATTACATATATTGCTACAATACCTCAAAAGTCTTCACAGTACATCCCTTGAACGTTGACACACTTTTGCCAACGGCTTTTCCATGACTCCAAGGCTCCCTGGTAGGCGGATTCCGGAAGGTCCTTAAGGGCACACGTGCAAGCTTCTTTGATGGCACTTAAGGTCCCATAGTGGTGTCCTTTGAGGGAGAATTTCACTTTTGGGAAAAGGAAAAAGTCTGCTGGTGCCAAGTCGGGACTGTAAGGGGGTTGGGGAACCATCACAATGCCGTTTATCGTCAGAAAGTCGGTCACCTTGGAGCAGGTGTGGCTGGTTGTATTGTCATGATGCAATTTCCAATTTCCGGCGATGGCTGGTCTCACCCAGTTGACCCTTCTCTTTAGTCTTCTTAGCACTTCTAGGTAAAAAGCACCATTCACTGTCTGCCCCTCAGGAACAAATTTGTAGTGGACGACGCCCTTTGCGTCGTCGAAGAAAATGATCAGCATGGCTTTCACTCTGGATTTGCTCATTCGGTCACATTCCCCACTACCGAGCATGCGCGCTGCGACGTACACTCACATCAGGAAAAAAAAATTCCTGATTCTTTTTATACAGACCCTATACATACATAATTACTAGGTGTACTTGATCAGGGGATCTATGCACTAATCATCTGTGAAATCTTTAATGGTAGGACTCTGAAAATAACAATTTAATTGATATTAAGTTTTACATTTTTTCTTTTGTGGAGACTATTTACAATTCTTTTTTTGGCCCGCTGAAATCTATCAGCTTTATTCGTCAATGCATTTCTTTCAGTAGCTTCAACAGTTTCATTGGCACTCCATGCCCTTCTATGTGCATTATTGCAATATAAACTTACCATCTTAAAACCAATTAGAAACCCTAAATCATTTTGTCTTTAAGTAAATAAAGAGTTTAAAGTGTTTGTTTAACTCCTTACCATTCAACAAGAGTGTTTAAGAAGCTTTGTTTAAAATAGCACATCATCATTTTCTCTCCAACTCCATGCATCAAACAATGTAATTTAACTAAGTAAATAAAAAGTTTAATGAATTGCAAGTTTTGATTATCAGAAGGTTGTTGAAGATTGTTTTCTCCTGGCTTAACATGTCATTTTATTGAACAGAAAATACATAGCAAAAAGTTGAAACTTAATCATTTAATTTAGACTTAATATACAAACATTTACATGTAACAAAATGCAACATAAAACAAATGAGTATACTGACTTGTAATATAAAATTATAATGAAATTCTTGAAAATAATATGAGCAACTATCTGGTATTTCCCTTGTAGAGGGCTTATATAAAAAGTTAAATTTTGTACTTTTTTACTAAATCCTTGACATTTAATGTCCTGTTCTTTTCATATAAGCTCCTTATTTTATTTTATTTTTTTTTTCCAATTATATAATTTATAAATATTTTTCAAAGCCCAATTAGTAAAACAAATTATCAAAACATCAGAATTACCAAGATTAATTTATTCATTAGAGGTTTTGATAGATAATTGGGTACTGTATAAAACTTTTATTAAAATTAGGTACACATATATGCTTTCAAAGGGAAATTTTATCTAAGGAAATTCGATGTTTATATGACCCCTGAAATCTATCTTTGTTATTTCTTTTGAATGAATCAAAGTGGTTTAAGTCCTATGACAATTTTTTCATGCCCAATTTTGTATATTAGAGAAAGTGGTTTTATTTTAAAAGATCTTTAAATGAGTAAACAATTTGTTTGTAAGTTCCTTTATAGAGGGCCCATATAAAAAGTTAAGTTTTGTATTTTTTTTTTTTACTAAAATGTGTCACATCACCAAAGCTGTCATAGACTGAAAGTCTGTCTTATTATTTATTAAAGTATTTAAGTTGAAACCATGGGAACAGAAATGTTTTTCATTTTGGCTTATGAGAAAATCAAAGTGAAGTTTGGGTGATCAGATCTTGTCAGTATTTTCATCACCCTATTTTAGAAATATCTTTTCATATAATATATTTATTTAATGAACATAATTTAACTAGAATTAACTTGTTATCAACAGGAAGGTCAACTGAAAGTAAAATATGTGTATAAAACAGCTGATGAAGTTGTTCAAGAAGGAGCTGGCAAAAGATTCTATGGAGATATGAGCGCTTTAAGCAGTGTGAAGGTAATAGACATGACAGGTCCTGAACAACGAATTTTGTCAGGTGAGATTGTTAATTTATGAATGCTGAGCAGTGATCACGATCGCTGTTTTGGGAAAAGTTTTCGCTGTATGGTATAAAGAGCTTATTTTTTGATCAAAATTGGTGAACCGCTCAAGGAAAAATATGTTCAGATTCAAGTTTCAATTTAGATTTGTATCTTCATTTAGCTTAAAGTTTAAACATGTTGCAGAATATCTCCTCCATTTATTAATATGGTTACTTTAATCTATCCTTTTAGTACAGGTCATGGCAGTCTAAATTTTGGTTTCTACATAGGGATTGAAACTGCAACTATCCTTTTCTGTTATGTTTATTTTTAAATATCAAGATTTGGTAGGTTGTAAATTGATTATATATATATCAAAGGCTTTGATTATAATTGGCAATTTTATGGAGTTGATATAATTGACAATAATTATCACTTATATGAAAATCAGATGCTTATTGTATCATCAAATATTTTATTACCAAGCATAAATATGTGCAATTGCAGTGAAGTAGGCTTTATATTTGAATTTTGATGCCTTAAAGACAGGAATAGTTTTAAGTTTTATGTTTCACCTGTGATAAATGTGAAATGTGTTCATTGTAAAAATTTCTGGTTCAGCATGTAATAGTTTCAGTGCTTTGTTCTGGTTCTTTGACTGCTCAAGCTGTACTTTTAAACTACTCAGCAGTTTTCCTTAGAAAATTCTGTATTAAAACATAGTTGGCAGCTTGGTTTTTCCTCTCAAACATCAACTGTGTCTCATTAGTTATGTACAAATCTTCATTTAATACAAATATTTACAACTTAATTTTGTAGATTCAATGTTGATTAGCTGCACTTGCTTTTTTTCTAGTTTTCTTGGCCTACAATATGAATACAACCTCTTTTATCAATTTTCTCTGGAAACATTCCTGTTTTGGCTTGCACTTGCTTCATAAAAATTCCCCATTACTTTCTGCATATTTCGAAAAAACTCTTCCTCCTACCTTAAAGCATGCAGATTTGGAATTGACTCTTGTCATGATTTCCAGATTTAAAGGTAAAGTCTTGGTATGTGGTTGTTTGTAGTACTTCAGGATCTATTTTAACTGTAGATTCTAGCCCTTGTTTGCACCTAATGACAATGCAGAATCCAATCAAGACAATCCAACCCAACATATTATAATCTGTACAAAAAAGCAAGATATGATAAGAAAGAAAAATAACCACTCCTGACTGGGTGGTTCTTTATTTTTTGAATGATTGCCTCTTATTATTTATTGTTTCTGTTGAAGTAGATTTAGGGCTGTTTTAAAGGAATACTGTACATTGGAAGTATGTAAGTTTTTTTTTTCTTCTTGTCTTTTATACCAAATAGTTATGCTGGCTCCATTGAAACAAGGAAATATCATATCTCAACCTAGCTGACATTACCAAGTTTATGTGTTTTGTTTTTATGCTTTTACTAGCATAATATATAAATGTGGTGCGATATCACTTCGAAAATTCTCTGAATGCTTTTCTTTTGCCAATATTGTCATATGTGGCATTTTTCACTCTGTCAAATTATCTTTCTTTATTTGTTTAGTAAGTATATATGCCATTTTTCAATTTTTAATAATTTATTTTTCTTCATTAAACAATTATTTTTGTTTGTTTTAGGCTATCATCAGATCCATAAACAACATAGCAAGCCGCCAGAACAGGAAGAAGAAGAACCAGAAGAAACTGTTCGGAAAGGTTGCCATTTTTCATTGCCAGAACTTGAGCATAATCTGAGACTCCTGGAAAATGATGAGAAGCAAAAAATTATTCGTTGTGATCGTCAAAAACAGTTTTCTGAAGATAAGATTGTAAATTTGCATCATGAGAAAGGCAGACTTGAAAAAGTGATTCATCAAGAAGGAAAGCAAATTAAAACTTTGGAAAAAGTTCTTGATATTGTTCAAAGGTGTGTTTGATAATCAAATTAAATTATTGTGCAGTCTCTTTTATCTGGATTATGGAAGTGAAACCTGATAAGTTTCTTAGTCATATTTAACTTTTAAAGTTTTAACTTTATTCTGTAATATTCCTTAAACTGAAAAAACTGTACAGGGGTTATTAGCTCGCAGTAAAATAAATGTAGTTTTATATCGCAATCCAGTACTAAGATTTAATCTTAGTATTGGATTGCGATAGTAAGTAATTTGAAATGAATAAATATAAAGTAACTCATAAGCTGGTCCTACCTTTACTTCCAGGTGGTTGAAAAATAATGAAATAAATTCTTGCAATTCAAAATCAGAGATACAAAATTTAAGGGAAACGGTTAAATAATTTTATTTAGAATGAAAAGTACAAATTTTATAGTGTGAGTCAACATGAATTTATTTAGAAATAAGATTTTCATAATTATAATATATATATTGTTATATGAGTTACAACTTATCTCTAATCTATCATTGAAAATTCCATATAATATTTTTATTTTATATATATATATATATATATATATATATATATATATATATATATATATATATATATATATATATTATCCAAAAGGAATAAGAAATTATGATGCTAAAAATGTAAAAAGTATTTCATAAAATTGCACTGTATAGCTGCTAACTTCAAAAAAGACAATACATGACAAAATTGCAAAGAAAGAAAAGGCAATTGCCTTCATATTACCAAAAAAGTTAACCGAAGAGCGATTGTGAACTCTTCTTAGTCCCGATTATAGCTAGCTACTAGACCATGGCACAGTCTCGGACGCCAGCATATGAATTAGCAAATGCCTCAAATTGTCATCATAAGATCGGACATAAAACAAGAAATCCATAGAAATTTGGACAAAACAGGAAATTAACCCATAATAACCCAATATACCACACAACAATCATCACGACATCAGCAACTTCATTTCTTCTTTATCTGCCACCTGTCCACTTTCCGAAATTTAAACTTATCTGTTAAATCATTTCCTCTTCTTTTCCCCTCTTTGCCATTTACAAAATTGCAATTCTTACCCTGTCAAAAATCCTAACTTACCATAATCACACAATATATATATAATGCCTTTTTATGTTATTTAAATTTTCTTGCCCAATGATCTTTTTAATATGTTTTATACATTTCTTTATTTTATCTTAGTAATTCCAGTTATTTCGAGTAAAATTCCTTTACGTGACGTAATACGAATTTTCTTGAGTACTGCTGCTACATTGCCTGCCTAATTAGGCAATAATCTTTTTTTATTCTATCACACTCAAAAGTGATTATTATTTCTGTATAATTGATTTAAAATTATATTTCTGTAAATACTGATATGTATATTCGAATTCCACTGTGAATAAGAAAATTGTATTCAAAATTAAAATCATTTCTTTTATCATATGTTGTGAAATGTCTTGCAGTATTTTCATTTTCTATTATATTTAGGTCAAGGAATTGTAAAATATCAGGATTTTTTCTTTGATTTTTAATTAAATGAAGATCTTTTGGATAAAAATCAAATTCTAATTCTTGACTGGGATTATTTTACCCCATCACCACATCGTCAACGTATCTTAAATACACTATATCGTTATTAATGAGAGCATTGGTTTCATAGTAGCATAGATATATGTCCACCAATAATGATGAACATGCCCCTCCCATAGGTATTCCTCTAATCTGTTGATAATTCATTCCGTCATATAACATATTTTCAAATATCACTATTTGAATTAATGTCCTGTAAACATTAATCTCAACGTCCTTTTTTAATTCATATTCTTCGTATAAATTCATTAGGATTTTCTTTAAATTTTTTATACCTACGTTATTAAATAACTCTTTGAAATCATATGATTGCAAGTGAAGGCGATTCCGTATACTCGAAAGTATATCTTTTACTTCTTTGCTGTTGTTTACTGAATAAGATCGCATTTTTACTATTTTGTTGAAACAGGTTTAAGTATATTTTACAATTGCTTGTTAGCGAAAGTGAGATATGTCTCGTATCCAAACAGGTCTGAAACTCACTGGGTATTTATGCATTTTGGGAATCATTGCAATTTGGAAACCAGTGCCCACATTATTAATGATATAGTGTATTTACTATACGTTGACGATGTGGTGACGGGATCAAATAACCCCAATCAAGAATTAGAATTTGATTTTTATCCAAAAGATTTTAATTTAATTAAAAATCAAAGAAAAAATCCAGATATTTTACAATTCCTTAACCTAAATATAATAAAAAATGAAAATACTGCTAGACATTTCAAAATATATGATAAAAAAAAATGATTTTAATTTTGAATACAACTTTCTTATTCAATATAATTCGAATATACACATCAGTACGTACAGAAATATAATTTTAAATCAATTATACAGAAATAATAATCTAATTACTTTTGAATGTGATAGAATAAAAAAAGATTATTGCCTAATTAGGCAGGCAATGTAGCAGCAGTACCCAAGAAAATTCGTATTACATCACGTAAAGGAATTTTACTCGAAACAACCGGAATGTTATGCAGCATTACTACAAAAGATGAAATAAGGGAATGTATAAAACATATTAAAAAGATCAATGAGCAAGAAAAACAAAAAAAGTCATTATATATATATATTGTGTGAATATGGTAAGTTAGGATTTTTGCCAGGGTAAGAATTGCAATTTTGTAAATGGCAACGAGGGTAAGAAGAAATCATTTAACAAATAAGTTTGAATTTCAGAAAGTGGACAGGCGGCAGATAAAGAGGAAATGAAGTTGCTCATGTCTTGATGATAGTTGTGTGTAGATGGTATATTGGGTTATTATGGGTTAATTTCCTGTTTTGTCCAAATTTGTATCGATTTCTTGTCTTATGTCCAATTTTATGATGACAATTAGAGGCATTTGCTAATTCATATGCTGGCGTCCGAGAGTGTGCCATGGTCTAGTAGCTAGCTATAATCGGGACTAAGAAGAGTTCACAATCGCTCTTCCGCCAACTTTTTCTTAATATGAAGGCCTCTTCTTTCTTTGCAGTTGTGTCATATATATATATATATATATATACAGGGCCCGCGCTAGGAATTTCAAACTGTTAGCCAACAAATTAGCCAAATTGAAAAATCATTAGCCAAATTACATGATTATTAGTCAAAGTTATTGTCGCCATCGGTGAAAAAATTTCTACTTTTAAGCCATAATGCAGCTAATAATATTAATTTCATTCTAAACAAGATATAAAGATAGGTAGATTTCATTTTTTTAATCATTAAAAAGGCTATTAGTAAATTAAACTTGTATTTACCAATGAAAGATCACAATGAGTTACAAAAATGACAAATTTATTTTATAATTCACATAGTTTCATTATCATATAAACCAGGCAAGCGTCGAATTTTTGTACTATACACCAATTTTCAAAAGCTGCCTTAAAGTTAAAATCTTTCATACTGGCCCTTCACTATTTATAAGAATCAAGTCACTGAGATTTTTTACTCTGATGTTACTACTTAATGAAATTTATGTTCTGTTTACTAAAGCCTCTTTCAACGATGGTTGTTGTCATAGGACATGTGAAACCAATTCTTGCTACATTCATAATATTTTTATATGCAGTATCATCATTATATTTTTTTTAAATTAGGCACCAAAACTATCTAAGGGATAAATTTTTATGTTGGTTTTAAAATTCAGGCAGGCGTAAGGATCGTATAAAAACCACAAAGATTATGATGAAGATGAAATGAAAACAAGCCAGGCAGGCTTAAAAATTCGTAGCCAAAAAGATAAACTACGATTCAACTTATGACAGAAACAGCAAACCGCAAGTTGGCATCTGTGATAATAATCAGCAGTGACCTTTTTTCAGTTGGTTTTAACTGAAATTAAAGGCTCTTTTATTTACCGTATATACTCGCGTAAGTCAAGAAATTTGTGACAATAAAAACGCTTTAAAGTAGGGGGGGGGGGTCGATTTATATGCGGAGTCTAAAAAAAAACATCGTAAGTCAAAAAGTTATTTTTTCTCGCAAGACAATTGATCCTAAAACGATGCAGTAGTAATTACACAATCGCACACTCCTAATTTCTCTGCCTTCCAGATGCTTCGGACTACCATTGTATACATCAAAAAATGCGTCATCAAAAAATATACATACATTTTCGTGTTCGATGTTTATCACTTGTTTCTCTGATTACGGCTGATCATTTTCGACAAAAAATGGCTCTTTTCAGAAATAATTCCGTAACACGGATTGTTTAAAACTATAATGCAGGATTTTAAGTTGAAAGTGTTTTTTTGTTTTGTTTATTGGAGAGTATCTAATAACTGTGTTGGGGGTTAACGGAAAAAAATTGGCTCACATAATGGACGGAATCCGGATAATGTTTTGATTGCCGTGGTGGGTCAAGGACGCTTGAGAGACAGGAATACGCTGTCTGCCGTCCGTTTTGAGGAGCAACGTGCTGGGAATTAAAGAATACCTGGAGCTTGTCACACGAGAACGAGCATCCCCAAAACAGACGGGAGACAACCAACGCTCGTATGTCATAGGACTACTTTCTGGAATCGGACTTTTATTCCAAATTAAAGCGGACTTTTATTCTATATTACTTCCCAAAAAAATATTTACGAAATTTTCACAGTTTCCAAAAAATCATTCACCATTTTTTACGCCAAAGTATTTTTTTTATCTCGCCAGTTTTGCGATCTTTTTGCATTTGGCGCGTAAGCGAATGGCTAGCGCGGACCCTGATATATATATATGTATCAGGGTCCCTGATATATATATATATATACTGATATATATATTAACCCTGATATATATATATATACATATATATATATATATATATATATGTGTATATATATATATATATATATATATATATATATATATATCAGGGTCCGTATATATATATGTATATATATGTATATATATATATATATATATGTGTATATATATATATATATGTATATATATATATATGCATATATATATATTATATATATGTATATATATATGTATATATTTATATATATATATATATGTATATATATATATATTAGAAATATGTAATGTAATAATAAAAAATTCAAGTAATATTAACATCACCATAGAAGCAAAATCACGGCCGTAATGCCGATAAGAGAAGAGAACAGCGTAAAACCAAATTCGATGATTAGTCAGAGCTAAATTCCTCTTTAGGTCTGAGTATATAACCCTAACTAACCCAAACAAATGCCTGTTTCATATTGAACAATAGTACATTACTATAAATACTCAAACTCAGACTACAGGCATTAAAAAATGAAAAATTGAATATAGGAAACATTAAGAAAATTTGTATTACCATGCAGCATGAAGCCTTCTTCTTTCACCATGTGTATACATGATCAACCTCAACAGCTTAAATTATCTAGAAGCACCGGAATAAACAGGTCGAAATACTACCAGGGAGGCAGTACGAACGTTCACAGTAATACTCCCAGACCCATCCATTGAGTCTACGCAGGAGACCGGACAAGCCATTCAGAATATGAACAACCCGTATAAGCAATTCTGAATATTTTTACGAAACAAGTAATATGAAAATTTAGTAAGATGAAAATTCTTACTAAACAAGTAATTCATAGGAAAACTAGATAAATGAGAATGCCACTATACACCATTATAAGGACGCTCAAATCGTAGTTTCAAAACTGGCAAAAGTTAAAATTTTTTAATGAAAATAAAATTCAAAACATTAATATTAATGCATCTTATTTTCCTATTTCTTGATTTTTCTAATTTTTTTTACTTATTTTATTGTTTTTCTTTTTTATTTATATATATAATTATTATTATTATTATTTTAAATTGTGTATGTTAGCCACTGGGAAAGTTTTCTAAGATGTTATCGAGTGGAAGTTGATACACTGAGTTGATACTTTCAATAACAAACTTGGGAGGATATGCATTATTAGTCACTGTACTCAATAATTCCATAAAGTGTGCTAATTTATAATATTCATCAGAAATTTCATTGATTCTAAGAGCCTAGTTTATTACAATATTTCTAAATACAGATATATGCAAACATGAGTCAAAATATTGAATTTTTGATGTATTATATTTAAAATCCTGTCTTTTATCATACAAGTTTATAACCATATTACAATTTTGTAAATTTAAATTCAAATCTAGAGAACTTAGTAGTTTGGTTGATGTAAGAGCTATTCTGAAGCAAGCATCCTATGAAAATTAATAAAAATCTTCACCTGACACAAGGACGCCTTTTGCATATGTGCCAACTCTACTGAATTTGGTGGGAGACTACCGATTTTTGGGTGTTTCTCCCGATTTCCCGCTTTTGAAAACACATCTCCCGATTTTAACGATTTTTTGAAAAAATCCCTACATTTAGGGATAATATCCCCAAATTTTCCCTATAAAAGAGATTTTTTAGCTAAGTGGGAAATTTTTCTCTTTGATCAAAAGTACTCCCATAAGATTATAGATGCAGACATAAAAAACTCTAGATTTTGGCCTGAGACTCCAGATTTTTCATTACTTCTCTAGCCTCCGGATTACTAGCGAAATTCTCCGGCTTTTTTTTGTTTGAAATTTATCAATTAATCAGACATGAAATAATTCCTCGGAAACGCAGATTTTCCACTTTTTTAGCACTGATTTTTACCATTCCCGGGATCGTAGCAAATCCATAATAAAATGCAGGGTAATGCCAATCAAATTAACATAGATTTATGGCCTTGTGTAATGTAAATTAAGATCTCGATTGCTTATTTTATGAAAGTAATAAATATACTTCCTCAAAGGTTGTCTGATTCAGCATAAATTGCTAAAATATTATTTTGTTCATTAATTTCGCATAAACACTGCGATTGCACACTTCAGTTTGTTCTCATGAATCGCCGAGAGTGCAATAGTATCTTTTTCCATCCATCTCAATCTTCTACATATTGCATTTTTGATTGACTAAACTAGCTTATTTTCATATTCTGATTAGTTATTATGGTTAATTTCTTAATTATTTTCGCATAAACAGTGCGATTGTGCAATTTAGTTACTTCGCATGAAATGCTGAGAGTACATTAGTATCTTTTCCCATCTCCATCATTTAAATGTTGCATATTAGATCAACTAAACTAGTTTGTTTTCATATTATGGCAAATTATTAAGGTTAATTTTTTAATTATATTTGCATAATTTTGAAAAATTTGAAAAAAAATTTCTATTTTGAAAAATGGGTAGTAGGAACTCTGTGAAGGGATATTTTCCAAAAAGTGGTATTAAAACAATGAGTTAGGCAAATAAAAGTAGTAATGTGGAGTGTGAACGCCACCTACGAAAAATGAAAACTAAGTTTCGCACCTCGATTTCTGATGATAACCTAAATAACTTGATCGTTAGGAAATGTAATTTAAATGGTAAATGCTATGAGCAGCAACTAGATAGTAAATTTTTATTAAAAGCTAAATCTGCAACTTTTATAAAAAATAAAATGTAGCTGTCATAAAACTAGTCTTTATTTCTTGTGTATATGTGTATCTATAAATATGTATTTAATTCAAATTTAGGGGGGGGGGGGAATGGAGATAAGAAAAATCCCTATTTTTCCCTAAATGTATGTTATTTTTATACTGCAACGTTTGTTATAACATTGAAATGCACGCTTTAAGAAATCTACTGAATTTTCTTCAGTGAAGGTTGGCAGGTATGCTTTTGATTTTGATTAAAACTTAATTTGCTAAAGAGCAAATCCATTTCTAACTGCTATTAGAGCTCGATGTAATTTAGTGTTTATGCATTTTACATGGACTTGACAGAAATATGTACAATCATGCATTCAACAATTTTAGGCATCAAAAGTAATATGTAGTTTTAATTTGTATTTTTAAATTCTTAATAAGTTAGAAATTGAAAAATTTCTTTCTCAGACAGTTATGGATAGTTAAAAATTATATATAATAGATTATTTTATAGATATGAAACATGAAATGTCATTTTAGTGTCAAAATGTTTGAAACAATCTTTCCTGATAAACAATTTTTGTATGTTTATTATTATTATTTTATGGGTAGTTTGCACAAGGCATCTCAAAAATCCCTATACTCTAAGTTCAGGAATTTATTGTTATGTATAGACTAAATAATGGAATTCACAATGTCATGTGACAGGTTTGGGTGAGCTTAAAGAACATTTCTGAGGCTATTGTGATCATGTGACCTTTCACCTATGTAATAAAGGGAACATAAATGCGAGTCAATTGATAAAAGAATCTTCCAATCTTCCACAGTAAAGGATCACTAAGCTAAAAATATAATAAATTCTAAAATTAGTGATACCAAAGTACCATTTGTAACACTAGAGCTTTAACATCATTTGCCATTACTAATGAAGACTCCTTATTTTTAAGCTTCCACACTTCCAGTGTCATAAAAAAATGTTTCACTTGCAGGGTGCTTACAGTCCTTAAAAGTTCTTAAAACTCCTTAATTCCGGATTTTGAGTAAGGTCTTTAAAACTACTTACATTTGCAAAAAAGTAGGAAAAATCATTTCTCGTTAAAAGTAACGATCGAATTTCAAACTGCTGAATTTTCCCATCTCCATTTGGAAAAAGGGTCAAAGTGTTTATTTTCCAGTTCTTGTTTCTTCCACTGTCCTGGCGGAAACCCAACCCTGATTTCCGGAATCTAATAATGGATTACTGCACCACTCATAGTCAGAGATATGCCTAAAAATTTCAGGGCCATTTTATGTAACATTTATTTTATTTTAGTGTACAATTATATTCCTAACCGCCTGATCCTCCGATCAGAAAAACTTTTTTCCATTTTTATTATAAATTGTAAAAAGTCTGTAATATACTCATGAAAGCTCATCTTTTCCTACTTGTGATCATTAGCATAAAATATTGTTAAAAGTTTGCCAAATATTTTGATATCCGCAGGATTCAAAGTTACCAATTTTGCCCAAATTTGAAGAAATTTTTATCGGTGACTGCAGAAATTTTCTAAGCATTCCTCAAGATTTGTAATATAGTGTTGAAATCAACTGATATTATATTATGTGAAGTAACTTCATAATGCATTAAACCTATTTTTTTTTTTTTTTACAGTACTTTAATCTACTTTTAATAAAAAATGTGCACAAGAACCCTGACTTATTCATAAACCCTTGTATAATGTGATCTATTGAGGATTCATTTTGAAATAGGAGATAGCAGGAATGAATGAATTCGCAAAACGATTCTGGACATGATAGAGTTACAAGGCAAATTTTGATATTTTACAGTAAATTTCTAAACTTTGAGTATAAAAATGTTTGAGCTCCCCTTTCTTATGAAAAAATATTTTTTACATTTTATGTTAAATGACATATTTTTCTGTAGTTTGGATAGCAACAGTCAAACTGAAGATAGCAATGCCACTCTAGAAATTGCTGCCAAAACTTTTAAAGATTTGCAAGATGAGTACTATGAGGAATACAAATTATATAATTTGAGTGATTTAGCTATTACAATTGTTGTTCCTTTGGTAAGTAAAAATTGTTTATGATAGTTAAGTTATTTTTGTCTTATCTTTCCATATATATATATATATATATATATATACTAACAAGAAAGATCAATCATGCATAAAGCATTAATTATGAAACACTTTTCAACTGAAATGCAATTTTATTTAAACATCTCTAAAATGCAATACATTCAGCACTGATATATTCTAAATTATCACAGTACTACAATAATTTATTATATTTGAAAACTTAAAACTTCATTGAAAAAAATAAACTTTATTCAAATGACATCATTGAAATATAAATCGTCTGGCTCTCTATGTAAAAATAATTAATATTTCATTCATATCACTTTCATTCCAGACTCCAGAGCTAAATAATTTTGCATTAAAAAAATTCAGCACTTCTTATACAACTTATCTTACAATCACTTGTTTACAGTCTGCATCCATTAAAATTTGGCTTCGTTGTAAAAATAATCAAAGTTTGATGATCATTTAAACTAAAAAATATTGCAATTGCATTGGCACAGAATATAGATGCACAGGAAATATGCAAAAATAAAGCACTTTTAGGATGAATACAACACTAAATATAAATTTAAAAGAACTTTAAAAATCATGATTTTTACACTAGGAAACAAAGATGGATGCCACATTTTATTTTGAAGTGGGTCCCATGATCTCTTCATATAATATGGGTGTAATTATTTTAATTTTTATTTAAAAAACTACCGAACATATTTTGCTGAATTTTATATATATATATACTTTATGGGATAATTTAAATATTTCCTAAAATTTTCTAAACAATTTGTGAATTTTAAATTCACTTAAAAAATGTTTGAAAATTGGGTCCCATAGGGTTCAATGTATTTTTTTTTTAAACCCGGGTTCAATCCAAAACTAATTGGGTGATATTATTCATTTACATTCCCATATGTCCCACAGACCATCTCAACAACATAATAAAATCATTTTTACCTCAGTTATCATGCGAATGGACAGACAGAATGAATAAAATCATAAACACTTCTCAACTATGTTGGGAAGTGTTAAAAAATAAGTTAATGACTAATACCAAGCAATCAATGAAAAAACACTAAAACATTGAGTTATTTAAACACAGATAGAGTATGGGTATCATACCGAAAAAATAGAGATTTATTGCTAAATTTAAGTTAGAAATTAATTCAGAATAGATTTTTTATCAAAACTGAGCATCAGTCCAAATTAAGCAAAACAAATTCCTTTTTCTGAATATGGTGATAGTTACGATCAACACCATATGTTCAATTGACAAGCATAATTATAGAATAAAGATTGAAAAATTATTGTGAAACCCTGTAATTACCAGAAACCACGTGGAAGCAGTCTAGATTGAGTGAAGGTTGAGTTGTGTCCAAGAAAAGGAGAAGAAAAATGTGGAGTAGACCCATGGTTACTAGAGGAGTGACTAAGTGTTGAATGGACTTCCATTGAAACTTAACGCAGGGAGTAAGTGGTGGATATAGACAGTTTTAAAGTTAGGGTAAATAGAATGAACAGGAATCAAAGACAAAAACTTTTACAATAATAAATTAGAGACACAGGAAAATTGAATAAAAGAGTATGTCTCAAACACCAAAATGAGAGGCTGCAAATCATTGTTACAGGCTGGCTAAAGTTACATATTTTAAAGGAAAATAATTCAAAATATTAAATATTTATGAACATTTTCTACTTTTTATTTTAAAATTTTTGTTTTATTATTTTTCATTTTTATAGCTGCACATAACTAATAATAATTTGTGGGTTTATTTTTCATTTATAAATTGTTAATAGCTACTAAATTTGGGAATTTTTTCATGGATTATGACATGTGGTAATTGATATACTGAGTTAATAATATTGACTAATTTGGGCTGATATGCATTATTAGTTTTGGTATTTTATAATTCTATAAAATTTTCTAATTTATAATTATCATCACAAATTTTATTTATTCTAAGAGCCTAGTTTAATGTAATGTTTCTAAATACAGATATATACAAACGAGATTTAAAATGCTGAATTTTAGAAGTATTAAAATTAAATTCTATACTTTTATCATATAAGTTTATAGCCAGTTTATTATTTTGTATAACTAAATTTAAATCTAAAAAGTTAGCAACATTGAAATCATTATTACTAGCAGTTAATTGTAGATAATTAGGATAAAAATTAAATGCAATAGAATTATTGTTATGAGATACATATAAAATATTATCTAAATATCTATATAGGAGCATATTACGCAAACCGTAATTAGTTTTTTTCATAGAAGTATAGATATAGGTTAATCAATAATGGTGAGCCCCCCCCCCCCCTTGTGGGATGCCAAACTGCTGCTTAAAGAAAGAATTACCATACTGAATATAATTTTTATAAAGTGTGAAATTAGGTAATTTTTTAAAATGGTATGATGAATATTTCAGGGTAATATTATACTGATCAAATATTTGTAAAATAATTTCAAAAAGATCATTAATATCTACATTATTAAATAAGTCTTTAAAATCAAAAGGATGAATGCTATGAATATTAGTAAAAGTTTTTAATTTCTTAATTAATTCAAAACGATATATATATATATATATACACTCACGCATAATAAAATAATTTAATTGAAGGGACTTTCTTTATCTAAAGAAGTAATATTGGTATGATAGATTTAAAAAAAAAAATTGAAACTTGTGTTTTCTAGATAGCTAAGTTTAGTTAGATTTTGCTGGTAACATAATTTTTTCTCCTTTGTAATTTTCTCCATTATAAAAAAAAATATACTCATAACAGTTGCTTTTTGCAACTTTTCTAAAAGTTATTATTTTAACCAATATTAAAACCAATGTTATTTTAACCAATGTTACCAAGAAGTGTATAAAAATTGATTGAGAGTTCCGATTATCCTGAAATTAATGTAAAAATGCAAACTTTCAAATCAATCACTTAAATAATTTGCTAGTCTTTAGATAATTTGTTTCTGGTATTCATAGTTCCCATGGTCATTATAAAGTTAATTTTTTTTTTCAATTTTAAAAACCCTTAAAAGTACTTTTATTATAAAGCCTTATTTTTTCCTTACAAATTTGGAAGATGACAGCATTAGCAAAGAATTGGTAATAACTTTTAAAAGATTATATTTATGCTCATGATTTGTGTTTGTTACCTTTAATCAGTTGTATATTACTTTAACAGAGAAAGCTTCTCAAATTGAAAATTCATGTGCACTTAATTTTGTTACAATGACTTGTGTTCAATTATATTTTGTTAATCTTGCATACAGCCCTCTGTATTACAGGTTCGTTATTAAATTCAATCACATTTTATACTGAAACAATAATAATTACATGTATGTTGAATGTTGTAATAGAAATAGATCTATTAAATTGTAGCAATGTGCTTTTAATATCTTTCAAACTTAAATTGGCAGTCTAAATACAGCACTTTATAGCATTTATCAATACTAAATAACTGTTACTGCAGTGATAAAACTTGTTTTGTTCAAAAAATTTGCTCATTGTTATCTTGTTGACACAGCTTGATGAAAAACTGTCAAGCTGGTCTGTTAATGCTAGGTGCCGCATAATTCCAAGTTATTGGAAATCCTTCCATTATTAGTTTTTATGCTTAATCTTTCATTATTTTGATATTGTATTTAAACATGCATGAAGTACATTAAAGCATATGTTCTGTGTCTTTTACTATTTGAGCTCAGGTAAATATGTTCATTTCTTGTAATTGAGGATAGTTTAATTCACTTATGCTTGTTCCAAAAACAGAATTATAATGAGGATAAACCCTATTTGCAATGAAACAGGCTAAGTGCTATATCCTTAAGTTTTCAGAGAATGCTTCTAAGCACTTGTGCTTCCACTCAATCATATTTATTGAAGTCAAAATAGAACAGGGTTTTAACTTTGAAAGGCATGAAACAAATTCTATCTTACATGAAGAAATATTTTGTTTATAGAATGAAATCAGCATAAAACAAAATTTACTCTTAAGACAAACAGAATTCTTTTGAAAACAAAACTGTTAAGATCTCCAAAGCCAAAATATATACTTTAATAAAATATTTATATAACAGAATTATTTCAAGGTACCACATGATTTCACCTTAGATTTTGCTGTATCAAGCCTTCTTTTGAAATAAATGTATTAAAAAAACCCTCCTTTTCAGTGCAATATTTTTCAGGAAAACCACTTATATTGAATTTAAATCTCAGTATACTTTTAAGAATTTTAAAACAGGTGTTTCATATAATACATCAATATGTATCTAAAGAATGAAAAAGGCAGAGAAAATGGAAAAACGGTAGTAAAATTCCACTTTCTTTATACTAATTTAAAAAATAAAATCCTCAATGCTCCTATATATCACTAATTATAAATAGTGATTCTAAATAGTTCCTTCTTCTCTTTCCCTATTTTGAACAATAGATTCTTCCATCTCTGTTTTTTTTTTTCCCCTCCCCCAGTTAAAATTGTTGAAGTTGAACAAGCATATTTTAATCAAAGGACTTGTCAGGCCCAAATTAATGTTTTAATCATAAAGAACTAACAGAGGTATGATAATCTTATGAGCTTTAAAAATATTGAAGTTCCAGGCCCTTAAACTTGTAAATACAATTCTCTGTAATATTGTCTGGTAGAGAATCAAATTATTATAATATACTAAAACATATATTATATAACATTCTATATATTTTTGGAACATACCTAAACATTCTGTAAATTTTTTAAATGCAATAAAAACTTGTAAGTTCCTGAAATCTGTGATTCTCCTAGAATTCTAAAACCTGTAAACATTCTAGAAATAAACCAACGTGGACCTATTGACCAGTTACCCTAAGTGTACAAATATGTACTCCTGTAAAATATTAAAAATGGCACTTTCCTAAAAATATAAATACATTAAAGTAAAAGAAAGAACACAGATTTTAGATTTTTAAAAATCTAATGTTTATTAAAATTTAAACTTCATTTTTAAAGAATTTTCAAAACATTTTACAACTTTTAAAACATCTCATTAACTAAACAAATCAAATTAAACATCATAATTAAACATATAATTAAATTTGAATTAATAAATGGCCGGATGTAAAGTGGTAGAAAAGTATTAGAATATTAAAATTTTAAGTTAACAATATTAAAATTATACAATTATTTGCCAAAACTAAAATTTAGAATAAAAAGAACATAAGTTAGCCAAAAGGGAATTTCAACAAAAATTTAAAGATAACCTCAGGTTCAGGTGACCTAAAATATATAGATCTAGGGGGTCTTATTCTAGCCAATTCAAATTAAACTTTAAAATAGTCTAAAACTGACAGAAAACATTAAAATTAGAATTTAAAAGATATCACCCGGATGTAGAGCCGTCATGGAATATGCTGGATGCATCAGATCCCAACAGATGAAACCAAAGATGGAAAGGCAAAAGTCCAATCGCTTAAACACGAGGAAACCATCCACTCCAGTCCAAAAGAAAGACCGCTCACACGTCAGCACGCTCCTCAACATCGTAAAATTTGATCAGCACAAACATCAATTAATGATTTCTTCATCGGAAATAGTGGTTAATTCTTCACTCATCTGTACTAAGCGCCGAGCATATAGTCCATTAATCACATATGGAAATGCTGACTGAATACGTCGTTTAAAGAATGTACATGGATAACAATAAACAACCTCTTAATTGGCGTCATAGCACTTCTCAAATCTACAGGGCAGGCCAGCAATTCATAGACTAAACAACGCCTTCCTTCACAGACCGCTCGATAGAAGCACTCGAAGACAAAACATTGTCCAGCCACGCTATTAATCAATTTAAATGATGAAGACTTCTCGTGACGTGAATAAATAACATCATTTAGAACATCATTGAAAGTAACTAAGTGCAGATATTCACACGTTTATCAACAGAGATGAGGCAATAGGATATTTCGTTCCAATGCGATGGAATAATTAAGAGCGCCAAAGCGTTAAAAACAACTTCGTAGATCACATCTTGAGTTCTAATTAAAAGGGAAAAGAGCGTGATTTTACATATATACCGTGAAAACATCGCTGCCAAACATTGTAAACAAAATTATCAATGAACGGTAAAATAATTAATGACAGACAATTTTAATATTACGGTCAACCAATTGAAAACTCGAAATTTTAAAGAAGAAAACTGGAATTTTAAAGCAGACGAAAATTAAAAGAAATGAAGTGAAATGATTTAGAATATACGTATTTGACAACAATTTAAATATGAACGATTCTGAAATATTTAAAAAGCTGAAAATAGAATAAAACTGAAAAATCGCGATCAATTAACGAATTCTTAACCGAGAACAACAAATTTGGTATCAAATTAAAGGGAATAAAAAGAGCAATAAATGGAATCCCAAATTATCCAATTTAAATAAATTTAAATTGCTAAAACCTAAAAAGAACGAACTTTTGCCGTTTTTAACACAAAACCTATGGAATAGAACCTATTTGAACAAAGAATATCAAAAACCTAAAGAATTGGAAAATGGATAACTAAAAGAGAATGACTATGTAAATAAGACCCCTAAACATGTTTAAATTAAAAACAAAATTTCTAAAATTATTAAATATCCAAAAGTATAACCCAGCAACAAATTGTGATGTTTTAATCAAAGGACTTGTCGGGCCCAAATTAATGTTTTAATCATAAAAAACTAACAGAGGTATGATAATCTTATGAGCTTCAAAAATATTGAAGTCCCAGGCCCTTAAACTTGTAAATACAATTCTCTGTAATATATATATATTATAAGTAAGTTAATGTATTATGAGTTACTACTTCTATTCTATCATTGGATTTTCATTTTTAATATATATATATATATATATTAAATAGAAATAGTAACTCATAATACACTAATTAACTTAAAATGTGCTTACAAAATAAAGAAATAAAAATGAAATTCAACCATAATGAGGAAATTAATATATATATATATATATATATATATATAATTGATATTTAAAAGCGAAAACAGTGCATTAACTACCTTGATGACTAAAAACCCATCTCTTGCATAGTCTTTACAGATAAGTGTTAACTTAAGTAACTATAGACCAATACAAATAGGATAAAAATAGTAGGTAACTTACCACTATAATGGGAAAAAAGGGGGAGGGGGGAATAATGAATGGAATAAGAATATAAAATTGAAAAAGACATGAGTATAAATATGTACAAAAAACCATTAATAAATATATAATCATATATAAAAAAATTTATATAAATATATGAAAGAGCAATGTACATATGTGTGTGTGTGTGTGTAAAATCGTGAAAGTGAAATTTCGTTTTGCTTCTAAAGAGTGAGAACTCTTGGTATTTCTAGCTTTTGTTTTAAATTGTATATAAGTAGCTGAACTGTAAAAGATTCAATACTTATCATCACATGATTTTTCAGGTTAAAAAATTGTTAGCAGACTGGGACCCATTTGATCAAAAACACCACTGCATTGACATTTTCCAGGACTGGAAGGCACTGCTGGAATTAGATTGTACCTCTGTTTCATGGAATAAAGGAAATGACCAAGAATTAGAACCTTATCATCGTCTAGTCTGGGATGTTTGGATGCCACCTGTTCGTAAAGCAATTTTGTATGTAGTTAAATTTTTACAACAGAGAGTATCAAGGAATACTTTATAAGCTCCACATATATTCATATTATTGAATCAACATCAACATGAAATACTTTAGCATAAAAAATATGTTAATTCTGCTCTTATTGCTTTGAACTGCTCCAATTCACTGTGATTAAGAATTCATGGCCATCAAGAATAAATATTTTTTTCTCTTCGCTTTAAAAAGTGTTTCTCTAAGATAACTTTTTCATAATCAATATTATAATTTTACCTTTTTTTACTAAAAAATAGGAATTAGTTTTTATATGCATTCCAGATTATGTGAAAGATTATATCACTATATTAAAAATGTGTTATAATTATGTTGAGTGTTTAAATCTTTTAAATGTTCTATAACAGTTTTAACAGTACTTTAGAAAATGCAATTTGTGTTTTGTTTTAAAACTTTGTTGATTACATATTTTTCATTTTTAATATGTATCTTTTCTATTGATGAAAATTTAATCAAAAATATTGTTAAAAATGAAATATGGGGTAGAAAACAAAATACAGTTTATTTAAAACTTTTCTAACGAGATGTTCCCAAACCTCGTAGACCAACTCCTGAATAGTATTTTATTAGCTACCAAAGGTGTTCCACATGCTTATACAATAATTAACATTCCAAATTGTAAAAAATAAAAAATGAGTTTAAATAATATATAAAAATTCTTTAAAACATATTTAAAATCATGGTGAAGTGGAATAAAAAGCTGTTTTTATATTGCTATTGCTAGTTTTTCTATCAATTTTTAAATGGGGCATGCAGAACCTTAACAAAAATTTCATCTAAGTTACAGTGAGTACATGTTTATAAAAACAAATTCTCAGTTAAAAAGAGCATGAGTATTCAAAGTTTAAATATAAATTAAATCTGTGTTCTGAAATTTATTCATATCAGCAAGTCTAGTTCATTTTTCTTATATTCAAAGACATACAGAAGAAAAAAGCCATGCAAAATAATCATTGTCTAATTGGTACTAAAACATGGATAATAAATACTTCTTTTTGTCTATCCAGTATTTTTGTTTTAACTTTTTCATTTTGTGTGATATAAACATGCCAAAGAACTTTTAAAAGATTTAAAATTCAAGTTTTTGTTAAGAAAACTCTTGACAGATTTGTTTTATTGCACAATTTAGCAATGTATTAATACATTTGACTTTTAAGAGTTTTGCTTTTAGCTAGAACTATATTTTCTATTCACCTATATATTTTCCTATATATTCACCTATATATTTTCCTATTTTGTAGAGGATGGAATGCTCGTAACTGGTCTCCACCAGTGGAACTGTTAGATAGTTGGACACCTTTATTGCCTCCTTGGATTATGAGCAATATCCTCGAACAGTTGATTCTGCCACGATTACAAACGGAAGTCGAAGCTTGGAATCCCCTTACAGATACTTTACCTGTTCATTCATGGTTACATCCTTGGTTGCCTCTAATGGGTAATGTACAGTTTAATATTTTCTCCATTGCAGTAAAGGACCTTAAGTTTCTTTTTTATTTTAGAACCATAATTTCTGAGAGCAAATTCACATCATTTAAGTGAGTTCATACGTGCCAACTGCAAAAATTTTTCTTATAAGGCTAGCCGTTCAAGAGAAAATGAAACGATTCAATCAATCAATCAAACAAAATGAATTTTGTTTTTGAATTTTATATTTCTCATATCCAAAGACTGTAAAACTTGCGATTAAAAAAATAGTAATAACTTTAGTGTGTACCATGTACGACAGTGGTACATTGCACATAAACATGCATATACAAAAGTATAAATAGCATTCTTATGAACTTTTGTTGCAATGAATCAGCAGATTTTGCTTTCAAAATTTGTTTACAGGGATACATCCGTTTATATGGATGCTGGGTCTCAGGAGTTTCCCCTAGGTCCCCCTCAATATAATGGATATTATTTTCCAGGTTTTACAGTATTAAGTGGATATTCTGCCACCAGCCTCTTGTTTCATTTTTCCCATGTTAATCTATGGAATATAGTTTCTGACTTTTAGCTCATTTATTTTTTATGGGGGGTTTTCCCCCACTGTTTTGACAAGTATAAAGGACGAAAAGGGAAATGCATTTCTTTTTTTAAAAAAAATCAGTAAGATAGAAGTTATTTATCGAAAAGTAATCCATTCGTTTTACAAAAATGTTAGAAATGCTTTTAATTATTTTATTGGTCTTTTAGAAAATCGCAAGCCTTCTTATTCTCAGCATCTATGCTTGGAAATAAACAGCAGGAAAATTTTCTTAAAACTGAATGAATTTAAGGTTAGAGACTGGCTATTTTCCATCGGTTAACATAGGGAAAATAAATTAAGTAGCTGGAGAAGAGTATTTTCTTGTGTATGTTTCTATTACTGTAGTTTTCATGTTTTGTGTTCTATATTGTGTAATGTACTCAATTTTTGCGGGAAAAGCTTTATAAATGCAGATACGTCATTTACTACAGATTCTCTATAGTTTGAATGCATAATAATAGAAACATACTATGACTTTAAACAATTTTTATATAGAGAATTGAGTAAAATATCATTTCTTTTTGTATTTTCTCTAGAGCATTTCTTTTTGTGCTTTAACATCTTAGCTGTAATCAGTTTTTATGAAGAAATACAATTTTATTGGCAGAACAGTTTTTCTTGTACCTGTCTAGTAAGGCATTCCTGCAATTTTCCCTTGCTGTGCACAATAATTCATGCCCATTTTGGAGTGTTTTACTATATCTCTAAAGCTACTCAATTATTGAAACCAAATTTAATTCAAACATGCAATATGAACTGAAAAAAGTGTCCCATTTTTAAGTTGTCAGAGTCGTGCACATTTTGCAATCAATATCAATTTTAGATTTATTTCCGATTTGCTTAAGCATACTAAGTTAACTATATAATCAATTCAAAAATTAACTTACATTTAGTATAAAGAGAATGTGTCATGCTCAGTGTGCATTTAAAAAAATATTTTCCTTTTTTTTATTTACTTAAAATCTTGTATTCCATAGTATTAATTTGTTAAGAAAAATTTTAAAGTTGTTAGATTTTTTGTCACAGACACAAAATTTTCATAGATTTTCAAGTACATTTAAATAACAAAATTGGTATCCAAGTGGACATCAATATCTAAAGAAAGTCACAGGTATAACACTGTGTCACCTACCCAAATACTTTTTCATTTCAATTTATTTAATATTGTATCTTATATTACAGGTCCTCGGTTGGAGTCACTATATTCTCCCATTCGACAGAAATTAGCATCTGCTTTAGTGAATTGGCACCCAAGTGATTGTTCAGCTAAACTTATTTTGGAACCTTGGAGACCAGTATTTGCTCAAGGGATTATGGATGCTTTTGTAATAAGTAACATAGTGCCCAAATTAGGTATGGCATTACAAGCATATGTTATAAATCCTCACCAGCAGCATTTAGGTTTGTCTTTTTTTATTATTATTATTATTATTATTCATAGTTAAGTTATTGTGTATTAAAATGATAAATTTGAAAATAATTATTTCCTTTGTTATTCCAGTGTTACTGCTGCTATTTTTAAAGTAATTATTTTAGAAATTATATTGTTGGTCCTTTAAAGTTCTTAATTTTTGTATTAATTCCAAAGCAGGGTACTTGAGGTCCTTAAAAGTACTGAAAAATTGTTTAATTCTTAATTTCAACTTTTAAGAATCTACCAACTGCCTAAATTTGTACCAAATTGCTTAAAGAATGCTCAATTTTCTTAGTGATATAATACTAAGCATTGTTTAAACATTACATGTTTACCTATGTCTGTTTCAATAATACCTATAATCCCTGTGAAAAGATTCACAACTTCTGTTGTAGTTAATAAGAAGGCTTGTCCATAGGGGACATTCCAAAAATTTATAATCACAATGACTATGAACCTAACCTGACAGCCTCATGCAGTTCCAAACTTAATGTTCTATGATTTGGTATGACTAACTTTGTTGGTCATCACAGGTTTCCAAATTTATAAGATGTAATAAGTTTCTTGTTATCAGTGCAGTTAACAGCCACAGAGTACTGATAACCTTTAAATAGAGCAAAATTGAACCACCAATGCAAATCATTATAAGGACCATGGGCTAGGATTCCTGCAATCCTTAAAACATTATTTTATGGGTTTTTTTTTTCATTTTTGACAGCTTGAAAGTACTTATTTTTCTCAAAAGTACATGAAAGTCTTTCCTGTTAAAATTTTTGAAAATGATGTAAACAGTCATTAACAAAAAAAAAAAATTATGTGCAATCAACAGAAAAAATAATTCAACACCAACTAACTACTATTTTTTATACAAGAGGAAATTTTAACTTTGAATAAGTACCATCTTTATTTTTACTTGAATCATTTTGAAATAAAACTTATTTATGTTCTAATGACTTACTTTATATACTAGAACAAATTACCCAGCATTTTCTGCGTCCTAAATAAACACCTGCTACTTAATTCATTTACAGATAACATAACTTACTTCCCCAGGAAATATTTAATCCTTAGTTTGAGCAAAGCACATCAGTCCACAAACATGGAAAGATAAAAAAAATATATATAGAGAGAGAGAGAGATGGGCAAAGAATTGCACCCTACTGCAGGTGTGGCTTAAACCCTGTCATGCTGGAAAAATCTATCTGAAGATCTTGTGGGAACAAAAATCGCATTTTTTATGCGTTCACTTCAAAAAATGATAAAAAAAATAAATTACCAATGAAATAAATATTTTTGTATTAGAATGCAAAAATATACACCCAGTGTGTTACCCAACTATATAATTCTGTTAATCTTCCTTTTTCGGATGGCAAGAAAGAAATATAACATAACCTGAAAAATGTAATTTGTTATGAAATAAATTTGAAGAATTGTCCTTACAGATTTAGTTCAAACATCATTGAAAAAAACATGTTTTGATCTTTCCAATGGTGTCAAGGTGGAAACTCTGTGATAATACTTTCGGTTGCTAAAGAACTTCTTTGTGTGAAAATCATTCAAAATCATGCTAAAACATAAAATAACTAAGAAACTAATTAAAATTTTAAGAAAATGTCACTAAGGTTCACCTTCCCAGGTCCTGAAATTTCTGTGTACCAAATTTCATGGTCTTATGACACTTAGATTTCTCACTACACATTGTACACACACAGACATAAATCCTCCTTTATTATACAACATATATACAGGGCGTTCCAAAAACATTGGCCTCGGCTTTTATTTTTTAAATATTCATTTTAGACCTATATAATGCATTACAAAGTTGCTCAAAAAAAGGTACAAAATTTTATGAAATCGATTAAAATTTTCAAGGGAATTAAATTTGACAAAATAAAAAATTGAAATTTTTATACGGCCACTAATAAGGTGATGTACAAAATTTCAGCATTTTATCATAAACAGTCCCAGAGATATGAAAAGACAAAAATGCTGACTTAAACCACTTTTAAATGCATCGACATGGGTTCTCAGAGGAGAAAAATCATGTTCACAAATCGCGTTTCAGGGGTTATACACAAATTACGAAAGAAAACAATGGTTACATAAATAAATAATAATTTTGATATTTATTGGTACAAAAGTATCTACATTGTGTAGAAATGATAACTTTAAACTTTACACAAAGGTTACAAAGCTTGTTCAAAACGTTTTCAATCCATGCCAAAGATCCATTAAAGACAAGAGGCAGATATTATTTGCCTATGATGCATTTCTGTGTTGCTTCATTTGCACTCTTGCTGTAAACATTTACATTTTAATTTGTGATTAACTTCTCACCAACTTTGTTTAAACATATCTCTGGGACTTTTTATGATAAAATGCTGAAATTTTGTACATCACTTTATTAGTGCATGGGACACATTTTACTCATTGAAAATGTTTTTGTACGGGGGCCGCATAAAAATTTAAATTTTGTATTTCATCAAATTTAATCCCCTGAAAATTTTTATCGATTTCATAAAATTCTGTACCTTTTTTTATGCAGCTTTGTAATTTATTATATATGTCTAAGATCAATATTTAAGGAATAGAAACCGAGGTCAATGTTTTTGGGACACCCTGTATATATTCAATAAAAAGCTTTCTTATGCTATTGCACTTTGTATTATGCAACAACTATTTAATATTAGATGCAGAAGCGGTATTCTATAAAACTTATATCTTTATTGTCATGAAAATAAATATATCTCTAATATCTATATCATTTATTGATATGTTGAGAACAGTATGCATTATTGTCAGAGATACTATTCATATCATTATTGATTTTTACCCTACTAACCTTGAATTAATCCCTAATGAGCCTAGTGTTAGTCAATATATCAATTATTCAGATTTAAGCTTGAATCCCCACAATAAAAATACTATAACTACTATATAGAATAAAAAAAGTCAATAATCTGCTTTTCTTTTGTTCTTGCAATTTTATTCTGTTGTTTAGAAACATCATTGTAAACCAGCTTTATAGAGAATTCGTAGACTCTCTGGTCAAAAGTGTCACTATCTATACATTAGTAAGCTTAAACAAATCGGTTGAAATTTACCACTATCCTGAATATTTTATTAACAATTTCAAGTATTCATTTTAATTTCTTAGTCATATTGTAATTGAGTATATTATCCTTAGTTAGAGTGATGAAAACATTTTTATGCTAATCTTTCACTTACTATATATTTTATTGATTTCACACTCTTTTTATTTCCTCTTTATCTTTGCTGTTATATTGAATCATATATTCAAAGAAGTTTAGTTTAATTTTTTATCATTCACTCTATATTCATTCCAGCATGCTTGTTGTTACAAATAATAATACAAGTTATTTCTGTCTCTCAACCCTTGACATTCAGTGTATATTGCTTATGGGGATTTATTTTACAGTTTATGTATCCATTTAAATTTTATATTTCATTTTAATAGACACAAGAATTTATTTTCTATCTGTAGACAGAGTCTATAGGGTTTGTAGTGATACACTATCACGATAGTCCGAAACAGCACATTATTTCGGGTTAATTTAGAATGAATGCCTGTCCTGATCCATTTCTAAATTGACCCCCATTTTTAGCCATGTGCTTTTCTAAATTTTTAGCTTGAATGCTATCCACTTTCATTTGGTTTTACCAATTAGTCACTCAGTAATCATTAAGATTATTACCATACTTATTGTTGTAACATTTTCCATTTTTATTTCTATATTATACTTATCCTAAATAAGTTTAGTGATACTAGACTTTGTTTGGTTATCGCTTTGGTAAATTTTCTCATGTTTTTAATTTCCTTGCCTTCTTTTAAGTCATTCTTCTTAATCACTTTTCCTTATCTTGCCTCTTTCACACTTTAATTTTGAAATGTTTTTGATATCTGTTTTTTGAATTGAATGTCATTTAAGCTAAAGTATTCATATTAAATTGTTAATTTAACTGAAACTTCAAGCTTGGTCCCCTCCTATAGATAAATTACTAAAAATTATTTTCCTAGTTAATAAATTGTAAGTATCTACAGTTGCATAGATTAGTACAATTTCTTTCCTTGTATACTAGAGTTGAGTCATTAGTCGTTCATTAGTTGATACATAAATTTCATGTTTAAAAAACAATTATTCATATTTACTAACAGTATACCCATTCTTCGTACGGAATATATAACATAAACTAAAAATTCACAGTTATGTGCAAATTTCTATAGTAAATTTCTAAATGGCATTGTTATTCAAAACATTCTATTAAAATATATAATTTAATTCTTCTATAAAGAAGTATAAGAAACTGGTCTCACTATACAAAATTATCTTCACAGGCAGATCTGAAGAATTTCTGGTCTCGTTTGTAAGCAAATTTATGAAAAATATTTTTAATTCCCACAAAATGACAGAGATTATCAAGGAATTTGAACTTAATTTTGCAAAATATTAAATTTTCATCAATTCGGCATCATTTTCATTAATTTAGTATAATTTAATTAATTTCACAATATTTTTGTCAATTCAGCAATATGTTAATCAATGTGGCAATATTTAAAAAAGTTGCTAAATTTGTCACTAGTGGGACAGGCAGACAGTCCCTACCAAAAGATCATTACAATACTATCCCCTATCGAAACAGAATTAATTTCATTGATTTAGCATAATTTTATCATTTTGGCAATATAAAATTTATAATATATTTTGGCAATTAAAAAGTCGTGAAATTTGTCACCAATTGGGAGGGTTAAACTCACAGGCAAATGCTACCAAAACATCATTACAGTACTATCTCTTAAGAAATCGCAATGAATTTTATTGATTTATCATCATTTTTATCAATTTGGCAACATTTTTTTAAATTGTCACTAATATGGCAATATCCCACCAAATTCATAGATCTGAAGAATAAAACTTCCTAATCCCTTTTGTATGAAAATGGTATTAGAATTAGTAACCATACTACTCTTATTCTGTTTCAACAATTGGCTAAACACAATATATGAGTTTATAAGTTAAACGCAATATATTAGTTAATTGGCTAAACACAATATAAGAGTCTATTGATTAAATGCAATATGTAAGTTAATTGGCTGAACACAATATAAGTTTATTGGTTAAACGCAATATATAAGTTAATTGGCTAAACACAATATATGAGTTTGAAAATTATTTGCCAAAATAAAACAGATGATGTAAGAAATTGAAAATATGCACAATTCCTGTAATCTTTAAACACGAAGTCCATAGTTAATATAATTCAGCCAAAAATACAATACTCTTTCATTTATAAGCTATATTTCTATATCCATTTATTTATTTTTTAAATCAGAGAAAAAATTAATAAAAATCACCTGCCTCATAAGCACATTGGATTTAATTGTGTTGCTGAGCAAAATGATATAAGAAATTACCTCATAAAATGTTTATAATTAATTTTCATTGTTGAGTAAGAGGCTGTGATAAATAAGCCAGAGATAGTTTCTATTTACCCATGTGTTTTAAACCTGCAATTTCCAACCTTTTTTATTTGAAGAAACCATGGAGTTAGAGAGGAAATAAAAACCTGTGGAAAATAAACCATAAAAATACAGTTTTCATTTACCTTCATATTTTAAACCTGCGATTTCCAACCTTATTTGTTTGGAGGAACCATGGAATTAGAGAAGAGATAAAATTACTAAGGAAGGTTCGTTTATGATTTATATCTCAACAAACCCTGGTCCTAGAATCTCAAAACATGGAATAACTTTTTAGTGGAGCTATTTCATGAAACTTGGTGCAGCCGTTCTCCTGTGATGATGAGACCAGAAACACATATATAGACATATTTTCAAATATATATATATATATATATATATATATGCGATTCCATGGCGTCGGACATAAAAATTTGCACAAAATTTGCTCACGAAAGCATGAAAATTTTAGAATTAAAATATCTAAATTGAATCATATATATTTTTAAATACTTACTATTGCATATGTAATCAGGAAATATAAAAATAACTCCTGACAAAAGTTTTAAACTTAAAATAAAATATAAATAACTCGAACATAAGTGCTCAAACTGAAAAATGAAAGCTGCAAATTTAAAATCCAAAATTTAAATTACTGGTTTACCTTGTAATTTTGGAACTATTTTTATAGTAAAGAGCAATGATAAAAGTTAATTAGTTCAGATTTTTTCATAAAATTATTCAAGGAATAAGTCACATAAATACATGGTGTTGGACATAAAACATGCAAAATGCATATGGTGTTGGAAAAACATTTTCTCTGAACATTATTCGAACTAATGTATATTTTTTATCACATTGGATCTGGAATAACATATATACTCAATTAAATTTAATATGTACATGCTTTTTTATTATATTAATATTTATATTTTATCACTGAAAGTTCCCTGCTCCCTATAGGGATAGGTGGTGGAATTTTTTTTTTACAATGCATTCCAATGTATAAAAGATTTTGTTGTCCTTTTTTAGACATTTAAAATTTTCGTCTGCACTGTGCATAACAGAAACTTGAACTTCGTTTTCATTAAGCTGTGTGACTTATTCATGGTAGAGGATGGACTCATCATTGACCATTGTCCAATCATTTAATTCCAGACTTTGTATGTCATGCTGATCACTATTCTCTCTGTCTTTATATATGTCACTGTTGAACAATTCTTTATCTTTAAATAAAATGACTGTCATTTTTTTTAAAGAGATGTGCCAGATGTGTAATTTTATCAGATTCAATAACTTTGATGCAGTGAATTGAATGTTTATTGGGAATTGGCAGAATTTTTTCCCAATATCCATATGAAAACTGTATCATCTCTAATTTCTTCTGTAGAAATGTGCTTCACATGTACACATTTGGGGTTAAGGATGAAGCTACAGCAGCATATTTTTTTAGTGTACTCATGAATACATTCCCAGCATTAATATTTCGCATATAATTCTTTTTATAGTTTCACGAATTTAGTTTATATATACATGATGAATCTATTTTAAATTGACCTCCATTAAACCTAGCACTGTTCTACTTTATAGGCATGATCGCTTTGTTTCATTTTTCTATTTTTGAATTTTCATCATTTGTGTTTGTTATTTATTCATTGATTCCTATGTACTTGACATTGTTTCATTTTTATACTCACCTTATTTATTGCTTCTTTTATTATTTATGAATTAGAAAATCGTGGTGCTTACTGCCCGGATTTAATTTTTTGTAGTTATAGCCTATTAGTAATTATTTCATTCTTATTCTGCTTGCTAATTAACTGTTTAATTTTTGACTTTAGGTGTTACAATTTATTTGTATTATTTCTTTGGATTATCATAACTATTTTTTATTATATAAGCATGTTTTGGTCAAGCAATTTAATCAAAATCTGAACAAACATGTTTTGATCAAACAACTTATCAGGCCCAAATTAATGTTTTAATCAAGAAAAACTGACAGAGGTGTAATAATCTCATGAGCTCCAAAAATATTAAAGTCCCAGGATATTAAACTTGTAAATACAGTTCTGTGTATATACACACACACACACACACATATATATATATATATATATATATATATATATATATATATTCCATTAATATTACCACCAGTGTTATATACACTTGGGTATGTGCTCATATTCAATGATATTTTATATACAAAAATTAAGATGTTACTTATTGTTCATGTTAAATACTTTAAGAGAAACAGTTCTAAGTGTTTAACAGATTAAATACTTTTATTATCTTATTGTGCTTAAACTTGCATAAATTATGTTAAAGCAAATGTTTGTGATTTTCAAAATGAACGCCTGTTTGATGTCCCAATCTTTGAACCCATATTTCATACTAATAAAGAAAATTTTCATATACTTTTAGAATGTATATTGGTACATTAGTTCATAATTAATAAAATGTACTCATTAAAGTGTCTATGCTTTAAAAATATTAGTTATTTTCTATTATTTTTAGTTTTCAAGTAATAAATTTGCATTTCCCAACTCAAAACACCACACTTAAGGAAGTCTCCTCTTATGCTTTCAAGCTAGATTAGCTTTTGTATATGAATTAAAAAGTATGGTTTTACATTTTAATTAACATAAATGCAAGTGATTCCTTTAAAATATAATTATTAATATTTTAAAATTTAAATTTAATATGTGTCCCCTGTACATTTCATGAGTGTTACCTCAGGAGTGTTACTACTATTGTTTTAAATAGGTTTTGATTTATGCAGTTAGTACCAAAGCTAATGGAAGCCATATTGTTCCTTCTTATCTAGTGTAAAAAAATATTACAAAAAATTAATAACAGAGTATAATTTTTCTTTTAATCTAAGTCAAATTTTTATGTGATGCAAAGCTTAAAAAGGCAATTCATTTGAAAATCACCCATGTAAGAACCCCCCCCCCCATCCCTTGTTTTGTTATGTACAAAAGTGAAAACCCTGTAGAAGTATGATTGCCTGCTGTAATATTTACTCATAAAATCTACTTAATGTCTAGATGTTTGGAACTGGGTGATGGCTTGGCAAGATATGATTCCAGAAGCTTGCATGGTGACACTCCTTGAAAAGAACTTCTTTCCAAAATGGTTACAAGTATTGTACACATGGTTAACTCACAGTCCTAATTATGAAGAAGTTACAAAGTGGTATACCGGTTGGAAATCTATGTTACCCCCATCATTTGTGGCTCATCCCATCATTAAAGGTACACAGTTGAGTAATTTGCAAAAACAATAAAATATTCTTGACTGAAATTGGTACGTAAATATAAAAAAAAAAATATCTCTCTTGTATCATAAAACAAACAGGATTTATATGCCTTAGGAAAAACAGAATAAACTTGAAATTTTCATGAAATTTAAAATGACCTCAAAATCTTGAGAAAAACATACAAAATTGTTTTTATTAAAAACTAGGAAAATTCATTGGAAACCTAGTAGAAATCTAAGATTCTAATTTTATTAGATTATTTTCTGTATTGCAGTACATGAAACCAATATTTTGATTCTTAATTTTTTTTCATGCCTGTTTTAATCACAAATTTTCCCCACATTTTTTTTTTTTACGAATTTCATAGTTTTAAATTTATTTCATAAAATAACAATATGTACAAAGCCATGGCTTAGATTCTGGAAGTTTCCAAAAATCTGGCAAACTCCGAATTTTATTCTTAGTTTGTGTATGAATGCTGACTTCTGTAAAGAGTAGAAAGAATAGAATATAATGTTTGTTTGTTTTTTCGGGGGTGGGGGGGTGTAAAGAGGATGTTAGATAAGGTAAAAATAAAGTAAAGTTCACTAGTTTTACTTCCTTTATTGTATGTTTCTTTTATTTTTTTGTGTTGTGTATTGATAATTAGGTTGCGGAATGAAATAGTATTTTAAAGGCAATATATAAAATTATATTATTACAAACTTGAACTTATAGTTAATAGATGAAACTTTGATTAGTAAAATTATTTGTGAACTTTTATAAACTTAATAAAATTTAATTATATTGCTCTAGTAATTGTGTAAATTTTAATTGAAAATTTTGAATATGATAACTTATTTATTATTAATTTAATTATTATTAACTGTGTTATTTTTATGCTTTACACTTAAATAATAGAAATTAATGATTATTTATTTTCATCTGGGTAACAAGATTTAATAAAGTAAGCTTTAAAATTATTTTTAAATTATCTTCAGGGCATTTAGAAATTCTCTCTGCATGTATATACAATGTTATTTCTATTCATACCCAAGATTGCAAGTTGTTTTATTAATATCAATGCTGACAAGCTCTGTTTTTATGATAATATAAACTGATAATATAAGCTTCATATAAGAGTTTTTGAAGGTATTTTTAGGTCATTTCAGGCCCAGTTATATGTGTTTATGCTGAATGAAATGCTATCATCAAATGCACTCAATTATTTTTTTTTATTTTTTTGCCTTTTACAACTTTATCTAGTTACCTAAATATAAATCATAAACCATGTTATCAATCATTCCAAATTTAATATTGATTGTAGTTTATTAATTGGCATTTCTCTTATTTGACCAAACATAGTTGCTTAGGTGACAAATGTCTGTCTAGGGTTCTTGTTTGTTTGCAATAAATGTCTGTTACACATAAACATCAACCTGAGCAAAATAACAGATACTTGTGCCAAAACTTAATTAATTTTTAAAGACCCATTATGAGCACTATTGTGTGACAAGTTGTGTTGTAAATCTGCAGTTTATCCGGCAGTTAGTGAGGCAAAATCATCACCTGAGTTGTAACAGTAATATTTCAAACATTGTTTGATGTGGAGGAGTAGTGATTCAGTAGTTTTTGTAGCATGGGGTTATTTATGTTAACAACATTTCCTCCCAAGGTAAATGGCACGTCATATTTTTATATTTTAATAACTACACTCAACTGTAAGCTATCTGCTTCCAAAAGTTACTTTGCAATTTTGGTGCTCTTAAATTTTAGTAGGGTTGTAAACCCTGGTGCTCAGAGAGGCTGTTTTCTACAGATTCTTAGTAATTTCTGCCAATATCAGCTACATACTATGGTCTTGGTGATTAAAGAATATTTTTATGGATTTTCTATGAAAAATTGATTGAAGTACCATTTCTTTATAAAAAGAATAGAGCAATTTTGTACTGTAACTTAAGAAGTTATCTCCGATTTCTGCTAAAAGCATTTGTTGAGAAAACTGTAGTGTAGTTAGTGTTACCTATGTTTCAGTGGGTGCATTCACTGGAGATCAGCCCTGACAATATTACTGTTGGACTCATGTCTTGTGATGCTTTGTGTTTACTACACATGCATGTAAGCAATACTGAATGCAGTGGAAAGTCTTCTATGAACTTGTGTGATAGGAAAATGCATTAGCAGTGGCTGCATTATTAGAATGAAAAAAAAGATACCATCTTTTTATATGTAGCATCCAATTTATTCTTTTATTTTTTTCATTCTTTAAAAAAAAAAAGTTCTCATGCTGACTTTGATGAGCAGCTTTTGATGTACTTGGCTTATATGTGGTTATAGAAACTAACGTTAACATCCATAACTTAATTCAAATTATTGATCTACTTTATACTGTATACTTCTATCATTGTTCTAGAAATTATCATTGTTTGCCATAGGAAATAATGCTATGAAAATCTTAAAATTCAACTAACTTGAGTTCTAAGCATGAGAATTACAAAAAAATAGTGAGTAATCTAAAATTTAATTTTTTTACACTTTTCTACCAGAATTGTTTTTTTAATACAGCTTAAAGGGACATAGAAGTTACAATATATATTGTGTTCTCTAATAAGGTCAGCAGATACTTTTACTCATATCATGTCAACAACTCAACTGAATAATGATAAGCTTATAAGCCTTGTATAGAAAATTTTTGAAAAGTCACTAAACTAGTTAAGATTATTAACCAAAGAACAAAATTAAAATGTTTCCGAAAATCACCAAGTTGACATTATTTCAACAAATTCATCACAATGGTCACCCAGACCTTCAAATTACAACAATGGTTTTCTGTTATGTATTTCTAACAATATGATATAACGTCTGTTAGTGTTACATACTTCCGTTTCATCTAAGTCACAGTTCTTATGTGATTAATTCATATGGTTTATTCCTGTGAGGTTCAGAATAAAATATTTTTTAAGTTCTTTTTAACCCTTTGGCCATTACACTTTCTCAAGAAAAACTTCTCCCCAGCATTAGCTATTTCCCGGTGTGAGTAATTGTTTTCCCTTTAAAGGGGCAGCATTCCCCGTCATCACTATGGATGAATGTAATTGAGTATTAAGTAAAATAATAAGTTAATAGATCATAATTATTTTATAGAATATATACAAAATGTACTGACATTTCCTGTAAAATTATCATTTAATTTAATTTCTTATTTCTTGTAAAATTTTCATACTATTTTAAAACAGGGTGCAATGCACAGTTCTACATCACAGTTTTTACAGAAAAATTGCACTTCTTTTTACACAAATGAATATTCACTATTACTGTCATCTGCATAAAAAATATATAACTGTTCCTTTCTCTTTTTTTATGCAAACCATATATTGAAGCCACGGCACACTTTCATATGTAAGGGAAATATCAAATGGCACAAACATTTTTGAAAAGTAGAAAAACAGCAGTAGAAATCAAAGAACTACTGATTAGTGCTGCTATCTAGAGCGAAACAGAACAATAAAAGCTGTAAAATGCATTAAAAGCATTTGAAACTTTTATAAGAAGGAAGAAAGTTGATGAATGCTTCTAGCATGTTACTAACATACTGCAGAAGTTTTCATTGAACGTGCTAGACATGTTCGTAACGGTCTGAGGGTTAATTCACACACAATGTGTCAAAACTTTAAAAGCATCCTATTCTTTACAGACTTGAAGACAACTTTCCTCACATTGATGATTTTTGTATAAATGACAAGTCAGTTGGCTCATTTGAAGTTGTTTGTGTTTGCAGCAAGGATAGATAAAAGTAAAGGTAGATTAATTTAGGACAAGTTGAAGCCATGTTTGTTGCGTGGGTTATCCCACATGCCCGGTTTGGGCGTGATAAATACCAACAGTGTTCATTAAACATTAAGTTAACGGCTACCGTGTCGTATAGTTTAATCTGAAAATTAAGTAGTAATTAAAAGGTTTGGAAATGAGGACACCGATTAGATTTAAAATAACAAATAACAATTTATTTACACAATTTAACATTAAAACATGAACAGATTTGACCTGTTCTTTACCACAATATTCCAACATAGTCATGAGCCTAAAAGTTGCTCCCTTAAGTTTTAACACATTGTAAATCATTAATCTCAAATTCTACCACAATCATAATCACAATTCTCTGGCATTAACATAATCACACACTTAAAAAGCGTCCATTTAGTTGCTCTAAGTCCTCTGGATGAGTCGGACGGCCTGGGGTTTCCACACACTTAAAAAGGTTATCTATTCTCTAAAGTATTATAAAGTACAAAAATTACATATTCTGAAAGTCTGACATTCACTTTATCCTAGTGCCACTTATGGCTTTTAAAATAACGCATTTGGCTTGGGCCACAATGCAAGACCATTAATCTCTTCATATGGAGATAAGTAAAAAGAGAGGAGAGAGAGAGAGAAAAATCAATTCAGAGTAATGCATGAAGCCAAAGGCCTACCTTCTGCTCTTGGTCCAGCGGGCTCGAGTGCAATGAGTAACTGAGACCGGAGAAGCATCTCGCTCTGGCGAATTTTTACAACTTCACACAACAAGTTCTCAAAAGGCACTCTCCTGAATTCAGTTTTCAAAATTCTCTCTCTCGAAAAAAAGCCCCAAGTCAATCTCTCCTCCCTCTTTTTCTGATTTGTTCAAGGGTTTAAGCCCCCCTTAATATTATTGGAAGATATAATGTTACACTTTTTCCAGTGGCTAGACCTTGCGAGGGCTTGGCTAGAAGCCCCTGAATTATAGCTGCAGCTGGGCGAGGTCCCACGTTCAGATGTGACACCTGGGTCCGGGTGCGCCCCGTGCCACCCGTGGAGAGTTCCTCCATCTTGGATACGCCTCCCGCTTGGCATGCTGTCCGGGATCCACTGACCGTTTCCATTGCAGGTGGCCAAAGGGTAACCTTATAGAAATTCTATGAAAACACAGGGACCATCTTTATAGGTATAAGACATATGCTAGAATTTCCACGATGTTACATTGTATGGGGAAAACCAATGTAACAATGTTCTCAAAATTAGGAGGTAATGAATTTATCATTCCTGAATAGCTCACTTGATAGTGCTTGTCTCAATATCAAAAGATTGCAAATGTGAGTTCTCTAGGCAAAGTACATTTTTAGACATGGAAAAATATAGAACTCAAGTAGCAAACCATAAACTCTTAACCATAAAAATTACATGAGTGGTGGAGTTGTGTATCAGAGAAATCATGGAACATCAATATATCATTTAACAATCATAAATATTTTATTTTTAGTTATCAGCACTGAAAGAATACAGGTATACATTTAATTGTTTGGCTTTTTGAATTGTTAAGTTTATTCTGTTCATAAACTGTAGTGTAATAATTTAAAAATAAATAAAAATAGATTTTTTTTTTTTTTAATTTTCATCATTTTCTCTTTTGAACTTTTATAGAACAATTTAATCAAGCACTTGACATTATGAACAGAGCTGTCTCATCACCACAAGGGCTATTAGGACAGCAACCTGGGGCAAAAGAGAGTATGGCCTACTTAGCCAATGTGGAAAGGCAACAAGAATTTGAGCGCCATGTGAAACCAAGAAGGGACTATGAGGCAAGAGAAATATTTCTGTTTTACATGGTTCATGGTCATTTGTGATAAACATTAACTTAAGTATCTGCCAACTTCAATCATCATTGTTCCTAGGGGATATGAACTATTCTGATATTAGTTAAATACTATTGTGAAATATTTTATCATGACATTTTCAGTTCTCTGTGTCTATATTTTATTGAATTCCATTTATCAAGGATCACACTCCTGTGTCTTTTGTGCCAATGTGTACCAGATTTGAAAAGCTGATATATTATAATACAAAAGCATAAAATTTTATTTTTCAGTGCCAAATTAAAAATTAGCCATACATTTTTTTTTCCCAAAATAAACTAAAAGAAATAGTTTAAATCTCAGTTTTGAGGAATATAATCAAAATAACAGTAGATAGAAGGCATATGTTTTGTGTGTATATATATATATATATATAAATTGAAAGATTTTAATCGAAAACTATAAACTACTGTATGTACAAAAAAAAACATCTCTAACATATCTATTACAAATAAGTAACTATAGACCAAGACTAAGGATAAAAATAGAAGGTAACATATCACTACAATGGAAAGGGGGATGAGAAGAATATTAGGATACAAAAATCACAATTATAAAATATAAATAAAAATGAAAAAGAAACACGCAAAAATGAGAAAAAGCAATAATAATTATTAGCTCAAGATAAAAGATTAAGAATTGAGAGCAATCAATTGAAATTACACAAAAAATGGCAGTTAGTTCGAAATTGCATTCTCATCAGGACAGCCATACAATTTGAATTAAAACCAATAGAATAGCCAGTTTCTGACAATGGCGATAGTATTTAACTACACACACCATTAGAACTGTCTACTGGCTAGTGGAAGGAGAAAAAATAAACCAATTGTATTACAAATCAGAAAAATAGAAAAACCTCCTCGAACAGAAATATTAACTCAAAAGCACTGCTACCACGTGTAGGTTGAACATGCGACTGAGCATTTCACCTCACTTCGTCAATGCAAGTGGGCGCCGGAATGAATACATTTGAGCGAAACATAATATGTATGGAGACTTTCAAAAATAGTAATCAGTATAGGACTCAGGACAAGTGGAAATTAGTCTTTCGAAAGTAGTAAACAGTATTAGACTCAGGCCAAGTGGTAAGTTAGGTGATAAGAATGGGTGGAATTTACGAAAATGAGTTATCCAATCAAAGATAAATAATGCATGTGTAAAATTATTACGTGGTATATTTGAAATTATTAATAGTACTATTTACAAATACTTCCGGATATTGGTAATTTTGACAAATGCGTTTAAGATTATTGATGTGGAGAAAGTTAAACTGAGGATCAGAAAGTCGATGTATTCGAAATAGCTGGTTTAAAATGATGTTTCTAAACAATTGAATAGAATTACAAGATTGATATGATAGCAGCTTTATGATAGTGGAGTTGTAACAATCTTTTTTATCGCATAGATTGGTGATTACATGATTATTGAGGGTATCTAAATTTAGGTCTAAAAAATTTACAGTTTGACTAATGCTAGGCTCATTAGGAATTAATTCTAAGTTAGATGGGTAAAAATCAATATTAATTGGATAGAAATCATCAATGATAATACAAATTAAGTCATCAACATATCAATATATAATATATGAATTAGAGTTAAAATGACATTCATAATAATAAAGATATAAGTTAGCGAGAATACTACTACTACAGCCACCTTGTGGTACCCCAGATATTTGATAAATAAATGTTATCACCTTGGATAATATAATTGTTGTATAACACAAAGTGCAAGAGCATAGGAAAGTTTTTGACATTAAATGCAACATTATTGGAAGATAGATAGTCATGATAAAGAGAGATAATAACTTTATATAAATCTTTAATGACAATATTATTAAAAAGGTCTTTAAAATCAAAGGTATGGAAACCAAGAATTTGTGGAAGCTTGCTAAGGTGATTTACTAAATCAAAACTATTGTTCAAAATGAAATATCCTGAATTCCTAAATTTAAGAGATTCATTAATTCTATTTAAACAGTTAAGCAAGTACTTACTAGCTGTAGTAGTAAAGGTATTATGGCCACAAGTGACCATTATAAAATTGAGAGATGATTTGTGGAATTTAGGAACCAAAGTAACATAAGGAAATTTAAAAAACTTACAATTAATATTTAATTGTGTATATAATTTTAGCATTTTAGTTTTTATTTTGTAAACTGATTATTAATGGATTTAAAAATTTGATTATTTTTTAAGTAATTCTGTAACAGAGAAACATAATATTTTTTACAAATGAAGGCATAATTATTAGAAACTTTATCTACATAAGTTATGACTAAATGTTGTTGTAGTTCTTTAATAGCAGATAGGAGTGGTTTATAAGGATACCTAGACTTCGTTAATTTAATGTTTATAATATAACATTTTTAAGTAGATGTAAGGTAGTATACTTCCATAGATGGAATGCTTGAATAGGAATAAAATGTGAACAAGCAAGTTGATATATGAATTTATCAAAATCAAAAGATATAGACTGAAGAAGAAGTTGTTTGGGGTGATGGCAAAATGGAATGCAAAATTTAGACCCTTTATTCATAATTTCCCTAAGTATATGATCCTTAACTGTACTGAGATCCCCAGTAATAATGTGTCCATAAGAGGAGTTGACATAAGGGGTTAGATTTTTATCCCTGCATACACATGATGTAAGGTCATCGGAGTTTAATGTCCTGGAAACTTCATTGTAATTGTAAATAGTTCTACCAATTGGTAAATTATATTTGAATGATTTTTGTATTTTGATATCATTTACTGGTAACAAGTGCTGATGTTTTGCAAATAAATTATTGAAGTTAAGAGAATTAAGAATAGGGTGTTTAAAAGAAATTACACAGTAAGCTATTTTAGTATGTGGATTTGGTGAATGGAGTAGATGGTAATTTAAGAAATTTGTACGTGAAAGTAGCAAATCATAAAATAAATGTTTAAAATGCTCATGAGTTAATTTTAATTTTAAAAAATTAGTATAAGCAATACTTAATTTGCATTTTCTGACTTTATATAACCAAGTTCTAACAGGTAGAAAATTGAAAGTTTGAGAATAATTATATTGTAATTTCAAAATGTCTGCATTGTAATCAATAGTTTTACTTAAGTTATTTTTTCCTTTGCCATTCTTATATCGCTTTTTACTAGGAATTGATGACTTTGAAAGCTGAAAAAGATGTTTATATACTGAAGATTTATTAGAATTGTATTCAAAACTATTGTTAACTACATTATTATTATTATAAATTTGATTTAAGCCATAGGGGAAGGGAATTTTATATTTTTTAATGTAATAATTTTTAAATACTTATCTATCAGTGAGTGAAATTTTAATATCTAAAATATGAAGGGATACATTTTTAAATCCATGTGTAGCAAAGTGCTAATATTTAAATTGATTTTTAGTAGGGAGATCATTAAAGACTTTATGGTCAAATTTTTTAATATGATCCCTGTGGACATTCATTCTCAGATGTAAAGGGTTGCTGGTTTGGCCAATATACGATAAGTTACAAATAGTACATTTAAGTTTGTATATGCAATTAAAAACTTTGCAGAATTTGTGTGAAGTGGAATTATTAATTTGTAATGGGTCAGCATAAGGACAAGTTTTGCACCTAAGATTGTTGCATCTATTGAAGGAATATGATTTAAATTGAGAATAGGTATGGTATTCTTCCAAATCGTCTATATATATATATATATATATATATATATATATATAAATAAAAATTGAAGGATTTTAATCGAAAATTATGCATAAACTACTGTATGTACAGTATATATATATATATATATATATATATATATATATATATATATATATATATATATATATATATATATATATATATATATATGTGTGTGTGTGTATATATATTATGAATTATACATCTTATTTGATTTAGTGACTGGCAAATATATTTATTCTTATTATTATTATATAATTTGATAAATATTGCCTGGTATTTTCAATTTATGTTGGGAATTGTTTAGACCGATATCAATTTACCAACAGTGTGCCATGGATAGTTTTGGATAAAATAATTGCCCAGCTAAAAATTATAACTTCAATAAATGTAAGAATAAAAATTGTAAAACCTGCTCATTTGCTTCTAACTCACAAATTACTAATCTAAATAGTCATAAGACTTTCTGTAAAATTTTTAATTGCATCTACAAATTATCCTATAACATTTGTAATTTATCTTATATAGGACAGACCAGTAATCCTATTCATCTACGTATGAATGTACATAGAGATCATGTCAAAAAATATATCCACAATAATAATTTTCTTCCTACTTCTAATAAAATTGAATATAAACATTTTGCTCATCATGGTTTTGAAAATATAACTATACATATTTTGGATATTAAAACAAATACTGCTGATAGATTGTACTTTGAAAACTTCTATACTAAATCACAATGTACTCTTTTTCCATATGGATTAAATCAATTATATCTCAATGGTAATATTGTAAAAAATAATTTTGTAGATAAAAAATATTCTATTTTTAATCACCTTTTTTTTAATCCTCTTTTACATAATAGTAAATTGGCTAAACTTAAAAGATTTAAATGCGGTAAAAGAAGCTCCCCCCCCCCCCCCAACATGATTATAAAGCGGAGATTAAAAGTATGCATCAACATTTCAACAACACATTTCAATGGAAATTTATAAAATCATGGGTATTTGCAGTTAAGAAAAAACAATTAAATACAGTTTATGCTATTTTCTTAAAGTTAAATCTTACTAATGAACATTTTAATCATATTTTCTATGATTTGCTCATTACTAGATCAAAATATTTAAAAATAAAACTTAATCAATTTCATAAAAATAACTGTTCTAATTCTTATTGCGTAATATCTTTTAAGCATCCTATTTATAATTCTATAAACTTTAAGAATTTATTTAATCATTTTCATCATTTATTGCCTGTAAAGGATTTGAATGTTACTAAAACTTTTAAATATAACAAGCCTATTGGAAGAACCATTTTTAATTACAATGCAATTTCAAAATCTCTCTCAGTCGACAAAGATTTCTCAACAAATGTAGATGGTGAATGTATTTGTAGTGTTGATAATTATGCTAATTTTATAAATCCACACTTGGGGCATGTAGTTACTGGAGACTTAGCCATTGTTAAAGATAAATCTTTAAGAACTATAATGCCATTTGGTACTAAATTCAGGTTACCTTCATGTAATAATTCTAAACATGTCTTAAAGTCAATCAATCTGGACCTTGATAAATTATTTATGGATTAGCTTCTAAATATGCTCAGCCTTTAGAGGCATTTAATATGTGAAAATTTACTATTTTAAGATCTATTAAAAATGCCATTTGTAGTATTAATTTATCTAGATCTATATATAATATGAATAATATAAAACACTCTGTTAATGATTTACATAGATCTTTTGTTATTACTTATGTTGATAAAGCCTCTAATAATTATGCTATTATTTGTAAAAAATTCTATATTCAATATCTGTTGGATTATTTAAAAAATAATAGTCTATTTAAAATTGATTCACACTCTGTTAATAGTATCAAATTGAAAATTATCAATATGTATAGTGATTTAGATATTAATAATAAATTTTTGAAATTTCCATATATTGTGCTTATACCTAAATTTCATAAAAATCCTATTAAATTTAGAACTGTAACTAGTGGTCATAATTCATACTCTACTACTGCTAGTAAATTATTACTAAATTATTTAAATGTACTAAATAGTAATTTACGAGATTCTAGTGATAACTACATTATTCTGAATAACAGTAAAGAATAAAAAAATAAATAAAAAAAACTTGTTAAAATAATAGGATTTCAAACTTTTGATTTTAAAGATCTATTTAATAATATTAAGATCACTGATCTATATGATGTCATTTTAGCTTTATGTAATGCTTATATCAATCTCATCTTACTAAATTTACCAATTTTCCCAAGCTTCTCCATTTTGTTCTTTTCAATAATTATATCTTTCAAGGTAATAAATTATACTTACAAGTCTCAGGTGTTCCACAAGGTGGCTGTAGTAGCAGTATGTTAGCTAATTTATACCTATATCAATATGAAAAATTCTTTACTTCAACAGATTATAAAATTTACAGATATGTAGAGAGAGATGATCTGATTTGTCTTGTATTTACTGATAACTAGGTCATAGATATAGATTTCTATCCAGATAATTTGGAATTAATACCTAATGAAACTACTATTAGTAATAATATTTATTATTTGGATTTAAATCTAATTATAGAACCTACTAATGGGATAGTTACTAATTTATATGATAAAAAAGATTTTTTTTTATTTAATATTAATAAATTATTACCTTTTAATTCCTGCAACTCGATTCAATTGTTTAGAATATTATACTTAATCAACTTTTTAGAATTTGTAGATTATCAGATAAAAAATTTCATGCTTTGCACATCAATAACCTCAAAATTACCAGTAAATTTTATAAATATCCAGCATATTTAGTAAATGGTACAGTTAATAAGTTTCGATTAGCCTAAAATTCTCACAATCTCTCCTTAGTATCTTATTTTAGCCGTACTTCTACATTCTCTTGAATTTATTATATTTTCATCTTTTTATCTTGCAGCTTTAACTGTAGAATATCTCATTTTATTGCTTTTACGCAGTACGGTTGTTATTATTCTCTTTGGCAACAGCAAATCACATCTTTTCATTTCTGCATATGGCAACATTGGTCTAGTCATATTTTGCTCGTCATGGTTGTACTAATGAAGTGTATTTTAAGGTATTTATGTTTCCTTTATTTTTCCAATCTATATGCTTGTCATCCATATAACACAAGTTTATAGATAAAATCTATCTTGTGTTTCAGAAACAAGCATTTTTGTGTTCATTTCGAAGGGATATATGGACTTGAAAAGAATTTTTTCGAAATGAACTTATCTTAAGCCTAAAGCTCTTCCACGTGCAAGCTTTTTTGCTTGATTTTTTTGTTTTCCTATTTTCATTCCTTACCTTTGAAATTTGTTGATTGTCTTTGTCTTTATGACCTGCATTACGCTTTATAATTTCCTCTTTATGGTTAAATTTCTTGTATTTTGTAGAAAATTTTGGGATAGTGTATTATGAGTTACTACTTACATTCTAACATTGGATTTACAATTTTATATTTATATATATATATATACACAGTGAAACCTCTCTAAAGAGACCACCCATTGTACCATAAAAAATCTGTCTTTCAGAGAGGTGATCTCTGAATAGAGGTAATGGATAAAGCAAAGTTTCATGCAATACATAGTACAAAAAAAAATTATTATTGCATTAGTTTATAATATGTCATGTCTATACAGCTTTAAAGAAGGAATTAATTGAAGTTTGTTTTGATTTTAACAATTTTTGTTTCTAAATATTCTTTGATCTCTTTAAACAAATTATTTATTTTAATAACATCTCTAGCAGGTATCAAACTTTCTATCAATCTATTGATTTCAACTAGTGCTTCTTGATATGAAATAGAAGCTTTAACTGGGGGAAGCTTGTCGTCTTAATCAGAATGAGCTCTGAAAATAGATAAAAAAATCTCGAATGTAGTATCATTCATTCTTACAAATGGTTGTAGAATTTATTTTTTCATAAAAATTTTAAAGTCTTACCTTTGTCGAGATTTTCCATAATACGATGCTCCCAGTCTTCAGATAGATCATCATAATACACAAGAGCTTCCTCATATTCATGTGATTTGGGGTCATAATCGACTTCAGCTGCGTTTGATAGCTTAATCCCTTCATCTTCTAAGGCACTGATATCATCAATGGATTTTTCTATGGATACATTGTTTAGTCCACAAGTACTGAAGCAATTGACAATTGTTTGTGTCTTTATGTTTTCCCACGCACATTTTATCCTTCGAATAGCGTTAAGTACATTGATGGATTTCACAATGTAGGAAGCATTTTTGGTCTCATCTATTAGCGAAATGAGCCTTTGTAAAACAAAACATCTGTATTCCATCTTGAAACAATGAATAATTCCCTGATCTAATAGCTGAATTTTGAATGTCATGTTAGGAGGGAGAAGCTGAAGCTTCACACATTTCAACTATGCATGATACAAATGACATGGAGCATTATCCAAAATAAGGATAATGTTTCTACTCTGTGCGGTCATCTTTTTGTCAAAGTCATGTAACCAATTTTTAAAAAGTGGTCAATGCCATCCACTACTTTTTTTTAGATTTTCAAATCACTCCTATTTTTGACACATCAACATTTTCAAAGCAATGAGGCTTTTGAGAATTCCATATTATGATTGGATTTTCTTTCTCTCCGGCATTCGCACAAAGGGCAACAGTAAGTCGCTGTTTGGCCTGTTTCCCTCCTTTTACTTCAACTGTTTTCTCTATGAGAGTTTTGGTGGGCAAGGCAAGGAAGAAGTCTCATCCAGATTATAATTGTTATAATCTGAATATCCTGCCAGAATCAATGGAAGATGAGATTTCCACTCTATTACCACCTCTTTATCTACAGCAGCCGATTCTCCGCAAATAAATTTGAAGATGATGTTGTTTCTGTGACAAAACTTCTCCAGCCACCCATTGCTTACACAAAAATATTTGTCTCCTATAGCTTCTGCAATTTGAATGGTCTTCTCTTTCACCAAAGTTCCACTCAACAGGATATGTTTTGACCTTGCACACTTAAACCATTGCAATACAGCTTCATTCAGCTACCTAAAGTTTTCCTTCCTCTTTCTTTTAATACTGCAAGATTTTAAATTCCTCATACTCTTTTAACATAAAATCTTTCAACGTATTGTTTATTTGCATTTTGCTACAATTAAACTGTGTTGCCAATTTCCTCTCTGATGTTCCATTCTCGTGTACTCTTAAAACTTTCATTTTGTCTTCCAAAGTTAACACAATTCTCTTAGACATATGTAAATTTAGTACACACAGCAAGAAAAACATGATGTGCACTTTGACGCGAATATGCACTGTGTTAACTTCCACTGTTAAACAAAACTGAGGTGATAACAACGAGTCTTTCCAAAAAAAAAGCAACAGATTCGAAATAAAACTGGAATCTGAACTCCCCCTCCCCCGTGAAAAAGGCTCCTGTACTTTACAGGGTGTCTGTCACTTGGCCAATTCCAGGAAAGGGAACAATGGCCCTTCTCCCTCCAACTAGCTGAGCCTTCCGGAGAGAAGAGGGATTTCGAGATTCCCCCAGGGAAGTAATCCTACCCTTCGACTGAAAAGTTGAAAAGTGGTCTTTCAGGAAGGGAGACTGGAAATAGTGATCCTTTAATGGAAGGAAAATTAATATTGAGCCTATAGCCAGAAATTATAGACCAGAAATAAATGGTCTTTATGAGAGGTGGTCTCTTTATAGAGGTGGTCTTTCAGAGAGGTTTGACTGTGTACATATATATATACATATAAAATTCAGTTTTATGTTTGTTTGTTTTTTATTTACATAAGTACAAAAAATTTTACAGAAACTAATTATGTTTTTATCATAAATCTAGGCCATACTGCAGACAATAAGAACACCCACATCCACTGCATCCCTAACGTTATCATTCAAGGATCTCATAGAAAAAAAGGTATGTGTTTTATGTTCTCTAAAATTTATTGCACATTGAATAATTAAAAAAATATGAATTTATAATTTTATTTTATTTTTAATTGCAATATTACATTTTAAAGTTTTAATAACAAAATATAACCATTTGAGATGTTCAACTAATTTTCTTTCATTTTGTTGTAAACAATTAATATTAAGTTCTACTTAAAGCCAGATAACTGGTTAAACCCAGTTAAAAAATTTTGCATAAAATTTATTCATAATGCTCTATATAGATTTAGGGGAAGTACAAATTGTGTAACTGGCAGAGCATTTGTTGGATTAAATACTTAATTATAACAGTGACAAAACTCTTTGTGAGAACAGGGTGCAGAATAAGAATTTTTCTTACTATTATGTTTGAAATCTCACTTGAGTTAGGCCTAACAAATACAAAGTTTTTCAGCAAATAAGTCCATAACTTGGGTGAATAAAAAGCAAGAAATAACACAGATGTAATAATAAAGACAGAAGAAGTATTTCAAAATTCAGACTGTGTTTTATTCAAAACTTCATAATCTTGCCAGGAGACACTTTACACTGTGAAATTGGCATGAGCAGCATTCCAAAGTGAGCAATATTTACAGTATATACAATGAGCTATCAATGCTCAGAAAAGATTTTGTCTAAATTTAAGAACTTGGCATGGTAATCAGGGAAATAGCTATGCATAAACAGTATACCTTTGCAGTTGACATGTACTTCCAAAAGTCCACCTTTTACCAGTGATACGTCAAGCACTCTTTAACTTGACTTAAATGTCAGCTGCAAATGTGGTTTCTGTATTAAAGTAGTGGATCCAGGTCAACATTAAAATGTTTTGGCAAACACTTTATCATTAAACCAAGATCATTATAAATCAGAAAAACAATTGACCAGATTTATTGAGACCACTCTATCATCATGATTATTAGACACTGACAAAATCTAATAACCGATTCACATAGAAGGATTAATTCTTCCTATCTCTGTTGTCCTGTAAAGTTCTATTTATACCCAAGGATGAGACCTTCCCAGAGTATGTAAATTACTAGAATCACTCTTAAATATGCAGATTTTTTTTATGTGTCAAGAATTTGATTTACATGAAGCACTTGCCAGAAGAACAAACACCATGATGAGAATGAAGTGAGTTGAAATGAATTTTTGATTTGAACTTCGCTCAAGAGAATTGTGAATCACAGTGTTTGTTTACATTTTTCTAGCAAAATATATTCAAAAATTAAATAAATTTCAAATCAGTTTCATGCTAGAACTGATTTCTTGGTCTCTATAGAGGTTCAAAAAATTATGGCATATAAAACATTTTCTTGCTGCCATTGCAAGTATCAGTTATTCCATGTTGATGAGTTTTAGTTTTCTAAGCATTTTTTATGAATAAATATTTTATAGTAGAAATATTCCAAAGAAAATAATATTCGTGAATGTGTCGAAAAGATCAGAACCAGAACTCCTAAATAACATCTGTGTACCAAATGCCAGTGACCAAGTCGCATTTGAATTTTAATATAAATTAAACTACTCAGCTGACTTCTATGGTGAACTGCAATAGATAAATATTTTTCTCTCTTAATACCATGTTATTTTTCAAACCAACATCAGTAACATAAATTTAATAATACAATCATCTAAATAATTTGGCATCACGTTTGATGTTAAAATAGCAAAATTAAGCACACATCCACAACAGAAGGTCTTTATTTCACTTCCTATAAGACGTACAAAAGTTGTACAAAACACTTCCTATAAGACATACAAAAGACGTACAAAACATTGTTTACGGTTCATCCTTGTCTAAACGTAGATTCTTTTGTAAATTGTATTTATGCAAATTTTGTCACTATATCTGGTCTATATATGAACGATTCAAACTTTATTTCTGTGTAGCCACTGATGAAGACCGTATTTATGCTCGAAAGCGCTATGACCTTTTTTTAAACTTTTGTACATCTTATAGGAAGTGAAATAAAGACCTTCTGTTGTGGATGTGTGCTTAATTTTGCTATAATACAATCATCTGTTTTATACTGCATAATATTATACATTTTTGGTGATCAGAATGGGATATGTCAATGAAATTCAGCACAGAATAATTTAATGATGTCCGTCTGAGGAAATTACAATATGCTGCATTAGTCCAGTGATAGATGACTTATTTAAATGTAGTTTTATATTTATCAACCTGCCACACCATATACATAAATGTACTAATGCGCTTTATGATTATATCATGATTAATCTTTAATATTTGTCAGTTTAATGCATGAACTTAAGCAATCTAATGTACTTGAAATGTCTTGATTTTCTAAAATATTTCTTTTTCTAGGCACAAGAAAGCAACATTCTCTTTATGCCTGTCCCTGGACGTTACCAAGAAGGAAAACAAGTTCATCGATTTGGAAGCAATCTTTTGTATTTAGACAGAGGTGTAATTTTTGTTTTTAACCAAAAAACTTGGGTGCCCACATCATTACAAAGTCTGCTAGATACTGCAGGATAGAATGTTATCTTATCTAAATATTTTGTAAATAGTTTTATGTACAATAATTTTAGCATAAAGTATTTATATATTAAAATAAAAAGTTTTCTTGTTTCTTTTAAAAAAAATTCTTATGCACAAGTGTTTTCTTTATTTACAGTGCTTATTGTGTATTCCAAAAAATATAGTCCTCTGGTTAATAAGCAGTCTTCTATTACTTTATGGGAAAACAAGATATTGGTCTTGCTTCTGTAATGTTGGATTAAAATTGTAGTTATATTGTACCTATTCACGTAAAATATCAACAACTTTCTTCACCTGATGGAAGTCCTTGTCAGCATTTGCTAATAAGAATAGCATCAATCACTTAGTATTAGTATCCACATAGTACTGTTCAGGTATGGTGTAAACAGTTCATATGATCAGAACTAATTATTTTGAGTTCCTACTGAAATAATTTAAAAAATAAAAACAAATCCAGAGTTCAATAATAAAAGAAAACTATTTGAGAAGTTCAGTTGATTTTCATCATTGCATGCATGAAAAAAAATTAATTTCGAACAAAATTAGTTTTTAAATTTTGAACAAAAATTAAACTGCTGAGAACCTCTATTGATTCTGCCTTTCTATGATTAGTATATATGGTTGTCTTACATTTATTTTTCATAGCTTAGTTATAAACAGGGTTTGTAGTGACTCTGGAAATCGGAAAAATCGTGAATTTACAGAGAATATGAAATTGGACTAAAATTGCAGGGAAAATCGCTTTTTTGTTCAAAATTCTGAAAAAATCAGGGAATTTTCAACTTGCCAACCTGCCGATTATTACGGATTCTCCATAGTTTCCACGGAAAACATCATACTGCAGATTACGGGATTTGCATAGTTACTTATGGAAAATTGTCTTCTGTGAAGGCCAATGTAAATTTACAGCCACATGCAGGGTAATGTCAACCAAATCGACGTAATAATGGAGATTTACGGCCGCATGGACATTAATGCCAATCAAATTAACATGACAACAGGACTTTATGGCTATGTGCGCGTTAATGCATTACCATCTCCACTAGTGAAGATGGTAATGGTTAATGTCACAACGGGGATTTACGACCTCATGCACGGTAATGCCAATAAAATCACCGTGACGATGATTTACACGTGCGTAGAATGTAAAAGATCTTTTTTTTTTCATGAAAGTAATAATAGTAAGTTAAATTTCGCATAAATCGCTGAACGGTTAATTTTATAATTTGCACATAAACAGTGCAATTGCACAATTCATTTTATGTTCTCGTGAATCGCCAAGAGTCAATTAGTATCCTTTTCCATCTATCTTCATCTTCTAAATATTGCATATTAGATTGACTAAACTAGCTTATTTTTATATTCTGATTAATTATTAAGGTTAATTTTTTAATTATTTTCGCATAAACAGTGTGATTACGCAATTCCCTTTATGTTCTCGTGAATCGCCGAGAGTTCATTAGTATCTTTTCCATCCATCCCCATCTTCTAAATGTTACATATTAAAATGATTAAACTAGCTTTTCTTTATATTGTGGCTATTATTAAGGATGAACTTTTTAATTATTTTTGCATATATTCACCTGAATCATCGAGAGTCCATTAGTATATTTTCCCAGTTTGCTTTCTTCTAAATGTTGCATATTAGATTGACTTGACTAGTTTTTTTTATATTTAGGTTACTTATTAAGGTTAATTTTTTTTATTAATTTTGCATAATACATATTTTCCTATTTTGAAAAATGGGTATGAACCTTTTGATGGGATATTTTCCAAAAAGTGGTATTAAAATAATGATTTAGGCAAATAAAAAAGCAACCATTTTGGCAAGGATATATTAAAATTGATATATTCACATCTATAAATACATTGCTATATTATATTTTTTTAAAGATTCATATTTGTTATCATTAGTGAAACCTTATGCTTTATCAAACAGAAATGTTTACTTTCAATATAAAGTACTTTTAACTGGATAAAAACTTATAATACAAATATATATATTAAAGCATAATTATATATGTGTTTAAATAATTTTATGCATATGCAGTTTTGTATTATGTGAGTATATATATTTCATTTCTTAACCTGACTACTGAAAAAGTCTTAAAACTACTGATATTTTCTTTTTTCACTACTGAAATCTTCGTTAGCTGAGTGGCATCACTATAATGATTGAAACTGTTAAGCTTTGGGATCATTGAGTGATAAATTAACCCTTTTATGCATGATTATGCAAACTTTTGTCTCATGCTGCCATAGAAAATATGAAGTTTCACTCGAAAAAGTTTTCACTCGAATTTCAAAATATTCTATCTAGTTCTAGATTTTTTTATAACAAAGCCTGATATAAAGTTTCATGCAAATCCATCAGTATTTATGGCAGCTATCGTGTACACTAGCAATTGACAACAGATAGATATTACTCTAAAATAGTCAAAATGTGTTCAGCAAATCCTAAAACATGTATTGGCATCAAAATCTCAAAACAGAAAATATTTGTGAAAACAATACTTTCTCTATTCTATAGTATGAGAAAGTAAAAAATATGGGGACATTTTGCCAGCGAATTGAGGTGTGTGTGTGGGGGAGAGGTCGACAGAAAAAATACCTATTGATAATCATGGACAAACAGTCGATCATGCAATTAAAGGTCTTGAACAAAGAAACTTCGTAACCAAACAGGAAATAATACCCATCTACCTACAGGATAAAAGAAAAACTGCTTTCCCACAAACCAAAATTAATGAAACAACAAACATTAGTTCAAATGTTTAAATAAAATGATAAAATGTAAACTTTCATTTTCTTTTCATTTCTTGTATATGTATATTTTTTAATGGGTTAACTTTTTGTCATTATTTTTACTAAAAATAATGTTTTATAGTGTATTTAGCTGATATTAAGTTTGAATTTTATCCAAACCCTATAATCCGGAAAATTCTAAATTCCGAAATTAGCAAAGTTCAGATTTTCGAGGTTGTACTGTATATGCAGATAAAATTGTATACAAATATAAAAAATTTGAAGCTATTTTGAATGGGGTTTTTTCTCACTGTCATGTATTCATGGTAAATATCAGTTAAATCTAAAATTGTTTTTTGAAATTGGCGTTAAAATAGTAGTACACAGTACCTGGGATTTTGAAGACAACAGGGAAAACCTGGAAAACTCAGAGAATTTCGTTTTGAAAAATGGGCATGAACCCTGATAAATCTATTGTATTTTGTTAATCAAATAAAATCTGAAGAAATAATTTATTACAGAAAAGAAACACTTTTAATGTTTTTACATAACATTAAAAGATAACAATTTGCCTTTTTAATAAAGTAAAATAAAGCTTCGGAAAATTAACTAATTACAAATAAAATAAAATGTTTACATAACTATTTTTGCTTAATTTAAATTAAATTTCTCAAACTACTGCAAAAATAAACAACCATTAAGTAAAAATCTCCATGGAAAAATCAAAGCACATAATAAAGTAATAATAGTATTGATCAGTTTTGAAAGCATAAAACATCCTTCTTAGGATAAAAAGATACCTTTTTGCTTTTGCTGTTGTTATTGTTGAACTTTTATCTTGAAGAATATTATTTTTTGCCTCTGAAACCAGTTGATATCATTACTATTTTGTTATATGATGCAATTTTATCATTAATTAATTTTAGTTTTTATGTGTTTTACCTCTCTAACTCAGATAAGATGATTAAAATAAGATATAATTTGTAATAAAAAAATTACAAACATGTGGTTGTATAAATATTACTCTAAATAGTTTAAAAGTAAATTCTAAATAAATTTTGAGCAAACCAAAAGGTTGACAAAATGAGCACCAAGAAATCTGCTTAGGAATTTAGGAAAATTGCATCAGAATAGCAATCAAAGGTATATAATTTAGGAGCTCACTGACCTTCACAGGAACTAAACTCATGTAGCTCAATAAATTTAGCCTAATTTACAATTAATCAGACTTTCTAAAGAAATTTCTCTGTCTGAGAGCTACCTGAGACCTCCCTTCATACACACATGGTGGCAAAATACTTAGAACAGCTTTATATTTATAAGCAAGGTCTTTTAATATTGACTTTGCTTATAAATATTGATAAGTATTTAGAACTTTATCTTGTAAGGCTTATTTTAAACCCTTACAATATGAATAAATTTATCGTTTCAGGTAGTAATAACAGGTTTTAACCTCCAGAAAAAATTTCTGAATTTACACTCAATCTTTAAATGAAAATCCCTGAATTGAGAAAATTTTGTGCAAACTTCCAGAGCTTAAATTACTATATTTTGTGGTCCTTTTATTTAATGAAGCAAAATTCAGTAAATAAAGCATTTAGAAGGAAAATTCAGTCAATTTGATAAACAATCAAAATATTTTCAGTTTTAAGTATAATAGGGAAAAGAGTCCTTTCCTGATATTTTGAGATGAATTTAAATATTTGGAGGATGCTGAGCTTTCCCTATAACATCTGAGACACATGATTCAGTTCTGATAACTAATTATGACTTTATTCCTTGTACTTATTGTTAATTTCTTATTTGTTGCATGCATGTTATAATTTTAAGCATTTAATGTTCTTGCATAAAAATTTATGTTGCAGCAGCTTTTGATCCTTTGACTATCAATCATTTTATTTATCACTCCTTTACTCAAATATATTGTAATTGTACCTACAAAGCCACTGTAATATCAAGATTCACAACACATATAGCAATATCTTCAGGTCTGCAAGAAAAAGTTCCAATAATTTTTTCAACTGATTCTCTTTGTAGGTTTGAATGGAGATCTGGAGTATTACATAAACAAATTGCTATGTGTAATCAAGCCATAAATTTTTTTATGTGGTTGTCACCTTACCTGGAATACTTAGAATTGTCATGAAATTTGAAAAATGGAACGAAAGTTTAAAATCTGCAAAGGGCAGAATTTTAACGTTTTAGCTAACATGTTAAAATTTATTTTATCAAGTTTTCTGGATATTTTGCTTATCTCTAGACAAGGATGATATATATTAGAATTGTCATGATATTTGAAAAATGGAACGAAGGTTTAAAATCTGCAAAGGGCAGAATTTTAACATTTTAGCTAACATGTTAAAATTTATTTTATCAAGTTCTCTGGATATACTGGATATTTTGCTTATCTCTAGACAAGGATAATATATTGAAAGTATTTAAACTTACAGTTCCATTTCTTAAATTTCCTAATTTTCTTAAGAAAATTTCAATAATCTCTTAAAACTACTCATGGAAAAGTCAGAAATTGTTTATTGTGTGACAACTCTGTTTAATAATTTAAAATGAATAATGAAGCCTTTAAGAAATGCAGGGTGTCCCAAAAAGATTGAAACACTCTTTAATTCTTTATCTGTTGGAGATAAGTGGGCAATGTAAATTGCAAAAATGTTGAAAGTAAGGTAGGAAATAAGACTACATTAATGAAGTAGTCCTCCCATTAATTTTCAAAAAGTTACACTTTTTTAATTTTTATACGACACCCTTAGACAAATTTGGTCAATCAGAAAATTTTTATTTTTAATGCAACAAGATCATTAAAAAAACTGCATATCTGTATCTTTAAAATCAACTGAATTTTGATAAAGGAAAAAATCTGACTTATGCCATTTTTCCGTACCATGTGTAAGGCTGTTTCATCAGTGAAAATAGAGATCATAAACAAATTGACGATGAAAATTGTTTAGATAAAAAGAAATACTTAATTATTGAAAAAGTACTTAGTTATTGAAAAGTACTTAAGAATTCGCGATTGCATCATGAGCCTATGCAGAATTCACAAAAATGTCTCGGTATTATAATCCAGTTTTACCTTATTTGTGATATGTCACAAATTTATATTTCTAATTTGATATATGGTACCCATTCACAATTTTCAATTAAATATAACTTGCTCAATTTTAAAGATACAGATATGTGGGTTTTTTTTTTTAATGATCTTGTTGCATTAAAATAAAAAATTTCTGATTGACCAAATTTGTCTAAGGCGGTCGTATAAAAATTTAAAAAGTGTAACTTTTTGAAAATTAATGGGAGGACTATTTCATTAATGTAATCTTATTTCCTACCTTATTTTCAACATTTTTGCAATTTACATTGCCCACTTATCTCTAACAGGTAAAGAATTAAAGTGTGTTTCAATCTTTTTGGGACACCCTGTATATGCATATGAAAGATAATCTAATCAGGCAAAAATTGGTCATTAACAGCTCTTTAATATTCACTTTTAGCAGGATGGATTCAAATTTTGAGAAATTTCTGCAACCTACAATTTAAAGTTCTCTGTCCGTAATTCTATAAATAAGATAAGACAACCTGTGTAACCAAGATTCTAAACCACTAAACACATGCATGCACTCTCGAGGATCCCTTCTCTCGTATCTGAGATTCGAAAGCTTAAAGCACTAACAAAATATGATTTACTAAATTGAAAGCAATATAATAAAACATATAAAATTCCAGATGCAATATGTTAAATGTATAGTACTACATCTAAACATATATTTTTGTATATATAATTATTTTTTTCAAATTATTTCAAATTTTTTTCTTGTCTGAATTTTGAAGAAATTAAACAGCAATAAAACATCACCTTTTTTAATATGTTACTTTCTGTTTGACCACATTTAATTTATACATATGAACAGCTGTTTCTCTCAGATCAAAATTTTTTTAATCTTTCCAGAACAAAAACTAATAGGAATGAAAAAATTTATAATGTGGTATCCATCAAATATTCCAGTAAAAATGGGTTAATGTGTTATTACTTTCCACAAAATGACTAGTTTTTAAAACCAAGTTTTTTACTTTGTGTTACTAATCAAGTTTATGATAAGATAGTTTTTCTCCCAGTGGTAGAAATAAAATTGATGATTAGAACTTGTTCTGCGGGCACGCCGGTCGAACTCGCAAAGCAATCTCCGGTAGTTGATGAGTGTTAATGATTAGGGAACAGTCCCAATTGGCATATTACACCTATGTAACAGTGGTTGAGTACAAGGTGTGTCCTAGGGGATAAGAGATTGCCCCAACGGGAGTATTATGTCTGCATAGTATGCGGAAAGGAAGAGCTCTGTGAGTAGGAGATGAAGCCTTCCAACTCACAGATTTAACAGGGGTTGGTGAGCGTTAGCGAACAGGAGGCAGAGCCCCCTAGTTCTCTGAAAATAAACATAAAAAACCTTTGTTCTTGCTTCACAAAATTATTTTTACAGGCAGATCTTACAGAAAGATATACCAACATACTATTTTTATCCTGTTTCAACAATCGATTAAACACAATGATGAACATGAAGTTTTCAAAAATTTCTGTAATCTTATATCGATGGAGTTAGAATACTTTTAACTCCATGCTTATATCCCAAGGTCATACCTGAATCCAATCGAAAATGCAATACGGTTTATTCATAAAATTTATTTTTATATCCATGTTTTTATTAGTTAAATAATTTTATTATAAATTAGTTAATGAAAGTTAGTTAAATAAACATTATATAAATGCATTTGAATTCCATTGCTAAGCAGCATATTTTCTTCAAAGGAATTTTCTGAAAATATATTTCCTGCATAATGCTATTTATATAGAAGGTTTAATTGAACTTTTTTTATCTCGACAACCAAGGGTTCTAGAAACTCAAAATACTGAGTGGTTGAGGTAAACATACCTTGTGCTCGCTCGGCTGCCGGGTTGTGGGTTTAATTCCAACCTGTGGATACAGATGTGTTGTTGGGCATAGTGTGTTTCACCCCTACTGTTACACTGGGGCAGCGTCTTATGACGGCTAAATGGTAAATGATTGTGGCCAATGTATAGGTGAATGATTGATTGTATCAAGTGCCTGGCCATTAACAAATAAATAATTATATAATTATTTTGGTATATACCAAAAGTGTTTGTATAAAGCACATGTTTCTGGTGTTATAAACTAGTTATCTATTCTGAAATACCCTGTACATGTTAAGAAATACAGTAATTTAGAATATGTATTTTGCTAGTTCACAGTTTTTTTTTTTTTATTTCCGGCCGCCCAAATTGCTGCTCTCAGTCTTCAGATGAGTCGGTCAGCCTGGGCTTTCGACAGGTTTTTTATTCAAGTTAATTTGGGTTTTTCCAATCATACCCAAAAAAGGACACTAGGCACAAATGGACACATGTTTTCCACCATGCTCACACTTTGCTTAAAATGTTTTACAAAATTATTTGAAATTTTTTTTAAATATGAACTATATATTTTGTTGTAAATAATTTTGAGAACATATGCGCAATAAGTATTACTGACATTTCATTATTTACAATATCATAATTTCTAAAGTTTATCTTTGCAAGAAGCATTAGCAATACAGGAAGAATTATCGGATGATGAAGAGTTCTAGAATGTGGACATATATATTTCTCCATCATCAAGGGTACTTCGAGATAAAATTTGGAAACCACTGCTTGAAAGGAAATCACTGGCAGCTCATGATTTCAGGAATGGGTGAAATAAATTCAATGGCAGGATTCTCCACCTCCTTGACAACAAGCATCATCAAAATATATTATACTACTGGCACAAATGTTGTCAAATATTATCTCAAAATAGCCCAACGAGTCTGAAAAATTCACCAAATAATAATAATAATATCCCATTTAACAAATAACTTTAAGTGAAGTAGCACTTTACAAATGTCACCTGACAAGCCACCACTGAAGGAAATTTTTACATTCAAAAGAATAATTTCCATTTATAACCTTTTATTGAAAATTGCTATTTAAGAGGGAAGTTATTTCTACTAAGTTTTTATTGAAAAGAAACAGTACATATTTATTAAAGAATGATTATTTTATATTCTAAGTTTACATTACAGGTAAATCAGGAGAGACAAAAATAATCTTGTTTGCAATAAACAGAAATAAAGATTTACAAAATGTCCAATGAAACTGTAATCAATGTTAAACAAAATATATAAACTATATAAATTAAAAATGATATAACAATTGCATTTTTATATGTCATTAAATTTGATTAAACCTATGATGGATAAATTGAATAAAAGTAGTGTGATTTGCAATTCAATAAACAAATTGTTTGTTACAGGCATGAGATTCGTAAATTTCCTTAAATTTGAAATACATATACAAAATCTTAATGCATTTTATGATAACACGAATATATATATATATTGGATACTGTATATATATAATAAAAATTTTAAAAGAAAAAAATCATGAGTATATATTTAAAAGAAATAATAAAAATCAATTTTGGATATTTTGATAATATGTTTTATATTTTCCAATACAAAAATTAATTTAAAGTTATAGTAAAATGAATGCATGACAGTTTCTGCAATGCTAATCACTGAAATATGTGAAAAAAGAAATAGATGAATAGAAAATTAGACATCAGTCTTTTTATGGGTCAATATCACCAAATATCTAGTTTTTACATAAAAAAATAAAAGAAAAAAATTCTAGTCACAACTGTCTCAGTTTTTAAAATAAAAAAATAATGTCATGATTAATTACACATATTGCCAAAATCTTTATTCCTCTTTTTGCAAAAGGTAGATTTTAGCAGAAAGTAATATCACACTAAACTGTTTTTTGATCCTTATTTCATATTTTCAGAAATTCCAAAAACATTCTTATAAACCTAGAACCTTCTACATATATATTTCCAAACAGCGATGAAAACTGGTACCACTGGTTCTCAGAAATTGTTTGTTTTAATTTAGGGTCTAGAGAACTGAATGTAATGAGAAATATTTGGAATCAATTATAAAATATATTTCAAGAAATCAAATAAGATAGATTTATCTCTGACATCAAAGTAGCAAATACATACCTGATAAATATATATTATAATTATTTATTACTTTTCTGAGCATATCATGAATGACATGTTTTTTAAAAGAGATAATAGTTTCATATAAAATAAGTTGCTAAAATTTTAGCATCTCATTAAAGTAGACACCCCTTTTACTCTGAATCATTATTAAGCAATCAGCTGACCAGAATAAATTAGAAAGTATGATATGCCACAAAAGTTTAAATTTATCAAAAGTATATTGTGCCATAAAGTTTAAATTCCCACAAAATTTTAAATATTTTTGTTTAAATTATAAAGACTGACTTGATATGCATTTTGATTTTTTTTTTCATTTTTAATAATTGATTTTTTAATAAAAATACATATTGAATAATCACAGAACTTGCCTGTAGGGAGTGTTCCCAAAAATTAGGAATATAAACCATTGCAGATAACAGCATGCATGCCCAAGAATATGGAATAATCTTATATTCATTTACCACACTAATTTTTTTTATGTTTGAAAGTATTAAAACCTGATATTAACAATTCTTAAATAACTTATTTGAATATTACTGATTTATTCAGCAACAGTTCATGTATTGCTATTATTTACATCAAAGTAGTTCAGACATTTACAGAAGACATTCCACAAACCACAAATATGAAAATGTTTCTTCATATTTTAACAGCTATCAGTTTGGAATTAATACAAATTTACAACATACAATATTTTGATAAAACTAAAATAACTTAGTTAAAAACAACATACAACACAAAATTAATAGAGTCGACCGGTTTCAAAGGCAAGAAATAGCCTTCTTTATCAGGACATACAAGAAGTGCAACCTTTACTTGTAAAAGCTAGATTGGAAACTGGTGTTAAACAGTAAACGTGACTAAAGAAGGAAACAGGGGGGGGGGGGGGGGGGGGTGCCAATGGCAAGAAGGGAAGAAAAGGAGTGTAAAACTAAGGAGAGAAGTAGGATGCTATGACTGAATGATAAAATACCAACAAGGAAAGTAAATGTCTAACAAAGAATTCAAAGCACTTGTTCAGTGAGTAAAACAATGATAAAGTGTCCCATTAAAAATGGCAACTAACAAGTTTTGGAAGCAATATGAGCCATCCATACCAGCGGTAAAAAACAATTTTTAAACAAATTTGAAAAATAAGTAGAACAGACAATAAAAGAACTAACTGATTTTGGAAGCTAAAAGAGTTAACATTATCAAAGTCAAGAAAACTTTAGAAAAATTAAAATTCAGGATACATAGGAAGAAAATTACTGAAATAATAAAAAGAAAGAAGCGTGAAATATTAAACCAGAGATTCCTATGCAGAAGAAAAGAAAGGACAATTATCATTAATAAGAGAGTTTAACAGAAAAACAATCGAGAAACTTTCAAGAAAGTCCTATTCAAGAATAGAATTAGGAGTAAAAATGGCCTTAGCTTCTGAAAAATTAAAAACATGATTCGAGTCCCAAGTAATTTTTCCAGAAGTTAAGATCAGTTTTACTCCTAATTCCATTTTTAAAGTGGGCATTCTTGATAGTTTCTCGATTGTTTCTCAGTCAAACTCCCTTATTAACGATAATTGCTCTTTCTTCTCTTCTGCATGGAAGTCCCTAGTTTTCAATTTCGTTTACTTACTTCTTATTACTATTTTTGATGTAAATAACATTTATACTTGGTGTATTTGTTGCAGAAATTAAAGCATTATGAAAAATGTGAACACTTTAGAAACTTATACCTCCGAACCTAATAAATAAAAATATAAATAATTTTTCTTGTTTTGTTGGAAATATGGTCCAGATTATGAATATGTAAAAATAATTTCAATATTTTAAACTTTTTTCTTTCAGAAAAAACTTCAAAAAGTATCTGTCTGAGCGAGTGTTTTTTTCATTTTTCTTGCTTTTATGCGAAATATCTTAATTAAAAAAGATAGATATAAATTGCAAATGCCAAAAATATGCATTAGGAAATTTAGTTTCTTAATCAATCTTTTTTATAAAGCTCCTACAGTTTTTAAGTCATTACTTTGTCAAATTGAAGAAGATTGAAAATTTTCCATTTTTCAAGTTTGTAATGCTTATATCTCAAAACCTAAATGTGCTAGCTCAAAACAATAAGCAAGAATTTGTAACTCTTTGAAAGCTCTGCATTTGATAATTGGATCAAGCTTTTAGTTTTTCAAAGTATAGTAGATATAATTTCGATATTTTGGTATTGTAACCTGGATTTTCTAATGGGTGGAAAAGTAATATTTAAAATATCACAATTGTTGCGACTCAATCTGTTTGTATAAGTAAGAGATATTTTATTTTATTTAAAAAAATTAGGAGGATAAATGAACTCAGGGACCTTAAAGATGCTTCATGATTGGTGAGGGTTGAACAGAATATATGGAGATATATGTATTCAACTATATATTTATGTACTGTCAGGCAAGTTTATAGATTAACTTGAATATAAAATCTTACTAGATATAGTTTAATTTATATACAGCCAAGCAAGTTGGTAAAATAATGTGATATTTTGAAGCAAAGTCTACAGTCAGAATATCCAGATGAAATTGGAGTTTCTAGATAAAATTGGTGCAAAAAGTAAAAGTGTAAGCTAGCTATAAACAGACAGTGAGTAATTTGTAGCACTTTAAAAGTCTGTAAATGAAACTAATTAGTCTGAAAAAATTGAATTACCTTATTGAACTTTACTGAAGTTTTATTTTACAAAACATTATTCATGTAAAATAATCTCAGTTCTATTGGACTGGAGCCATCACCCATTTTTGCTGTTTCCAGTATTTTTTTAGAAGTTTTGTTGATGATGTTAGCTCTTTTAGCAAAAATATCAGTGGTTATCAAGCTGTAGTTTGCACCCCTCCCAAAAGGATATTGTATGTGCAGGGGAAATTTCTTTGCAGGATTCTTTAGAATTATTTGTTTTATCTATATGGCAATTGATTTGTAATAAATAGTGGCTAGATTGAGTTATAAATGAAACTAATTTTGAAAAAGGAAATGCAGTCAAAAAAAGATTCTGCATAACAATATTGTGGTGAAAGCGATTTTAAAGTCCAAAGAGGTTGGGCACCACTGATTTACATTATAAAATAGAAATTAGTTCACTATAGGAAGAAAATTAAAAAACATAAATTGATTGAATTAGATCATGAAATAAGAGTAAAACAAAGTACTTAAACCATCTTAACAAAATTCCATAAAATATATCTAAAATATAAATATCATACATCAATACATATAAATTAGTTTGAAAACATTCAGAGAAGCTAATGTAAAACAACAAAAATGTACCAAATACTTAGAAGTTATAAATAACATTTCTTATTTAAAGAATTATAATTAAATTTACTATTTGTAATAGTAAAACATAGAAATTAAAAAATCTGCCATGTTAGCATTTCACAAAATGTTTATATCATAAAACAGCAAGATGTGTTAGGTTTCTTATTTGAAGAATTTTTTAGGGTTTAATATTTAAATTAAGAAGTTCAAGTAATTTAATTTTAATTTTCTATTTATTAATTTCAACCGCTTTTAACACTTCCCAACATAGTTGAAAAGTCTTTATAACTTTGGTCATTCTGTCTATCTGTTCGCATAATCACTGCCGTAAAAATGACTTTATCAAAATGAAATTTTAGTATGTTGTTCAGACGGTTAGTTGTCCTAAAACTGCTTTATTTTTGCATATTTTCTGTGTATCTATATTCTGCACCAATGCAATTACAATATTTTTTAGTTTAAATGATCATCAAACTTTGATTATTTCTACAACAAACCCTAATTTTAACATATTCAGAATGTAAACAAATCAAGCTGTAAGATAAGTTGTATAAGAATTGCTAAATTTTTTAACGTGAAATAATTTAACTCTGAAGTCTGGAATATAGGTGATATGAATGAAATATCCATTGATTTTACACAGATAAGCAGACGATTTTATAGCATTGCCTTTTCGATGAAGTTTAAAGCATGGAATTAGCAAGTACTTTTACCTCCATGGTTTTAAGTTTTTAAGCAAAATAAATTATTGTAGTAGTGATAATTTTTTAAAATATCACTGCTGAATGTATCGCATTTTAGAGATGTTTAAATAAAATTGCATTGCAGTTGGAAAGTGTTTCATAATCAATGTTTTATGCATGATTAATCTTTCTTGTTTTATTTTAATCTTTTCAGAAATCTTTTCCATTTAAATTGCATGATTAATTAATTAGAAATATCATTCTTTTCAAATTTTATCTGTTCTAATTTATTTAATTGCTCAAAATTATTTTCTATCTTATGCATTTTTCTATAGATACCATATTTGTGCATTTAGGTTTAAAACTTCTTAAATCATCAACATATTTTGCTTAATTCTATATTTCTTTCAAATTATAAAATTTACGTTTTCTCCATCTTATTTTCAATTTGATAATGGAGTAGTTTTGGGTCTTTCCTCTTAAATGTTATTTCATTAGTTTTTAGATGAGACATGAATATCTGACAGTATGTGACACATCTGTGAAAACTGATGCAAAAGTAATTGTAATAGAATATCCAAGTTAGCAATTCTAAATTTGAATGCATTCAAGTTTAAGGTGTGATTTGGTCTTAAAATCCAATATTTTGCCATGGGTTCAGCATATACATAGCAGGTGTCTGTCCAGCATTTTTTTACATGATCCTATTTTGTGAAAAATAAACCTAATTACTTAACAGATAAAAATATTGTAAAAGATCTAACAAAATCACTTGTTTAATTTTGTATATATAACACTTTTTAACCCCCCTTAAGGATTATTAGTATACATATTTTTAAAATAATTTATTTTGGATTGTTGATCAAATGTTTGTGACGAGTCTAATTTTAGAAATATATATATTATCTTACATAATAAAAGAAGATGTCCATGTGTGTGTGTCTGTAATGCAACATTTAAGCATCATATAATTATGAAATTTGGTATAAGAGTACTTCTTGATGTAATACAGATGCACCTCAGTGTTATTTTTTAAAATTCCGAATTAGTTTCAAAGTTATTTCATGTTTTACCTTGATATTTGCACAAATCGATTTCTTAGTGACCTCAAATATTATCACAGAATTTCTATCTTGACACCATTAGAAAAATCTCTTTTAAACAAACTTTGAGCAGAATCCATACAATGAATAAACAAATTTTAATTTTTTAAAAATATACACTTTTCATGAGTTTTAAACCTTTCCAATTTTTATATTACGATATACAAAATTTGACTTGCCATCTAACACTCATATTTTAACAGCAGCTCCAAAATATATCACAGACTATTCTAGAAAATAAAATAAGTTCATATGCCTATCCATTGATTTATTATAAATTTTTTAACCCATATATTTTTTTATTGAACCGAATGAATCTCAGACCCTACTGCTGAAGCTATTCTATCAATTGAAACAATTCCCCATGTAATGAGGAACCATGCTATTTTTTTCCGGCTGTTTACTGAAGTCACTCCTCATGGAGCTGTCCCAGATAAGTGGGATGGCCAGAGCCATTTACTTCCTTTTGCATTTTCATGAGCAATGTATTAAATATAGTCAATTGTGATTCTTTATGTTTTGTTTTTGCAGAGAGCATGTGCAAATTGAAGAATGTAATTTTCGGATTAAAGCCATTTTAAATTTTGTTCAATAGTATTATTTAAGCAGTGGATGCTTGTTTAATTATCTATACATAGTGAGCACTTATTTAGAACCTGGAAAATGCCCAGTAATTCATTCTAATATATATATATAAAATTAAACTAATATTGAACGTATATGTATTTTTTTTTTATGATTGGTTCTATTTTAAAGTTTTGTAAAAAGACCAATTTTTTAATTTTGCAAAGGATTTAAACATAGCCCTAGATTTCTTCTACATAGCTTTGAGAAAGTATTTAATTTTTAGAAATTAAGGCTTTACAACAACTTAGCTTTTATTGATGATCCGAAATGAAATAAGATAAAAAGTGAAATAAAATCAGATTCACAGATGCTTATATACATGAAAAATATGATAACAAATTTGTAATCTTCAAAGGATTCTTTAAAATACAAAAAAATCATTCTTCAAAATTAAAAATCATGACTTGGCAAATGTTGATTTTGACACCAAAAGTAAAAAAAAAAAATTGTAGATAGAGCAGAATGAGCAAATCAATATACATTCACAAAAGATTCTCACACCTTTGCTTGTTTTATGATGTCTAAATATAAAATTAAATTTAACAATAAAAGCACCGGTGAAAAATTGTAAATAAATTAGCAAATAAATGTTTGAATAATAAAACAGTAAATACATTTCTAAAGCTACTAACACATGCAAAAATACATTATTTAGTATAAAACTGCAAATGCAGCTGTTATATCAATACTTGTTAGCTGTTTAACAGTTTTTCACACTTGAAAGGATGAGACAGGCCAGCAAAATAGGTAAGACACAAAACTGCATAAAGCATAGGGTTTTTATGTACTTTGTTAAACTTTCAGTCATATTGACTTTTATCTTAATGAGCAGGAAAGACAACAAAAGCAGTTGAAAGTTGGAGATGCTATGGCTAATGATTGCAGTTCTTATTTGCTTAGTACAATATTTTGCTAATCAGTTTCATTTTGAAACATATTGGTCACAACAATTGTTTAACTATTTTTAGCTATAAAGATCCACTATAAAAGGTGCTGAATTTTTCATAAAACTGAAAAAGCAAAAGTCATTTCTAATAGAAATAAGCATTTTTTTCAAGCATTTTATAGTTAAATATGAAATGTTAAATTAAACTGGTAAGTATTTTTTTTCTTTGCAATTAGCTTTAACACATACTATAATTTTATGTAATCTCTTAACATACAACTTAACATATAAATGAATATCTATAATATATACTTGCTGAAAAATATATAAAGCTGAATATCTCTTAACTGTTAATCTTGTGTTCCTTGAACATAAAATAATTAATAAATAAAGTCAATATTTTTTGCAAAATTTATTTAAAATACAATCAGTTTGTTCTGCATATTTTTCAACAAAGTACCTTACGATAATATTAAATATAGTTTTGACTTTCTAAATATGCAAATTTGTGATTTTTTTCTGTCATTGCTCCTCCCCTCTCCTTCGCAGAAATGGGTTGAGTTTTCATCTTCTAATTACATCAACATAAAGGTAAAATCTCAAGTGCTGCTTTAACATGGGCACCAGAAGGAAAGCACAGCCTGGGTCGTCCCTAGGTAACCTGGCGGAGAATGATGGAGGTTGAAAAAGGTAGAGTATGCCACTACCTCTTTCATAGTGAGGTAGTAGCATACTTTACCTCTTTCAACCTCCACCTTCATTCACTATGTGTGCAGACAGAGGTTTAAAAGTTGAACCTACCCAAGTTAAAAGAAGATTTAAAAGTATTTTTATTTATTTTAATTTTTAAAATAATTTTACGAATATATATGTACCTTGGAGAAAATTGTGACACTTTACTTGTTTAAAGTGGCACATCTCAAATTGTTTTTGCTCAATAAAACACAACTTTTAATGTTTGGAGGCTACAATTTTCCAGCAAATGCAACATACTTGTATAATGAATAAACATGGTATTTTTACCACCACCTTTTTGAATCCCTTTTTCACTGAAAAGTGCTTTAAGAGGTTAGCCTAAAAACAGGTATGGCTATTGCTTCCTACTAACTCTCTGCAATTGGATGTGATGTGTTAATGGTGGAGGAAGAGGAGTAGGAAAAATTATTTCTCAAGCAAGGTCAATAGATCTGCCATTTTTGGTCAAACAAGATTTTATGAATTAAGTTTCACAGAAAAATATCACTTTCTGTAGTTCTAAAGAAAATGAGGGATTTTTCACAAATAACTTGACTGTCATCAATTTAAATAAGATCAGGATGAAAAAATGCACTAATTGTGAATGCGATTAAACTTAAATAGCTTATGAAATAAAGATTTACAAAGCTTTTCATTTGAGTTTCAATATGGCAAAGTATATGCTTGAATATTTAGGAGTTTCAGAAAAATTAAATCAATCTTTCAATGCGAACCCTTTTTTCTTTTAAGTCCTCTAACTCACAGTGTAATATTTTCCTTTTTTTTCTCTCCCCCTCCTCCAACTTCATTTTTTTCTGTTCATCTAAATAAGAAATATATCTTTGTCTGGCTCCATTCACAGCAGTGCGTAATTCTTTACTTATAGTAAAATTTTTTACGCCCCCGCAGGAATTGATTTCATTTAGCACAAGTCTTTTCGATGTGTAATTTTCTTCTTTCAAATTTTCTACTTCCAATTTGGTGTTTATAGAGAATCCGCGTTCTACAGAGGCTTGCACATGTGATATGGTCAGTAACATTTTTACAATACCCCTCAATTTTTCATATTTCTCTTCTCTTAGTTTCTCATACAGAAAACAGTCCACTCGAGAAACTGAGCGGTCAAAATTCAAATATTTAGAAGAAATATCGTTAAGAAATTCGTTGAACTGCAAAAGAATGAAATCACAATCTTTGGCTTCACATTTACTGCTCTTTGAAAGAATAGTTAGTAACATAATATTTAGTATGAAGGTTAGTTAATAGTTAGTATGAAGGAAAATAGAAAACCTGTTAGAAAAATCCCTAATATTTGTCATTGAAAACAGAAATCTGTCCCTACTTTGGAGAAAACATTTGAATATCCCTATGATTGGCAATATTGCTACGTTGGAGGGATTGTTTTCGTTTATGACGTTTACTCTTTGAAGTGGTTAGTCTGGTTCTGGCATATGTCACGTGGTGCATTATCGGAAGAAACTAGTTCAGACAACAGAGCAAGCAGGAATTACGCAATTATTAGGCAACCCATCATTTCAGAAGGGGAGAAATACAAAAAAAAAATTCAAGTACTTTCAAGGACTATTTCCCGATTTCCGTAATTTTCAAGGACTTTCAAGGGCCCCGAGTTCGGAAAAAAAAAAATTCAAGGACCGTGGGAACCATGTTCCCATATAATTATAGTGCTTTCATTCTGGCATATATTGGAATCAATTACAGATTTATTGATATTTTCAATTTATACATGTAATCTACGAATAAAGGTTATATCTTCTAATATTCGAGTATATAAGTAGTAAGGGTTCCATACAATTTTAACGCTTTTAGTTTGTATATATTGATTCAATTTGATATTTTTTGTATACTTGCTTTCAAAAGGTGCCTGGATATTTTATTCTTCAAATCTGCCCATGAATAATAATTTTGCATAGTGAGAACAGATATTCTTAACTTCTCTTTAGGAGCAATAAATTTAATATTTTAACATAATTTGCACATGATTGTGAGTTATAAGTTTCTTTATATTATATACTTCATACGAAGAACGGGTATGCTGCTAGTTATTAATATGAATGAAATTATAAAAATATGTATTCTGTTAGTACATAAAATAGAGTTATGCAAAGTGCATCTTCGCTTTCTGTTAGTTTCAATTTCCTTGTATAACAAAAACAAACTCATATGACATTTCTGACCAGTTAAACAGCTCTGTTATCCATTAGAAATCTTAAAAGACATTTTCAACAACTTTTCCCCCAAGCAAAAGATTCTATAAACTCTAATATTTTTTAATTAAAATTTTTTCTCAGAACCAGAAAATTTACAGTTATCCGATATTCAGCCATAAGATAGCATCAATACAGATGTAATATTAACACAAATTACCTCTAATTGGATTTATATAATCCAATTCTATTTCAATATGGGATAAAATTCTGAAATTTTCTGTGGAGAAAGTTAAAAAACTCGGGGGCTATATACTAAAACTTGATCACCAGTTGGTGACAGACAACTGTCAATCTGCATCCTTGCTATATACTGTTATATCATTTCTGCTAAGCAAAATTTAAAAATCAATAATAAATTATCTAACACACTGCATTTAGCTCAACATCAAAACCGTTAGTATATACAATTACACAGATAATGGTGATTATATGAAATGATTACAGAGATGTTAGGTATACATCCAACAGGTTGCTTTCAAAACATTTCTACAATTTTGTCTGTAAATATTGTGTCTGTAAACACTAAAAGTGTTTTCAATTCTTTCAAGATAATTTAACTTAATGGAGGAAAACTAAAAATGCATCAAAACCGGGTAGTACTGTACAAATTAAACACAAATACACATATTGCATAGAAAGCATGTTACAGAAAGCTTTAGAAAAATAATATATCTCTATAAAAATGTCAGTTATAATTCTTAAAAGCACTGGCACACTAAAAAACAACATTATTTGATAAAAGTACAAATTCTAATATGAAATTTTTTCCCTTTCAAGCTTCCCTAACATCAATAATTTCCCAATTATAAAGTAAGTACATGAGAGAAAAATTTTTCACATGAATGACATAAATGGACTGAATTCTTGTGGAGGACCAACTACATTTGTCCCATCATGTGAACTGACTGTAACTACATTTATTCTATTTTGATCAGTCATCATTGCAGGAACAGCAATAGGTGGGGTAGGTCCAACATGAGGATGAGCATGAGAAAGATGAGTGTGCTGTAAATGATGATGGTGAGGAGGTTGATGATGTCTTTGCTCCATAAATGCCACTTGATAGTTATGTGCCGCATCCAGTTGTTGAAGAGTAACTGTATGAGCATGAAGGTTTTCTTGGTGTGGAGATTCATAAGCATATACAACTGCAGAAGGATTATTGGATCCAGGTCCAGAAACAGCAGTTACTAATTCAATATGCTGCGGAGGAAGCTGATTTTCATGTTCCATCTGAAGCATTTTGTGCGAAGGTGAATAAGAGCCTATTTCATTATTACCTTGGCGACGCTGTTTATGGGGACGATACGGTTTTTTAGCAGTTGCATTTTCTCCATGATGCTTGCGAAAGTGTTCTTTCAGCTTATCTCTTCTTGAACTGCTATAATCACAATGCTCGCATTTAAACGGTTTTTCATTTAAATGAATACGTTCATGTCTAACCAAATGGCTCTTTTCAATAAATGCTCTTCCACAAATAGAACAAATATGAGAACGGACGGCTGTATGAGTTCTATGATGAGATCCTAACTGGCTCTTTTTAGGAGTACTATATTGACAATTTGGAAACTGACAACGAAAAACATCACCTGTATGTATTCTTTTGTGTGAAAATAGATGCGACTGATATTTTGTACTAAATCCACAAATGTCACACAAGAAAGGTCGATCCTCTCGATGTGAAGCAAGATGTTGATCTAAGCTGGCTTTAATAGCAAAACGGCGTTCACAGTGTTCACACTGATATGGTTTTTCTCCTGTATGGCAGCGCATATGGCAATCTAAATTTGCTTTTGTTCTACAACGATGATCACACTCATCACATTTAAAAGGACGTTCATCGGTATGCCTCATCTGATGAGATAATAAGAATTGAATCCTATCACAAGTGTATTCACAAGTTTCACAGCGAAAAGGTGGACCTTGAAAATGTGTTTTCATATGCAAGTAGTATTCTCTATTCCATTTGCATGTAAATTCACAAACCTTACATTTATAGGTTACATCTTTAGCATGAATACGTGATACATGTTGTTCTAATCTAATAGAACTATGGGCAACATATGAACAATTAGGACACTTAACGCCATCTTTCCATCTTAATTTGCTGCTATAGCCATTTACATCTTCCTGCACACTGGAATCTGTAGCACTGGAGCTACCATCATCATTTTCATCTTCCTCAGTATCTGTTTCTGAGACATACTTCTTTATAGCTGGTTGATTAGCTTTATTTTTTAGGGCTTTTGCTAAAGCCATCTTAGCTGCTTTTATATTTGGCTTAGGTCTTTTTCCTTTAGGTTTTACAGCAGGTTTTGCTGATATATCTCCTGATGGTTTTCTACTTATTTTAATAGGTGGCACAGTTTTTGGAGTTCTTGGAGATTTCCTGGGGGACAATGAAGGTGTTACTAATGAATTTGAATTTGATTTTTGAAGATCAACTTTTTTACCATTAACAGTTTCAGGATCTTTCTCTTCTGCAGAGCTTAAACTATCATCATCATAATTATCATTAGTACCAAAATCTGGGGCTACATCACCAAAGTTACTGTTACTTGAATCACTATAAGAAGCTTTAACAAGCTCTACTGTATGATACAAAGGATTATCTTCTTTCGGTTGTTCTTTCTCTAATGGAGCAACAGTTATTGGTGCATTTTCTTCAGTATTTGATACAACAGGAGGTGTTTGTGGAACATTTGATGCAACAGGTGGTGGAATAGTTGATGTAGATATGTTTTCTGAATTTTCAGCATCGATATTTAATTCTTTTACATCAAATTGTTCTTTCAGAGAAGTATGTGTTGTTTTAAATTGTGGAAGATCTATTTTATGATTTTCTAAAAAATTTAAGACAAGGTACAAACATTTGGTACTGGACAAAGTACAAGCATTTAAATTATCTTCCAAATACTGGTGCTCAATTAAATCCCAGTTTATAAAGGAGAGCAAACTCTCTAAATTATCTTCTCGATTATTAAAATCATGTACAACCCATTTAAGAACAAAATTAAACAATGCATATTGTGGTATATGATATTCTTTATCTTTCAGAAATGATTCCAATTTAACCATAGGAAATTCTAAGCAATCACTCTGATTCAATACCTCTATAATGTGAGTATGAATAAAAGATGATGTTACCTTTTGCAGGTCTGGAAGATTATATTTCTCTGCCATATCTTTAACAGACAAGCAATTAGATAGATCTAAGTAGCGACCTAAGTACTCCGCACAATAGTTTTTTAGCTTAACAATTAGGAAATGATTGGCCAATCTTAATAGTTCTGATACAGTATTTTTATCAATGACAATTGCACCAGTATACATATAGTTCAGAAACAATTGGAATGCATCAATATTCTGACAAGTAATCGTCAGCTGCTCTTTAATAACTTTACGAGTTTTCAATACGGAGTCAAAAAAGGGACTACATGAAGCTAAGACATTTCGATGAGCTAAAAATTTTTGACCCTGTACATGAAGCACAACATCACAAAAGCGACCTGCTTCACGTTGACTCCACAGTTTTTCAAGAACGATAGATGCGTGTTGTTTTTCTATAAAATTCATTATACTAGTGCAGTATTTTCGAATTAAATTTTAACAATGATTGTGCTATATTAATGCATAAATCGCCATTCAGTACTCATCGCCAACGTACAATAAATAACATACAGAAAATGCGTTGTACTATGATTTTGCATTTAGTACAAAATTATAGCACGAGAAAGAAATTTTATAGAAGGGCATTTTGTAAATATTCTATTATAATATGCATTTTTTAGATGCATAATTCACTTTCAAAATTCTCCAAGCAAATAAACAACAAAATGACACAATATTAAAAAAGCTAGACCCGGTAGAGAGGGTGGCCTCTCCCTCCAATGAGAGGTCGTTCTCATGTCAAGTGACATTTCCTTTATTGATGACGGTGGGGTTGCTATAAGAAAATATCGCCAAGGAAAAGCAACTCAAGACCTCAAGGGTAGACATTCAATTGCATTTCCATTTTGGTTTCCACATTTGTCGTATGGATTCCCTGTATGGAGAACAAAATATATCTAGGAAGTCATGTTATCACATGATCTGTGATATGCTATTATGGTATATGCACGAAAATACATTTTTGTAGTATTTTGTTTAACTAATCATAATTTGAAATTTAATTTTTGAGTTCTTTTGATGGGGGAGGGATATTCATCGTCCAATCCCTCCTTACCTGAATAGAAGTTTTTAAATTTCTTTAAAATGGATAAAACTGCATTTTTAACTCTTGAATTTTCTTATCGAAAAAAGCCACTGACCCATGAACCCTCAATAAAAAGGGAAAGGTGACAGTGCCTTTAATTTAAAATTGTTCTTTAGTATGTTATTTAAGTTGCATTCTATATTTCATACAAAATGTTACAAAAATTCCGTACTTATTTATGTAGTTTACGTAGTACATTATTTTTCCAGATTTGCAAAATAGAAATTGCATTTCAATTGTAATATATTATATGCATCATATAAATAATGCACGAAGGAATGGGGACCTATTTTTGTTATTAATGGGTATGACCGCAGGAAAAAACCCCGAATTTGTGAAGAGAGCTACGAAATTTGGCAATCGGAGACCCGGAGGGATGGGAAGGGGACACGTGGAAACCGATTTTTAAAATTTTAATTATTTTTTTAGTCATATAATGTTTTATGCGATTTCGACCGTTCTTTGCCCTTTTTTGTCCGCGATCCAGACTTCGTAGAAGAAAACAAATCACACCACCAGAAAGAGCAGACAATTGCGAGTAAAAATATTTCAATTTCAAATCTCAATTTCGATTTCTAATATTTTTTAAAGATTTTAAAACAAAAGTCACTTTCGGTTCAAAAAAACCAACTTTCGTTTTTAAATCCTCCCATCGTAAAAACTACTCATAATTTCGACTAATAATTTACATTTTTAGAAAGCTCAAAGATCTGGAATTCTTACAAGTCCAATCTCATCAAGACATAATGAAAATTCACAACAAAATGTTTATGATCTAATTATATTACGAAGTATTTTTCAATTGATTAAAACAGGTTCAGCGAATATTTTATATTATGTATTACAGTGCTATTTCGCAGTCAATCTCTAAATTGCAACGTCATCAAATAAAATAGTTGACAGAATTTTAAAATATTTTTCTTAAAAGTGATTACAATCTTACAGATAGCGCAGGATCACAGCCAACTGAAACTGCGAACTGTGAAAGGAATGGCCAAGGCGAAAATGCGCCTATTCTCCCACCTTCGAATGAACTGAACCGGCGGTGCATATCTGCGATTTTACAATAAAACTTTACGCATAGGCGATAGTGTGCCTCGCCAAGCGATCCCAGAGTCCCTTTCGTAAGCAGAGCTGCTCCTGTCTCTAACGCTTCGTTTTAAAAAGCATGCATATAAACAAGGTGATTGTACTTCTTCTATACAGAGTCAGTATAATCTCAAATGAAATATAATGTATATTTAATTTATTGATAATTTTTACATTTAATTTATTATTTATTTTAATATTTTATAAGTTATTTCTTTTCTTTATATATTTATGGGCTGTTTTTCAATAGATTTCCTTCCACTTTATAAGACATAAAACTTAAACTTTCACTTTACCGGCGTCTACAGCGAGGAAGATTTTTATTGGATGGAGTCATCACATCGTATTCTAAGTAGTGATATTTATCTTGAATTTGACATTTGACGTGGCTTGGCTTCGGTGTATTAATGAAAGCAATTATTTACTGAAATTTTAAGTGCCTAAAAATGTTTGTGGGTAAGCTCTTATTATTTTGTCTGCTAATTGCATTCAATTATTGCGAGGCCACTGAAGATGAGAAAAAACAGCCGAAAGGACCCAAAGTCACCGATATTGTGAGTCTTTTAGCAGATTTCTACAGTATTATTCAGATTCCTACCTTTAATTCATGTATTTTGAATTGTTACTTTGTAGATGAACGTGAATTTATTTAAAATTTTTAAATCGAGAAACTAAGAAATCAGTTATGAGAAGCAATCATGATTAACTTTCCCTGAAAAGCGTGAAACTAATACAATTTCGTTGGTAAATTAAAATTGGACTGTATGGTTCTGCAGATTTTAGTTTTGTTGGTTAAAAGTTTTGGTCAATTTTCACTATAAACTTCCAATCTAAAATCATAAAAGTTATACAATTTCTTTTCAGGTGTTAGAAGTTAGAAACATTTTGTAATTAAAACAGCTTCTTTTCCAGAAATTCTATTTATTTTTTATTTTAAGCAGAACCGAAATTATCCACTCTTAAGTTGCTTTAACTTGAACCTTATTAGGTAACTTAAACCAAAATTTAAAAAAAATCCTCATATTTTAAATGCATTTACAGATATATAATTAAAATTTTGTCATCTCGATATCTGAATAGCAAAATTTTAGTCATATCATGGCCAGTGTTCATTAATTGCATGCAATTTCCACCTATACGAATAAAATTAATTATATTATTTTTTATGCTTAACTCCCTGCATTAACTCATGGGCAATGCCAGATACATTTTCTAGTCTATAATGAGTAACAGAATTACTCACTACTTTAGCTTAACTTTACAAATAAAAGAAGTATATTATAATCTTTTTAAAAAGATACTTTTAATGGAATTGATTTAAATATTTGTCTTATTTTTGTTTTACAAAGATTTTTGCAGTTTCAGAAATGTTTTTTTAATAGAATACATCTAATATATTTGTCTCACTATAGGTATATTTTGATATTTCTATTGGTGGAGAACCTTCTGGCAGAATTGAAATTGGCCTATTTGGTAAAACAGTTCCCAAGACTGTTAAAAACTTTGTTGAAACTTGTACAAAACATAGAAATGAGGTAAAATTTATTATCAAATTACTAAACTGGCAGCACATTTATGTATACATGTTCTGGGATTTCCTTCATGAATACTTTACTTAGAAAGTCGATTTTTAATAATATTACAAGTACAACAAAACTAGTTGCACACCATATTTCAGACTTTAATGTTCATAGTTTTATTAGACCCAATTTAATTGAGAGAAAAAAAGTATTTATTTGGAAAATGTCTTAAAATTCCTCTTTTGATTCTTTAATACGGTTGTGATTTATGGTATAATGTCCAGGCCTATATGGTCTCAGGTGTCATTTAGACTTCTCTATGATGTTTAGTTTTCTGATGCTGGGGATCATCCGGGGATCATAAAGATTCTACTTAATCCCTTTTGTAAACATTAAGCATTTTTCTTGCTTGAGCGTCACAATGGTAGAATTTAGGCAAAGTCACTGTTCCTGTAGACCAGTGACAGATGTTCAGTGGTCCTAAATTTAATTCAAATGTTATTATAACTCGTCACTCTGGAAAGGGTAGGAGATAACATAAGAGAAAGATTTCTGAAATAAGTCAAACTAATACTAGTCCATTACACATCTGACATAACCCAGCAACCAATTAAAATTTATCTACATAATTTTTAGAAGATAAGAGTGAAAGTGCTAGTGATAAAAGTAAATATGGGTACATTCTTTTACCACCTTATGAAACACAAGTTCTTGAAGCCTTAGAAACCATTTGATATTATCTTACCTTAATTCAAGAAACTATATATGGTGAATTCAGAGCTCTGTTTTACAGAAGAAAGTCAATCTGACTGACAAGTGTACTTTTCAGTCAAATTCAAATAAGTACTACTGGTACGATATGTAAAATTGTAGTACTAACCTTGAAGAATGCTCAAATAAAGCTCAAAAGTGGTAAAGCTAACGTTTTTATCATTTACATAATTTACTAGTACTTCTAACTATTAATTTAAATATAATTGATAAACATTGTTATAAATTTAAATTATTACAGTAATAAATATTCAGTAATTGCACTCGTTATTCTACTCCCTTTAATTTGTCAAAATTTCTTGGTCATTTAAGTAATGATTTATCGAGGTTTTACTGTAGTTTTTCAATGTTTTGTGTGTGTGCTTATGGAACAATTGAAATAATTGAGTAAGATTTGGTTCCATTTTTTAATCCACAAATGTTAATCACCTAGTAATTTTCAGAATGATCAAACGACTAGGAGAGGCTCTCTGTTATGTTCATTTCTTTTAACTGAAAAAATATATAAATATAAATTTGTTAAATAGTTATTTTAGATGTTATTTTTAATGTAAACATGAATGACATTTACAAAATGTTAACGTCTACCATTCTCGAGATATTGCATTTTTGAACTAAATTGGAAAAAATCATTAAAAATAAATATGAGGGGTTACAAAAAATGGGTCTAGTTGTTTGTAATCTAGTTTCTGTTACTAACAACTGTACCACCTTTTTTTTCAGTGGATTTATGTAGCTACATGCTCCACAAATACTGGATATGTTTTCATTATACTCCATGTATTGTCAATTTGAAGAAAATAAGTATTTCAATCAACTGGAATTGAAAAACATTATTTTAAAGAAAACCATGGTGTAAGCCAGTGTTTCTCAACCCAACTTGCTTCACGGCCCACTAGAAAATAAACTTTAACTTTTAAGGGGGGGGGGGGGAGATTTCGCTGATCATTCTAATCATCAAAATTTCTAATACAAAAAAAAAGTCAAAGCGGTAAGGTAATATGCCTAGGCAAATATGTTAACATTTTAATAGCTTCAGAAAATTATCAACATAAATATGTATTTTAACAGGAAAAGTTTTGAAAAAATTGCAAAAAGGGTGAAAATAGTTTGCAAAACGAAGTTTAGCATTATACAAACATTGCTCATTTTTTAAAACGAAAAATTAATGTGACTGCTGCTGGTACTTCTCTTTCACTATTTTATTCAAACATGGTTTCAGATTAGTAACAGTCAGTCTCAAACAATCTTGAATCTGAAGTCTGTTTCTCTTTTTGGTCTTCAAAAGAGTCATGGCTGAGAAACTAGTTTCACATAAATAGGATGTAGTGAAACACAGAAGAAACATCATTGCTTCCTCGTTCAATTTTGTATACTCATTCCGTACCTTCATCCAAAACTTTGTCACATTCAATACCTCAAAAACCTTCTCCAATTGTTTGTCACTGGAGAGGTCGAGAAGAGCTTCTTTGAAATCATAAGGCAATAAGCATTCATGGCCAATAAAGGGGTTTATAATCCACATGTGATTTTTTGTAGGATCCTCATCTTCAGAAAAGTAAAAATTAAATGACTCCAAAAGTGCCTCAAGATGGTCTCTAATGCTTTGTTTAGCACCTTTCAGGTCAAAATCAGCATTCTCTTCTTGAAAAAGCTCGCTTTTTGCTTCAGACATGTCGAAATCATATTTTTCTATCATTTCCATCCATAGGGCTATTTTCTTCTTAAAGCTATCTACTTTCTTTGCCACTGTAAAAATAGTTGTCATTTCTCCTTGTAGGCCCAAATTTAACTCATTTACCATTGAGAAAATGTCACTCAAATAAGCCAATTTAGTTACTAATTCCTCATTTTCAAAGAATCGGGCCATTTCACTGTTCTTACTCAATAGGAATATTTTTACCTCCTTCCTCATTTCAAAGAGTCTCTTCAACACTTTGCCCCTTGATAGTCACCTTACCTCTGAATGGTACAAAAGATGCTCGTGGTCAGTTCCCATCTCATTACAAAGCACAGTCAACATTCTGGAGTTTAGAGCAGAGTTCTTTATAATGTTGACAATTTTTATGGCTTGTGAAAGAACTTCATTAAAGTCAGGGGAAAGTTTCTTTGAAGCTAGATGTCCCCTATGAATGAAACAATGAGTAAGCAATATACAAGGATGGGCAACTTCTTTTATTTTAGTACCCACTTCAGAATGCCTACCCATCATACTGGCAGTGCTGTCAGTGCATAGGCCTACACAGTTTTTCCACTGCAAACCAGCTTTTTCAAAGTATTCGTTTAATACCCGAAAAATTTCTGAGCTAGTTGTATTTGTTGGTAATGAACAAATACCTAGTATCTCTTCTGCTACATCATTGAAGTCCCAGTCTCTGTATCGCACGTAAGCTACCAAAATACTATTGTTTCCAATATCTATTCACTCATCTATTTGCAGAGAAAACAAACCAGATGTTTTAACCTTTTCAATGAGTTGGGCCTCCACATCCATTGACATATCATGAACATGACGGGAAATAGTATCATTGGAAAGTGGTATCTGTTTCATTTTGTCTCCAGCATACTGACCAAAGACTGTACTAGCAACATCAATAAGGCAGGGCTTAATCAAGGTTAATAGAATTAACAGGTTGTCTCGTTCGCTATTCCCCCCATGGTACCATTTCTGCGTGAGCTGTGACGTCACTGCTAGACCTTCCGTTCTGTTGACAAGCGGCGCCTCGTTGAAAAACGTTAGAAAACAGCACGGTTTTGTTTAAAAATGCCTTGCTTTAAACATCGAGATACATGAAATGTTTCCTAAAATAATGTGCTAATACTGAAAATACTGTGCTAATACTGAGGTTGAAAATTTTGGTGTAAATTGATAATCTTTATTAATATTTTTACTCACAAATATATTGTATGAATATGGATTTTAATATAGTATTTTTTAACAATTACTTTTACAACACATTAAAGATTTTAAACGAAATATCCCGTTCAAATTCATTAAATAGAGACTGTGCACTTTACTGTCTGTATTTTCTATTAAAGGTTTGGAATAGGATTCAACTGATGAGAAATATGTAAAAATAGAATTAAATAATATTTATTTCTATAAAACTCTCCATATTATCTTTATCAATTTGCAATTAAATTTCTATTTCTTTAAAAATTGGATGATTTAAAATTTCCTGCATATAAATGCTATGGCACTTATTCTATCGAGTAAGCGTACCATTCCGTTCCTAATAGTTCCTATATAAAAAATATTTGAACTTTATAATTTTCTGAAAAATGTCATCGATTTGATTTTAAAATATTTAGATTGTATCATTGCATGCACAATGCATGTAATTAATATTTTCATTTTATATGCTTAAAGAAAACCCCGTTTCTATATATTTAATGATATACATCTGCTGTTTAATTTTTCTTTTGAAGTTTTTGTGAATTCATTTAATTTCTTTTATGGTATAGATATTACTGTAGAATTCAGTCAATCAGCACTTTAAAATGCGACAGAAAATCGTGGAAAATAAAAGGGGGGGGGGGGGAGGGTTAGGGAGTATCATCCAGAATTTTATGCTAAAAGAAACAAAGGCTATTTTTATCATTTTATTCGACGACGAATTTTTTTCTCTGAAATTTGTCCAATATTTATGGGGAAGGAGCTTCAAACTAAAAAGATTCCATTCACCGTTTGCTTTAAAATAAATAGGGGTAAATGTATCATTTTAATGAGACTATAAATTTATTTTGTTTTTACAAAATTATCCATAAAATTACACTTGTTTCTTTTAACTTATGAATATTCCTTTTTTGAACAAAAACCATTTTTATTGAATCGAAACTACTCCGTCTTACTCATGATGAAGTCCTTCAATTTGACGAATCAAGATATAAATGCCTTAGCAAAAACTTTATTAACAAATTTACTAACAAAAAAAATCTTAACAAACTACATTTGACGTGACTAATAATTATTATTGCAATGATTTGATAAAATGTGTTTTCATATTTAAATCAATTACTGTTTTTTCTTCAGATGATTTTGAAAGTTTCCTGACCTTCTCTCAAATCCAGACGATATATTTTTTCTAAAACATGTAAAATTTTTGAACTAGACTAAAGCTATGCATTCATTGCCTGGAAATAATATTTATTCTAATTTATACTGCGTTATTCATGCCTGTAAACTTCGGAATACAGTCAATATTTAAATGACTGATTTGCCACATTTAGATTAGAAATATATATTTATATCCTTCTCAAACCGATTCACATAACACACCTAACACCTATTGGCTCTTCTCTGATCATTCACTATTTTTTTATACATAACTTTTGCTCATTCAATTATCTTTCAACATAGCATTCAGTAATCTTTGTATAAACTTCACTTATGTTAAAATTTTAATAGCTTCCACTCTCATAAAAAAAATTGCTATTTCTTTTCATATGTACGGAATTTATTTTCATAAACTTCACATTACTATGCATGTACTGTTTTATTTTATTCTATATTGCTTGCACACCATTACTATTAGATAAATATTTAAATAGTTTCCGATCAACGTTTCTCAATAGTTCTTCTCGCCTCTGTCAGAGAATGGGTCTAGCAGAGACGTCACTCGTCCTTCCTTCCCGGGACAACTTTTTCACCGAACGAGACAACCTTATATATAAGATATTCTACGGACCTTGGGGCTTAATAAGTTTTTCACCGTCAGAATAGGGCTTCTTACATAAGGCTATTCTATTTGCAACTAAATAAGATGACATTAAAAACGATTTATCTATTGAAGAAACTTAAACAAGAACGTTTTTTTTAACTAAGAGCTTCCTTTTTTTGGATAAAAAAATCTATTGATTTTTCAACAAGCTCAGTGTGGTTTGTTGTTAAATGGCGATTAAGCCTTGAAGGCTTCATAGCCTCATTTCCCAAAACTTGAAGCATAGAACGCATTGAGGTTTTGGTATTTTTCCCGAGATTTCTATAAATCCATATTTCAAATAATCATCATTGTATTTGCGAGTCCTTTCTTTTATCTTTGACAAATTGTTTTTTTTTTCTACTTCATCCCGTTGCAATATTTCTTTGTTTAATACTCCAACATCTTTCGCAACTCCAGAACTACTGGGCAGAGATAAAGACGATTCTCTCACAGGAGGAATAACAGGAATTTGAGAACATTGTTTTTTTGACAAAAATGCCAATAAAGATCCCTGACGCTTACCACTCATTTTATTCTTTAAACTTTAAGTGCAAAACAACGGCAAAATTCTAATCCGTGTAGCTAATAAAAACTAGAAGTCATTTTAAAGTTACGGTTATGAAAAACCGAATAAGTACTGGTTTATATTATTAGACCGACCGTATCATTTAGTTTTAGGTTCGTCTGTATAGTGGCGCCATCCAGTGCAGTACGAAACAGCAACACTTAAGGTAAATTACAACTCTTTATGCCTGCAATGTTGAAAAAATTCAAATTGATTTTTGTTCCTACTTTCATCGTCGCGGCCCACTAAAAAGGTCCTCACGGCCCACTAGTTTGGCCGCGGCCCTCCGGTTGAGAAACACTGGTGTAAGTCATAATTAAAACAAAACAAAAAAAAATCCTAAAGAGATTTAAACCAGCCACCTTTACTATCAACCTAAAAACTTTCGAGCTGTTTTCTTTGTTTTAATGTTTTAACTGATTAATATGCAAAATGTATAAAACGAGTTGTAATTATCTTAAAGACATGCAGCTTTGCTTTTAAGAATCACCCTGAAAAGTTGTACTTAATTATGGCCTAAACTCAATTTTAAAATTTTGAACAACTGAACCCTTTTCCTTTAAACAGTCGCATATTATCATACACCCAAATGTATGCTTTTAATAAGTAAAAACACTATCTGCAAAGGTTAAGAAAAACTCAAACAATGTAATTAAGCACAAATTAATAAAATAAAGCAGCATGCCGCTATGTTTTATTTTTTGCATATAAGAAGTATCTGTTTCATTTTAAAACTGTAATTCTTGTCTAGAAACCCATTCTTTTTTTTTATAGAAGGTGTGATCAAGGCATGTACACAAAACACTCAAAAATTAAAAAAATATATTAATTTTTTATTTATTATTTTATTTTTAATTATTTACTAAAACTCTTCCAAAAATATTGAGCTCCATTTTCCTTAGTAGTCAGTGTTCCAAAAATCTGTTGCTGTAACCTAAGCAGACCTCCTTTGACACAACTTTTTTGCTGCTCACCATTTATTTTTTTTTTTATCACCAAACAGATATTTATATACTTGTAAAAAAATATCATTGGCATTCTAATTACACTACATTTTCCAATATGGAGTTTGTGAGCGTCTCCAGGTTCCATCTTCCTGAGATTTTCTAAACCAAAGTTAGAATAATTAAATAACTTAGATAATATCTCTTCAAACGCATCTTCTGCCAGTAGTTGTTCATCAAACTCCCACTCTCTCACCTCTTGGGTGGTCGAAAGCCCAGACCGTCCGACTCGTCCTTGGACATGAGCAACAATTTGGATGGCTGGACCTCTTGGGTGGTCGAAGCAGTGAGGCTTTTCCGCATCCATAATATGAAGAAATTCTGTGCTGTTTGTGTATATTTGCTAAAAAAGCGACAGTGATAAAATAGTGATTGCTAGCTTTAGGTTCCACAACTAGTTAAGTAAAATGTGTGTGTTGCACTGATATTTAACATTTCATGTGGATATATATTTTTAGATAATTTATTGCATTTACAGTATTCTCTTTTAGGCTGTTGCAGAAGATCAAGTTGTTGGATACAAAGGATCAGTTTTCCACCGAGTCATTCGTGACTTTATGATTCAAGGTGGAGACTTCACAAATGGAGATGGAACTGGCGGTAATTTTTATTTTAATTTAAATGTTTATTTTAATATTAAAGAAGTGATATTGACTCATTAGGTACAATATGGGTTAGTTAGCTTTAAAGCTTTAGTCACATGAAGCAATTTGCAATCTTTTCGAATGAAAACTTTTTAATTTCATACATTCTATGTAAGAGCAGTAAAAAAATTTATATAGAGATTTTAAAATGATTACATATTTAAGACCTGAACACAAATGAATTCATTTAGAATTATGTCTATATATGTCTGCATTAGGGTAGCAAAAAAAGAAATTATTTAGGATCAATGTACCCAACATTTTTTGTGCACTTAAACTATTGTCGACTTCGTTCGACTCAAAGTTGAAGAGTGTACTGAACTACTGAACCACCAGTGAATTTTACACAGTTATCTCACTATATTAAAAAGTATATCTGATGCTGCCGATGCTCTTTGACAAATTTTGCATTCCTCGAGTTTCTCGGTGTTTTACCGCAAAAACTATTAGCTTACAAAAATTTAGAATTTGGTACATTTAGCAGAACAAAGTTTTCTTTTATTTAATTAAACCTTATTCTAAGAAATATTTAATTTCAAAGACAGAATATTTCAGCTGTGAGTTCATATCCTGAACAGACTAAAAATAGCAAGATCACAAATTTTTGCAAGTATGTACCTACAAATATGAATTTTTGTAAGACTGAGCCTCTTTTTTAAAATTTTGATGTAGTTTGAGTTATTTTACTTTTTATGCATTTCTGAAGTGAAAAATTCTCTTCTGTATGGGCATGTCCCTCAAGTTTCTCCTTCTTGTACTGCAAAAACTATATAAAATCATACAAAAATATGAAATTTGGTACATTTGTAGAAAAATATTATGCAAACGCAATGAAATAAACTGTTTATCCATTTAAAGTAGTTTGACTTGAAACAGTGTGCAAAACGAGTGCCAGCGAATACGAAGTGAAGCATCCCAACCCACAAAACAGCCCCCTAGTGTATTAAAAAATCTTATTTTTATGTGACATTACCATATGATGCAATGATGTTGTCATCTCATGGAAATGATTTTAAAAACCATTTCACCAATGCTGTGGACCTTCAAGCTCTTATTTAAATATCAGACAACATAACTTTGAGTGCAAGTAATTTATGCATTGTTTGTCAAATGGCACCAAGCATATTATCAAACAACATAATTTCGAGTGTGAATTATATATTTATGTATCCTATCTCTTGCCGAATGGAAACAAGCATATTATCAAACATAATTTTAAGTATGAGTAATTTATGCACATGTTCAATGATTTGGGTTTGTTTACATTACTTGCCTTTAATGAAGTAAGAAATTGTTATTTTAAAATGTACCTTTATGCAATAATACTTTATAATACACTATATTTTTGACTTATTTTATAACTTTTAGCGAAATAAATCTTAAAGTAAAGTTCATGAAAAATTCTGCATAAGTGTACAGTTAGACCTAGCCGACACGTAGTGCTTCCGTCATTATTCTCCAGTCACTTGAGGAAGATAATATCAAAACTAATTTAATAAGAATTGAGTAGTTTTACTAAGGTAATACTATATAAAATTTATACTAAACATATTCTTTTTTAAAATGTCTTTGGCATAAAGAATATCAAACTTAAAGATCATTTATTAACTTCCAGTAAATATAAAAATTTTCCATTGATTTTTCATGATACTCACTAGTAACAAATATTAAAGGTTATTCGATGGCGTACACCATGTAAGGGCATTTAAAGATTTCAGTAAAAGGCATTTAATATTAAACACAGTAAAATATTTGCAGATTTTCTGACAACTTGCTATATTTTTAGGATCAAATTGAGGAGGCATAGGTATAAAAAGCTTATCAAATTAGCGATATTGTTTAGAAATTTATGGCTAAAAATTCACTAGAAAATCTCATGTCCTATTCATAATGCATGGTAGATAGATCCATAATAGATAACCACTTTACACAATTATCATTTACTTACTTATCCATCAATATGACACTTTTAATTTCTTACAAAAGAAAATATGTAGTATCATAAATTACGACAGGTACCCTTACAGAAAACACTGTAGGCTACAACATATCTATCTGAGACCCCATCTGATTTCCATTTCTAATAAGTTCTTTGTACTTTTACGTATATATTGTTATAAGACTAATAATAGTGATGGGAATTGCAGCTATTTTACTTTAGCGGTGCTACTTGCCAAGGCTAAATTTTATTAGCTGTTAATTTTAACTGATATCTTTTAGCAAGTGCTGTTTTTTGTTAATTTGCTTTACCTACCCACTAGTTCCAATATTAAATAATATAATTTCCAGTGTGAGTTAGATCTCCAGAGGCCATTGTGATTAATGCTTAATTAGATATTAGAAAAAATATGCAATTTCTCACTAGTTATTTTAAGGTTGCTGATACATTATGATCACTGACACATTATGATTAGAACAGAGCAGTTAATTATTGGTTTATCAACTGATACTATCCAGATACCACTTAAACTTCTTCTGGGAGTTTACTTAAATTCCTGACTCTCAAAACACTAAATTGGATAAGATTTTATATTGTCGACCACTGCAGCACTAATATAATTTGCATCTCCTATACTCTACTGACGTAATCTTATAAACTGAAAATTATTATTTTTCATTGATACAAAAGAAATACTTTTGCCTGAAGTGCTTTACTATTTAGTTTATATTATGTTAAGAAAACATATTTAAGAAACTCAATCACCACCTGTAAACTAATTTTGTTACTTTTTTTTTTACTCATCAGCATGGGGTAAGTGATGGTATAACCAAGGTCACATCATGTTGCCATCTATCTCATATTGAAGACAGGCAAAACCCAATTATAAAACTGGTCCATAGGTGATGAATAACATTGTCACCTTTCCAGTTTTCTTCTTCCAGTTAAACTTTTCAAATTGCACAATTGTCCGATCAACCATGATCATTTTATTACATCAGTATATAACTTTCATATCTCTTACCATTTGTTTAGCTATGGGAATTCTTGACTTTATTTTGCATCATGTATATTGTGACATTTCCTTTGTGTTAACAAAGAAAAACAAGATACTTAAATTTAAAACAAAGTTTATGAAATCAATAACTAAATGTAAAATGAAACTTTAGCTAATATAGTCTGTGTATACAGGCAGACAATTTGAAAAATAGAATGTCAACAAAATATTTCGAAATAGAATGTCTTCAAAATATAGGAATATGCTTAAATAGAATTTAAAATTTTTAGTATTAACATTGATATATTTCAAATATAAAAATTAAAATAAACTTAATATGTAAAAGTATTTTAAACCCAAAATAGCCTATAAAAATAAGTTTTATAAGGAAAATTAAATTAAGGGTGAATAAAATAAACAATTTTTATAAATCTACAAATTAAAAATAATTTATAAAAAAGGAACACATTTACCCCCATTTTAACTATGGAACTAAATTAATTTAGAAAAAAATTATAAGTCAACAATTAAATGGTAAAAAAACATTTAAAAAATTTTAACCAGAAATTTGATAAACTAAGCAGAGCAAATTAAACTATTTCTTAAATTCTAAGAAATCTACAGCAACCCAGCAATAACAGTAATGTATATTCAGTTTTTAAAATTATATTTTTAGGTCGCAGCATATATGGGGACAAATTTCCCGATGAAAATTTCAAGCTGAAGCACTATGGTGCTGGATGGCTGTCCATGGCAAATGCTGGAAAAGATACAAATGGCTCCCAGTTTTTTATCACAACAAAGAAAACCTCATGGTTAGATGGAAGACATGTTGTATTTGGAAAGGTTATTAAAGGAATGGTGAGTGCATTAAGATGTATTTCATCTCAAGTAACAGTAATGGAGGATATTGTGATTGTGCTAGAAATGTTGTATTTTTTCTTTTTTTCCTGAACATTGTGTGTGTGTGTGTGTGTATATATATATATACATACATATACAGGGTGAGTCAAAAGTCCTTAGACTTTAAGGGTAGGTCAGGCATACAGAAACTAGTCATTTTTATAATGGAACATGGGGTCACAAAAGTATAGGGCGGCTGCTAGAGGGAGCTCTTTGCAAGTGAGTGAGTTGGGACTTTGTGCAGGATCATTTGAGATGCTAACGTTGCTAATCTAGGATGGAAAGCTACAGTCAGAGATGGCAGAGATACATTTAATTTACGGGGAAGCGAAAGGAAATGGCCGTGCAGTACAGCGTGTATTGACAACACTATTCAAATTGGCTGGTGCCCCATCATCAGATATTTGGGCGTTTGCACCAAAGATTATGTACAACAGGGACATTTGGAGTTCAGAGACTTTTTGGTCGAGACCGAACGACTTGGGAATCTGTCACAGAAGTGCTGGAAGAATGTAAACAAGCAATCGTAATTCATTATATTCTCCTGAGCGATGTTCAAAAACACCAATTTATTTTTGACTTACCTCGTTCTCGGGAATGACTCACGGCGTTCTTTCAGTAAGAGTCTTCATGTAAATCTGAATATCCGACATATACACAAACTCATTTGCATATTTGAGGAACGGACCTCGGAAATCATTCCGGGAGGTACCGATCCTGGTGTATATAAGAAGTTCGGTTTGGAAGAATCAGTATTTGTTGACCTAACTATCGATCTCTTCGAGTAAGAACTAGATAAGTACACGAGATATATGGATGTAGAAATTTACGGTATTACAAGTGTGCATGTTATTGATCGTGTTAATAATGATGTTAAAACTTTAATTTTTACCAGGTGCTTTACACTTTTAATTGTTACTTCATATTTCCAGACCTCACAAATGGTCTCTTTTTTTCGTTAATAGGGGGACTTTAAGGGACGAATTCCCTTAACTCTTTCGCGACGGTTGGCACGCCCGCATGCCGACTGCGAACTTTCATTCAAGGACGTACGGCACGCATTCGTGCCGGAGAGACCTTTACCCTAAACGCCGAGTGGCACGTATCGGTGTTTCTACGTGAAACGTTTTCATTTGAATTTGTCTACTAGATGGCGTTAAATGCCCGTCGAAGCAACTTAAATGTATTTTCCAGATGCTTGACCCTGGCACAAGGAGAATCCAATGAATTATTTCTCCATTTGGAGCGGTGAAACATGGTTCTGTAAAATAAACAGACAGATCACTTCTCGCAGTATCAATAATTTTATAAATGAGTTCTGGGTCTCCTTTTGATTTTAGCTTTTAATGATTTCGTTGGTGAATTACAGGAATATGAGTATTTTGGGGGGGGGAGGGGGGTTAAAGGAATGTGCGACAGTGAAATGATTAGGCTATTTCGGATAAAAGTATGGCTGGTTTGAGACATTTCCTTTCTGTGGAAGAATATACGCGTATGGTAAACGAACCAGACAGTAATGAAAGCAAAGCAGATAGTAAAGATTCGTGGAACAGTGTTATTTCTGATGATGAATCTCAAAATGCAATTGATTCTTCAGATTCTGAGCGTACTATTATTACAACGCCGCCAGCTCTAGTTGCTGTTTTTTGGAATGATGTTTGGACATGTGATTTGAAAGATCTGAATTCTTTGGAGTTTTTGAACATACCAGGAATAAATCACAATATCATGCTGCTTAATTTAGATAAGAAACTTGATTTTTTTAGCATATTTTTTGATGATGAACTAGTAGAATTTATCGTAAAAGCAACTAATGAGTTTGCAAAGAAAACATGGGAGAAAAATCTCCTCTCCTTCCACATCGAAGATTCCACCTGTTTCAAATGTATTTACACCTGCGACAGGAAATGAATTTCGTGTGTTTCTCGCACTAGTAATTTTGACGAGCATTGTCAGAAAACCAAATCTTAAAATGTGTTTTTCTAAGAATCCAATTATCAGTACTCCTTTTTTCAATTCAGTTATAAGTCGCGATCGATTTATAGGAATATTACGTTACCTTCATTTTACTCTTGATAGTAATGCCCAAAAACTAGATAAATTGAAACCTGTGTTAGATGCATTAGTTTAAAATTTAAATCTATATACACTCCTAGAAGAAATGTGTTCATTGATGAATCTTTGTTCTCATGGAAAGGAAGGCTGGGATTTCGTCAATATATCCCCTCGAAAAGGTCCAGATATGGAATAAAAATATATAAATTGTCAGAATCTGAATCGGGCTATATATGGAATTTCCTTGTGTATACTGGAAAGGACTCTGAATTATCAAGCTCTGATGGTGATATGGAGAACGCGTTGTGAAAACACTTCTAAGTGAACTTTTAGGAAAAGAATATACTTTGTATTTGGATAAATTTTTTACCTCTCATGTACTTGCAAAGTATTTGTTGTCTAAGAATACGCATATATGTGGTACAGTTTTAAAAAATCGGAAGGACATGCCAAAGAATTATCCATCTGTACCTAAAACATATATACACTAAAATATTTAATATTTTGATAAAAGAAAATTTGTATAAAAAATATCAATTAGAAAATAAGTATTTCCTTTCTTCCTGAAAAAAGTAGAATGCTGTGTTGAACGGGTGATTTTTAGTGAATTGTTTTCCAGAGTTAGGCTTAGCGCAAAAAATTAGCAGTTTTTTGGGAACAGTTCAGAAACGAAGTACTCCGTCCTTTGGGCCACGGCAGTTTCGGAATGCCGCTGTCCCGAAAGGGTTAAAGTCCCTTTTTCCCCTTTTGCGCTTGGAAAATATGTATTTTCTTTTTAACAGCCGAAATTCTCGGAGATTTCCAGTGTCATTGAAATGCTCCGATGAATGGCTGTCATGGGAGTGCACGTGTTTACTTTTCTGTGATGCAGATGTTTTCCCAACTTCTAAAATTGCAGATGAGCGTTGTCTCTCATCCATCTTTGGATTCTGCGTGCTGGGGGTAATAGAATAAATAGAGCTTGTCACATGAAAACGTCCGCATTTTCATGTGACAAGCTAACTCCCAGCACGCAGCATCTAAAAAACGGACTAGAGACAACAGGGGTTTTTGTTTATCAAACGCTAGTCCTAATACAAAGTTCTAGATACATGAATGAAGTATGTTGCTTTCGTTTATAATTGACTTGGATGCACGTTTAGATGTTCAGGGGTCGTAATTGTCTTAAAGTTCCCCCAAAAATAATTGTGTCCTGAAATATCCTTATTTTTTATGTTCCATACCGAAATTCTTGAAATTTTAAACTCAAAAGTAGAGATGTCAATTACTATGAATTCTCCATAGTTTCTATGGGAAATATCCTCATATCATACTACTGGTTATGGAATTTGCATAGTTTTCTATGGAAAATTGCCTTCTGGCTAAGTTAATGTAAATTTATGGCCGCAGGCACGGTAATTAACAGAGATTTACAACTGCATATAATGTAAATTAAGATCGTGATTGCGTGTTTTACGAAAGTAATAAATATGCTTCTTCAAATTCAACATAAATCGCTAAAATGTTATTTTTTTCATTAAAATATTTGTGTTCTAAAATATTATTTTTTATGAACCTTCTCGAAATTCCTGAAATTTAACTTATCAAAAGTAAAGATGCCGATTATTACAGATTTACAGATTCTCCGTAGTTTCTACGGAAAACATCCTCATCTCGTACTACAGGTTACAGAATTCGCATAATTTTCTATTGAAAATTATCTTCTGTCTAGGCCAATGTAAATTTACGGCTACGTGCACTGTAATTAACGGAGATTTATGGACGCAGGTAATGCAAATTAAGATCATGACCGCGTGTGTTATGAAAGTAATAAATATGCTTCTTCAAATTCAGCATAAATTGATAAAATGTTATGTTTTTCATTAATTTTGCATGAACAGCTTGATTGATTCAGTTTGTTCGTGTGAATTGCTAAAAATACTTTGTATCTTTTTCCATCCATCTCCATCTTCTAAATATTGCATATTAGATTGACTAAACTAGCATTTCTCTGTATTCTGGTTAATTTTTTAATTATTTTCATATAAACAGTATGATTCCTCAATTTAGTTTTTCTTGTGAATTGCCGAGAATACATTAGTATCTTTTTCTATCCATCTTCATCTTTTTAATATTGTCGGGAGGAAAAACGCATTATGATATATTCTAAAAACAACATTTTTAATTTTCTAAGTTTTCAAATTAACACTGAAAGTTCTCAAAGTTCTTAAACCCTAAAAGTCATCAAAATATATCTGAAAATGTGCTGAAAATCTAAAAACTTTCTGAAAACTGCAAAACTAGACTTGTAAAATATCTAAAATCTGAAAACATTCTGAAATTCTTCTAAAATACACTGAATTCTTAAATAAACTGAAAGGGGACCTATTGACCAGTTACCCTAAATGCACAAATATGTACTAATCCTGTAAAATATTAAAAAATGACTCTTTCCTAAAAATAAAAATGCATTAAAGTAAAAAAAAGAACACAGAATTTAGGTTTTCAAAAATCCAACGTTTATTAAAATTTAGACTTCATTTTTATAGAATTTTCAAAACGTTTTACAACTTTTAAACATCTCATTAACTAAACAAATCAAATAAACAACTTAAATAAATTGAATTTATACAAAGGCTGGTCGTTTAGTGGTTAGTACAAACGTTAGAATATTAAATTTAAAATTAACAATATTAAAATTATTCAATTATTTGTCAAACTTGAATTTAGAATAAAAAAAACATCAGCTAGGCAAACAGGAAATTTAGAACAAAAGTTAAAGAAAAACCTCAGGTTCAGGTGACCTAAAATATATAGGTCTAAGGGGGTCTTATTCTATGCCAACTCAATTTAAACTTTAAAACAAATGTCAAACTGACAGTAGCAATTAAAAATTAGAATTTAAAAGATATCACCCAGATGTAGAGCCGTCATGGAACATGCTGGATGCCTCAGATCCCAACAGATGAGACCGAAGATGGAGGCAAAAAGTCCAATCACTTAAACACGAGGAAAACCATCCATTCCAGTCCAAAAGAAAGACCGCTCACACGTCAGCACGCTCTTCAACGTCGTAAAATTTGATCAGCACAAACATCAATTAATGATTTCTTCATCGGAAATAGTGGTTAATTCTTCACTCATCTGTACTAAGCGCCGAGCATATAGTCCATTAATCACATATGGAAATGCTGACTGAATACGTCGTTTAAAGAATGTACATGGATAACAATAAACAACCTCTTAATTGGCATCATAGCACTTCTCAAATCTACAGGGCAGGCCAGCAATTCATAGACTAAACAACGCCTTCCTTCACAGACCGCTCGATAGAAGCACTCGAAGACAAAACATTGTCCAGCCACGCTATTAATCAATTTAAATGATGAAGACTTCTCGTGACGTGAATAAATAACATCATTTAGAACATCATTGAAAGTAACTAAGTGCAGATATTCACACGTTTATCAACAGAGATGAGGCAATAGGATATTTCGTTCCAATGCGATGGAATAATTAAGAGCGCCGAAGCGTTAAAAACAACTTCGTAGATCACATCTTGAGTTCTAATTAAAAGGGAAAAGAGCGTGATTTTACATATATACCGTGAAAACATCGCTGCCAAACATTGTAAACAAAATTATCAATGAACGGTAAAATAATTAATGACAGACGATTTTAATATTACGGTCAACCAATTAAAAACTAGAAATTTTAAAGAAGAGAATTGTAATTTTAAAGCAGACGAAAATTAAAAGAAATGAAGTGAAACGATTTATAATATAAGAATTCGGTAACAATTTAAATATGAACGATTCTGAAATATTTAAAAAAGCTGAAAATAGAATAAAACTGTAAAATTGTGATGAATTAATGAATATTTAACCGAGAGCAATAAATCTGGAATCAAATTAAAGGGAATAAAAAGGGCAATAAATGGAATTCCAAATTAGCCAATTTAAATAAATTTAAATTGCTAAAACCTAAAAAGAACTAACTTCGCAGTTTTTAACTCAAAACCTATTGAAAAGAACCTATTTGGAACAGAAAGATATCAAAACCTAAACAATTGGAAAATGGAGAGTGACTATGTAAATAAGACCCCTGAACACGTTTAAATTAAAAACAAAATTTCTAAAATTATTAAATATCCAAAAGTATAACCCAACAATATTACATATTAGACTGAGCTAGAATATTTTCATTTTCTGGTTAATTATTATGGTTGATTTCTTAATTATTTTTGCATAAACAGTGTGATTGCGCAATTCAGTTTGTTCTCATGAATTGCTGCTAGTACATTAGTATATTTTTCCATTCATCTCCATGTTTTAAATGTTGCACATTAGATTGACCAAACTAGCTTATTTTCGTACTCTGATCAAATTTTAAGGTTAATTTTTTTAATTAAATTTGCAGATATAAATTTTTCTATTTTGAATATTGAGTATGAACCCTGTGATGGGATATTTTCCAAAAAGTGGTAAAGCAATGTTTTAGGCAAAAATACAACCATTTTGGCAGGGATATAATTCATTGCTATATTTTTGTTAAATTGAGATCAATGTTTTTTATTCTCTTTAGTGAAAACGTGTGTTTTTATCAAACATAGATGTTTGTTTTCTTTATAAAGTAATATTCACCAGGTAAAAACTTTATATATTTTTTGTTTTATAATTTTTTGTCCTGAAATTTTGTAAAATTTGTGTCCTGAATTTTCATATTCTACCAGCACTACCCATGGATGTTTTAAATGCAATATTTCTGTAAATATTTTTATAGTTGTCTTAATAATTTTTCCAAAAATATTACCAATTTTTTTTCTAATATTGCTATTTAATATCAAGATATTCCTACTCTGATTGTGTATATTTTTATATTTCTAGCAATATTTTGCAAAATTATAGAATTCCAACCATCCGTTCTCCCCGTGCAAGCGACCTTCTTCCCGTTTTCATTTCAATTTGAAATTCTGAAAAATACAACCCCAAGCATTGGAAAAAATTAAAAGAATTCATTATTGAATTTGATGAAAATACAAATTGCTTCTGTTAGCTGAAAAGTCCGAGTAAGCCTCTACTCTTCATTTTTTTTTATATCACATTTGAAGGTTCCCCCCCCCCCCCCCCCCCCCCCACCACCACCACCAATGGCCAGGCACTAGACTCTAGCACTAGATGCTACATCGACTTGCGCCTTTTGCCCTATGTACGGCCGAAATTGTGAACCATTTTGCCATCAATTCTGTGAATCCCAGAAAACCTAAATTTTGGCCCTCCATGGCAAGTAAAAATGGCCCATATAAAAAATGGTTGCAAATAAGAACAAGAGAGATCAATCATGCATAAAGCATTGATTATAAAACACTTTCTAACTGAATGCAATTTTATTTAAACATCTCTAAAATGTAATGCATTGTCATTTTTTAACACATTCCAGCACAGTTGAAAAGTGTTCATGACTTTGGTCATTCTGTCTGTCTGTCCATCTGATAACTGCCATAAAAGTCACTTTATCAAAATGACATTTTAGTATGTCGTTGAGACTGTCTGTGGTATGTTTGGGAGAAAATGAATAATATCATCCAATTAGTTTCGGATTTAACCTGGGTTGAAAAACTAAAATACATTGAACCCCATGGCATTTAATTCTTCAAGCACTTTTTAAGTGGAGGTAAAATTCACAAATTGCTTCGGAAATGTTCAAATTATCATTCTTAAAATATGTAAAAAAAAAATTCAGCAAAATATGTTGGGTAGTTTTTCATTAAAAATTGATATACCAATTAATTAATTTGGTGACATTTAAAATAAGTCACAAAATGTAGCGTTAAGTAGGACAGACCAACCCTATTGAAACATACTTAATATAACATCTATTTATTAATTAGTTTGCATTTGTTACATAGTCAGGAACATTAAATTGTTACTCTTGTTCCATTAAGACCGCCTTCATGAATTATGTAATAGTTAAAGAATGTCATATAAATATAGTATAATTTTCTGTAGAAAGTCTCTTTTGGCAGCATGAGCACACATGACCCTGGCTATATCTGGCATCCACTAAATGCATCGCATTGGCCAGCGACATTTGCAGTAATGATGCACAAATTGGACACCACGCATTTAACTAGTGTACAAGAAAATGCTCTCGACACAAAGTGTATTTGTTTTCTACCTTTTTGTAGAGTATCATAGTTAAAAGTAAAGTAATCAATGTGTATGGTGTGTGTGCACCAATGGCACGACAACCCATTCATTGGTGGCATACTGATGGCTAGTTCCACTATCGCAAAAAGATTAAACAATGTTAATGGAAGATGTATTGTCTGTGGATTATACTTCTAGCAAGACTGCTTCCGAATAATTAACTCTATGGTGTTAGAAATTATAAAATGTGTACATGATTGTTAATAATAAAGTTTATTTCATTTTAAGAACAAAAGCATATCTTATACTTCAATTTTTCAGTTTTAATTTCTCTTTATTTTGCAACATCCTTAAAAATGTGATACAATTGGTAATTTTTTTTTTCTTTTTTAGGATGTAGTTCGAAAAGTAGAAGGTCTTAAAACTAATACAAGTGATAGACCTGTGAAAGATGTAATTATTGCTGATTGCGATATAATTCCAGTTGAAAAACCTTTCTCTGTTGCCAAGGAGGATGCAACAGTATAATGTCTAGGTATTTAATTTGTAGCTAACAAGTTCATGTTACTATTTTATTTTGTACTTTTCCATTTTTTATAGAAATAAAATTATTTATATATAGACTTGTTTAAGTGACCATTTTAATATTGTGTATCCTGGGAAAGAATGAAAGATAAGGGGGATATAAAATGTCATATTTGAAAATACAGTTGAACCTGGTTATGACATCGGATGAAATTTTGACATTATAACCAATGAATTATAAAATGTTGGTACATAGGAGTTTACTGATGGGTCAAAAATGCCTGTGGACCGAAGTTTTCTTAATATGTCACATTATCTTAGAAACTAGAAAAATTCCATTTAGTACTCTAGTGATATAGTAGGGTAAAGGTATCCATGTGTATCTTTGGAAACATAAATTAAAAATCATATCAATGTTCCAACATAAATTGTTTTCAGACCATTTCCATTAACTGTTTCTACTTTACATGATTTTTTAATATAATCCTTTCGCTCTTAACAATGGTTGGTGATAGAGTAATTTGGGTCATATTTGGATTCACAAATGTCAAAAATAGAAAAATCACACTGATTCTACAAAGATTGATCTTCAAGCTAATCTCAAACTTTGCAAACCACTCAGTAAATAGAATAACAATGTTAGAATTTGTATGGTACCGTACTTAATGTTGCCACACTACCTTTAAAATTAAGAATTTGAAAAATTAATGCTAGTGAAATATCTTTTAAGTCCAAAAGCTTTAATTTACATTTCACGCAAAATTTTAGCTAGCATTTTTCAACTAAATTTTTAAATTCCACAGATGTACATTTTAGTTGTCTCTGGAAGTATGTTTTATAACACATTTGGATTTTCTGTTGAATTTCTTTGATCTGTTATTTTACAAGATTTCTTTTTAACTTATCTGGAAAAGTCACAATTTTATTATATTGTTTGGCATTTTACTGAAATTTCAAGATTTCTACTCATATTGATTATCTGTAGTATTTGTAGAGCCGAGCCCTATTTTCTTTTATAAAATTTAGCTAGATGTTTCATGATTAAAAGTTATCTTTTAAAAGTAATTTTTTTTTTAATGAAAAGTAAATTAATGCCTGTAGAAAAGTTAAATCAACCATACTATTTAAGTACAAGTTCAACATAAAATACTGCAACTATATTCCATGCCAAATCAACAAATTAAAAATGTATTCTAGATGCAAAGAGAAGGCTGCAATCTAAACTTTGTTTTATTTATGAACATTACGACAGTTTTATTCTTTGAATCTCAAAAACATTTTCATAAATGATTGTTACTCATGCATGGGTTCAGAATGGTCATTTTGGTAAATTTGACTTTTGTCAATGCACATATTTTATTTATGCATTTAAATGCTTCATTTACTAAATGATCAGACCAATCTGACCACTAGTCAATGTTATGTAAAATTTTGTTCAATGTCTCAAAGTATCTAAAATAAGAATACTTCATTAGTAATAAATATCATAAGAAGTTGATTAAAAATATTAACTAGTTTCAGAGGCAAAAAGCAGTCTCCTTCAGGATAAAGACTCGAGGTATGCATACTAGTATCACTATAAGCAGACACTTTGCTGTGACTGATGTTGAAAGGAAGCTACCTGCTTTTTGCCTTCGAAATCCGTTGATATTTTTAAGCAACTGCTTATAACTGTTAGTAAATAGGGTATTTTTATTTCAGTGTGATAAAGGTTAATTACTAGCTATTAAGTGATATACTGAATGTGGTAACTTTGAAAACAGTTGAGTTTAAATAGCAAAACTCACTCATTAGTGCATACTGTAAGGGAAATATTCTTGCAAAACAAACGTCTGCTAAAATTTTATTGTATTAAATGTAATACCTAATTATATTTATCTTAACAGTGCAAGTGCCAAAATTGTGTTTTATAAATTAGAATTTACAAATATAACATTTCAATAAATTAAATAGAAATCATAATTTACAAAATGTTCTTTTTATAGCTTCACATCCAGACTTCACTTGACTAGTCTGGAGTACTAACTAGTCAAGTGAAGCTGTTCAGGTCTACATATTTTGTTCTAGGTCTAGATAAATTTGTTGAAGTCTAGATATTGAAGTGCAGTTTTATAGCTATGGTGGTCTCATTTTTAGCAATCATTTTAAAGCAAATGAACAAAACATGTACACCTGCTAAGCAACTATGCCCTAAATAAAACACTCAAGTATGGCATCTAAATAAGCATCCAAGTATGGCACCCAAGTAAGGCCAGTCGTCTAAATAAGCACTTGTATTTCCTAAAGAAGTTTGTGTGTGTATTGCCAGTTTGTAACTCAATCGTTTTTTTTAAAAGCTTGTAATTTGTAGTAGCTGTCAACCTTGTAGCCACTGGATATCATAATCAGAATTATGGCAATGTTCAACTGATTTGAGTGATTTTCAGGCAAAGTACTTATAATATCGAAATAATTGTACATTTAAAAATCTAAATATTATTATTAAAATTCACAAAATTAGAAAATCTGTTGATACCGAGACACAAAATGTGATAAATTATCGGGGAAAAAAAATCTTCAGTCATTCTCTTGCCGGCAGACAATAGTAAAATGGCTTTCACCATATTTTGTTAATCTTTAAAAATCTGTAAAAAAAAATCTTTACAGGTTATGGTCAAATATTAAAAAAATTAATTTCTATATAGTTAGCTTGTTTTTTTAAAAAAAGCAAATTAATCAATCATCAAAAAAGTTAGTTTAATGCAAAAACTAAGGAAGGAAATAGTATTTTTTTTTTTTTTTTTTTTTTTTTTTTTTGCCGTTTTTTTAGAAGGTTTTTGTAAATATCTGTTTATTTAATTTCTCAACTTTTCAATAGTTTTGAGCAAATCCTTAGATTATTGGCTTACTTAGATGTAAACAACCTTCTGTCAATAGTTTTCCGTCCTTTGAAATTAGTTAACTTTATTTCAAACAGCAATGTACTGCTATTATTAATGTTCTTTATGCTGCAGTGTATGAATAGATTAATAATTTAAATTCCTGCCAAAATAGCTAAAATGTTTGTTAAAACACAGCATAAAACAAATGGATTTGTAATTGTATCAACTGATTTTGAAGGACAAAAAACTGACACATGGTTTGCTTTCCTTTATCAGCATTATCTCCCTGGCTTTCAGACCTTTTGTTTGAAAATCCCTTAACCTTTTATAGAATTCTAGGAAATTTCCCATGTCATATGAGAAACTAGAACAAATTACCCAGCATTGCCCTGGTCCCAAATAAGCGACCATTACTTAAATAATACATTTACAAAACTGCCTTCAAATCCTGATGCATGCTTTCCGTAAATATGGAAAGCAAAAAAAAAATAATAATAATAATCAGAAAAGAAAGCATGGCTTAAATCTTCCTAGACAGACATGAACAGTAAAATCTGCAATGTGGGAATGCAGTGACTTCTGTGGAAAATGCATTTATTGTTTTTATGCATTTACTAAAACAATCACCAAAATTAAAATGCCTCAATTCAAAAAAAATTTTTTCTTTTCAGTTAGAATGTGATAATATACACACAACTTTTTGCTAAATTATAGAATAGTGCTAATCTTAGTATTTGGGATGTGATGATATTAATCTAAAAAATGCAAATTTTGATGTATTTAAAAAAATAAATATGAAAGAATTGTCCTACGAATTCGATTCAAACATCGTTGGAAAGAGCATTCTTCAATCTTTCTGATTGTGTTCAAATGGAAACATAATATTTTCATTCATTTACTAAGGATCTGATTTGTGTGAATATCACTCAAAATAGTGTTAAAACATAAACAATATTTTTTAAAATTAGAATTATATTAAGGTACACCTGTTTATGCTGAGAAGTACATGTGTACCAAATTTCATGGCCATACGACACACATACCTATTCCTATTCTCTGAATAATTTATTGTGGATAGATGCAAAAGAATAAAACAATGAAATATGTATATTTGCCACTGTATTCTTATCAGAAAATTCAATTATTTCAACCGAACACAATTAAGACTGAATATTTAGTATTAAGTAATCAATTTTCTTTTCATAATTATATAAATTTTGAATGGTTTGAAAGTTACTATTTTTGTGCCATTTAGTAAATTTAGATTTTGTTTTTAATGTCATAAGATTTAAACACCAAATAAAAATTGAAACAAGTATGAGTTTTATTTAAAATTGAGATTCTGCCAGTACAATTATCACAGTTGAAGCATATTATAAGTCATATTTACACAGAAAACCATTGCAAAGCCTCATATTTTATAATAAACTAATTAAACTACCATCATAAAAATAATTTGATGCAATAAAGTAACTCTCAAATGTATAAATACTTTGCATAAAATACAAACATTATATTTGTTTGTAATTCTGAATCATTTACAGCTTTCAGAGTTGTCTGAATTGTAAATAGTTCACTATAAAAATTTAAAGTTTGGTTGACAAACTTCAGTTTTAACGAACCATTTGTAGTTAATTATTTTAATTATGTTAACACATTATGTTTATGGAATATAAGATAAAAGAAATCATTTTATATACTCCTGACACTTGTTTATAAATAGTAAATGTAACAAATTAGAATTTGAAAACATGGATAACACTAAAATTTTACAAAAAGCAGTTTAACAGTCAAATAAATAAATAACAATTGCAAATAAGGATTTTAGATACATCTGAGCTCATGGAATTCAAGATATATACAATCATTTTTAAAGCAACATGAAAGAAGTAGTCAAAATTAGTACATAGTTTAAACCTTTATAGGTATTTAAAAAAGTCTACTAGACTAGCTGTCCAACTGAAAAGCCAAAAGGATTTTGTGAATTGCAAACTTGGTACTTTAAAATATTTTCTTTGTTTTAACACTTATGAGAATTTAAATAAATTTAATGTTTAATCTTAAACATTAAACCCAAATATATTTATATTATTATTATTTTCAATGGCTTACAAAAGCATTTTAAAGGAAAATGCAGCTTGCAGAAGAATTTGAACAATTAAAACTAGAGTATCATGAATTTTTACATCATTAAGGGGGAAAAAAAACATGTATTAAAGTGTTTACTTGAAACCCACACTTATTTCTTGAAAATAGAAATATAGCTATTAGAATAGCATTTAGAATACTGATCTTAATAATATTGCACAGCTCATCTCTTTCATGTAGTTTAAACATATACAGTGGATAATATTAACTTTGTCTTGAAGGTGGATTCTGTTCAGTGGTTCTTAACCATAATCACTGATCATTATATTTATTTTTAATTTCTTTATCATTCTAATACATCAACTAAATATAAAATAAACAATCCCCAAATTTTACTTTTAATTGAACAGTTTTTTGTTGTACTTAATTTAAGAGAAATGTGTTAAAATTATTCTAATGTTTCCTAACATTTCTTTTGGTCATAAATTGATTCCTATCCTAAAAATGATCCTTTTGTACCTGTGTAATATTTACAGACTATGCAATTGGTGAAGAAACAAATAATGTATGTCACAAAATAAAAGCAGTCTATAATGAACTCATAAGAATGTACTTAAAACTTTATTTTAAGCTATTTTTGAAATTCCTCATTTTTTTCTTGTTACAATTATAGGTGTTGTAGTCAGAATTATTAAGCAATTAAAATTATGCAAGAGATATTTTTTAAATAAATACTTTTACTTTCAAGAAAAAAAAAAACATTTTACACTGCCCTCCAAAAGTTAAGAATGGTAAGTTGGCATAATTCATGGAAGTTCCATACTGATCGACTCCAAATTTCACAGGAAAATACTCTTGATGAATTATTTAGTCATGCAAACTTTAATGAGACAAAACATGTACATGTAGGGGTTTTATTTGCCCCTAAACTGCTACAACAGAATGATATATATAGGGGCCAAGTGATGTTTAATATGGAACATGGCCCTCTTCTTGAAACACTCTTGGCACCAACAATTTATCTCTTCAATCAAGGGTTGTCCAGGGTGACAAAGGACAATGATTTTCATTCCTGTATAATAGCAGTTTTCTCCTAGAAGGTGGTGGGAGGAAGTAGATGATCAGAGGCAGCTCTTTGAGGGTATCCCAAACATTTTCGATAGGATTATGATCCGAAATACCCTCAAGGATATACTCTCTTCATTACCTTCACTCTGGCGATAGTCTTTCACTAATTTTGCTCTATGTGGAAGAGTGTGTTGTTCATTACACAAAATTTCAGACTCTTCAGCTGCATAAAGTCTGACATAGGAATCAAGGACTTTGTGCTATCACAGTGCCACCTAAGACAACATAAAGGTTGATGCAGCCTCTTAATAAAAAGCCAGCCCATACCATCACACTACTACAAACAAAAGTATACTGTTCATCTACAGAGGGTGTTCACACATTTTTGTAAAGATTTTGAAAAAAAAATATATATATATATATATAAATAAAGATAAGAATTTTATTTTCTAATATGTTCAATCTGATAGCCCTTTCATTGAACTATTATATTACATCTCGATTTCCAAGATAACAGCTTTTCTTAAAATATCAAGGTTGATTTTGTTCCACTCCTCCACCGCAATCTTCGAGTCCATCCAATGCTTTGGGATTCTGCTTATAAAGAGCTTGTTTTAAAAGTCTAAATGCACAGTAATCCATAGGAGACATGTTGGGAGACTTGGGTGGGAAGCATTTAAATGGAATAGTCTCAATTCCAATTTCATTTATTATTTTTTCAAAAAATATAGCAGTAAATTTTACAGGTATGGCTGGTAGCTTTATCCTGATGGAACTTAACACAGTGAAGATTGTTTGGGTAAAGTGATGGAATGTCTTTTTTGAAAACAGGTGTTAAAACATATTTCTGATAGTAATCAGAGTAAATTTTGACATTTTTTTCGACTTTCCTTATTTTAAGTTTTCCGTTATAAGAGGAACCAGCAATAATCATGAAACCTTTAGCAAAACTTTCCTTGTTTTCCCTGAACCAACCTTTGTTGGGTATTCATTTTTTACCTATGTTTCTTTCCTTTTTTAATACTTTACAACAAAGTTGAAAAGTGTTTATGCCTTAGTTCATTTTGTCTGTCCGTTAGCACGATAACTGCCGTAAAAATGACTTTATCAAAATGAAATTTTAGTATGTTGTTCAGACGGTCTGTGGGACATATGGGAATATAAATGAATAATATCACCCAATTAGTTTTGGATTGAACCCGGATTGAAAAAATGAAATACATTGAACCCTATGGTATCTAATGTTTCAAACATTTTTTAAGCGGATTTAAAATTCACAAATTGCTTCGAAAATTTTAGGAAATATTCGAATTATCCCATAAAATATATAAGAGAAATTTCAGCAAAATATTTTCGGTAGTTCTTTAAATAAAAATTAAAATAATTACACCTTTTATATGAAGTGACCATTATATGAAAAGATCACATGACCCACTTCAAAATAAAATATGTCATCCATCTTGTGTCAAAATCGTCATTTTTAAAGTTCTTTTTTAATTCATATTTAGTGTTGCATCCGTCCTAAAAGCACTTTATTTTTGCTTAAATTCTGTGCATCTACATACCGAAATAACACAATTACAATATATTTGAGTTTAAATGATCATCCAAATTTGATTATTTCTGCAACGAAGCCTACTTTTCACTTATGGAAAATGTAAACAGCAAAGTATGTAGAATGAGTTGTATAAGAATTGTTGCATTTCTTTAGCGCAAAATTATTTAACTCATGGAGTCTGCAATATAGCTGATATGAATGAAATATTCATTGATTTTACAGAGAAGGACGATTTTTTTTATTGAAGTTTTAAGCATAGAGTTTAATTACTTGTACCTCCATGGTCTTAAGTTTTTAAATAAAATAAATTATTATAGTATTGTGATGAATGAAATGAATGAAATGCTGCTTTTATAGAGAGAGCCAGGCATGTTATATTTCGATGACATCATTTGAATAAATTTCAGTTGTTTTCAATGAAGTTTTCAAATATAATAAATTATTGTAGTATTATGATAATTTTAAAAATATTACCGAGGAATGTATCACATTTTAGAGATGTTTACACCAGGCAATTTATATTTCAATGCCGTCATTTGAATGAAGTTCATTTTTTTCGATAAAGTTTTAAGTTTTCAAATATAATAAATTAATGTAGTATTATGATAATTTTTAAAATATTACCGAGGAATGTATCGCATTTTAGAGATGTTTAAATAAAATCGCATTGAAGTTGGAAAGTGTTTCATAATCGATGCTTTATGCATGATTGATCTTTCTTGTTATTAATTGTCACAATTTATGTGTAGAAATATTAAAACTATGCTTTTCACATCTTTTTTTGATAATCGAATAAGAGTATTATAATTTAATAAGAGCATTTCTCTTCGGAAAGCGCAAAAATATAGCCTTCGATCCATTGCTTTAAAATGTCACTAGAAAATAAACAAAGAATATTTTTAATGATGTAGACGATAATTAAACACTTCCAACTTGATGGCAGTTAGGTTTTTTTTTATTTAAATTTAATTCATGGAGAAAGTCAAAATCATTACAAAAATGTGTGAACACCTCTGTATTTCACCGAACTAGTTGCATATTCTTTGTTCTTTGTAAACTAGCATGCATCTACTGTCTAATTATAAGGCAGATCTTAACAATAAAGAAACTGTTTGCCCATTGTGTTCAGATCTAAATTTCATCTCACAGCACAGCTGTAAATATGCTCTTCTGGCTTTATACTCTTATATGCAACCATTGTCTCACAGTACTGGTCAATATCAGTCTTTCTATGGCTGCAGCAGTTAGAGTTGATGCTGGCACTCAGTGATTATGCCTTGCCCGTAAATCTATGTACTAGCCATTGAAAGGTGTTATGAGCCTTGAGCATCGCAAAATAGGTCTTCTGTTGACTTTCACTCATTTAGAATTGTGTCCCAAATGAGAAATAATGGAATGGTGCATATGAAATAAATTTGCTACCTTCGTGACAGATTGTCTATCAAGTTTCCTAACAGCACGCTACCATTGTAAATCAATACATATTTTCTGGGTCATGCTAAAGCAGATGACTATTCTAATTTTCTGCAAAAAATGTTCTTGTTACAAAGAAAACCTTAGACAAAAATACACTTTTTATCAAATCTCTAATTTACATATTTAGAGCAAAATCAACCACATTTCAGTATGTGTTTTAATATTTGCATATTCTACTTCAATACCATAGCAAATTTCACGCAATAAAATCTATGTGCTTGCTATCTGAGAATTTCCATTTAGTGATTAACTTTTGGAGGGCAGTGTATATATAAAAATAATTTATAATTTGAAAGAAACAAATATTTTAGATAAACTCTGATCATTTGCAATATATACCTATAATTAGTAAGTATTATTGCATAGCATAGAATATTTGAGAAAGTATACTCAAGGATAGATTTAGATAGATTCTTGAGAAACTTTTAGTTCCAGATATTTTTCTGATTTGGGTCTCACTTAGTGAAAAAACAATATTTTAAACACATGCTTGTTTCGAATATAAATTTCTAGTACTTGATAGAAGCAAACATATGAAAATTAGGTGGATACAATTGTTTCAAGGACAATGATTGTTGAAGACCCAGACCGTCCGACTCATCCTGAGGACTTGAGCAACTATTTGGACGGCCGGGGGACTAACCAAAAAATTAATCTTTTGGTACACACTGCTGTTTTGACCTGATGAAGATAACTTCTAATGCTCTTGAAACAATTGCAGTCACATAATTTTCATGACTTCTTCCCTCAAGGAAGTATTAGATTTTGCATTTTAACAAGCAGCAACTACAATCACTGATTTTTTTTTGTTTTTTTTTTTTGGCTTCCTGGAGAAACAAATGAAAACTGAATTCCATATGAGCTGGGATTTGCAAAACAATTGCAACCAATATATCTTTCAAAGTAATACAGCCTTCAACTTAAGACTCAAATTAACAATGTTTTTCCTGTTAGAGTACTAAAACAATTATATTATAGTACCTGTGTCAAGTTTTAGCTGCTGATGAAGACAGAAAGGTAAGGTAGTCCAAACTGAGAATGTAACAAATTAATTACGTGTTTAAACATAAAACTGCAGCATTTTTTTTAATGTGTCACATTAGGTAGCATAAAAACAGTAATATTAAGTTTCAAACTTAATATTACTATTTCAAGATTGTAACTTTGTAAAATGATTCATTATTTTTTACAAAGAATGGATTGGGACAGTTTTAACAGTTAACTAGAAAGAAACATAAAAACTGTGTCAACACAAAACTATAAATTATAAATTAGTAAACCACAATAACAAATGCCATTGAACCTTATTAATGCATAAATGCTGTTGAACCTCATTTATGCACATATTCTGCTAAAAGTAGTGAGGGTAAAATAAGAATGAAAATACGTTAAAATATGATGGGGAACGTAGAACCAATTGAAGGAATGTATAATAAGTTCCTACAGTAATTTACACCAAGAGTGCTAATGTAATGAGATTCAATTGTATTAATGTTATATCTACATAATTATTACAAATTCAAAAGAATTTTCTACAGTGATCAGTTCATACTTTCTAGGAACTTTAAAGAGAAATTACAAATTTTCAACTCTCAAATTCTAATCATTGCTTAAAGACAAAATTATGCAAATATTACAAATGGAAAATTGCAATAAATATATTTTTATAATGAGTACCTGGCTGAGGTCATGTTTTTGTAAACTAGAAAATGTTGCAAAAACAAACTACAGTACACTTTATATAACTATGTTAAATCTTATTTAGTAGTACTAAGTACTTTACCTATATAATGCATATTCATGAGTTAAAACATGCAAACCTTAAACATAGATTTCAAAAAGGACAAAGATGACTTAACATAGAATATTACATCTTTCAAAACTCATAAAATAAATTAGCATAATTCTTAAGTGCTGTTAAAATAGATCTGGTTTTACAGTGAAGCAGTAACATTTGATTGATCAGGATCAAAATTTATGCATCAATTATTAGATACTAAAATGATTTACCTGGGTCCTAAATAAGCACACACTATGTAAAAAATACAAATACAGATAATACCACTCAATTTCTAAATCGCCTTCTGCGAACCAAAATCATTCCCATCTTTTGTTTGAACCAAATCCTTTAGTTTCAATTCATATGCAGTTGCATGCACATAAATGCTCTCTATAACATTGTCAACCGTCAACTGGAGAAAGAGCAGAATCAAAAATCTTTTTATGATTTTGGTTGAAGATTGTCAGAAAATGGAGCAATTCAAAAAAAATTCTTTTGTTAGAGTGAGAAGATATACACCCATATTTTTGTCAGTCAATGACTTCACAGCTCGCCTCCAGAGAGAAACCACAGGAGGTATAGTTATATTGTTCTATTAACCTTGGGGACAAACACCACTTGAGTGGAAAGGCCCGGACCACCAATATTTTCTTTTGGGGGCTGGAGAAAACATAACATTCACACACACACACAAAAAAAAAAATGAGAAAATCAAATATGGAGAGGCCCCATAATTCTATGGGCAGCCCGAGCTAAGGAACTGATTTGTGTGAAAATTGCTCAAAATTATGCTTCATAAAATAGTTAAAATACTAATTTGAATTAAAAAAAAATCTCGCCGAGGTCTGTCAGACCGGGAATTCAGCTAACCAGTGGCAAATACTAGTCTAGAATGTAAGTCATGCGGAAATGCATATACAAATTGTGTTATGCTGTATTAGGTGCATGCACAAGCATTCAACTTGTGCAAAATTGGCTATACATGCCTAAAAAAAATATTTGAATGATGCTGAATGGATGAATGTACCTTAGGAATCACATGTATGATGAATGATTTATGATAATACCAAGATTTTTTTTTAAGCTCAAATGAGAACAGTTCACAATTACTATAACAAAACTGATTTATAATAAATTTCAATCTTGTATATTTATTCTCTGATTTTGCAATTTCACTTTAATGTAATTAAACATACTATAAATTTTTATTCTACATATTTATATATATATATATATAATACATGCTTCCTTACTATACATAAAAGTATATATATACTGTATTTGATAATATATGCTGTACTTGATTGATCAGTACAGTATATATACAAAACTATATATATACTGTACTGACCCATTGTAAATTTGATTATACAAATGTCACATTATGTACTAGCTGTTTAACTTAACAGTCATATTAGATTCAACACCACTGTAAAAACAACTGGATAGATTATAATTTATTATATATATCCAGTTGTATTATATATTATTATTTATTATAAGAAAACTTTATCATTGTAAATTCATTATAAAACATACTATATCTTTTAAAGATTGTGTGAAAAGTGTAGCAAAATAAAATATATCTTGAACTTTGCACGAAAATAAAATCTTGAATACTTGAACTTCTAGTATTAGAACATGCAACATACACTAAATCTAATAAAAATCACTAATACAAGCATACAATTTTCTACTGGTACATCACTAAAAACTACGATTTGTGCTTTAATAAATGTTTTCATATCTGCCCACTATATTAAGGCAGTTTTACGTAAATCAAATTGTTATGTTATCGGAATGGTCAAGACACTTATTGGAATGATCAAATTTGTATATAATTAGAATTGTTTACACAGCTTTTAAGCTGTGTAAACAAATGTGAAATTATACATGAATTTGAGATTAAGTTAAATTATAAATCTTACCCTCATTTTTTTTTTTTTAATTCTATGTTTATCTTTATTTTTGGCTTGAGCTAAATCAATCCAAAATAGTAGTTTGCTTAGTTCATTTTCAAGCCTGCACTAAAACTATTGTCCTACTATGTATACTTTAATATAGATGACAGAAGCTTATTTTAAATGTTGAAAACAAGTTGAAATTGATGTTTAAACAGTTATTTTGGGAAACTTGTAAATATTTCAATATAATTAATGTTATTTCATAAAATAGTAGAACAAATTATATTATTAACTTTTTAAACATATTACTCACTATCAAAAATTACTTCCCACATTTTTGGAAAGAGTAAAAACAAAAACATTAACTACAAAAAATATCCAGAGAGAATTAGTTTTAAATAATAAACAACTTAAAATTAGTGATTAGCACATTTATATGGTATATTGATGCATGGCATTGAGATATATTGATATTGTAATGAAGGTTATCAATATTGTAATCTTCCTCTATTACTCCTTGATCTAGATATGCTTGTAATTTTCTGATTGTAGCCTTTAAATTTAATAAAGAACCATAAATATAAAATTATAAACTTATTTATATTTTATACTGATGGGTACCCATGAAAATTCATAGAAAAACTTTCATGTGTTGTATCCCAAAGAATTTAAATATACTGGATTATGGACAGAGGGGATAAGGGTATTTATTATAGTACCTGGTTGCTAATTTGTCCTCAATGGTTTATTTTTCTCTGAAAGAGGGAAAAACCATTGAGGAGGGATTAGATACATGAAATGGAGAGTTATGGGAGACTAATCCCACTGGCCTTCAGAGATCTAATTCACACTGGGAATTATACAAGGTGTCCCAAAAAGATTGAAACATGCTTTAATTCTTTACCTGTTAGAGATAAGTGGGCAATGTAAATTGCAAAAATGTTGAAAGTAAGGTAGGAAATAAGACTATGTTAATGAAATAGTCATCCCATTAATTTTCAAGAAGTTACAGTTACACTTTTTAAATTTTTATACGACTCCCTTAGAGACAAATTTGTCAATCAGAAATTTTTTATTTTTAATGCAACAAGATCATTAAAAAACCCTGCATATTTGTATCTTTAAAACTGAGCGAGTTATATTTAAATGAAAATTGAACATTGTGAATGGGGACCATATATCACATTAGAAATGTAAATTTGTGACATATCACAAAAAAGATAAAACTGGATGATAATACAGAGACATTTTTGCGAATTCCGCGTAGGCTCACGGATTAAGTACTTTTTAATAACTAAGAACTTTTTCAATAATTAAGTCCTTTTTTTATTTAAACAATTTCCATCGTCAATTTGTTTATGATCTCTATTTTCACTGATGAAACAGCCTTTCACATGGTATGGAAAAGTGACATAAGTCAGATTTTTTCCTTTATCATAATTCAGTTGATTTAAGATACAGATATGCAGTTTTATTTAATGATCTTGTTGCATTAAGAATAAAAATTTTCTAATTGACCAAATTTGTCTAAGGGGGTCGTATAAAAATTTAAAAAGTGTAACTTTTTTAAAATTAATGGGAGGACTATTTCATTAACATAGTCTTATTTCCTACCTTACTTTTAATATTTCTGCAATTTACATTGCCCATTTATCTTCAATAGGTAAATAATTAAAGCATGTTTCAATCTTTTTGGGACACCCTGTATTATTAGATAATCCATTATCTACCTATATTCCATATAATTAATAAGATTAATATAAATTATATCCACTAAATAAAAGTATTAATAAAATTATATCCATTAAAATTTATTTAGTTTTAGATGGATATCACTCCAAATGCAATCAAAATATGCTCAAGATGTCTCTTAAAGCATGTATTTTCATCAAAATTCCAAACATAATATTTTCAAAAGCTAAAAATGTAACATTTTCTTTCAGTATTTTATTTACTATTTTGCAAATCTGATCCTTATATGTTACACATAAAGTAATATTGCAGCAGTAAATACTGTAGAAGTTGTAATTGGTAAGAAATTCAAGTCAGAATTTTGTGGAAAGAAGTAATTTAATGGAATTACAACATTACTTTTAGCTAGACTGATAAAATTGCTCATATATTATGTATTAAATTCTATTCTACTGATACATGGTCAGTATTGTATGTTAGTGTATTGATATATTAGCATACCAACATTGCAACCAAAATTCATTCAAGCTAGAGATGGACGAATAATACTTTTCTCAAATTTGAATATTAACCAGATCTCGAATATTTTCAATATATTTCAGTAGCTTTTTAGTTTAGGTACTCTTAGCTACATTAATTAAATAATTGTAAATGCTTCTCACCTACTACAGATTTTCATTTATGAAAACAAGCATTCAATCACATTCAGGATCTAGTCTGCATCTTTTTTTGTCATGAATATAAACCAGAGGTGCTGAAGAGGCAAGTCTCTCTTATAAGATTGTTGACAGTGCCGTGATTAAATACTTAAGGTAATTCCTTTAAGGAAGAATACAAACTGTTCTTTTCCCAGTAGTCAAAAATGTTTTCACTTGGTGTAAACAAACTCCCTTCTAGGTAATTTTGAATTTCTTCTTCTGGAGCATCATAAGATTTGATTCCAGAACCTTAATCCTGGTGAGATATTTGAGAAATTCAAATTTCTTCTAGCAATGTATTATTCTGAGATCTCGAATCCTGGATGCTTTTAAATATTCAATTCAAGTAGCATTAGTCTTTCGCCTATCTCTAATTTAAACACACTATTCTTTCTTGGTTATATTAGAAATTTTATTAAACTGCTAAAGTTTTATTAATTAGAAATAACCAAATTGTTAATTAATAATTGTTAATTGTTACTTTGGTATTAAAATGGAAAAGAAACACACCAAATACTAATTTAAGTTTGAAGTTTAAATGCTTTGGAATGCTCTATATATCTTCTCAGATCTGATATGCACAGGGTGTTTCAGGTTGCATAAATTTGCATACCAATGTTTCTCATCATGAAACAGTCAAGTGGCCAGAAGAACTATACTTAAAAGTCAGTTCAAAACAAATCTAAAGTATACGATGCATCTCTAATGTTAACTAAATAACCAATAACACTGGACAAATATTTAGTGTTATTAGTCATTAGAAACAATTGGGTCTTTTTCTCTTAAACATATGTTAATCTGATTATGAGAACATATGTTAATCTGATTATGAGTTTCATTTTAATTATTATACATGAATATAAATGCATTTTACCTGTAATTTAAAAAAATTATAAGCTCAAAATAACCGAACACATGTATGAATGCCAAAAGATAGTATATGCAAACATGCATGTTATAAAAAAAAAGTGGAAACAGCAATTAGTTAGGATATTTAATTTTTATATGTGCTGTTATTAGTCATTTTAAACATTTTTCTCATTTTGATCAAATATGACCCCCCAATTCTTTCATTTTTTTTTTCAGATCTAATTTTGGGGGCAAAACTATTACTCATAGAGGTATACTTCTTTGTGGTATACATAGAAGTATATTTCTTATTTATCACAATGCAGAACTTATTTTGCTTTTTGACACTTTGTACATAAAATATGATATAAATAAAAACTTTTAAAAAGCAAATTAAAAGTGTAAAGAATATGAAAACCGTACAATATCATTTATGAATTAATATTGTATATATGATATGTGACAATATATTTGTAAATTGCCATTGAATATTTAGGGTGATAAAGTATTTAAAATATTTGTATACATAAAACAGTAAAACACAATTTAACATTGGTCTTGGGTAAAACTATACAAAACAAGAAAACAGATACAAGCTTGGGTAAAACTATACATAACAAGAAAACATATACATTTAACATTCTTAATATAACAGTATCATAATAATAAAAATCCTGTGATTTATAACCCATTTTCATTAATAAAGCCTTGAAGATCCTTTCATGTTTGTACTTCCATGCTGTGTAAAAATAGTAATAAACTATTTCAAAATAATAATAAACTATTCAAAAAAATCTTTAAGATAATCTTTCAAAATAATCTTTTAATATTTTCCTTATTTTTTTCTCTTGTATAAGAGAAAAATAATTTCTACCTTATTTTGGCAGTTTTAAATTACAGTTATACTACCTTATATTCTGATTAGTAGTAATTAACATACTAATCAGAACCAGGAAATTTGTATGTTCATCGAATTTAGGAATCATACAGTGGGCACCACTTACTATAATCACTAATAGAATCATTCTGCTAGTGTGATTGGATTGCCAAATTTTCACCTAATTATATTTAAGTTGTTTGTTCTCCATTTCTTTGGGAACAGTTCCCAAAATAAGATTTATATCCTGGCTTATTTCTGTCCCAGATTCATATTTTTTTCCCTTAAAGTTATAAAATAATGAATATGAGAATAATGCCATGATTTTGCTATTAAAATTCTGCTAATTGGTTAACAACGTAACCATATTGGAAATCGTTGGAAAAAAATTCCAAAAAATGTCTGTTGGACAAATAAACAGCAATAAATTAATGCTGTATATTTGCTGCATATTCGGGAATGGGATGGAATTATATAATGGGATTTCAAATATTCAAATAAAATTTTTATTACTATAGAATGAATATTATTGATGGTCCCACATCAAGCCATGTCCCGCATCCCTGGAAGTGGTGCTGTCAGGAGAGAGTTTGGGGGTGATAACCCTACTCCCAGGATCCAGGTTGAATTTTGAAGAAAATATATTTAGAGACATGGGAAGCAAAATATTTGGTTACCTCCCCACCCTCATTTTTTTTCTGGTGATGGTACTGCACCTCAAAAACAAGTAAAAAATAGTCACCTTAATTAAAATTATACATATACAATAATCATTGGTAATTGTAATCAGTATTATGATTTTTCTTTTTAATCTTGTGCAGTCAGAAAGGTAAATTATTTTCGGTTGCTTGGGATGACAAAAGAAAGTAGGAAGTTGATAGTGGCGGGAGACAAGAACATGAGAAAATAGAAATTTAATGAGGGAAAATGCATTTGAAATTCCTATTTTTCATGTTGAAGAAAGAAAGCCACTGTGGGGAGAATGTGGAGCCACTGAGGGGAGAATGTTTCCAGAGCCCCTAAATTGGTGGGATATCAGTTTTAATCTCTGAATGAAAAATGGGAAGGATGAAAAACCAACAAAATTCAATAGTTGAAAAGATTTGCCTCAGATTCTACAAAAGGTAAAAATCACCTTGTGCAGAAATACCATTCTGGTGATCAGACCTTTTCCCCTGAAGCAAGTGGTTTATTGTCAGTCATTTCTGAGCCACATGGCTTCAAGAACAATCTCCTATAAGTTGTCATTTTCTAGTTTAATGAATGTTGTCCTTTTCAAAGCACGCTTTTCTTTTCCAAGCATTTTTAAATCATGGAATTGAAAAAAAAATGTTAATTAAGCTTTTAAAAGTATATATTCACATGTCTTTCTTCAGTATATTTCCATTAAGTTTGTTCTATCACACCAATGTTCTTAAATGATTTATATTTGACCATTAAATGTTCTGCTTAAATCAATATCACCAAACTAGAAGGTGTATTTGGCCTTGCCCAGTCTAGAGTTAAAACAGGATAATTATATAAAATAAAATAAATTTCTTATTTATTCATTCATATAAATAACAGTGAAAATTGCATGCAATGCTTGCACATCAACACAATGAGCATGATATGCACCCCCTCCTACATTAATGGAGAAAATTTATGTGGAGACAATTTTACGAAACACTTTTTTCTTAACAAAAACCATTCCAGCATTAAATTTTTTCATGTGCAACCAAGTCAATTGTATAGCACAATTTAATAAAGGCTATACATGTACTTCACTGTTTGCTAGAAAACCCCTGTGCTCCATATTTAAAGTATGAGATAATAAAGGGCACATGGGAGTGTCCTCATTAGAAAGAAAAACTCATCTTGCACAAGAGTGCCTTCAGAAGCAAAAACAGCTCTGAAAGAGGGGTCGAACCCTAGTGGGGAATCACTAGGTTCATTCAAAAAATTGAAAGCATGTCTTAGATAAAGATTTTATAATTAATCAACTGATGGCTTTATGAAATCATTTTTATTTCTGGAGTAGTTTGTGATATATTAAGGAGCTGCTGTTAAAATATGAATGTTGGATGGTATGTCAATTTTTGTATATCATAATATAAAAATCAGTGAGGTTCAAAATGTATGAAAAATATATAATTTTTAAAAATTTATTAAAATTTGTCTATCATCATACGGACTCTGTTTAAAGTTTGTTTGAAAGAAAAAATTTCTAACTTTCTGATGGTGTCAAAATGGAAACTCTGTGATAATATTGTTAAATAGTGTTTTCCAAAAATATGTAACATTATGAAATATTGGAGAGGAAGGTGACCTGCAAAGGACGGTCCCTAGCCCTGTTACAAATATGTATAAGGTTCCCCTTTGGCCACCTGCAACGGAAACGGCCAGTGGATCCGGACGGCATGTTAGCAGGAGGTGCAGCCAAGATGGAGGAACACTCCATGGGTGGTACGGGATGCACCCGGACCCAGATGTCACACCGGAGCGTGGGATCTTGACCAGCTGCACCGATAATTCAGGGGCTTCTGACCAAGCCCTCTGTCATGGTCTAGCCACTGGTAAAACAGTAACATTACACCTCCCAATAATATTAAGGGAGGCTTAAACCTTGCAGCAAATGAAAATTTAAGAGGGAGGAGAGATCGACTTTCGAGAGAGACAATTTTTAGTTGGAAAATTGGAAGTGCCTTTTTTGATTTTGTAGTGTGAAGTACTAAAAATTTCGCAGGAGCGAAATGCTCCCGTGGTCCCCACCACGCACCACACAAGAGGCCGCAGGCCCAAGAGCAGAGGTAAGGTCTTTGACTATGTACATCATTCAGGGTTGACTCTCTCTCTCTTCTGCTCTTTTTAAATACCTCTATACAAGGAGTTTTTGTCTTGCATTGTGGCTCAAGCCAAATGCGTTGTTTTAAAAGCCACAAGACAGACTCTCGAAATATGTATTTTGGTGCTAAATAATACTCTGTAATTTAAAGGAAAGCCTTTTGAAGTGTGTGACTATTTTTAATACTTGAGAATTGTGAGTAAGAATATGGTAGAATTAGTGGTTAATGATTTACGATGTATTAATGATTTACAAAATGTTAATGATTTACGATGTGTTAATATTTTAAGGGAACAACTTTTAAGCTCAAATCTTTTCATATTTTAATGTTAAATTGTGTAAATAAACTTGTTATTGTTATTTTAAATCTAATCGGTATCCTCATTTCCAAACCTTTTAATTACTTCTTAATTTTCAGATTAAATCTATATGATCACGACAGCCGTTAACTTTATGTTTAATGAACATGATAGGTATTTATCGCGCCCAAACTGGGTGTGTGGGAATTCCCACACAACAAATATTTCAGGATGCTAAGGAATCAATTTGCGTAAATATTGGCCTAAATTAGGCTAAAACATAAAATAACTAAATAATTAATTCAAAATTTAAAAAGTTAATGCCGAGCGGCACCTTTTCGAGTCTTAAAGTACCTGTGTACCAAATTTCATGGTCGTATGATGCTTAAATTTCCCACTACAGACTGCATACACAGACACACACAGCCATCTTCCTTAATTAAGATAGCCCAGCATCTAATGTGATTATAGTAAGCGATGTCTACTGTATTATAAAAGCTCAGAGGTAACATTTGAAATGTTTATTTAAACTTACTTATCTATGTTATACAAGAATTAGTACCTATATTGAAAATGTACTATAGTGAAAAATATATAACGTAGGATATTATAAATAGAATATAAAATATATAAAATTGTGCAAAGATTCAAAACAATAAATAGTATTACTATAGGGCTTGCATCTGAATTCACAGACAACCCAGCATTTCATTAGACCAGTTAACCAATTTATAATCTAAATAAAATATAATTTTTATCTACTAAACAATTAGCCTCAGCTATTCAAACACACTGGCAACTTATAGCATAATAATTTTCAATCAACAGAACTAATATTATATTAAATCATTAATCCAGAAATTTCAAACAAATTGAAGAAAATTCATAAAAATTAATGATTGCTTTCAATCAAATGTCTCTAAATCAGAATTACAGGTAGAATCTTAAAAGTTTCCAAATTCTAAGTTTAGAAATTTACTATAGGGTCGAATACAGGAATTCCTAACTGAATGTGGGTAAGTTTAAAGAACATTTCTGTGCATGATTGTAGTCACATGACCCTATGCTACGATACAGGAACATACATGTGAGTCAGCTAATAATGAATATTAAGCAAGAACAGAGGATCATTCTGTTTCTCAAGTCAGTGTTTCTCAAAGTTTAAGGAATTGAAAATTTTAAGGAAAAGCAAAGCTAATACAAATATTAAAAGTCAAAAAATAGTATTGAAATACAGAAAAATATTGATTCATATATAAATGATCGTAAGATCTTTATTGATCTAAGAATATATTAATACTGCAAAGAAAAATGACAGGTCTAGACTTTTTGCTTTGGCAATCTAGGCTATAGAGTTTTTGTCAGCACAGTGGGTTGCATGTGCTTTACATCTACTATAATTAGTCACTGTCTTAAATGTTGATGAAACACTGTTTTAGAGATGAACTGTGGATGCAAATTTCATGAAATGTGGTAGTGAAATCTTTTGGGAAAGGATTCCTCAATATTCCTGAACTAGTTAATGAATATAGTCTGCCAAACAGGGGGTAAATACAGAAACTAGGCCAAGACGAGTGATTTTTGGTAGTAATACCAGAGCTTGTGAAACAAGAGTGGATTCAGAGAAAAACGAAAGGTGTAATTGTCTTTTAAAAAATCTAAAAATGAAATAAAATTCATTTTATCCAGTTATATGGTATATTTTACGATTTAGCAAAAATTTTTAGATCATTTGAGCAAAGCAGCAAACAGAAACAAGAAAGATGAATCATACTTAAAGCATTGATTATGAAACACTTTCCAACTTCAATGCAATTTTATTTAAACATCTCTAAAATGCGATACATTCCTCGGTAATATTTTAAAAATTATCACAATACTACATTAATTTATTATATTTGAAAACTTAAACCTTCATCGAAAAAAATGAACTTCATTCAAATGACGGCATTGAAATATAAATTGCCTGATTTAAACATCTCTAAAATGCGATACATTCCTTGGTAATAATGTTAAAATTATCATAATATTACGATAATCTATTATATTTGAAAACTTCATCGAAAACAACTGAAATTTATTCAAATGACGTCATAGAAAAAGTAACACGTCTGGCTCTCTCGATAAAAGCAGCATTTCATTCATAAACAATTTCCCATTCATTTCATTCATCACAATACTATAATAATTTATTTTATTTAAAAATTAAGACCATGGAGCTACAAGTAATTAAACTCTATGCTTAAAACTTCATCGAAAAAAATCGTCCTTCTCTGTGTAAAATCAATGAATTTTTCATTCATATCAGCTTTGCAGACTCCATGAGCTAAATAACTTTGTGTTAAAGAAACACAGCAATTCTAATACAAATCTTTCTACATATTTTGCTGTTTACATTTTACATAAGTGAAAAATAGGCTTCGTTGTAGAAATAATCAAATTTGGATGATCATTTAAACTCAAATATATTGTAATTCCGTTGTTTCAGTATGTAGATGCACAGAATTTAAGCAACAATAAAGTGGTTTTAGGACGGATACAACACCCAATATGAATTAATAAGAACTTTAAAAATCACAATTTTGAGACAAGATGGATGCCATATATCATTTTGAAGTGGGTCACGTGATCTTTTCATATCATGATCACGTGATCACTTCAAATAGGAGGTGTAATTATTATTTAAATTTTTATTTAAAAAACTACTGAATATATTTTGCTGAATTTTTTTTAATATATATTTTATGGAACAATTTGAATATTACCTAAAATATTTGAAGCAATTTGTGAATTTCAAATCTGCTTAAAAAATGTTTGAAAAATAAGGTCCCATAGGGTTCAATGTATTTCATTTTTTCAACCCGGGTTCAATGCAAAACTAATTGGGTGATATTTTTCATTTATATTCCCAAAGGTCCTACAGACCGTCTGAACAACATACTAAAAGTTCATTTTGATTAAGTCATTTTTACGGCAGTTATCGTGCTAACGGACAGACAGAATGAACAAAGTCATAAGCACTTTTCAAATTTGTTGTAAAGTGTTAAAAAGGATGCATGAGCAAGATTGATCAATAAAAAAAATTGTATATAAAAATGTCCCCATCTCTACCCATTATTTCAACTTGGAACTACCTTTGTTTTAAAGGATGTTACAGTTGTGTTACCATATATATTATTAACACTTTACAACAAAGTTGAAAAGTGTTTATGACTGTTCATTCTGTCTGTCTGTCTTTCTGTCCGTTAGCATGATAACTGCCGTAAAAATGACTTAATCAAAATGAAATTTTAGTATGTTGTTCAGACGGTCTGTAGGACCTATGGGAATATAAATTAATAATATCACCCAATTAGTTTTGGATTGAACCCGGGTTGAAAAAATGAAATACATTGAGCCCTATGGGAACTTTTTAACAACATTTTTTCAAACATTTTTTAAGCGGATTTAAAATTCACAAATTGCTTCGAAAATTTTAGGTAATATTCAAATTGTTCCATAAAATATATAAAAAAAAATTCAGCGAAATATATTCAGTTGTTTTTTAAATAAAAATTAAAATAATAATTACACCTCTTATATGAAACGATCACGTGACCATGATATGAAACGATCACATGACCCACTTCAAAATGATATATGGCATCCATCTTGTTTCAAAATCGTGATTTTTTTAAGTTCTTTTTAATTCATATTGAGTGTTGTATCCGTCCTAAAACTACTTTATTTTTGCTTAAATTCTGTGCATCTACATACTGAAACAACGCAATGACAATATATTTGAGTTTAAATGCTCATCTAAATTTGATTATTTCTACAACTAAGCCTATTTTTCACCTATGTAAAATGTAAACAGCAAAATATATAGAATGAGTTGTATTAGAATTCTTGTATTTTTTTAACACAAAATAATTTAGTCCATGGAGTCTGCATGGCTGATATGAATGAAATATTAATTGATTTTATAAAGAGAAGGATAATTTTTTTCGAAGAAGTTTTAAGCATAGAGTTTAAATATTTGTAGTTCCATGGTCTTAAATAAAATGTTTAAATAAAATAAATTATTATAGTATTGTGATGAATGAAATGAATGGGAGAAAGTTATGAATGAAATCCTGTTTTTATAGAGAGATCCAGGCGTGTTATTTTTTCTATGATGTCATTTGAATTAATTTCAGTTGTTTTCAATGAAGTTTTCAAATATAATAAATTATCGTAGTATTATGATAATTCTAAAACTATTACTGAGGAATGTATGACATTTTAGAGATGTTTAAACCAGGCAATTTATATTTCAATGCCGTCATTTGAATGAAGTTCATTTTTTTCGATGAAGGTTTAAGTTTTCAAATATAATAAATTAATGCAGTATTGTGATAAGTTTCAAAATATTTCCGAGGAATGTATTGCATTTTAGACTTGTTTAAATAAAATTGCATTGAAGTTGGAAAGTGTTTCATGATCAATGCTTTAAGCATGATTGATCTTTCTTGTTAGTGTTATTAATGGTACTTTATTGTTGCTAATCTTACAATCCAAATTTCAATCTTGTGAGTGACCATCTATCTTCTTTAAAAACATTTTTGAGTAACTCACGTACATTCCTATACCCCATCAAGCTATGTCATGTGCAGAGAAGTGCTTACTCACAATTGAATAAGCCTTTTCTAAACTAAGTTGAGTCACTACCTAAAAACTGCAAGTCAAATATGATTTCAAGGTTTTTGCTTGTTTCTTTCTTTTCCTTTAAGTTTTTGATTAACACCACTCCTATTATTTTATAGAAACATTGCCATCCATTAGATCCAAAAAGAGACTATTTTATACTTATGTTTAAAAAGTACAATAATTATAATGCAAAAACTTTAAAATAAGTTATAATTGTTCATAGTTTCAAAAATTGTAATTTATTGCATTGTTTGTAGTACAAATGTGTGTGGTATGTACATGTGTTAGACATCAGCTATTTCCCCAAGTTGCAAATTTTAAAGTTTGACTCATACTTTGAGTTGTAAGAGTCAATCTGACTCACTATTTTGAAAACCAAAATCAATCTCTGCATGTGACTACAATGGTACTCAAAAATGCTCTTTCAGCTCATCTACACCAGCAACAGATGTCATTAGAAATTCTTATATTAAGCCTTTTCCAAGAAACCTTCAATAAGTTTTGAAGTATAGAAACTTTTGATTTTGAGACATTGTATATTTTATAAACATTAATTTTGTGAATGTTTTTTATAAAGTTTTCTAAATTCATTCCAAAACATTAATGAAAGTACAGTGTGCGGTCCAGTACGTAATAATGATGCAGTACTACCTTTGTAAAATCCAAAGGGGCCCTCTGAGAGTAGAATCTTTTTTATGCAGTCAATTAAACCTGAATAGATTAATCCTTTACCTCTGCTGTCCACTCCTTGATTGTATAAGCGAGTAGAAACAACATCTAAAGGAGTCATACATACAACTACAGTTATGCCACTAAGCATACTTGCTGCAAGAGCACATAACCAACTGTCCGGCTTGAAAATCTAAAATGTTTTTTAAATGTTAATATTCTATAATATATTACCAAATTATGATGAAATACAGTAAGTATTCATTAATTTTTATTGAGTAGTCTTTGGGCAAAAATAAAGGATGTTGTTTATGAACTCACATTTTTTATCAAATTTACAATATTTGCTTTTCATATAGGCATACAGCAACTTTTTCAATTGGTCAGACATTTAGTGTTCATATTTTGTGAATTATTTACTTTAAATAGTTGATCACACTTATGTGAAGAGTTTTAAGCTCTGAATTTCTGAAAGTCTTTTTTTTTTTCACCTATGGAATATTTTGAAGTATTCAATTTTGAAATGAGGAACTTTGTGAAGTGTGCTAAAGAAGGAAACCATATTTCTTTTAAAGATAGGGAAACCAAAACATAAAGGCAATCTAATACATAGTTTGCCAATAATCTGTGGAATATTAAATTGAACAAGAAAGCTGATTTGTGGCTGCTCAATTTTAGTGAAACAATTTGTAGATGCTTTTTGTGCTGAGATTTTTGAATACCTACTATTAGGAAGGGGGGGGGGGGAATCTATAGTGGATTTCTATCCTCACCTTTCTACTTTTGTAAATATGTCATTTATCTTTTTGAAAATTTTACACACTATTTTTTGAAAATTTTACAATTTTATTACTGGGCACGGTAGCCTAGTGGTTATCGCACGGGAATTGCACTTGGTAGGCCCGGGTTCGATTCCCACAGCTGCTAAAACTGACGCTGTGTTCACGCGGAGTATGATCACGTTAAACATGTAGGTCTGTAAGTCTTTCTGAGAGGTTGGTGGTAGGGGAAGGAGGGTACGGTCCCTGTGGATGCCTCCTCCACTGGGTTCCGGTCTAAATTGGGTAGCTCTTCTCGGCCGTCCAAACAGTTACCTTACACCTTTCTGGTAGGTCAGATGGTCTGGGTCTCAACAACAGCATCACTATTTTATTATAATAATCAAATACTCTAACTGCGATATGATTATGTGAAGGATTTTGAATTTGCTTTAAATTTAATATTGCTTTTTATTTCTTTAATTAATTTCTCTGGTAACTTTTTCTTCTAAAATGAAGGTAAGGGAAAGAAAACCCTTCAGCCCCTTCAATGAAGAAGATGAAAAACAGATATTTTCTGTAAGCTTTTATTTTTATTGAAGTGCTTGCTTGTGAGCTACCAACTTGCTTTCCTTCTGGGTAGCTCTAATTACATTTATTTCTCCCGGTACAAACAACTAAATAAGTTGTTATCGGCTACAGTTTTACTAGTTCTGTTACATCAAAAGAATTTACATAACTATATTATTTTATTTGCAACTTTTTTAAAGATTCAGGGTGAGAATTTTTCATAGGTATAACCAGATTTATAAAAAGAAATATAGATACTTTCAAAATTATTAATTAATTTTGTACACATTTTTCAAGCAGTCGAAAACAAAATATGAATCTAACAAATTTATTGCTGCATTGAATATGCAGTCATAATTAGCATGTTTATTTTTTCATGTTTGAAATGCCTGTAATGCTAGATTAATTTGTGTTTATTCTATTAATTATCTTATATTGTTGGTTACACTTTACTTCGTAGATATTTTTATGAAACTCTGGGGTACATAGACTGTAGCCTAAGGCAGCAAAATTTTGCCTCTATTAAGTAGGTTAGTAAAGAGTTGTAAAGGATGCTTTGTAATTGAATTAATTTTCGACATGCTCAGAAAATTTGAAGTTTCTTTTTTAAAATTAATTTTGCCAAATATCCAAATTAAAAAAACTTTTTTAGTGTGCAAATGTTAAAATACATTAAATTTAATAAATACAACTTACACATTAAATATATTAAAATATAAAACATACAAAATTTTGTTCTAACTGCTGTCGGAAGGAATCTGAAAATAAAAAACTTCATTAAAACACAGCATATAAAGGCTGATGAAAAGTATCAATTGATTTCAAAGGCAATAAAAAGCTTTCGTCATCAATGCGACTGAGCTGATGATAAATGAGACTAAGCATCAGTACCAACAAAATGGTATAGAAATAATTATGACTTTGTTGGTACTGATGCTCTGTCTCATTCATCTTAATGAAAAAAGGCTCTTTATTGCTTTTTAAACCAGATACTCTTCTTGGAGTTTTAGGTGCTGTATTCATAAAAAAGATATTACATCATTTTCTTCTCTTTGATAAGAAAAAAAAAATCTTAAAATATATTTGCTTGCTTAGAAAATATATTTGTTTGTCTTAAAATATATTTGTTTGCCCAAGGTAAATTTCTAAAAACATCATGAAGATTGTATAGTTTGTAAGAAATTACTATAGAATTTTATCAGCTTTCCTTGGGAAAGAAAGTGTCCCCATTTTTGTCTCATTTTGAGATTTAAGAAATTCCGTAAAACAGAACCTCTCCCCCAAATATCAGAAAAAATTAAAAATTTTATTGTTGAATAAATTAAATTTACCAATAAAGACAGCATTATTTTATCTTATAATCATGTACATAAGATAAATTGATTCAAGATTTAAATCCCCCTGTACATACTCCATGATTTTCCATCCCATTTGAGGGGATAGATTTATGGAATTCTACTTGTTTATTTTAGCAGAAAATTTCTAGTAAGTGCCTCCACTATATTTTCTGTAATTTTCAGTTGCATTTAAGAGGAGGGGAGATTGACAGAATTCAACAATATTTTTAAATTTTATATTTCATCCCTCCCTAACAAACATCAAATTGCTGTTCCTACCTTTCAGAGTTATATATTTATAGCACATTTTCTCTCAAAATATGCTTGCTTACAAAAGAGTACTTTACTTGCTAAAATGAGGCCATACTGCAGTTAGTAGCATCAGCCAATATGGGCATTGGTACTACTCTTTGTACATCAAAGACTTTTTTGTTAGCAAATACCTTTGTTGCATCATCATCTCATTATAATTTTTAACTAAAAGTCAAATATGTAAAAAAGTTTAAAATGATGGAGATTGCATGCAAAAAAAAAAAAAAGAAAAAAATACTTTAATATGGTAAATATTTTATTTAATCAAAATAAAAAATTTACCATATTAAGGTATTTTTTTTTTCATGCAATCCTAAAATGATCTGCATTCCTAAAATGATCTGCATTAGCATTTCAGATACTCTAGCACCTAAAACATTTGACAGAAATTATAAAAGAAAAATGAGCCAGTAATTTTCACCATATCTACAATAACTCTACTGATTCTAACATATTATATAGAAATTTTTTTAAATGCAGAATTCCTTTTTTGAATTCCATTTAAGGCACTTTTCTTATTTTTTTAAAATTGAAATATTTCTCAGTTCATATTGAGCCATATGAATATCTAGTGTTCGTTTAAATTTGAATGCTTCTCCTTCAGTGAATTACCAAAGGTTAAGCTGCTTAAATAATAAAAGACTAAGAGTACATGCATAGTATGAACAACTATGAGAATTGATGCAACCATAATTCTTGCTAACTCTGATAGAAACTAGCTGTGCACTATAAGGGTACCCAAATATATGCTGATGTTGACAGGTAAATTACTTTTTATTTATGCTGATATTAAAAATCATACATACCTTTAAATTGTCTATAAAATTCTTTGTTTTTGAAAAAGTAGCTAGCTGTGATGCTGAACCACAGGTGACCCTAGCCATAGCAGCACTTGCTCCACGCCACAGAGCTAGGGGACCATGAATAGAAACAACAGATCTAAAAGCTCCCATCATTCCATGGTGCTTATGCTGGAAACCTACAGCTATGTTTGAAGATGACTGGGCTTGTATTTGAGTTTTAACCTGAAAATTACAGAATAAATTTATTATACATTACAGTACTATTTCTATGATTTTTATTAGATATTGATGCATAAAGTTTTGAATTATTTTAACAATAACAGATGTTTTTGTAACATGTCATGGATATGTCAGCTATGAGACAAAATTGGAAAAAGCTTTTAATAAAAAAATTTTGTTGAAAAAGGAATACTGCGAAATAGTCTTAAGTATGATCACTACATAACATGATAGTACAAAAATTATATTAATGAGTCTTTAATATTTATACATAAACATATTTTAAATTGAATATATTCAATGACATAATCTCTATATATTCTAAACAGATAGAGTGCCAAATCAATAGTGGACACCCTTAAGGATTTTTTAAGGCATTTCTAATAATATTAAAAATTGGACAATTTATTAGCTATTAACACTTTAATTTATTTATTTCTTCCTATTTTATTACCCTAAAATTATATATATATATATATATATATATATATATATATATATATATATATATATATTTGCTTTCTGGAATTAAAGCCATTTTAAATTGTGTTCAAGTGCATTATTTAAGTAGCAGATGCTTATTTAGGATTTCAGCAAAGCCATTTTGTTCCTTTCATGGCTTCACGAGTGGTCAAAATGGAGTATTAGAAATATAAAAATTATATTGTTTGCAGAAGATATGGTTTATATATAAATTGGTCTGATTGTAGAGAGATTATTGAAATAAGATTTAGATTATGTCCATCAGTAGATTTTAACATAGAATGTAGAGTCTCCACAAGTGACGAGTTTCAGTTTTGTGATTTTATTTGGGAGGGGGAGTTATATCACACCCTCATTTAGTTAAAAACCAATGATATGGATATTGAGTGATATCTGTATTATTCAAGTAGTGGTCACTTATTTGAGGCCTGGGTAATGCCGAACAATTAATTCTAGTAAGTTAATAAATTCAGTAGAGTGGGCAACCTGTAATATAAAAATAAAATTATTCTATATTTCTTCCAAAATCACTTTGTTTGCTTAATTTAATATTTACAGGTTCCCATTCATTTGCACTATACAATTAAGAATGTTTTCAGATATTAAATCAAATTTTTTAGTTGTTTTACAAATACATATTGCCACTATTTGCCAAGCATAATTATAAAACTGCTGAAAGAATTTGCACATATGATCTAATATAGTAAATAATTACCTGCAACTCTCATGACAGATTGCAAGGAAAAAATATTATCAGGATCCAAAATAAATTTGGTGCCTTATAAATAAAGGACTAAAATGTTTAGTATTTTTAGAGGCCCTTAAAACAATTTCTAACATTATGGAGATTTTGGGATTGGGATAGCTCTTAACATGATATATGGGCCATACTCTGGAGTAGATCATTTTAGGTTTCAGATCCATGTTACAACTTAAGTCGAAGTATTGTTTTTTTTGCTTATTAATACAAGTACTTCACTGCAATCTTAATCTACGTGCATAACTGATATAAAGCATTTGTATCTAAAACTTCATTCATAAGAGCATTTTTAAACTGGTATTCTGCCTTCTTTTTTAAACATTTTCATTCCCTGCATCAGGGGCATCATTTATCAAAGATCTGAAAAACTCTTTTGATTTGTGACTGCAGAAAAAAAATCTATATTTTTTTAGATTTATTAAATTGTAGCTTAATTCCTGCTTTAAAAAAAAACAAAAAACATCACCTCAGTACTGTGCCTTTTGCAAAGAAAAGAAATAATTTTAACCCTTACCATCCAAACAGGCTTTCAGCTAGCTACTTCAGAATATCATAGTAGGTGCAACTTCCAAGTGTATTTATCAACCTGTACATAAGGAAATCATTTTGTCAAGAAATTGTATTGTTGTTGACTCTCGCCTTTGTGCAAAATAGTTGCATGGTACATGGAAAGCTTGCTTTGTTTAAACACCATTCTCTGAGTGAAAGAAAAGTGACAAATGTTTCTTTTGTGGATTTCTAAGATGTTAGGATCTTATTGTTGGGATTTCATCAGTACTAATAACTAGAACTCTTAATGTAGCGATTTTATCTGTTAGTACCCCCATTCTACTCCATCTAAAATTTACCCGTTCATCTGAGAGTCTTCAAATTTAGAATGAAGATGCAGATCAGTGACTCAATTGCTGGAAAATTGTATAAATTAGCAAATTTGAAATTCCTGGAATGGTGGTATGAGGGGAGAGAGATAGGTGATTGAAACATAAAATGTATTCAAAACAGTCAAGTGAGGAGGATTAAAAGAAAGTTCGCATCTAGACCAAAAGGCAAATTCCATTTCGCATGTATTAGCGGAAGGATGAGGTAAAAAGTCTCATTCATTTCAGTCAATAAAAAGTAAAAGTCAATTTCATTTTTTGCTAGTTTTGTACAAATAACTGAAAAAAATCAAACAATTTTCTCAGATCAGCCCAATCCAAATATAAGAAAAATAATCCTGATTGATATACTAAATTGATTAGAAAAGAAGAAAGTCATTAAATGTGGGGTTGAGAATTAAAAATCTATCAACATATCAAGTTAAGTATCAAAATATGAGCCGGCAGGAAAAGTATAAGATACCAAAATTTTAAAGTTTGCATTCATCGGAGGCTTGTATTAAAAATCATGTTTTTGTTTTTCTTCATTTAAAAAAGTCAATGGATATAAAACCCTGAAACATTTTCCAGAGATACATCAACTCACTTTAATGTTTAGATATTTATTAGCCATAAATAAACAGGTATTTTTGACCTCTTAGTATTCATGCATTCATTAAATTTAAATTAGGAAGAAAACTAAAATCAAACATAATTTCTAGTGTGAGCAATTTACTCATGTTCTTATCGTTTGTTGAATGATAAGCATATGCACATGTTCAGTGATTTGGGTTTGTTTAAGTTATTTACTCCTAATAAAGTAAGAAATTATATTATGTGTAAATACCTTTTTGCAATTATAACGCTTTATATACAATATTTGTCTTATTTTATAATCTTGAGTTGATAGATTAAATCTTAACTGCCTTTATTTTCCAGTCATTTGAGGAAGGGGATATCAAAACAGATTTAATGAGATAATTTTGAGTCACTTTACTAAGGTAAATAATACTGTATAAAATGTATACTAAATATTCATTTTGAAGATATCTTTGTTATAAAAACTTAATTTTTTTAACTTAAACAAATTTAAAGATCTTCTACTTAATAACTTCCAGTGAACAAAACCTTTTCCCATGATTTTACACAGATACTCACTAGTTATTTAAATAATTATAATTTTATATATTTAGCAGTAAAGTCCATGTACTATGCCCATCCAAGTCACCATGGCCATGCATCGGAAACAGGAACAGGTGGACATCCATTCCTGCCAACTCTCCCATTTGCTCTTAATATCCAGACACATGCAAGTCATACACCTTTCCATTCAATATTACTATTTCTTATAGAACTCTTTATCAAAACATACATATTATACCAACCCCTAACATAACATAATTAATTTATGCTCTTCTAAACCCTCTAACAAACCAATTTATAAAGTTTAACACCTTAAACATTTTATTTCAAGTTTTCAATTTCTGGTCATACCATGGAAAAATGGGACTCTATAACTTTATGGGTCATACAATTCAGCCCTAACCCATCTATCAATGAACAAAGTTTGTATTAATTGCATTGTGATTTTAATTGCATCCTTGAATTTGAAGTTAAAGCAGGAAGTAAATCTCTCTAACACCTTGGTTTAAATATTCATATTCTGAATTTTTAAATCAGGTGTCCTATCGATATTCCTATTCAGCTGAATCATGGAGGCAGTGCTGGATTACCCAATAGGCACATTAAGTACATATTTATAGTATCAGCAAATTAGGGGGGCACCAATTAAAATTAATTTTGTTTTAATTTTTATTTCACAGAAAATAAAATGAATCCCTGCTCCCACTAAAATATAAACAATATTTTTCATTATTTTGCAGCATGATGTTTGTCTTCAGTATATAACAATATTATTCTTCAACATTTGAACATTTGCTGTTATATTCGTATAGTTTGTTTTAAGTACAATCAACCATTCCTAAACAGAACATGGTCCTTAGCATAAATCCATGCTGGCATGTTCTGACTTACAGTAAATGGGGTACAGGGCCTAGTTGCAGTTGGGGGCCCCTTCTAAACATTTAAATATTTACTTCTACTGTCAAAAATAAATTGATATTTAAGACAAATGGAATAATGAGATTCAGGATCATGAAAGGTTAACTTTGCTGTGATACTGAATAATTTTGTTGAAATTTTCATAGATATGTTCATCACAAATTTTCACTGACATACTCATTTATATTTGATTATTTAAAAGTTTCAGGCCATTATGGTAAACTTAGAGGCCATAGACCATACATAAATCAGGTCCTGCATATTGGTGCATGGGCACGTATTTTCATTTTATTAGAGTGGTATAAAATTAAAAACTGTCTGCGAACAAAAGTATTTGCCTAAATATTTTCTGCAGAAATCTGCCGAATCATATACAGTATATGCGGACATATCCCACACAAAAATATTGATTTTCTGGTTACCCAATTTATTCAGGTAATATTTTCAGCATACTAGTAAATATGAAAAAAAACATGATTTACCAGAGTTAGATATATAATATAGTTTTTTGAAAATGAAAGTAACAGTACATATGCATTGCTCATAACAAAAAAAAAAAAAATATTTTTTTTAATAATTCTTTAAAATTTCTGCAATTCGAAAAACTTTCTGCGAATGGCATTCATGCATTCATCTATATTCTCTGACACTGCTTATTATCTCTTTTTACGACATACTACACTGTCATTCTATTGCTGGATAAAGCAATAAAAAGGTACAGAGAATTGAGGAATTTGGTGTGAACAGTGTAGAGAGGTTTTCTTTTCTGCTGATGGTGAGTTTTCTAGGTTGGACTAGAGTCCTGGTAGAGATGACATTATCAACTAGAGTAGAACCCTTGAAAATTCCAAGATCTAGGATGAAACATTTAAAATAGTACTGAAGGCAGTGAATTTTCCAACATTGGTTACATTGCACTTTTGGGGCCCAGGGCAGTCTTTAAAAATTTTAAGGAGCTGGTGCAAAATTTCAGGGACTTGATTAATGCCAATTAAATAATTTGGGATTTTCAATATTTAATGGATCTTTTTTCAATTGAATGTTCTAATTTTTTAATGATTTCTTAAAAAATTCGCTCCATAAAAAACGCTCTATTCTTTAGTGAGATATCGCATCCAGAGATTCATGGACACATGCACGTCACTTCCAAAACATTCGATTCGAGTTGAGGAATGCTTAAAATGTGTCTTGTTGAAACCTTAAATTTGAATTTTTGCCCACATCACAACACTTTCTTCATAGATCATTCTTGTATGTAGGAAAAGTAATATATTATACTTCGTACATAAGGAAAGAAAAAATGTTTAATTATATACAAAAATCATAATTTTTAATATATTTTATATTAAATATATTTTTATTCTAATAAAACAAACTATTTTTCAACTTAACTCTTGCAACGATAAATCACTTGCATTATATTGCAATTTCTTAAAATTTTGGCAAGTTAGTATCATATAAAACATTAACATGCTAAATGAAAAATAAAATCACTAAAAAACTGTGAATTCAATTTAATTTCAAATAAATATTAAAATTAAAGTTTAAATTTTCTCTACAAAATGCATATAACTCATTTTACGGAATTTAAACAACAAATAGAGACAAATTTGTATTTAAAAGTCATATCCGATTTTTCTCCTTTTGACGTCAGTTCTATGGCAGAGAGTGAGAGAGCATAGACTGCCATTAATTGCCTAGTCCTCCTTAGAGTCCATATTGGAAAGCAAAATTCAGCACCGTAAACTCACTTTCATTCAGTCATACCAACACCTCTTCAAGTCCTTCAACAGTATTGGTCATACTCCAGGTGATGTTGTTGGTCATACTCCCCCCCCCCCTTCTTTTCTGAGATCTTGGTTACTCCTATGCTGGTAAGGATGTGTGCACTCTTATATGTAGGTGTTTTTTTTTTTATGGAGGAAGGGGATTTTGAAATTGGTTCATCCTATTATGAAAACATAACTGTTCGAGAAACTACTGTTAAATCAAATGATGATCCTACATCCAGTGATAATATGCTGGAAGAAGTCTGGTAGTAATGATCTTTCTATATGGTGCCCCTTGGTAAAAGAGAAGGTATAATAACCTCTCATTCGCTGAAAATAATTCCACTAGTTCTTCGACCCAGACTGTCCGACCTACCCGAAGGTGTAAGGCATCTGTTTGGAAGGTCGGGAAGTGCCACCCAATTTAGACCGGAACCCAGTGGAAGCGGCAAAATGCATTTTACTACTGACAATATAGAATATTAGTAACGTATCATGGAACAAATGATTGCCAGAACTAATTAATAAATCTTGTAGGATGTTTATCAATGGAAAAAAGCAGGATCCTGTTCACAAAAATAATTTTAGATCAAACTTTGGATTATTCAAGTCATTTGCAGCATTGAATTTTTAAAAGTGTAACAGCCAATCATATGATAATGCTTCCAATATGTTAAGTTGTTATCAAGTTGTATAGCAAAACTTTTAGAAAGGAAAAAATATGCAATATATATAATATGTGCTCTATATATTTGGCAGGTATTAGTGTTATTGATTCTTGCCCAGTAGCAGAGATTTTTCTTTTAAATATTCAGCTACCCTACACATTATCTGCATCCATACTGATGGACAATGCTTATATTCCACTTGGAAAATGATAGTATTTTAAAAATTTTACCTGGCATACGCTAAGAAGTTCATGCAAAAGCAACAAGTGCAACTTCTAAGAGTTTCAAAAGATATTGCATACATTAAGTACAATAACTGATGATAAGACTCAGAGAGGTGAAACAATTAAAAAAAACGGGAAGTATTGCAAGAAAAATGCTGGAAATTGTTTCCATGTTGGCAAAGTGAAATAAGATTTTAAACCACTTCCACCGCATATCTCAAGCACTTTAAGAAGAGGAACTAGATTTAAAACATGTTCAGATATATATCAGAATCTTGTGGATAAACATTTTAAAAAATGATACCAAAAATTTTGAAAGCTTGTCAAAATTATACTATCTGAGGTGGACTAGTCCTGCAGAAAAATTAAAAAATAAAGTCCATGTAAGAACAATAATTTCTTTATTATTTTGACTTTGTAAAATGTTTACATGTAATTACAGTACATACTTTTATTTTACAATGTGGGCCCCATGGATTACTAATGGGGGGTGAGAGAGCCCAATGGTTAGCATGTGGGAATTGCACTCGGACGACTTGAATTCTATTCAAGACTCTGCCAAAACTGTCCCAGAGTTCACACGGAGTATAGGCACGTTAAATATGTGGGTCCGTAAGTCCTTCTGGGAGGTTGGTGGTAGGGAAAGGAGGGTATGATCTCTGTAGATGCAGCCCCTTTAGGTTCCAGTCTAAATTGGGTGGCACTTCCTGCTGGCAGTCAAAACAGATACCTTACACCTTTGGGTAGGTCGGACGGTCTGGGTCGATGAAGAACAAATGAAATTTTCTTTAGAAAATGAGGATTATTATACCTCCTTTTTTACCAAAGGGTTCTAAAATTTTCTGTACTTAGGGCCTCTAGGCATGGTGCAGATTTTTTATTGGAAGTAAATGTTTAATGCTGCTTGTGAGCTAGAAAATCCTTTATTCCCTGTAAATTTATTTGTAACAGGCATAATTCCTTACAAAATTAATTAGAGTGTAACATAGGGATATCAACTTTGTCTAAGAGCATTCTGGAAGACCAAAGAAAAGTTTATTTATTACAACCAAATAAATAAATAATAAAGAAAAGTTAACGTTACAGAATGTTGTTTCCAAGGGGAAATCAGCCTTTTTTCAGGAGATTTATGTTCCATTTCATTAGACTATCAGCCAAATCGGGGCAGTTGGCAACCCTAGTGTAATCTAAAAAGATGCAAAATAAATCATGCTTGTAAAGGAACTGATGATAGTTATATCAGTACACTATAGTCAATCAGGCAGTTGTCATACCGATAAAAATCCATAACAAAGTAAATGCTTCAGCTTCAACGAATGCTGGAAATTCAAATGACCTAAGTCCACAGCACTGTAATTTAGGGGTATATTTATATGATTGAATTAACAGAGCCTTCCTTAGAAATCCTTCACACACACACAAAAAAAAAACTTTTCATTGATAGGTTTACCTATCTCATGCCTAACAGAAATATATAACTTTTATGATTCATTTTATTAAAAATAAATTTCTCTGAAGCAGGCCAGGGTATAACCAAAATTTAAATTACTGAATATTTTTAGATTCAGAAATATCTTAATATAAAAGTAGCCCTAATGTTTACTAAATATTTATGATAAACCAAAATTTAATTACTAAAACACAGCAAAAAGTACTCAAAACATAAATAAAAATTATCTTGTTAAACACCTAAGTGTTAATTACTAAAACAGCAGCTTTAGAGGGAAATATAAAACGTTCCCTACTAAAATTTACAAAATTATACTGTAGTATAGTAGCGGTAACTTTATATCTAAAATTTAATCTATAGAATACATTTTTTATAAAGCAATTTTATTACTTACGTAATAGCACCAAGAAATATAAAATAAATGTACATCAATAAATGATACGATTTATAAAATAACAAATACTATGTTGTTTTTCAGTGACAGAACAAAATATCTGACCTAATGAAGCCAGGTGATTTTGAGTTTTAAAGTGATTTAGTAAATGAGGGTCCATTATTCGCTCTGCACCCTATTATATCTTGCATTTCTTCTGTGATTTAATTAACATTTTGATACATACTGAACATGATTATCTGAACATACATTATTCAGTGGTATAACATAGTAATGCTAAATTCTTCTAGTTTTTGCCCTTAGTGATGAATATAAACATAATGATTGGAAGCTAAATGACAGTAAGATTATTGACCTCCTCGAAACGTTGTATAAAATTTCTGCCAAAACATGTGTATCATAAATTGCAATATCATACATGGAATTTTTTTTTTTTTTTTTTTTTTTTTTTTTTTTAATTCAATTAACGTGGCAACAACAGATCGAAATCCAGTTACAGTAGCCACACAAGCCTCCATGCCTTATTCGGGATTCGAACCCGAGCCCTCCACACATCAGCCGAACACGCTATCCACTACACCACCTCTACCTATGTTAGAACTTTGAAATCTTTTGTAAATTTGGAACAGATGTTGTATTGTCCCTTTTGGCTATTTTTACCTTGTCGATAAAAAAATGTCACGAAGGCTATCGGACAGCATTATTTCCGTAACAGGAATTATCAGAAATGAATAACAACATAAAATTAATCTTGATTAAATACAATGATAGTAATTTTGATTAAATGAAAGAAGAGCTGCTATATTAACTATTTTATATAAAAATGATTATTCTCTGTCTTAGGCAGCAATGTGGCAACAGCCACTTGTGCAACAGTTGATTTACAGCAAACATGAACTTACACCTGTTAAACAAATAGCACAGAATCCAGCCCCGTTGACTGTCAGAGGTCGTACATAGCAACAGGTGTTCCGTGGCACATAAAACACAGGCTTACATCTGCTGCACGTACGTAACACAAAAACCAGAAAAATTTAAAAACATTAAAATGATAAAAATACAAAAGAAAGCAAGTGCAAACAACTTAATTTTTTAAATACAATGTAAACCCATTAAACTGAAATTTTGAATTCATCATAATGCATAAAAAATAAAAAATGAACTGCACAATTAAAAAATAAAAATACTTTTAGCCACCCCTGCTCTACCCAAACTCAGTCTACTATACAAAAAACTAAATCCCAATTTACTTGAAAGAATTCTCTGGTACTTTTCAACAATAAAAACAAAAGGCATATTTGCAATAAATGAAAAAAAATAATGAAATAATTTTAAAACAACAGTAAAAAGTACAATCTAAGGACCAAATGTTCATTATTTAATAGTTACATTCCCTCAAATCATTGACACTTTACAATAAATATTAATGTAGGAAGTAGATAATGTATAGTCTGCGTTTATAAGCTTTTACAAAGTTACAAACCATGTAAAATGGACTTCCAATAAGGGCACCAATGCAGCCAGCCGTGGCCCCAGCTGCGATACTGCGAGTAAAACTGACATCATTTCCAACATGAATTAATCCATTCTTTTGAATAAAGTCAAAAGTACCCAGACGCACACCATTCATAAACATCTGATACCACAGAGCTGGAACCAATCCCTTTTGTAATGCCAACAGCCCGTCTCCTTTAGCAATAACGTAAAATGCGTGAAAAGCATTTTTATAATGTTTAGTATAAACACCTCGGCTCTGTAGTTCCCCTTGAAGTTGTAAGCGAGTTTTAACAACTTCTAAAGGATTAGTAAACACACCGGCGCAGCATGCTGCAGCCCCTCCAATAACAAACTCCATTATGAGAAAAGAAATACAAAGAATTTGTAAATATATCAACGTGAACTGTTTTACGTTTCACGCCTAGCTCAATAAAATTGGTTGACATAAGTTATGTAAGCAGATTCGGCTGAGGGAAAATAAAAGGCATGCTGAACATAGAGATTACAGTATCTCTTTCTTTTTTTCTTAACGCTGATTGATTCCACAGCTCAATCTAGATCATCAGATCTTAGTGAGATTAATAAATGAAGACTGAACTGCCAAACTTTCGCAATCCAACAAATTTCACCCCCGGCGGAAAGTTAGTTTCGAAATGAAGTAATTTGACTTGGAGAACGCTAAAGAAATTAAATACATACAAGTCACATAAATGCATATCCATGGAGTTCTCCATGTGCATATCTCTAAAATTCGTCTTGTGGCAGCATGAGCATAAATTTTGCTAGATAACGCAATAAACTTGCTCATGGACTTTACAACCAACTGATCTCTGCGACACGCATCGCATATTATTGAATTCAGGGGAGTTTTCTTTTCGATTTGAATATGAATATACAGGGCCTTTAGAATTAAAGTTCCACTTTGAAATGGCCATAAAAGGAAAACTACTGGACAGAATGCTATCAAACTTGGCAATAGTTTACATGAGGTCATGGGATTTTATTTTCCGCAAAAAAAAAAAAAAAAAGGTTCAAAAACTCACCGCCAGCGGGGAATTGCGCTGTATGCAATATTGTTAAACGAAATAAGACATTGGTTTAAAAAGTTTTTATACGTTTCTAAAACGTGTTACAAATCATGTTCAATGTGGCTTCCACCTTTTTCTGAAATCAAGTTAAATCGCATTACTGCGTTCTCAACAGTAGCTCTTAGCATATCAGGAGGAATGTTACGGACATGTTGGTGTATCGCATGTTTCAATTCCGCCAAGTTGTTTATGTTATCACCATAAACAGTGACTTTGAGGTAACCCCATAGCCAGAAGTCGCAGGGGTTGAAGTCTGGTGACCGGGGTGGCCAAGAAATGGGGAAGTGTTGGCTAACAATCCGGTCATCCCACATGTACCAATGTGAGGTGGAGCGTCGTCCTGCATAAAAATCGTGATATCTAAAATGCTACGTTACTGAAGTTCAGGTATCACGAGCAGCAGTCACAGTGCTAGTCACGGGCCCAGCTGTCGATTGCTCTTCAAAGAAAAATGGTCCAATTATGACACTAGCTGTCATACCACACCAAACAGTGACTTTAGGAGAATGCAATGAAACTGGGTGGATAGCATGGGGGATTTCTTTAGCCCAAATCCTGCAGTTATGAGTATTGACATCCCCATTTAGGTAAAAATGGGCCTCATCCGTCCACAAAATGTTCCATGGCCAATGTTTGTCCACCTCCATCCGTGCAAGGAATTGCAAAGCGAAAGAATCTCTTACAGCAGGATCGTTAGGTTCAAGTTGTTGAACAAGTTTGATTTTGTATGGGTAGTACAGCAGCACTTTACGAACGATTTTGTACACCGTACTCAATGGTAAGTCCATTCGACGTGCAACAGCACTTTTACGCTGCATATCCCGTGTTGGATGTTGGAAACCCAGACCAGACGACAGACCCGAGGGTTTACTGTAGCTAAGTGTGTGGCCGGGAACTTTATTTTTGATTCAAGTAATTACAACACATATTAAAATTGAATCACAACACAATAAGTTACAACAAGACAAGCAAAGATACAAAAAACACAAAAGCATAAAAGAAGTACAAAGCAATAAGGCCGCACAGGTTACGCTGCATATCCCGTGTGTACTTTCCATTGTTGCTTCCTCTACTGCTAATGCAACAGCCTCCTCGGCTTCCACAGAAACAGGCTTCTTTCCCGGGCCAGGTACAACAGATAACAGACCTGTGGCTTCGAACTTTGCCATCATTTTCCTCAAACCCTGCGGTGTCATTGGCCCTCGGCGTATTCGTCTAACGGTACGATACTTTTGCAAAGCACGCCGTTCATTGCTATCGCATTCATAATAACACTTAACGAGAAAAGCACGGTCTTGCATGGTAACAGACATCGTCGACTCGTAACAATGAGAGCTCTGACGAGCAGCCTTAATTTTATAGCTGCAAAATCAAATGACGTGTAAAGCGCATTTGCGTAATTCTAATTTTCATTCCTTCTGCTGTAAGCTATTTACAAGCCATTGCGATTTTTCATAACTCCACAAACAGTTGCATTTTAGAAACGATTGAAAACATTTTAAACCGATGTCTTCATGTCTTGTTTTGTTTAACAATATTTCACACAGCGCCATTCCCCGCTGGCTGTGAGTTTTTGAAATTTTTTTTTGCGGAAAATAAAATCCCATGAGCTCATGTAAACTATTACCACGTTTGATAGCATTCTGTTCAGTAGTTTTCCTTTTATGGCCATTTCAAAGTGGAACTTTAATTATAAAGACCCTGTATAATACAACTAGCAGTATAAGCGTTCTTTTTATTTTTAAATTTTCTTCTACAGGGTGAATACAACAAACTCGACATTTAACGCGAACTGAACATGCTGCTTTACCAAATTTGCTACCTCTTGCTATAGCGGCATGACTTAGCTATTACTTTGAGTTCAACTCTGGGTTGCTCGCATTGAAAAAGAAACCTAATATTCTCCGAAACGATCGTCTAGATACCGATAATATTTCCAAAACGATTATTTAAGAAACTGGGAGGCCGAACTCCTAGTTTTTTTCAAATAAGAGTAATATATTAAAAAATGTAGATAGAGGTGAAGGTAAGGTTCTGAGGTGGAGGTAAGGGTCCTTCGGACCCAAGTACTCCGTAAACAAGCGTCTTGGTTTGGCTATTAAAAAATGTAGACAGATCTTTTCAATCAACTGGAATTAGAAATTACAAAAGGGTTTCCTGATTAGCGCTCAGATAGAATAGTATTTACACCATCACAGTCATGTAGGATTCCCACTTCGAAACATGATCGGCAGCTACCCCCACTACCAGAATGTATTTTGTTCGAGCGTCTTCTGGATATTACAAATTGCTGGAAAATTCAATTCTTGAAATAATTTCTATAAAATTTATGGAGTGGGAGAACTACACTCAGTTTCCCCATACATTGCAATTTTTATGTCTATTTGTATTACAAGCAGTTTTAAAAATATTCTTTATTTTAAAAATAATTATTATGTCAAAAGGTCAGTCAAGTCGAAGATTTTAATGCATTTATCATGTACGACTTTCTTTAAACAAATAACTCATATTCTAATCATAATAATTGCAAAATATTCTACCAAGTTCCAATTCTCTAGAGAATGCACCTATATATAAAATTCCATTAAATCGTACGTCCGTACCTTGCAGATGTTGCATGCTGATGGAAATAATCCGAAAGTGTGCGAAATATGTTCAGGATATCTGTGAATGTGCTTTAAATCGTCATTTCACTAAAATCTTTGCACCTGTTTTCAAAATTACAGAAATATAGACATATTTTAAATCATGAGCAACATGTGTTATGTATAAACCGATACATGAGAGAACTCGATCAAAATATTAAAAGTTTACTGCAAATTGTGAATTTTATTTTCTCCATGTTGTAAATTCATTAGCTGACGAGTGCAATCGATACATAGGTGGGAAAATTTTATTTTTACGACATATCCTTTGAAATCGTGAGTGTACTCTCAATTACAAAAATGACTCCGAATTTCTGGATAACTAAAGTTTTTATTTAAAAGCACCAATAATCTTAATCAAAAACAATTTACAGCTAATAGAGCTGTAACTATCTCACAAGATCACAAAACAACTGTCAAGTACAATAACAACAGCAACTAAATGTTCAACTAACTCACAAAATAGCCGAATCTATTCTCAAAACACTAGCGTATTTTGCAATTTAATTTGACTCGTATTGCGTAAATTTTTTCAACTGGATGACGACTTATATATTCTTCATAGAAATCTCTAGAAAGTGGTCATAAAATGGAAAATTCTAGAGATAATGAGAAAATTCCAGTGTCTTCCGAAACTCGTCAACAATCGCTAAATTGGCGAAATTTTGCAAATTTGACACTAAGGATATTGAAAATGTCGATAAGGTCTGGCATCCCTGTCTTCACACAATAGCAATGGTTGCTTGTAAATGTGTTTTCTCCTGGTTGAGAGATAGATTGTCAAGAAGTTTTATTCATGCATTTGCCTCGGGTAGTAGCAACCTACTATGGTCCATAATATGGAGTTAATCCGTCATTATGGACAACTTTGGGTTTGGTTGAAGACGATTTCTATATTCAATAAATGACACTGTTTATTCTCTTCATTATGACGTAGGGTCCTTCCTTGCTGTGCCGTAATTTCATAGCCACACTGTGTCTCTGCCGTTTAACTTTGGCATCGTACCGGGTCTTCATTCTATAGGTAACAATGTTGATCCTTTTATGATCCAAACGATGAACTTCCTCCAACTATGCCTGTAGTTCTAAAACGTATTTACCAAGCGATGAAGAAGCATCGCATGGTCGTCTAAACATCACATCAGTCGTTTTTTTATGGAGAATGACCGGTCGAATCGTAGACAGCACGTCTGTAAGACAGCAGAAACTAAGGTAAGTGACGATCTCAGTATTGCTGGTTTCTGGATACGAATATAAGTAGATGATTAAATATCGTTCTGTTGAATCTCTCTACTGTGTCATACAATTCGAGTTGTAAACACGGAGATAAATCCTGCATATTTCCAGGAATAAACCGAGTTTTGGGAGAAGGGCATTTTGAAAAAAAAATGGAATTTTTGAAAGTTTACAAAAAGTGGAAATTTCCAGCCATTGCATTTTGCATTGCAAAAGAAATGTGTATGACCCAAAACTAATATTTATTTTTTACACTCGGAATTGTAAATAACTGAAGCATGGAAAATTGTAAAATATTTGTTAGAGGCAAGAAAAATATTTAAATTGAGTGTCTTTCTTATTATATATAAGTTAAAATGAAAATTAATTCCACAAGCAAATTGTAATTTAATTTGTCAATATTTTAAAAGCAAAAACACCCCCGAATGATGAAATACTTATTACAGCGTGGTTTATTTATTCATATTCATTTAATGCTGAACGATCATAAGAAATCTATTTTAGTCCCTATAAAATTTAATAATTTTATGATTAATATAATTTGTACATTTCCAAGGCACATTTAGTAATTCCAAATTTTTGAAAATGTTGTTTCAATAGACTTTACCTTTAAATTAATACAGAGATTTGGTAAATTTCTCTAAATGGCGACCCAGGTGTTGAATTAGCCAGAACATATGAGAAACGCGTAAATTAGTGTCTTTCCATCAAAATTTCCAATACTCCCAAAATTCCAGGTTTATTCTGCAAAATTCCCGGGTTTATTCTCGCTTCCCAAAGCTCCTGTTTTTTTATCAACTTTACGTACGATTGGGGTGAAGATAAGTAGTTTCAGTAGTTTGCACAGTCCCGCGAATACGTAAGAGTTAAAATTCGTCCCTTGATCAGAACGTATCTAGTTGTAGATTAGAATTTTACTGATGATTGTAGACTTTTGGTCAGGAATTCCATAAGCTTCTGGCCACTTTGTGAAGAAACCCATTATTACTATTATGTATTTGTTATTGTCTAAAGTCCGTGAAAGTGATTTTAAATATTCGAGTGTAATTATCTCGATAGGAGTTACGGCACTTTAACACTGATGAGGCCCACTGGTTTTCATCTTCTGTCCCTTCCGAGTACCATTTTCCGTGTATTCCTTACATAAGTGCTTAACATAGGACCTTGCATTGAACCCAAAGAAGCATTCACGAACTGCGTTCAGCGTCTTACCAATACCAAAATATTCTTAAGTAGGTCTGTCATGAACTTCTCTTTATACGCTGGACACTCTGGAACAATGAAGCAACAATTGCCATCTCCTACTCTTTTCATCGTCACTCTTACATTTACTGTATATATTCTGTTCCTCAAGTGCACAGAATCCCATAGTGCCCAGTATGCTTTAGTTTCTGTGAGAAACACGAACATTTTTGACAAGTTGGCCTTTCATTTTCTTGCTGTTTGTGGATCAGGATTGGTTGGATATCTTTGTACTTCCTCTCTATCCCCCCCCCTCATGCTCGAGGAAGCTCTTCATTACTCCAAGGATCAGGTGGTAAATTATATTTTGGTTGGTGATAACTTGCCGGATAGTCGCTGAAATCTGGCTTCCAAATTTTATCTCTGCATGAGAGCATGTGCACTATCAAAGGGCAAGGTATTCGTGACAGTTCTTTAGTATTTCTATGAGGTGATCCCTTTGGGTGTCAAAACCAATGTAGTATTCGTGAAGACGGTTAATTGCTTTGAGATTTGCCCTTCAGGGGTTTTTAAAAAGAAGCCTTCCCGGCCGTTTTTTTAACTGATTTTTACCCTCTAGCGAGCTGGACGGTTTTTACCCTCTAGCTAACGGTCTGGGTTCTCAGGGTTCTTAAAACAGAGGAGCCAGCTCAAATCAACATGACCAGGAATTTCCTTCCGGCGATATAATGATGGAAATGTGCTACAGATTGAACAATTTCCAACAGTTCTCTCTCTGTTATACAATAAGTTCTCTCGGACTTCGATCAACATTTGTTACAATATGCGATGACACATCCTTGCCCCATATTTCCTGGAAGAAAATTGCCCTATTCATTTATGTTTTCTTCTTTTCATTGGTATCGAGCATAAAGTTCTTCGTCAATTGAGAGTATACTAGAAAAGGAGATAAAATTATCATTTCCTTAGATTGATTGAAAGCGTCTCCACACTCCATCATCTATTCGTATTTATTGTTTGGCAATGTTTGTGAAGTTCTTCACAAAAATACAGTAATAGGTATACATGCAAAGGAAACTCCCTTGTTGATGAACATCCTGCGGTCTGCACCATTCTTTGGAAGCATTGATTTTTTTATGATCGGTCCTTACATCTTTCTCGGACATGATATGTCTCAAGCGTGTTTCCTTTCAAAATAACTTGCATTTTGAAGAATTTAACTTTAAATTAATTGACCCAGGAAACAAAAGTGAGGCCGAATTTCTGGATAACTAACGCTTTTATTTAAAAGAACCAATAAGCGTAAACAGACACAATTTATACCTAATAACACTATAGTTATCTAACAAGATTGCAAAAAACGGCTAAGTACAATAAAAACAGTAACTAAATACTCAACTATCTCACAAAATAGCAGAATCTGTTCTCTAAACACTGATGTCTCCTTCAATTCAGTTTGACTCGTATTACGTCAACTATGTCTAACTGGACGATGACTTCCTTATATACTCTTTATGGAAATCTCTGGATAGTGGTCGTAAAATGGAAAATTCTGGAGATAATGAGAAAATTCCAGTGTCTTCCGAAACTTGTTAGAAAACAGCGAGATTGGCGTTATTCGTTAAATATGGCAACAAAGGTATGAAAAATATCGCCAAGGCCTGGCAACCCTATCTTCACATTTTAATGGTTTCCTGTAAATGTGTTTTCTCTATGCCGAAAGACGAGTCTCATGAAGCATTTTACGTATTTCTAATAGTGCTATTACACGGAGCATTTTTATTGCCGGAACTTCAGCAAATCCACCCTGTCAATCCTGATTTAGGACCCCTCTATCAAACAGTTGATCGTAGAGTTGTCAGTACCTTGCCACTTATTTGTATTTAGCACATTCAGAATCAGGTTAAGTCGACACTAAAATCTCGCCAATGAGGTATTTCTAAGTGTTTTTATAGTATAATCGTGATCTTTAAATGCACCGTATATTCATGTAATTAGACAAAAGTTTGTAGAAGTGTCATTTCATATCCGCTGTTCACTGCAGAGCTGATTCATAGCCACCATCTTTGAAGGCGGAGCGATGTGACAAAATATTTTGCAATTTTTGATTGGATCGCTCTCAGGAATAGATCAATTTTACTTTCCCTGTAATACATGGCAATGTATAGGTGAGTATTGGAATCGTATTAAAAGTTGTAACTTCATTTTTCGACGTGTCCTTCACGTTTCGAGCACCCTAGAACAGAAAATAACTTGCTTAGCGTGACTTCTGTATGTGTGCGTCTGTCTGCACAATGCATATATTCACTCTAACTCAAAAACTAATTAACCAAATTTCTTAAAATTTGGTAGGCAAGTCACTAGTGGATTGCTCTGGTGCTGATTAGATGTTGATTCGATTCGGGAAAGAGGAATCTGTTTTTTGCGAAATGGCCTGCAAAAATCGAATGTATCTACTCTAAGAAACTAATTGATCAAATATCACAAAATTTGGTAAATAAGTCGCTTGTGGGTTACCATGGTGCTGATTAGATTTTGGTATGATTCGTAAAAAAAATCTGCCTTTTTTGCGAATGATCCATAAATATCGTCAAAATATAAAACAAGAGACTACAAATGTATCAATTAAATGGACAAATGCAGAAAATAACTCGTGTTATTTTTTGCAATTAAACTCAATTTAATGCATCATGAAATAAAAAATTCTGAAGTGGGCAGCATACGATTTTCCTTGCAGACTCATATTCACATTCTTATTTCTTCAATAACTCGTTAAAGTGAGTTTAATTGCACAAAATAACACCCATAATTATTTTAAATTACATTGAATTTTCCCTTTCAATTCAATTTCTTTTCATTTGGTAAGTGGGCTTATTTTCAAAGCTGGCGTAGCGAAAATGCGACAAACTAAAATGTCTCGAGAACGGCTGGTCCTAGAGTAAAGGGGCTGGTCTTATTCTTTTCATCGTCAAGAATTACGTATAAAACAAGCATTTAATTGATATGGCCCGATCGTCAAGTTGTAAGGTGGCGTCTGAATTTCATGTATGAATATTTCATTAGTTTTTCATGGCATAGAGGAAAGATATCAAGAAAGTTCTTTATCACTCCAGGGATTTGGTGATGAATTTGAATTACGGTCGGTGATAACTTGCCGGATGGTTGCTAAAATCTGGCGAAAGCAATGTGCACGGTTCAAGGAACAATGTATTACGAGAGTGCATCAGCGTTTCCATGAGACGATCCTTTGCGGTGCCGAATCTCCATATCGTACTCTTGAAGTTCCTGAATTTATCTGTCGACCTGGACCTGTCCTTCAGAGCTCTTGAAACTGAGGAGCCAGCTCAGAGCAGAGTGACCAGTCCACAACAAAAATTTCTTTCCTTAGAGTTACTGATGGAAATGGTCTACGGATTAAACAACTGTTCACAGTTCTTTTCTTATCACGCAATAATTTCATTCGAGTTTCGATAAGTACTTTCTACAGTTATGCGATGTCTTACCCTCCTACCTCTTGGGAGAGAACTGCCGCTATTAATTCTTCACTACTATTGGTATCAAGTTTATAAATCTTTCTGTTGGTTGAGTATATGCCAAAATGGGAGCTGAAGCCAACATTTTCTTAAACCGATTGCAGGCGTCTTCACATTCCGCAGCCCATTCAATACAGATATCACTGTAATAATATTTTAGTATGGTCTGTCTTCCAGTCCAACCGTCCCACTTGGCGAAAAATTTGGCGACTGTTTGCTTGTAAAATTTGCAATAAAAAAATCTCAAGTTACTTAAAATGGGTTCTAGTATGAGAAAGTCGAGTTGATCCACACTCCAGTTTTTTTTTTTGTTAGTACTAACCTTTGTTGTTTACGACACAGATTTTACGGGGTCTCAAACTGTTACGCCATTGCCCGAGATTCAACCGTATGGCCTCAGATGGAGTTCGAGAAAAATCCCGTATGAGTAAAACGTTTATGTTTTTGACTTAAGGAAATATTTTGTCAAAAGTTTTCATAGCTTGAAAATCATTCTTTATTAAAGCGAGCTACTTTTTGAACATTTCTATATCAATGAATAAATCTGAAGTGTTTGACACTGTATACAAGCCGGCCACTCAAACAGCTGCTGTAAGCCCTCGGGCCAGTTGAGTGGTCTGGGTCTTCAACACTGTATACAAGAAATGGATAATTTTGAATTCATTATCACAAAATTTGTATTGAAATGGCATTTATTATCATCATTTAACTGAAATATATTTAATTAATTGAATTCACTGTTTCGTATTCTTCTTGGAAGTAGAGATGTTTAAGCCAAATTAAGAAATAAAATTTCTTACGATTGGAGGAAGCTCCAACATACATGCCATTTTCACCATTCATTCTGATGCTTGATATATTTCGTGTAACATTGTTACAATCATTTCCAATAAACTATCTGGTTGATGTTTCAATATAGAGAAATTGTAGAAATTTTTTTTTACTCATAACATTGTTGCAACAACATTACTTGAACATTTTGAAATTACAGTAATATTAGGAAACATGCCCGGCGTTGCACAGTATTTGAGATGTAAACCTCTGATTAAAATTATACCGCAACATACAGAGAATTCGCGAAAAGCAAACAACGCTTTTACAACACGCTTGCTTACAGTACAAAATAAATAATTTTCTGCGTGCCTTTAATACGCCTCAAGTAATGTAATCCGTGTACACGGCCTTCGTCAGCTCTAACATAATTAGAAATTGAGATATGATCAAATTAGTAAAATGCTTGAAATTAGAGGAGGGATGATTCGACAACTGCAACATTACTGGGCGCGGTAGCCCAGTGGTTAGAGTGCGGGAATTGCACTCGGTAGACCCGAGTTCGATTCTCGCCACTGTCAAAACTGCCGTTGTGTTCACGCGGAGTACGATCACGTTACGCATGTGGGTCCGAAAGTCCTTCCGAGAGGTTGGTGGTAGGGGAAGGAGGGTACGGTCCCTGTGGATGCCTCCCCCACTGGGTTACGGTCTAAATTGGGTGGCACTTCCAGGCTATTCAAACAGTTACCTTATAACCTTTCTGGTTGGTCGGAAGATCTGGGTCTCAACAACAACAACCGCAACATTACGATGCTTTCAAAGCACCTGACACCGAGAAATTAAAGTACAATAGCATTTCGATTTCACCAATAAGAACACTAATATATAACTACGTTTATATAATCCAAATTTATCTAACAGAATCTAAATAATTCAGAACAAATAACACAGGAAACCAATTCTATAACTACGTCACTACTTCCCATAGCAACAGACGTATGGAGATCGAAAACGTCAATTTTTATGCTTTTGTTTAACAATTCATAGGAAATTAAAAAAGAGTAATTAAAAATATATTTCTTCAGAAGTTTGGCGAAGATATAAATTCATATTCATTTAAAGGGATAGAAATGTGCTAATCTTCTATATTTGGACGAGACGAAATAAAAATGAGATAACCTAAAACATACATATTTCGATGTATTTAAAAGTAAATAAATAAGTATGGCGGGAGGAATTGTCCTACGGATTAGTTCATAGATCGCTGGCAAGAACAGTTTTGATCGCGATGGCGTTAAAATGGAAACGCTAGCATAGATAATATTTTTGATCCTTAATAAAAAATAAAAAAAAATAAAAAACACGATGTATGTGAAAATTGCTCAAATTGAGCTTTAACGTAAAATAACTATAAAACTGATTCCAATTTAAAAACATTTCGACGAGTCCAGCTGTCTCGTTTGGGAACCTGTAGTCAGTGTTTCTTTCAGGCATACCTCCGGGGGGAGGGCTTCGCCCCCCCCCCCCCCACCAGGAAACATTTTATGTTCACCTAGTTTCTATTTATGTGGCACAGCATTTAGATATATTTATAATAGGGCAAATGAAAACTTGCTCCCCCCCTAAAACGTTATTCGCCCCCCCCCCCCTGGTTAAAAAGTCCTGAAAGAAGCACTGCCTGTAGTGCTCCTGTGCTCTAAATTTCGTCGCTCTCGATTTCCCGTTACAGAAGATACACACATACATACACAAAGACACACAAACTTACATCTTCTTTTATTATGTAAGCTAATTTGATACATTATGACATGGGTGGACCTATGCAATATGAAATAGGAATGCATGAGAAAGTGCACTAAAAAATAGCACTCTTAATATTATAAAACTTATGGCGTGTTATTCGTTTACGCTGTAATAGTACATTTAATGGAAAGGCAAAGATAATAACATATTATGTATTTATTTTTTATATTTTATCTCATTGATACAATAACATAGAATTATTAAATAGTAATTATTTAGCGTTTCTATTATGTCATAGAGTTAGTTCTTTAAGCTACTTAAAATGGAAGCAAAGCTTTAATGTGAAGTACCTCCTTATTCAAAGTTGAAAGTTAAATTTATATAATTTACAATCAAATGATGAACCATATCAGTCTACCATACAGTAGCTAATTATAAGTATCGCCAGAATACAGAACTTACATCATCTAAAATATAGAGAGCAGCACCAATGTACGGACAAATTGAAAAATTACTACTTTATTAATTGAACTGTATTTTCCTTCAGATATAATTTTGTAGTTATAATACTACCTTTGCGGTTGTACTAAAAAAATGGCAATGAAATATCAATAAATAATTATAATTAAAAATACACATGCAATCGCATTAAATGTTCAACGATTTCTCTTTCTATTACACAATTGCATCACAAAAATAGAACTGCAGCTTGTAAGAATAACAACTTCAATAAATACTTCCCTAAAGAAAGCAAACATGTGCTAATTATGTGACAACAATTGTTTCGAGCCGACGCGGTGGTTGAGAGATCAAGGCAAGCGTTTCCTCGTTCTCGCTTGGCTGCCGGGTTGTGGGTTGAGTCCTTCTTGATTGAGTCCCACCTGCGGGAATGGATCTTGTTTTGTTGGGCGCAGTGTGTTCCGCCCTCACTGATGAGCCGGGCAACTTCATGTGACGGCTAATTGGTTCACGATGCTGGCCACTGTATAGGCGAATGATGGTGTATCAAATTCCTGGCCATTGTTAAAAAAAAAAAAACAATTGTTTCGAGGAAGTTTTGAACCCTCTTCATCTCGTGATAACAGTGTCTTTACTTAACAAATGCTGAGTAAGAACAGTTCTTGCTTAATGTTTGTAAAATAAAAATACTGTCTTGACTTAATGAAGAGGGATAGCAAAATAAGCAGCATCACATCGCCAAACTTCCTCAAAACAAGTGTTGTCATGTAATTTGCACATATCTGCTTATTTGAGGAACGTGTTCAAAGTGTTATACAATTACATGGTTAAAATTTCAGTAAGAATTTCAATATAATGATAAAAACAATAGAAATTCATTGTTTTACATTAATACGGTGTTAATTTAGAACAAGAATACGGAGGCAATGTAAAACACTATGTGTTCTTAAAACATGTTTTAAAAATCTAAATGTTTTTTCATGTGTTGAGATTGATACCGTGGAATTTTTCTTGGACGAGATTTCTTCTTTTCTAGATTTTTATTCACAGCTGGAATTGCTGCGTTTGCCTGAGACTTATTAAGAAAATCTATGTCCACCCGTTCGTCGAGATAAACACTATTAATAAAGTCAAGAAGTTTGTCTACTTTTCCACTAAAGGCATCAACAACGTCATTTTTGTTATCTTTCATAGTTGCTAAAGCAACTGGCATGACCTGGGATTTATTTTTACTTATTCCAAGAAATAATTTCAGTCTGCCGATTATGAAGGGAACCAACTCATAGTCACTATTTTTCAACCTCTCATCGAACTTAACTTCTTCAAAGGACTGAATGATGATAGTGAGAAGAAAATTTATCAATATTACTGAAGCTGTAAGGGCGAATGTGAAGAATGCGAGTGGACCTATGATTGGAGAAGCCGCTGCCAAGTCTTCAAAGTTAAACTTTTTAAGCATCATGCTGATAGATGATTCAAAGGAATATAAGAAAGAAGAGAATTCCTTTACTCCACGACCAAGGGTTAACCAAAATAAAGTGACAAAAGCAAGGAATGTAATCAAAAGACAAATACTATATCCTTTTAGTTCTTTAGCGCATAATCTCAAGGTTGATATCATACTTCCTATCCTCTTATTGAATCGTAGAAGTTTTATAAATTTAAGAGTAGCTAAAGACATTAAAAATCCAATCAAATAACAGAAACATTCATCAAGAATAAGAGCTTCTTGAAGCTTAATATAACCAGTACCCTCAGTTGCAGTAAATTTTGCCAAAATTTCAAAAGTAATTATCAACTTGTAAATTTCTACTCCAATTATAGAATACGCTGCAAGCAAATTGCACATCTCAGCTATATTCCAGTATTCCGAAATATATTTTTTGCCCTGTTTGCACGAAGTAATCAGCTCACAAACTGTATAATAAATAGTAAAAATCAAGAATCCTATCTGACAACCAAGTTGCAGCAATCCAGACCCGGTATGGTAATGTAATAATTTGATTGGATCGATATGGTAATATGGGACAATTCCACCTCCTGGTAAAAATTCAGCTATAATAGTAGCCACAACAAACAAGTTGACCTGAGCATTATATGTCCCAAATTCGATAAAAACTGCCCTAGTATCTTTATCTATCCATCCAGATTTTTCTAATTCAGTCATTTGTTCTTTTAGCTTTTTACCATCTTCGTATCGTTTAGCAATCAGTGGCACGACATAACCTCCCCCTCCATACCAATCCAGTTGTCCCCAAAAAGGAAAACCGTTTAATTGCTTGGCAGTTAAGTACTTGTATTCTTGAGGAATGCGGGATTTCATAGTAAGATTTCGCTTCCAATTCTTTGAATAAATACGACCGTCCTCGTTTATTAATTGTCCAAAGCCTGCACATTCGGAAATAACATCTTCCATCTGCCACGGAACTTTACAAACATCTGAAAAGGAAAGTGAATAAAATATTAATAATTGCAATGAAGTACATGGAGAAATATGAAATGCAGGGAAATTTTCAGGATGATTGCAAATATGATTGCTGGTTGTTTAAAAAAACATACAGTGTAGCTCAAAAGTCACTATACAATTTGAATGGTTAAGAACTTTTTGAAGCAAGCGAGTTCCGACTCTTGCTTCCTTAACATCGACTCAAATCTGATTGCGTGCGAAAGTTGATATAGTAAAATTAAACCGATTCGAATAATATTTTGTACATAAGTAGCTTAAACTAATGATGTTTTAGGTCATGGCAAAGCCAAATTTTAAATTTCGATCGTATGTACTGAAAAATCTAAGGTCAAAGGTAAAATAATGTTAAGTCTATGGAAAAAATTTAATCTAAAAAAATCGATGGCTAAACCGAATTTTCTGTTTGGTTACAAATTTTCAACACAATTAACAATGTTTCAAGAAAACACTCAAAATACAAAAAATAAAACTCAAAATACAAAAAATAAAAATAAAAATACAAAAATTCAAACTCGTAAGCAAATACCATTAGCTTTAGCATATGCTATCAGTATCTAGTGATCGCAAAGTATTACTTTGGGCAAAGTAGTGATTGATATTGCTTCCAACAAATTTGTTCTTGGCATTAATTACATTGGTGCATCAATAGTCAGAACAATGGAAGAAATGATTTTCGACCCTGCTTTCAATTTCGATATTCAAAAATATTGTTAAGTGAAAGGTGTTAGTTTGAAGAAGTAAGGACTTAGTCGCCTTAGAAATTTACACAAGTGTTTATTCTATTTGAATATCACTTTGATTTAATATTGAGTTTTTCACTACTTTCATGAGATAAATATTTCAGTTATCCATCATGTAGCTAGATACCTTACTTCGCTTCAGTTTCGGATCCCGAGTAACAGACTAATTGTTTTTTATATTTTTACAAATTTGAGAAACTTAAGATGGAGAAATTCCCAATAGATAACAACGTAAAGTTATACAATTTTCTTTCTGGAGAAAAAAAAATATACAATTTTACTGACCAGCTTGTTCGCCGGATTCGATAGCATGGAATTACATTCTTTGGGTATATTTAAAGGACCGAGGGTACGTTAACAAGCCTACAGCCATTTAGCGATTAAAGATTAATATCAAGGATGACATTCGGGAGATGGAACCATATACACTTCAAAATGTTATGAAAAATATATTAAAGAGACGTCATCATGTGACTTACGAAAAATAAATATTTTTTTCATTTTTGTACACAATTCTTGTTTTCTTTAATGCATAAACACATTTGCCACCTTCATGTACAATTCTGAGTTAATCAAAGCTTTACTTTTCTATTTTTGTTGATTTTACCGTCCGTGCTTAAGTTTTGGAAGCCAGTGAATTATAATCTTTTTGAAATGCGAAAACAAATTTTGTTCCACGTTTTCAACAGAACGTGTTTGTTTCCATGATATCACAAAACAGACACGATGTGAAAAACTATGGTTTTTGAATTTCAAATGACCGTTTTTAACACTTTACAACAAAGTTGAAAAGTGTTTATGACTTTGTTCATTCTGTCTGTCTGTCTGTCTGTCTGTCTGTCTGTCTGTCTGTCTGTCTGTCCGTTAGCACGATAACTGCCGTAAAAATGAGTTTATCAAAATGAAATTTTAGTATGTTGTTCAGACGGTCTGTAGGACCTATGGGAATATAAATAAATAATATCACCCAATTAGTTTTTTATTGAACCCGGGTTGAAAAAATGAAATACATTGAACCCTATGGGACCTAATTTTTCAAACATTTTTTAAGTAAATTTAAAATTCACGAATTGCTTCGAAATTTTTAGGAAATATTCACATTATCCCATAGAATATATAAAAAAAAATTCAGTAAAATATGTTAAGTAGTTTTTTAATTAAAAAAATTATTTAATATAGGGAAAAAAACAAATTCAATTAAATTCTGACTTTGGGATATCTTCCAGAAAGAAAAGAGAGAGATATTATATAATAAATATCTCTCCATTTGTTTAAACGTTTTGCATATGGGAGTGGCTTCATATTTTAAAATGAATTTGGTAGATAACAATTTTTCATTTTTTTAAAATTTTATATAACTCTTCATGATAAATTTAATTGATGGCATTTTAAATGCACTTTCCTACGTCCTAGAGAGTTAAAATTCGGTACGCAGCTTAAATTTGTTGAACATTTTATTCGACAAAAATTTGATGGATCTTTAAATATAGATCATACATTTTTTTCGAAATGGCCTGAAAATAATCCCCGTTCACTTCTATAAATCATTGGTGTAATATTGTTAAAAATTCTGATGTGGACAGCACATGTCTTTCCCTGCAGACTCATATTCGTTCTCTTTATTTATTCAATGATAATTTGAGTTTATCTCTACAACATAAGTATTTTAAATGACATTGAATTTACACGTTAAACTTAAATTTGGTTCTCATTTGATAGCTGGACTTATTGTCAAAGGTGGCGTAGCGAAAACGCGAAAAAACTAGAATATCTCAAGAACGGCTAGTCCTAGAGTAATGGGGTTAGTCTTATTCTTTTTGTTGTCAAAAATCACATATAAAATAGGAATTTAATTGATATAATTGAGCACACGTAGTCTTTTATTTTTATATATAACGATTTTTGCTGGCCATTTCGCAAAAATAGCCCGTTCCTTTTTCCCGAATCTTAGTAGAATAACCTACAAATGATTTATATACAAAATTTTGTTAAATTTGGTATATAAATCACTTGTAGGTTATTGAAATATTATACTCCAAATTTTGTTAAATTTGGTTCATTAGTTTTTAGCTAGAGTGGATAAAGGCAATTTTTGCGGCCATTTCGCAAAGAAGGCAGATTCTTTTATTACGAATCGTACTATAATCTAATGAACATCAGGATTTCCCACAAAAAACATACCTACCAAATTGTATGAAATTCGGTCCATTAGTTTTTCAATTAGAGTGGATGTAATATCCACACAGACACACAGAAACATACACAGATACACCCTTACACACACAGACGTCTTCCTAAAAGTAGTTTTTTCGTGTTCTAGAAGTCCCAAAACGTGTAGATACTTTGAAAATTCGAGTTCCGATCTTCGGCACGATTCCAATACTTTGAGTACATACACATACACATATATATTATCTGTGTATCTAAATTCCGTGCCTATGCAATTACAATAGTTGTGATTTTAAATGATCCCTAAACTTTTATTATTTCTTCAAGGAAGCCTAATTTTAACATATGCAGAATGCAAATATCTCAAGCGATTGTAAGATGAATTACATAAGAATTGCTGAATTTTTTTCTCACAAAATTATTTAGCTCTGGAGTCTGGAATACAAGTTATATGAATGAAATATTCATTGATTTTGCATAAAGAATCAGATGATTTATATTTCGATACAGTTTTAAATATTTAAGTATAATAAATTACTGTAGTACTGTGATAATGTAAAAGATATTACCACTGAATGAATCACATTTTAGAAATTTTTAAATGAAATTACATTTCAGTTGGAAAGTGTTTCATAATCAATGCTTATGCATGATTGATCTTTCTTGTTTCTTTAGACCTAAAATTCTATTTATATACTTAAGCAAAATTAGCGAAAATGTTACTATGTTTAGTAATGCCAGAAACAGGAAATTGAACACGTGATCATTTGTAAAGTCAAGTAATTACAATTAAAAACAATTTTCATACAATTATCTATTTTAACACTTTACAACAAAGTTGAAAAGTGTTTATGACTTTGTTCATTCATTCTATCTGTCTGTCTGTCTGTCCGTTAGCACGATAACTGCCGTAAAAATGACTTAATCAAAATGAAATTTTAAAATGTTGTTCAGACGGTCTGTAGGACCTATGGGAATATAAATGAATAATATCACTCAATTAGTTTTGGATTGAACCCGGGTTGAAAAAATGAAATAAATTGAGCACTATGGGACCTAATTTTTCAAACATTTTTTAAGCGGATTTAAAATTCACAAATTGCTTTGAAAATTTTAGGTGATATTCAAATTGTTGCATAAAATATATGAAAAAAAATTCAGCGAAATATATTCAGTAGTTTTTTAAACAAAAATTAAAATAATAATAACACCTCCTATATTAAGCGATCACGTGACCATAATATGAAAAGATCACGTGACCCATTTCAAAATGATATATGGTATCCATCTTGTCTCAAAATCGTGAGTTTTAAAGTTCTTTTTAATTCATATTGAGTGTTGTATCCGTCCTAAAACCACTTTATTTTTGTTTAAATTTTGTGCATCTACATACTGAAACAACGCAATTACAATATATTTGAGTTTAAATGCTCATCCAAATTTGATTATTTCTACAACGAAGCCTATTTTTCACCTATGTAAAATATAAACAGCAAAATATGTAGAATTAGTTGTATTAGAATTGCTGTATTTCTTTAACACAAAATCATTTAGTTCATGGAGTCTCCGTAGCTGATATGAATGAAATATTCATTGATTTTATAAAGAGAAGGACGATTTTTTTCGATGAAGTTTTACGCATAGAGTTTAATTACTTGAAGCTCCATGGTCTTAATTTTTAAATAAAATAAATTATTATAGTATTGTGATGAATGACATGAATGGGGAATTATTTTTGAATGAAATGCTGCTTTTATAGAGAGCCAGGCGTGTCATTTTTTCTATGACGTCATTTGAATAAATTTTAATTGTTTTCGATGAAGTTTTCAAATATAATAAATTATCGCAGTATTATGATAATTCTAAAATTATTACCGAGGAATGTATCACATTTTAGAGATGTTTAAACTAGGCAATTTATATTTAAATGCCGTCATTTGAATGAAGTTCATTTTTTTCTATGAAGGTTTAAGTTTTCAAATGTAATAAATTAATGTAGTGTTGCGATAAGTTTTAAAATATTACCGAGGAATGTATTGTATTTTAGACATGTTTAAATAAAATTGCATTGAAGCTGAAAAGTGTTTCATAATCAATGCTTTAAGCATGATTGATCTTTCTTGTTTAACCATCCATTTATGAAAGTGTTCTGCGTACTGATGTTATCTTCATTTGGAATTACTAAGATAATTATTGATTGAGTATTGATATATTCAACTAACTAATGAATTCCAGATATAAAAATGGCTTACCTTTTGCGGCTCTGATTTGCCTCAATACGGGATAACCCACTTTAAAATTATTTCTGTCATCAACCATTAACCGTAAGCCTAGAGGAATGCGATCATTATACCACATTCCAGCAAAGAGTTCCGGAATAAGAGCCTCTCTTGTCCAATTCCAAAATCTGTCTTCAGTGTTGACCTGTTGGAAGATATTTCGATTAAATACACCCAAATCTATTATCACATTCAGTTGAATAATGGTATTTTGTTTCCATGTGATACTCACTGTTTTGCTTGTGTTGGCCTAATATTCTGTGCCTTATGCATTCAGTGCAAGTTGCACAATAGTTCTTGCAGTCCAGATTCATGTTTGGCCAGTAGTAGATTAAAAAAAAGTAATATTATATGCTGTTTCAATGCCGAAATGCACTGCATGGAATGTTTCAATGCATCTTAAGATTAAAGCTTGAGTAATTACAATCTTGGGATCAAATTTTGTAATTCAAACAACAGTGCGTAGCTGACAAAAAGGAAAAGGGAATATTGTTCGAGGCCAGAAATAAGAGATATGCTCATCAGTGGCGTTCCTGTATCTGATGATAGTGCACGCAGCGTTCAGAGTGAGCCGATATAATACTTGGTGAGCCACTTATTTTAACCTTCCAAATTAATTCTGCCAGTCCCCTGTCAACTCTCGAGACAACTAATGAACGTTTAATGTCTGATTTGCAATTTAGACAGTAACATGATATCAGAATAATTACTTAGGTCAATGAGCCAAGTATCATAAATGATTTAAAATTGTAAATAATATATGTTGTAAATATCTAACATGTGAATAAAATTATGTATATTATCTCAGACAATAATTGGATTCATTTGAGTATTTAATCTCCACGCGTCCATCATTTTAATTAATTAGTGTATTGCCATGCAGCGATCACAGGTAAATGGAGAGAATTAATACCACATCGAGATAGTGAAAAGGTCAATTAAAAACTTATAAAGCATTTATGGCGTTGTCATGTCGCAATTCTGCGCCATGAGCCTTTCTTATTTTTATGCGAGAGAAACATCCTTCTCTCCGTTCGTGCCTGTGCTGTGGTTTTTGCTAACACTTGTTTCTATTGAAATTGCATTAAAAAGCGCATTTGGTCGTGAATTCGTTGGAATGTCTGGACGGGATGCGTGACGTCAGCTCGCTTGTTGCCAGGAGAAGCGCGCTGTCCAATCAGGAAGAGGCGAAAAGCGAAGGAGAACCTTTAGCGTGGGCTCGAGCGACCCAGACTTCTCTCTCTTGTAGCTGGAAATTTGGACCTAATAGGTCGCTTGAAGAATTTGTCTGAAGATTTTAGACAAAGGCCTTTAGCCAAAATGGCTTGCCTTTCATCTGGAGCTGAGGAAGAAGCGGAGCCTGGAACCCATTATTAATTATCTGTTGTGCATTTTTCTAAATCTTTTTTTTTTTTCCAGGTATATATATTCGTCATCAACCCCCGGATTTTTGAAGTAGTCATTCGGAAAATGATTCAGACCGGTGCAAAATGGACTGAAGTCCTATATTAAAGTTTTGGATCCTTCCCACACCTCTTACCTAGAGAATCTTTGATTATACCTAAATCGTACTCAGCTGATGAGAACTTTGTTCTGCAAAATTTGAAATGTATAAGAGACAAGGTAACCTTTGTTTTTCGGGAAATTTATTGCCGTACAGCACCGGCATAACGAGGACCAACCTCTAAATTAAATGGCTCATGTTAAATGTATTTTTGGTTATTTTGAATTCATAATTGAAACCATATGAATATTGAATTGAATTAATGTGTGAGATATAAATTTTGAACAGAGCAGAAAGTCTGATTGTTATTATATAAAAATAAAGCTCTGATTATAATTAGATAATTTGAAGGATAAATATATATATATATGCTGTTGAAATTCTTAAAATAAATAGTAATTTGAGTGACAAATGAGCCTTGTTATTTGTGTTACGTTTTACTTTACTCACTGTACATCATTTAGGGTTTAATTCCCCTAAACTGGAAATTCCTTCCGATCTAGAACCTGGTGTTTTTGCTGATAAATTTTACGAGATTAAATATGTTAAATATATGTCTCTTTGGCTTTTTGAAATTACGATCACGAAGTTGTGGGTGGTGGAGTCAGTAGGTGCTGTTTGTACTGACCCAGCTCCCACAAATTGGTGCCTGTTCCCTTTCCCAGAGTATTACAGTGAGTGAGGTATAATTTTATGAAGGAGTACGGAAAAATATTTTTTGTTTGATTGTGTAAAAATATATTGCAGTGCTAATATGTCGAAGTAAGTTAAAAAGTTTTGTGGTGCAAAATATTTGAGTTTAATGGGCATGAAAATTTTTTATTTATGTGTCATATAGTAATAAGTGCAAAAGCACATAAGCCCAGAAGCACCAACAGTATTATTTGCATGATTGAATTTGCATTTTACATATTGAAATTGTGTTACATATATATTTTTGAGGTATTTGACATACATAAATACACAAAATTCCATATGATATATGAGTGATATGAGTAAATTGAAGTTTTCAAAAACACATACATTGACAAAACTGTTGAGGAACAGAAATAGTGAAATTATATGTTATACAAACTGTTTTTTTCATATTTCACATACATTTGGTGAGTCACCTGGGTGAGAGAGGTGATTGGTTGTCCAACAGTTACCTGACTCGATACTGTATTATCAATACAAACTTGATCTGGCAGTTTCACATACACTGGTTGCATATCAGAAATACTGACATAGTTTACATACAGATAGCACCCTTAGTCGCTACAGTCATCAACGTTTTCGGTTTTCTGATAGTGCGTGGAAATCAGAGAAACGACATATTTCACATACAGTTAGTATTACTGGTAGCCAAAGTCATCAGTGTTTTGGTCTTACTGATAGTTTATAAAAATCAGAGATACAAACATATTTCACATACAAAGTTGTTGTTTTCCTACTATCACCTGGCTGGACACTGCATTGTCACACAAAAATTCAGTGATTGTTTTCTGGCATTATCTTCACATACAAATTGTTTTGCTGGTTGCAAAAGTTCTGGCAACTTCACAAATATAGTGTTCCTTACTTGTTCTTCACAAGAACTGTGTTACTCAATGGAGCAAGTCAGTTTTCTCTTGTAGATCACATATTGGTGAAAAAGTGAAATCAATTTTCCACAATAAACTGTGCTTCGTGATAAATTAGAATCTGTGTCGGTGAAAAACCTTGTGCTAAAATGCCTAAAACTAGAAATACGAGAGCAAGCAGGAGTAGAGACTCCTCTACACAACGGAATTCATCTAACCGTATCCCTTCGGTGTCTCCACCACGACTTTCTCCAAATTCTGGCAGATCAGCTTCCGCTGTCAGAGACTCTAACAAAATGAAAATCGGAGTTGGTTCTCAGTTTCTTGGATCCATTCCGGGTTTTGCTGGCAATGCAAATGAATCTTTCCAGGTCTTTTTGGAAAAGTTTTTATTAGTGGCTGAACACGCCGAATGGACAAATAGAGACAAAATTTTCGTTCTAAAGTTGAAATTGTCTGGTAGGGCAGAAAGACTGATAAAATCAATTCCAAAACTAAATCAAAGCACGAATTTTACTGAAGTTGTTAACGCACTCAAGGACAATTTTACAGAAAAAGAAAATATTGCCAAGAACGTTGCCGCACTTGTAAATTGTAAACAAACAACAAATGAGAGTGTACGGGATTATGCGAATCGCATAGAAGCCGAATCCTATATTGCTTTTCCGCAGGATGTTGTGTCTGATAATGAAGATTCCCTGAGAACTGCTATTTTGATCAACTCATTTAAAAAGGGGTTGAAAATCATTATTCGAAAAGCTGTTTTATCTGCAAACCCACAGTCATTTGAAGCTGCGAAAGAAATTGCAATATTGGAAGAAGAAGTGCAAAATGAAGTGCTGGAAGAAATGACAGAGGACATAAATGCTGTGAGAATTGAAAATGACCCTAAACATGAAATTGAAGAGCTGAAGAAAGAATTGAATTCAAAGAAGAAAGAATTTGAGAAGTTAAGAAAAAAATTCAGTGAGAACTCAGAAAAAAGAAAGAAAAGACTGAATGAAATAAGAGAAGATCTGGAAAAGAGCAATTCCAGTTTTGAAGAATCTTTTATGGATACGCCCTCTACAAGCAGATACAATGAAAATGAATTGGAAGAGGAAGATTGGGAAGATATTCCAGAAAGAAAGAAACATAAACCATCAACATCTTTCAGAACTTCTACACCATCCAAGAGATCTGAAAATAGAAACCGTTTCAGTCAAAGAAGAATTCCGGTTGCCTCACAGGAAGAAGAGTGGTATGTTAAAAGTCCATATCAAAATTATTCTCCAAGAAAGAACTCTCTAAATTTTAGAAGACCTTTTCGTAACAGTTCATATAGAAATTCAAATTTCCAGAGAAGAAATTTTTCAAATTTTAGAAATTCTTTTGATAATTATAAATCTCAAAACTTCAATAATTTTGGATATAGAAGAAATAACAGATATTTTAATAATAGATTTGGTAATAGAAGACAATTTAGAGGACAGAATTTCAGAAAAAACTTTCAATCTCCAATAATTAATAGTCAAAATTCTGAAGTTAGTTACATGACAGAAATCGAGGCTCCTTGCCAAAACAATTTTCCTATTATTCAAGTTTTTGTTGAAGATGTTAAATTGAATGCTTTAATCGACACTGGAAGTTCTATAAACATTATCTACAGTGATGCTTTACACAAAATCAACCCGAGAAAAGTACAATTAAAACATACATCCACTATTCTGAGAGGAATTGGAAGTCAAAATATTTTGGTTGAGAGAAAAGCTTCTTTTCCCATTATTATTGGAAATGAAAGAGATATGATTGAATGCTGCATTTTAAATACACCTGCCCCAGGAAGGTACAACATGATTTTAGGAAGTACATTTCTACATGAGAAACAAGTGACAATTACTTATAGACATAAACGTGTGAATTTTTTGTACTGTAGTATTCCCTTTACTGAATTTACCGAATCACAAAGTTTTACTGTGATTTCTGATGATGTACAACTTAAACCAGTCGAGAGTTATGCAATAAGCCATGATTTTGACAGAAGAAATTACAATTTCACAAATGATGTGGATTATAGATCCAAAGATGTGGATTATAGATCCCAGCTCCCACAGCGTTGATAAATTCGCTTATCTATGGACCGCGGAAAGTTAATACATATGCAAAAGAAGTACGCATAGAATTTCAAGCATTCACATGAACCAATTTTTTAGGTTTAAAATGCATATGTATTTTAAAATGATTATTGCAATCGGCAAACATATTAGACTAATAATATTCGTTAGAAGTCAGGAGAATAGCAAGCTGTTAGTGTTTGCAACAATTTTTTCGAAAATTGAGAAGAAACCATTATACAAATATTTGTTAAACATTCTTAAGAATGTTTAATGCAAATGTCCACATAGTCATTTTAAATGTAAGGTTTTTATTGAAGAGCGAATTCATAGGACGTTGATATACGTCCTTTGCGATTTATTATACTTTTGGATCTTAAATGGAAAGAATCAGACAAAATATGAGAATTATCCAACGTATGGTCAGTCATTATAGGAATTATGAAGTTTAGTACCCTTATTGAAATCGGTAACAATAATAAACATACAGACTTTCAGCTGGATCATGCTCTACTTTTACTTTTCCTACTTAAATACAATGTGTAGAGAAAGTACTGTGACGGGACGAAAATTCAAATTCGAGTTTTCGACGAACTTTTTAACTTGAACTTCAATGCATTATGCAGGGAAAAGCATTTGCCGTCCACATCAGATTTTTGTTATCTCGGAATATCGAATTTTATTCATTTGCAGCGAAGGTTATGGTTCGCACAGTTCAAATTTGGAATACAATTTTTCTATATAATAATCATCTAATGTGTTTTTGTCTTTCCAGACCTATCTGATGAGCCTTCCCCCCCCCTCCTCACCGATGACGGAGAAGACTTAAACTTTGTACACTTATTATTGACCACGGGACCTAATCTAATAGAGCAAATTTCTTTTTATTAAGTCGGCTATTTTAGACTTATTATATAAGCAATATATACTGTTAAATAAAATGAAATTATTATAAAAAGTTGCAATTTAATCTGTTAAGAGTATCGATTCCCTGTCTTTGACAGGCTTACACACTAGTTTAAATAAGTTTCACCACATATATCTGCATTTGTAAGTGCAAGGATTAAAGTTGTTGTTACATAATAATATCATATATGATCTCACATTGTGGAAATCCACCCAAAGATCGCCTGGCTTGATAAAGTTGTTGATAACCGCTTCTCTGATGTAAAAGCTGTTAGGATCTCTGTTTCCATAGCTGAGGATCATGAGTATCCACAGATAGAATGCGTAAGCTCCGATCTCTTTCAGAAGATTATACATTCGAATTTCTTTCTCACGCACTTTTCGTGCGGCTTCCAGTGATCGCTTATCAATAGGTTTGTACTTGGGTCTCTGAATAGATATACCAGGATCTAGAATAAAAATAAATTATGTTTGGTTTTATACATATATGTATATATATATGTATATATACCGGGTTGTTATAATTAAAGTTCGCCTATTCAGAAGGCTTTAGAGCCAATTCTATGGCTCCAAACGAAACATTTAACTAGTATGTAGTACAAGTGATGCGCTCTGCGAAAATCGAAAAAAATAGTTACAATTGTCGTCAGTAGGTGGCGCTGCTGCAATATCTAAGTTGATTTTCGCAAGTTTCGTTGTAAAAAAAATGAAGGAAAATTTATGTCGCAGTTGGTAAAAGTAAAATTGTGCAAATTCATTCTATCAATTTCGGTCAATCCAGACGAAACACACAAAAGTGAACAAAATGTCAACAAACGCTTGAAGAAGATCACGTGTGTTTATTCAAATCTTTGACGATACGGCAGTGATGTCACAACTTCGAAACACTGAAATAGTACGCTTCAAATCAACTTATGATTTAAAACAAGCTAACAAAGTGTGTCTGTGATTCCTTTGATACTGGACGAGTTTATTGTTTCTGAAAAGCGTTAGAATCTGACGCTTTGTGGAAAATGGTTACGTTGAAAGAAAAGGCTCTTCTCATAAAGCTATTTTATCAGCAGAACAGCAACGCAGCTGCAGCTCTTCGAGAATTCCGGAAACAGAAACATGTTAGACGCGGACCAATGTCTGATCGTGGCGTTCACAAAATGATTCACAAATTTGAGGCAACAGGAAGACTCGACATTCTTCCTGGCAGAGGACGAAAACAAGTGGACAGTTCTAGCGCTGAAGATATTGCTACTGCTGCCGTAGATTTATCAAACCATTCACCATATGGTAATGCAAGTTTGCCAGCTATTGCAAATGAAGTCGACATGTCGATTTCCACGGTGAGAAAAGCGATGCGTAAAATTTTGCGCTGTTATTCATACATGATTCAGAGGGTGCAACAGCTAATACAAGGTGATACAGGAACTCGGCTAACATTTGCACTACAATTTCTTGCACGAATGAATGTGGATGACTCTTGGCCCTGGAATATTCTGTGGGGTGATGGAGCGCATTTTTATGTAAACGGACAAGTGAACACACACAACTGTCGGGTTTGGGCGAAAGAGAATCGTAACGTTGTTCAAGAAGTTCCATTGCATGCACCTAAAGTGACAGTGCGGTGCGGTTTTACAGCTACGTTTATGATAGGGCCATATTTTTATGAGGAGTCAACACCCACAGGACCCATTACATGTTCCGTAAATGGGACAAGATATTTCAATATGTTGTCACGTTTTGCGATTCCCGAGTTACAGCAGCGAGGCTGCCTTCAAAATACCATTTTTATGCAAGACGGTGCACCACCTCACATTACTCGAACAGTTCGGACTTTCTTACAACGCCATTTCACACAAGACCGTGTGATAAGTCGTTATTTTAAAACAATCTGGCCACCACGATTGCCTGATCTCACACCATACGATTTTTGGCTGTGGGGATGTTTGAAAGACTCTGTGTCTAAAGACAGATGTCGGACGATCTCTAATCTGAAGAACAGTATTAGGCGTCACATCGGGCCAATCCCACAAGACACTTTACGCTCTGCAGTAGAAAACACAGTTCTGAGAATTGAATGCGTGATTGCAAATAATGGAGGGTTTATTGAGCATGCGCAATGCTGTTATTCGTCGCTGGCGAGCGACATGTTTTATTTTTCTGGACGCAGATTGCATCACATGAAATTATCTCCTTTTTTCTGTATTGTTTGTAGTCATAGATCTGGCTCTAGAGCTTTCTGCATTAGCGAATTGTCATTGTACCAAATATGCAATACATTTTCCTTTATTTATTTTACAAACAAATTGCAACAATCGCCTTAACTATTGGCACAGCGCCACCTACTGACGACAATTGTAACTAATTTTTTTTTTCGATTTTCGCAGAGCGCATCACTTGTACTACATACTAGTTAAATGTTGTATCGTTTGGAGCCATAGAACCGGTTTTAGAGCCTTCTGAATAGGCGAACTTTAATTATAACAACCCTGTATATACACATATATATATAAAATATACAGGGTGTCCAGAAAGTTCCGGAACGGCGCAATATCTCGAGAAATACACTTTTGATCAAAAAATAAAAGAATACGTATGAATCCAGAAAAAATTACATACATTTAACCTACGATTTTTGATTTTTGCTCCCACAAACGACGCTATAATCGAGAAAAACGGAACTGGGGCACTAACGTTTAAAAGTTACAAAAAAAGGCACCCTGATCTTGAGAGGCAAGGGGACTCATGTTAATCAAGCACCCCGAAGGGAACAGGAAACTACTACGTCCACATTGTTGTTCCTGGGTAGTGCTAAAAGTAGTTTTGAACCGTTTTCCGAACTGACGTCAACAGTTGTAGCTGAAGTGAACGGTTAGCGGGGGGAGGGGGTCAATTTTAGCATCATTGGATAGTTTTTTTTGAAAATATTGAACACGTAATTTTTTATTTTTCTATCCGAAGTGTATTTCCCGAGACATTCCCATTTTTAAATGTTTGTGTCCCACTTCCGTTTTTCTCGATTATAGCGCCGTTTGTGGGAGCAAAAATCGTAGGTCAAATGTATGTAGCTTTTTCTGGAGAATCCAAATCTGCAATAAAAAATAGGGGTTCCCATTGAAAATTTCAAAGTTGCCCCCCTCCCCCCAGCAGGGGGGAGGGTGGGTCAATTTTGGTATCATTGAATAGCTTTTCTAAAAATATTGAATACGTGTTTTTTTTATTTTTTGATCCGAAGTGTATTTCTCGAGATATTGCGCCGTTCCGGAACTTTCTGGACACCCTGTATATAAAATATGTATATATATATATATATATATATATATATATATATATATATATAAAATATGTATATACATATATATATACAATTTGATTAAACTGTCATCCACAGGCGGAGCAAGGTCGATGCATGAAGTGTGTTTTCCTGAGAACTTCTGCAATTCAGAATTTGATTTTGATGCTTTCGACTCAAAATTGTTTTTCATGGCTCCGAAGAATTATTTGCAAGTATCTTTGAGGTGGCGAGCTGCTGGTTGTTTAGAGGCTGGACAGACATGGATGGAAGTGGCAAGATGGTCAAATGTTTCATGACAGACAGTCTCTGCCTTCTGGAAACAATTTCAAGACTCTGGAACTGTTGCTAGAAAGCTGGGACAAAGTCGTAGAAAATTAACAACTATTTCTAAAGATCCATATCTATCCGTAACTGCTCATCGTAACATGGAATAGACTGCTCGGCAGCTGAGTTTAGAGTTTGCAGCCATCACTGGAACTTTAGTATCGTGACAAACTGTATACCGAAGCCTCAATGAGAAATGCCTTTATGCCAGAAAGCTAATGGTATGTGTTTCACTGAGCTCAAAACACAAGAGGGACTGAATTGGTGCAGAAAACATCAGAGCTGGAGTCAACAACAATGGATCTATGTTCTCTTTAGTGACGAGTCGAGATTCAGATTAACCTCTTATTCTGAACGCGTTTACACCTGGAGGGAACGAGAAGATCAAAATCTTCCCACCATCATTAAGGAATATGACTATTACAGCGGTTTAGATCTAATGGAATGAGGCGGCATAATAATCAATGGGTGTGTGCTTCTCTGCATCTATTCTAAGAGGATCTGTGTCTGGCCATAGATATCGAGACGAAGATCCTACATAAGACCAGAGATATCGAGACGAAGTATCATAATCCTACGTAAAACCAGAGATATCGAGACGATGTCTTAGAACCCCATGTAAGGCTTTTTAAAAGTGTATGGGGATCTGGCGATTTTATTTTTATTAATGATAAAGCGTATCCACATCGAGAAAACATGGTTGATGAATTTCTTGAAAGCAAACCCATTGAGCGAATAAACACACCATCTAAATCTGATTTGAACCCGATTGAAAACTTTATGCGACGTCCTTGGATGTTGCACGACGAATTCTTCTTTGCTGTGGAGGAGTGGAATTTACTACCCCAAACGCTAATTAACCACCTCATGGAGAGCATGAAATAGCATTGTGATATGTGTATACAAGTTACATTATTTTGTGCAACTGCATACTCAAATAATTCATCGTATATGGTTTGCATTCTCTTGCTTTCTGACGATTGATAGGCATAAAATGCGAGCTGAAGGCTTAAATGAATTGTATTAAATTTAATTGAATTGTATTAAACTTAATTGAATTATATTAAACTTAAAATACCAGAATAACATTTTAATATTTTAATTGGCTGTTAGTGATTATAAAATTAAATATTCAAGACCATTTTTTATTGAATGAGTAAACGAAATACTTCCTTTCATTCCTGAAAATATTAAAAAATTACTAGATCACAGCGTAAAATGCTGCGCGAATAACTGTTTAGTATCTATTACTTATCTTAATAAAGTTTAGTATTCATTATTTGTGCGTAAAACTAAAGTTCTGAAATTATTGGGAGTTTTTAAAATCATAAATCCAGATTTATGAAATTTATAAATGGAAGTATACTGACTTAAGTCATGTAGCCACTCTTCGTCTTTCTTGAGATGGGGGTCTTCTTCATCGTCATCTGCATCGTCTTCGTCAACATCTGGATTCCCACATAAGCAAGCCATCACAATAGCCAAACAAAATATCTATGATTATAAAAACACTCATTATACACTCATGCAATAAATATGAAAGGAATAGCAGCTCATAAGATCCACAGATTAAACCCTATAGAGTCCTTTGAGGCTTAGGGTGCATTGTACGTTGGCGATTTTCAGGAGTTACTTTTCCTTATTAGTGTTTTGAATTAATTTTAAATATTGAAGTTCAAATATAATGTTCAAGTATAATTATTTTTCATTTCTGTAATTTATTTGAAATTTATATCGTCAAGGAATTAAATTTTGAAAAGAAATATAAAAGAAAAACATTATGAGAAGGCAATATTCATTATCAGATCTCGTTCCATTTATTTTTTACGGTAATTTGGAGGTCTTCGGGTTGATTGGAAGTGCATTTTCATATTCAGTGATACTAAATTAGTCCATGATTTTTTAATTTATTAATATAATTTACATATGTACGTCATATATACAATGTTCTTAGGAAATTCCTTAAGCACCCCAATAATTTTGTAAGGAATAGTCCATGAGTATATGCATTATATCTATGTAAAAATAAAGTTGCCATGTCCGATCCAGTGAAAGTCATTGAAGCGCCCCTAGCGGATATTTTAAAAAGTTAGAATAGCACGGCACCAAAACGAAGTAGATGAAAAAGTCAATTATAAAGTTATAGAGCCTGTAACATGGTGACGCTTCCAATGCTTGTCAAAGTACGCGGTAATACATGTGCATAGTCTCTGACAGGAGGGAATTTTGAACAGGCCATACATTAGATTTCCGTGCATGTAACTGCTGTTTATTGTATTATTCCTGAATACGACAGCAATTCGCCAATAATAATTTTATGCCAAATAAATGTTTTGTGTAACAGTTTTATTCCTCTCCTTTGACCTAGACCGTCCGATCTACCCGAAAGTGCAAGGCATCTGTTTGGGCGGCCGGGAAGTGCCACCCAAGTTAGACCGGAACCCAGTGGCGGAGGCATCTACAGGGACCGTACCCTCCTGCCCCTACTACCAACCTCTCGGATGGATTTACTAAACCACATATTTAACGTGCCCGTTTTTTGCATGAACACGGGGACAGTTTGGTCAGAGCCGGGAATCGAACTCGTATCGTCCGAGTGAAATCCCTGCGAGCAAACCACTGGACTATCCCATCCTGGTATCAGTTTTATTGCCGATTTCCATTCATTACACAATGCTCCACAACTTTGTAATTGTATTTTTTTGTCTATCTCGCTTTATGGCCGAGTGCGTTTGCTTAATTTTTTAAAATTTTCCTCTAGGGGCACTGCAATCCCTTTTATTCAATCGGGCATGGTCACTTTACTGTAACGAGACCTAACATGTATACTTATGGACCTTACTTTGCAAAGTTATTGGATTGCTTAAGTGCTTTCGTAGGAACTCAGTATATAATCATATGAACAAATATTATTTGAATGTGAGAATATGGAAAGTTTGTTTATTTATTTCGCATGTCTGTTTACATGTATGAGTAAATGGGATTGCGCATTTGTTTATAGTTTTATTACTCTTTGTTATAGCAGAAAGAAAAAGCTCTCATTGTGTTTACATTAAAAAACATATTTTCAATTTCTATTGTAAGTTTCTCGTCCTTAGTTCACAGAACTGAGATATATTCCGAAGAAATATTTAATTTGATTAACATTGCTTAAACTGTTATTAATATAATGATGCAAATAAGAACATTTTAGCAAATTTCATCACTTCCAATATTGCTTTGAAAGCAATATTGGAAGAAAAAAAAAAGGCTAACCTGAAGTACTTTTGGGTTATGAAAAAATAAATTACAGATTACCTAGTCTCTTTGGAAATCGATTTAATTTTGAATAACCTTGAGGAAAATAAGCTCTCGAAAAAATAGAATAAGATATATTCAGATCGGATTAAACTGGTTTATTCCTCTGAAGATAAACTAGATGAACTACTCATGTTTAAGGGAACAACATGTTTTGCGTCATCCCTTTCCAGTTGAAAGATTAAATTACTTGAAATATAGCAAGCATATTTAAGCTGCATATACAATAATAAGCTTACTTTTATGGGTTCTGTAAGTAGGACAGAAGAAAAGAATGAAATCACGAGTGATGTCAACCATTTTTTAGTTCTCTCATTTCCGAATTGAAGACCATAGGCCCATAAGAAAAACAAGCTACATCCAACAGAGGCAATCACAAGTATCCAACTGATAAAAACGCACCACCAAGGTAGCGATAGTTTTTTCTTTTTTTTGAAACCCATGTTTATAGCCTCTTCATCCGTTTTCCTTTTTAAATTGTTCATGTTCAGTTTTTCTTTGTGTTCACCTGATGTTCCATAGTTTTTCTTCCATCTTTCATCTAGGGAAAAATATTAAATTAATCTACTTTTACTTCATTAATAAAATAAGGATATGAAGTGTCATAAAAAAATTATAAAGTTTTGCCCAGGGAAAGAATCAAACCCCCAATCTCTGATTCTTGAGACTTGCGATCTACTGATTGTCCTATCTATCCGAGCTAGAGAAAGATTTACAAAATATTATTCCCCTAATTTGAGCCAAGATTTGTTGGCTTTCATTTCATTCCTCGGTTGTTTTTTTTACTCATATAGTATTTTATATATCATGGTTTACAACATCGTTCGAGCTTCAGTATGAAAGATTTGAGCACTATACCTGTGAATCCCCAGACCAGAGTTCCATTGACAGAGCTATTTAGAAGCCAAGTGGGAACTTAAAAAAAAATAGAAATCAGTTATCTACTTTCATGTATTCTCTTGATAAATCTGCTTTTGCAGAAAATTGTTTTCAGAGAAAATTAATTATTTTCATGACCTAGACAGTATGACTTTGCAGTTTGCTTTCTAATATGCACTAAAATCGGTAAATACTAAATCGGAAGGACTCAGTGTTGTTGATTCTTAAGAGCAGTTCTCTACCTGATGTATATTGATGTTCAAGTGGTTACGATAGTGACTTAATAGAGATGTAGAATGCGATTTAGATTCTCTATTCAGACGACATTGTTGTGTTTTCAGGACTTTCCAAAGCGCGTAACACAAACAAGGCGGAGTTTAGCCTAGAAAGTCTTCTTTAAAAGCCATTCATTTCTTTGTAGTATTGCTACACTACATGTGTTCCTTGCTTATCAACAAGACCCAACTAAGCCTTCCCTGTACTTGGGGCCCAAGCCAACATTCGGAGTCCATACTCATAATAGTGGATTGAAAACTTGTGACATGGAAACACCTAACTGAAATAAAATTCTACCATCGAGGAATTATCAGAATTTTCCATTTATATTTTAATCGTGTATTTTTATTAGTAAAAATAACACTTTAAAATTTTTTTTTGTCAAATATAAATGAATATGCATTCTTCATAAATTCTAAAATTCTCATCGTTAATTAAATATTATTCAAATTGCACACAATTGTCTTCGATAATTACTTCGATGCGTTTACTTTTTTTTTTACATAAGCTGGTTTTCAGTGGCCTCGCTGTAGGTAAAGAACTCTTTCAAAACCGGTATGACGCCCTTTTAGACCCCTGCCTTGTGGGTCTCTGCCTTAATATGACCTTTGCTTATCAATTATCCTTCATTTATGCGCATGTTTTGTATGATGGAACTTTAAAGTGTACGTAAACACTTCTAAGCTCCATATCAAATAATATAAACGGAAAGGTAATCGTCTAATAGCTCAATTGACAGAGCATCGACTTTCTAAGTGGAAATATGTAGCTCGATTCCCCACCGAATCATGAATTCCTTACTATAATAATCGAAAATCATAACATTTAGGTTTGATGTAGTGGATGACTCATGTCTGAATAATGTCAAAATTAGAATTTTCCCCAAACCCTACGATTTATAATAGCTGTTTTAATTCATGGACAGTTATGCCAAACAGAATACTATCTTGTATCAAAAACACAATAATGAGAGAGTCATAGAAATCGAAAATTCGAAGAAAAAGTATGTGGGATACTTCAAATATATAAGGAAAGGTAGTGCAGTTCAATAGATGGAGCCTTGTCTGTGGTTCGATTCCCCGTAGATATGAGTTCTTTACAATACTTATAAAATTATACGTGAGTGTGAAAAATCTTACATTGTTTTTCAAGAGCTACATTCACATGGGATGGCCGCAGGCATCGAGCTCTGGATTTCCGAAAGAAGAAGATCATGAGGAAGGTAGGAGGAAATATGATGAGGTTCGACATGATACCCACACCAATCTAGGTCAGGAAAAGCAGAAGCATGCGTAAATAAATCACTTATGACATAATATAACACATTTGAAATACTAATCAATAAATGTCATATATATAAATAAAATATTTGTAGTAAGGTGACCCAATCGACTTTCTCATACATACAATTTCTATATTGTTCATATCCATTAATGTTACAATGATTCAAATCGTACTTAAGTCTCCCGTCTGCATGATTGCAAAAAGTTTCAGAAGTTTTTTCAACAGTGCTCTGCTTACCTGTATGGTAATTTCTGTTTGTTTTATTATGTTTATATATAGTTTCCCCTATCAAATCTATGATGCCGTACTATTACATAAAAATACTCTCAGGATCACAATGGTAAATGTTGTACATTTATATGAGTCATGCAAATTACATCAAATTTGATCTCGTTTTAAATTTGTTACACAATATTTCTAAATATTGTAGAATGATATATGAATTCATTTTCTTGTTATTGTGTGAAAATCTAGCACACACACACACAGGTACAGACATGTTATCAAAAGTGTTCAGGAGATGTTAATATATGTTTTTCCAAGCCAAAATTTCAAATTAGAATATTTTTAAACAAGAAAGATCAATCATGCTTAAAGCATTGATTATGAAACACTTTCCAACTCCAATGCAATTTTATTTAAACATCTCTAAAATGCAATACATTCCTAAGTAATATTTTAAAACTTATCACAATACTACATTAATTTATTAAATTTGGAAACTTAAACCTTCCTCGGAAAAAATGAACTTCATTCAAATGACGGCATTAAAATATAAATTGCCTGGTTTAAACATCTCTAAAATGCAATGCATTCCTCGGTAATATTTTTAAAACTATCATAATACTACGATAATTTATTATATTTGAAAACTTCATCGAAAACGACTGAAATTCATTCAAATGACGTCATAGAAAAAATAACACCCTTGGATCTCTCTATAAAAACAGCATTTCATTCATAACATTTTCCCATTCATTTCATTCATCACAATACTATAATAAATTATTTTATTTAAAAATTATAACCATGGAACTACAAATAATTAAACTCTATGCTTAAAACTTCTTCGAAAAAAAATCGTCCTTCTCTGATAAAATCAATGAATATTTCATTCATATCAGCTATGCAGACTCCATGATCTAAATACTTTTGCGTTAAAAAAATACAGCAATTCTAATACAACTCATCCTACATATTTTGCTGTTTACATTTCACATAAGTGAAAAATAGGCTTCGTTATAGAAATAATCAAAGTTGGATGCTCATTTAAACTCAAATATATTGTCATTGCGTTGTTTCAGTATATAGATGCACAGAATTTAAGCGAAAAGAGGTTTTACGACGAATACAACACTCAATATGAATTAAAAAGAACTTTAAAAATGACGATTTTGAGACAAGATGGATGCCGTATTATATTTTGAAGTTGGTCACGTGATCGCTTCATATAAGAGGTGTAATTATTATTTTAATTTTTATTTAAAAAACTACTGAATATATTTTGCTGAAATTTTTTTTATATACTTTATGGAATAATTTGAATATTACCTAAAATTTTCGAAGCAATTTGTGAATTTTAAATTCGCTTAAAAAATGTTTGAAAAATTAGGTCCCATAGGGTTCAATGTATTTCATTTTTTCAATCCGGGTTCAATCCAAAACTAATTGGGTGATATTATTTATTTATATTCCCATAGGTCCTACAGACCGTCTGAACAACATACTAAAATTTCATTTTGATTAAGTCATTTTTACGGCAGTTTTCGTGCTAACGGACAGACAGACAGACAGACAGAAAGAACAAAGTTATAAACACTTTTCAAATTTGTTGTAAAGTGTTAAAAACCACCATTTCTTCATAAAATGCAGAAATATTAACGCACTCAATAAAGTTTGAAGAATTCCATTACCAAAACTTACAGTAAACGTATTTGAAAGCATTTTCTTTTTTTTTTTTGTCATCCAATTTAAATTAATGATGTGCAGAAACTGTAGAGGAAAACTAACATCTAATGCAATTTGTATACACATGTTTCAGAAAAAAAATAACAGCAGTACAAACCTTTACATTGATAAATCCTATTTTTGTCCTTGTTGAAGCAATCAAATGGTAGTTCCTACTATTGTTTTATCCAAATTATTTCTATCCATTATTTATAACAAATCTTTCAAACAATGGGAAGAAAAATATGCTATTATTCTCTGTTTTATGTTTGTTATTCAAGGAAGTACTTAAATAAGCTGAATGCTTTCAGATGATTGTGAATTAATTTTTCTTGCACTACGTCACTGTGCTCAGTTTGGGATTAATAAGTTGAAAAGTTGAGATTTAAATTTTAAGAAAAAGTAAGTTGTGAATGGTATTACAATAAAAGATTCCAGCAAAAGGTCAACCACTTACTTGCTCCGGACTAACCGACAAGGGTCCAAACTTAAATGCTCCTGGACTGGGTTGTTCGGGTGTTGTCTGGTACCACATAGCCGATGTCAGCATGGACAAGTAAAGTACTGATAAGCAACAGGATAGACGCTGAACACGTGTAAAACGACTGCGAGCAGGCCTGGTAAATACGGACAGCCAGAGATGATTGTCGGTAAGACTGCGCCGAGAAGCATTAGGAAAAAGATGTGAAAATTCAGTTGTCTGTTCTTTACCAGCCACAGGAATCAGATGGTCGATCTATGAGAATACAGTGATTATGTGTATTTTTACAAATTTAAATGATGTTTACCTAGGAAATTCAATAATTTCATTAAATAGACTGGTTAAAAGCCTTAGCTGACAAAGAGATTTATTCCTATCAAGGAAGGAATTTTATTACTCGAAAATTTTATAAAATATCTTTATCATAACTAATATTTGAAGCAATGAATCGTAATATTATCATTACATAAATATAAAATATTACTCAAGAACTGATATTTAAATTATATCTAGATATAAAAATTCAAGACAATTAAATGGATATTTAGCACATAACTAAAGTGTGAAAACTTTAGCAACAATAACGAATAATTTTATAAATAAGTAATTATCGATAAAATAAGCTAATTTCACCAACATATTAAATTTAATCATTTTATTTATCACTGAATAAAATTCCTTCATAGCAAGAAAAGCTGACTAACATGTAGACACAGTTACTAAAATTCATAAGCGAGGTAATATTTATCATCTATTATATTATATGGTGTCGAAATATTGAGTAAATTGCTTAGCATTGAGCTTAATTTTAATCGATAAGGGAAGATGCCCATGTGTCTGTCTGTTTGTGTCGCCTGTAACGAAACATCTAATCATCGTAGAACCATGAAAACCCGTATAAGGGTATACGATGTGTCTCGACTAGATTTTTTTTAAATTTGATTTAATCTTTCAGTTATTTTATGTTTTAGCACGATTTGACACAAATCGGTTTCTTAGCGAGCGAAAATCCTTGCGGTTGCCTCCCCCACTGGGTTGCGGTCTAAATTGGGTGGCACTTCCCGGCCGTCCAAACGGTTACCTTACACCTTTCTGGTAGGTCGGACAGTCTGGGTCTCAACATCAACAACACCATCAGAAAGATAAAATAATTCTCTTTCGAACAACCTTTGATTAGAATTGATATGATCAATAGACGAATTTTTATAAATGTTTGAAAAATATATAATTTTTGAGTGTTGAAGACGCAATTTCATAAAACCACGAGATATTCTCTCAAAATTTCCATCTCAGATCTTAAATCCATCGATGCAGCGTTTGAAGCGTTCTTAGGTTTTCGAGAATATCTCTTAGTAGTTCCAGTGTGATTTTAATTAGAGGTTTGCATTTTAAACCCAGCGCAACGTCGGGTACATTTTCCAGTAACCAATAAACTTTCACCCAATTCAGCAAGATAGTGAGCAATATGAAAACATAAAGCTGGACAGTCTTATTTATTATATGCATGAGTCACGAGTCTTCGTTATGACTGGAAAATTGTTTTCAAGATTATGGCAGCAACTTCAAGAGGCCCTAAGCAAAGTTATGGGAGGACCTGGAAAGGCCCATATTCGCCTAGGAAATCCTATTATTTTCTTATTATGAAAAATCCATACTTCATTTCTATTTTTCTCATGAAATTGGAAATGCAAAATGGTATTGTACATTACCATTTAAACCCGTCCTGTTCATAAGGATGACAAAAATATTGCATGGAAATAAAACCAACGTAAGCAGTTCAGATTAAATAGGTGCTCCAGCCCAATGCGATTAAGATCAGAAATTGTCAAGAAGCCTAACCAAAATCTCATAAGAATTGAGATAGTCATTAATGATTATCCTCTTGTTTTAATAGTGTAGTATTATAGGAAGTATGCATATGGTGAAGTTAATGTATATTTGGATTTATTTTAAAGTTTAGCTTCACCATCGAGATTAGGGGAATGCCAAAAAAATCTAATCAAAATTCCCACAAGAATTGCGATGACCATTAATGACTCTAATTTAGTTTCATCAGCAAGAATTATGCATATGAAGAGTATGCATATGATGAACCTACTGCAGCAGCACCATATTTTTATCCAAATTTATCGGTGTGGAATGAAGCACATCTCGTTTTAACACTTTTCAGCATAGTTGAAAAGTGTTTATGACTTTGTTCATTCATTCAATCTGTCTGTTCGTTCTCACGAGAGCTACCGTAAAAATGACTTTATCAAAACAAAATTTTAGTATGTTGTTCAGACTGTCTGTGGGATATATGGGAATGCAAATGAATAATATCACCAAATTGGATTTAAATTGAACCCGGATTGAAAAGTGATATACATTTAACCGTATGGGACATAATTTTTCAAACATTTTTTAAGCAAAGTTAAAATTCACAAATTGCTTCAAAAATTCTAGGAAAGATTAAAATTATCCCATAAAATATATAAAAATTTTTTTAACAAAATATGTTCGGTAGTTTTTAAATAAAGTTAATAATTATATGCATATAATATGAAGAGATCACGTAACCCACTTATTATATATATCACTTATTGCCATAATAAAATATAGTATCCATCTTTTTTTCCCAGAATAAAAGTCGTGATTTGTAAAGTTCTTTTAAATTTATATTTAGTGTTGCATCCGTCCTACAACCGCTTTATTTTTGCGTATTTTCTGTACATCTATATGTTGTGCCAACGCAATTACAATATTTTGAGTTTAAATGATTATCAAACTATGATTATTTCTACAACGAAATCTACTTTCAATGGATGCAGAATGTAAACAAGTGATTGTAAAATGAGTTGCATAAGAATTGCTGAATTTTTTTCACGCAAAATTATATAATTATGGAGTCTGGAATAAAAGTGTTTGAATGAAATATTCACTTCTTTTACATAGAAAGCCAGACGATTTATATTTCGATGATGTCATTTGAATAAAGTTCATTTTTTTCGATGATGAAAGTTTTCAAGTAAAATAAATTATTGTAGTTCTGTGATAATTAAAAAATATCACCGTTAAATGCATCGTATTTTAGAGATGTTTAAATAAAATTGCATTTCAGTTGGATAGTGTTTCATAATCAATACTTTATGCATGATTGATCTTTCTTGTTTTTAAATCTACTCATTCCGTTCCTAAATGTCTAAAATGATTTACTTTGATTTAGATTTAAATATACTTTTCGTGATTGATAGAATATGCACAATCACTTATTATCTCAGTTATATTTAATTTAAAATAAAATAACACTCTACAATTTTATTCGCATAATAAACCTTGAGCGTTAAGATTTTTCACACATGAATGCAATAGAACAGTGTTTCCCAAACCGTGCGCCGCGGCGCATTGATGCGTCGCGAAAGAATTAAAATTATATTAAAAATGAGTAAAATATGAAATAAAACTCTAAATATAAATCATTAATATTAAAATAATATAAAATCTTGCATATTTGTTGTGTAGTGCTTGGTTCAATACGAATGTTAGTTTCCTTTAAAAAAATTATATATATATATATATATATATATTATATATATATATATATATATATATTATATATATATATATATATATATATATATATATATATATATATATATATATATATATATATATATATATATATATACACACACATATATATATATATATATATATATATATATATATATATATATATATATATATATATACATATATATATATATATATATATATAATAAGTACGCCGCAAAATTTGCATTTGTTGTAAAGTCGCGAGTTAAAAAGTTTGGAAAACACTGCAATAGAAAGATATTTCCCATCCTTTATTCGTTATTTCGATTATTATAAAGATTACACAGAGCCTCGTAAATTGAACCAATTAACTTTGTTGAGCTAAAAGGGAAACAATAAATGTTGTTGGGACAAATCAGAGAAGACAGGTACAAATAGAAAAAGAGTATAGCAGCAAAATTGAACCATTCTGTACTTGTACTCTACTTCGTTTTGTGTCATTCACTGGAAAAAGCTGTACGGATTTATTTCAAACATGATATTTAGGAGCTTTCATATGGAGGTAAATGGCGCGTAAACTTCATTTTTGACGAATCTATTGAATATTTTTTTTCTTTCCTTCACTCATTTCGTACGTACAGTCTTACGCTTTTTTGGAAGAACTGCAAATGACATCTCCAAGACCGAAAGTTGAAATTTTTAGTTAAAGCCCAACCCTCTATGGAATTCGATGCTCAATCCATATCAGCCATAATTTAAGCTCTATCTACAGATAATATTGAGAAATAGATGTTTCAAGCAACATGGAAATTATTGAACAGGAAATAGAAAAGAAACCGGAATTGAAAATCCTTAGTGAACTCTTCACCCCATCTGATACGGATTATATCTGTCATTATGTAATCTCTATCTATAGTAGATCCTGAGAAATAAATATTTCAAGGAAATATTTTGAGTTAAAACAACAATTTTGCAATATTTTTGTGATCAATTGCGTGAAAGGGAATTCCAGATTAAGAATTTAAAATGAATAATCGAAAGTTAAGAATCTAATTAATTGAAAAACTCTTGTCTCAGAGGGATTTGTCTTGCAAGATGACGCTCTCTCCATTGACCTTCTCAGACGATTATCTTTCCCTCTATACCCGAAATGAACCATACATTTTTACCCTTCAAATTTCAGATTGCTGCATATCTTTGGATCTGCCTGCCCTTAGTTACGTTTTAATAGAAGATAGCATCCTGTTTGTCATAAAAATCCATGAATTAAAACCGTGGTCATAAATTACAGAGCCCGGGTAAAATTTAAATATTCGTGTTATTCAAGCATTATTTAGACAAGAAACATTCTCTACCTCAAACCGGCAGGATTAATAGATCTTTTAATAGAGCCCACATATAGTTTTTGGATCGCACATTCATTGCAGATAACAGCATCCACGGATCGGTTTCGCATTTTTATGTACTCGCCATCATATAATAGTTGGCACCTGCAATGTTAGAAAAGAAACTTTCTATGTATTACTATTTTGCAAAGCTCTATGGGAAAGACCCCTATAGGAGAGATCTTTGAGTATGGACTTGGTCGTTGCAGTTGAGTTCAATCTTTTAAAAATTTAATGCTGACTGCGTGTTAAGACTAATATTGTCAGTCTCTATAGAGGTTCACAAATTTGTGACACATATTAAGTTTTATTGATGCCATTGTGGGTATTGACAATTCCATGCAGACGAGCGAATAAAAAACACGAAACTAGTTCATAGATGTTGTCATTTGCAATGGGAGCGTGATATTTCAGAATTATTTACTCGGGCGTCATTGTAAAGAGCTCGTGTCTCAGCAGAAAATCAAGTCACTGACCTCCAAGTGGACAGAGAAGGCTCTGTCCATTTTTTATTTTTATACTTGATGCAAACCCTACAAATGATAAAAAAAAAACTGAACATTTCGTTCGAGTACAAATCGTGAACCAATTTCCATGATATTAATGAAAGAAACTGCAGAAATTGATTAGAAAGACCTTTAAAATGTGGAAAATAAACTTGAACTTACCAGTCCATCGCCTTCTTCTACAGCAAACCATCTGTCTGCTATGAATTCATATTTGTAGCCGTTAATGATATCTTTCACAACCACAAACTTCAAAAACCAAGTCGAACTCTTGCCTTTCCCAGAGTTGTCATGCCAAATTCGCAAATAATTCAATTGGCCCAGACAACTAGAATTCATAAAAAAAGTATAAATTGATTAGCTACCGAGAAAAACACACGATTAACAGACATTCATGTTTAACTAGTGCTGTTGGTTCAATATAGAGTTGATTCAAAGTAATTTAAAATTAAAATTGAAAACATTCAAACAAGAAGGTACTCGCGAAGTTCCTCTGCACTCTCAAATAAAACGGGAGAATTTCACTCATGAACCAATTTTCACTCTTTTAACCTTCACTCAACCATTTGAGCGAAATTTTGTCATTTTCGTTGCTTTTGGAGGAAATATTACAAAAGCTTCTTTTAGAGTTGTTGCTTTTTTCTGTTTAAAGTGAAAACCAGGGCACATCGAAATTTCGGAATCGCCCATATTTAGTGTGAACATTTAGAAAACATTGGAAAGTACGAGAAAAGAGTAAAAATAGGTTTTAAAATATTTTTACGGGATTTTATACGATCGTTCTTTTTTCTTACATTCCATATTTTTTTTTTGTGTTTATATACCTCTAGACTCTTTAATGGTTTAAACCCTAGATCTGACCTTAAAATTGCCCATTTAAAGATTGCAAATTAATTAGCAAGAAAAACATCAACAGAGATTCAACATATCCCAATCCAATAAGATACTATTTGTAACTTATATAGATAAATTGGTCAAGTTTCCTCTTGAACTATGCAGTGCTTCGGGTTTTGGTTCTCAAGAGAGTGTATTTTAGACACTTATAGATCTGATTTGACACTTATATTCTTTTACCAAAGTCAGAACACGCCATTTCTTAACAACTGAAATATCATAAGTACTAACCGTGGGACTGACATGACGAAGACGTTGATGGATCCACGTTCAAAAATGGGCCTCTGGTCGTCAGTAAACGTTCGTACATCTGTTTCGTCGTCTTCTCCGGATAGGATAAAATGCACCTGAGAAAGGCAAAAATATTTAATAATTATCCTCAAAAAAGATAAAGTTCTGTATATTTCACTTTATAAACTGACTTTGAAATGACATTCATTTTAAATACTTTCAATTTTACAGTTTAGCTCATATACAAGTATAAGAAACAACATTAAACAGCGTTTATTTCTTGATTCCACAAGGGTGAAGATTGATTCCACAAGGGTGAAGATGAATTTCACAAGGGTTTGTTTGTTTGAGTCCCAGACCGTCCGACCTACCAGAAAGGTGTAAGGTAACCATTTGGACGACCGGGAAGTGCCACCCAATTTAGACCGGAACCCAGTGGGGGGAGGCATCAACAGGGACCGTACCCTCCTTCTCCTACCACCAACCTCTCGGAAGGACTTTCGGACTCACATTTTTAACGTGATTGTACTCCGCATGAACACGGCGGCAGATGTGGCAGCGTGCAAATCCAGCGCGCAAACCACCGGGCGACCGCGCCCGAAATGTGCCAACAGCACGCGGTGTTCCCAGAGTTTCACAAGGGGGAAGAAGTCATGACTTCACAAGGGAAAAGTCCTGGTACATCTATGTACCAGAACTTTTACTTATCTTATATGTAATTATTACTAATCTATAAGTTGGAATTGATATTTTGTGTATGTTTATAATCTTATTCTTGTTTATGTCATTTTAGTTTTTAATGATGTCTATCTCAACGTGGATTTGCAGGTGTTATACGGAACATAAGAGAACCCTGTAAAATATCTAACCGTAAGGTTCGTATTTGTCCTGCCACCTGATGATGAGAGTTAGGTGCCCGAGAACGTCAAAGGTTTATAAAATATAACTTATACGCCTGAAAATGTAGTTATAAAGTTTTAACGATTTTACTTATTTTTAAAGGTTTTGATTACTACTTTTTTTAATGAAAATGCTTTAGATTCAAGTTTTCCCTCTTGTTTTATGAATGGAAAGGATGTTTTTGAGAGTAATATATTATACCTAGGTAAATAATATATAATCCATGTTTTTAAGTGCTTTTGGTTACAATATTCTCTCCTTCGATTTTGCGACTCTTCAAAATAACGAATTTCCTTGAAATGAACGAATAAAATCGTCGTTCCCTTCCGAATCGTCCAATCGAGATCCGACTGTATAATAAATCTTTTCCACATACATGTGTGAGTCAGATACAAAACTATAGGAGAACTAAATGTCCAGTATAAATTTTAAACGTATTACCAATCATAATATTTTGTCTTAAAACTCAAATTGGACGATGACTTCCTTACCTTTACTCAGTATACCAACATTTGGATGCGAAAGACAGAAACGTAAATAAATACTAATATCATACCTTTGATTTTGTTCCTGCACTTAATTGAAATCCGGTTTGCACCATGATTTCGTAGAAGTATTTATCTTGGACATCATTATCTAAAAGAGGAGTTGCTCCAAGCTGCAAATTAAAATATGATCTAATGAGGAAAATGCTGATGACTTTTTGATGTACATATTACAAATAAGCACAAAAGATTATTTGAAAAATAAACATTAGCTTTAACAGTTTGAATCTCATTTTTTTCTCAGTAATGTTGTTATGATGTAGAATTTTTATTATTTTCAAAGAAATACAGTTAAGCACAAAATAGAAAAAAAAATACGAGTTTCATTTTTCTTTTATATTTCAATGTTACATTATTTTATAATTTTAATTATTTTGGCTAGTTAGCTAATTGAGTTTTAAAAATGATTTTTTTATTTTTCATAAAGTTTTTCTATGTTTATTAGAATTTTCATTCTTGCAAGACACAGTCTATTTGTGAGTCTGTTAGTTTAATAATTGGGCTCCCGAGATATTGTTGGCCCGGGAATAGGTTTTCAATACAACACTGAGTACACATGAATTTAAAAATGCAAATATTTTCGATATACATGAAAATATTAACTTTAATCCGACGACTTCATTTTAAATTGATAGAATTTAACATTAAAAGAAATCTGTAACTACCATATAAATACCTTCTTCAAATCTTTTCTATCCTTCCATCTGGACCATATAGCTAAAATTATATACAAGGAAAAAGTAATAATCAGCGTTAAGTAGATGTAGAGGTTATCGTTAAAATCAGCATTCGCAAAAACGTAGTTAAAATCAATTTTATTGGGAGCTATGATGAAACCGCTACCAAACATCGTCAGGTGATTGCAGTGGCAACAAATCATACCAGACTGGGCAGAATGTACCTAGAAAAGAAAAGGAACTGCAATTTTAATATTATTGGAATAAGTTGTTTAACAATAATACATTTTTTATTATTTCGAAGAAAATAAAATAAATCTACTATTCGCGTAATTATGCATCGCATTGTGGACTACAATGCATCTGTTCGTATTATGCACTTTATTTTTTCTTGATTTATTAAGTTTTTTTAACAATAATAAAACCTAGAGTGTATGCCCGTCATATGACGGAATTCAAAATTTGCCAAATATTATCCTCCAATTTGGCGTCATTTTTATCAATTTGGCAACATTTGCGACATTCCGTCAAATTCTTTGCCAATTTTTTTACCAAACATCACGGATGGATGAACAGCGAAATGGCTTTTTCTTATAGTAGATTCTTATATTCTTTCCAAAATATTGAATTTTCATTGATTTGGTGACATTTTCGTTCATTTTTGTGATATTTTGTTCAATTATAAGATGTTTTAAAAAATTAGCCAAAACTGTCGCCAAGTGGGACAGTTGGATTGACAGACAAACGCTGTTGAAACGTCATTACAATACTATCCCCTTTCAAAACACAATTAATTTATTGATTTGGCGTCATATTTGTCAATTTTGGGACATTTTTATCGATTTGTTAATATTGTCTTTAATTTGGTGATATTTTAAACAATTTGGCGACATTTTAAAGTTTCGCCAAATTTGTCCCCCGGTGGGACGGTTGGACTGACAGGCAAACGATACCGAAATATTATTACAATACTATTCCTTTAAAAACACAAATAATTTCGTTAATTTTATGTCATATTTATCGATTTGTCGACATTTTTATCGATTTGGCGATATTTTCATCAATTTGGCGATATTTTGATAAATTGACGACATTTAAAAACTCGCCAAATTTGTCGCCAAGTGGGACAGTTGGACTGACAAATAAATGATTCCGACAGATAAATGTCCGAAACATCATTATAATACTATCCCTTTTCAAAACAGAATTTATTCAATCAATTTGGTGATGTTTTTATCAATTTGACGACATTTTTATCGATTTGCTGACAGTTTTATCGATTTGGTGACATTTAATAAATTTGGCGACATTTAAAAAACCCGTCAAATTTGTCGCCAAGTGGGATGGTCGGACTTGACAGACAAAAGATATCGAAATATAATTACAATACTATTCCCTTTCAAAATGCAATTAATTTCATTGATTTGGTGTCATTTTTATCAATTTGGCGTCATTCTAACGATTTAGTGACATTTTCGTTAATTTCGCAACATTTAAAAAAAGTCGTCAAGTTAGCGATATCTTTCTAAAATATTTGCCAAGGCTTACCCAGAGATAGATTGATAAACAGACAGATAAATGAAGGTGTTTATATTATTAATAAAGGTAAATTTATTATAACTTGATTAAATTGTAAACTTCCTATGAATCAGGATTTATTCTAAAATGTTATATTAAACAATTTATAAAATCGAATTAAAGTATCAAAATCAACGGTTATTAAAGAAAATTGCATTTTATTTTATATACTAGCAGCATACCCGTTCTTCGTACGGAGTATATAATATAAAAAAAACTTATAATTCGCAATCCTGTGCAAATTCTGTTAAAATATTAAATTTATTGCTCATAAAAAAAAGTTTAAGAATATCTGTTCTCACTATGCAAAATTATCTTCAAGGGCAGATCTGAAGAATAAAACATCCTGGCCCCTTTTGTAAGCAAATAAAGTACAAAAAAAAAAAAAAAAAAAAAAAAGAATTGAATCAATATATGCAACCCCGTACTACTTATATTGTCGCAAATTAGAAAATATACCAGTGTGTTAGTAGAAGGTTACCCGTATTGCAATATGAGTCTCAAAAATATTTGCCAAAATAAAAGAGATGACGTAATAAATTGAAAATATCAAAAATCTCCGCAATCTTAATACCAGAAGGTCGTAATTGATTCCAATATATATCAAAATATATGCCAATATACCTATACTACTTATATTCTCGTAGATTAGAAGATATACCCGTGCATTTGTAGAAGATTATTCGTACAACGTACTATATATGAGTTTCAACAATTTTCGTCATAATAAAACAATGGCATAATAATTTGAAAATATCAATAATCCCTGAATCAACAGTCCCCAAAAATATCAATAATAATGATGTTTAAACCTAATAACCATAATTGATATTATCCAGTCAAAAATGCAATGTCAATGAAATTTATTTTATATACATATTTTTATTATTCAAATCGGAAAAGATTTAATAAAAATCGTATGCCGCATAACACATTGGATCCGTTGCTGAGCGACATGATATCATTTGCTTCAAATAAATTGATGGAAATCATATCGTCTGAATAATGCGATCTCCATGGAAGGTCTGGCGACATTTTCGTCAATTAAGCGATAACTTAAAAAATCGCCAAATTTATCGCCAAGTGGGACTGTAGAACTGATAGTCCCATTTTGCGACAAATTGACGAAACATCACACTACTATCCCCATTTTTTCTGGATGAGTCGGATAGCCTGGGTTTTCCACACTACTATCCCCTAACAAAACACAATTAATTTCATTTATTAAGCGCGATTTTATCAATTCCATGATATTTTTATGGATTTACAAATATTTTTATCAATTTGGTGATATTACAAAATTCGTTAAATGTATTACTAAGTAGGATGGATGGACTGACCAACAAATGCTACAGAAACATCATTTCAGTACTCTATTCTAAAAAAACAAATTTAATTTCTTTGGTTTGGGTTATTTTTATCAATTTGGAGACATTTCCGCTAATTTGGTAAAGTTTAAGAAAAGTTACCAAGTTATTTAGAGATATTCCGCTAAATTCGTAGCTCTGAATTTGCAGATCTGAAGAATAAAATATCCTGATCCCGTTTGTATATACTAAATGAAAACACTAAAATTGTATTAGAAGATACATGCACCCGTTCTACTCGTTTTCTGCTTCAACAATCGGCTGAATGAATTTATTGGGCAAACACAATATATGAGTTTATTAGCTAAACACAATATATGAGCTTGAAACCTCTTTGCTAAAATAAATGAAAGTGATGTACGCACTGCGCAATTTATATAATTAAAAGAACAATCAAACCGTCCATTTAAAAAATATATTTTTACATCAATTTATTTATTATTTAAATAGAAAAAATAATAATAACTATTAACAACATATTTAATTTCATTCCGTTGCCGAGCAACATGATATAAGATAGAATCTTCCTCATAAAATGCGAAATTAAATAGCCATTTTGATTTCTTTATACTTTTCGTCGTTGAGTAAAAGCTTGTGAAAGATGAACCCTGGAGGTAGATTTTTCCATTTAAATTCCTGTTTCAAACAATTCATCTTTTCCTATAGTGACTAATTAATGCAAAAATCATGCACCAAACTCGGAAATAAAGTTTTATTTCAATTTGACGTTTTAAACAAACGATTTTCATCCTTTCCGTTTGGATAAACCACGGAGTTGGAGAGTAGAACTCCTAGGAAAAAGTTCAGATTTTCATTAATATCTCGATAACCCCTGGTCTTAGAAACTCGAAACTTGGACTAAATTTATGGGAGGCTATTTCAAGGCTATCCACAAAATTTCATTAAATTCGGTTCGGCCGATTCCCCGTGATGATGAGACAAACAAAAATTTCGTTTTTTACTTATATCTCGAGAACCACTGGTCGTAGAAACTCAAAACATGGACTACATTTTAAGTGAGGTTATGTCTAGGCTACGCACAAAATTTCATCAAATTCGGTTCAGCCGTTCGCCCGTGATGATGGAACAAACAGACAGACAGACAGACAGACAGATTTTCAATTTTATTTATATAGATTTGGAAGACATAATTACTTAGATAATGAAAATATATAATTTTCTAATTTCAAATTGTCTTGACAAATGACATTTACTTCACAGATTTGGTTTCCTGTTTCTTCAGGTACTTTGGATATTGCATTATGAGCAGTTCTAATCTCCTGCGTCTGATTGCTGCATTTTCTCTATATTCTATCATTCATTTTTTAGTAGTAATTATATTTTAATCAGCAGAATATGTCTAAAATCCAGATAGTGAAGATGAATATTTGAATTTATTCTCTATTATTTGTTAGAGTTATGCCATCCAAAACCGCAAACACAGCTTTATCAAGCGTCACCCCACCCCCACCCCCCTGCGACATAGTTTTTCAATCGATCATCCTAAAATAGAACGCCAAGGTACAAATAAATGGATCTTTGATGTCGAATGGATTATGCTTATGCGTTCAAGAGTTATAGCTCGTATAAATGAGTCAAACTGTTAAGCTGAATATTAATACTCGTATGTTTCTCATGCTCATAATAAAAGGAGCAATTTTATGGGGGATGTTGAAATTTCTATATCCTAGATACTTTCAAAATTTAACTTTTTTTTTTATTTCCTACTTTCAAAATTTGACAATTTAATTTTTAGCTATAACCTATAGGCAGTAAGTACTTCACAACATTTCACAATTGAAAATTGAATTGACAACTGGATTGTTACTTGAGCAGCTTATAAGCTCAAATTAAATATTATTTCTGCTACATGTTTTATTTCAGCCGATCGTCTTGAAAATCAACACCAAACAAGATTTTATATCAATACATCGATTTGCTTAATGGCGATTGGAGTTTGCATTTCACAGTCCACACACAAATGAGTCAAACGGTTGAGCTGAAGAGTGATGCTTGCAAATGAAATAAAAAATAAAAGTACACGATTAAAACTTGACCGTCTATAAATGCACTTACGAGTATCAAGTGTATGTTTCTCTCTCTCTCTCTCTCTCTCTATATATATATATATATATATGTCCAATGAAAGAAAAGTGAGAAGCTGCAACTCGATAAATCTAACTGTCTAAAACACCCACAAAATAAAAGTATAAAACAGCAAATCTTCAATCAAATGGAAAAAAAAAATACAAATTGCGAGTCATCAAGTTAAAGAAAATCAACAAATTTCAATGGTATGGAAACGAATGAAGAAAAACATAAAAAATCAAGCATTATTGCTATACGCGTGGACAAGGGCTAGGCCTTAAAAAATGGACTTGTTCACTTCGCAAAACTCTTCTTCTGGTCCAAGTATTTTGACGAAGCAAACACTAAAAATGTATGTTTCTGGAGAAATAGATAAATTATATCTATAAATTATTTCTACTTGGACAACATATAAAAAGAAACACGAATATTTGGAAAATGCACAGCATATGCTCGAACCAGTCGAACCCCGGAACCCTGAATGAAGAGACCAGTGTTGCCATTCACAAAGAGAAAAAGAGGAAATGATCTACTGTTGACATTCGTAAGAAATGAAAAACTAATGCGAAAAGATAAGAAAAAGTAATAATATGTAAAAAGAGATACAAAAAAGTGGGACTAATAATAGTAAGGCTGATATATATACAGGGTGTCCAGTGCTATCGATGCCCAATGGCTATTTCCTCAACCGTTAGTCACAGAGATATATTTCCAATTGCAAAAATGTTTTAAAGTTTAAAATCTATTATCTTGGAAACAGTTTAAATCAATAAATACATTTCTGAAAGAAATACGAAATATAAATTTCTATACGGTCCCCCGGTCCTACCAATTATATTTTGAAAAATCATTCTCACACATTTTTATGCACAATAAAAAAAAAAATCTTTCTTTTACGACCAAAATTCACCAAGTTATAAAGCATTAAACTTTATGACTTACGTCGCTTTTCTACGCATGAAAATATCCCATTTCAGGCAACCAACCAATCAGGGACCGAATTGACCATTTCTCCAGGTAACCAACCAATCAGGGACCAACCATCAGGTAACCAACCATCACTGTATTGGCCATTTTTTAGCACAAAAAGTTCTCCAACTTTAAACAGCTATAAGTCGGTCAATTTTGGTCGTAAAAGGATGATTTTTTTTTTATTTTGCATAAAATTATATGAGGATGATTTTCCTAAATATAATTGATAGGACCGGGGGACTGTATATAAATTTATATATCGTATTTCTTTCAGAAATGCATTTATTGATTTAAACTGTCTCTAAGATAATAGATTTTTAAATTTAAAACATTTTTGCCCTTGGATTTGTATCTCTGTGACTAACGGTTGAGGAAATAGCCATTGAGCACCAATAGCACTGGACACCCTGTATATACAGGGTTGATAAAATAAAACTGGCCCGGAAAAGTCTTCTAATGATCTCCTTGCGGTTTAGATTACGTTTTCACAAAATTCCGAAAAAGTGTTACCGGTCCAGTTTTATTTTGGCAACCCTGTATATATAAATACAGGGTATAAAATAAAACTGGCCCGTAAAAGTTTTTTTGGAATTTCGTGAAAACGCAATCTAAACAGCAACGAGATCATTAAAAGACTTTACCGGTCCAGTTTTATTTTATCAAACTTGTATATATATATATATATATATGAGGCATTTAATATGTGGAAATTTACTATATTAGAATCAATTAAAAATGCTATTAGAGATATTAAATTGTCTAGATCTTTATATAATATTGATAATATTAAACATTCCATTAATGATTTACAAAGATCCTTTGTTATCACCTATGTTGATAAAGCCTCTAATAATTATGCTATTATCTGTAAAAAATTTTATATTCAATTTCTGTTAGATTATTTAAAAAATAATAGTCTTTTTAAACCTGATTTACATTCCATCAATAGTATTAAATTGAAAATTATCAATATGTATAATGATTTAAATATTAAATATAAATATCTTAAATTTCCTTATATAGTGCTTATTCCAAAATTTCATAAAAATCCTATTAAATTTAGAACAGTTACTAGTGGCCATAATACTTACTCTACTACTGCGAGTAAATTATTACTAAATTCTTTAAATCTAATAAATAATAGTTTAAGCCAAACTAGCAATAACTACCATATTCTAAATAATAGTAAAGAATTAAAGAATAAATTAACATCTCTTAGAAAAATAATAGGATTTCAAACTTTTGATTTTAAAGATCTTTTTAATAATATTAAGATATCTGATCTATATGATGTAATTTTAGCTCTATATAATGCTTATATTACACCTCTTTCAAATCAAATTAAATTTATAAATTTTCCTAAACTTCTTCACTTTGTTATTTTCAATAATTATATTTTTCAAGGAAATAAATTATACTTACAAGTCTCAGGAGTTCCACAGGGTGGCTGTAGTAGCAGTATGCTAGCTAATTTATACCTTTATCATTATGAAATGTCATTTACTTCAATAGATTATACTTTTTACAGATATGTTGATGATCTGATTTGCTTAGTACATACAGAAAATTATCTCATAGATATAGATTACTATCCAGACAATTTGGAATTAATACCTAATGAAGCTACTATTAATAAAAATGTTAATTTTTTGGATTTAAATCTTTTTATTGATCCTTCTAATAGAATTGTTACAAATTTATATGATAAAAAAGACTTTTATAATTTTAATATTAATAAAATCTTACCTTTTAATTCCTGTAACTCGATTCAATTGTTTAGAAATATTATACTCAATCAGCTTTTTAGAATTTATAGATTATCTGATAAAAAATTTCATGCTATGCATATCAATAATCTCAAAATTACTAGTAATTTATATAAATATCCCACTTATTTAGTAAATAGTATTGTTAAAAAATTTAAAATAGTTGGATTTTTATAATTCTTTCCATAGTATCATATAATTCTATTCATAGTATCTTATATTAGCCAGTCATCTCCATTTTTTTTTTTTTTTTTTTTTTTTTTTTTTTTTTTTTTTTTTTTTTTTTTTCATTCACTTCCCACTTCAGCATTACCTTTATTTGCCCCTCTTTTTAGTAGCTCTTTTTGTATATTAATACTTTTTCTTTACATTTCGCTTCACAGTTTTTCAATTCTTATGAATGGCAACAGTAAATGGTTTTTTATTTTTTCTTTACGAATGGCAACACTGGTCTCTTCTATCAGTGTTCCCTCGATCCCTGTATTGAATCGACTGTACACACGCTGTGCTTTTTCCAGGTATTCATTTTTTCTTTTTTATTCCATCTTTATGTATGTCGTCCAAGTAGAAATAGTTCATAGATTTAATCTATCTATTTCTTCAGAAACATACATTTTCGAGTTTGCTTCTACAAAAAACTTGGACATGATTAGATTTTTGTAGAGGTTAACAATTCATGATTTAGGCTTAGAGCCTCGTCCACGTGTAAGGCGTTTGTGCTTGATTTCGTTTGTTATACTTATTTCGATTCCATACCTTTGTATTATATTTTTCATTGACTTGTTGATTCGATATTAATTTTATTTATTTTTTCCATATGCTTGAGGATTAATTGATTTTTACATTTGTTTTGTACGCCAGTTAGATAGTTGAATTTAGTTTAAGTTTTTCTTTTTTTGTTTCCATACCTTTTAATTTGGTTGATTTTCTGTAACTTGATAGCTAGTGTTCTGTATTTTTAATCCATTTGATTGATGATTTGCTGTATTATATTTTATTCTGTGGGTGTTTTTAAAAAGTTAGGTTTATCGTGTTACATCTTCTTACTTTTCGTTCATTGGATTTTCAAACTTCTATTATTATATATATATATATATATATATATATATATATATATATATATATATATATAGTCCAAGTTATAAATGTTTATAGATATATGATATCAGAAACATGCATTTTGTGTTCATTTTGAGAGAATACTTGGACTTGACGAAGAGTTTTATCGAAATGAACAATTCATTTGTTTAGCCCTAGGGCTTGTCCACGTGTAAAGCTTAAAAGCTTGAATTTTATTTGATTTTCTATTATCGATTCTTTTGCATTGATGTTAGTTGTTTGTATTCAGCCTGACTAGAGGTTTCAATTTGTTAGGCATTTTTTAATGTTGGGGCTTTTTGAGTTGCAACTTCTCTCTATTCTGTTATTGGATTTTCAAACTATTATATATATATATATATATATATATATATATATATATATATAGTGCAACTTGGATAAACGAACGTCTCTAATTCGAAATCGTCGTTAATTTGAAGATTTCTCTTGGTCCCTTGAACTTTGAACTTTGTATTAAATCAATGTTAAAAAATCGTGGATAATTCAAAGTTCAACTTCCTTAATTCGAAGTTCTTTATAAAAACTTTCGAACCATAACAACTTTTCGTCCTTTTATCGTTAAGAAATTACCGCCGGAATACCCCCACCTGTTCGACACGAACCAATGCCCTCTGTAGGTTGAATGCTCGAACAGGTAGCGGGAAGTTGGTTTCATCTGTCACGTGTCGAACCCAACCGGCTTCAAACGTCATTTTAGTTTCCTATTGTCAGTGGGTCTGTAGTGTTGTGAGAGATTCGCTAGCGAGCATTCACGATGTCTTTGAGTAAACCACGCGTTCAATACAAGAATTTAATGTTTGCTGAAAAGGTCGCCGTCATTCGCGATGTGGCAAAGGATGTGAAGAGGAAATGCCAAATCGCCAACGAGTAAGGGATAGCGCCGAACACTTTGTCTACTTTTTTGAAAAATAAAGACAAAATTCTGAGTTACGCTGCTGCTGCGCGTGGAAATGGAAATGATCGCAAAAGAGCTAGAGAACAGGATAATCCTGAAGTCGACGAGTGCGTGTTGAAGTGGTTTAAACAAGCACGGGACAAAAACATTCCTCTGAGTGGCCCCCTTATTCGAGCAAAAGCGGAAGAATTTTCTTCAGGTTTCGGAAAAAGTGATTTCAAGGCTAGCACTGGTTGGTTGGATGGATTTAAGGAAAGAAATGGAATCTCCTTTAGGCGTCGCGTATGTGTGGTGAAAGTAGAAGTGTGAATCAAGAAGCAGCAACTGTTTGGAAAGACGATGTTTTACAAATGATTGAGAGAACACCGACTAAAGACATTTTCAACGTTGACGAAACTGGGTTGTTTTTCAAATGTGCTCCAGGCAAAACATTAGCGTTTAAGGGAGAGCGTTGAGTGGGGGAAAGAACAGTAAAGAACGAGTCCCTTTATTGGTTGGGGCTAACATGGATGGCAGTAAAAAGCTGCCTTTGCTCATGATATGCAAATTTGCTAATCCAAGAAGTTTCAAAAATGTCAAATCAAACCAGTAGAGTATAGATCAAATAAAAAAGCTTGGATAACTGCAGAAATTTTTAAAGATTGGCTGCTGAAACTTGATAAAAAGTATCGACAAAAGAACAGAAAAATTCTCTTGTTTATTGACAATTGCACTGAGCATAACTCTATTCCACATATGGGCAATGTAAAGGTTACTTTTTTCCCACCAAATATGACTTCAGTTATGCAACCGATGGACTAGGGCATCATAAAAAATCTCAAGTATTTTTACAGATACCTTATCGTTCGAAACCTCTTGACGAATTCCTTCAAGGACAAAAACATAAAAACAATAAGTGTCCTTGATGCAGCACGATTGTGTCACAGTGTATGGTCTCAAGTAACGGAAGCAACAATAGCAAATTGTTTTTGAAAGGCAGGATTTACCAATAAAACTGACCCAGCTGAGTTCATTGAAAAAAATGTCCTCCCACCGGACGCATGGGGTTGCAATATGGGTGTGACATTCGAAGAATACGTCAATTTCGACGAAAACGTAGAAGTTTGTGGAGAACTGTCAGATCAAGACATTTTATCAGAAGTGTTAACTAAGACGAATGCAGCGGAGTACGATATCGAGGATGATATACAGGAGGAAGAAGAAGAGACGCCAATCCTTACATCGTCAGAGAAGCTTTTTCATCTACGCGAATTTCGTCGGTATATTGAAGGACAAACAAACGTTAGTGAAGCTGTTTTTGTTCACTAAACATGCTTGATGATTTTGCTAACCATAAACGACTGAACTCTACAAAACAATCAGACATTGCGCAATTTTTTCTAAAACTATAATTTTCTGTATTGAATGTAATACGTACATGTATGTAACTTACGTAAAACTTATTTTGTTTACATACATATAGTGTTTAAGTCCTTTATACCATGATATTTCTCAATAAATATTTACTTATTGACAGAATAACCCTTTGAAGCATTCAGTGGACCTGAAACTACAATTAAAAGATGTAACTTTTTTAAATCGAAGTTTTGGATAATTCGAATTTTTTTAGTGGTCCCTTCTGCTTCGAATTATCCAAGTTGCACTGTATATATATATATATTCGACAGAATATGCAAATGATCAAGAATTCGCAGCCAATGAATGAATACTCGGAACTACAGCGCATTAAAACTGAGCATCATGGTGGTGTACATAAGGAGCGAACCTCGCTTTCAGGAACAAAATGTGAAGTGGATTTCAATCGCGTTTACGTACCTTGATTGTAACAATGCCTGGCCGGCGAATTCGTAGCCACTACGAGCATATAAAGGAGTTTGAAAGCGGGCGTGCGGTCGGATTGCATGAGGGTGGATGGGTACACCGACGAATCTCTCGACATTTGGGTAGGAGCGATGCAGCAATTAGACGACGCTGGTAGGAATGGGTCCAGAATGGCAGATTTCAGCGGCAAGCGGGCAGCGGAAGGCCTAGAGCAACGACAGAACGGGAAGATAGAGCGATTGTCAGAGCAGCTGTGACAGCAAGAGATTCGTCGTTATCAACCATCCAGCGTGTGGCAATCACAGAAGTGACCATCCGAGCCATTAATAGAAGATTACGTGAGGGGAATCAATACTCGCGGCACCCATTACGCCGTCTACTACTGACCAGTATGCACAGTCAACTGCAATTGCAATGGTGCCGGACCCGATTAACGTCGAATTATTTGAATTGGGAACGAATTGTCTGCAGTGATGAGTCCCGTTTCGAACTGAGTCCTGACGACCAGAGCAGCAGTGTCTGGAGAAAGCCCGGACATTGTCAGGATCCTGGTCTTACTGTCACACATCACACAGTCCGACAACAGGGAGTTATGGTCAGGGGTGCTGTGTCGTTTGATAACCGAACCCCTTTGATAGTCCTCCGTGGTACCATCACAGCACAGCAGCACGTTGCCGATATTTTACGACCCGTTGTATTGCCATTCCTTTCGAGACACCCCAATCTAACTTTTCAGTAAGATAATGCCAGGCCATGCACGTCACGCCTCTCTATTGATTGTCAGTGTGCTTGCGACACATGTCCTTGACCAGCCAGATCCCCAGATCTCTTGCCTATGGAGCACATTTGGGCTGAGATAGGGCGTCGCCTGCGACCATCCCAGAATGTCGATGAATTCGCTCGTCAATTGGAGGCCATTTGGTACTACATCCCTTAGAACACCATCAGGCAACTTTATGCATCCATGCCACGTCGGGTAACATTTTGTATCAAGGCCAGAGGTGGACAAACTCCATATTGACCTGCTCACTTTGTGTAGATTTTTCAGTGCAATAAATCGTCTAATTGTTCTGAAATTCTAATCATTGCATTTTCTGTACATCCACATTACACGTATCAAATTTTGTCATATTTGGATAGTTCTTTCTTGGTACGTCGATTTTTTTGTCTTAGAGTATATATATATATATATATATATATGTATATATATATATATATATATACTTATCCCCCGATTTACACGGCACTTGTTTTACACGATTTCGCTTTTACACGGTTTATAAATTAACAGATTTCAAAAAATTGATAAAAATGTATATTCCGCTCCATTTACGCCTATATAAAGATTTGATGACATTTTTGAATTTTATTCCTTTGGGTAGCACTGATGAAATCAACAGGGGATTCCCGGTGTTGTAAAATATATACATTTAGGGGAATCCCAGTAATGGGGAATCCCCGTATAGGGAAATCCCCGTAATAGGGGAATCCCCGTATGTATTTCACAACAGTAAAGCTATTTGGTTCCTGCAAGTACATAGTGCAGAAGCATTTTAGCAGCAAAGCTTATATTATTGTGAGTTTATCTTTTGAACTGGTAAGTTTTCAACATTTATAGTTTTTCTTGCATCTTTATAGCTTGCGTAAATTTGTTAAGGTTCTATAATATCAAAGGGTTTGAAGAAAAATCAAATGAAAAGAAAAGTTATTTCTTTAGAAAATAAATTCAAATTTTAGACCGTCTACGTAATAGAGAAAGAGTAACGGATGATGCTAAATTTTACTCCATCAATGAAGCCACAATAAGGACAATAAGAAAAAATGAAGACTCCATCAGAAAAAGTGTAGCAGCTGGAACCTGCAGCAGTATGAGTACGACTTCATATGTTAGAGATGTTACAATGGAAAATATGGAAAAAGCCTTAGTGATATGGATAGAAGACCAAACTCAAAAGCTAATCCCGATCGATACCAATGCTGTTACAAATAAAGCTTTGATGATTTATCAATCACGTAAGAGTCAGTCGCCGTCGACTTCGTCCGATGAAAAGAAGGTATCTTTTTCCGCAAGCCATGGGTGGTTCGAGGGATTCAAATAAAGACATTCTTTACATAATCTGAGAATGAAAGGTGAAAGTGCATCTGCTGATTCGGATGCGGCACAACAATATTCGGCAAAACTTGGTGAAATCATTGCCGCTAACTCCTACACTTCTGATCAGGTTTTCAATGCTGACGAGTCCGGATTATTCTGGAAAAAAATGCCGGAAAGAACCTTTATAACCAAAACTCACAAATCAGCTAGTGGTCATAAAGTAGCGAAAAGTCGTATAACAGTTCTTTTCTGTTGCAATGCTTCTGGCGATTATATGATGAAACCATTGGTGATTAACAAATGAAAATCACCACGATCATTCAAAGGAATAAATATCAAAAACCTTCCCGTCTATTGGATAGCTAATAGAAAAGCATGGGTCACTACCATAGCTTTTAATGAATGGTTCCATAACTTCTTTGTTCCAGATGTCAAAAATTATTTAACTAAAAAGGAATTGCCTTTTAAGGCCCTTCTATTAATTGATAATGCACCAGGTCATCCTCCAGATTTACAACACGAAAATGTAAAAGTAGTTTTTTTACCAAAGAATACAACTTCCTTATTACAGCCGCCGTTAGATCAAGGGATAATTTCGACTTTTAAAGCACTGTACATCAAGCAAACTTCAGGTATATTTTAGAACAAATGGAGAATGATGAATCTCTTACTCTGATGGATACTTGAAAGAAATTTACAGTTTTAGATTGTGTTAAGCATGTTGGACTGTCATACACTCAGATCAAACAATCAATGATTAACGCTTGCTGGAAAGCAATATGGCCGGATGTTGTTGAAAGTGGAAATGATAAATCACCAATAGAGCATGAATATTCTCATATCACTGAGTTGGCCCATACTATAGGAGGAGAAGGTTTTGAAGATTTAGCTCAGGCAGATATTGTAGAAATAATGGCTGATGAAGAATTGAATGAAGATGATTTAATTAACATGATTCGTGAATCAAACAAACATGATGAAGATACTGATTCTGATGAAGAGCAATCTGAACCAGTTGCGTTCACAGCAAGAATCATTAGCGTAGGACTTGAATTGGGAAGAAAATTGGGCAACCATTTCTTACAATATGACACAAATGTTGATCGAGCTCTCCGATTCCAGCGAGATCTTCGTAAATGCATAAATCAATATGAAGAGGTCTATAAAGATTTAGCAAAAAAACCTACTCAATTGTTAATTACCGATTTCATGACAAAGTCTTGTCAATCCGAGATCTTGCCTAATTCGTCAACCATTGAGCCAGAATCGCATCAAGAAAGCTCAAGTAATGAAAGTGACATCATACCTATCAGAAAAAGACTGATAGTACATGAAAGTGATGACAGTGATTAAACTTATAATTAATTTTTAAGGGTCTTTTAGTTTTTTTGTTCTTTGTTCCTAATGTAAAATAAATTAAATATGTTATATTACTACATTCATGTTTGTTGTTTTATAAACTAAGTATAATTTTAAGTTTTCTAAGATGTCTTACTTTTGTTTTACTTAAATAAATGACTGGATCATGCACATTTTGGGGTTATTTTCGTTATACACGATTTTACTTAGCAAAATCCAAGATTTCAATTTACACGGTTTTGTGCAGAACCTATGTTCCGTGTAAATCGGGGGACAGATGTATATGTATATGTACTATATATATATACATATATACATATATGTAAACACACACACACACACACACACACTCACACACACACACACACACATATATATATATATATATATATATATATATTTATATATATGTGTGCGTGTTCTTCAGACGTGAGAACAAAAATCAGTCAAAAATCAAAATGTTCTATCTGAACTAACGTTTTCATTTTGAGAATACTAATAATTAGGAAAACGTTTTGGCTATAACTCAAAAGCTTCAGGTCTGTAGCTTACGAATGATAGCATCGTCAAAATCCATTTTAAAATTTTACTTACAGCATTCCTTTTTAAACTTTCTAAAGTTATTAAATATAAAAATAAAGAAATGAAACTTATTTTCATTTCTTGTTACAGAGATAAATCCAATTTCAGTTTAAAGTTTCGTTATCAACGAGGTCTAGGTTTAGAAAAAACAAGAAAAATCAATCATGCTTAAAGCATTGATTATGAAACACTTTCCAACTTCAATGCAATTTTATTTAAAAAAGTCGAAAATGCAATACATTCCTCGGTAATATTTTAAAACTTATCACGATACTACATTGATTTATTATATTTGAAAACTTAAACCTTCATTGAAAAAAATGAACTTCATTCAAAAGACGGCATTGAAATATAAATTGCGTGGTTTAAATATCTCTAAAATGCAATACATTCCACGGTAATATTTTTAAATCTATCATAATACTACGATAATTTTTTATATTTGAAAACTTCATCGAAAACAACTGAAATTCATTCAAATGACGTCATAGAAAAAATAACACGCCTGGATCTCTCTATCAAAGCAGGATTTCATTCATAACTTTCTCCATTTCATTCATCACAATACTATAATAATTTATTTTATTTAAAAATTAAGACCATGGAGCTACAATTCATAAACTTTATGCTTAAAACTTCATCGAAAAATATCGTCCTTCTGTTTATAAAATCAATTAATATTTCATTCATATCAGCCATGCAGACTCCATGGACTGAATTATTTTGTGTTAAAGAAATACAGTAATTCTAATACAACTCATTCTACATATTTTGCTGTTTACATTTTACATAGGTGAAAAATAGGCTTAATTGTAGAAATAATCAAATTTGAATGAGAATTTAAACTCAAATATATTGTCATTGTGTTGTTTTAGTATGTAGATGCACAGAATTTAAGCAGAAATAAAGTAGTTTTAGGATGGATACAACACTCAATATGAATTAAAAAGAACTTTAAAAAATCACGAATTTGAAACAAGATGGATGCCATATCTCATTTTGAAGTGGGTCATGTGATCGTTTCATATCATGGTCACGTGATCGTTTCATATAAGATGTGTAATTATTATTTTAATTTTTATTTAAAAAACTACTGAATATATTTAGCTGAATTTTTTTTTATATATTTTATGGAACAATTTGACTATTACCTAAAATTTTCGAAGCAATTTGTGAATTTTAAATCCGCTTAAAAAATGTTAGAAAAATTAGGTCCCATAGGGCTCAATGTATTTCATTTTTTCAACCCGGGTTCAATCCAAAACTAATTGTGTGATATTATTCATTTATATTCCCATAGGTCCTACAGACCGTCTGAACAACATACTAAAAGTTCATTTTGATTAAGTCATTTTTACGGCAGTTATCGTGCTAACGGACAGACAGACAGACAGACAGACAGAATGAACAAAGTCATAAACACTTTTCAACTTTGTTGTAAAGTGTTAAAAAATGAAAATCGGGCAAAAGTTCTCGATGAACTAAGAGTCCCATTCCTCGAATATTGTACACCGAAAGTTATTCTTGTTATCATTCAAAAGTCATAAATCTGTATAATAAACTGTTTTCGTCAAAATTTTAAAAAGTTAATGGATTTTGTTAAAAAACTTAAAAGTTCATATTTTCTATTCAAAAAGAAATTCTATTTCAGTTAAAAGTTTTGACCGGACGATCGAAGGGTTTACGTTTGCTATCGCAAGTGATTATTCCTAAATATGTTGTTGTTTTGTTTAACGCAATTTTTTATTTTACAAAATATTGAAACAGAGGTGTATTAAAACGTTAAAAACGGAAATTTATTACCTTGCAGCCATCGCTACTCCACATTGATGTCTCCTCCGAAAAATAGTAGCACCCAGATGTATATAGACCAATAGAATATCCTGTAGCAAAGTGGTTCGTCATGTCATCTCGCGTAAGGTTCGTCTCCGAAGACAAGTCTAAGATTTTTTTCGATGTCACGTTTGCGAAATGTCCAACAGCCAAGTAAAATTCATCCCCGGGAGTAGGTTTGTGATCATCTAATCCAAACAAATTGCTATAGACACCTATAAAAGTCAAGTACAATTACCATAAGAGCAATGAATGTTTTTAAAACGTTTCAAAAGAAGATTTGCCCTATAAGGTGAACTGATAAATGTAATTGAAAGAAAAAATATATTATGCTGTTATGATTTTATACAGACAATTGGTATCAATGAAATTGAATATACTTCAGGATAAAAGCAAGAAAATACTTTTTGCTTAATACTTTTAGATACAACGTTATCATCGACTATCTAAAACGGAAAATTGGAAGTTTCAAGGTTTTAACGTGTTTGAGCAAGCAAATACCACCATTTTAGAAACGTGGCAAGTTGTCATTTGCAAATTTGTAGCTCTCATGTGTATATTATACGTGGGGTGATACAACCAGATTTTTAGGGGTCTGTATCTCAGCCCCCAAAATAGCTATTAATTCGATCTTTTTAATGTAATATTATCATGAAGCTGACAAAAACTAAACCAAAGAATTATAATTGGTTTGGTAGCACCCAATAAAGAAAGGACTTTTAAAAAGGCTCATTTGCCTCTGGGTGGTGGGACTTTATGCCAAATTATACAGGATTCCTAGACCTTAAAAGTTGCTTTTGTAGAAAAATTGTATCGAGATGTTTCGAAAGTTGTATCAAAATTTTGAGTCCCGCTACAAGACATCGTTGCAGTATTTTTAACCTTTTGTACGGATACCTTATGCTTGTCCTAATTTCTCAAGCATTTTGAAAACATTTGAGAAATTTATGAGTGAATTTACTCATAGTTTTCACATTTATGCATACTCCGTATTGGCTCTAGGGCCGTGTTTGCAAGGCAAAGTAGGAAAATGCTGCTGGGGTCTCATTTTCTGTGCTCAGTGTAAAAGTTTTATTGGGAGGCCGAGAATTTACTTTTGTCTCGGACCCTGGCAAGGTTTAAGATGGCCCGGATTAGATGTTAGCCACGTGGCCTTGAATCAAACGCGACCCATTAATTTTTTGTAAAGGAATTCTGAAAAAAGGAAAAGAGCTATAATACGAAAAATATTTATTGAGAAAGAAAATAAAAAAAAGATTACATTTCTTTAATAGTTTTCTCGTTTATTCAGAATTGTTTGTATTTTCAATGCCTAAGGGATGCCGTAACTGAATTTTCAATAGCTTAGTTTTCTGGCTCACATGAAATGTCGTTCCACCTGCATCAAAATCGTAGGACATGCAGCGTTTTAAAAGCAAAAATAGCAGCGTTTTAAAAGCAAAAATAGCAGCGTTCTAAAAGCAGCGTTTTAAAGCTTTGCAATCGATTGCAATTCAATTTTTGTGGTGTGGATGTACTGGCGTGGTATAGAAAATGGAAAGAACAATTCTTTTTATACTTAAATGACGTTTCGATGTCTGTTTCAAAGTATTTTTTCCTTTGTCCTGGAATATAATGTGAACACTTTTTATATATAAAAGAATTGATCGAGAAACACCACTTTATATTTGGTCTAATACAGGATCTAAATTTTATTGCATGTCTTATAGAATGACATTCAGTTTAAAGTAATTAATCTTCGTGGACTACTATATAGGAATTTTAGAGCACACCTGTTCAATTAATTCCGTAAACACCAGGAAATGTTTTTGTATAAACCTGCGTGAAATGCTGAACCCAGCTCCCGAGTAAAGCACCTGCAAAGTATGCATCACCATGGAAACAGCATAACGCAATGCCTTCACGCCAGTTGCATATTCTGTAGATGTAAATGTTTTGAAACAATCGCACATAATTTGCAAACGCGACATAGCATAAAAATTTTCATTTTATCATGATTCAAGAATAAGTGCATTTATAAAAACACGTACAGGAATATTTTTGTAGAAATTTCTGTCTTTCATTTGGTGTTGTTTTAATGGGTTAGTGTTAATAAAGTTTGAACGAGAATAGAGTTTGAATGTAATCATATATCTATAGAATAGAGACTATCCTCGGACTTCCTAATCACATTTTAACTACTAGAATGATTTTCATTAATAAATTAGCACAAATGTAATATACTACTTCATTCAAATAAAAACAGACGGACAAGTATGTCTTTTTCGTATTTAACTTTACATTGTACATACATACAGTCAGTTTAAGTACCTTGCATTTCCTAAGTTCTAAAGTGTGTGTCATTCGTTTTCTAATGAAATATTCCATAAGAAATGATTATATGCTTAACACTGATTTTTACAAAATATCGTTCGAAAGTTTGGCATCTTTCGAATATTTGATTGTGTTTAAAACCAATGGGCTTCTAGGATTAATTAGTTTTAATATTTGTACCAAATTTCGTTCGAAATGTTCTGTTCGTGAGATATCGCTCCCACAGACTCACGGACATACACATACACACATATACATACACCGATATTACCTCAAAAACGTTCTATTCGAGTTCAGGGATGTTTGACACGTGCTCTTCCGTCAAAAACTCGAATTAGAAGTTTCGACCCCATCACAATGCTTTTTCTATATACAAGTATTATACTATGTATATAGGGAAAGTAATAGTGATTTATTTTTTTTTTTTTTATAGCGTCTTTCTTTTAACGTACACTGAACTGATAAAATCTGGTAAAACTAATACAATATCACATAAAGATGTCAACTTCATCATTCTGGTATTTTGAGTAATAAGAGAAAATAAATAATATAAGTAGGTGTATTTAGAGTAGTAAGAGGAAATGAGGGAAGGGAGATAGTGAACAAAGATGGTTTTGTTGAGACTAAGGTGTCGAGATCTGAAATTAGAAGGAGGACAATAGGAGATTCCTTCTCAAGCCTAGATAAGTCAGTCGGTACTGCGCATGCCTTAGGAAGAGGTCAGAGGATCAAGTCCTTTTCCGGGTAAGGATTCTTAGCATTATTTCAGAAAAACAGTTTCATGAAGATAACTTGATCACTTTTATCTCATACATTTTTGGACAAAATACTCCCATAAATATTTCCATATATTTAAATAAATTGTTCGAATGGACATGAGGCATCATTTACCTTGTCAGTAATAACACATGCAAGGCATGATTTAAAATCAATAAATCAATGAAAAGTTATTGCTACATTTGATGGGACCAGTAGTTAAAATTTTAAATTACTCATTTTTTAATTTTGACGTCGTTTTATAGTCTAATAAATTCTAAAATGTTTGATACTAATTACTTTATTGTGCTTTTATACTAGAGTGAGATATTTAAAAAAATTAAACACTAAGTCCAATTTTTATGCTTAGCTTAGAACTCTAACCACGTTTACCTTGAAATACTGTTTTCTGACATTTAGCGATTGATATCTAGAGAACAAAATTATGAAGTATCCTGAAACTTACTGATTATAAGAATGATATAATGATACTTCAAAGGAACCATTATATATTTCATTAGCTTTTAAAATGAAGTTTTTGTTACATGTTTAAAACATAAAGTGAAATATGGGTTTTTCATTCTTAATTACCCAATTAAGACGTTAAAAATGGAAAACGTGAGTTCATAGCTCGAAAATTAAGTTTTTGTTAGAGCTTAAATTGAATTATGCCAAAATTGGTTATCTTGCGAGTAATATATATATATATATATATATATACTCTTTTGCAAAAAAAACAACAACCGAAGTTCACCTAAAAATAATCTGATCATCTCGAAATTTCGCAAATTCCCTTATACCATCTATGCAAATAATTAAATTTGCAAGGCCATTGACTGTTAACGTCGGTCATTGCGCGCGTTTCTACTGCGCAACTGGCATCCTATAAAACACGTTAAAAATGTGGACGGTTTAACTTTGTTCGTTATCGGCGTTGCAGTTCCGTGGAGACACAATCAATAATGCCATTACGACGTTGCCAAATACCTTATAAGCAATTAGACGAGTTCGAACGTAGTCGTATAGTCAGGATGCGTGAAGCTGGCTGGTCATGCAGGCCGCCACCTGCACCGAACGGACACTGCTGTGCAAAGGTGCTGGCAGCAATGGTTGCTGCCAGGAACTCATCGGCGGAAATAAAGTTCTGGAATGTTAAGGTGCACGAATGCGAGGCAAGATAGGATTATTGTGCGACAGGCCCCAACTGACCCAATGGCATCATTGTCCTCCATCCTACGTGCTACAGCCTCTTCCATACCACCTTCCACCATCTCACTGCGCTTGGCTGAGGTGGGATTACGCTCACGGCAGCCTTTAAGACGTCTGTCCATAACCCCACAACATCGACAGAGTTGTTTAGAGTTGTGTCGTAGTCGAGCATTATGGCTGCCAGCAGACTGGCATCGCATAGTGTTCAGCGATGAATCATGCTTCAGTCCTTCAGCAGATGACCATCGGGTACGTGTGTGGAGGCGCCAGAGCCAGAGGTCCCAATCAGCCCTTATTTTACACAGGCACATAGCCATTACCCCTGGTGTGATGGTGTGGGGTGCTATCTCTTTTGACAGGTCACCCCTAATCATCCTGCGTACAACTTTAACAGCTCAACGATATGTTGATGAAATTCTATGGTCGTTTGCGTTACCCTTCATGACACGTCATTTGGGGGACATTTTCCAACAAGATAATGCTACGCCACATACGGTTTGCATATCTATGGACAGTCTCCGTGCTGTTTATACTGTTTCTTGGCCAGTAAGGTCACCAGACATTTCGCCAATTGAGCATGTATGGGACATGCTAGGCCGCCAGATTCAGGCACCCCGAAATGTAGCAGATCTGGAGCAACAATTGAGAAATGCCTGGCAGAATGTATCGCAGGATGATATTACGAGATTTTATCACTCCTTACCTAGACGTATACAAGCATGCATTACCGCCAAGGTGGGTTTCACCAATTGCTGATTTGAAAATTCAATGTGCAATTGCTAACCATTGATGGGTCCTGCGGCCTTAATTTTGTAATCACTTCATTACCTGTGTATGAGCTGTACGCATATTTAATTTCAATAAAAACAGTCACTTTCTTCATGGTGCTTCGCTTTTTTTTGCAAAAGAGTGTATATATATATATATATATATATAATAAAGAATATATATAATAAAGCATCACTTTAACTCACAAATTTTTGAATAAATAAATTTAAATGTTTTTAATTTCTGATATTTGAAGATAAGCCGTCTTTTTAATTACTATTTTAACGAGTTATTGTCGTTTAAAATATTCTGTGTGTAACGAAACAGCAGTTGATTGGTAGGAATGTTTTATATGTAAATAAAATAAATAAAAAATGAAAGCGATCCATTTAATCAGTACTTATGTCTATACTAATATTTAGCCCTGTTAAAAACAGAAACTAACTTTTAAGAAATCTAATTGCAATTTTTTTAATAAGTATTTTTGGTTTAACAATGTATGGCACTTGTCAAAAATAACTATATTAAAAATAGACTCATTTAGTTTATGCCCCTAGGTCAACATACCCCTACGTCAATATGCCCCTAGGTCAGTGTGCAAAGTTTTAGTCTTCTAGATCACCGAGAACTTCTGAAAAGTCTGGAAAGGCTTTTCAACCCTTCCATTTGGTTTGTTCTCAGGAGAGAAATCGAAAATCCGCCTTGGTCAGATTTCGTGTCGTCGACGATACTATAAAATATGCAAAGTTCTCAGCTTTTTAGGCCTCCAGGGGCTTTTAAAGGTTCGGGAAAGACTTCAAAAATTATTTTTTACACGCCCTGGTGGGGTCAAAAATTCAATTCCATTGTTTTCTATGTCGTGGTCAATACTACAAGTATGCAAATATTCAGTTATTCTAGATCACCGGGATAGTCAAGAGGGACCGGAAAGTCTTTTTGAAGAGAATGGAATCTAAAATTCAACCACATTAAGTTCTGTCTCGTGATTAATACTATAAATGCACAAAAATCCAGCCTTCTAGGTTACAGGAAGGCTTCTGGAAGGACACAAGCATGTTAGACAATTATTATATGGAAAAGCAATGGCTGTTACCTTCGTTGCTTTGAAGTTCACCCAAAAGCATCCTTCCATCATAAACCAGTAGTGAAGGCTTGAACCCTACTCCATAAAATATCACATAGACACCAGCATCTTCTCCGGGGATCAAATCCATTTTAACCGCGGTGCCTTCCTTATCCAAAACCACTTTGTGGTACACCAGAAAGTCATCTTTTCCACCGAAAGTTGGCAACACATATCTCAATTTTTGATCGGCGTCTTCAGAGGGCGCCGAGACTGACAGGCATATTTCAAACGGTTCTTTAGCATCTTTTACGTTAAAACTGGCATTTCCGTCCCTATTTGTAAGCGAGAAGTCCAAAGTGCTCGACTCGGAACTCAGGTCTACATTTTCAGTACCTTCTATTTCAAGAATATTGGACCACTTTACTGACTACATGGTAAGAAAGAGAATAAGTTATATTAAAAAATGGTAATTCAAGTTAAAGAAACACAATATGATGTATTCAACACATGACTTTCCTTACAGATGAACGAATTCCGATATTGTTACGAGCATGTAAAATGCTTTCACTTGAGTCTCCTTTGAGAACCGGGAGAGAACACATTTACAGGCAGTCATTCCTATGACGTGAATGCAGGGTTGCCTTATCTAGGCTATCGCAGCAGGGTTGCCAGATTTGGATATTTATCACCGATTTGGTGATTTCTCGAATACACTCAAATCGTCTCGAAATAACTAATATTCTAGGAGATACGAGCATCCGTCTGGAAGTTTCTAAGGATAGTATACCGATAGGAAGACATCGCTCAGTTGGAGCACTGTTGACGTGATATGAACTACGTTGAATTGCGAGATGCGTCAATATTTTGAGAAAAGTATTTGTTGTTTTGTGAAATTAGTGGAACATTTAATTGCTATTTCATTGCACTTAACTGTTGTTTAGTGATCTTGTGAGAAGCCATTGAGGTATTGGCTGCATACTGTTTTAGTTTACGATGTGCTTGAAAATAAACTTGTTGGTTATCCGGACAGGTGGACTCATCTTTGTATCTTTGGAGTACATCTACGATCTCAGAGAATACGTTGTAACAATATTCAAGGAAAAATACTAAAATTAAAGCTCCTTTATGACCAGATCTAAAAAAAATCCACAGTTTTGTCATTGTTATTTATTAAATTAAACATTTTACATTTAACTTAAATTGCTTGATTCTTTCGGTATCTATATATATATATATATATATATATATATATATATATATATATATATATATATATATATATATATATATATATATATATATATATATATATATAAAATTATAATATGAAATTCCAATGATAGAAAAGAGAGAAGTTGTAACTCATAAAACCTTAACGTAAAAAATGCTAACAACATAAAAGGATGTAAAATATAGAGAATCATCAATCAAGAGGAGAATAAAATGCATATATCTAGTCATCAAGCTAAATATAATCAATGTATATATATCAATGGTGAGAATTGAAAAACAATAAATCATCAAGCATTAATAAGTATAAATCATCACAATTAGTATAAATCATCAAGCATTGTACGATAAACGCAACGACTTCCACTTCAAAATCAATTATATCATAAACTGGAACTCGTGTATGCACAAAAATGTTTTTAGAAATATTATACTGGGACAATTAATACGTAGTCAAAGAATAAACAGTAAAATGGAAGATCGATATTTATGCGATTATCGTTTCCTACAAAACACCATCTCACAGGGTTTTCCCAAGAATTTTTTAAGTGACATTATCTACAAATTTTATAAAATAACTGTAACCGAAAGTTACCGTTTATATTTAAATAAAACTGTTGGCAATATACATACTGGATAGTCACAGGTAAAGCGTGTGATAACTGATATGGGACCTCTTGAATAGGGTAAAATGTATAATACGTTATAGCAAATTTACATGGTCTTGTATGACACAATATGGGATGTACATCTGCATGTAATATGCTATTGTTTGTCATTCAAGTATATGGTTTTAGAAATAGACTTTGTTATTATTGTTCTATTATGTGTCAATATTTAAATTCTTCTTTAAGTGGAAGCTTTGTAATTTTGTTAATTTATACTTGTGAACATGTTTCAAACATTATTCACACACTTTTTAACATATTTCAAACATTTAATGTAGATGAATTTCGATAGGGCTGGATCTCGACAATTATATCTTATATTTGTTTCTGTATGATGTATATTTACATCTTACAATTTGATACATTCGTATTCCTTTTTGCAATGTACCGGCTCTCCGGGAGTGTTGCCGCGACGTAATGCATGCTTAACCGGGTGAGGGGGTCACAACTCCCCCCGGCCATCTTTTGGTATATTGTTTCCATCCATACCTCTTTTCTTTTTGACAATATATATATATATATATGTATATATATATATATATATATATATATATATATATATATATATATATATATATATATATATATATATATATAAAATTATAATATGAAATTCCAATGATAGAAAAGAGAGAAGTTGTAACTCATAAAACCTTAACGTAAAAAATGCTAACAACATAAAAGGATGTAAAATATAGAGAATCATCAATCAAGAGGAGAATAAAATGCATATATCTAGTCATCAAGCTAAATATAATCAATGTATATATATCAATGGTGAGAATTGAAAAACAATAAATCATCAAGCATTAAAGCCATACACGTGGATGAGTACTAAGCTTAAAAAGTTGTTCATTTTGAACAAATTCTTTTTCAAGTCCAAGTATCTATTCAAAATGAACAAAAAAGCTTGTTTCTGAAGACAGAGATAGATAATATCTATAAACTCTGTCTACTTAGACTACAAGCTAAAAGATTGAAAAATAAAATAGGAGTATAAAAAGACCTGAGAAAATATAGCACATGTCCTATCAATACGAGCCACGTGGAATAAATGACGAGACTAATTTTGCTATTCGCAGGAGATAATAGTGGAAATATATGTGTATATATGTATATATATATATATATATATATATATATATATATATATATATATATATATATATATATATATATATATATATATATATATATATATATATATATATATATATATATATTCGCAGGAGTTAATAGTGTATATATATATTCGCAGGAGATAATAGTGCATATATATATATATATATATATATATATATATATATATATATTTGTGATTTATTCTATTTTAGATTCCAAACATGAAATATTTCGAAAACGACGCATTTAGCGTCTTATAAATGATGGTATTCGCTTTTCCATAAAACATTACATAACAGCTATTTTCGTAAAATTTTTATACTACGTATTTGTGTTTTTATAACATATATGGATTTTTGAAGAAAAAAAATAAGGAATTGAGGTCTTTTCCTTAGCCTAGTCACTTTTAAAATCTATAGTTCTCTGACTTTCATGAATTGTAAGAATCATACCAAATTTCCTTCGATTTTCCCAATTTATGCAAGGGATACCATGCTTACAGGTAGATATCATTGAAAAAAATACGTGAATCGAATTCAGGGATGCTTAAAACACGAAGGAATTTTTAACCCCATCACACTATTCTCTCAGGTAGCTTACACTTTACATTTTCAAAGTAGCATAGCACCGCGTTCCCATTGCAAATAACATCATCCCATGGATTTTTTTCGTGATCGTCAACATGAAATAGTAGGAACCTACAATGGCAACAAAAAATTTTGCTATGCACCAAAATTGTGCGAACCTCTATGTGCACCGATGAATTCAGTTCTACCACGTAGTCGGCTTCTAATTTCTCATAATTCTATTCAAGCTCTACAAGTCAGAAGCAGCTGTTGTATGAAGATATGCATGTTCTCGATCATCCTTATATACAACACATGCTGAGTATATCGTGACAAAAGATCTGAAAAATAGCAGAATCGACAGCACATAAAAGCTTGCACTGGAATATGCAAATGACAATGAAACCAACATTTGCAGGGATAGTTTTATGGCCCAATATTTATTATCCATTTCGGGAGCAAAATGACGCAATGACTCATCAAAGGCCTCCTGGAAAACGAGGAGGAGTCAAAAGGAACCTCTAAGTCCCCAAGAATTACCAATTTCAACAAGGTGAACAAACCAATGGAAGCTCAATGAGAAAGGAAGCGCGATAAAACTTGAAGCGAATTCCACCTTTGATTCTTGAAGAAAAATGCATTCTGTTACAAAAATATATGCACCTATAAGAAATTGAGCTACAGTTGTGGAATTCGGCATGTCTGTATTGTTTAAAGAAATATGCCAATGATTACAATTTGGAGCTAAAGAACGTTTCATTAAGAAATGGTAGCAACAAGATGACATTTTAGTAAATGGTAAATCATTCCCTGGGATCTATAGAAGCCGATATTCGGTGCGGCATAGAGTAAGTTAAGTTGCTTATGTCCCTTTGCGGAGGTTTCTACCACAAATGCTGCAACTGGTCAGTTACTTCAGTGGTATTCTGAGAAGGCTGCATTTGCCGTCTCAGCATGTCCCAGACGTGTTCCATTGCTGATATGTCTGGGGGCCTGGATAGCCACGGGAAGGCATTAAATCTTCGTATACATTGTTGAGAAAATCGTGCAGTATGTAGTCAAGCGTTGTCTTGTTGGTAAATGGAACCCGGAAGGCTTAACAGCATAGGTAGAACAATCGCTTGTAGAATATTGTCGACGTACAAGCAAACCATCAGATTGGCTTCGATACAAATAGAGACCATCGGCTGTCCAACGAGATAGCTCTCTAGACTGTTACAACACGTGTAATGGCCGTGTGCTGCTCGACAACAAATACGGAATCGTAACATTAGCCGGTCGTCTTCCAAACATGTATGCAGCTGTCATCAGCACAGACAGAGAAGCAGGATTCCTCGCTAAAGACAACATTCCTCCAATTGGACACTGACCGATCTTGGCATCAATCCAGACAGCTCTGTCTATGTCGAAGAGTCAGTGGTAGGCATTTTAATGGACATCGATATCTAATCCCACCTCCTGTCATTTGTCTACAAACAGCATTTCTTGATACAGGATGTATGGTAGATAGTAAATGCTTTCGAATGGCTGATTGTAACGCCATGGATGTGGACGTGTGACTGCACGATTTTCTCGAGCATTTTCTCTCTTGGGCGCCCCGAGTTTCTGCGATGATTGCATGGGGCCTCGATGATCCAATGTTGCAAACACCGAGCAACTACCATATCGCTACGACCAAGATGGCGACTGATACGTCTACTGGACCAACCAGCTTCTCATAGGCCTATAACGTGAACTTTCTCTAAATTTCGTAGCGCCGTAGAATACGTCTTACAGGAATCTTTGTACACAACTTACAGTATAAAAGCAGAAAATTCAATTCTAATTGCCCGTGAATGAGAACACAGGTCTTTTAAAATGCTGCACGATGTTTCGTTCTCAAGCGCATTGCCTGAGCCCTATAACATCATTGGCGCCAGCAGTTTGATCATTTGCACAACTCTTAAACTAACATTTGCATTCCGAATTTCGCGAGTTTCCAATTTCTTATAAGTGCATATAATTTTTACAACATAGTGTATTATTGCTTGAAGGTGCTAAGCTTCTGAGCAAGAATATAATCTCCAAACTTACGCAGAAGTCTTTTGCACTTTCTGGACCCCAAATATAGTAGTAATTCTTAAACTGTAGTTCTGTGGATCATAGTTCGATGGGTATCGATGTGTACCTGACGCGTAATTACACTCCAGGTGAGCATAGAAATACATGTTTACTCCTCGTAATGTTATCTTGTTTTAAGCAAAAGTATTCCTCGTTAATGGTTAAAAGTCCGTCAAAGTACATATCATATGAAATGGATATGAAATATATATATTTCCAGAGTATGTATTTAGTCTCTGCTCCTGTCACTGATTTTCTGTTTCAGTGCTGAGATCAAGATAAGTGGAGATTCAATACCACAACTGCTACATTCATTCCCACAGAAACTGCCTATATGAAGCGTTCCTAAAACTTGGATTGTGCTCCAATTGTAGATGTAGATGACATCACCGGTGGAATAGTTAGCTCTTATTACGCACACTTCAAATTGGAATAGTTGACACCTGTAATCGCAGTAAATAAAACTATTATGAGCTATAATTTTGCGAACTTTTATGTGGAACGATAAAATTAGCTCTGACACGTAGTTGGTTTCGGCCGCGGTAGCTCAGTGGTTAGCGTGCTGGAATTGCATTCGGTAGGCCCGGATTCGATTCCAGCCACTGCCAAAATGCCGCCGTGTTCACGCGGAGTACGATCACGTTAAAAATGTGGGTCCGTAAGTCCTTCCGAGAGGTTGGTGGTAGGGGAAGGAGGGTACGGTCCCTGTGGATGTCTCCGCCACTGGGTTCCGATCTAAATTGGGTGGCACTTCCCGGCCGTCCAAACAGTTACCTTACACCTTTTTGGTAGGTCGGACGGTCTGGGTCTCAACAACAACAACAACGCAGTCGGTTTCAAAATTTTGCTAGGGGCAACAGAAAGAAACGACGGTCAAGTTCATGTTAAAATACCCCAACTTTAAGTGACATTTCCACAATTATGATTCAGCACTCACATTGCAAATAAAACATCCACGCAGGTATGCTTTATTTCATGCAATTGAGACTGCAATAAGCGTGAAACCGTTCAATGGATGATGCCACCTGCAATGGTAGTGCAATCCTAACTTTGGGAACTTCTTCTATAGGCGGCATCTGTGAATAAGATTTTTAATGATTTTACTCATCCTTGATTAATTATTTACTAGAATTTTCATTCATAACTTACCTTCATTCCTAGTGAACCAGATAATTGACAACCTGCCGGTTTTCCCTGGAGGATGCAGGCGTCTGGTAACTTCACAGATGATCCTTCAGTACTGATTGTAGCTCTTGACAACTCCTCCATATGTCGCCTTTAGTACAGAATATAATATTGGCAAATGATCTTAATAAAGTTAGAAAAATAATTACTCATATTTAGGTATAGTCGGTCGAAAAAGTTTCACTGCTCGTTATTCACGTTCCTTGGGTCGTAGAGACAGCGCAAAAGTAATCATTAGACTTGGAAGCATGTCTACGATAGATGCATATACATCACTTTCACATGATATGTCGTCTTCATATTAAAATGTGTACCAACTCAAAGAGCAAAAAGCTGCACCTATGATGACAGATTCTGATTCTTTAGATCAGAGAAACCCGAATTCCTATAAAATTAATATATTTTTATACAACCGATGGTGAGTTATGAGTGGTTGAAATATGGGGCTCCTAATGTTAAATTAATGCCTTTTGCTTTTCAAATTAATCAGAATATAAAACTAATTTTATTGAACTATTAAATAACCCAAACACAATTTATTATACGAAATTATGCCTTTTTTGATTTTCAAAGAATTGTTTTATAATAATTATTAATTATTAAATTCATAGTTGAAAAATTTATAAATGGAAACAAGTATAAATCTCAACTATAATTCATCAAGTAATGTTGAAAACCCAGACCACACGACAGACCCGAAGACTTACTGTTGCTAAGTGTGTGGTCGGTCATCAAGTAATGTGTCAAACATGTGTGTGCAAAATTTTAGTTTATTCTTTTCAGCCGCTATTAAGCTAAAAAAAATATATTTAAAACTGCATCATTTTCACTTATATTGGGGTCATTTTCATTTTTGTTTAAATATATTTAATAAAAGAAGAATTTTAAATTGAAGTAGAATGTGAAGTTTGGACTCTTCATATTTTATTAAGTGAAGAATCATTCATTGTTACGACGTTTATGCTTAGAAAATGGTTGTAATTCGATGTGCAATGAACAATTTGAAAGTTAATTTACTTTACAAAGAAGGTTTCTGCGGTATTATCTGCTTCTTTAAAATATTCCCCCTCTGATGGAGGTGCATCTGATGCACCCCCTTCAGAGAGGGCATATGCTATGATGATGTGCATAGGGCTATGCTATGATGATGTGCATGTGATGCACTGCATCATAGCATATCCCTTTCCATGGCTGACGGGTGTTGATCAGCCATGGAATGGCTATTGTCTGACCTGTGATCTTATAGTCTGAGTCATCGAGGAAGGACAGGCGAGATCTTTGGAGATTTTTCGCGGGGAGGGGGGCAGGCTCGTTGGATTTAAGTTTTTCCTTACCGATAATGTGTATGATGGATAATTAAACAGACCGATCGTGCCCATTTTTCTTAGGTCGAGCTCGGATCTCGTTTCCCAGATTGTCTGAGGGTACATAATACGGCGCGTGGTGTGTTGGTGAATTACCTGGGAAAATATATATATGCACCGTATACGAACTTTTCCAGGTGGCGGTGTTTTGTAATTAGCCTAACGAAGCCGTTAACGGTTGGGGTCTGGTAATGTGTTCTTCCAACCCTACCAGGTAAATGGCTCCGTTGACCATGTCTCCGTGGCTGAGCCTTTGTTGGAATTAGATATTTTGTTTAAGAAACTCGTCAGTAACAGTCGTCTTAAAGCACCCATCTTTGTAGATTCCTTTTCTATCTCTGTTATTTTAAAATGATGTCTCCATAACATTAAAAACGCATCATTCGTAGTAATGTTGGTGAATGTACTTTGACAAAATGAAAAATATTTTTTTTTTTAAATGCAAATGAAAATCGTAATGGAAAACAATCCGAAAATGTGAGAGTTTTCCAGATCATCGAGCTGAACATATCCCGAACAGCACCTCGTTTTTATTCTAGCAAGCATTAAAAGCATATAACAGTATTCTGAATCCCTCTAAATTAACATGCGTAGTTTCCGTAATAAATTCTCTTTTTCAGTAGTTTGTGTTTTACGAGAGCGTATTAGAAACTCCGAAAATTGTAAAGTCGAAAGTTATACCTGCATTCTGAAGCGATAATTTTTGGAGATTTTATTACAGAATATAAATAATTGTACATTTTACTTAAATTTATGCTCAATTTTAAAGGAATAACTTCATCACTATAATGAAGGAAATAAAATTAAGATAATGAAATTTGTTCGCCCCAAACACTCGACAGCTTAGTGGATAGCTCTTTATAAAGCCTTATTTTCATTTATGTCCGGTATTATTTTACAGCTATGCACATTGCACTAGCTAAACTATAAGAAATTTCTACTAGTATGTAATACAGGCATTTTATATGACTAAATGTGGAAGAAATAATTTAGTAAGAAAAAAATTCTAAACTATTTGAACAAGCTTCATAAAATGATATCACTTACTTTTCTGTTTTGATTTCTAAACCTGAACTGGTACTGACAACCAATGGACTCTCACCGACCATAACATCTCTGATCATTTCTGAAGTCATTTGATCTGTGATATTTTTCATGTTTTCTACTTGATCTTGAACCTGATCGAAAAAAAATTGTTTTAAAGTTTAGTGGTAATGGATCTAAAATCTGTTTTACACATTCTCAAATCAATAATTTTCTGATATGCAAAATTGTTTTAAATGTATAGGTACTATACGTTAAACTATTTGTGTCTATGCGTTTATCACATCAAATATAAAAGAAAATGTGTAATAAGTCAATTACGGAGTCAGTCATCAGGAGCTAAATATTGAGAATTATGTTAAGATTGTTATAGATTTGCAGAGGATTTGTGGAAAAAGAAAATGTAAATATGAGATTTGTCTTATATATGTATGTATATGTGAATACTTTCATTATACTTTCAAATTCCATACTAGTGGTTCTCAGACTTCTTTTACGCTCTACATAAACTTTTTTTGATACGCCCTAAATACCCTTTCGTCCTCTGAGCAGGCGGAACACGCCCTAAATAAACTCATTTGATCTAAATAATCTCAATTGATACAAACCGAGTGTTGATCAAAATCAAAATACTTGCTGACTGCTGTTGATTAAAGTGACCACTGTTAATTAAAATCAATAGCACGTTTTCTAATTGAGAGTACTTGCAAATCTTGTGATAATATTTTCGACCACTAAAGAACCGGCTTGTCTTTTGATTAAAATTATACCGTAACTCACAGTGAATTTTCAAAAACCGATCCTTCCCCCTCCTTCACACACACACACACTACCGCTTATTATAGCTATGCTACCAGTATGGAGCAAAGAAGCAAAAACAGTTCTCAGAGAAAATATCTTTCGAAATCGGATTTCTGCTACAACAAGTTTGCAAAATAATGAGAGGTTTCACATTAAAATTCACAGAAAATTCAGGAATTTAGAAATTAATATAAGCATTTTATTAGAATGCGAAGATATCACACAATAGTTATGTCAAGAATTGAAATTATGCTACCCTTCAATGCAACAATATGCGTACATTTGAATGAAATGCACGTACATTGTTGAATGAACTTATGAAATATCACAAACTCTTCATATTTCTATGAATTTTCAAAAATATTTTTTAATATGAAAAAGTTACTCTACGGATTCCACTTAAATCCGTTTAAAAGAAAATGTTTTGATCTTTTCGATGGTATCAGGATAGAAATTCTGTAATAAAATTTTTGATTACTAAGGAACCAATTTGTGCGAAAACCGCTTAATATGGCTTCAACATTTAATAACTAAAAACTAACTCAAATTTAAAATAAAATCGTTCCAAAGTGTTTTTGGGTCTAAACTATAGTATCACTGTACCAAATTTTATCGCTGCGGATCGCTTAGATTTTTCACTATGCGGTCAACAAACAGACAAACAGACAAACCAACATTAATTACTTTCCTTATATACATAATGTATAAGGAAAGTATTGTGACGGGGTCGAAAATTCGAATTCGAGTTTTCGACGGGAGAGCACGTTTCAAGCACCCCTGATCACGAATCAAACATTTTTGAAGTGATGTCTGTGTGTGTGTATGTGTGTGTGTGTGTGTGTGTGTGTGTGTGTGTGTGTGTGTGTGTGTGTGTGTGTCAGTGAGTCTGTGGAGACGTTAACTGACGAACGAATGGACCGATTCGAACCAAATTTGGTACAAAAATCACAGTCCGTAAACACTGGAAGCCTATTGTTTTTATACGCAATCGAATGTTCAGAACCCCCCTAAATTTTCGAATGAAATTTTGAAAAAATCGCCAAAAAATCAAAACCGCTAATAAAGTTACGCAAATAGACATTTCTTATGTAATTTTTCATTAGAAAACGATTGGCATAAATTTTAGAACGCTAACATGAACCGTTCTCGAGATATTGTACATTTTTCAAAAAAATTATGAAAAAGTCACATAAAAAAAAAAATCCTATTGAGAAACATGTTCACGTTTCATATGTAATACCATGCGATAAATTGAGTGACATCATTCTCGTGGATCTAGCTCGTTCCATTCATGAAAAAACATAATTTGAATAATACTGTTGTATTTGAACACCAATAGTCATTTATCTGCTGTAAGAATAACTTTTTTCTTAGTGCATAACGCTTGGCGAGATTTTGGCGACGAATTTGGCGGAATGTCGCCAACTTGGCGACTTTTCTGAAATGTTGCCAAATTAATAAAAATCTCGCCAAATGGATAAAAATGATGCTAAATCAATGAAAATGACGACTAATTGTCGAAAATTCAATGTTTTGGAAAGAATATTAGTATCTACTATAAGAAAAACCTATTTTTTTACTGTAAAAGTAGTAAATTCATTACATTATATAAGGAAAGTCATGTGTTGCCCACATCAGATTTTTTTTTATAGTTATCTAAAGAAGATTAATATATAGAAAGCCAAGAGTAAACAAGAAACTATTTGTTTAAACTTCCTGTTTCTATACTTTTTAAAAAACAGTACTCTGTTAGGAAAGAATGCAAGCGCAATAACTTTTTCTTTTTCCATAAAATAACTACTTCGATGAATAATGATAATTATAAAAGCTAATCATCTTCTATTTGCTGATACCTGCAAAGGAAAATAAAATGAGTGCCAGACGTATTTAAAAAAGACATTCTTCTTAATATTTTACAATCAATTAAACTTTCACAAAATATGTAATTAAATCTGAAATCAAACTCTGTAATAACGATTTTCTTTAAATACAGGGATTTGAGTTGAGTTTTCTATTTTTATGGTGGTTTAAACGATATTAAAAATGGTTTTATCTGTAAATCAAAAACTTATGAGCATAAAAAATGACTTGAATATATTTATTGAACGTATTTAGTGAGCATATTTAGTAAATGTAGTCAGTGGCGAATACTACAGTATCTCTAATATTGTTATGTCAGACCATTAGAATTGGAGTAATAGTTAAAATGAAATCTTCTCCATTTAAAAATGTGTAACACTTTGCTTGGGAAATTGAAATTAGATGCAGGCATCTGTAGCCTAAAGAAAGTGTATCAGCGCCCTGATTCATGATGTTCATTTCAATGGGATAGAAGAATGCGGTAGATTAGGGAGGCGATAGAGTTTCTGGCTTACCTCCGACCAAATTAGTAAATCTGTGCATGTAGAATATTTGACAGGTAGGACTACCAATTATTACTTTCCTTATATACATAATGTATAAGGAAAGTATTGTGACGGGGTCGAAAATTCGAATGCGAGTTTTCGACGGGACAGCACGTTTCAAGCATCCCTGATCACGAATCAAACGTTTTTGAAGTGATGGCTGTGTGTGTGTATGTGTGAAAGTATGTGTGTGTGTGTGTGTGAAAGTATATGTATGTGTGTGTGTGTCAGTGAGTCTGTGGAGACGATAACTGACGAACGAATGGACCGATTCAAACGAAAGTTAGTACAAAAATCACAATCCGTAAACACTGGAAGCCTATTGTTTTTATACGTAATCGAATGTTCAGAACCCCCCTAAATTTTCGAGTGAAATTTTGAAAAAATTGTCAAAAAATTAAAACCTCTAATAAAGTTACGCAAATAGACATTATGTAATTTTTCATTAAAAAATGATTGACATAAATTTTAGAACGCTAACATGAACCGTTCTCGAGATATTGTACATTTTTCAAAAAAATTACCGAAAAGTCATATAAAAAAAAATATATATTTTCATATTGAGAAACATGTTCATTTTTCATATGCAATACCATGCGATAAATTGGGTGACATCATTCTCGTGGATCCAGCTCGTTCCATTCATTAAAAAATATACTTTGAGTAATACTTTTGTATTTGAACGCCAATAGTCATTTATCTGCTATAAGAATAACTTATTTCTTCGTCCATAACGCTTGGGGAGATTTTGGCGACGAATTTTTGTGGAATGTCGCCAACTTGGCGACTTTTTTAAATGTTGCTAAATTAACGAAAAACTCGCCAAATGGATAAAAATGACGCTAAATCAATGAGGACCCATTGATGATGACGACATGGAAAATGACGACTCATTGATGAAAATTCAATATCTTGTATAGAATATAAATAACTACTATAAAAATAATCTATTTTTTTTACTGTAAAAATAGTAAATTCATTGCATTAAGGAAAGTCATGTGCTGCCCGCATCAGATTTTTTTTCTTATTGTAGATACAAATATACAACGTCATACATTGTAATAACAAAATATTTTATCTCTCATTTTTAGAATTGTAAATCCCCGCCAAAATTTTTTTCGTGAAAATTATTGTACAGTTGAACAATACAGACACTTTTTTAAACAATTCTTACAGTCTTTAGTGACTATCAAAGTGTTATTTCGTTTTACATCGGATTTCTTGATGTTTTGAGGTTTTCAGTTCATAACATTAAAGTTTTACCACGCCATACATTGATCTAAATTCTTTCTTCATTTATTGTTTATAGCAACAATAAGTGAAGAATATTATTTTACCGGGATATATCAGTGGATAAGTCTTTTGAAATAGCATTGATTTATCCTTTAACTGTGCCCAATATTCTGAAAAACAAAAAAATACTAATGGATTTTTTTACTGAAGAACTTCCAACAGCACTTTATTTTCTTGGAAGCCTAAAATCTTGAATTGAAAATCGTGTATATTTTCTTATATATCAATATATTAGTATATCTTTGTACGGATGTTTTATATACCTTCATAGAAAATCCCATTTACGATCTATCTTTGTTGTTGAATATTGGCTTATGTATTTTTCATTTCTTTCTAAAGATTCCTCAAATGATTTTCAAAAATAAAGTGAGTTGAAACAAACGTTTTCCCCAATGAAAGACTGAGATTTTCGCAAAATAAACAATTCCACCATTGACGTCAAGACTATCGTTATTCCATCTTTTACTTATGAATTTATTTTTATTTTTATTTTTATTTTTTTTATTTCCCAGGACGTCCAGCTCACTCAAAAGGTGTAAAACCTTTACAACGAACGGCCGGGAAAAACATAGAAATCATAATGAAGCAGCACAATCCAGGAAAAACAATAAAACAGAATAACACAGAAATAATAAAAAAACATAGCAACAATAATAACACATAATAACAATAACAACAAAGATAACAACAAGTAAAACATATAAAACTAAATAGTACACATCATCCAGTCGAACTGGAAAATCATTCCTCACGAACACTATATCCAACACGTTTGGAATTCTAGTTTTTGCTAAGAGCAGAATAAAATTTAAAATAAATAAAACAATTAATTAATACATTTTGAAAACTACGACTAATTAAGCTAAATAACATTGAAACATAATGGAAAAGAAACAATAAATAAAAAGAAAGCCCAAAAAGATTAGCTAATTTAGATATTTGATTCTCAGCTATTCGACCAGCGATAATTATACACTCCTTAAGTCTAGGAGTGTATCTATCGCTGTATTCATTTCTGAATTGAATTCATTAAAGTGAATTAAAGTGTCCGATATCAACTTTGTCATCCAAGCAACGCCCTTCAAATTTTTTAGGCAAAAGATGCATCGCCACTACTGTGGTTCTCAGTAAAAGAACTCGATATTTGACCTCAAGAAAACAAAATTATTTTATTGAACCATAATCACACGACAGTTACTGCATTAACTTTCAATCAACTAATTGTAATAACATATAGATTAATATAATTAAAGTATCTTACCTCTGCTTCTGTCATGTTTTTGATACCATCCACTTTGGTTTGATGTACCTTTTCTTCTACTTCCCAACGACTTCCGTCCACTAGTATTGATAAGAACGGGACATCAGCTGAAGTGATTTCAAAATGTGCTCACTTCGACCAAAATTTATTTAATTTTTCCTCCCTACTATTTTCATACGATACTTTTTTTAATTACTATTAAGAAATATGAAACATTCATATCTTACTATAAAATTTCGTTAGCTTATATTTGTATATATGCATGTACTCTCAGAACAAACACACCGCAACAACTGCAATGCTGTAGGGTCTGTTTAATTTGCGAAACGGAATTTTAAAAACGCTCTTAAATTAAATCTTGTGGGGGTTGGCGAGTTTAATCTATTACACAATCTGGCACCAATTGAAGCCAATGAGGTGTAAAAATAACAAGCCCAAAAGTGTTCTTTAGGTATTTAAAGTTTTAAAACTTCAGTATGTAAACAGTTATGGAAGATATAAATAATGAACAAAGCGATATACCTTATGCAATATTCAGCTTCTGTATCTTCCTTTCCTCTGCCAGAAGTTGCTTTAAAAATGTTTTATTTTAATTTAATTTGTATTTTATTGTTTCCAGCTTGATGGCATGAAGATAGGAGTGGATTTACATGATCGGGGGAGGGGGGGGGTTAAGGGGGGAGCTGAGCAATAATATTTTGGGGGAATGACGTCATCATAATTTGTGATCTTATAATGTATCATTTTTATATCAATTTTAATTATTTTATTTAAAAAAAAAATAAAAAATTTAACATTCTTTGCAATGTGAATGTAAAATCATAGTAATGGAATTCAGGTCTTCAGAGTGAAAAAAAGGAATAAGAACACCTAGACAATCGAGACAATTTTGGAATAAGATTTTGACTATTATAGACATTTCCAATGTTCATCAAAAATTATTTTTATCACTCTAGTTTTAGTGATATATAGGTATAGGGTATGTAGCTTGAAATCATTTCTGTCATATAATGCCATACAGTGTTTTTGCCCCGTGTCACTTAATCTTTCTTCCTTTACAAGGGTTTGTCTATTTCTTTCTTACTCTTAATGCTTTCATTTTTTACCAATAATTTAACGGTTCATATATTTTTTCTCTCTGTTTTATTTTAAATCTCATTTCAATGCTGCATTTAACTAGCTAACCTCGACTTCGTGTGCGACGGCGGTGCTACCCTTTATCAGCCTGTGTTGATATGTGTATGGTTGGCTTTAGTTTTTAATGGCTGATACCACCCGTTAGCGAATTTTTGCTTTGGGTGATTTTGCTCTGTTCGAATTTGTCTTTATTTGCCAATTCGCAGTTAGCTCCTAGCGGTTATCAAGAACGCACACTGCGTTTTTGACATAAGGAAGAGAGCTTCAAATGCTTTCGAAACAATTGTAAAAAATGTCACCTAATTAACATATTCCAGTTTTCTTGAAAGAAGTATTAAAATGTTATAATCGTATATTAGATTGACATACAGTTAGCAGCAAAGTTGTGTGACTTAGTTAGTATAAATATAAAATTTACAAGAAATTACGATCCTTACCATATAGAATAAAGAAATTCGGCTGTGTTATATTATAACTTAGATAGTCATAAACTTCCTCTAACTCTGATTGTAAAAAGTTGCCTCCTATCATTTCATCAGACAGTGTCTAAAAATAAAGAAATAATAAGAAAGTTATTTTATACCACTTATTTTGAAGGCTAATATTTTTTATCAATATCATTTTATTGTAATAGAAATCTGAGAAATCTGAGATACTTATTTGCTTTACTTAGATAATGTGAATATCGTACTTATAAGTTGACATACTATTGTATAGATAAAGTATTGTCGTCATGAAGATTTTTGACTTCGTGATTTTGAGGACGAAAATGATTTTTAAGACCTCCTGAAGAGTATAATTGAAACACTTAGGGAAGAATTTTCGTGTGTGTGTCACTGAACGTTCGTCTCTCTCTCTCTCTCTCTCTCTCTCTCTCTCTCTCTATATATATATATATATATATATATATATATATATATATATATATATATATATATATATATATATATATATATATGTGTGTGTGTGTGTGAATGTCAGTGAACATGTGTCTATGCATACATAAATATGTGAGTGTGTGTATGTGTGCCAGTGTTAGTGAACGTGTGTCCATGTATACGTATATATATGTGCGTATATATGTGTTAGTGTCAGTGAACGTGTGCCTATATATACATATATGTGAGTGTATGTTTATGTATATGCATGAATGTGTGTGTGGACACAATAAATCAAGAACAAATGAGCGTATCAGTATTGGACAAACATCTAACATTCTACATCGCAGAATAAATATACAAAAAAATATCCTCAAAATGTTCAAAGGAACATCTAAATCACCTTCTTCTGGAGATATTTTTAAACATGCTGCCACTCATTGCTGCAAAAATATTTTTATTTCTGTTTTGAATATAATTCTCAATATAGATAGATGCGGATCAAAATTTGTATTGAAAACATCATCTTTTCTTATGGGCTTAACCAAATTTTTAATAATCGAAATATGGTTTTAAATTCATTTGATTTTGCAAGAAATGCAATATGTCATCTGTATATGAGATAATTTAAAATTGAAATTTAATCCAAGTAAATTGTCTGATTGTCATTAACTTAGACTAGGCGCCACTAATTCTTTACATTAAATGTTTTAAAACAGAAATTATGCAACTATAGCATCAATATTGCACCAATTTCAATTGGATTAAAAACTTGAATCTTTTCAATTAAATAAAAGGCATCTAAATACAGCATCTTTCTAAATTGTCAATTTAACAATTACCAATTTGCATGCCTCTTTTTCGATCGCTTACTAACACCAGAGTATTACACGAACTATATTTAAATAAAGTCTGATAATACTCGTAATTATCCTGTTAACTCTAAAACCTTTTGCACTAACTCTTTCCCTATAAGGTTATGAGCCATGTGCATTTAAAAAAATCTGATGTAGGCAGCACATGACTTTCCCTACAGACTTAAATCCATTTCCTCTTCATTTCTTTAATAATTCATTAAATTGAATTTAGTTGCACAAAATAATTAATAATTATTTTAAATGACACGAAATTTGCACTTTTAATTCAATTTTCGTTTTCATTTAGTAGCGTATTTTCAAAGACGGCGGATCAAAAATGCGAGAAAATTAAAATATCTCGAGAACGGCTAATCCACAATCTAAATCCACTTTTATCTCACCGGTCGGATGGCAACATCTGTTATACACACTCTTTCCGAGGGAAGATTGTTCTTCTCGTATGCTGCATTTAACATATTTTAATTCTATATTTGTGTATCTTGCAAATTATTCCCAATTAGAATTGTCAACATTCTTAAAACATTGAGTATTTTAAACCGTTAAGGCGTAATATTTTAATTATAACCAGATGTCACACTGATACTGATTATCACTACTACTAATTGTGATACAAACAAGCAACCAATATAGGATATAGATATATAGAGAATCTCGAGTGGAGGAAGACTCGAATCGCAATAAATGTTAATTTTTTATAAATGAATAAAATGTAAAAATGATCTGCTAGTAACATTTATCTAATTTACCTTTGAAAGGCAGTTCATGGAGTTACCAATTAACATATTGGCACCATTTTTTTCCTCCACGTGGGCGACATCTGTATTTCCGGAAGATTCAAACATTTCTGTGATGTATTTATTTAACAAATTCTGAAAATAATAAAAGTATTACTCATAGCAATTCATAGAGTTATGAAATTTATTTTATGAATTACTTAAAAAGAATTAAAGTACAGAATTATAACTTAAATTATTGAACAAAGTTGAACTTACGTTCTGAACGTAATATTTGTCGTGTGGTAATCTTACTGTGTCAAGACGATTGCTATTTACAGATAGAAATTCAAGTCTCATTCCGTTGGGAATACTAACTGTTAGTAATAAATGTTGAGCATCAAGGGCATTTTTTAAAGATTTGGAAATGCTTTTGATAAATTGGAAAATTTAGAAAATTGGATATTTTGGAAATGTTTTTTGGAAATGCTTTTGATAGAATTGAGTTTTTAACAATTTTACATACGACCATTTTAATAATTGATTAGATAACTCCTAAATAATGAAGTGTTTCGCTTTTTGAAGCAGTTCACAATCATGTTATTATGGGTTTAGTATCATTCTGTTTTCTTAGGACAGTTAATTTTTATAAATCATAAATTTACATTCATATGTATTTTAGTTCCATATTTATGCATTATTTTTTCATGTAAAAACAAGTGGGTATACGATAATGAACTGCTTTACAACAGATGTACATAATTTTGTTCAAAATAAATGATCTTGAAATAACAATTGCTCCTTACACAAAACATAAATTTTCAGTTTATGTCCAACGATCGAGTTTTATGGTTAAAATCAAAAATGCAATTCTCTTTAAAATAAAATTTACCTTGTCTAAAATAAAATTTATCTCGGTTAAAATAAAAAATCTCTAATTCAGTTTCGATATTGAATATATATAGATTCTATACTATAGGAATACAACGACACGATAATTTCAAACAGTTCATTTCCGGTATAAACTATAGCGTAAAACATGCAACTAGATGCGACAGAAATCGAAATGTTTGGTAAAAAAATAAATAAAGCAAATAGTATTGCTCTTCGTACACCATATTGAACATTGATACACCCTCCCTTGCGAATGAAAATTTGCGATAGGCATGTTGCACATCATGATGATGGAAAAGTCGACTTACCGTTGGGGAAAAAACCGCACCTACACTGATGTAACAGTCTATATTTGTTCCAAATTTTACATCGTTTAGTAGTTTTAGAAATATTATAACAAAGAGCAAAATGATTACGTGCATTCTGCGCACAATACGGAAAAAGAAAAAACGCACCGCTGTTTATACATTTATATAGCAACATACTTTTGTTCAAAATCTCGTTTCCTTCCATTGAGTGTACTCAACGGAAAGAAACTATACTACATATAAAATTTTAACGTATACTACATATAAAATTATATATATATGTAGCATGCATCAATTTCGTGCATATACAACAACCTCTTAAAATATTATCACCCTTCTTCTGTTTCTTCCTTAATTTATCGAAACCAGTGTATATATAAAAGTATATATATTTTTGAAGCAGCTTAAAATAAAAATAAAATTGCCTTTCAGTTGGAATGTGTTTCATAATCGTTTCATTATGCGTGATTGATATTTATCTATATTGGCTTTAATTTTACCTTACTCTCTGTGTTGAGCGGCCTAGTTTCGGCTAAAGCACTGACTGCTCCACCATATACTTCTGCGTCTTCAAGAACTTCGAATGGGAGGATATCTATGGATTGAAACATTTCCAAATTTTTCTAGAATATAAAAAAGAGCACATTATAACATATTATTTTCCATGTAGTACTTAAAATAATTTTGTCTTAAATCGGTAATTCTTAAATCGGTATATTCTTTTTAACTTTAGCATAATGCAGTTTAAAAAAATATATTTTATCGGAATTTTTCAAAATCGAGATTTTAATGAAACGTACATTCTACACGTTGCATTTCCCCCGTCTTCATTAACGACGTCGATGACATCTTGACAACTTTTTGGGATGATGTACATCTGTAAGCTTGTATGCGGTATGTCAACAAGGAAACAAGTTGTCAGATATACATCTTATTATACTTATATGTAGATAGATACTTCATAGATACAATTTCGTAATGCACTTGTTTGAAAACCATGTTATTTGAGATTTAAAATTGATACCATTTTTTTATTATGAAAGTATTATACATAAAAAATTGATATTAATATTTTACGCAGGCTTTAGATGTTATCGTGCAACAAATAGTATATCAAAATAGTATTTATTGAAGAATCTAATTTATCAGTTCAAGTGACTCGTTTCCAAATTAGAGAAACATCTTGATTACAAACTATACCTGCTATATGTTTGTCGAATCAGCCACTTGATGTACTAACCTGGACCTCAAGAGAAGCCCTATATAATCTCTGCATAATAACCATTCAAAATTTAGCTTCGGTGTATCCCTATCATATTCATCAGCGACACTCTCTTTTATATCGATGTAGTACAACTTTACTTAGAAATGATGTTTAGTTACTAATGATATTTTAGATCGGAAAGTAATTTGGAGCAAAAGAAAAGGAATTTTATAAGGATGTATTATATTTTAATGAAATTTAGTATGCTGAATTCGTGAAAATAATTTAAAGGTAGTAACAGAAAGGGAAAGAACTCTTGAATAAACCGAAATGAAATAACATTACAAAATTGAAAAGTAGTTGATTTTATAATATTTTCTGTTAAAAAATATTTTATTTGCATAAATATGAGAACTGAATTGAAATGAATACCGATAAAACTAAAACATACTTCGGCCAATTTGTCTTTATCATCCGCCCTTTGATCCCTGATTTCTGCCTCGATTTCTTCTCTTGCTTCTTTAGTGAAGTAACTGGAATCGATACCAGGTAGTTCTAAATACGCTTTCCACACTGCATCTACCTCTGCAAACACTGTAGATAATATATATATTATATATATATATATATATATATATATATTATATATATGCATATATATATATATATATATATATATATATATATATATATATATATATATATGTATGTATATAAATAAAAATTAAAGGATTTTAATCGAAAATAATGCATAAACTACTGTATGTACAAAAAAAAAAAACCATCTCTAGCATATCTGTTACAAATGAGTAACTATAGGCCAAGACTAAGGATAAAGAGAGAAGGTAACATATCACTACAATGGAAAGGGGGATGAGAAGAATATTAGGATTCAAAAATCACAATTAAAAGTATATAAAAATAAATAAAAATAAAACTCAGCAAAATTGAGAATAGGCAATAACAATCAGCTTAAGATAAGAGATTAAGAATAGATAACAATCAATTGAAACCCCACAAAAAATGGCGGTTAATTCGAAATTGCATTCTCATCATATATATATATATATATATATATATATATATATATATACATACCATGAATTAAAGTAGAATATTTGAAGAGAAATAGCAAAGAAACCATAACAAACAAAATAATTCAATTTCTAACCAGAAAAAACTCAAGAGAATGCTAGTCATCAATATGAAAGACCAGGAAATAATCCTTATAATTTAAGACGAATAATTTAAAAAATGGAGTGACGAACAAAGGATTGAAGGTGATGTAATTGTAAAATAGTCAGGAGGTGACTACAATACATCAGCTTCGAATAGCATATTTCATTTAATAGCCTTGTTACTGTGAACAAAAGGCTATTAGACACCCCAATGTGCTATAAATTGAAATAGATTGAGAAAATTGAAAACTAAAAAGAATTGACTTATATGTGTGTAGATGATCAACCATCAAATACCAACTTATCATGATGTGCACAGAAGGTGTTGCCAATCATAAAAGTAATGTCCAAGATGCCAATATTTAAAAATTGTAAAAAGAAAATCGATTCTAAAGTATAAGAAGGGATGATCACCAGATAAACTGCATTCAAAATACATTAAGTGATATGTAATACATATAGATAAAGATGATGATTATTACTAACCCTGTAAAATAATTAAAAAAAATAATAAAATATGAATCGAATAGACAATCTAATATTTTAATCGATTATAGAATTTCGACAAGGCCTACCACTGACACATTGCATCTCTCTCCTGGCAAAATGTCTGTTACATGATGCACATGTAACGATATGCGTAATAATGGAAACATTAACCATCAAATATTCTACTTTAATTCATCTTTATTACACACACACAAATATATATATATATATATATATATATATATATATATATATATATATATATATATATATATATATATATATATATATATATATATATATATAAAATTGTAAATCCAATGTTAGAATGTAAGTAGTAACTCATAATACACTATCCCAAAATTTTCTACAAAATACAAAGAAATAAAAGAAATTCAACCATAAAGAGGAAATTATAAAGCGTAATGCAGGTCATAAAGACTAAGACAATCAACAAATTTAAAAAGTGAGGAATGAAAATAGGAAAACAAAAAAATCAAGCAAAAAAGCTTGCACGTGGAAGAGCTTTAGGCTTAAGTTAAGTTCATTTCGAAAAAATTCTTGTCAAGTCCATATATTCCTTCGAAATGAACACAAAAATGCTTGTTTCTGAAACACAAGATAGATTTTATCTATCTACCTATCTATCTATCTATATATATATATATATATATATATATATATATATATATATATATATATATATATATATATATATATATATATATATATATATATATATATATATATATATATATATATATATTTATATATATATATTCATATATATATATATATATAAATTAAATTTACATATATATTAAACAGTTAGCATTTGGTGTGTCACTTGGTTCTTATTCTAATTACTAGAAAATGTACCCGGCGTTACCCGAGAGTTAAAGTAGGCATAAATCGAATTCATGTATCTAAAAAAATAACAAAATAAATAAATTTTATTCATACAAATATCAGTGAATATTGTATATTATCCTTGTGCACTGGCGCAACGGGCGTTATAGCCCCCCCCCCCTTCTGCAAATAAAAAATCACCCCCTTTAAAAATTATCCCGAACACAAATTAAAATCTTAGAGGGTGGTGAAGAAAATAAAATAAGTTACAAAGTAACTAAATAACCCAGAAACTAAATGGATCATCATCATCTAGAAAGAGAAAAATATAACGAATTAAAGAAAACAAGCGGTTTCAAAATTAAATTAGTTAACTATATTAAGAAAATAAATACAGAGTAGTTGATTATTACGGAAACAATTGATTGCGGAAAAGTATGACCATTGCTTCAGAAAAAAGAGCAATTGCAAATAAACGAAACAACCGGATTCGCAAAATGAAATGACTAACGTTATCAAGAATTAAAAATAACATGATGATAAGGATTAAAATTATAATATACGGATTAGTAAAATTGTCAATGACAAGGATTATATTATTAAATTATTTATTGTCATATATGATATCTTTAAGCGAAGTACCTGGCTGATAGTCTTCCTTTCTTTCTTTCAATTCTACAAAAGCTTCTGCAGCAACGGCTTGCGCCATAACAGACATCTTGCCCTCAACTGCAAAAAATCTCTTATTCACTGTGGATTCCCATTCTAATTTCACATCTTCTTCTGGCATTGCAGCCTGAAATATACAAAAAGAAGATGTGCAAGTATTTAGTTCTTTTCTATACGTATGCTAGATGGAAGTCTAGCCTTTATTCCCATTGAAATCAACATTTCAATAAATTTTGTGAACTCTTTTACTCGAACTACAATGGGTAGGAAGATAAAATTTTAACACAGACGTAAGTCACACATAGTTGCAGGCTGATTAGAAGAATCATAATGTAAATAATTGAAACGAACTATATCAGGGCGAAACGTTCATTTTTAACACTTTACAGCGAAGTTGAAAAGTGTTTATGACTTTGTTCATTCTGTCTGTCTGTCTGTCTGTCTGTCCGTTAGCACGAAAACTGCCGTAAAAATAAGATGGATGCCATATATCATTTTGAAGTGGGTCATGTGATCGTTTCATATCATGGTCACGTGATCGTTTCATATAAGAGGTGTAATTATTATTTTAATTTTTATTTAAAAAACTACTGAATATATTTCGCTGATTTTTTTTTTACATATTTTATAGAACAATTTGAATATTATCTAAAATTTTCAAAGCAATTTGTGAATTTTAAATCCGCTTAAAAAATGTTTGAAAAATTAGGTCCCATAGGGCTCAATGTATTTCATTTTTTCAATCCGGGTTCAATCCAAAACTAATTGAGTGATGAAAATGAAATCAAAATGAAATTTTAGTATGTTGTTCAGACGGTCTGTAGGACCTATGGGAATATAAATGAATAATATCACTCAATTAGTTTTGGATTGAACCCGGGTTGAAAAAATGAAATACATTGAGCCCTATGGGACCTAATTTTTCAAACATTTTTTAAGCGGATTTAAAATTCACAAATTGCTTCGAAAATTTTAGATAATATTCAAATTGTTCCATAAAATATGTAAAAAAAAATTCAGCGAAATATATTCAGTAGTTTTTTAAATAAAAATTAAAATAATAATTACACCTCTTATATGAAACGATCACGTGACCATGCTATGAAACGATCACATGACCCACTTCAAAATGATATATGGCATCCATCTTGTTTCAAAATCGTGATTCTTTAAAGTTCTTTTTAATTCATATTGGGTGTTGTATCCGTCCTAAAACTACTTTATTTTTGCTTAAATTCTGTGCATCTACATGCTGAAACAACGCAATGACAATATATTTGAGTTTAAATGCTCATCTAAATTTGATTATTTCTACAACGAAGCCTATTTTTCACCTATGTAAAATGTAAACAGCAAAATATGTAGAATGAGTTGTATTAGAATTCCTGTATTTTTTTAACACAAAATAATTTAGTCCATGGAGTCTGCATGGCTGATATGAATGAAATATTAATTGATTTTATAAAGAGAAGGACGATTTTTTTCGATGAAGTTTTAAGCATAGAGTTTAATTATTTGTAGCTCCATGGTCTTAAATAAAATGTTTAAATAAAATAAATTATTATAGTATTGTGATGAATGAAATGAATGGGAGAAAGTTAGGATGAAATACTGTTTTTATAGAGAGATCCAGGCGTGTTATTTTTTCTATGACGTCATTTGAATTAATTTCAGTTTTTTTCGATGAAGTTTTCAAATATAATAAATTATCGTAGTATTATGATAGTTTTTAAAATATTACCGTGGAATGTATTGCATTTTAGAGATATTTAAACCAGGCAATTTATATTTCAATGCCGTCATTTGTATGAAGTTCATTTTTTTCAATGAAGGTTTAAGTTTTCAAATATAATAAATCAATGTAGTATTGTGATAAGTTTTAAAATATTACCGAGGAATGTATTGCATTTTCGACTTTTTTTAAATAAAATTGCATTAAAGTTGGAAAGTGTTTCATAATCAATGCTTTAAGCAAGATTGATCTTTCTTGTTAAACTGTACATACTCCCTACGCTTCATACAAATATCCCGTAAATAGCAAATAAACAGCTAATCAAAGCATATGCACTTGCATGCAAGTTGATTCCTTAATCGTGTTCAACTAATTCATCTCATGTTACTCGTACCCCGCATCATAAGATGTTTCACATCAAAAAGTTAAGATCACTCACAATTGTCGAGTCAGTAATTTTACCAGCATGCTGTAAAATTGTAAATATCATGTTTGATGAGAAATATGAAAAAACTATTTTTGTCATATAATACTACTAGTCGCCGCATACAAGATGGGTCTCAAGACGTTAAGTCACAAGTGATATTTTCAAATTTATTAGAGACAAGTTTTCTTTTGCTACATTTTAACTTGCAAGATTTTTGTAAGTGATTAATGATATTTTATAACTTTAGAGATATCGAATTCTAAAAGTCCTCTTTTGAATTAAAAGATTGTTGGTTTTAGTGTTCAGGGACTAATATTTGGCCCGAGTCATTATATTTTGAAGAAAAAATGGTAATATTTGTGGTAAATGCGTCGATGCTAGTTGATCTGTTATTTCTAATTGTAGATGGTATTTCTTTTATATTTGACTTTGTGATATTGAAATACATTTTGTTATAATTCTAATGTTATAAATTATTTATAAAATTAAATTTTAATATTAAATATTTCACAGTTCACATACTTCAAACACGTGAATCCATTCAGATACCATCTTTATGCTAGTTGCAGAATTAAATTTGATTATAATTTGCATAAACAAACATGGGAACATAATTTCGTATTTACATATACCTATTTATTTTAGTGTATTTAAAATTAATGGTTAAAGAAACTAAGTATTCATTTTTAAAAATTTTTCTAGCCTATATTGTTGATTTATCAGGTAATAATAAACATCTCTGTTTTCAACTTTTAAATATTAGGACAAGTCATTGGCCTCCCTTCCATATAAATTAATCTCCTGTAGTAATTTTATATTTTTATCAACTTGAAATTTAGTCCACGAAACAGATTTAATGAATATTCTTTACGGCTTCTTGCGTGGTCTTGTTTTCACCAATAAACATAATTTTTTTTTGTTTGTCCAAAATACTAATGATTCCAATATAATTTCCATGTTGCTATGATTTATTTAAGAGATAAATCTTTTTTCAAATGCATAAATACCGTATGTGTGCTAAATTATTACAATTTGTTTGCTCAGCTTTTTCCCTGAGCAGGTAATTGTTATTCAGCTTGTTGAATCCCATAGTGCACTATCATTTATATTTCAGTAACTTTTTTTTCAATAATTTTAAACGACTAACATTTCTGGTTCAGTTTATAGTATCTGTCGGTAAAGTGAGAGAGGAAAAATTCTGTACAACAAAATTTTCAAAATCAGGACAACGCTGATTAAGTATACTTTCATTAAAACACCCTGAATCTGTTAAATCACTCATCTTACCGTCATAGTTTCCACTGGAAGAATTGTTACTGCGCCTTCTTTATCTTTGACTGCACACATCACTTCTGACTCACCGGGAGGAAGAATAAAATCAACCAATCTCTTCACACCATAATGAATCCGGAATTTTTCTCCTTCGTAATTAACTGCGAAAAACAAGCAGTGCCAAATATTGAAATACACTAGTGCTCAAAAGTGGAGTAACAAATTGAAATATATACATATACAGGGTGATTCAAAAGTCGTGAAGGATTTGAAAAATTCATTATTTATGAAATATTGAAACATTGGCACTAGGCAATTACAGTTTTCACGAAAGAAGCAGAACAATACGAGATATTTTGAGACTCCAAAAGATGTATTTGATCCTTAAACTGAATTACTCGTTGCAGTATTACGCTCATATTGGTCAACGGAAGGAAGGTCCTATGTCCCCTCTTGTATTGCTTCATATGGGAGAGAAAATCGAGAAAATTGGTTTTGCAGATACTCGACCACGAGTTGGTGAGTTGGACAGCCATCAACTTGTCGCAGACTGCAGCAATGATGTCAACGGAACTAAGGGAGACAACTGTGCGACCATATAATCAGAGATGATATTTTCTATCAGGTTTAACGTTGTATTCAGAATGCAAGCTGTGCTTCACAGTAGTGGAACAACACTCACAGCCATTGCAATGATCACTCTTCATTGTCGCCTATCGTTGAAAAATGTAAATATAAATTCTTTAAATGCTTTAATTTCAGTAAAAACTTCTAATTTTTAAAAATATTTTAGTTAAAACCGTAGTTACTTAGCCCCAATGTTTTCTAAATTATTAATTCTTCAAATCTTTTACAATTTTTTAATCGCAATCTCTCCAATCACATATTGAATCATAGTTCAAAATTTTTAATAATATTTCAAGAAGTTGAGCATAGTAGTCGTACTTGATTTTGTGTCAATTTACTTTTGAAAATGCCTGAGAGTTTGGCCATTCATAAAACGTCAGGATGCAGAATGAAAGTAAAAATATCTGGAGTATGAGTCTCCGATCAACTTACTCATACATTCATATTGCAGAGTGTTTAGTTTTATTTATTTTACAATCATTATCAGACTAGGAAAAGATGTATATTTTTTAGATTTAGTACCAAGTTATTCTTACCTCGAAAAGTTATTCATACCACATAAAAAGTTATTCGTTCCACGTTAATCGAAGTTATTAAGAATAAAGCAAAACTCCACGTGCGTTAGGAATAAAACTTCTTAGGCCGATATAAGGAAAATAAAAGAGTGTAACTAGTAGTGAATGTACTAATATAATGTATTTTTAAAAATTTAACTTGTTAGTGTTTTAAATATATAATACACACAATATAGCAAATACAAATATCATCCCGTTAATATGATGTGAAAAAAAACTTTAATAACACAAAAATTAACATTGAAGTTATTAATACCATTTAAAATCAAACGCAAATGAAAATTAAATTCTATTAAGAAGAAGTAGTCATTTATCGCAATTAAAAAAATCTGATGTGGGCAACACATGACTTTCCTTATATAATGTAATGAATTTACTACTTTTACAGTAAAAAAATAGGTTTTTCTTATAGTAGATACTAATATTCTTTCCAAGATATTGAATTTTCGACAATTAGTCGTCATTTTCATTGATTTAGCATCATTTTTATCCATTTGGCGAGATTTTCATTAATTTGGCAACATTTCAAAAAAGTCACCAAGTTGGCGACATTCCGCCAAATTCGTCGCCAAAATCTCGCCAAGCGTTATGCACGAAGAAAAAAGTTATTCTTACAGCAGATAAATGACTATTGGCGTTCAAATACAAAAGTATTATTCAAAGTATGTTTTTTCATGAATGGAACGAGCTAGATCCACGAGAATGATGTCACTCAATTTATCGCATGGTATTACATATGAAAAGCGAACATGTTTCTCAATAGGAATTTTTTTTTTTGTGACTTTTTCATAATTTTTTTTAAAAATGCACAATATCTCGATAACGGTTCATGTTAGCGTTCTAAAATTTATGCCAATCGTTTTCTAATGAAAAATTACATAAGAAATGTCTATTTGCGTAACTTTATTAGCGGTTTTGATTTTTTGACGATTTTTTCAAAATTTCATTCGAAAATTTAGGGGGCTTCTGAGCATTCGATTACGTATAAAAACAATAGGCTTCCAGTGTTTACGGATTGTGATTTTTGTACCAAATTTGGTTCGAATCGGTCCATTCGTTCGTCAGTTATCGTCTCCACAGACTCACTGACACACACACACACACACAGACATCACTTCAAAAATGTTTGATTCGTGATCAGGGATGCTTGAAACGTGCTCTCCCGTCGAAAACTCGAATTCGAATTTTCGACCCCGTCACAATACTTTCCTTATACATTATGTATATAAGGAAAGTAAAAATGAAATTATTGGTTTATGATAACTCAAACAAGATACATAATTCACCGATTTTAACTGTTCTAAATATATCTACAGAATAATGCGTCAATTGTAGTCGCAGATTTTGTGGTTGATGCTGCTGGATTATCATTAATTTCAATTTGAATTTTATGTATGTTTGAAAATTCAATCAGTAGCTGTGCTTCTGGAGATGCAAAATTAACATTGATATTGGCACCATGAGATCATTGGTATTTATATATGTATCTATATTATCTAAATCCGTTCTGAGTGAAGCTGTAACGCATTCCGTAGTATCTTTCGGTATAATTACCATATTTAATAATTAATACAGTAATCGAAAATCACAATAACACGTTTCAACTGTGTACAAGCCTAGTGTTTTTCCCAATCAGAATATCTTGTCTTACGTTAAGCACCCCTGCTACCTGGTTTTACCTTAGATCCGGAAATTACAAGAAACAAACGAATAGAAAGTATTATACATAAATTCCGGAAAAGGTTAAATATGATCAAATATATTTTGGGGAGAGACTGGAGTGCTGATGCAAAAACTCTGAGGACCAATTACATTTCCCTTGTTAGACTTATTTTAGAATATGCCTATCAAATCTATCAAGCTTCATCTTCCACTAATCTTGAAATACTTGAAAGAATATTTGGATTATTGCAGGTAATTAAAAGAAAAGTTTTATCAAACATAGGCTGAAAATTATCGTTAATAACATACTGGGTAAGAGCAGTGGATAGTTTACCATTTTCAACGTCGCGCGCATGTTCAGCTAAACAAATATCGACAGTACGTTTAGTACTGTCAATATAGAACTTGAAGTTATTATCGGAAGATAAAAGGGGGACAACATACACCCGGGCCTGACCTTTGAATCTTTCGATAATAACTTCAGTTTTATTCTGTCCGTGCTAAGGGTCTAGTGTGCTAAGGGTCAGTTTGAAATTGCGCTTATGCAATTGCATAAGTATTGATAATGAAAATGAGAACATTTACAAAACAATGTTATAAAGTAAAGTTATAAAGTAAATCTAAAATAAAGTTATAAAGTAAATCTGTTATAAAGTAAATTTAAAATATCAGGAAAAATACAATGCGACAACACAAGCATGTTAAACATAAGATGAAATTAATGAACATGGTAACATAAAGTGGGAGTACACCAGAAATAAACGTAAACACCAAGCAAGCAAGTAGAACAAAGGAAAAATATGGTTATGCTCTTTAAGCTTCAAGATAATCTTATAGTAATATATAAATACTAGTACTAACTGTAAATACTGTAATCAGTTAATCCATGATCTTCTGGATCCTTCCAGCCTTGAAAATCCATTTTAAACTCTGTAATCAAAGCTATTCCTGTGAGGCTACTGATTTGGCAATTACCTGGCTGTGGTGGTTGGTTAATCTGAATGTATAGCTTAGCCACGCCCTTCGGTCGCTCTTGGGCTGCATCCGTTCCTGTTACTTGAATATGAAATGACAGATACTCTTCATATTTTTCAAAGAATGTCTTGTAAATTCCTAATCTGTCTTCATCAACTGCAAAATTGAATTTTATTTCCATCAATATAGAGTAACTTATAAAATGTTTATACCCAGTATAGTATTGGATAAAATCATTTTTAAATTGATGCGTTATGTCTTTGAATTTCAATATATATCAGATCATTAAATTTAGAAGTAAATTAACTAAATTATTTTAATTTTTTATGAAAATTTATAGAAAGTGCAGATTGTGAGGTCATTCCTTTTATTTTCAAAAAAGAATTTGTTTTCTTTATAAGTTAATTTTTTCCTAGTTCTCTAACAATTCTACTTGCTAACATTTACGTAAGATGATTTTTGCACCCCATAATAATAAACAACTTCTACAGGGAAGACGATAATTCTTATAGACTTTGAGTGGAATTCCATTGTTAGATTTTATGTTTGGAATTGGGTAAAGGACGAAGGTAATATGTTAAATTGTTCATCAGGATCTAGGTTTAGTGCTAAGGTCAAAGCATATTAAATAATGGTATTTGTAAAGTGTAGTTATAATTGCTTGTGTAAAACTTGTTTGCTTAAAGTGCATTAAGTAATGTTACATATAGAGTGTAGTTGTAATAGTTTGCGTAATTCGCGCTTGTTTCTATTTATTTTGTTAACCTGTAGCTCGTAAGTGTGAATTTTCTCCTGTTTAATAAATATATTTTCATATGCTGTGAAAGGAGGCTTCGTTTCGGGCATGACTTTGTTTTTTACTTGTTTCTGCGCATGTGATGTCAGTGTCGTAGAAAATACGCACACTTTATTTTAGGAAGGAGCCGAAATTGTTAATTGCGACTTTAATCCTATCCCACCGACATCACTAAATCTCCTTGGACGTCACTGGGTCTTGTGTGCACTGTACAACGCAATTCATAAACTCTGTGCAAATGGTTTACGTTACACATAGCCACTTCAAGTTTGCTTTTGTAGCAAAATGTAAGTAAATTGGACAATGAGTTAGAGACAGGGTAAGAAATTAGAAAAAAAATGTTGGGGCCAAATGGCCCCCAGCATCAATTTTTTATGGGCCATTTGAAAATTTCTAAGGGCCTAAATAAAACAATTTAATGAAATAAAAAATATACATGATAAAAATTCATAGGCCTAATCTAAATATTTTATTTGCTTGCCAAATATATGTACTTTAAAAAAAAAGACACTAAAGTGCAAATTAAAATTTTTAAATTGACTTATCGTTTAATTCCCATTTTTAGTTAGTAGCCACTGGCCGGTAGGTCAATGACGTTTAATGGCCAGTTGTTGACAGCTGCAAAATGTGCGATGTTTTTTTCAACTTGCTTAATATTATGCAAAATTGTGTTTAAGTACGTTACTTAATAATGTAGAAATTTGCTAGTATTACCTATTTATAGATTTATTATACAGTAAACATAAGTCACTATTAGGTCTATTATCAAGAAATCTCCCCTTAGGGGATCTACTTTTATACAATCTGTTATTTGGATGTTGATGCAAAGGAGGAGGATTTTAAAAATTGAGGGAAATTTAAGAGATTGGCAAGATACACATTTTTTTATTATTATTTGATAAGAAAACAGGACAAATTCACAGAAATATTTAAAATTTTTAATGAGTAATATTGTTACCATGCATTTATTATTGCTAACATCTCATTTTTAACATTTAATAGATTTTCAAAACTTATTTTAAGTGTTTTTTCTAAAACTAATCCTTTTCTATAAGTTAGTGTCCCTATCCTCATCTTTTCCATTTCTTAAAGGTTTTCAAATTTAAATTTTTTATTTATCCCATTTTTGAATATTTTAAATATTTATATTCAGTAATTTTTTTTTAATCTTGTTTTAAATCTTACCAATGATTTTATTATAAGTCTTTTCAGGTGCTTTATAATATTTGTTTTCCAATAGATTACAAAAAAATTAATTTATCATGAAGCATTCAAATATTTTTGGAGGTAATTTTAAATTCAATCAATTAATTTAAGCAATTTCAAGTTTTCTCGTCTTGATCTTTTTATTTTTTACTTTTCCAAGCTGACGAAGTATTTACTATTATTTATTCCTCCCTATTATTTTAAAAAGTCCGGCCACTAATTTTTCTTTAATTTAGAGGGTCTTACCAATGATTTTCAGTGATTTTTAATAAATTTATAATCTTGTTTTAATTTTTTGATCATTTACTATATAAATTTTCCATCATCGCGATCGCGATATTTCGGTCTTTTTTCCCGTTATATTATCGGACGTTATGAACGCTTTTATTTTAAAATTCCCCCAATATATGTATTTCATAACAAGGAAATTCTTTATCCTCTTAAGGAAATTTGATCTTTTTAATATTTCGACGTTTTTGAATTCAAGAACTGGTCGCTAGAAACATGATGTTTTATTACAATACTCGAATTTTCCGATCAACAGGGGGGGGGGGGGGCATGACGGCTCTTGACCGCGAATAAGTTGAAAATGGAACCGATTTAACTTTGAATTTATAATTATTGTTAACAGTTAACACTTCTAAAAACACAACTATGCAAACATTTTAGGAATCCATGCATTTTTAGTTTTATGCATCATCGATGAGAGATTAACTTAAAACAGGGTATAATCAATAAAAGGAAATCTACAATTTCTCTGAACAAAAAAAAAAACTGTAGTGCATCGTGACTTTAAAAATTGTGAAATTCTCGCGATCTAGCTTTAAAATTAATACGAAGAATGTCCGGGTTAGTATCCTTCAAACGCGCTATTTTAGTCAATGCTACACACATTCATAATTTCCATATGGTCGTTTATGGACCGTGAATATGTAGATTAAAGTAGACTAGTACTATATAACATTGCAATGTCAGCAATTCAGCTCGGAAAAGAATTCCCCCTTCCCAAAGGTTGATGTCCATTATTCGCGCTGGACGCCCAGATTTTAGTTCGCTTGCGCCGGTCCCGAGCCTCAGCAAATTCCCGAAACTCTTTCTCATAGATTACTTCTTTTAATTTTTTTATTATGAAAAACATGCTATAATGAATATTTAACCAATAAATAAATTCACATGCCAAAAATAGACAGGGCGAATTTCACGCAGCATGTTTTATTTTAGCGAGTGATTTCAATTCCGTTCGTGCATCCCTTTTAAATTTGAGGTAGGTGTAAGAATTATGAAAGACCTATTCTATTAGTACCAAAGATCTAGATTACTCCTCGAAGCAGAGTAGTTATTCCTTTGTACAGCGTGTAAAAATGGGGGTGTCTAGGTCAATGCATAGAACCCGGTAAAGACGCTACGCCACGGCATGTCGCAAAACACATCGGTGATTTAGAGGAGGGGTAAGATAGGAATGTTGCAAATGCAATAAATTATGATCTCCTCACAACTACGGAAAAGTCATAGCAGTATCGTAGTGATTATTGACAGATTTTTATTACTCCACAGGTGGCATTGTTTAAAGAGAAGGGTCATTCTTTAAGCTATAAGAGTTTGGCCGGTAGTCAGGATTTTGTTAATCGTCAGTTTTTTAAGTTTAATCGCCATCTGGCGAGTAGGAATATTAAGCTTGTCTTATATTATTGTATTAATTTTAAATTGATTTATTGTTTTATACAAGAAAAAAAATGGGTTTTTTATTTTTCTTCGGTTATTTTTGGGAAATTATAGTGGTTTAATTCTAGTCGCGATTTGGCCCCCGATTCCGAAATTATGGTCGCAAACGATAAAAATTTGGTCGCATTTCGCGCATGGCCCCTGCTAATTTCTTACCCTGGTTAGAGAGACCCTGGATTAAGGCTCCTCTATATACGAGCTGACTCATCAAACATATTGAAGCCCGCCATAGCTGGAAGCGCAGTCCATTAGCATTAGCTCTATTCGTATTTTCACTTTAGGAAGTATTATTGAAATAATTATGGGTGGTTGTTCTGCACCGAACTGCTCTAATCATTCTAGAAAAGGTTTTAGGCTATTTCGCTTTCCTAGAAACGAAGAAAGAAGAAAACAATGGCTAATAAATAATTGGATATCCGGTACTAGCGCGTACTTGTGCGAGCTAAGTTCTACAATATTCTATTTGAAACTTCTTTTTCTATATAAAGTATTTATTTTAAACACTTATTTTATAATTTCTGTAACTGTAGTATGGAATCCTATGGGCTTCAATATGTTTGATAAGTCAGCCTGTAGTAGAGGAGCTCTACCCTGGACGGTGACGTAACGAATGACGAAATCCTATCCCAATGACGTCATTAAGGAGTTAGGAGACTCACATGAATGTCAAGTTTTAAAAATTTTGATTCGTTACCTGGCTGACAGCGCAATCGTATTTTAAAGAACCCTAACTGTGACTAATATCAATATAATTATTCACAGAATACTATATTCAGAAGGTTCACTCCCATAGGACCCTATGGCAACATTTTTAACATTGGATGTCGCACTAGAGCTCGTGAGTTGGACCCAAGGTCTATTGAAAGGTACTTTTACTTCCATTTACCTTGAGTTGGACCAACTGAACTACGATGCGTCTGCCAGATTTGGCGCGTTATCGCTCGCTTGACGATTTTTTTTTAAACGGGAGGGGAACAAAATGTTGAGGACTGTACTTTTATAATTTTTGAAACTATAGAAATGATCAGGATTTAAAAATACATTCATCTGCAACATAAATATATTCATTAGTTTAAGTAAATTTAAATAAACATAGTTATATATTTAATTCAAATAATCATAAAATAGATTAAAAAATAGAAACATTGCATTGTCTCACTATAAAACATAATGCACAAAAAATTACAAGCTAACATACTCAAAAGACTGAAATATTATATAATATTTTCAGTCTAAAAAGTATACTAGCGTGTTGATCGTTAATTACTTGATCCTTAATTTGTTCTGGGATACTGATAATAGACTTCTTTTTTTAAATATAAAAATATTCATATAGTAAATATAAAACTTACATAAATGCACTATCGAAGTTGTGGAACTCAATCATTAATTAATTAATAGGGGGGGGGGGTGAATTTTCCACCATAAGGCACTTAATAAAAATTTGACATAATATATACACATACAATATCACATTCAACTAAGAAAAAGCTATCCAAATATCAATTATTTCACATTTTATAAAAATACGAAAAGTATTTTTTAACTAATTATACCACTACCTCTTAAAATTTAGTCTAATCCGGCAGTAATAACACAGCACTAATTTCGTATGATGAACACATGTATACTTATATGAACACGTGTATACTTATGAACACGTGTATACTTATAATGAACACGTATGTAGGATGGTGATAACTAAAATTATTTCAATTTTAATAAAAATAAATTACATACCCTGTAACGCAACCAGTTTTCTTTTATCAATCCATTTCTATGAAATGATCTAAACACTTAACAAATAATACTTTTTCACGTTACTCAAACCACGCTAGTCTGTTGTTCTACGTTTTCGTCGAACGAAATAGGGTTATAACATTGAAAATTGTCTTGGACTCAAACCAGACCATCGCCAAGCGCTCAGACCAAACCAGACCATCGCCAAGCGCTCAGACCAAACCAGACCATCGCCAAGAGCGCTCCAACCCTCGTTTTGGTCTATCTCTAATGGCCGCCGCGAAAACGAAACTATCGAGAGTGGCAGGTCTGTATAATAGTTTGTGATAATTATTATCCGGTCGAATGTATTACCTTCTGAATGTTAGTAAGCTGTTTTACACTCAAGATTCATTTATCGATAGAGGTCGTTAAATCAATCTCATCTTACCTCATCCACGGAAAATGGATCCAGAATCCTTATGAAAAATATATAATATGAGACTTCCAAACTCATTACAGTTTAGGGCCCCAATACAGTCATTTCTCTGTGCAGTAGAGTTAGTTACACTGAAAGGTAGACATTTTATAAACTCAGCATAATCATCATATTACGTTGTGCTAGTTTATTTATAGTTAAGTACATTTTCTTGTGCTGTGTTACTCAACATAATTATGCGTTTAAATCACTGTAGAGACATGAGATATTTTACACTATTAGTAAACGGAACCGCATAATTACAATATTCTACAGTTTAAAATGTACATCGATTGTAAATCCAGATGTCATTGAATTTTTATAAAAAGTTTTTCTAAATAATGAATGGTTATTTACCAATAGCGTGGGCATTCCATTCCAGAGGAATTTTCTTCGATTCTTCTTCATTCACCGCATATATCTCCCATTCGTAGATGATGTTCTCTGGATTGCAATCTGCTATGCATTCGGCCCGGATAGACAATCGGCTGCTGGGATTGACTAAGAACCCGTCTTCAAGGGGAAGGCAAGCCACTTGTCTCTCACACCTATAAACCAGTTAGCATGAAATTACGTCGACAGTTTTGTGTTCACATATATTGGGAATAATATCAAATCAAATTAATATAATATGTAAATTATATGTTATATACACCAGTTATCGTGACCGTAACAGCTCAAATTACTTCTTAACTAGCAAGGTAAGTCTAGAGCATTTTACAACGGGCAAAAATTTAAAACAGGTAATTCAGTAATTTTAGTTATGAAAACTGAAATTTTATTATTTAATTATGATAATGGTATTTTTAGATTTTCAAATTTTAATATTGTGCTTAGGAGAAAAATTAGGAAATTTTTCATAAAAAACAAGACCTATATTATAAATTAATTTTCAAAAATGAATATTTACCTAATGGATTTTCTAATTAAACATGAACTTACATAAGGGAAATAATGAAATTAGAAATCTTAAAATAGAACGATGGTAAAAAGAACGTTATTAGCTTAAAAACAAAATCGAATAAAATTAACAAAACTGTATGGAAAAAATATACCAAAGAAGATATAAATATCTGAAGTTTATTTCAGAGGTGAGTTGGGAAGGTAAAAAGGGTAAACATTCTTGTTCTAGCATGATAGTTTGGTTTCCGAAAAAAAAATTCTTTACGCCAATACAGAACGCATTATAAGTTATCATTTTTTTCTATCAGAAATTGAATAAAATCATATGTTAAAGATATTATCTTACATAATGATTATAGAAGGTGGTATTTCCTCAATGACATCTAATAAAATTCTTGAATACGAAGTCCGAGAATCTTTTGAAATTGTCGCCTTTATTTCGTATAATGTTTCAAATGACACCAAATCTCCAGTGTTGAAAGACAAATTAGATCCTTCAAGTATTTCAGCATCTGAAATATACATTTATGACAATATATTTAGAGAATTCGCGTCATAAAATATGAAATATATATTATAAATATAGATTTAAATATAAAGGAAGGAAAAGTTCTCATCTGAAATGTTTTATTCTTTAAACTTCTAGCTGCTTTATTATATTATTTTGAAAAATAAAATTCGGTAAATTGCAGAAGCTTATTACCAACAAATTCTGACAAAGTGCATGAGCAATAACAAAATTATCCTTGTACTTCTCCATAATTGACTTGTAATACAGATTCGTTGTAGACAAAACATACAAAAATTTAATGAGCATTTATTATTTACAGTAACTTTCCTCATACAATGCACAAGAAAATTAGAATAGCATTTTAATTTTGAACACAACTTTTTACGCTCTAATAACTTTATTCTACTTTATTTCTTTTATTTGAATGTGTAGATAGGGGTTTATAATTAAAGAAAGGCTACTTAGTATGAATATGTCCTCTCTCTTTTACCTTTACCATCCTTGAAGCAACTTCTCTGTGAATTTGTATCTTCGCTCTTGGACCATGTAATGGCTTTCAAAGATAAGCTGGTACTTGAGTCATATTCTTCACCTTCCAAGAAACTTCGTGGATCAAAGTATCGACATGACCAATCAATTTTGAAATCCTGATAAAAGGAACTCTACAGTGAACAAAAAGATATATTCGAAAGTACTGAAGAACTTAGATACTTTTCATATGATAATAAATTTTAAAGTAACTAAAGTAAAAATATTTCAGAAAATAATTAAGGGAGACAATATCTCTGTTTTCGTCAATAATCCAAAGAGAGGGGGAGATTATTAGCTGCATATGGCAGTACTGCCAAAGAAGATACTTTTCATTGTCAATAGTCTCGAAAATCATCTTATGCTATACAGCACTTTTAGTTACGTACAGATAGATTAATTAAAATAATTTTGGGGTATATCCTGGACTAGCGTAGCTCAGTTAGTAGAGTGCAGAACTGAAGGTTTAAAAAGGTAATGGGTTCAACTCCTTGCACGGGGTATGACTAGCTCTTAAATGATGTTCTTGCTCTTGGCATGGGAAAAATTGTGTAAATAAGAATAAGTGCCGAAGTGCAAGGGCAAAATATAGATTCGCTGAAGCCAAAGTGTTTCTGTCTCAAATTAGGGGAAGAATAATGTGAGATTCCAACAAGCCCAAATAACTCAATTTAGTCTGGACAGCTAGAGCTAGTCTGGATAATTGTCTCGCGCTCGAGTTTTTTTCTGGACTTGGCTTCACATTTTTTTTGTCAAATTAATAATAATTGTTCTATAATAATTTTTTACAAATAATACAGCAAAGTAATTCTGAATAATGACGCAATTACCTTTTCTTCGGGATCATCCGGGTCAATTGAATATTTACCAGGTTCCAATGCAACAGTTTGCCCGTGTCCACGAAGAACGTAGGAAGCTCCTCCTCTTATGATCATAGGTCGCAGTGGCGTATTTGTGATTTCCAAATAGGTAAAACAAGACAGAGTTTCGAGTACAATTTCATTTTCTAAATATATGAAAAGTACAATTTAATGTCTTTATCAATATTATAGAATGCATTTTTATGTTTTTGAATGTTACAATAATTAGATGTATTAAATGTTATATTCTGTTATTTCTCCACCTTGAACCATGATTTTAATGTGTATTTTCTAGGGAATATTCAGTGTCTAATATCCATTGGGGTAATTTATTATGATTATTTTTTAAACAATATGCAGTGTCAGAAATCTATTTGAAAAATTCCATAATTTATGCATTAGCAAATGTGCATAATAATGAAATTCCAAACAACAGCCGTAACGAAGGAAAAATAAAATACATAAAACGTAATTAATTTAAAAGCCATAACATCTAATGCCATAGCAAGCAACCAGAAAGAGACGTTACAGATTCCGATTATCTGAAGTCAAATGACACAACTTTATGCATGAGAATCTTACTTTGAATATGAATCGTATAGCTCTTAATACAAGAAAATCACCATATTAAATTTAATTTTAATGCTAAAATTGATTAACATTTAAGCTATAAATTTCAGTTTAGAATTAGTTTCTAAAACTTTCTCTAAAGCAAAAAGAAATATGAAAACTCTAAAACAACTTACGCAACTTCCTTGTATAAAGCAGTCATAAGTCAGTTAGGTGATTACAATTGTTTTTAGGGCGTCATAAGACACCTTCATCAGGCCAAAATAGAACAGTTAAAACAGTATGCGCCCTTAACAGAAATTGCCCATTGCTGGCGAAGAGGCAAGCAATGAGCAATGCAATAGAGCTAGGACACTAACAGCGAAAAATTCGTGAATGGGTGGCATCTGCCCTTGATAAAGACATGATCACAGAACAATAAAGGGACCCTCTACCACCCACAAAGACAAGGGGAGCCCGCATACTAAGAATGAAATCTTAAGCATTGATATTTAAAAAAGAGAAGAAATATATGAACCGTTAAATTATTTTTAAAAATGAGAGAGTATATAGAGAGGAAAAATAATCAAAACCCTGTAATGGTGTAAACGTAAAAAAAGATTTACAGGGTAATGAGGCAGTAATTATAAAGAAACTACTAAAAGGAAGTAACCGGTTTCGAGAGTGAAACTCATCAATCAAACTACTAAACAATTAACAGTGGTTGAAACTAGGTCAAAATAGAAAAGAACATGGGAAAGAAAAAAAACAAAGAAATCTGGTTTCAGAAGCTATATGAGCTAACTTCATCAACTATAGTAAAATATTAATCAATTAGTCTACTCAAAAATATCCGTGAATGAGAAGTGGAATTAAGAAGGGTATAACCAAATTAAAAGAAAAACAACCGGTTTCGGTTTTTAAAGTCAAAAAATATTTGTCTGGTTATGAAAATGTAAGAAACTGCTTAATTATCAATCAAAAGATTAGCAAAGTTAGCGTGAATAAAAACTCTTAGTTAAAAAATAAGTACAGAGGTAGTGTAGAGAAACAATCAGTTTTGGTGTGCAGCAATAGTAACTTCATCAACTATATTTAAATAACCAACGAACAAACTACTTAAAAAGTACCAGTGCATGCTACTGAAAATAATAATATGAATAAAAATTAAGGAAGTAATCAGAATTGGAAGCTGTAAGAGTCAACCTTATTAGCTGAATTCCAGTAACAAACAATTTTAAACCACTATTGAATGAGACTGAAATTAAGGAAGAACCAATTAACTAATTGACAAAAAAAAAAATAAACAGCTGTTTCGGAAGCTATATGAGCTAATATATTAAGCTAATAATGGAGGATATTTTTACATTCTAAGGAGACGCAAGGAACTGCTGATGTATCATTAACAAGATTATCAGAGTTCAAGTAAATAAAAGCTCTTTCCAAAAAATCAGGTTCAGATATGATGAGGGCGTAGGAGAGAATTTTTACCCTAGAAAAGTGAAATGAAGGATTATCAGACAAACAATGTTGGGAAATGGGTAAGATAGAGGTTTCTTGTTTAACAACTATCCTACTAATCGATTGATATTGATATTTTCTTTTAATTGGGGAAGTTAGTTTATATAGCGTCTGAAACATAATACCAAATTAAACATGAGCGTCTAAACTGAACCTGAGCGTCTAATTTTCATATTTCTTCCTTTAAAAGGGTTTGACTACCTTTCCTTCCTCTAAACTCTTTCATTTTTTACAAATAATTGAATGATTCATATATATATTTTCTCTCTGTTTTATTTTAAATCTCATTTCAATGCTTAGATTTCATTTTCAGAACACGATTCCCTCGTCTTCATAGGCTGGTGACGGACCTTTTTATCGTCCAGTGGTCATGTTTTTATGGTTGTTTTTTCCATATCTGATACTACTTACGTGAAAATTTTTGATGTGTGTGTTCTAGCTCTATTTTGAATTATTCATTTGCGTGCTTCGTCGCAGTTCGTTTTTAGCGGTTGTTAAGTGCGAATACTGGTCAACCTGTTTTTTTTGGCAGGAATAAGAGAGCTTATAACATACTCGAAACAAATATAGTCACCTAACTTATATATACCTGCTTTTATCAAGGAAGTGTTTATCTTACAAGTAGCAGTTTGATTTTCTGTATTATTGAAATTATTGAAATTTTTTGTATTATTTTGTCTTAAATGAAATAACTTTTTGTACTAATTTAATAGTGCTCTATCACTTCCTGGTTGGTTTCTGTATGTCTTATAGTTTCCGAGATAGAAACGCTAACTCCTAAATTTTGCAGCTGGAGGCGCTGTCGTCAATCTCATCTTCCTTTTCTATGCTAATACCTTACTTCCATAGAATATTAAATTTATTTGACCTACTTACAAACGTTACCAGGTACCCTGTGTATATGATACATGTATGCATTACAAATGCGTCATAATAATTCTCCTTTCAATCCATGGATAAGTGAAGACATTTAAAAAATAAAATTTATAAATATTAGTGCTATTCAGTGGTTAAATAGTATAGAAAATATAACAATTTATACCATTTTGGTAAAAGTGGATGTACTGCCGAGATTTCACAAATGGAAATAAAGAACATATTGTTTGAAAAATTCTATATACAGTGTAAACACAAATTATAGTTCAATCACTAATAAGATGTTCTTTCATCCCAGCACATTAATCAGCTTTATAATTTCTGCAAAAAATTGTTTATGAACTTCAGGGAATAAAGTTTATAATCGAGCTAGCATTGCACAGGAAGTTGTCTAAAATTAGCTTTAATTAAATTGAAAGTTTACTTTTCATGATCAAAACCAACATTTCTAATATAACACCGATACTGGTCTCTAATATTTAGGCTTCAGTGAAAATATTTACACTGCAACACCAATATTAATTAATCCAACATTGCATGCAAATATGTATTCAATACTTGCTCTAATATATGTCCTATATCGAAGTTTTATTTAAAATATTTTCAATGTAATGCTAATATTTACCCAATATTGAAATGCTAATATTTAGCCCATATTCGGGGCTATTGTTGGCCTAATACTGAAATGTCAATATTTAGATCACTTTGGAGACCAGTGTGTCCCTAATAATGGCGTTAAATTGGAAATATTTATAATGAAATGAGAAGATATACAAAATTGCCTTAATATTGGGCCATACTTACGCCTCAGGTTACTACAGATATATATGAAATATATCACCTAACAGATCCTTCCTCCAAATGATGTTGAAGAAAATGAATGGCGGAACGTAGAAAACTGAACATCGCTGATATCGACGTTTCCTATGAAGTTGTCAGAATCAGAAATTTTGTTTACTCTCCAGTTCATATACTTGAAATTTATATTGTACCTTGTAACGATTAACGCATTCTATTCTAGACATCTGTTTCTTTACGACATTGGTCTCACGAGAAGCCATAAATTGTATAAAGTGAGTTCGCGATTTCAGTTATTATTACATATTGCAATTGGTACATTGCAATCAGTATATTGCAATTGGTATATTATGTATTTTATATTGTATACTGTTTATTGTAATGCTCTTTCGAAGAATTATTCGTTCGGTGTGCTTGGTGAGTGCTACGCACTGCGGAGTTTACTAAAATAGTGCGCAGTAAGTTATTTCTCAAACTGGATTAACTAATTCGTAAACCCCATATTACTTGTAAAAGGAAATAATTGTGTATATTTGATTTAGCAAAAAGTTCAGTATTTTGAGTCTCGATCATCAACATTCAAGTTGCTGTCTTGTTACCTGAAAAAGATTTACTGTAGTATAGTTTTACATGGTGTCTCATGGAAATCTTTAGGGAAAAGCGAACATTCCTGTATAATATACATATTTTGTAATATGTGTAACACGTATTTTACTGCCTTAAATATGGATTCCGATACAAAATATCATATCTTCGGTAGTTACTGCTGTTATTAAAAAAATCTGATGTGGACAGCACATGACTTTCTTTATATAATGCAATGAATTTACTACTTTTATAGTTAAAAACATGTTATTCCTATAGTAGATACTTATATTCTTTCCAAGATATTAAATTTTCATCAATTAGTCGTCATTTTCATTGATTTAGCGTCATTTATATCCATTTGGCGAGATTTTCGTTAATTTGGCAACATTTAAAAAAGTCGCCAAGTTGGCGACATTCCGCCAAATTCGTCGCCAAAACATCGCCAAGCGTTATGGACGGAGAAATATGTTATTCTTACAGCAGATAAATGAATACTGGTGTTTAAATACAAAAGCATTTCTCAAAGTATCTTTTCTTGTGAATGGAACGAGTTAGATCCACGAGAATGATGTCACCACATTTATCACATGACATTACATATGAAACGTGAATATGTTTCATAACAGTTAATATTTTTTTTAATTTATGGGATTTTTGGATAAATTTATTTAAAAAATGTGCAATATCTCAAGAACGGGTCATGCTAGCGTTCTAAAATTTATGTCAATCGTTTTCTATGGAAAAATTACGTAAGAAATGTCTATTTGCGTAACTTTATTAAAAGGTTTTGATTTTTTGATGATTTTTTCAAAATTTCACTCGAAAATTTAGGGGGGGGGGGGTTCTAAACATTCGAATGTGTTTTAAAACAATAGGCTTCGAGTATTCACGGATTGTGATTTTTGTACCAAATTTCATTCAAATCGCTCCATTCGTTCTTGAGATATCGTCTCCACAGACTCACTGACTGACACACACACACACACACACACACACACACACACATACTTTCACACACGCACGCACACACAGACATCATCTCAAAAATGTTCGATTCGTGATCAGGGATGCTTGAAACGTGCTCTCTCGTCGAAAACTCGAATTCGAATTTTCGACCCCGTCACAATACTTTCCTTATACATTATGTATATAAGGAAAGTAAAATATATTAAGCGTTATTACAACAACTTTAACTATGTAAATTTTTTTTCTGCCTGCCATAAAATACGCCTGTAAAACCATATTCGAATGGTAATCGGGTTTTCATAAGTTGCACGTTGTAGTTGAATAAATTTTTAAATTGTATTTACTGAAACTGAAAAAGATACCTTTGTTACTTACCATAGATATCTATGAAATAGGTAATCAAGTAAAGCCCCTTTTCCAAATAACGTTCAGGAAATCGAATGGCGGAACACTGTACAGACTGAATATCGCTGATATCAATGTTTCGAATGAAGTTTCCCGACGTAGTTATCTTTTTGACTTCCCAACTCATATTGTATGAATAAAAAGGATTATCCATCAGAAGAGCTGTGGTTTCCAAACGAAATGTCTCGCTTCGGCGATACTATTAAAGCATAGGTAAATGTGTCATAAAATAGCAAACATTAAGCATGTATTATTTTTAGTAACATTGACAATATATAATGTAAATGGGTAATATACAGGGCGATTATAATTAAAGTTGCGATCTTAAAACGCTGTAAAGTAAGAACTACTGGTCAGAATGACCTGGAATTTGACCTGAGTATACGTGAAGCAATGGAATTTTGTTTGGAGAAAAAAAAATTACTTCAAAAATGTACCAAAAAATGGCAATGCATGAATCCAACATTGAATTTACTTGACGAAGAACGAAAAAATTAGCCACTAAGTCGCCCGTGGAAGCACACCTGTAATCTGGAGGTATGCTAATTAAGACTAGGCATGCGCACCACACATTACAGTTGTGATAAAAACAAGGAGCACATTGAGTGCCTTGTCATGACTCTGTCACTGAAGGATCGTGCTTTGCTCGTAAAATTTTTCCACCAGAACGGTGACTGTCCATTAACTGCTCTCAGGAGGTTCGACGAACTTAGCTGACTTAAAAGCACGCATTACGCACCACTTGCCACGCATTACGCACCACTGTTATGGAACATGCTGTTTTGCGCTTTCAACTCGCAGCCGAGTACGGTGGACAGCATATTGAACATTTCTTGCGTATTAGGTGTTTGCTTCATGTTTTCATGATGTTTCAATCAATTATTAAATTAAGTGATGTTGATTAAATTGTCGTTTTCTTTAGTTGACTATTGGTTTCTTTCGGCTAACACCCCGTGTTTGGAAAATGCAGCGCCGTCTATCGGTACATTTTGAAGTATTTTTTTCCTTCGCCAAACAAAATTCCATTGCTTCATGTATACTCATGTCAAATTTCATGTCATTCTGACTAGTTGTTCTTACTTTACAGCGGTTTAAAATCGCAACTTTAATTATAATCACCCTGTATATATATATATATATATATCCGACAAATGTTAAAATCTATTTTCTAAAACCTATATGCCGTACCAAGCTATTTACATAAAAATCAAACTGTAAACGAAACTTTTAGTCCCTATACAGCCTCTTCACATCGCTTATCTAATATGTATCCAAATGGAATCAATAAAAATGAAACAAGTTTTGTACCACTAATTGGCTGGGGGGTGGGAGTTGTGAGCCCACTCCCCGATTAAGCATGCTTTGTGCAGCGGCAACACTCCCGGTACCAGGTACAAACTTGAGAAGTATAGATAAATACCAAACAAAACACCACAAATATATACTAAATGAAACATTGAAAGACCTAGACAGAATACATTTAATCAGAATTCACAAATCAAAAACAGAAACCATTTTCAGACCGAATGTCATTTACCCTCATATTACCTCTCTTCGAATCTGCCATAACTCTCATTTATCATAAAACGACACTCCCATATACTAAAATTCTCACCCACTTTAACACCTCTTTAACAGTATACCAACGTACTTTATTGCAATCCACCTTACCAATAACTGAACGTCTTTTCCTTTATTCCTGACATTCGGTCTGAAAATGGTTTTTGTTTTTGATTTGTGAATTCTGATTAAGTGTATTCTGTCTAGGTGTTTCAATGTTTTACGTAGTATATATTTGTGGTGTTTTGTTTAGTATTTATTTATCCTTCTCAAGTTTGTACCAGCTTCCGGGAGTGTTGCCGCGACACAAAGCAATAATTCTTTTTTTGTAAATATATTCAATAAACACAATATGATGTGTTTAAAATTAACTGAAAGAGTCAATGAAAATTATTTGATCGCACCTCAGGGTCTAGGTCTCTAGTTCATTTACATTGAAATTTCGCACTTCTAGTTAACGCATTTTCGGTGTGTTTTACTTTATTCAGAGCGAAATTTCCCTGGTGGTGAATTTTTAAACTACTATTTTCATTCTCTTGCTAGCCTCGCTTAAATTTTATTCAATAGATACTTTTGCTGAAAGCTTGAAATAGGGATATATTAATTAAAATCACACTGAGTATTCCAATAAATATGCAATATTTTTAATGTGCATAAGATATAGTTTTAACTTTTGGCGTTTCAAACATAATTTTATTTCTAAAAGACAAATTCTGTGTATATTTAATCTATACTTAACAGCTGTACTCCAGTCCTGGAGTAATTCTTCAGCTTGAAGATTCACGTGTTCATAGACTTGATTTGATGTCGCTGTCGGTCAAGTGGGATAAGAAACAGCAACATACTTAACAAAAAACGTTCTTTATTATATTTGCTTTAAAGAGCTAGCTTTAAAAAGTTTTCATGCTGTCTCCAAACAATTATTTAGACAGAAAATGGCTTTTTGTAAAGAAACATGTTACGGCAGCAGAAGACTCTGCTCCTGCCAAAAGACATCTGATCAAAGATGCTTGGAACCTGTACCCGAATTATGAGTTCGCAGTGGAAGCTAGCTTTTGCTCTAATTTTATAATGTCGGTCTTGTAAGCACGAGGTTCCTAGTTCGGGCCTGGCAACATTCTTTCGCTACAATGTACAATGCCATTTACCTTGCATTTATTATTTATGTTCTTTAAAATGCAACTATATTTTGTACAAATTGTAAAGTACTAGTAAGGTACTATTCTTCTACTTCCCAAGATCATGACTTTTTTGTGCACTATTGTAATTTACTTCACTGTAATTTAAACTTCCAATAACCTAATGACTAGAGTTCGACGAAGGAATTACGACATTAACAAACAACATAATTTATTTTCTGCTAACTTCGCTGGGAACTCAAAATACATGAAATACAAATATCTATATACAATTTATTTACAAAGCTAGCAATACCATGTTTACCCGTGACATAAGAATCTACACGAAATTCAACTTTAACATCTTACTAAACTGAATCTAGGCTGATCACTACTACACAATATATATATATATATATATATACTCACACGCTTGCAGATTATAAACACGATGATATCTTTTATGGATAATCAGAACACGCACACGCGCACGAACTCGACAGAATGGCATCGCTGTAATTCTCAAGACTGCCTTTCTTATAGCCCTGGCCAATCGCGAGTATGTGATTCTTCGAAATGAAAGTTAAGGAGTTTAGGACATAAATTAAAATAAGAAAAGTAAAATTAGAATAAAATAATACATAATAGAATCCTCGCAAAATACTTCTAATATTTTATTTTTTGAAGAGTTTTAAAACTTGATAGCCACGAATAAATTTATGCTTTAAATATACGATGTTAAGTTTTAAAATAAAAAATAAAAGAAAGACCGCTTTGCGCCGTTTATCAACCTATCTTGTTTTTTTCCTGTTTTTGTTTTGAAATTATACTAATGTTTTCTAATTAATAATTCTTTCGTAATTCTAAAAATTACCTTCTTCAATATTAACCTTCCCTTCGTTAACGATTAGTATAAAAAATATTTGTCAACCCGATCAGAATAACAATTTCAAGGACATTCGTGTCCAAAACACCCCCAGCAGAAATATGCAGAAGAAAGAAGAAGAAAACGTTTCTAGATACCTTCATTGGATAGTTAATGTTTGTCGAATTATTCTCAATCCAAATACTGGATGGAGGAAAAGTCACTTTAACCTCAGTGGTCGCATCAGCTTCATAAATGCTGTTGAACGCTTCGGCCTTTGGCTTGAAAGTACCTCCGGAACGATAAGAATAAATGATGCTGCAAGCAAACCTTTCAATTATAAAAGTTATATATTCTGTAAACATTTCATTATTAAATCATAATGAATCTTTAACACTTAGAGTGCTTCCGGAATGTCACCGAAATTTAAAATATAAGTATTTACTAGAGGGTAATAAGTAATGTAAAATAATGTAGTAGACACCAATTTATTTATGAACTAACCCCTCCCCCTTTCCTACCACTCCAAATAGCCTAGAAGTCCATGTAAGAAAAACATCCACATAAGGATTTAAATTCAAGTATCATATTCTAGGCAAAGTCTTATCTCATAATCTGCTTAGAGTATGTTTTTCCCTTATGAGCATAATCCCCATTTCCTTTCACAAAAACTACGAACAGGAATGCTATCATTAAATATCTTTAATTTCAAATCGGAAGCTACCCTAGCCACCAGGTATCTTTGCACTTTCCGTACGGTGGTTGAAAGATATTTCGTCAGGATGTCTGATATGTAGATGATCTAATGCAGTCCCGCAATCCATGCCATCTTCCCAACGTCAACAATCTCCATCAAATAATTATTTTTCTTTTACTCTGATTTTTATCCTCTTTTTTATTCAGTTTTATTGTTTTGTACACTCGTTAAATTAGGAAATTTAAGCCTTTTGCTAGAGCGAGTAAATCATTCAATTTGCATTGCATGTGCCAATTAAAAGTCCATAGTTTTCTCGTTAAATACTGAATGCCCACAAATGCAGGCTCGTTATAAGCGGATTCTAATATCGAAAATGTATAATATTTCCAAAATTGTGGATAATAGCGTCTTATAAATGACTGGAAAATGTATCCGGCGTTGTCCGAGATTTAAAATGAGCAGTCGTGGTGTAGCCGTGTGTGCACCCGCGAAATCAATTTTTTTTTTATATAAGAGAGCATATTGTTAAAACGATATTTGATTTTCAGGAATGCATTGTAAGTTTCGGTGTTGTATTTATCAGTTTACAATTTTTTTTAGTTTGTATTTTAAATCTAGAACAACGCCGAGTACATTTTCTAGTTAATAATAAAAAAAATAGAATCACGATGTCTTTGAAAATACGCCAAGTTTCAGCAATTAATATAGAATTGAACCGCTTTCTTCAATAACATGCGGCATATAAAATTTAGAAACACGTCTCTCCAACGCATCTGCAGATGCAATGCGCATGCGCTCAAACAGGAGAAGCATAATTATTCGTTTGGAACAATGTGTAATATTTTTATCGCAATGTCCAAATCGAGTACTTCGGGTCTTCAAGAAACGAAAAGGATATAATTTTTTATTTTAGTTAATTAGTTTGCCAGTCATTTATTTTGTAATGTGTCTAAATTTGTCTTTTAATCGTATTGATTCCTAAAATCGTGCAATAGATGACAGCACCAGTCAAGAGAAGTTTTCGATCTTTCCGATGGTGTTAAGAAGGAAAGAGTATGATTATATATTCGGTCTTTAACAATTTTACAATGCATTGTTGAAAATTTCAAACATTGAATGATAAAAGGTAGTCTCCTTACAAACAAACGAAATGGAATTGTTTGTGGAAAAAAACTCGATTACTCACATATTAAAATATATATAAAAGGAGGCTTAACCCGTGTTTTTTCTACAATTTATATTTTTAAGATACACTTATGTTCTAATATTGTAAGCTCGTAATTATTAAAAATCCACACACAAAATGCTCTTTTTAGCTTACCCAATGGCGTTACATTATTTATATAAACTTAAGTTATTTCAAACATCCGTTAGCTCTGAGAAATCTAATGTGTACCATTAAAAGCAAAAGTTAATTAATGAACGACATGCAGTTTTACGTTTAGGATGGTGTCACCAGATGGCGCGATCGGCAACCGTGCAATAGAAGATATGGCACAAATCTATCGTGAACAGGAAATTTCTCCATTTAAAATAAATTAAAAAGTAATTCGAATTAAAAAACAATCTTGCCGAGACGTATCTTTCCGGGTTCTGAAGTACTTATGTACCAAATTTTAAGGCCGTACATTTTTATGGTAGCTGGTAGCCAAATTTTATGATGTAGATTTCTCGCTACAGATGACACAGATATATTCCTTTATTATTATAGATATCACCTGCCTTTAAATATTGCATCTATATATAAAGAGCAGTATTCTGAAGTTCTACATAGAGTGACCTCAAATACTAAAAACGAAGCCAGATATTGGACTCATTTTTAACTTACTTAAAACAGAGAATTCTGGAGCTTTACGTTGCATATGATATCACATACTGAAAATAAAGCCGGACATTGGACTCATTTTTAATTTATTTACAACAATGTACATTATAATACCTCCTTTTGTGTCGTGGATACATAGACAGGGATTGAGTGTTGTATTTTATTATAGTAAACTATCCCACGAATAAGCCCGTTTTATTAAATTATTTAGGGACAAAATGTCCTTGAGCCTCACTAATTAAATATTAAGCGATAATACATTGAGCATCATGTGTAAGAATTCTTTGGGGGATTTCTTCCATTGTTTAAAACAAAAATTGAAAATTTAGTGTCTTCCTCTGGTCCAATTTCATTGAAAGTTAATGAACCTTTTAAGTTTGTGGATTGAATTGTATCAAATTTCATTTAGATTTGTTATTTTGTTCCAGAAATAGATTGTCCGAAGACACACAGGTACACAGACATTGGAAACTGTTTATTTGTGTCCATGGATGACTAAAACATGTAAATTTCTCAAAATCCGATAGTCGAATTTACAATCAATCACAATAATTTTCCTTTCGATACATTGTAAAAAATGAAAATTCAATTTTCGTGCAATTTTGAAAATGTAACGACCCTTTCAGCGTGAAAATGATTGTATGTATATAATAAAACTGTGACAACACGTCATATGCAAAAACTCTTTTAAACTCTTGCACGCATGAATCTGCGCATGGTAAACAAACTTTAAATAACGAAAAAAATTCTTCCAAGTTGGCTCACTCACTACCTACTTCTTGACAGTTGGTAAGGTAACTCTGCCTCATCGTTCGCCCTAGTAGTCTGTATTAGTTTTGCTAGTCGCTGAGCTTTATGTATTTATGTTTCTAGGATACCGTGATGGGAATTCCTCATTACTATACATTAAAGTCGATACGCTACTCTAAAGCCGATACTGTTAAAGCCTATATACGTTATTGATGTTAAAGCCGATATACGTTACCGATGTTAAAGCGTGTAATGGTCTGTGAATATGTGAGAGCAATATTTAGTTTCTTTAAATAAAATTCAGTTTTGAAATTTGTTAAGAGTCGTACCTTAATTATCTTCCTTTGCAGCTGCTCAGAGTATATATGCCTAAAGGCTACGAAAAAGTCCAGTTGATGTTTTGGTATGGTTTGGCCACTTTATACATACACACACACACTAACATACATACACACTTTATGTTTGGCAGAAAACACAAGATCGATTAGATATTGGAATATGTTTCAGTGGCCTAGAAAGTTCTGATCTTCTGATCTCTACATCTAACTTTCAAAGCTGTTGGCAATGACAACTAAATAACTATTGGAAAAATATTAGCTTACCTTATGGTTTTGTCATCGATCCATTCAGCCTTCTGCGTTTCTCTACGCTTTCTGCAAAATAGGAAAATGATCAAACTCATAGTATTGAGAAAAATTAGAATATTTTTTTGCAAACGAAATTTTATAAAATGCCTCTTATATTTATCACATTCCAATATTTTCACATTTTACTTGAAGTAGAATTCTTTCTCGGAGTTTTTGTGACACGGAAAATGAAAGTTCCTTTCGCAGCAGAGAATCATCATTGTTAAACACGGCAGCGTAAAGTGGACTCAAAACCAGGTTATCACCCTACTGCTAGCAAATTGCTAATATAGAAAAATAATTGCATCTGCAAACTATTAAAGTTGTTAAGTAATAGAAAATAGTTGCAAACTTTCTCTTGCTTATAATTTAAGTCAAACTCAGATATAAGGAAACTAAATGCTTTTCAGGGACATACATTTGTGGCATACACAACTATAGCTTATAATAAAAAATCGCTCAAACTATTGAACAAAAGGCAATTATTGCACAAAAGGCAATGACAGCGTTGCCACACTTTACACAGTAGGGCTTCTGTCGACAAAGAGTAACTCATGTCATCCAAGAGGCTAAATATTGCCAAACAGAAACAAGAAGAAATGAGATGCAAAAATCAAAGAGGAATATGAACGAAAACGAATTTAGCTTCGGAAAGCAGTTGATCTCATATTTAATCTATCATGGAGCACTTAAGTTCATAGCCTTATTAACTAAGTAAGTGATTTGAATTATTTTGCTGTTTGTTTACAATTTGTCTGAGATTTTGCTTTTTGTTCATATAATATTTCTGATGCTCGTTGATATTTCTCCATAGTGGTTACTCTTTATTTCGTTACGTTTATGTTTGGCATCATCTTCCTCCGTGGATCACGTATGCTACTTACTCTCTGAGCATAAGACAGCCCTGCTTTGGTGAGTATGATTGGTGTCTTTTAGTCCTGAAAGAAACTGTCTTTTCTCTCTATAACCGGTTAACACTTTAAATTTGTTATATGCTATTTTAAATACCGCTTTTTATATCATAATTTATTTAACTCATGGACGACAACTGAATTTAGGTTGCAATTATCATCTTGTTTTTTAAACAATCAAATGGGGAATTTGTTAGTACAAATTAACAAGTTTATCATTTTGAACTGGAAATTAATAAGGACTTTATTAACAAAGACCATTGATATTGCATGATCAAACGATATTGTTTCTTCTCTCTTACATTAAATCTTCCTTAAACATTTAGGATAAGCTACCTCACAAGCACTGACCTACGGATATAACGATCCAGTGTTAGGATTCATAAAACATCATAAAACATCATAATGTGCTTCATAAAACATCATAAAAAAACATCATAATGTGCCGTAAAATATAAAAAACATCATAATGTGCAGTACAAAAATTTTATTATTACTAATACACATATACTTAAATACTAATAAAATAAATAATACTTCTGAATTATGGTAACCCTTAATGGGGATTTCAATTTTTAGCTTATGTAGATAACAATAGCTTTCCCTTAAAAATATAATTTTGAATAACGAAAGCCTGTAATGTAACTTTTTTTTTAATTTGACTTTAATTACATTTGGGTATCATTTATAATTTTGTCCGGGACAAAAAGACATTGCAGTCATATGCGCCAAAGTCATGCTGAATTATGCCAAGAGAGAGTAGTACACGTGACTCAGGAAGGAAGACATTGTCAAACGTAAACGAGGCGAAATGGAATGTAAACACTAAGTAGAAATGAGAACGAGTAACAGAAGGATGCACGTTCCAGTTCCCCATCCTCTCTTTCCCATTACCTATTTAATTCTATAGTAATGAAGTAAAAACTAACCTTTTTAAACTTCCAGAATGAAATTCCATTCCATCTCTTAAAATGAATGTGCATGTTTCTTCGTTTCCAAACGCCTGTTTGGCTCCTCCATCTCCTGCATCGAAAGTGTAACATGTGTAGGCGTCGGTCGATATAAATGATATTGTAAATTCAACCTTTTCGTGAGGCTCGAGGGTTGACTTGGAAGCTATGAGACTTATGCCCTTGGTTTCTCCTAACACGCGAACGTTCAGGATCGCAACATTGCTGATCTCCAGAATATTGGATGCCTGACATTCAGCTTCATATTCTCCCAACTGAAAGAACAAATTTATAATGTTTGAAAACTGGGATTCACCAACCTTCATTTTGCGTACATATTGAAATTTCAAAAACAATAAATTTATTGTATTTTATATCAGTTTCAAAACTTATCGGTTTTTATCAATCTTATTGATTTGAATAACCAGATTGGATTGAAGTAAGTTGCGTAGTTTTAAACGTGCTTAATATACAGTTACTATCGTGTTCTCGAAATGATGCGCAGTATCTATGATTTTACCAATATAAAAAATTTACAAATACAACTCATACAAAAACATTGTTAAATCCCAACAAATAAACCATTTTTTAAATAATGGGTCGAGATTAGCCAAAATTATCATCATATATATGTTTTGTTTCACGAATAGCGACTACATTTCGTTTTTTATATTTTCTGCATTAAGATATATATGATCGTTGGGATTTTTATTCATTGCTAGTAGATTGTCAAAACGTGGCTTCGTAGTTACAACGCTGATCATTGAAATACGAACAGTCAAGTCAGTTAATCTTCAGCTAAGACGAAATTGGCAGTTTTCGCGTGTTAGGTTTCCGTAGTTTTTCAAGACAGGTAGCTTAAGACGCGGTAGAACCGTCTTCCTCAAACGACATCTTTTCTTAGGAGTATGAATAAATATAATTAACTTAACAAAATAGAATGAGATCTAAATTCAAAGATGTGTCACAGCATTATTTTAACTCAGCTGTCATTGAATTTCGACAAAAATTTATTTATTAATAACAATTCTCATCTATTATAAAAACAAATCAAAATTATATAATTTCGAAAGTATGAGAACAAACAATATATGATTTTAGATGTGTATTGAGAAGGCAATTAATGTTATATATTCCTCTAAATGGATTATATTGATTCTATCGCATTTAAAAGAGTTTTTCCTTCAACGCTATTTTCAATAAAATTACGGTGCGAATTGACATTGTAATTTGATTCAATTGCAACGGTTCAATGCTATCTCTAGTAAAATGAGATTTAAAAAGTGCTCATTGTAATTATTGGGTATATTAACTTAAGAAATTAAGATTTTTTTTTGTGCGGATCATTTCAAAATATTGTAAAATTTTGTGTTCTGCATCGCCGTACATAATATACTGAAATATAATTAAATTAGTAAAATTTAATTTATTGTAATTAATTAAAACTCATTTTTTCAACAACAAAGATAATCGACCTACCATATTTTAGATTTTATAGATTTGATACTACAGAATATCACATTTACAGTTTAATATTTTTATTACAATGACTACTTACCTCTTTAAATTGATATGGAAACATACCATCTTCATTACTTTCTTCAAACGATTCACTTTTAATAGATAAGGTATATTTTTGAACGGAACCTAAAACGAGTTGTACAATTAGATTGAGCAATTTCGTCTAAGAAGCGGATAACTGTCTTTCTTTAAACGTTACATATCGTTTCAAACTAATAATCATACCTGTAACGTTGCATTTGAAGACAGTAATTGCATCGAAAGGTACGTCAATATTTTGGGGGCCATGGGGATCTGACAAATCAGAGACTTCGGTCATTTTGTAAAAGGGAATTGCTTCTAGTTTTCCGAGTTTCTGTAACAATTCTACCTATAAAAACATTTGATATATATGTCCCATATAAAATATTATAGCACATGGCAAACAGCTAAAACATATATACTAAGGCGTCATCAAATTTAAGATAAAGTATTATGACATAAAATGGAACGAAACATCAACTAAACTGCTAATTATATTTCAATTCATCCTTATAAATAACATTGAAAATCTGTTTGCATGTTTGTCTGTGTGTTTGTCTTATGATCACGGAAGAACGGCTGCACCGAATTGCAGGAAATTTTGTGGGTAGCCGTAAAATAGACTCACTTAAAATTTCGTCTGTGATCTGAATTTCTAAAACCAGGTGTTATCGAGACATTACTAACAAGAAAGATCAATCATGCATAAAGCATTGATTATGAAACACTTTCCAACTGCAATGCAATTTTATTTAAACATCTCTAAAATGCGATACATTCAGCTGTAATATTTTTAAAATTATCACAATACTACATTAACTTATTATATATTTTTAAACTGCAAATTTCATCGAAAAAAATTAACTTTATTCAAATGACTTCATTGCCACAAATTGCCTGGTTTAAACATCTCAAAAATGCGGTACATTCAGCGGTAATATTTTTAAAATTATCACAAAACGACAATAATTTATTATATTTGAAAACTTAAAACTTTTTCGAAAAAAATTGAAATTTATTCAAATGGAGTAAATGAAATATAAATCACCTGGCTCTATATGTAAAATCTGTAAATATTTCATTCATACACTTTTATTCCATTCCTTTCGTTCATCACAATACTACAATAATTTATTTTATTTAAAAACTTAAGACCATGGAGGTACAAGTAATTTAACTCTACGCTTAAAACTTTATTGAAAAAATCGTTTGCTTCTCTATGCAAAATCAATGAATGTTTCATTCATATCAGCTATATTGCAGACTCTAGAACTAAATAATTTTGCATTAAAGAAATGCAGCAATTCTTATACAACTTATCCTAGATCTTTTGGTGTTTACATTCTCCATAAGGAAAAATTAAGTTTCGTTGTAGAAATAATCAAAGTTTGATGATCACTTAAACCCAAATAATATTGTAATTGCGTTGTTTCAGTATGTAGAAGCACAGAATTTGAACAAAAATAAAGCGGTTTTAGGACAGATACAACACTAAATATGAATTAAAAAGAACTTTAAAAATCACGATTTTGACACAAGATGGATGCATATTTTATTTTGAAGTGAGTCACGTGATCTCTTTATATAAAGGGTTTAATTATTATTTTAATTTTTATTTAATAAACTAATGAATATATTTTGCTGAAATTTTTTTATATATTTTATGGGATAATTTGAATATTTCCTAAAACTTTCGAAGCAATTTGTGAATTTTAAATTCACTTAAAAAATGTTTGAAAAATTAGTCTCATGGGGTTCAATGTATTTCATTTTTTCAACTGGAGTTCAGTCCAGAACTAATTGGGTGATATTATTCATTTATATTCCCATAGGTTCCCCAGACCGTCTGAACAACATACTAAAATTCCATTTTGATAAAGTCATTTTTACGAGAGCTATCGTGTAAATGGACTGAGGGACAGACAGACAGACAGACAGGATGAACAAAGTCATAAACACTTTTCAAGTATGTTGTAAAGTGTTAAAAACGAATCTCGCATTAAGCAGACGATATTTCTCTCGCAATTTTGTTTTTTAACGTCATGTTGCTTAGCAACGAAATTAAATTCAGTTTGTTTATGCAGGAGACGATTGTATAAATTTTTTCCGGTTTAAATAATATGTATATAATTTTTTTTTCCGGAATTTCAGTTTTGATTGGATTATATCCATTAAGAGCTTTTGGGTTTAAAAATCACGGAAATCAAAATTACGGGAAATTTAAAAATTACGGGAATATTTTCAATTTCTTACATCATCTGCTTTATTTTGGTAAATATATTTCAAACCCACATATTGTGTTCAGCCAATTAACTCATATATTGTGTTTAGCCGATTGGAGAAACGGATTGAAAGTAGTATAGGAATATCTTCTAATATCATTATTGCTCTTTCATTTTAGAATATATTGATACAGTTTCATATTTTTACTTTCCTTATATACATAATGTATAAGGAAAGTATTGTGACGGGGTCGAAAATTCGAATTCGAGTTTTCGACGGAAGAGCACGTTTCAAGCATCCCTGATCACGAATCAAACATTTTTGAGGTGATGTCTGTGTGTGTGTGTGTGGGTCAGTGAGTCTGTGGAGACGATATCTCACGAACAAATAGAGCGATCTGAATGACATTTGGCACAAAAATCACAATCCGTGAATACTGGAAGCCTATTGTTTTTAAACGTAATCGAATGTTCAGAAACCCCTAAATTTTCGAGTTAAATTTTGAAAAAATCATCAAAATATCAAAACCTTTAATAAAATTATGCAAATAGACAATTCTTATATAATTTTTCTTTAGAAAACGATTGACATAAACTTTAGAACGCTAGCACGAAGCGTTCTCGAAATACTGCACATTTTAGAAATAAATTTATCAAAAAATCCCGTAAATTATAAAAAGTATATTAACTGTTGAGAAACATGTTCACATTAATATCATGCGATAAATTTGGTGACATCTTTCTCGTGGATCTAGCTCGCTCCATTCATGAGAAAAGATACTCTGAGTAATACTTTTGTATTTGAACACCAATAGTTATTTATCTGCTATAAGAAGAACTTATTTCTCCGTCCATAACGCTTGGCGAGATTTTGGCGCAGAATTTGGTGAAATGTCGCCAACTTGGCGACTTTTTGAATGTTGCCAAATTAACGAAAATCTCGCAAAATGGATAAAAATGACACTAAATCAATTAAGTTACCTTACACCTTTCTGATAGGTCGGACTGTCTGGGTTTCAACAACAACTAAATCAATTAAAATGACTACTAATTGACAAAAATTCAATATCTTGGAGATAATATAAATATCTACTATAAAAAAAAAACCTATTACTTTCCTTATATACATAATGTATAAGGAAAGTATTGTGACGGGGTCGAAAATTCGAATTCGAGTTTTCGACTGGAGAGCACGTTTCAAGCATCCCTGATCACGGATCAAACATTTTTGAAGTGATGTCTGTGTGTGTGTGTGTGTGTGTGTGTGAAAGTATGTGTGTGTGTGTGTGTGTGTGTGTATCAGTGAGTCTGTGGAGACGATAACTGACGGACGAATGGACCGATTCGAACGAAATTTGGTACAAAAATCACAATCCATAAACAACGGAAACCTATTGTTTTTATACGCAATCGAATGTGCAGAACCCCCTTAAACTTTCGAATGAAATTTTGAAAAAATCGTCAAAAAATCAAAACCGCTAATAAAGTTGCGCAAATAGACATTTCTTATGCAATTTTTCATTAGAAAACGATTGGCATAAATTTTAGAACGCTAACATGAACCGGTCTCGAGATATTGCACATTTTTAAAAAAAAATTTCAAAAAGTCATATAAAAAAAAAAAAAAAATTCCCATTGAGAAACATGTTGACTTTTCATATGTAATACCATGCGATAAATTGGGTGACATCATTCTCGTTGATCTAGTTCGTTCCATTCACGAAAAAAGGTACTTTGAGTAATACTTTTGTATTTGAACGCCAATAGTCATTTATCTGCTGTAAGAATAACTTATTTCTTCGTCCATAACGCTTGGCGGGACTTTAGCAATGAATTTGGCGGAATGTCGCCAACTTGTCGATTTTTTGAAATGTTGCCAAATTAACGAAAATCTCGCCAAATGGATAAAAATGACGCTAAATCAATGAAAATGACGACTAAATGTCGAGAATTCAATATCTTGGAAAGAATATAATATCTACTATAAGAAAAGCCTATTTTTTTTCTACTGTGAAAGTAGTAAATTCATTACATTATATAAGGAAAGTCATGTGTTGCCCACATCAGATTTTTTATAAATGTGTTTGCAAATTTGATCAGGACGTTTGATTTTTCAGATTTTATACTTTTTAGGAGAATTGAATTAAATACTTTACTAGAATGTTTGAATAATAATATCATTCAAAATATTATAAGAATATTTATATAATTGTGAATTTTAAGTTTCTTTATATTATATATTCCGCGCGAAGACCAGGTATACTGTTAGAATGCTGCTAGTAGTGTTTGAATCTGATCACTAATTTGCTGCCTCTGATCGCCCTTCAAGGCATCAGAGTGTACACTCCAGTCAGTGATTCTATATTCTTCTCTCTCTTCATTTAACATCATTAATATGACGAAATTACGGTTGATATACAGTACGAGGAGTAAAAATCTGGATAATTTAGGATGGGGTTTTTTTTCAATTAATATGCAGCCAAAATTGCATTCCAATTGTAGTCACAATTTGTGTGGTGAAAGGTTGTGGTGCAACCAACTTGAAAACGAACACTATCCCCGAAGCTATATCTGTGGGCAACGAACACTATCCAGAACAAGATCCCCTTTATGATAAAGCGTTATAGGTCGATGCGGAACAACGGAATATTGAGAATGTATTTTTCTTCTTTATATTACATTACATTATTCTTTTACGTTAACTTGTTGTTTTATTTTTATGCACGCAATTGTCATAAATTGTACGTATGGATACCCTGAGTGCATTTGCGTGATCTCTGATATTTCCTTTAATTACGCATTTCAGACTTCGGAAAGATATAAATGCGATATCAAGTACAGTCTTTATATTAGAAATATACTATATCTCATTGAACAAACGCATTTAAAACATTTATGCAACCCACAATGTAGAGAAAACACATTTTTGCAAAATTAATAAGTGATGCAGTTTTTGTGTCTGCTAATGTATTCTTATCACATGTACTCACAACTTAAAGAGGCTGCCTTAATATTAACTGTTCATTTTTCTTGTTCCTTGCTACATCTTTCTGTCAATTATTTCAATCCTGCTGAACGAGAAAGCAGGTTCATATATCAACCACTTAAATTTTCTAATTCTTGAAAGAGATCCTACCTAGATAAAATTTGTTGGCTCAATGGCTACTATGGTTTAGTTAAAGCTGAACTTTGGGGATAGATGGGGCTTACGTACGCTCTTTATAATGGAAACTATTTATGGATGTAATTTATAAAGCTCTGTACAAAAAATGTGTGGTAGCTAGAATGGAAACAATTTCGTTGAATAACGGGGATCCATTATGTGATGGAAACTTCTTCGATATACAAACTGACACCTTGTTTGTAAAATACATTCTATTGTCACAATGCACGACATCCCCTGTTTTCCAATTGTACCATTGCAAAAGCCGTACCATTTCCACAGATATTGCCAGTGCACTGTTTGAGACCCAGAAGAAATCCATAAGCCTTGTTGTCTTTTGCTGATGCTGCTGTTAAGTTGTTTTTTCAGATTTGATTTGTGATTCACTGTGCATTTAAACATTTTTCAATAAAACACGTAATAATAATAATAATAATAATAATAAATAATTTTAGTAATAGTAAAATAATATTGATAATAAATCAATAACACCAGGAATCAAATTTACCTAAAAAGTATAACATCCTATATAAGAAATTACCTGTATCATGAATACTTCTGTGTCAAAACTGTTGTAAACCGTTATGCTGACGTTGAAAAAGCCTGATTGACTAAAGGCATGGATGTTTTCAACTGGTTCTTGAGCAACTTTAAAAGGAATATCATTCTCAAGAACCTCATCCCCAAAATTCCAGTCCGAGAGAACGTTCTCTGGAAATTTATCCCCATCACCGGTGAAACTTAGTGTTATAATTATTTCCCCTGAAAAAAAAAGATATGAACTTAAATGAACGAAAAAAAAATTATATGCTTAAAACTATTTTCTAAAAATAGTAATTGAAAACATTTAATAATTACAAAAAACAATATTATTGTTTCCAACGTCTGAGTAATGTTTTTTAATTTAATGGTATTGCTAATATTGCCTTTAAACCAATGCCAAACAGAACCCAAACTCTTTCCCTAGGACTATATATAAGCCAACTTAAGTCAACATATTTAACAAATTTATAGCAGATCTTTAAATCAATATTCTGGTAAAAGTAGAAGTTAAAACACGTGAAATAAAGATGCATACGGACTATTTAAAAGTTCCACTTCTACGGGTATTTATGCTTTGCATAACTACAGCAACACATAGAACTGTGGCAAAACTTTACTCAAAAGGAGCTCACAGTACTTTGTTTGGAGCATTACTATCAAGATATTTAATTATTTAAACATATTTCAGAAAATTAATTGTGCAAAATAACGGCAAATGGATAAGCGCGTGGTAATAGTATCTATTGCAACAGGGCCGCCCATACAAATTGTGAATCTCCCTATAAATATTTATCACTGGTCCCAATCCATATATAATTTTCTTCTTTTGGGGGAAATTTTTCATTTCCCCTCTTCTCTCTCTCTCTCTCTCTCCCCCCTCCCTCTCTCTCTCTCTCTCTCTCTCTCTCTCTCTCTATATATATATATATATATATATATATATATATATATATATATATATATATATATATATATATATATATATACTGGAGGTCCGGACCCTTCACTTAAGTGGTCCCCCTACGGGCAGCCCTGAATGAAGACTGACATAGACACCATGTGAACAGAACTCATTATTAATTACAAATGACTATGTGATTGCAGAGGGTAGGTATAATATTAAACACTAGACTTTTCAAATTCCCTCGTTATATCAAAATTAGAAAGCAATAATATAACTAAGCAAAATAAATATTAGTATTACTAATATATTTTTACAAAAGATAAATTGATATTTTTCAAATATAATTCATTGATGTATATGCTAATATATTCAATACACAATATCAATTTTCTTCTTTTGGCACATAGCTTTTAATTTTATAAAGAGTTTAAGAAGAAATCAAATGTTTCTCATGCATTACCTTCAAAAGATGCTTCTATAAACTATAGAATATTAAACCAATTTGCACCTCAAGCACTCAAACGACCGTATTCGGTATCGAACCCGGATCTTCTGAATTGCGCCCAGTTATGCTACCGAGTGCAGCACTCAAGTCGGTGTAAAGAATTCCATTGAATTTAATTGCTTTATAAAAAGAATATAGGATAATTATTTGATATTTGACATAAACAAAATACATCACCTGGAGGAACTATTTTCGGCGAGTCGGTCTCTATCTTCCATTCTCTGCTTATTGGGTACATACAACATACAGAAACTGTCTCGTTTATGGAATTGAAATCATTGGCTGCTATCAACATCACGGTGACGTTGCCTGCTTCTTTACACTCGAAATCCTCGGAAATGGAATCCTCGAAGGAATCTGGAGTGAAAACAGATTAATGCAGAAATCACGTCTTTTAGAAATAATGAGAACTGAATAACTTAGGTTACATGTACGAATTAACAAAACAACGTGTATGGAGAAAAATTTTAATGTATATATGTTTTCTATTATAACATTTTACAAAGCCAGATTCTCATTTGCAAAAAAATGTGTAACTGCGTTTTGAGAACATGAATCTATTTGTTTTTATTTTACATAAAAATATTGGGAGTATTAATTTGTATACAATTATAGATATGCATGTTACAACTAATGATTCATCTTAATTTCCTGATATGTTTATTTTTCTACTCAGTTCAGAATGTTTGAAATATCTTTATAAAATAAAATAATAAGTTTGTAAAATAAGATGACTTGTGTGAGAATTGAAAGTAAAATTAGAATTAGGACGGCTAAAAACTGTGGAGTTTTTAATTTCAACTAAAAAAAAATGCATACTTTTAAACAAAATTTTGCATCTTCCCACTTATTACTAAACAATGAGCTCTATTCTGCTCTTCGGAATAGCATACATATAAATCCAGACTACGTATTGAGTATGAGTAGATGTTGATAGTGCTAAAAGTTCGGCATACACACTTGTACAAAGCAATCGTGGAAACACAGCCTGGATCATCAAATTTGTTTCCTATAAAATTTGAGCATATTTACAACAATTAAGCTTTAATTGAATCTTATGTGGTGCATTTTTCAACGTATCGTTTGGAAACATGAAAGCAAAAATACTTCAATATAAAGATAAAAAATACTACACAATAAAATTCTTTTAAATTTTATTTTGCTTTCAGTATAATAAATAATTATTTTGTATTATTTTCTGTTGTTATATTTTGCTAAAAAATATAAAAATTCTTTATGATTAAAAGTAATAGATAAAAATTCTCTATGATTGTGTCACTATAAATTTTAAATGAACGTACCTAAAGTATAACTTTTCCATTCTTCTGAATTCTTAAACCATGATAGTGCCGCACCAGGGCCGCTTTCCAAAGAAGCATTGAGAGTCGTAGATTTCTCAACAGCTATACAACCATCAGTGGCATTCAAAACCAAACCTGTAACAAAGCTGGGAACCACAATTGTTGCCTCTTTCGAAGATGTTCCTCCGGATTCTTCGCTATTAATTTTTGTGTTCACCTTATATGTTCCAGCCTAACGATGATAAATGAAATAATCTGATCATTCATAAAATCACTTCAAAATAAATATAGATATTTATTCGGATTGATAAGACTGAAAAATGCTCCACCCATGAACCACGCAGAGTGTTGATAAATGTGATAAATGGGAATGAGCAAATACCATGTGAAGGTATTAAACACTTTATAACTTTATATATTTAAATTAACATAACGTTTGTAATTTAGACTAAAATTTGAACTAAAAACTTTTAGATGATTGCCCCACTAAAAATTCTAGTTTTGTATTATTTAGCGCATGTATTTGTCCGTCCTACCAAAATTCTCGCACACACACACACACAATAATTATTTAAGAGCAGTACTATTTATAAATCCACATTTTCAATTTCAAACTTCTATTTCATATATACGTATTATGTGCCCAAGGTTAAATTTTGACTGGATTTATTCGAGGCCGCTTCAACTTTTGCCGGGGTCCCAAAAAGTCTATCTTCCCTCTTAATAAAAAGAAATGAAAGATAAAATGATCACAAAAAGCATACAATGAGCACAAAAGTCGGGCCCCGCAGCTTTTCCCACTTTGCATATGATCAAAAACAGGCCTGGATTTATTGATCCCAACGAAACATGTTGGATATCTCTGTGATTATAAGAAAACACGCATTATTTAGTGGGTATAAGGTTCAATCATTTCATTCAGTAACCATAGTAACAAAAAGATATTGAAGGATGTGTTTTCGCACCAAATAGTTCCTATTTCCTATTTATGTGTATGTGTTCGTGACTGTGTAGGGAAAATCAAGAGAATTGGTGATATCTGTGTTCAAAACAGAACATTTTATTGAAACAAAAACCCTTTTTTTTTAATAAAAATAGTTAAGAAATTTTGTAGTAAAATTTATTTTAGCGATATGTCTTATATTTCTTGAAGTGATCTGTTTCTTAGAAATGCAAATATTTTTATTTTTTAATCAACTATGAATTTTGAAATTTATTAAAAGTTTTTATAAAACGTGAGTATAATTCCGCATTTTTTTTCACACACCAGAAGTAAATAGACAGGAAGCATTTAATAAGTGCTCGAAACGTATTTAGAAGGCCTTGAAAAAGTATTCAAAAGTCTTCAAAACGTGTATTTCAGCTTCAATATCATGAATTATAAACATTACGGAAACTATAATTTTTCTGTACTGTAGTATGAGAAACAAATAAATTTTACCTCTGAAAAGTTATGGACAAACGCAATTTCACCTGGTACCATAACCAGTATTTTCAGCAAATGTCGAACATTCAATACTTTTCCACTTTCGCCCCGATCTACCTTTCCTTCATTAATGAACTCTTGCTTTGCTTCGACAGAAGCTAGAATGAGAGGAGCCATTGCAACTTTTCGCACTGCAATCACATAACCTGGTTCAATCTGTAAAGAAGAAAGATCGATCATGCATAAAGCATTGATAATGAAACACTTTCCAACTGCAATGCAATTTTATTTAAACATCTCAAATGCGATACATTCAGCGGTAATATTTTTAAAATTATCAAAATAGTACATCAATTTATTATATTTGAAAACTTAAAAAATTGTTCAAGCAGTAAAAAGTACTAAAATAGGCAAACCTAATGTCATCAATATAAACGTCAAAATAGGCATACATTAAGTATATAGGGTTTGAAAAAAAATCAAACTATATAGTGACATTTAGCTCATTTTATAAAATTATTTATCGTACTAATTTTCATGATTACACATAATTGCTAGACGATATTTTTTTACATTGTCGAAAGTTAGTCTTCTATCAGTCAGAATGGATTTTAGAATCGAAAATGATCTTTCGACTTCTACGGAGGTAATAAGAGAGTATTTAAAACTGATCGTAATTGATATTCGTAATGATCCATTTCGATAAAAGATGAATTATCAGTATCACTTTTGAGTACTTCAGCGATGTTTTTATTTACTTCCAAATCATTATTTGCTTAAAGAACTTACTTAAAGTTTTCACTCATGATGTAACGTTTATCCAGGAACAGATTCAATTTCACCAACTACATCATTTAATGACATCACGGCATTTACTAACGCTTCGTTCCGTTTTTCGAGAGTAATAATATCAGGCAACTTTGAAAAGTGTGGTTACATAAAAGTTAAATCCTAACGAATGGAATTATTTGATGGTATTTGTTTAGCAATTTATATAAAGCTGGATTCTTCTTCAACCAAACTGTTAACAATGTGAAAGAGCAACTTATTCGAAAAGAATTCCCCCCCCTTTTTCCCCCTTTTGAATGTTTGCGTCATGCAGTTTAACTGCACTTTTTTTAAGGATGAAAGGAATATCGATATCAAACAGTTAGTAGGGCCAATATAAGCAATAAAAGGCATTAAAACATAAAAATGTATTTTCTTCAAATATGAGACAAAAAGACAAAAAAAGCCTTTTAAGGCATTTTGTCTCAACTCATTAGTTTCCCTCTACCCGCTACCAAATGCATCAAATACCCTAAATAATACATCAATTACACTAAATAACACATCACTTAGGGATAAGATTCTTTGCAATTAAACTTCTTATAATGTGGAATTCGCATTCCCAGGGCAGCAACCAGCATCCAAAGACTTGTCGCTGGTTGCTCGACCGATAACGCGATTTGAGGTAGTTTCAAGAACGCCTCATCGCAGCCTCCTCAGTAACTGGTCTTAGAATGTCTTATGTACTTTAAATATATTTAATGAAAAGTTAAGATTTATAATATAGAAATAAAAACAATACTACGGTATTGAACGGCAGACGGTATTGAACGGTAAATAAAAATTCATATAAAATTGAATGCCAAAATGTAGGATTTGCTGGTATACCTTAAGTGAAGCATATTTAGTTACAATAAAAAATACAATATTGTGTTTATAGGTGTAGTAACGAGGTTTCTGAACTGGTGAGAATCGCTAGCCATAGTTTGGGAACCGCATTTTATTGGGTTACGAAGGGTGCTTGAAATATGAAAACTGTAAGTATCTACGTAATAAATTGTCTAACGTGTTTGTATCTTTCCATACTCTTCAGAAGCCCTTCGGTAACATATAAACCTGAAACTTTGAACACTTATAGTACCAACTACTGGAACGGGACAGAACCTAATAGAGAAAGAGGCTTGATTTCACCCCGGTGGCGGGTAAAATGGGGGGAAGGGATTTGAACGTCTTTCCAGAACTTTCAAAAGCTCCCTATTGAACTATAAAGCTAAATATTTGTATACTTATTATTCACGGAATAGTATTTAACAAAGCCGGATTTTTTATTTCACCCCCGGGGATGGAAAAAATGTAATATGTATTTTGAAAAGTCTTTTCAGGTCCTCCAAAAGTCACTAGGTGAACTAAGACGTTGAAACTTTGCACACTTACACTACCGACCACGATACAGAACCCGAGCCAATATTCTATTACATATAACGACTATGTTCGATTCTAAGCGCCATACATTATTAAGAAAAATTAAATATATTAAATAATGTTGCAAAAATGCTTAAGAGTGTTAAGTTTCCTGTCTTTGATAGGTTCAAATACTAGTATGAAATAAAAAAAAATTAAAAAGGGAAAAGTGAAGAAACAGGAAAAATGAAAGAGTAAAAAAAAAGAAAAAAGAAATAGGACGCATAATATACGGATATACAAGTCGCCGTTCTAAACAGTTTAGGGAGCACGTTTAAAATTTAATTTACAGGAATAATCATAAACCTAGGAAAATAATTTAGCAATAAGTAAGTATTTAGGTTCTTTTTTTTTTAAACTTTTCCATGATTCTTTTTTTTTTTTTTTTTTTTGACACACAGTATTATTGAAAACTCTTACATTAACATATTTATCTTCAGTTAGTTCCTTGTAGATATAGCCTGGTTTTTCTGCAGTAACATCGATGATTTGATAGACCTTGTAGCTACCTTCTTCATTTTCAAGATAGCTGGAAGATTCGTCTTCTTTTACACAGCGCGCAAAGGGGGAAAATAGGTATTCATCATTTGTGCAAGAAATCACATTTTCCTCTGGGCACGATGACTGGCATGAACCGCAATATATTTCACCATCTCCACATTCGGGTTTCAAAACCTGTAAAATGTTTCATAGTATAACATCAATGAATGATAATTCAAACATTCAGTTATTTTATAATGTGAGTAATGATGAAAATTTAAGAATCGTAAATACATAGCATACCATCGAGGTGGAAAATCCCGTCACAAGTGCCGAATTTGGTCACAAGTGGATAACTGGTCATGAAGGTGTGGGAATTTTTAGTTTGACATCTTCCACAGTAAAAGCATTTTCCTTGTATGTGCTGGTAGTAACTTGATTTTGTGGCCAAATCGAGTGGCAGATATAACACAGCAATTACTTACGAGAATAACATTTATTTCACATATATCTGGATCAGCGTGGCTATATGAATTGATATTCTCTACTATGGTCAAAATACAGATCTCTAATTGTGGATGGCAATTTACAGCCATCTCTGGCATATCATTGCTCAGGATAAATAAAATAAGTAATTTACATTCAGCAAAGACAATTTGCCTTGCAATACATTGTAGGGCATAAGAAAAGTATTAGAAAAATGTTAAAAATCGAAACTCGAGTTTTCGACGGATTTACACATCTCCGGCACTCTAGAACACGAATCTACTATGCTTAACGTGATGTCTCTGTATGTGTATTTGTCTAACTGTCTATTCAATATATCTATCCACTCTAGCTCAAAATGCATTCCACAAAATGCCACAAAATTAGGTATATAAGTCACTTGTAGGGTACCTTGGTGCCGATTAGATTTTAGCACAATTTGGAAAAAAGTGAAAGGACCCACAAAAATCGTCAAAATATGAAATAAAAGACTAATTATGCTGAAATATATTAATTAAATGTTATATTTACATGTAATTTTTGGTGGCAAAACGATAAGACTAACCTCATTACTCTATGATCAACCTTTCTCTCGAAATATTGAATTTTTTCTTTAGGAGATGGCTACGTTTTAAAATGTGCTAAGTCACCATGAAAATGAAAACTTTTTAAAACAACAAATTAAATATAATTTCAAATAAGCATCCATTTTAAGGGATAAAACTTACATTAGTGCATTGAGCAACATATGAAAATAACAAAGCTGAGTCTGCAAAGAACGTTATGTGCTGTCCACATCAGATAGATTTGTTTCAGCTCGTGCTAAAATATGTATAGCCATTGCCACGTCTTCAATGGGCAATACGCCTCTTTTAATGTTTTCACTCTGTTCTTATCTTTAGCTGTTTCCCGGCAGTTGTATTTTATCCTTCGTTTCATACATACTGCTTTCGACCTGATAATAAGGGCCAATGACGCCCTTAAAACAGTAATAAATCAGTTACCCAATTTTCTAAGGTTGTTTTCCATTAAAGAAATGCTAAAAATTTATATTCTCCATTGTCATATAGTTTGTGTTTGAAATTTTCTCAGTCGTCATCCAGGCGCATAAATTACATACAGCTTAAAAATAACTACTTTTACATACTTAGAAATAACTTAATACTTTATTTTCAGAGAAAATATATAGAAATCATAGTTTCTTTCTAATTCGCATACCTATATAAAGAATCATCATATTCTAAACTGGTTAGGTTGACCGTCTTACCTCTATTTTAAAGCGTCCCATAGCAGTAGCAAAAAACTCAAAAGCAACAAGTTTTCCATACGGCAGACGTCCTAGTCCAAGATGAGCCACATCCACCGGGATTAGTAAACTACCAGGATTGACGTATCTGGGAACTGATGGGCCCAAAGTCCACAAAATAGCATCTGGTGAGAAATAAAGTCATACAAAATCTTAATAAATGAACCTATTTGAGAGAAGTATATTGGCTGATTTAATATCTGCTTTTAAGTAGTTCGTATTAAACAGTATGTCAAAATATTGTGACATATCGCATATACTCACGTATGAGTCCAGAAAGTTTGGACGAAAAGTGTTGCAATTTAGGGTATTGGTCGATTTATACCTGGGGCAATTTGAAACGATTTTTTTCCACCGGTGTTATTATTTCCCTTCTAATACTTTGTTTTTAATTATTGTATTAAAACACTGTCAGTTATTAACAAATTAGTGGCATTTTCTGAAAGTTGTGAAAGTGGTGATATTTCTCAAAATTTGCCGCGAAAATCGCCAAGTCTGACAGGTAGACTGACAGAAATATTGGATGTATCTATGTATAAGGTAAATAGTGTGTGTTAAAATAAAATGATCGTATTAGCCGAAAATTGAAAAGCATACGTAGCACATTGAATAAAATTCCGGCAAAACCACATTTTAACTTTAATTTCCGGAAAATGTTTCAGCATTTTATTACACTTCCCAGAGATTCATATTTTGCTTATATGTTTTTTAATCTTCGAATTTACTTTTTATGATTAACTTTATTTTTTCTTCTCACCTTTATCTTTCCTTGTAGGTAAGACCATTATCACATTATCAGCCCTAATTATCTTCCAAGATCGAAGGTTCAGATTTTTATTTTTTAAAGAAGTTTTACAACTATTTACCTCTTTTTGTTTTTTATTTTTAGATTCCAATGATTCCATAAAAGCAACACCTTCATTTGCAATGCATTGGCTACATATTTCTTCCAACTAATTTCTATAGCTTCTGTTCTCTCCAGTTGGGACTTCAAACTACGTAGCATGACCCTAATTATATTGATAAAATCTTCATTGATAATAGTTCCCCAGATGGTAATTAGCATTACAATTAGCGAAATTGACGTAAACAAAATAAAAAAAGAAAAATTATCCCGGGACAATGTATCACAAAATTGACTATGAAAATTGCACTTTTCATTGCAAGAAAGAAAATGGGCAAAGATATAAAAATTATTTTAAAACCTTAATTTAATCGCAAACTAAGATAAATGAAACTGGAAATTATGAATTATCATCATTCAAAAGGTATAACCATAACATTAGAGGACAAACACAAGTTTTGGAGGCAGAGAAAAACTACATTTTGGTAACAAACATAAAATAATTCTAATAATGTGGGAACAGGCAAATTCCACCATGTCCAATATTTGACGATCAATGCAGCAATACTCTATATCGTATTCTCGCTTTAGTATTGTATTCTTTTAAATCGCACTCAAAAGAATATTAATCCGATTTTATTTCCTCTAGGTGAGACAACGTTACTCCAAAATAGATAAAGCTATTCAATTGGCAGTGTATTGATCAATTCTATATATTTTCTAACTGAATCTAGTGCAATTGCAGAGTCCCCTTCGAAAACAAGAGCTTGCAATTTCATCTGAGTAACTCAACGGTAGAGCATCGGCTGGCCAGTTAGAAGATCCAGTGCATTGGCTAAACCTTGGAGCATTGGCTAGGAAGATCCAGTGCATTGGCTAAACCTTGGAACATTGGCTAGGAAGATCCAGGGCATTGGCTAAACCTTGGAGCATTGGCTAGGAAGATCCAGGGCATTGGCTAAACCTTGGAACATTGGCTAGGAAGATCCAGTGCATTGGCTAAACCTTGGAGCATTGGCTAGGAAGATCCAGGGCATTGGCTAAACCTCCAGTGCATTGTCTGAACCTTGCTGTCCCGGTTGCGACAGCAAGGTTCTTTATAATGGCGCCAGAAACAAATCAACCCTGTAGATTATTGGAAAGATGTCGGAGGTCTGAAAGTGACCCTAGTATGACTAGCATGAATTCAGTGGATTCTGGAATATGGAGCGCTGATACAGCAAAGCGAGAGGATGACGACCACGCAGGATGCTAACCTGGGGGGATAAAAATAGTATCAGGAGGCTAACCTGAGGTAAAAATAGCAGAAGGTAGTCAGTCATATTGTCAGTTGCACGCCAATCTGACATTAGAGAGTGAAGAATGCAGAGAGCACTTCGAGTCGACAATAAAAGCTTGCAAGTTCGTCTCAGTAACTCAGGGGTAGAGCATCGACTGTCCAGTTCGATGATCCAGGGTTCTATTCCCGGTTGTGACAGTAAGGTTCTTTACACATTATATAGAAATTTAGGTTAAATATTTTGTGGTGAATTTATTTTAATGTTCTGCTTTATTAGTGTTCAATTTGCTTCAAAATAGGGGTAGAGAAATATTAAGTGCGGACTTCGCTTCACGGTAGACAACTATATTCAACAACCTTCTACGGAAAATATCATATTCTGCGCAGAAAGTGAGAGCAGTCAGTGGTTAATAAACTTTTGTAAAAGCATCACAAACCTGGAATAACATATTGCTGAACTCCACTGCCATCAAATTCAATGCTGAGACTTAAATCAGTACCACGCAGTATAGAAATAAAACACTTGAATTCTTCATTCTGTTGAACAAGTGATGGGCATTCTAAATCATGATTGGGAATCTCATCAGGAAAGTCGATTTCCATTTCGTCTAAAGCACTCATAGTCTCCTGAAAAATTTCAATTGATCCACATACACAAAACAAAAGTTTCGTTTGGAAAAATATTGTGCCATACACAGGGTAGGAAGACTGGGCAAAAAATTAGGTCCGGAAAAAAGCTACAATCTAGACCAACAGCCATTACAAAAATCTTTATCATTTTAAAACTTTTATATTTATTGCATTATACATAAAAAATATAAAGCAAATCGGGGTGACATGCCAGTAAGTCGAAGACGCCACTAAGTTAACATCTCGATCATTATCTGATAAACTGCGATACTTTCTAGTTTTCCATGTGAGGTTGCTCATGCAACTAATGACTCATAAAAGCTTCTCTAGATTTGTTGTATTAAATTCTAAGCATCTGGGAAGATCTGTTCAAACCAACTGGTAAATAGGCTTCTTAGAATATTGTATTATCTTGTTTTAAAATATTTCATAATTTCTTTTCGTTGAAAGTGAATTTATGTAACACATATTTGGAAAACACATGACATGACTGTAGGGTAACTGGGGGGTAACTTCTCCTCACCATTGATGTAAGATGCCACCTCAGGTAAAAGATCATTTGTGACTTATTTACGCGAACACTGACGTGCAATTTCTGTATTCTTATTAGATTTTAGAGTTTAAAATATCGTGATTACTAAAACGTTCATTAAATGTGTATCTAAAACGAAATAACTACTATTTTTGACGGATTATGATTTCTATGACAAGCGAGGTTCTAAAAGTCACTGGATACAGTGTATTTTACGAAACTAATGTAAATAGTAGTGATTACTGTAATAAGTGTAACGCATGAATAACAATATTTTACACAATTCACTTGTTAAGAATTGTTATAACAAGATTGGTAACTAACTGTAACTAATAATAAAGTTTTTTTACCAATAATTCCGAAAAATGTCCAGGAAAATTGTGCTTATCAATTATTAATAGGAAAAATAAATTAATGTTTTCGTATTGCATTTCATTTATAGTGTATTGCATGTTCCTCACAGTACTTACATTTTCTTCCAATGCAGGTGGCATATTACTCAGGTATAGGGGTAAGATGCCAGTTTTGCTGGGGTAAATATATAACCAAATTAAAGCATTTTACAACAAATTTTAAGGGTGGCCAATTTTAGCACTGCTATGTAAAAGATTAAATATCATCTTACAAAAATTCCGAAGCATTGTGACTATTGGTTTGTTCATATTTCTATAATATGTCTTAACTATGGCATCTCACCCAGACTTATATTGAATATAAAATTAATTTATTAATTACAAACACGTTCCATGACACATGCGTTTTCATAAATGACTATTTATGCTCATTCTATCCATAATTGCTTCATTTTCTATTCTCAACAATATATTCTTTTCTGACGACAGAAGAATAAATGCTTTCAAAGACATTGACTTAAATGGTTACGAAGTCTATTTAAAATATATTTTGAAAATGGTCTTTCACAAGATACCTGAGTGGATAATATAGTTAAAACTAATTTATGCGCTAAAAATATATATTCATATATGCTAAAGTATGCAAATTAAATTTTTGCAGCACTATATAACTGCATAACATGCAAATTTTGTATTTTTGACATCTTTTTCTTGATTTTGAATCATTATCTGAATCAGAACCTGAACATTCATATTCGTCTTCATATTCATCTCTTAGGATTTCATTAAAAATAGTACTTTTTTCGTTATATCTAATAGCTCTGTCTGTAAAATTCCCTTTGTCATATCAAGGTTTAACTGTGCCCCGCGCCGCGTATATTCCGGAGCGCGGGCTACAGTTAATCCTTGATCATTTAAATAATGAAGTGAGTTTATGATTTTCCTTTTTAATTGTAGCATTGAAAAAAGCTGTCCGATAGTTTTGAAAGTCCGTAATATTCTGATCTAGATCTTCAGTAAACTGGTTCTTTTCGATAATCGATTTGTAATATTTTATTGATTTGAAAGTACGTTTAACAAATTTTGAAAATTTTATATGTTTATTTCTAAACCTTAATATACTTAAAATTTCTACTTTTGTATCTAAATTGAAGAATATATATTTGTAGTTACTAAATAACTCCAAATCAGATACCTGCCAGTCTTCAGCAAGGACAGACCCAACCTGACGAGAGAGTCAAATCGGGACAACTCTCAGAAAAATACATTTCAAATGATGGAAGGTAATATGTAGTATTGGCTATCAAATCATGATAGGCACATAACTTATGGATGTACTTGCTTCTTTTGTCTTCAAAGGAGTAACCCCAAAGATGGCTGTTTAAAATTCAAATAAAGTAATTTCTTCCGTTGTTTCTTGTATTGTATCAGTCATTAACTAAATTAAAACTTGTGATAACACCACATATGAGTCTGTCCATGTGCATCTATTTCTAACCACGCGTTTAAGACTTTGTAGGTCTCATGCATATGTGTTGCACCATCAGTGCAATTTCCGAATGGATTTGGAAATATCAATAGCAAAAATATTTTTACAAAATTCATTGCAAATAATTTTTCTTGTTTTCGATGTGCAATTTATGATAGATGTCATCCGTTCATATGCACAATTACTGACATATCGAACAATAGAACACTGATTTTCAATATTAATATCCTACGCAGTATAAATTTGTGTGGAATATATTTGAGATTTTGTTATTTCATTAGCTATAGATTTTTCATTAAAGATAAAATAGTGTCTATTACGGAATTGGCTGACAAATATGTAACTTATATTTAAACAACTAGCCGTTTTCGACAAATATGTAACCAAACTGCCACGCCCTTTGGAAGTTTTATTTTTGTTTACAAATTCAAGGTGGAATCAAAACTTGTTTATCAGCAAAATTAATTCCAGAATTTTTTTTATGATCTAAATGTTCATTATATAATATTGATGTCGATTCCTACTCACCATGATAACTTAATCCACGTCTACTTACTGCCTTCATAGTCTCAATATTCTATTAGAACTACAGCGCAAAACTCTGAAATGAGTTTCCTAAACTGTGTGCAACCAGAGAACCACAAAATAATAAATATTTTATGAAAAATCCTTACAAAAGTTTTGAAATACAACGATAAAAGTATAGAAAAATGGAATAATAATTTAAAAGTGAACAGCAATCAACAAATCATCCAAATTTTTAAACCATAATAAAATGGAGAGTTTTTAACTTAAGCGTAAAACATACATCAAAATGGCTTCATATGCATTTAAAGTACAACAAAATATCCCAGATGGAATAGAACGAATGTATGCTTCAAAATAGAAAGCACAACTTCCAGCATGAACAGATGTTTTATTTTCATTTCATTTATCTATTGCTTTTTTAAAGTTTATAAAATGAATATTTTCTCTTAGCAGTGTTAGCTCACCACTTTCTTGAATACTAGGTCATACACATTCTATTTGTAATGCCACGAATGATTTTTTTTTAGAAGTGGATGGGTAATGTATTTCAGCTAAATTTTAACAGTGCTTCTGGAGTTTGCTTATTTATTTTTCTGTGTTTGTAAATAAGCAAGAATTTCTTCATTCGTTTTCTATAAAATCACAATTATATAAAGGAGTTCATCCCCCCCCCCCAACGCTTTTTATATTCACAAAAACAAATATGTAAAATGAAACTTTTAGTTATTGTAAAATGTTTCGTGAATTTGGTGGTTTTTAGACGGAATTGTGGGTATTTTGGAACACTATTGTATAATGACAAAACTTCTTGCCCTTTTCTGGCACCCAGACGATATATCTTATCTTATGCCAGACACGTATTAGAAATCTAGGTTGAGCTTGTTTGGACGCATTAGAGTTTCTCAATTGAAGCAACAAAATTTATCAAATCATAAAAGATTAGATTAATGGAAACAGATAGAGATAAAAACTAAATATGTGTAGTAATCCACAACTGTAAAAATTTGCTTAGTTTTCTCTCTATTTTTTATGGACAATTACAGAATTTTATTGGTCCCTCTAGGTTTGCAATACAAAGTAATGGAGAAGGAGCGAAATGTAATATCTGTTTCCTTTTGATGAATTTGATCTTAAAAAATATTTAATATTTGATAAGACATAAGAGCAAAATATTCACAGTATTTTAATAACGTGCAATAGCAGTGTCTTTTAGTTACTACAGTGTAAACGAAAGCATAATAAATTCCTTAAAAAAATTTCTTTCAGCAATATAATTTAAGTTGTTCTATTTCAAACACTTACATATAGCATGCGAGAGTTTGCATCTCAGAAGAGATTTCATCATAATAAGCATACAACACGTATTAATGCAATAAATATACATTACTGTATCTTGGTCAACAGCCACAGCTTTGAAGATATGCTTGCCCGGCATATTTAAACCTTCCAAGGCATGTTTTTTTATGTACTTCGGAACAGTTGTAGGCTCAGTTTCGATTATCAATTCATCGTCCAAATATAAAGATAGTCTTGCTATGAAAGTAGATTCAACTTCGACGTCATAATGTATATTAACTGAAATACAGGAAAAGGTTCAGGTTATGTGCTAATATTGCTCATGCTTTTTTCTTTTCTTTTTTTATTTTTCTTGCATATTATAATGTATATATGGAAATATTGACCTATGAACATTCGAATTTGTGTTTCTGCAAATCTATCATCTGATTTGCATCTGACATATATTTGCATCTTGCGCTGTGTAGATAAATGATTTTAGAGCCCGGAATAAAATAAGCTAAATCTCAATCAAAAGCCTCTATGATGTCATAAATTGCATTCAAGGGTGGCGTCATGTAATGAAATAACGTCATTATCATACTATTATGAATTGAAGAGGATTAATTACTTTTAGCGTGAGTGTCCCATATGTTTCCCTTTTTAAATGCCTTATTTCCCTCTTCAAATATTCTTAACGAAGTTAGACGTACAGTTGAATCTAGTTAATTCTCGAAGTGTTGACGGGTTCGTATTTGAGGCCTTCATTAGAATATGAAAAGGAGCATTCTCCAACACTCTAATATATTATGCTATTAAAGTACAAACTCACTTATAAACTCGTAAGATGATTATTCATATTTCAAATTGATAAGAGCCAGTAAAATGTCATTATCTTTCAGGCACCAGAAAACTCATTTGAATTATAGAAAAATTCGAATTAAATATATTTAAATTAAATATTTTTACTTTTCTGCTTAAAGAAGATGTTTGTTTGGCGGTTTGTTCGTCTGTTGATTGCGTAGCTGAAAATCTAAGCGCCTCACAGCTACTAAATTGGGTTCAATGATGCCTCAGATAAGGTTCGAGACACTTCATAGCGATTTTCTTTAAATTCGAATTCGAATTTGAATTATTTTATGTTGAAGCTCAATTTTGAGAGGTTTTCCCACTAATCGGTTCCATAACAATCGAAAATGTTATTACAGGGTTTCCATCTTAACACCATCGAAAATATCAGATAATCATATTTTTAATGAGCTTTAAATCAAATCTGTAAGACAATACATTCATATATAAGATTTTACTTTCTATATTTTATATTTGTGCATCGGCTATTCGAAGATTTATAAGAGATTCTAATTCTTGGCATTAAATATGAAGTGATTTCTTCGCATTCTAATAAAAAAAATGTAATTTCTCTATTTTTGAATTTTCTATGAATTTTCAAATTAGGTCCATAAAAGTCGCAATTGTCAATTTCCTTCCCGATGTCACAACTCGGGGCGTAAACGGATTTCATGAAGAATGGAAATATATTCTCTGAAGTTGTGAAGTCCCAACATGCTTTTTTGCATTTTTGTTCTAAATTAGCTTATTTTTAAAGCATTCTCCGTTTTTTGAAAATTCAAAACTTAAATTCCACACTCATTTAAATAATTTGATTAAAATTCGACTAAATCCTGAGTCTTCCGGGAAAACCTAGTATCCGGTCTAGTTATATATAAAATGTGATCCCACCATCCAATAGATAGTAGAATGTAAATACGTAAAAAAATACATGATGTTAAATATCTTTATGTAAAAATAATGAAAAAAGTAAGCCCCTGGAGACACCCTGTTAAGCTGGAGGCCTGAAGCTTAAGCTTCACAGTAAATTTGCCAATTATCTGGCGTAACACTGGTGTTCTTGTTGAACACAATGTGGGATGCGTTGTTATATTTAAATAATAATAATAATAACAATAAACTTTAATAATCCAATGTACATAATCCATGAATACCACCTCCTAAAAGATTAATCTTATAGAAGGAAAGGAGTACATAAATACAATTACAGATGACAATTACAACAAATCATTGCAGTATAACATTTAAAGGGATAAACATGGGCAATAAAAAATACAAGGATTATAATTAAAGCAAGTATATAATTAGCTGTCAATAAGAAATAATATCTCGACTGAATAACCAGTCTTTAACAGCCCTGGAAAAAGAATGAAAAGTAGAAATGTTTTTAAAGATTGAGACAGAAAATTGGAAAATCTAGGAGCTAAAAAGGGATAACATTTCTGAAATCTAGTAGAACTGACTCGAGGAGTTCTAACAATTCTTCGCCTCAGCCTGTAGTTACATTGACTATCATCCACATTTTTATTCCTAACTAGCAGTATACCCGTTCTTCGTACGGAAAATATAATGTAAAGAAACTTAACATTCACTATGTGTAAATTCCTACAGTATTCTAAATGACTTTTATTCAAAATATTCGATTAAAATATTTTATTTAATCCTTTTAAAAATGTATAAGAATCTCAGTTCGATATACAAAATTATCGCCACAGGCCGATCTGAAGAATAAAGCATATCCCTAAAGCATATCCATATTCCAATTTGTAAACAAATTTAGAAAAAATATTTTCTAATTCTCACAAAACGAGAGATTATCTAGAAAATCGTACTTAATTATGCAAAATATTGGATTTTTTTTCGATTCGATGTCATATTGATGAATTTAGAGTCATTTTATCAATTTGGCGACATTTTCGTCAATTTCGCGACATTTTAAAAAATCGTAAATTTATCGCCAAGTGGGACTGTAGAACTGATAGTCCCACTTGGGGACAAATTGACGAAACCTCAATACTATTCCCTAACAAAACACAATTAATTTCATTTATTTAGCGCAATTTTATCAATTTTAAGATACTTTTATGGATTTACAAACATTTTTATTAATTTGGAGACATTTTAAAAATTCCCTAAATGTGTTACTAAGTAGGACGGTTGAACTGATAGACAAATGCTACCGAACCATCATTTCAGTACTCTCTTCTAACAAAACAAAATTAATTTCATTGATTTAGCGTGGTATTTATCAATTTGACGACATTTCTGTCAATTTGTCAACGCTTAAGAAAAGTTGCCAAGTTAGCAATATCCCACCAAATTCGTAGATCTGAATTTGCAGATCTGAAGAATAAAACATCCTGATCCCGTTTCTATATACTAAATGAAAGCACTACAATTGTATTAGAAGATATACCCGTTCCACTCTTACTCTGTTTCAATAATCGGCTAAATGAGTTTATTGGCTAAAAACACAATATATAAGTTTGAAATCTCTTTACCATAATAAATGAAAGTGATGTACGCAGTCCGTAATTAATATAATTAAAAGAAAAATCAAACCATTCATTTATAAGATATATCTTTATATTCATTTATTTATTATTTAAATCGAAAAAATAATAATAAAAATTAACAAACACATTTGATTTAATTGCGTTGCTGAGCAACATGATATAAGAAAGAATCTTCCTAGTAAAATTATGATAATTAAATAACCATTTTGATTTTTTAATACTTTTCATTGTTGAGTAAGAGGCTGTGAAAAATAAACCATGGTGATAGAGTTTCTATCTAAATTCATGTTTCAAACCTGCGATTTTCTAAAGTGACTGATAAGCTCAATAAACTCCAACCAAACTCAGCTATAGAGTTTAATTCATTTTCACGTTTTAAACCAGTGATTTCCAACCTTATTCGTCTGGAAGAACCAGGGAGTTAGAGAGGAGAACTCCTATGAAATATTTAGTTTTTCATCAATCGAAACATGGACTATATTTTAAGTTGGTCCCGTAATGATGAGACAAACATAAGTCTCCCGTAATGATGAGACAAACATACTGACAAACAGACAGGCAGACATATTTTCAATTTTATTTATATAGATATAAAACGCATTAAGAACTTTGTAAACATAAAGATGCATAAATGGCAGAATCATAGAATCGAGGAAAATAAAAAAGAAGGGCCTTAAAGAGGTTTACATAAGACGATCCTAATGAATAGTTTTTGAAGCAAAATGACAAGCTTAAGGATATTCAGATATAAGAGTCACCAAAACAGGCTATTTTAGACTAAATCCCAGAGTGAATTAAGGAACAATAAAGAAACCGAAGCACATCAGAACATCAGGGGGACAAAGCTGGAGTAAAAAATAAAATTCCCCGATATTTAACTAGTAATATGAGGCTTCCAAAGCAAATTATCGATAGTATTTAAAACTACTTAACTGCTCAATAGCTTCACAATTTCAAGCACAATACGGATAACAAGTATGATATTTTAGAAGAAAGTTAAAAATAAATTTTTTGGACAAGGCAAAACAAATATATCTAGATTTTTTTACATTAAGAACAAACATATTAGCTGAAAAGCATTATCTAATAATAGACAGATCGTTTTCCATATTTCTCTGAACATCAGAATTTAAAAGTCCATGATAAAATAGCGCAATATCATCAGCAAAAACACTCTTAAGCAAACATAAGTCGTTAAAATATTAGAAACAAGATTGGACTCAATACCGACCGCTGGAAAACACCTTATTTAACTAACTTTCTTTTACTTATAGCAGAACCAATTCCAACCAGATTGCTCATGCCCATTGATATAAGATCTGAACCATTCCAACGTAATGGCCCGAATGCCAGTCTTCTGCAACCTATGCAGCAAAACAGTAAAAACAGTATGTTCAACATAATCGAAGGTTTTCTTTATATCCAAACACACACCAGTAACCCTATGGCAAACTTAAAAACTCTCATTGATTTCACTAAGAAATTTCATCAAAGCATCATCCGTACTTTTATTTACGCAAAACCCAAATTGGCAAGAACTGAAATCATTTATTAAGTTCAAATACTTATTCTTTTCTTAATGATTTTTTAATAGTTTTAGTAAAAATAGGCATAAGGGAAATAGGCATGTTCTTATTTGGATTATTTCTGTTACCTTTTTCATAAACCGCAACAATAGCACCAAATTTAAGTTGGTCAGGAACTAAACTACTTTCAAAGCTTAAGTCAATGATATGAGAAAAACATTACATATAATTGGGACAGTAGGAATAACAGTATTAGTAATGCCATTGAAACCATGCGAGATGGATCGAGGAATACCCCTAAGAGTACTTAAAACTTCATCTAGATCAGCAGGTAGAGTAAAAAAAAGAGTTACTGTTATGCAGAACATCACTTACATGCATATTCCAAGTACCAGGAGCAAGGCCAGCGAGATGATGGTTTGAGAAGTGACTGCCAAATTCCTCCACAATATCAGGATCTATTTCTAACATTTCCCCTTGGGTGGTGGTAGCCGAGCGAATAGTCATAGCGCTACCGCAGCTTACATACTTATTAACAAAAGTATGTATGCTGCGGTAGCGCTATTCCATTGCATGTGAACATTTCCATTAGTACCCATAAATAACCCATAAAAGGCATTTTGCAATCTCTGATATCACCAGTTAGCTGCTTACGAAAGCGTTTGTAAGTATCGCGAAGACCATATGACATGTGTCCTTTTTCGTACTTTACTAAAAATTCTGTGTTTGGTTATGATATGATTTAGAATAACAGTTTCTTGAGCGAAGACATTCTCTCAAGTGCAATTAATAATTTTACTCTTCAGGAGATTATAATCAATATAAGTTCTGTAAAATTTCAATTCGCTATTGTTGAGGTCAATGGCTATAAACAAAAATTGCATACAATGATCAGTAATGACAATATCAACAACCAAAACTCTCTTGTTGTCAAGTGACGCAGCTTTACAAAATATACGATCAATACATGTGTCAATTGATTCAGTCCTGCGCGTTGGGATATATTAATCAAGAACGTAAATCCATTAGCAACGAGTTCTATAAGATAAAGTTTCACTAAATGGTCAGAATCTTTAAAAATATCAATATTAACATCACCAATAATGAACTCATCTGTTTTGCTAGGGTAATATAAAATGCATTTAATCTAATTAACAAATCTGTCCATTGCAAAAACCTGGCATCTATAAAAGGCAAACACATAAAATCTGTAATCACCATAAAAACAATTGGTCTTTATCACATCAGCTGTCTCAAGATTTTCGAAAACAACAGTAAATCCACAGGTTATTTCATTAAAAATAAATAATACAAGGCCACAAGCACGATACTTATCATTACACCTAAAGTGTGAAACATAATCAGGAATGGGGTAAAAAAGAAGTTCCGTGTCCATTAATCCATATTTCGACCAGTACTATAATATGCGGTTTATTTTTAAGAAGTTCAAAACAAACCTGAAATTGAGAAAAATTCCTCCTAAGATTACAAATATTTTGATATCAAATCAGAAGACCTGAAACATTTTCAGTAAATTTGTTTATATCTGTCATCGAGTTGTTGATATCTGCCATCACAACTTTTCTGTCAACTTTCGAAATTCGAATTATACACTCGTCAAAAGTGAAATTACAACACCTTGAAGAAATTCATGTAGCCATATGCAAATCACAGTACCGGTAGAAGAGAAAGTAATATGCAAATGATTAAAAGTACAAACAAGGATATACAAGAGAAACCTGTTTATTCAGTAAAGAATGTGGCCTCCACAGTCAGCTATACAGGCCGCTAAACGACGATGAATACTATCGATGAGTCTATTAATGGTTGCCTAAGGTAATCCTTGCCAAGCAGCGTCCACTGCGGCACGCGGTTTGTCTACGGTATGTACCGATGGTCCCTGATGCACCTGACGTTCAATTAGGGCCCACACTTGTCCAATGAGAGAGAGATCCGGTGAAACTGCCGGCCAGGAAAACATGTGAATTCCGTTCAGGCTGTTGACAGTTTGCCATGCGGTGTGGCATTGTCTTGTTGGAACGCCGTGCCGAGGACGTCCTGCACCAGTGGCCGAACCACAGGCATCACAACTTGTGTGACGTACCGGTCCGCTGTCAGATTACCTGCAATATGCACCAGAGCTGTCCGCTGATCGAACATAATACCGCCCCAAACCATGATGCCCGGTATGGGGCCAGTGTGACGCTCGATGATATGGGCTAGCAAGTGGCGTTCCCTGGAAAGCCGCCATACCCGTCCACGGCTGTCATTCCTCTTCAGGCAGAAACGAGATCCACCCGTAAGCAATACCCGATGCCATTCATTGGTCCAGTTGCGATAACGACGACAGCACGCCAGACGTGCATCCCTATGTCGATCGCTTAATGGCACCCCAGTGGTAAGCCGCCTTCCGCGCAGCTGTACTTCATGCAACCTGTTGCTAATGGTTTGGGTGCACGAAGGTGCAACCGTTGATGGTGGCATGCTATTTTGGATGTCACTTACCGTTGAGAACGGGTCTCGATGAGGCGTTCGGCGAATCGGCCTGTCTGTGCTCTCTGTCGTGCTCCTGTTTGATCCACTTCCTCTTCGGCGTAATGTCCGATGTTCCTGCGTCTATCGTATCACCCATCGCTGAATAGTACTCACGTCGTGCCCAGCACTCGTGGTAATTGCGCACATCGACAAAGCTACGTCACGCAGCTCCAGTATACGGTTTCATTCCCCAGCCGTTAACTGCTGGTATACAGCTCGCTGATGTCTTCAAGGCATCGATTCTTCACTTTTACTTCTTCGAAAGTTCGACTGCTGCAAATCGTCGCTAATAGTATTTTCTGGAAGAGCCGTCAGCTGGTCTTTATCACCCGAATCAAGGTGTCACGTGACCCGATACGTACAAAGACTTAATCATTTTGCATATGACTCTCTCTTCTACCGGTACTGTAATTTGCATATGGCTACGTCTATTCTTTCATGTTGTTGCAATTTCACTTTTGACGAGTGTATAATAGCAATACAATTAGATAAGTTACACGAAGAAGGCTTAACGAAGTTATTATAAGCGAATCATAACATGACAAAAAATTTTTACTGTTTCAGAAGTAGCAAAAAAGAAGAAAATTTATATTTTGTCTGAAAAGTATCCAGAAAATTAGCTAAAATCCAGAAACATCTGCACACAGCGTATGCATGTGCGTCTACATTCTACAGCTACTCTCATACTTACCTATCTTTACTCCTGAAACAGATTTTTTCAATATTGAAATATCCATCTTCACTTTAATGTCATCAAGCTCATTAACCTCCATAGCCAGCATAATGTCTGGATCATCTTCGCATATTATTGGTGTTTTACAGCACTTCGAATTTATGTCAGGGTAATCTAAATATAAATAGATTTAAAAATAAAACTGAACTAGTATTGATATAAACAGTATAAGCACCATGTAAATTGCTGCACAAATAAAATAATAACAGCTGACGATCATTTCACAATTACTTGGGCTGAACTTCAAAGGAGAGCTGAATCACGCCGTGCTAGCGAAATGGCTAAGCTGCAGAATCTACTGTGGTAGTCACCTAGTGTGATGAAAGAATAAAATGAAAGAAAACAATAAAATATAAAGAAGCTATGAACGCTAAATATAGTCTAGAAAAAGAATGAGAATTGGAAGTCATGGTCATGCCATAACTCCCAGTAATGGGTCATAATAGCCCATTAGCATAAAGATGATATTAGCTCTCTATAGGGTCCATATGTGAAAACAAGCACTGTAAACTCCTTACTCGGGCATATTTTTCCTTTTCACGATATCTGGCTATATCTAGGACAATGTAGAATTAAGTTTTCCATTTAATACAATTAATGCTCTGCATTTTAGATACACTCTGCTTATTTACCTGTATTTTTTACTTTAAAATTAATTAAAAATATAGCTAAATTACGATTAGACGTTTTTTTTATTTACCCTTTATAATTGAACAAACACCCCTAGACTGCATTACTGGTACAACGTCTACATTTATCCCAAATGTCTACGCTTTCCTCAATCGTCTGCCTCCATTTATTCTCTAACTAAAATTGGCGACGCGTCCAAATGTATAAAAATGCTAATAATTAAAACTTTTAAATAAAAGTTTATTTATAGCATATAGGATGCAAAAATTACATAAATTTTGTCTTGGCGCTTTCGGGAGTATAGATGCCCTCTTTATCAGAGGCATATGGCAAGTACAAAGTTCACTAGAGCTTTTAAGTACAACCACCTCACAAGATAAATCTGTATAATAACAAAGAGCAATCAGAGAAAAGAAATTTCATATTATGCAAAAAAGAATAAGGCAAACATACATACATAAAATCAAACATAAGATACCAAAAGCTATGCAGGAAAACAGATTTAACAAAAAATTAAATATTTATATATTTAGGTACCTAGATAGTGGTTTCTTCTTCTTCTTCAGTGGCCTGACAGCCCAGGATGGGCCCTTGTCTTCCGCAGAATATAACTCCAGGCTCCCCTATCCCTGGCCAAAGACCTCCAGTTCAAAACTTTTAAAATTTTAAAGTCCTTTTCCACACAGTCAAGCCATACACAGTCAAGCCAGTTTCCACACAGTGGTTTAACTTTCATAAAATCGAAAATAAAACGTCAAGCAAAACTTATTAAACGAGGTCAAAATTAGTCAAGGATTCACAAAGTAAAATGTTTCAGAGGCTATTAGAACGCTCTAAAATGAATCTTATCAAACAGGGGAACAAAATGATCATTGAGAATAAACAGTTTGGGATAAATCATTTGATATTATTTTTGTTTTTAATATCACGTTCATGTTCAGTTAATCTACTACCAACAGTCCGTTTAGTACTACCAAAATAAAATTTATAAATATTATTAGTTGAAATAAGGGGACAACGTACACCCCAGGCTGACTTAAAAGGAAAGGTTTAAATTTGTCAGTCCGTATGCGGCTAAACATAGAAACAATGGCGGAATGGGCAGGTTTAAAATTAAATTCACCACAGAACTAAACAAGAGGGTAAAAGATTTTAGGATTAAATGGTCTTCCAATTAATATTTTTGACTTAATGGTGTTTCTAATTCCATTAAGTCAAAATGTAAAATTAAGTCAAAATGTCTAATTCCATTAAGTCAATGTCTGTATTCCATTTGGCCGTTGGTATTATGCAAATTTAACTTGTGAGTTGGCTGTATTTAAAAACTCTAGTGTACTTTGTATTTGCCATATGTCCCTGATGGAGTCTATACGTCCAAAAGCACTAGGGCAAAATTTGTTTAATTCTTGCGTCCTACTTTCTGAAATACAGTTTTATTTGGTTTTTCTTATTACTAGTATTATCATCTAAATGTGCATATCCAAAATAGAAATGTAATCATAAATTTTGCTAACGTAATTCCTTCGTAGAGTAATCTTAATATTTGTATCAGAAAGATCATTAAACAGAGCACTAGGTAAACTTAACTGATAAAAAATAACTAAAGCCTTTTCATAATTAAATCTAAGGAAAACATAACAAGAAATGATGAGCACTAGTTTCCTTCAATTTAATTGTGAATGATGCCATTTATGCTGCATTGAAGATAGAATCCTGAAACTAAAATGCTTAATACACTCGAGACAAAAAAATCGTCGACCCAAGAAAGAATTATCCAAATGAGACAAAATTTAGTGCGTGTAATATGGATGTACAGAAAAAGAAATGATAAGAATTTCAGAGTAATTGGATGATATATTACACTGAAAGATCTACAAAAAGTGAGCAGGTCAATATGGCGTTGGTCTACCTCTGACCTTGATACAAGCTGTTACCCGACGTGGTATTAATGCATGAAGTTGATGGTGTTCTGCGGGATGTCGTTCCAAATGGCCTCCAATGGACGAGCTAATCCGTCTACATTCTGGGATGGTCGCAGGCGACGTCCCATCTCAACCCAAATGTGCTCAATAGGCGAGAGATCTGGGGATCTGACTGGCCAAGAAAGTGTGTCGTAAGCACACAGACAATCAATAGAGAGGAGTACCGTGTGCGGCCTGACATTATCTTGCTTAAAAGTTAGTCCGGGGCGTCGCTAAAGGAATGGCAATACAACGGGTCATAGAATGTCGGCAACGTACTTCTGTGCTGTGATGGTGCCCCGGAGGACTATCAAAGGGGTCCTGTTATCAAACGAAATGGTACCCCAGACCATAACTCCCTGTTGTCGGGCCGTGTGGCGTGTGACAATAAGAGCAGGATCCTGACGATGTACGGGCTCAGTTCGAAACGTCGTCGGGACTCAGTTCGAAACGGGACTCATCACTGAAGACAATTCGTTCCCAATCCGAACAATTCCACGTTGATCGGGCCCAGCACCATTGCAATCGCTGTTGACGGTGCATACTGGCCAGTGGAAGGCGGCGTAATGGGCGCCGCGAGTATAGATTACGCTCCTGTAGTCTTCTATTAATAGTCCGGGTGGTCACTTCCGTGTTTGTCATACGTTGGATGGTTGATAATGACGAATCTTGTGCTGTCACAGCATCTCTGGCAATCACTCTATCTTCCCTTTCTATCTTCCCATTCTGTCGTCGTTCAAAGCCGTCCACTGCCCGTTTATCGCTGAAATCTGCCATTCCGGACCCATTCCTGCCAACATCGTCTAGTTGCTGCATCGCTCCTACCCAAATGCCGAGCGATTCGTCGGTGCGCCCATCCAGCCTCATGCAGTCTGACCGCACGCTCTCTTTCAAATTCTTTCATATGCTCGTAGTTACCGCGAATTCACCGGCGAGGCATTGTTACAATCAAGGTACGTAAACGCAATCGAAATCCACTGCATGTTTCGTTCCTGAAAGCGAGGTTCGCTCCTTATATACACCACCATGGTGTTCAGTTTCAATGCGCTGTAGTTCCGACTATTCATTCATTGGCTGCGAATTTCTGATCATTTGCATATTCGGTCGAAAGGTGTCTGCATGTAAAGTTTCATTACTATCGGATTATTTTGGGGGGTGCGTCAATTTTTTTTTTGTCTTAGAATGTAGTTTAAAATGTGTTTATTAATTTCCTGAAATATTACTTTTCTTGTTGCATTAGGGTGTAAATTACGCTGTATGTCTACAATTACCTCAATGCACATTTATCTACTTCCTCTACTATCCATATAGATATAAAACCATTCACATTTAATCAAATATCTTTCTATTGTAAATTTGTATGAAAAGTAGAGTGCGAATCCCAATGCTTCGATTCACATGGTTAATATCCGATCTATAGTAGACGTGCAGATTTTTACATTATTTTTTTTAAATATCATATATCCATAGAATTTGTCGTGGATTTGTACGTTAAGTAAATATTTCATTAGGAATCTACATTTATAATGGATTTGTGGCGAGTCATTTATAGGATTTGCAACATACAAATGTGTATTTTGAACAGACACTACATTTACTTTTCATTTGTTTATTTCGTACAGCAGTAGATGTATGTCTTCGTTTCAATACTTATGGGGACTCGGTACCTTTTGAATGACATATTTATTTAGATATTTTCATTTTTCTTTAATGCATTAAAGGTTGTTATTAGTCAATTTTAACAAGAAAAAAAATAATATTGTTGACAGAAATTGAAAAATATGAAATTAAAATATTTAACAAATTTAAAAATCATATTTTATTCAATTTTCAGTATTCTGCAATATTTGTGTTTATTACTTTTATAGTGTGTACCTTAAACCTTCAGGTACTTTGAAACTTATCTATGCAAAACCTCAGAAAAGCAAACGGAATTTCTTTTACATTTAATTTTATATTTTTTTTTCACTGTCTGTTTTTTATCCGTCTCTAATTCTATTGGATAAATCATAGTGAATATACAAAAAATAATCAAGTCCTTTGAAAAACATTTGTTGAAGTTTTAGCATGTATTCACAGTGACTTATTAGAAAAAGCAAACTGTGGAAAATCATTTTAAAGATTTAGAGGGAAATAAGAATAATAAAAGCATTTTTACCACATTTATATTCATAGTTTGAAAATTTCGCATCAAAGTATACTTTAAGTTAAAGAATTGAAAAATCGATGTTTTCACCGTTTTTTACCATCAAAGGGTACCAAGTACCCTTAACTGAAGTGCTTCATACTCTAAAATAATACTGAACAGCGATTCTTACAAACAATAGTTCATTCGGAACTTCGATTTAATTTCATTTTCCTTCGAAACCTCTTGTTCGAAACCTAAAAACTTGAGTATTATCTGGAACGTATCGATCAAATTTCCCTAAAATCTCTTTTTGTAATATGTCTATTCAATCACTCAAGAACTTCTTCAATTAACGATAACAAATGCAAAACAATAGCTTCAGAAATATGTCGAACAATTTTTCACAAATTGAAAAATCATTAAAATAATTATGTCAAAAATGTTACAAAAAGAGCCATTTTATATTTTATTATTTGAAATAAGTATAATGTATTAACTAACGAAACTCATATATAAACAGTAATTGATTAATAATTAACTGTTATTGATAAACGATTACCAGTGATTTTTGTTGTTCCCACAACATTCAAATTTATTAGTACAGAAAATTATGTGTTAGACACATCAAATTGTTATTTTTTTTTTGTTGTTGTTGCAAGCCATCAGCACCTCCTCGTTCTACGATGTCCAATCGATAAATTAGGCTTTTTCAATCGATAAATTAGGCGTAATCAGATGAAAAGTTTTAGTTAAGGATTTTTATAGAGTGCAATCTATTGCCTCTGTAACGTGCTATAGAATCAGTTGCCATGCCAATTTTCTGCAAGCCGCTATCAAATTTCATTTGTGCCCAACAACAACAACAAAAAATGTGGATATTAATGAATGTGCTGGTGAATATTAATGAATTCGTCTATAAAAACACCTGTAAATCACCCTAAAACTACCTGTTAACTTTTTTTTAAAACTATTTATAATATGTTCTAATACGTGTACAGGAAGGAAAGAAATACGGAAGCATTCCACTGAGCAATAAAAGTTCTAATGCTCATCAGGAACCGATTTTCTTTTGAAATTTGACATTTATTTGAAACAAATTTATGTTGCAGTTATGGAATGTATTAGATTCAATCTCTTACATTGAAAATTTTTTACATTACCTTCATTTGTATAGCTGCAGAGGCATTGATTTTTATCCATGATAGCAGCATAGGAGAAATTAGCTTCTCTACAAAGAGCTTGGCATTCGAAAGGTTTGATGGTATCCACGTCATAATTTCCGGCAGAAACTCGAAATTCTTCCGACTCATATTTCATTTCCACGCATTCTGCAATATAAAAAAAATTCTGAAATATTTAAAAAAATATATCATTTCATTTATATAATTTAGAATGTTTAATTTTACGAGATTTTTTTCGTCAATTTCTCCAAACAAATTGAAAACTTGTCTTTTTTAGGTTGACATCTAAATTGAACAAGCTTACAGCTAGCTTTACTTCGATTCGATCCTATCTATTGTATAAAAGATAGGTAGTGGAAGTGGTAGCAGTGGCAGTAGTAGTAGAAATTAGCAATCCACAGCACATTAACATACTTCTATTACAGATACAGAAGGAACTGATTTATATTGCAAAAGCGTGACCGCCGTTCTAGCAGACGATTTTGTATTTTGGACGGCAAATGACTCGTTCAAATAATTTTACTTTTCAAGATCAGGGTTTTCCATGTATTTTATTTTTATTTCAACCTATTTCATCAACCGAAAGCAAACCATTAAAGCGGTGTTTAAATTTCAGAAAATACTGTTTCATACAACTTCAAAAAGAATTGGAACGTCTAATTACCTATCCAGCATTTGGAACGTCTAATTACCTATCCAGCATTTGGAGCGTCTAATTACTTATCCAGCATTTGGAACGTCTAATTACCTATCCAGCATTTGGAACGTCTAATTACCTATCCAGTTTCTTCTTATAAATCTATAATTTATGCATAGCAGTTCTAAGAAAGTTTGAATAATGTTTTGGGAGGCTATAACATACATATACATTGAAAATTCCATTTAGATTTGTTAAGTCAAATTCTGGTTGTTCAATACTCCATGTACCAAAATAAAACGTTGGATGCCCATGGGAAATGCAAACCACCATACAAGATAGTATCTAGCCATACAAGATAGTAGCTAGTCATACAAGATAGTAGCTAGTCATACAAGATATAGTAGCTAGTCATACAAGATATAGTAGCTAGTCATACAAGATAGTAGCTAGTCATACAAGATAGTATCTAGGGCTTTTATTCTTAGTAATTTAGAACGAAAATTCATTAGCTTTTATTATAGTTTTAGTACTAGAAGATGTTTAAAAAAATTAATGATTGTTGACTAGAAGATGATTAGAAAATTATAATTATGGACGTAGCGTAAATAACGGACTATGTGGAACTTTGGTCTTCGAAATACTGCCGATAAAATGTTTCAAACGTTCGAAATTCAACCAAAAAAGAAAAAATAAAACGACACATTTGAATTATTATATATTAAAAAGAACCTCAGTCAAGATCGCTGGTAAATAACGGACCATGTGGAACTTTGGTCTTCGAAATACTGCCGATAAAATGTTTCAAACGTCCGAAATTCAACTAAAAAAGAAAAACTAAAACGACACATTTGAGTTATTATATATTAAAAAGAACCTCAGTCAAGATCGCTGGTCTTTTGAAAAGAGATAGTGATTATATTTATTCAGAACCAGTTTTCCGTCATCTATATAAATAAAATTGAAAATCTGTCTGTCTGTCTGCTTGTCCCGTAATCACGAGAGAACGGCTGAACCGAATTTGATGAAATTTTGTGGGCAGCCTGAAAATAGTCCCACTTAAAATTTAGTCTATATTTGGAGTTTTTACAATCAGTGGTTCTCGAGATATTATTAAAAAAATACATTTTCGTTTGTCTCATCATCACGGGAGAACGGCTGAACCGAATTTAATGAAATTTTGTGAATAGCCTTGAAATAGCCCCCTATAAATTTAGTCCAAGTTTCGAATATTTAAGACCATGAGTTGTTGATATATTACTGAAAAACAAAACTTCTTCCTAGGAGTTCTACTCTCTAACTCCGTGGTTTATCCAAACGAAAAGCTTGAAAATCGTTTGAAAGCGAATTAAAACTTTATCTCTGCGTTTGATGGGAGATTTTTTGCGCTAATTAGTCACTTTCTGAAAACATGAATTGTTTGAAACATGATTTAAATGGGAAATCTATCTCCATGGTTTATTTTCACAAGCTTTTACTGAACAATGAAAAATATAAAGAAATCAAAATGGCTATTTAATTTCGCAGTTTATGAGGAAGATTCTATCTTATATCATGTTGTTCAGGAACGCAATTAATTTAAATCTATCTGTTAATTTTAATTATTATTTTTTCAATTTGAATAATAAATAATTGGATATAAAATATATTTTAGAAAAGAACGATTTGATTTTTCTTATAGCATTTTTGACTGGATAATATCAATTACGGTCTTCAGGTTTAAACGTTATTATTATTGATATATTCGGGGATTATTGATTCAGGGATTATTGATATTTTTATGTTATTATGCAATTGTTTTATTATGAGAAAAATTGTTTAAACTCATATATTATACGTTGTACGAGTAATCTTCTACAAATACACGGGTATATCTTCTAATCTACGAGAATATAAGTAGTACAGGTATATTGGCATATCTTTTGATATATATTGGCATATATTGGAATCAATTACGACCTTCTGGTATAAAGAGTACGGGGATTATTGATATTTTCAATTTATTACGTCATCTCTTTTATTTTGGCAAAGATTTTTGAGACTCATATTGTAATGCGGGTAATACTCAACTAACACACTGGCATATTTTCTAATCTGCGACAATATACGTAGTAAGGGGTTGCATATATTGATTCAATTCCTTTTTTTTGTAAATTTGCGTACAAAAGGGGCCAGGATATTTTATTCTTCGGATCTGCCCGTGAAGATAATTTTGCATAGTGAGAACAGATATTCTTAAACTTCTCTTTAGGACCAATAAATTTAATATTTTAGCAGAATTTTCACATGATTGCGAATTATAAGTTTCTTTATATTATATACTCTGTACGAAGAACGGGTATACTGCTAGTTTAGAATAAAGTTTCTTTGAGAAAGAATAGCTGGTTTAAGGTCCATTTAATAAATATATTTTTACATGCATTTATTGTTACATGCATTTTTATTTTAAAGAACATTATTTTTACACTATTTTTTCTTTACATGCAACATATAGTTTCTCCACTTACATTAACAACAAATTTTAACAAGTTAGATTGGTGAATAAAACTACTCATTTTTTTGGAATTAGATCCGCTAAAATAACCAATTTTCTTATATACTATGTTACATCGCTTTTAAAAGCATTCTCATAAAAGAAATTAAAATATTTACTTACTCTCAGCTTTGGTTTCAGGAATCTGAAAAAATAAAGTAAAATTACTTGCTTATTTTTGTATGAAACTGTTTTAAATTTTATTAGATTAAAAAGGGATTACTTGTTCTATAATATAATGAAATTCTGATAAAGTAATTAAAACACATTTTTCCTCGCTTATAAGTATTGTATCTAAATCGTATCATAAATGCCAAAGTAATCACTCAATGATTCAAAAAATATTTATTAAACAATCATTTTTGGGCTCGAAAGTATAATATAGAATATTCGCACTCCATGCATGAAATAATTTTCTTTTAAAATTAAGCATTGTTATCTGTTTATAAGAAATGACTTTATTTCATGCAATTTCGAGTCCAAATATAATAGGACTTTTTTTTCTGCGTAGGAAATTTTCAATTAGATGTATACAATAGAGATGATCAAAAAACATTTCGAAAATTATATGTGGGAAAAATATATGTGGAAGATTATAAATGCGAAGAAGTTGCGCTGTGTGATCCCTATACCGTGTAAAAGAACTGGGTAATGTGGGCCAGTATCCTGCATTTCTCCTGGACTCAATCGGCATGATTTTCGATATTTTCCTGTTTAATATGGAAATCATTTAATCTACATAAATCTGAAATTTATACATCTCTTAATTTTAGTTTTTTTTATCAATAATTACCAGGACCCACCATAAGGAGGAAGCAGCAGATTGGATCCATCCAATCCCAGCCTTACCATATAGGCAATATGTATGTATTTTTAAATTTATTATTACTTTTAAACTTTGACGTAGTTGTCTTCTATTATAACTTAAGGGGGATATATTCTTGCTTTTCTTTTATTTTAACAAGTAGATTTCGAAGCCTCGGTGAAAATTTTGATAATATAATTCACTGCTTACATGTGGTACGAGTACAACAGTGTAATCTTGTCATCAGCACCTCCTCGTTCTACGATGTCTAGAAGTATATTTTCTATGATTCAACGAGCATCTTTTTAAATCGATAAATTAGGCGTAATCAGCTGAAAAGTTTTAATCAATAATTTTTATAGAATGCAATTCATTGCCTCTGTAACATGCTATAGAGTCAGCTGCCATGCCAATTTTCTGCAAGCCGCTATCAAATTTCATTCGTGCCCCAAGAAGTATTACGCTAAACTAAAGCAAGGAACTAAACCAAAGAAAGCATTACTCTAAAATATGTTATCAGCCACGTCTTTCATGTCTTATTTGAGATTTTGTAAAAAACTACTTAAATCCTAGGCACATTATCTTAGTAAAAGGGTTTTATATGAAGCAAATTAAAACATGCACTTTTATCACAAACTCAGAAAGTTTCTTAGGGCTTTTAGATAATTTCTCTGTCAATACACGTAGATGTAGAATATATATATATATATATATATATATATATATATATATATATATATATATATATATATATATATATATATATATATATATATATATATATATATATATATATATATATATATATATTTCTTAGAAAATATATATGTTGTGATAATTTACAACTTACCTGATCGATAATCAAGATCACAGTTAAAATATCTAATATTCGATACAATTTCATACCAAGCATAAAAATCATAATTAGCTTATTCAATACAGAAATTGAAAAGCATTTTTCATAGGTACGATTAAAACTGTTTCTACTTATCTATCTAAAGACCTTCTACAGGATTTTGTTTTGAAAGTTCATTGTTTGCAAGGGTATGACTACGGGATGCTTTGATTTGGTGTCATGGGAACTAATTGCTTATCAAAGTTAAATATCACGTCTAATATTTACCAAAGCATTAAAGGTTTTGTGGTTTCCTTTACATACACGCAAACAGCACGCAAGTTGTTTACTGGATGATTTTCGGAACGCACTTTTGCAGGTAAGGCCCACTCGAAATTTACCTTTCATTTAGAATTTATAAGCAACATTTATTTTTGTTCTTAGAAAAGGATGTATGCCGTGTCTTTACAGATTTACGAGGAATACTGAAAAAACTATCTGCATAATAGTTGTTTACCGTGTTTGTGTCTTTCCAGAACCTTCTGAAGCCCCCGTTGACTTAGAGGAATTAATCTTTGCACACTTTGGGCATCGAACACGGGATGGAACCTAACTGTGCTGAAATTTTGATTTCCCGACTCCCGGGGTGAAGGAAATGGGGAGTATTTGAAAAGTTTTTCTAAATCTTTCAAAAGCGCCCTTGGTCATCTAGAAGGACGACATTTTGCATATTTATATCATTGACTACAATATAAACTTAGCATAGCAAGATTCGCGATCCCATCCCTAGGAGCGTATAAAGGGAGAGGGTTGAAAAATATTTCCAGGTCTTCCATAAGGCCTCCACTAAATTAAAAAGCTGAATCTTGGCACACATGGTATCGGACATGGGACAGAACCGAAAATTATCGAATTTTCTCCTCTGATAAGAAAACGAAAAGAAACAAAAGAAAAGAGGGCTTCGAAAGGTACCTTCAGAACTTTTAGAAGCCTACCTCACTGTATCATAGAAGACTGAGTATTTTTAGCACACTTATATCGTCCACAGACAAAAAACAATGGAATCTTTATTCTCGGCCGGGGAGCGGAAAAATGGCAATTTTTGAAAAGTCTTTTCGGACCCACCAGGATCCCCGGTAGCTTAGAAGGTCGAATTTTATCACATGCATAATATCGATTACGGGACAGAACCGAATGGAGACAATAAGTGTTAAGAATTTTAACGTAGATAGATTCTGAAGGCGTCCGTATCCAAAATAAAATAAAGTAAAATATTTTGATAAAATAAAGGGCCAAACGTCGTACTTTACTAAGCTTTAATAAATAAATGAAAGTCTATTTGTTATATAAAATGAAAGAAATTGATATGGTAAAATATAACTACACCTTTTGATTGAATATATATCTGAGCCGGATAAATATACTTTTACTGTATAGTAACAGCATGAAGTGTAATCAATTATGTAAAGTACGTGATTTTCATTGCATCCCAAATAGAGGACTGTACAAATGAATATTATATTATATATAATGACTTTAATATTGTAAAATTTATTATAAGGGATTTCTAAAATAGTACTTTTGATAGAAAAAAATAATAAATAATTTCTGGTATTTACAGGTGTTTGGCATTTTAGGTAAGTTGATAATTTAAAAGAATGATGTTATTTTTGGAAATTGATGATGAATCAGCCTTCATTTTTCTTTTATCTTGACACGAGTATTTTGTTAATTGCACTTTCCCCATCTTGAGAATTCATCTCTTTTTAGAGTCTGTATCGAGTTGATGACAGATTTCACAAACATTGGGCGATATCTGCTCTCTTACTCGGGATGGACTCACCCATGTGGGAAGATACTGCTGCGAGGTATTACCCTCACGTTCGATCTGAACGCTAAAAATACTTAAAATGTTCATGGAACATTAAGTTAACGGCTTAACATGATCGCAAGTGGTTTAAAACTGAAAAATAAGTAATTAATAAGAATTGAAATGAGGACACGGATTAGATTTAAAATAACAAAAATAATAAGTTTATTTACAAAATTAACATTTAAAATTAAAAAAACATGAAAAAGTTTTGCTCAAAACACATGAGCTTGAAAGTTACTCCCTTAAAGTATGAGAACATAGCAAGATATCAAAACACCATAAAACCTCTTAAAATTAATTCTACTCGTAAAATCCTAAATACATCATAAATCTTTAACACATCGTAAAACATTAATTCCCTTAAGTCATTAATATATCAGCAATCCTCAAACAATAATTCTACTTGTAAAAAACATTAATATGTTGCAAAACGTTATACCCTCCAGGTAGCAATAATTTAAAAGAGAGGAGAGACACTTCAATAAAGGTGTTGTACGTAGCAAATAGGCCTCACCTGTCTGTACGTAGCAAATAGGCTTCTTGGGCCAAACGACCATTCGTGCAAATGTAAACGGGGACCGGAGAGCATTTTCGCTCCGGCGAGATTTTTAGTACCTCCTTACTCGCACTCTCAAAAAGCACTCTCTCGATTCTCTCTTTTTAAAAAAAACCTCTCTCCAAAAACTTGCAATTTGAAGTCTACTCCCTCTAAAAGTTATTGGCTGTCCGGACTTAAGCCCCCCTGAATATTACTGGTGGACACTTGGAATCTCGCTCTCAGTGGCCAGTCCATGACAGCATGCCCTGGTCAGCAGCCCCTGAAATATCGCTTGCAGGTGGCCGGAGTCCCACGCTCCTACGCGAACCTCTGGGCTTAATTGCGCCCCCAACGACCGCTTTCCCCCCGTTGTGTCTTCTTCTTGAACGGGACCACCCACAGGCAGCTCCACTGACCCGTTCCTTTGCAGGTGGCCAGAGGGGGACCCTATACATATTTGTAACAGGGCTAGGGACCGTCCTTTGCAGGTCGCCTTCCTCTCCAAAATTTCACAATGTCACATATTTTGGAAATCCCCATGTGACAGATGCAATTGTAGTTTTTACACACTTTAAAGTACAGGGCCAACGGCCGTACCGTGCTGAAAACACCGGTTCCCGTTAGATCACCGAAGTCAGGCAGCATCGGGCGCGGTTAGTACTTGGGTGGGTGACCACCTGGGAACACCGCGAGCTGTTGGCACCTTTCGGGCGCGGTAGCCCGGTGGTTTGCGCGCTGAATTTGCACGCTGCCACAACTGCCGCCGTGTTCATGCGGAGTACGATCACGTTAAACATGTTGGTCCGTAAGTCCTTCCGAGAGGTTGGTGGTAGGGGAAGGAGGGCACGGTCCCTGTGGATGCCTCCCCCACTGGGCTCCGGTCTAAATTGGGTGGCACTTCCCGGCCGTCCAAACAGTTACCTTACATCTTTTTGGTAGGTCGGACGGCCTGGGTCTCAACAACAACACTTTAAAGTACACCGGCCGTCCAATTGGTTGCTCATGTCCTTGCTGACGAGTCGGACGGTCTGGGTCTTCAACACTTTAAAGTACATGTGTAATTTTCCCACAAATATTAACAAATGCAAAGCTGCTGCATTATCTAAATAACGTCAACTATAACCGATTACCACACCATAGGCTCTCCAGTACAGACCTATTCTTTCCGGGCTGCATGACTGTTGATGACACTTGCTTCAATAAAGAATTTAGTACAGTGCAAATTGCTTAGAACAAAAGGGGAGATAAAAAAATGGAAAATGTACTGGGCCTTGTAGAACTGCAGTTAAACCTTAAGAAAAGCTAAAGAAGTCTTGATTTTAAAATTATATGGTGTAATGTATATATGGTGTAATGTGCGGCAAGATGCACGTTAAGAGGCTTATAAACGGTATACTGACTTAAAAACGGTAAATCTCTAACGGAATCATTGTTATAGACCGATTTCTCTAACTATTCCATGTTGTAAACAGACTGAGATAATGATTGTTAACCGATTTTATGCCTTTCTGGATAATAACGAGTCATTGTTTGATTACCAGACTGGATTCAGAAAATAAAGGTTACATCAATAGAGCAAGTAGCATTCCTTAGCTGGTACATAAGGGTTGGATTTCAGAGAAGACAATTGTAGCATCCTTTATAGATTTTAAAGCAGCCTGCAATACTATTTGAGAAAACAAACTGATCCAGAACTTAAAACTTGACGACATTAGAGACAATTTGTTTGCATGGATTAGATCTTTTCCGGTCTAAAATATCGCAAAAATAAAATACTGCAGCAGTAGTTTAGAATTCTTTCAGATATAAAACGGTTTACCACAAAGTGCCGTAATAAGTTGACAATTGAACTTAACTATAGACGATATTATTAAAATCACAAAAAAGACTAAAGGAGATGAATACCTACTGTTTGGAGACGACCTAGTTATTTTTAACGTCAGTTCAGATATTACGGATATAAATGAGTCAACCAGACAATGAAAAACCAGGCAGAGTATTGGTGAGATGAAAGTATGGTGACAGTAAACATAAATAAAACAGTTTCTCAACTCTGTGCATTGTCTACAAAACACTATAATGTGAATGTCTAATGCAAAGGCCAAAGTATAATAGAAGTAAATTAATTCAAATATAGCTCTAATCAACTTTCTCATACCATAATCCATTTTTAAATAACTTGTGATTCTTATTTCTTTGCAAATTTTACAGGAAATTTTTTTTAGAAAAATTTGTATTGTTGGTCTAAATTATAGCATGTTACCTTTCATTTGAAAGGGCTTAAAAATCTTACAATTGATACTAAATTTGAAAAATCATCACCCGAGAGGATAACTTCCCACCAAAGGCGTATTGACATCATAAACACGAAAATTGCCATCGCGGCTATTTTTCACCTCTATGATTGAAATTATTAAGTTTCATGATCATTGAGCCATAAATAATCTTTTTTATGCATAATTATGTAAAATTTTACCCTATGCTACCATAAGAAAATATAAAATTTCAAAAAAAATTCGACGTTTTCAATCAAATTTTAAAAAATTCTACCTAGTGCTAGATTTTTCGTTAACAGAACTTAAAGTTTCGTGAAAATTGATATTTGTGGAAGCTTTCGTGAACACGAGAAATTGACCACAGATAGACAGACAGAAATCACTCTAAAATTAGTCAAAACTTATTTAAGGGCTCCTGAAATATATATTGGTATCAAAATCTCGAAATCGAAAATTTTCGTAATGATTTCTCTATACTCCATATAAGAAAGTAAAAATATAAAATACTTGGCAATGGGGCTGAACAAAAAACTCAATTGAAAAAATCTTGTCGAAAATATTATCAAAAGTGCTGAATCAAAAAAATTGCATATATATATAAGTATATATATATATATATATATATATATATTTAAGCCTATTGGTAGATCACTCTCCCTATAGTTCATAATTCTAAGTCAATTTTAGATAATAAATGTAATTGTAAAGTAAACGATTATGCTAAATTTCTAAATCCAGACCTGGGGCATATAGTTACAGGAGACTTCGGTATAGTTAAAGACAATTCGTTAAGAACCATTATGTCTTTTGGCACTAAACTCATGTTACCCTCTTGTAATAATTCTTTTAAAGTTTTAAAATCAATAAATCTTGATCTTGATATATATATATATATATAAATTAGCTTCTAAATATGCTATGCCTTTAGAGGCATTTTATATGTGGAAATTTATTTTATTAGAATCTATTAAAAATGCTATTAATAGTATTAAATTGTCTAGATCCATATATAATATTGATAATATTAAACACTCCATTAATGATTTACAAAGATTTTTTGTTACAACCTATGTTGATAAAGCCTCTAATAATTATGTTATTATATGTAAAAAATTGTATATACAATTTCTGTTAGATTATTTAAAAAATAATAGTCTTTTTAAACTTATTTGCATTCCATTAATAGTATCAAATTGAAAATTATCAATATGTATAGTGATTTAAATATTAAATATAAATTCTTACATATCCATATATAGTGCTTATTCCAAAATTTCACAAAAATCCTATTAATTTAGAACAGTAACTAGTGGTCATAATACTTACTCTACTACTGCGAGTAAATTACTACTAAATTCTTTAAATAAAATAAATGATAGTTTACGTCAGTCTAGCAATAATTATCTTATTCTAAATAATAGTAAAGAATTAAAGAGTAGATTAACATCGCTTAAAAAACTAATAGGATTTCAAACTTTTGATTTTAAAGATCTTTTTAACACTTTACAACAAAGTTGAAAAGAGTTTATGACTTTGTTCATTCTGTCTGTCTGTCTGTCTGTCTGTCCGTTAGCACGATAACTGCCGTAAAAATGACTTAATCAAAATGAAATTTTAGTATGTTGCTCAGACGGTCTGTAGGACCTATGGGAATATAAATGAATAATATCACTTAATTAATTTTGGATTGAACCCGGGTTGAAAAAAGGAAATACATTGAGCCCTATGGGACCTAATTTTTCAAATATTTTTTAAGCGGATTTAAAATTCACAAGTTGCTTCGAAAATTTTAGATAATATTCAGATTGCTCCATAAAATATATAAAAAAAAATTCAGCGAAATATATTCAGTAGTTTTTTAAATAAAAATTAAAATAATAATTACACCTCTTATAAGAAACGATCACATGACCATGATATGAAAAGATTACATGACCTATTTCATAATGATATATGGCATCCATCTTGTTTCAAAATCGTGATTTTTTAAGTTCTTTTTAATTCATATTGAGTGTTGTATCCGTCCTAAAACTGCTTTATTTTTGCTTAAATTCTGTGCATCTACATACTGAAACAACGCAAATACAATATATTTGAGTTTAAAGGATTATCCAAATTTGATTATCTCTACAACGAAGTCTATTTTTCACTTATGTAAAATGTAAACAGCAAAATATGTAGAATGAGTTGAATTAGAATTGCTGTATTTCTTTAAGACAAAATAATTTAGCCCATGGAGTCTGCATGGCTGATATGAATGAAATATTAATTGATTTTATAAAGAGAAGGACGATTTTTTCGATGAAGTTTTAAGCATAGAGTTTAATTACTTGTAGCTCCATGGTATTAATTTTTAAATAAAATAAATTATTATATTATTGTGATGAATAAAATGAATGGGAGAAAGTTATGAATGAAATGCTCTTTTTAAAGAGGCGTGTTATTTTTCTATGACGTCATTTGAATTAATTTCAGTTGTTTTCGATGAAGTTCTCAAATATAATAAATTATCGTAGTATTATGATAGTTTTAAAAATATTACCGTGGAATGTATCGCATTTTAGAGATATTTAAACCAGGCAATTTATATTCCAATGCCGTCATTTGAATGAAGTTCATTTTTTTCAATGAAGGTTTAAGTTTTCAAATATAATAAATTAATGTAGTATTGTGATAAGTTTTAAAATATTACCGAGGAATGTATTGCATTTTAGACTTTTTTAAATAAAATTGCATTGAAGTTGGAAAGTGTTTCATAATCAATGCTTTAAGCGTGATTGATCTTTCTTGTTAATAATATCAAAATCTCAGACTTGTATGATGTAATTTTAGCTCTATACAATGCTTATATTACTAATCTTTCAACTCAAACCAGTTTTATAAATTTTCCTAAACTTCTTCACTTCGTTATTTTCAATAATTATATTTTTCAAGGAAATAAATTATACTTACAAGTCTCAGGAGTTCCACAGGGTGGCTGCAGTAGCAGTATGTTAGCTAATTTATATCTTTATCATTATGAATAGTCTTTTACATTAATAGATTATACATTATACAGATATGTTGATGCTCTGCATTGCTTAAATATACTGAAAATTGTGTCATAGATATAGATTTCTATCCTGACAATTTGGAATTAATTCCTAATGAAGCTACTATTCATTTTTTGGATCTTACCTTCTAATAGAATTGCTACTAATTTATATGATAAAAAAAACTATTTTAATTTTAACATTAATAAAATCTTACCATTTAATTCGAGCAACTCGATTCTATTGTTTAGAAATATTGTACGTAATCAGCTTTTTAGAATTTATAGATTATATGATATAAAATTTCATGCTATACATATTGATAATCTAAAAATTACCAGCAATTTATATAAATATCCCTCTTATTTTGTAAATGGTATAGTTAAAAAATTTAGAATATCTGGATTTTCATGAATTCTTTTCATGGATTTTTATATTAGCCTGATATCTCCATACTCTTGTTTAAATAACATTTTATTTTTACATCAACTTACCCATTAGCCTTTCTATTATTAGCCCCTCCTAATTGTACATTATCACTTATACCTGCCTTTCGCATTACTGTTAATTATTTCTTGCGAATGGCAACAGTAGATCACATCTTTTTCCTTTGAGAATGGCAACACTGGTCCCTTCATTCTGGGTTCCCAGTTTCAACAGGTTCGTGCATTTGTTGAGTTATTTTCCAGGTATTCTTTTTTCCTTTTATTTTTTCGTTTTATGTATGTTGTCTAAGTAGAAATAGTTTATAGATATAATCTATCTATTTCTTCAGAAACATATATTGTGTTTGTTTCTACAAAACACTTGGATTTGAGAAAGAGTTTTGAAGAAGTGAACAAATCCATGATTTAAGCCTAGACCTTGTCCACGTATATAGCATTATTGCTTGGATTTAATCTGTTTTTCTTTTATCGATTCCATACCATTGATTTTTGATAATTTTCTTTAACTTAATGATTCGAAATTTGTATTTTTTCCATTTGATTCAAGATTTGCTGATTTATACTTTTATTTTGTAAGCTGTTAGAAAGTTCGGTTTTTCGAGTTACAGCTTCTCACTTTTCTTTCATTGGACTGTCAAACGTTTATTATATATATATATATATATATATATATATATATATATATAAAATATATAATATAAAGAAAGTGGATTATCAGAAATATATGTGTTATAGTAATTATGCGCAAAGCAGCAAGAGGTACTATACACCATATAATGCATTAAAAATGGAACGGATAAAAAGTGAAAAAAGGAAGGAAGGCTTTGCAAAAAGCTTACTTGATGGCGGTGAGGGGTTGTGACCTCACTCCCCAGTTTTCAACGAGCTCGTCATAAATGCCGCGGCATTGCACTCCTGGTCGCCAGCTTTTGCTCAAGCCCACCTCCGGAGTGACAATAATAACTGTCACAAGACCTTCAAAAAGGAATAAACCGAGGACGAGAGTAAATTCACTACCGTACAAGCGATCTGTGCTGCTGACTGCGGTGAAATGTATACATCATCTTATGATCGTGCTGCGGTCCTGTCCTATGCATGATGCGATCCTTCATTCTCTAATTGAATATAAAAAAGACTTGAGCTTTACACCATACGCTAAATTGTTTCGGTATAAATTATCGATATTTTTAAGCATAAAAGGAACTGGATATTTTTGAATATATGCTTGCTTTAAAAATACTTGATCAAAATCAATACGTAAATTTTCTTCTTTAATAGTTCTTTTAATTCTGACCAATCCTCCCAAGAATACATTGCGAAATATATTCATGTGTAGGTTGGAGTGCCAATGTATTATTCCATTTATAGGTATTTTAAAATGGTTTCTTTTGTCATAGATGGTAAATATGATTGGGATCTGTCCAAAGTTGATACTCAAATCCAAAAACTCAACCACGTTGTTGTTTTTAACTGGATTTTCTTTCAATATGAGGTTGGGTGGATAGAAATCAAAGTTCATACAATAGTTTTCATTTTCATATCCAACAATCACGTCATCTACGTAACGCAGGTAAACGATTTCGTTGTTAATATGAGACTGGTTTTCATAAAAACTAAGGTAGAGGTCGGCTAGTATGGAAGAACATCCCGCCCCCATGGGGATCGTCACCCCCGGTAGAAAAGGCCGAACTGCTTTCCCCCCCTGTACCTCGTGACGTATGAGGTGTAGGCCCAATTCTGACCTTCGAATCCGAATTCCTCCGTCTCAACTTTTCTGGAAAGTTCTCCCCTAGTAGAGTAGCCCACACAAAGAAGTATCGTATGTGCAGTGCAGTACGTGGGCTCGCGCGTGTGGATGCATAACGGTCTTTTTATCGTATTTTTGAATGTCTTATATGTTAGTTCATGATTTTATAAACATTTTGACCAGCATACCTTCGACTACATACCTTATAACATTGGATTACTAATTACCTTATTACCGTAATGTGAAAAACTGAAAATGCTATTTAGAAGTAAGTGCTTACCATTTTTTGCTTATTATCATGTCATTTAAAATTACATAGAATTTTAAATATATGGCAATCAAATTATTGCTATTCAATTAACGCTAAATGGACTCTAAATTGTTTTGTTGCTAATTATAACGTCAACAAACCTTTTAGAGTTTTCTTAGTTTGTTTTAAAATTTTATTGTTGTCACATTAATTAAGAAAACTGCCTAGACATTTGTAAAATTAAGCTTTGTTAAGTAATTGTGAAGTATTTAAAATCATTCAATGTTTAAAATGTATCTTTTATTAGGTTTAGCTTGTGTGATTCATTTCATTTACCTAGTATACTTAATATGTTGTCATAAATTATTCAGTTTCCTGTAAATATTTTAAAATTATTTTAATAATGTTGTTAGTTGTGTGATATTTTTTAATAGACTAGCAGTATGTCCGTACTTCATACTGACCATATAATACAAGAAACCTAAAATTCAGAATTTGATGTGAAGTTTTAATATTTAGAGTCTCAATTTTTGAAATTTTATAATAATTCTAATGAAATGAAAATAGGTGATCTCTACCGTGCTGAGATAATAAACAGACAGATAGATGTACAACATACAATTTTATGTATACTGTTAATAGCAGATATACCCGACATTGCCCATGATTTAATATATGTGCAAATTCCTGCAGTATTCTAAATGACATTCCTACTCAAAACATTCTATTAAAATATTTCATTTAATTCTCCTTTCTGTGTTTTCTATACAAAATTATCTTCAAGCAGATCTGAATAAAGCATCCTCGTTTGAAAACAAATTATAAAATATATATGAAATTGGATCAATATAAACTAAAATAAAAGCGCTAAAATTGTATAAAAATGGTTATAAAATTTTGTTTTATATTGATTTCTTTATTATTTAAATCTTAAAAAATTTAATAATCGTCTGCCTAATAAACACATTTGATTTAATTGCGTTGCTAAGCATCATGATATAATTTTCTTAATAAATTTGTGGAAAATATATCATCTGCATAATTCTATTTTTATGGAAGGTTTAATTGTGGGATTTTTATTCATATCTCGACAATCCCTGGTCCTAGAAACTCGAAACATGGACTAAATTTTAAGTAGGGCTATTTCAAAGCTACCCACAGAATGTTCATGAAATTCGATGCAGCAGTTCTACCGTGATGATGAGATAGATAAACACACAGACAGATACATGTATTTTCAATTTTATTTATATAGATAAAAAAATGTCATTCTCTTTTTAAGATATTGTCAATAGTAAGAAATCGTAGCAATAAAAATGCTACACTAAAGTTATGAAAGTAAAATAATGTAAAATGGAATATTTCACACATCAAATAACATATTTTAACTGTTTGATAAGTAAGTAATTGCATATAAAAGATATAGTATCTTAATATATTGCACGTATATTTTTTATTATTTGTTATGGCATGCTGAAATTTTAGAAGAATAGGTTAGGAAGTCATTTGTGTTTAGGTTGGGCACATTTTATTTTTTATGTAGCGAGTTATTAATTATGTTATTGAAAATTGTTAAAATAACTTGGAAAAAAGCAAAGTAACTAACTTACAATTTCAAGTTACCATTGTATATTTCATTATATTATAGTTAATGTTATTTTAATAATACAAAGCTAATTTAATCTTTCTTACATTTTCACTTCAATGGAATTGTAAATGAAATATTAATACCAAAAAGTTTTATTATACAGCTTTATTAAATTTTCAAAGCCCCTGAGGTATTTCAAACTCTATAATTAAGCAAAATTGTTTACAATTTGTTAATGTCTGGTAGTAAAAAAGGGAATATAAGATGTGCTATATTAGAAAAGCTGAACTTCTACAATTTATAGTGCATAGGTTAATGAATGACATTCAACTAGTATTTTATCTTAATTCTAAATCATTTTACAATTTATAACAACAACAAAAAATGAATAAAATAAAATGAAATAAAAATAAATAAACACGTAAGCATATTAAAAGTTAAATTCTGAGTTTCTTTTTAATGATTATCTTATGATATTTAAAGATATAGTATTCAGTAATCATTTTAGTTTCTGCATACTTTATCTGTAAGTACGTATACTTTAGCTGAATGTACTGAAGAATTATTCAAATAAAATGCCTGATTAAGCAATAAATATACAGGGTTCTTTTTCAAACTTTTATTAAAACACTAACTGAATGGAATCCTTTCATCTTTGCTCCCACAGTAAATTTGAGTCATTATAAATATTTTATTTTAAGGAAATGTACAGCAATATTAAGATTTTAAATCACCCATTTTAATGAACATTATCGAAATACTTCCAAATTTCATGAATATTATTTGATTTACTGATAAATTATGATTCCTTTACATCGAACAGAGAATTAAAAGGGAAACAAATAGCAAAAGCTTCGATCGCGATCTGGAAGACCTACTCGCAGTGGGCCTACAAGCCAAGACGTCAAAAATTAGTGCTCCGGCCTCTGCTTTCGGAGGTGACGTGGGGATGCCTTTAATTTGTTGATATGCTAAGATTCCATTGAAAAGATAATTTTCTTTTATGACTATTCTAATTATATTCCTGAATTTATTGAATTCTATAGTTCTTTTTAATTCATATTCTTCGTATAAACGGTAAAAGATATTTTGTAAGTCTTCTAGATCTATAGTGTTGAAAAGTTCTTGGAAGTCATAATTCTTTAAATATAAAGGATTTTTATGATATTTTAATGAATTTATCACTTGCTGGCTATTTTTTATGATATAACTTCCTTTATTATTAATTTGTAGCAAAATAGGTTTTAAAAGCTTTAGTAACATAGAATTTGCTTTTGTGAGATACGTATTACATCCAACAGTAACCGGTCGGAAACATATAGGGCTTTTATGTAGTTTTGGAATATTTATCAAGTAGGGGTACTGTATTATTCCAGTATATTTGATACCTGTTAATAGATATAAGGCTTTAATTTTATTTGAAATTTCTTTAAGGGGAATGTTGATTTTGCAATAAAGCATATCATTCTCATATTTTGCTTTCAAGGTGTTAATGTAAAAGAACTTGCAGGTGAATGCGTAGTTGTTTGAGACTTTGTCAGTATAAGTAATTATATACCGTTCTTGAATGGTCTTAAGAAGCTGGATGTTTAATTTACATTTATCAGGAGGTTGGTAGAGTTTATTATAATAATACTTGAAGTCTCTGCATATCATATATCTCCATTGATGGAAGGTGAAATCAGGCAAACTGAATTGGATGGATTGGTTATAAATGAATTTATCAATATCTTCTTGAAAAGCTTCATAAGGATTGCCATGATATGGATTTCTATATTTTGTTCTAAGTTGGAAAGCTTTAATTAAATTGTTATCTTCTAGGACATTACAATCTCCTGTTACTATATGTCCCATTAAAGGATCTGAATAAGGATTGTTTTTACAATTGCATTCTGTTATATTTTCTTTGTGTAGATTTTTGCTTAATAAATTATAGTTAAAAACTTTTCTTCCCATAGGGATGACATATCTATACGTAGTCATGATTTTTAAGTTATTTATAGGAAGCTTATTTTGATGTTCTTTCAATATTCTGTGAAATAGTATAAGATTGAAGGTTTTGTTTTGGAACAGGATGTTAAAATAAGTTGAATAAGTGACTTGATCTTCTTCTTCGTTCTTCAATTTAATATTAAGAAAGTTGATTTCTATCCACCCAACCTCATATTGAAAGAAAATCCAGTTAAAAATAACAACGTGGTTGAGTTTTTGAATTTGAGTATCAACTTTGGACAGATCCCAATCATATTTACCATCTATGACAAAAGAAACCATTTTAAAATACCTATAAATGGAATAATACATTGGCACTCCAACCTACACATGAATATATTTCGCAATGTATTCTTGGGAGGATTGGTCAGAATTAAAAGAACTATTAAAGAAGAAAATTTACGTATTGATTTTGATCAAGTATTTATAAAGCAAGCATATATTCAAAAATATCCAGTTCCTTTTATGCTTAAAAATATCGATAATTTATACCGAAACAATTTAGCGTATGGTGTAAAGCTCAAGTCTTTTTTATATTCAATTAGGGAATGAAGGATCGCATCATGCATATGACAGGACCGCAGCACGATCATAAGATGATGTATACATTTCACCGCAGTCAGCAGCACAGATCGCTTGTACGGTAGTGAATTTACTCTCGTCCTCGGTTCATTCCTTTTTGAAGGTCTTGTGACAGTTATTATTGTCACTCCGGAGGTGGGCTTGAGCAAAAGCTGGCGACCAGGAGTGCAATGCCGCGGCATTTATGACGAGCTCGTTGAAAACTGGGGAGTGAGGTCACAACCCCTCACCGCCATCAAGTAAGCTTTTTGCAAAGCCTTCCTTCCTTTTTTCACTTTTTATCCATTCCATTTTTAATGCATTATATATATATATATATATATATATATATATATATATATATATATATATATATATATATATATATATACATAACATATATATATATATATATATATAACATACATATATATATATATATACATACATATCACCACACCTTATTTTTTCATTTATTAGAACACATTTCAATTTTAAATTCAACACCTTGCTGCAATTACAGCAATATATCGATAGAACATTCTCAAACAATTTTCAATAATTTTTCATCTCTATGTCTCATTTCCCACAATTGAAATCTTAGTATATAGAATTAACTGTAACCTATTTTGAGTAAAAATGCTTAGTCAGTATCAAGTAATCTTTGCTGTTAAGCAACACAAGGGGTAAATACATTTATATTAATATAATCTTATACCTTTTCATTACATTGTATTCTCCTATAAATACTTAGCCACACGCTGGTATATTTGATTATATTTGATTTTTATATTCGATTTCTTATATATCTGATCCAATTTATATTTTCTTCTACGTCGGGCCATGTGCATTATTTCTGTAATACAATTTATAGTAGTGTACACAAAAACGTAGATTCTGCATTAACGAAGCATGTATGGCTCTTGATGACATACATGGTTTCGGAAATGCTTTTCACTTTATTCAATTTAAAAAAAAAAATTTTGGAGGGGGGGGGGGTTGCTAAAAAAGGCCTAGCTCATCGTGTAAAACAATGTTTCTGTTTCACAACATTTCATCTTATACACATTTCTTGCATTTACACCATATATGTTTATGCTGGGAACAAGGGGATTAGTACCTTAAGTACCTACATTACATATATGATTTTTTATATAAAAATACTTTCATCTTCATGTGCAGTTACAAAACATTTTTTCACCTTTCTTTACCACATGTCATTCTTATTCCATTCCTTAACTTATATATGGAATAGGGAAAAAGGGGTATTTTATACCAATTTAGTACCTGTTTTATTTATAATACTTTCTTATCATGCTTTTTAAAAATATTCTACAGCTTGTCGTATAGTCTTTTTGATGTCATATTTACATTTCAGTCCATATTCCTTTCACTTTTGCTATACAAAACATTTTCTATTAATGATCAATCTCGGGTATTTATAATACAAGTAAAAAATAACTTCTTCAATTATATATATATATATATATATATATATATATGTGCATATATATATATATATATTTATATATATATATATATATTTATATATATATATATACATATATATATACATATATATATATATATATATATATATATATACGTATATATATATATATATATATATATATATATATATATATATATATATATATACAGGGTGTCCCAAATTAAACTACACATTTCCGAGAGGGCTACAGCAAAAACTATTCATCAGAAAGTCCAGAAATTTGATGAGTGTCGTAAGAAGATAATGGAAATTTTTTCAAGAGCAAAAAAGTTAGTTAAAAAAAACTACCAGTAGAGGGCGTACAATATCTTTATACAGAATATATAACATAAACTACACAATGTGTCAGTCTAATGAGGACAAGACATGTTCAATATTATGGCTATCATTGTCTACTACCATCTGGAATCGTAACACAACATGTTCAATGATTGATTGCAGTGTATGAGTCGGAATGTTACACTTATGGCGTGCTATGCTGTCTTTAAGATAGGAAAGAGATCTTATGGCATCACGGTAGACTAAGTCTTTGAAATATCCCCAGAGCCAAAAATTGCATGGATTCAAATCTGGGGATATTGCAGGCCATACCGTAGGAAAGTGACGGATGATGATTCTGTCATCAGAAAAGTGGATCCTGAGCACTTATTCTACTCAAGTGGCTATGTGTACACTGCACTATTGTTTACATTGTATTTTGCATAAACACAGTTTTAACACATTGATGTGCCTGCAGAACAGGAATGATGGAATTCTTCAATAAGAATGGGTAACGTTGCTGGGTAACAGAACACGTTACAGGACCTGCGGGTCTGAGCTCTTGAAATGAGATCTTGGTATGAGTTCTTGAAAAAATGGTCCCAAAATGAATGTGGCAGTAAAATCACGCCATACCATTACCTTAGAAGAGTATAACAAAACTTGTAGACACTCATGTGGGCCAAAAAATCCCACCAATAGCGACCTCTATTGGTGCTGGTGGTATTTGAAACTAACCTTTTTTTGTTCTAGAAAAAATTTCTATCAACTCCTTCCGACACTCCTCAGATTTCATGACTTTCTGATGAATAGCTTTTGCTGTAATCCTCTTGGAAATTTGTAGTTTAATTTGGGACACCCTGTATATATTCCGGCCACACATTAAGATGGCATAAGCCCTAGGGTTGGTCGTGTGACCTGAACCTTCAACCCTGTATATATGTATGTATATTTAAGTACTACACATTTTCTGTGATTAACATTTTCAAATATTTAAAATTTCTTAGCACAATACACCTGAACAATTAAAACCCAAACCTAGCTGGAATGGGAGGAAATATCTTTTATAAAAAGAAAGGGGTCTATCATTTCAGAAACATAAATGCTGATTTTCTATTAAACATCTCTATCTCATGTAAGTGACATTATGTTATAAATTCTAAGCAAAGGCTGCAGTATAAGTTGTATAGTAAATACCAAATTACTCTTTAAATGATAAAATACTTTGTCATAATCATATTTGAGCAAATTATATTTATAGTATGTGAATGATATTATTTCCATATGCACTAATATTCTCTTTCATCCTGTGTTACATAGGAATCTAAGCAACTGGATTGAAAACCAGCTCAAATTTAATTTAGAGTTACATCAAATAAATAATGATTGAAACGTTGGCGTTACGGGGTATATATTTTTATATATAAAATATTACAAACTAATATAATATATATATATATAAAATAAATATAAATATTTTATGTATTTCTTAAATCTTTTATATATTTTTATAATTTCTCAAATTTTGTATGTCGGGGGGATGATAGATTCCTGAGGTGACATGGCCCAAATCTAAGCTTTAATGCAAAACTGTCCAAATAGGGGCACACAAACAAGGATAATGGTTAGATAATATATTTTAAATTAATTAAATTACTAACATTTATTTTAAAATGAACAAATATTAATACTTTTTGAAATATATAACTGTATAAAATGTGCTGCACAGATATTACTAAAATGATTTTCAATGGCAGTAAAAGAATTTGGATCGAAATTTTTTCTCTATTTGATAGAAGTTAAACAGCGTTATAAAGAGTAAAATATATAATGATAAAAATATAAAGATGTGTGTATGTTACGATATTTTTTCCTCTTTGGAGATGGATCATTAATTCCAGGATCTGTCTTAAAGTATATGTTGTACAACACAAGCAAGCAACCCATAAATCGGGGAGGGGGGGGGGATTCTCAGCCAAAGATTTTTAACATTTTTAAACATAGCTCTTCAGTAATTTTGCTGAAAAAAATTGAATTAAAACTGCAAATTCAGTGTTATTTCAAATAATTATTCGTGTTATTTTGTGCATATAAACTCATTTTTATGAATTATGAAAGAAATAAAAAAATAAATATGAGTCTGTAGGGAAAGTCATGTGCTGCCCACATCAGATTTTTCCTCTTTGGAGATGACTAGTTAATCCATGCGCATAAAACGCGTTATGCATTTCTCACTAAATAAAAGAGTTTAAGTTTCAAGAAAAGTATTACAACCCGAACTCTTCAATTTTAATAAAACATTTTCGGCCATTATGTAATAAATAATTTTAATCATTATGAAGAAAACAATTCCACCAAATCTCAACACTTACACTGTTCTTATATATATAAAGCTCTATATAGTTCTGCACAAATCATTTTCGTACTGCAGAAATTGTGCATTAATTCGCACTAAAGGCGCCTGTCATTGAATGTAACTAATGGACTCGTCCAAAATCACGTGACCCAATTGCCTTCTTATTGGAGTCAAACTGTACGTTTATTCTAAAGCATACAATCAAAATTGCACATATCACAAGAAAAACTCAATAGAATACTTTATATTATAATACAAGTGATTTCTAAAGCCATGTGAAACAACAAATAAATAGTCCATTATACATGCAATATATGACGATACTGCATTTTTACATTCAATTAATTTGTCATACTTTTCAAAAACAATTACTACCCCAGCTGATCTCCAGGATGCAGATATCTTTTAAGATTTCTAGCCAAAAAAAAAAACACTTGGAAAGTTCACTAAGATATAATAATCAGCATAACTTATCAAGTGCTCATTTAACCTTTTTGTGACATAAATGACATATAAACACTTTTTAGAAGTATTACGTAAAATAAAAATGCAATAATGCACGTATATATGAAGCATAGATAACAAAAATAAGGTAAACAAGTTTTAAAAGTCAACGCATAACCAAGAGTGTGATACGTATTAGGCTAAGAAAGAGATGATATTTTGAAGAAAAAGTACTTGAAATCGATTTAAAACAATTTTCAAATGTTGTCATATTAATAATTGAGGTGTAAGATCATCATAATATGTAATTAAATGAAAAAACTTACTTTAATTCTCTCTGAAAAAGCTTAATATTCATAGTAAGTAATGCATTTTCAATGGTGACGAGAGCCATCTTAGATCACGTGACTTTCTCGCCGCAATTTCAACCCGGAGCCTGTCTTTCTAGTCAGCCTGAAATTGGGAGAAACATGAAGCTCCGCCCTTACTAGCGATCTCTCCATTCACAGTGTAAAAGCTCCATAGTCTGTATCGATGAACCGTTCGTGTCTAAGAATCGTTCATTTAATCAATCATTCCTTTCGCATTGTTTACTTTGGTATTACTGCTCACACAAATTTATATATTTCTTGCTATTATAGATAACTTTTGTAATATATAAAAATCTGTGACAATGGATAACGAAGAAGATCAAAAGGGTTACAGATGGGAAACTGAGTATGAAAAAACTTGGGAAGCAATTCGAGAAGACGAGCATGGTTTACTCACGTCCAGCTTGGAAGAAATCGTCCATAAGTCAAGAAGAAAGCGGATGTTAGAAAAGAAAAATCTAAAACTTGGTATGATGCGTCATCTGTATTTGATCATCGATATGTCGGATGCTATGCAGGAACCAGATCTTAAACCAACTCGGCAGATCTGCACATTAAAAATGCTGGAAACCTTTGTTGGCGAATACTTTGATCAAAATCCTATAAGTCAACTTGGTATTATAGTAACAAAAAATAAAAGAGCTGAAAAATTAACTGAATTAGCTGGAAATCCAAAACAGCACATCTCCATCTTACAAAGTACAGCAAAAGAGTCATGTGCAGGTGAACCCTCTCTACAAAATGCTCTGGAACTAGCTACCCAAACATTGCGTTTTATGCCTACTCATACAAGTCGAGAAATACTTATCATTTTTGGTAGTCTAACTACATGCGATCCTAGTGACATCAACGAAACTATTGATAATCTTGTATCACATAATATTAGGTGTTCTATTATTGGTTTAGCTGCAGAATTGAGAGTGTGCCGGAAAATAACTACGGAAACTCATGGAACATATAATGTGGTTATTGATGATTCCCATTTACATGAATTGTTATATGATCAAGTATCCCCTCCTCCAGCGACTAGTAGCACAGAATCTTCACTGATTCGAATGGGTTTCCCATTTCACCAAAGTAAAAGTGAAGGAAAGCCTTCAATGTGTATGTGTCATATTGATAGCAAAATCCCCCATGAAGGATTTGGTACTGAGGGTTATTATTGCCCACAATGTAATGGTAAATATTGTGAACTTCCAGTTGAGTGTAAAGCCTGTGGACTAACTTTAGTTTCTGCTCCTCATTTGGCTAGATCATTTCATCATTTGTTTCCTCTTGATTGCTTCAATGAAGTATCTATTGCATCAATTGAATCTGATTCTAAAAAATATTGTTATAGTTGTTTAACAACTTTTAAGGACCAAACTGTATACCAGTGTGATGTGTGTAAAAACATGTTTTGTTTGGAATGTGATCTTTTCATTCATGATACCTTACATACTTGTCCTGGTTGTTCAAGTTCTAGGAAACAAGAATAATTAGATGTTTCCCATTTGAGTGTGGATTGTTGAATAAATTATTAATAAATTGAAATTTTTATACAATATGCAATTTCCATCTAACATTATGATAAAGTAATTAAATTTTTTCTATATAACTTATTTAAACTTCTGAATTTTATGTTTAAAAATAATTTTTGTTTCGAATCAAGTACTTTTAAAAATAGAGCAGATTTTTATTATTTTGACTTCAGATAAGTCAAATTACTGGATATATTAAAGAATTTTCAGAAGTCCTGGTGTTTTGCTATTGAATTCAAATTTACCCTGTTTTTTCAAAAGTTTTTGGGCACAAATTTTCTGCTACGTAATTACTTATAATTTAGATTATCATTCAGGCCTGTTTAAAAGAATTCAGATGATAATGAATATTTAAATTACATCAAAATGACCACTGTCTATCAGATATTTCATGCTGTTAAAGTTTCTGATTCTGTGTTGTATTGAATTCCATAAATAATTAATAGAAACTTACAAACAACCTCGAAAAGACATTACTATCTATATATATGATTGCCAAGTATCTGTCATGCTCTTTTTATATACTTCCTGAATAGATACAGACTTGCAATCTGGAAAACGGGTCAATTGTTTGATAAAAAATGAAATTTTTAAAAAATGTTCTGTAGAGGAGATGTGTCTCGCCAACACGTTTGGAAAGTGAAATGATAGAAAAGCATGCTTTGTGATGAGATAGAGAAGGGCGCGATTTCGTCTAATAGCAAGTAGCAAATTGCTAGTTAAAAAAATTGGTAAAAACCGAGAATAGACCCCCACTTTTTTTCTAAGTACAAAATTATGAAGTTGGTGCATTTCTCCGTGTTTTGAAATTGACTCCTCCCAACTGAAGTGACGTATATTCCCGTGTTTTAAAATAGGCTCCTCCTACCAAAGTGACATCATATTATTCAGTTTTATGAACTGGAATTTTGATAAATGATAGTATAATTCATTTTGAATAAAAGTGAATGATACTCATAAAAATATTACAAAATACGATTTTTGTGCATTTTAAAAATATTGCGTAATGGCAGAATAATAAAATTGTAGAAACCATATGGAAACACTTGATACTTAAAATATTTTTTGAATTTAAATCAATATCAAAAACTTATAACTCGAAACATCGAAAATTAAAAAATCAAAGACAATACTTTAACAAAATTTAAGAAAAAACAATACTTAGAAAAAAGATTATACTTTAGCTAAATTTAAGAAAAAACAGAACTTGGAAAAAAGATTGTACTTTAACAAAATTTTAAAAAAACAGAACTTAGAAAAAAGATTGTACTTTAACAAAATTTAAGAAAAAACAGAACTTAGAAAAAAGATTGTACTTTAACTAAAATTAAGAAAAAACAGAACTTAGAAAAAAGATTGTACTTTAACGAAATTTTAAAAAAATCAATACTTAGGAGAACCATTTTAAAAACACGGGAAAATACAAAAGACAATTTCAAAACATGGGACGAATAAATAAAAGAACTAACCTTTATGTACTGGATATCCATATTTTTAATTACATCCACACCGGAACACGTTTTCTTGAACATACACGTACATTCAACACCGGAACCTGCATATCTACGGAAAATTTGCGTAAAATGTTAATGTCCATGAATTACGAGGAATTTTTTAAATATTTAATCCAAAAAGTTTGTACGTGTTCAAATCTTTGCAAATCGATCGAAAAAGATCTGTAAAAACAAGAGTCAATGAATTCGATCGAAAAAGGTCTGATGAAATACACAGAAGACTATTGAAATACTTACTGCCTATTAAGATGCAGATTCCCAAACAGTCGCACGCTGATTGGATGTCCGTTGGTGACCAGAAGTCATTGGCTACCAGATTGGCGAAGTATATGAAATGAAATTGTAACCCGAAGAATCGCTCCAACTTGGTGCTGGATCGTACTTTGAAAAATGAGTAGGGGTCTATTCTCAGGATCAAGCAAAAAATTAAATGCTAGTAACAGAAATGTGTGGTAGCATAACCTTTTCTGATTTATTTGCATCCTCTCTACCTCCCTACAAAATCGATTTTCTTATATTACTTTCCTAGGGTTCCCATTAGAAATATGAAAATTTCACACAATAGAAATTGCTGTGCATGTTTTTACACTATAAAAAGGAGGATTGTATTTCCCTCTGTTTAAATTGCTTGAAGTATCAAACTCTCCTTCCATTTCCCCTTTGAGTCCAGTGATTGCAGACCACGACAAAAATTTATGACTTGCCTTTGATTTTCATCACTGTTCCCTTTTCTTTCATCCTTCTTTCTTGAATCACCCTACATTGTCAGATAATTGAATTCAGAGAAGTTAATTGATCTTGACCCCATTTATCTCCCAAGAGGAATGTGTTGGAATCTCTCATTGTGGGCACACACATTTTTACTCGAGTGCCTATCTGCAATGGCATTGTAAAGCAAAATATAATTACATTTGTAGCAGACAATCCTATCTGCAGTTTTAATGTCTCTGACGGAGACAAGATTGGAGCTATAAATAGTTCGAAAGTAAGAAATTGTTCAATTTTTCCCCCCCAATATTTACTTCTTAGGGGTGCCACACGTCAAAATGTTCTATATGCTGAATAAAGGAAAAATGTTGTTTTATTTTAAATGAGATATAAACTTGAAATTTGGTACACAAGTCATTTATAAGATTAAACATTAAGTTTTTCAAAAACATTCTGTAGAAGGGGGGGAGGGGGGTCAACACCAAAATGTTCAGAAGGGAAAATAGATAAAGACTTGAAATTGGATACACAGGTCAATCAATCGACAAAACTTGTTCATTTAATGGGTGCTTCATATCAAAATGTTCCAAATGTGAAATGATAGTAAAACGGACTTTGCAATGAGATAAAAACTTTAAAATTGGTGCAAGGAGAGATTGCTAGATAGGAATTAAGTGTATAATTTTAATTTTCTAATATTTGCTAAATTAGTTTTGCTGCACACTTAAATGTTTAATTGACTGAAAGGTGAAATGAAATTTAATTTTTTGAAAATTTAATTGAAAGAAGAAATGCCTGTCTGAAGTGATACAGATAAATATGGTGCATGGGTGACAATTTTGAAAAGTACTACTGGAAAAATCAAATTATTCAAAAATTTTCGTTATTCGGGAGTTGCTTATTGTGAGACCAATGATTTTCAACTAGTATTCGGCTAATAATATGCAATTTATAGTAAAACATTAAAGATTTGTGTCACTAAACATAAAAGTTCTTCAATGGTAAGTTTATGTTCCTATAATACTAAACATCTTGTGATAAAATATTTCTTTCTTATTGTAATCTTAAGATTGAATATATTTTCTTATAAAACAAGATTTATAATTGAGGATTACATTTTTAAACTGTTTAGTATAATTTTTTAATGAGTGTCATTTACATATCATTTTCATTTTATTGGTTAGTAAAGAGCTTAAAGATTATTCTTCAATATCAAACTTCAGTTATATTGATTTTGTTTTTATTGGTTGAACTAAAATGTATAGAAAGTTTACTGTATCTACTATAATTCTTTGAATGAGTTTCTCTAAAGAGATGTATATGGAAAAGATTATGAGTGAAAGTTCAGATATTTTGTAATTACAGCCATCTTCATTCATTTTAGTGTTTAATCTTCTGTAATGCTTCTCTTTTTTCCTTCTGTAATGCCTCTTGTCTTTTTTTTAAGCTCAATTATTATTTTTTCCCATCTAAAAGCGCAGTAAATATCGATAAAAATTCAATAAAATTACTTTATCATTTCAGAATTTTAAAGGTGAAAGAATAAGATTGCATCTAAAAAATGTTTTAACTATCAGTTGTTTTTTAAATTAACAGATACTTTTTATTAACTTTTCCAATCACATCATTTCACCAATGAACTTAAACTCTTGGTTTATACACATCATGGTTCTATAATTAAATAAATGACACTCCTTATGCTGGGAAATTCCAAAATGAAAATCAACTCTTTGGTAGACCAGGTTTGAAACATAATTTAGCAGTTAAGACATTAGCAATTTGACACGAAAACTGGTTTTTGGCGTGACAATGGTTTAAGTCTAATTTTAATGATCAAAACAAAGCAAAAAGACAGGTAAAAAGCATTTCATTTAAAATTAGAGGATGCTACATATTGTATTATCAATATCTAGATATGATTACTAGCAAAAATCGGGTTTTGAATGGAATCGTACATATGAAGTATGAAGTGCGTAAGCTATGAAAGATTTCAAATTAAAACTTAATTTAACAAATAATTATTAGCTCAGTCAGGAAATCGAAAATTTTCCACTTTCTTTTTTTCTGTTTTGCTCTTTAATTAATTTGAAAATTGATATTCTCTTTTCAAATTGTTTTGTGAGAAGCAAGTAGCTTTACAAATAGTCTTTTACCATTGAGTTTTCTAATTTTGAAAAGAAGAAAGGAGGAGAAGGATGACTGTGTGTATGCCTTTTTTTTTTTTTTTTTTTTTTTAAAAAAAGAAAAAGAATGAATGAGAACCAAAAGAGTACACATGACATTTTACTCATTTTTAGAAAAAAAAAAGTACATTTTTAAGAAGCCTATTCTTTCAGTATTAAGTTATCTAAAAGTTAAATAAATGTTAAAAATACGGAATGTTTTTTATAGTTCTGTTGAAGGAAAATACTTTAACACCACTAAATATATACGCTTAACTCATCCTGAAAATTATTTCTTTCTCACAATTTACACATTCACTTACAAGCAGGTATTTTTAAATAATTTTTAATATTTTATAAAATAATTTATTTTTATAAAGTGTTTATAATTATGAGGATTTTATTTTTGTGGTATAATATTTTTATGTATTTAATAATTTATTTTTCATACATAAACTGAATAATTTATTTTTTATTTTTATTATTTTTTAAGAAAGTGGTAGAAAAGTTTACTTTTATATTATTAGGTATCATAAAAAGGGGTAATATATTATTTAATAATGTATTTTTCAATTATAGTCAGTTTTCATTTTTTCTAATAATATTATATTTAATAATTTAGTTTTTATACCTATAGGTAATAAACAGTAAATTATTTATGATTCAGATTAGGTTTAACAATTTTAAATTGCTTTTCATATTATTCCTTTTGTACAATGTTTTAAATTTGTAAATGTGCAGAAAAAAAATCATATTATAGATAACAGAATTTATTTTTATAACTTTTCAAAAGTACGGGTATATTATTTAAGGAAGTTATTAAATTGTAGCTGCTAACTGCAGAAGAGTTATAAGAAAATTTAATGCATCGAATTTTTCATGTATTTCTAAATTTAAACCTTTTTTTAACCTTGTTGTGTAATATATGTTTGACTGTAGCTGTAATATAAGAATAAATGTTTTTAAAAGTCATTGAACATGTTATTCCAGCTGAATTGTAATATTGAAAATAATTTCAAAACTTTCTGTTGCAGAAAATTTTCCAAAAAATCCACATCTCTAATTAGAAGTATAAAAAATTACTTTCAATATTTGAGAATCCTAATACAAAAGAGCATATCATTTTTTAAAATTTAAATAATAAATAAATTAAACAAAGTAAAATGCAGGAAAACAATGAAATCAAAGTTAAAGTAGCACACTTAAATCGCAAAACCATATTTAATATAGCTACAGGAGCACATTTAAATCATAATACATACAAGTGCACATACTTTAATTAGCTGTTTAAAAGTTGTTATTTTCTTGTTATTTGTATGAAGCTTAGTGAACATACATGGTTTAAAAGTAGGCATTTCACCCTGTTACAGTTCATTTTAATTATTGAAATTGTAATTCTGCACATTTGTATGCAAATTTTCATCTGCTTACCTATTGTAATTTTCGAGAAAAACAAGGCCAAAATTAGAAAACATTCCTCCAATAGAAGTTGAACTGGCAGCCTGATACAAGCATTATTTCAAGTTCTGCTAATTCGCTGGAATATATTTCTGAAAATTTTCACACTTTGATATAATTATTTTTAATTTTGGATTTGTTTATTCTTTCCGCCATGAAATAGGCTTACGTTTCCACTGACATTAAAGTAAGTAGCAGGGAACAGGATTCTTGGGCGTCAAATGCTATTAAAACTGTTAAACAATCAGTTTTGAATTTCTGAACTTATTTCCTAATGAGTTACCTTTGTTTAGTTTATAAATTCAATTAATGCAAGGTTAATATGCTCATTGAATGTTAGGTTTTTGACATGTGGTTAAAACTATGGATAAAACTGTCACATGTCAAAAACTTGCCAACCCTGGTTAACTTTCATTAATATTTAGTACATTATTTAATATTGCTGAATGATTGGTGCAGGTAAATCCTAAAATAGGAGAAACTCAAGTGTACCTATTCTTCAATCAAATAAAAAATATAAAATGTTCAACTTATGGCTTTCTCTAAAAATTATGATTTAATGAGAAAACAGTACAAAAAAACGGACTCATCTCAAATCTGTGCATTTATTATAATTGTTAGTGATTAAAATAAGCATACCAAATTTATTAGAAATTGCTTGTTCCCATTTCGTAATATATTGTTCTCCCTGTGGAGAAATTTGTCTCAAGTACTACTGACAATAACTCCTCAGCAAGTGTCAATTCATTTCTAATTAAATGTTCAGTAAAATTCCTATAATCCGGTATTATAATTCCAAATATATTTGGGGTTATAGTGGTGCCAGATTATTGAATGCCAAATTAAAGAAGTAAAAAATAGGGAAAATTATTTTAAATTTAAATAATGGACAATAAATATGATATTTATTTGCTTAAAACATGAAACAGTTTAGATTAAACTGTACAGTTTGTGTTAATGTATAAAAACATTTAAATTAATTTTAAAATTATAAGTAGATAATTAAGAGAAATATGCATAATAAAATCCTGTAGTCTATTATAGTAAATGCATCTCATTACAGCGAATGGAATCAAATGCTGTTCGAGAGGTGTGTTGGACTATCAGATATGTATTGAATTAATGGAAGTTTACTATACATAGAATATTTACACATTTTATAATACTAAGAAATTTTTATAATTTCTTTTTTCCTTTTAGATTAAAAGCTTGCAATAGTTTGAGAATGACAGATGTTAACATCCAATAAATGTTGCCATTCGTATTAAAATGGTTATTTTTGAACAACTACTTTTCATTTTTTTTACATTTAAAAATATTAATGTATTTTTGTCTAGTAAATAAAATGCAATTGATCTTTTAGGCTTATCTATTAATTTAAATGATTGACTCAATTTTTATTTAAATCAAACAATTTGTTCACAAAATGTCTAGTCTGCAGATGTCATTCCAGTAGTGATTTATGTTCAGGGGTGCTCGAAGCAAGGCTGTAGATTTGGTACATCAAACCTTCGACCCTGATTTATCTTTTTTTTTCATACTGTCTCAGTCCTTTTCTTTCCTCCTACGAATTTTTATTTAATTTTTTCTACTTTTTGTTTGGTAGCTATTTCTTTCCTGTGTTGTATGGTGTAGCTATTTGTTGGCAAACACCTTTTTGTCTATGGTGATATGTTTGCTCTGCATTTTTATGAAGAAGAAGGCCACTTTTTGCCTTTAAAATAGGTTTACACTTTCAATCAACTACATGAGCAGTCGATTCAAAATCGGTAGTGGGATCTATACTTGTCAGTTTCATTCCCTGGGGTTGCTATATGAAAATATGATATGTCGAACCCATTACTTTCTTTATAGATTAAAATATTTTGATATTTTGATATTGTGAAAAAACAGTAACACGAAATATAGCTTCCTTAGAACTAGATCAAGCTGAAAATCAATAAAATTTGGTTACAGATTAAAATAAGCATAACAAACTTCACTTGATTTGCGTAATTTTTTTTATTACACTCTCCTTGTGGAAAGTCAAATTTATGATAGCTCAAGAGCAGCTCGTAATAACTATTAAACTATGTGTTTAATTAATTCTGTTCTTATAAAGCACTCACTCTTTTGATAATAGTGATATAGTGAACATATTATTCTTTTGATAATAGTGATATAGTGAACATATTATTCTATTAAATATAGTGAACATATTATTCTTTTAATAATAGTGAACATATTACTTTGATAGTAGTGAACATATTATTCTTTCAGCCGACGTGGTTGTCGAGTGGTCAAGGCAAGCGTTTCCGTAGCATATGCTCGACCGCCACGTTGTGGGTTCGAGTTCCACGTAAGGCATGGATGTTTGTGTTGTGGGCGCAATGTGATCCGCCCCCTCTGGTGCGCCTGGGGCAATGTCAATGGACGGCTAAATGGTTCACACTCTGGCCGCTGTAATAAAGGCGAATGACGAAGGTCAAAGTGCCTGGCCATTTGAAAAAATATATATATATATATTATTCTTTCATGATTTTCCCCATTTAATATGTTATATTTCGAAAAGGTCATATATTATCTCTGCAATAACGTGTAATATCTCGAAAAAAGTATATATTATCGCAACCCGCAATATTTCGAAAGGGGCGTAAATTACCGTTCTGTACCATTCGCTCTTAAATTAAAAAAAATCTGATGTTGGCAACACATGACTTTCCTTATATAATGCAATGAATTTACTACTTTTACAGTTAAAAAAATGTTATTCTTATAGTAGATACTTATATTCTTTCCAAGATATTGAATTTTCTTCAATTAGTCGTCATTTTCATGGATTTAGCGTCATTTCTATCCATTTGACGAGATTTTTGTTAATTTGACAACAATTAAAAATGTCGCCAAGTTGGCGATATTCCGCCAAATTCGTCGCCAAAATCTCGCCAAGCGTTATGGGCGGAGAAATAAGTTATTCTTACAGCAGATAAATGACTATTGGGTTCAAATACAAAAGTATTACTCAAAGTATCTTTTTTCATGAATGCAACGAGCTAGATCCACGAGAATGATGTCACCAAATTTATCGCATAGTATTACATATGAATAGTGAATATGTTTCTTAATAGGAAATATTTCTTTTTTATTTTATATGACTTTTTGATAATTTTTTTTAAAATGTACAATATCTCGAGAACGGTTCATGTTAACGTTCTAAAATTTATGCCAATCGTTTTCTAATGAAAAATTACGTAAGAAATGTCTATTTACCTAATTTTATTAGAGGTTCTGATTTTTTGACGATTTTTTCAAAATTTCAGTCGAAAATTTAGATGGGTTCTGAACATTCGATTGCGTATAAAAACAATAGGCTTCCAGTGTTTACGGATTGTGAATTTTGTACCAAAGTTCATTCAAATCGGTCCATTCGTTCGTCAGTTATCGTCTCCACAGACTCACTGACACACACACACACACATATACTTTCACGCACACACAGACATTACTTCAAAAATGTTCGATTCGTGATCAGGGATGCTTGAAACGTGCTCTCCCGTCGAAAACTCGAATTCGAATTTTCGACCCCGTCACAATACTTTCCTTATACATTATGTATATAAGGAAAGTAAAAAAAATGATACATGTAATACAGCAAGGCCAACGGCCGTACCGTGCTGAAAACACCGGTTCTCGTTAGATCACCGAAGTCAAGCAGCATCGGGCGCGGTTAGTACTTGGTGGGTGACCACCTCGGAACGCCGCGTGCTGTTGGCCATCTCGGGTGCGGTATCCCCGTGGTTTGCGCGCTAGATTTGCACGCTGCCACATATGCCGCCGTGTTCATGCGGAGTACGATCACGTTAAACATGTGGGTCTGTAAGTCCTTCCGAGAGGTTGGTGGTAGGGGAAGGAGGGTACGGTCCCTGTGGATGCCTCCCCCACTGGGTTCCGGTCTAAATTGGGTGGCACTTCCCGGCCGTCCATACAAGTTACCTTACACCTTTCTGGTAGGTCGGACGGTCTGGGTCATCAACATCAACATGTAATACAGCTATTTGAGCATAAAATTGTAACATCTTTATTATTATTATTTTCAATTTACGAGAAATTGAAAACTTTTTCTTTTCTGCTCTTCGCAAAAATCGATAGGCCTTTGATATTTATCGATTGAAATAATCGTACTAAATTTCATACAATTTACTCAACGTATATTATCGCAATTGTCTCACTTTCAAAATTTTAATAAATAATGAATAAAAAACAAGGTTTTCAATGTCCTCCCCATCCCATCAATGGCGCATGGAAAAATATAAAATAAATTTTAATCGCGCCAAATTGAGGATGTAAGCAAATTCAATTCAAAACAATATACATCTTATCCAAAATCGACATTATGCAAAATTGTCAAAAGAAAATGAGTGGTGTAGGCAGATAAAATAGTTTTGATAATATTGAATAATATCAATTCTAGATAAGTGTAAAATGTGTATTGTTTTAAATTGAATCTGTTTACACCTTCATTTTCCTTCAATAATTTTGCGTAATATCCATTTTGGATAATGATAAGTAAGATTTATATTTATTGAATCTACCCTACACTTTCAATTTCGTGAGTGATTAAAATTTAGTGTTGTGTAGAGGGAGGGGGGGGGGCATTGAAACGTTTTTATTTTTTTCACAATTTATTTATTTTTTCATTTTTTGACGCAATTTCAAACCTATATAGTATTGTCCATGGATCAATTCGTTAGAACTAAGAGAACATATCATCTGAAGATACCGAATAGTAAGTAATTCGCAGTAAAAAAAATGCATGAAAAGGGGGATAAAAACATAGTCGTGATATACGTAAACCACGTAACGGGATAACTTGAAAATTTGATAGATGAAAATTTTCGGCGAGATGTCATTCTGCTCTCTACGTGTACTCCGGGCAGAGAGCAAAATAGGGTCCTCTAAAAATAAAAGCATTTAAGAAAATGCTTTTATTTTGGGAGGATTAAATTTCAAAAATTTTAGTTTTGGTCCCCAAAAATAAAAGCATTTAAGAAAATGCTTTTATTTTTAGAAATCATTTTCATAAGTAAATATATATATATATATATATATATATATATATATATATATATATATATATATATATATATATATATATATATATATATATATATATATATATTAGAATTTGTTCTAGTAATTTTCATAAACTGCAAGTCTCACTTCAATTTGTCCTATGATAATTCTAGTTTCCGTTTATAATATTTGCTTGGAGAAAATATTTTTTAAGTATTTGTTTGGAGTTTCAAATCTTTGCGTGCTCTGGGGACAGAGGATGAGCCCATGAAAGGTAACGTATGCAAATGACGTATTGACATGAAGACTCCAAGACAACTAAATTTCCTCTTTAGTAGCCTTGTACGACTCGTTTGAATAAAGAGAACAATTAATCTGAAATCCTTAATTCATTTATATAGAACATATTTGTTATAATAAAATTAGAACATCTAAAGCTATTTTTCACACAAACGGGGGGACCCGAAATGGATAAATCCCAATAGCAGATATTGTGTCAATGTGCAGAATTCCCCCCCCCCCCCCCCGCAAATGTCAACGGTTACCTCTACACATATTGTGTATGCTATATATTCTGCAAAATCTGACATTCAATTATATTAAGCATGAACTTTCGAAGGTCTGTATATTCCACATAAAGTTAGAACACTTAATGTGCTTAGAATTGGTCACAATTTTGTTAGGACAGAATTTGCAAAACAACGGGAGATCGGTAGTGTCACCAAGGGGGGAGGGGAAACCCCCCAGAAACTCATCGAACCCGATGAGTTATCCCATATTGTTCCGTCGTTTCGATGAAATAATATTTGCGGAAATGGAAAACAAAATATTTTGTAAACCCCCTTCCCAATTTTTTCTGCCGATGCTACTGGCTGATCTCATAAGCTACAAATCAACAAAGTTTAAACCACTTGAGTCCGTAACTACTCATACCACTGATTAGAGGTGGTTCGGGCGTTTATTTTAGGAAGAACCGAATTTCAGATGTTTAGCATCTAATTTAAATTTTGGTTATTTTTGATGACTTTTTAAAAATATGTATTAAAAACAAAGGTGGTATAAATAGTCAAAATCAGAGTTTAATTCTGAATATTTTACATTTTTGTGGCATTTCAAAGATAGATGCATGAGGCGTGCCTCTGCCACTGCAACACATGTACTCAACCAGCAGATAAAATTAAGTTGTGAGGTACGTATAAAAAATTCTTTACTTGGCATGAGAGTGGTTTAACCGTAGTGTATAACTTTCTAATATTTCCTTGAAGAAAGCAGATGTAGAAAAATTAAGTAACTAATTAAGTTGTTTAGAGAGCGTTTTGAGTCTTCTTTCTCAGGTCCAAAACAGTGCACTTATCATAATCGCTAAGAAACAAGCTGTTTTTTAATGTTTGTTAAGCTGATGTTACTACCTGTGGTTACAAGCATCTGTTGTTAGTGCAAGTTGTTTCTTAGTGGTCGTTAAGCATGCACTGTTTTTAACCTAATGAAGAGAACCCAAAACGCCCTCGAAGCAATTGTAATTATCCAATTTTTCTATGCCTGCTTTCTTCACGGAAGTACTAAAAATTTATAGTCTCACGAGCAGCAGTTTTATTTACTGTAACTGTACCGTAGTGGTTAATAAACTACATATAAAACAGAAGACCCTGTTACGGTTGATTGAGTTTTATGAACAAAAATAAAGTCTTAATGTTTTACATCGTATGTATTACATATTAAATGCTTTTGCATTGGTTAGACAATTAGCAACTATTTTTATTCTATCCATAGGTATCATATCACTAGTCCAGTCTATGCTCTTCGCTGAAAGCCTATTTCGAGCACCCATTCTTTCGGGACGTTCATTCTCAGAAAAAGGCTCGCTGATATTAATTGTATTTCTGCTCCACTTCCCTCTGAGTGACAAGAACATCGATTTGGGCAGTTGGCGCTCTTAAGTGATTTGTCGAAATTTTGAATTCAAGGAGTGACGTTCCAAAATAAACGGATTGACGCAAGTTTACGTCGGAAATTACAACATCGTAAATTTGGTGCTAAGTTGTTTCCATCTTTCCTGTAACTTTAAGAGTTTCAAAAGGTTTAATAATCTATCAGTCAACAGAGAATAAGTTATGAAAGGCTTCCGATGATAACTGTCGCCGGTTCTCCTCAAATTCTTTCTGGAGATTATAAATAGCTACGGTGCTATTATAGTTCCGATTCTTTTAGGAAGTCACTGTGTATGTTGGAATTATAAAGTAGTTCCTGGTGGTGGCGTAGCAAGAGATGCCCATATGCAGAAGACGGACACTACTTAAGTAGGTGGATCCGGACTCCTAATGCATTTTATTTTTTGGGAGGAGAAGACATCTGTAACCCAAGAAACACGGCCTACCCGAAGGTGTAAGGCAACAAATTGTGTGACCGGAAAGGAACGCCCAGCAAGAAAACAGCCAAAGCCGACACGAACCAACCAGCCACGGGCACCACCACCTAAACGGCCTGGCATTCACCCCAGCGCAGATAAATTAATAGATAAAACAAAAACTGGAAAACATTGCGAATGGGCAATACAGTAACACCCATCACACAGCCTATGGATCATGTCACTATGTATCAGATCACTGGAAGCATTTAAAGCAGCATGAGGGATATAAAATGAACAAGAAATAAGATAAAAGAAATATCATGACAAAATAGAACACATCAGCAACAATTAACGTCAAAGAACAAAACAATTGTTGAGCAACACTTTAATACAACTAAGGCGCAATTGAACGCAATAGTGCCAAGACCAATCCAAACAAACACATAAATTAAAAACAAAATTCAGTAACTATAAAATACATCATCATTACTTAATCACGAAAAGATACAAGATTCAATGTTTATAACGTTGAATTGCACACTAACACTGGGCTTCCAAAATTATTTCGAAGTACCCAATTAGCTTATATTTCGCGCAAATCTAACTTGACGATTGTAAATATTGCTAGCATCTACTAAATAATATAGTCCGTATATTAAAAGATATGAATAATTAATTTATCAATTTGGCTTTATTTTTAACATTTTACAACATAGTTGAAAAGTGTTTATGACTTTGTCCATTCTGTCTGTCTGTCCGTTAGCATGAGAACTACCGTAAAAATGACTTCATCAAAATGAAATTTTATAGTATGTTGTTCAGACGGTCTGTGGGATCTATGGGAATATAAATGAATAATATCAACCAATTAGCTTTGGATTGAACCCGGGTTGAAAAAATGAAATACATTGAACCCTGTGGGACTAATTTTTAAATATTTTTTAAGCAAATTTAAAATTTACAAATTGCTTCGGAAGTTTTAGGAAATATTCAAATTATCCCATGAAATACATAAAAAAAAATTTCAACAAAATATGTTCAGAAGTTTTTAAAATAAAAATTAAAATAATAATTACACCCTTTATGTGAAGAGATCACGTGACCATTATATGAAGAGATCACGTGACCCACTTCAAAATGAAATATGGCATCCATCTTGTATCAAAATCGTGATTTTTAAAGTTCTTTTTAATTCATATTAAGTGTTGTATCCGTCTTAAAACCGCTTTATTTTTTCTTAAATTCTGTGCATCTACATACTGAAACAATGCAATTACAATATATTTGAGTTTAAATGATCATCAAACTTTGATTATTTCTACAACGAAGCCTAATTTTCACTTATGGAGAATGTAAACACCAAAAGATGTAGAATGAGTTGTGTAAGAATTGCTGCATTTCTTTAACGCAAAATTATTTAGCTCATGGAGTCTGCAATATAACTGATATAAATGAAACATTCATTGATTTTACACAGAGAAGAAGACGATTTTTTCGATGAAGTTTTAAGCATAGAGTTAAATTACTTGTACCTCCATGGTTTTAAATTTTTAAATAAAATAAATTACTATAGTATTGTGATGAATGAAACGAATGTAAAAAAGTTTATGAATGAAATGCTGCTTTTATAGAGAGAGCCAGGCTTTATAGGGATTTATATTTCGATGACGTCATTTGAATAAAGTTAATTTGTTTTCGATGAAATTTTCAAATATAATAAATTATTGTAGTTTTATGATAATTTAAAAAGAATTACCGAGGAATGTATCGCATTTTAAAGATGTTTAAACCAGGCAATTTATATTTCAATGTCGTCATTTGAATGAAGTTCATTTTTTTCGATGAATTTTTAAGTTTTCATGTATAATAAATTAATGTAGTCTTGCGATAATTTAATAATATTACGGAGAAATGTCTCGCATATTAGAGATGTTTAAGTAAAATTGCATTGAAGTTGGAAAGTGTTTCATAATCAATGCTTTATGCATGATTGATCTTTCTTGTTTAAAGTTTACCGTCATTTTTTGACATTTTTGTTAACTTTGGAATCCTTTTCAAAAAGTCGCCAAGTTGGTGATATTTTGTCAAATTAGGGCCAACGTCACCATATTCATCACCAAGTGTTATTAGTGTAGACAGAATTGTATGTCTTTTAGTTTTATATTCATTTATTTGAAAAACGTGCAATATCAACGGTTCAAGCTAGCTTTCTAAGGTTTGTCTCATTCGTTTTCTAAATTGCGTATAAAATGATTTCATATTTAATGTTATTGAATGTCCTGATGACAAGAGTTTATGATTTTTTTAAACATTCATTCTTAAACATTAATTTTTAAACTTTCATTCTTAAACATTCATTTTTAAACATGCATTCTTAAACATTCATTTTTAAACATTCATTTTTAAACATTCATTCATAAACATTCATTCTTAAACATTCATTTTTAAACATTCATTCTTAGACATTCATTTTTAAACATTCATTTTTAAACATTTCTTTTTAAACATTCATTCTTAAATTTGGGGATCTTTCACACGTTCGATCATTTTTCAAGTCAATAAGGTTCCAGTATTCACTGATTGTCCAAGTCCAAGACTTCTGCTTACGGGGTACCTGCCTCTAGGAGACTCATCCCCACATCGAAAATAAGCATGTCCGGTCCCAAAAGGGAATGTTGTGTATAGCAATATGGATCCGCTGGGCTCCACCAATGAGAGATGGGCAGAAGAGATTGGTCAGCTTATTTTGTGTAGAGTCTTGGAACATGGTTTCTGCCTGCTCGGCTGCAAAAAAGGTGGGCAAGGGTGGGAATACGCAAGAGCGAGTCACATTAGGTTTAAGTTTATAATATACAAGTAAAGAAATTTAATAATTTAGTAATTTAATAATTTAATAATTTAATAATTTAATATTTGCATTTGAAGACAGCAAGTTAGATTTTTGCAAGGTTTGAGATCTGAGGTTACGATTTAGCTTACATTTACATTTTATTTCATTATGATTAACACTATGATGTGTTAAGTTATAACGTTAAATTTGATCAGGTTTGTCCAGTACATTACAGAAAAAAGGGGGCCACTGAATTTAATTTAAATAGTCAGTCAGTAACTGAGTGGAGTTCTGTGCTGGCGTCGATGTGTGGGCAAATGCTAGCCTCTTGAATCCTATTGGCCGGCTCAGAATCCGCAGCCGAGGCCACCTCTGTCCACCGAAGTGGGCAGCCGTGGCGCCATCTGCCGATGCCGAGGGGGGACCAAAAGGGCGAAAGCGCTGAATATTAAGTTTTTCAGCTGAGTTAAGGTCGAATTTTGGGTGAAAGACTCTAGGAGACCCCCGATTGGGGAACAACATACCTCGCTTTCTTCCACTCGGTTCGCTGGGAGTCGAGAAGAAGATGCCTTGCCCTGCGTTTCCCATAATAGGAGCGCGTGGACAAGTCGTAAGTTTGGTCGGTGTTTCTCATGCAGGGTCGGCTAGAGTTTTTCTTGTAGAAATTTTGACTGAGCTTCCGAACCTGCTCTGCAATGCCAGAGACTCTGAGATCGTGATGAATAACCTCATTTTGGACGTACCTAGGAGCGTTAACAATGCAACGTAGGACTTTGTTTTGGAAAGTTTGCAATTTCTTAGTGTGGCGATAAGCTGCCGATCCCCAGACAGGGCTGGCGTATAAAAATGCCGGTGCGATGACTTGTTTGTAGATTAGCAGTTTATTGAAGGTGGAAAGGTGGGAGTTTCTACCGAGAAGGGGGATGAGTGCGATGAAGGTTTTATTAGCTTTTTCCATCTTATTGGCTATGTGCTCTCCGTAAGTTAAATGTTCGTCGAGTTTGACTCCCAAATAACTCACGGAGCGCTGGAAAGGAATTTCTTCGTTGAAAATTTTGAGAGTGAAATTATGATTCATTTCTCGGTAGTTTGGCTTGAAGATACAAACTGCACTCTTGGACGCGTTAATTTTGATTCTCCAAGTGACGAGCCAGTGCTCAAGGCTGTGTGTTATATAGCTTTGCAGCGTGTTGATGGAGTTTTGTGGTGAGCGGCTTCGCGCAATCAATGCAGTGTCATCTGCAAAGATGGCGAGCTTGACTTGTGGTATGCTTGGAATATCGTTGATGAATATGTTGAATAGCAGAGGGCTCAAGTTTCCTCCTTGTGGCACCCCGGCTCTGATTGGTCGGACAGTTGAGAGGGTCTGGTCAATTCGTACTTGGAAGGAACGGTTAGTGAGGTACGAATTGATGATAGCCAAAAGTTGGGTGGAGATTCCAAGTCGCACCAGCTTGGCAATAATTCCAGGAATTAATGTTTTATCGAAAGCTTTAGCAATGTCGAAACAGACAATGCTAGTGTACTGCCTGCTATTAGCGTTTGTGTGGATAGTTTCGACTACACGCAAGAGTTGAGATTGCGTGGAATGAGCAGATCGAAATCCATGCTGGTCAGGTATAAGTATATTGTTGAGTCTGCAGAAACTATCCAAACGTCTAAGTAGCACTAATTCATAAATTTTGGACAAATTTGAAAGAAGGGAGATTGGTCGCCAGTTTGCGACCAATGTAAGATTTTGGTTCGGTTTTGGAATAGGGCAGATGGTGGCAGTTTTCCAACTCTGGGGAAAATAACGATGTTCCAGCATATGATTGAAAAATATGGTCAGCCAGCAGTAGTAGAGATCTGGAAGGTTTTTGATGATGCGATTTGATATTCTGTCCGACCCAGGTGCTTTCCTGAGTTTGAGTCCATCAACGATATGTAGAATTTCAGCCAATGAGATTTTCTCTAAGTCGTTTGGTGCATGTGAGTTGAGGGCGTGGTCAATTGTCTGTTGTAGTTCGTTTTCTGCGTTTGTATAAGTATGGCTGAAGTTGTGGTCAATATGTGGTGAAAATTGGAGTTCAAAGCTGTCTGCAAATGCATTAGCTTTTTCCTCCGCAGTCTGGGCGAGTTGTCCATTTGGGCCGTTAACGGGCGGAATTGTTGTTTTCTTGGTCCTTAGGTTTTTAGCTATTCGCCAGAGACTGTGATTTGCAGGTGTGAGCTCCTCAAGGTATTTTTGCCAGCGTTGCTGGGTGTGTGTATAGATCAGGGCCTTGATCTCGTTTTGAAGTTTACGGAATTGCGCGTGGTAAAGTGGATATCTAGTACGCTGCCAATCCTTCCGTAATTTATTTCGCTGCTTAATTTTGAGCCTAATATCACTTGGTAGACTGTGATAATTAGGTCTGATGCGATTTGGTTTCGAGGCTGCAGCTACTGCCTCGAGCAGAACATGGTTCATTTCTTGGACGCATCTTTCGATATCGTCCGTGCTGGCAATTTGGAGGGGGGGGGGGGTGCTTTAAAATTTTGGAGGATGAATCTGAAGTCATCCCAATTTGTAAATAGCTCCACCGGGTGGTCGAATGTAATACTGGAAAAGTCTAAGGTTAGTACCACAGGAAGGTGATCAGATGACAGTTCATTTTCTGCACTGATCGTATAATTAAAAGGTATGTTCTGAAAAATGGCCAGATCAATAAAACTCTGGGTACTTCCATTTGTGGTAAAGTGAGAGGGGGTGGGTGGAGCTATAATCCTAAGGTTGGCGCACTGAGCCAATCGATTTAGAGCATTGCCATAGCTGTTTGAAGCTGTGTCCCAGTTGCCATGGCGTGCGTTTAGGTCGCCAGCAATGACCATGTTACTGCAAAGTCCTAAAAGTGCTTCAATTTCGCTGGTCGGAAAATGCCTAGTATAGTTATTTGGTGGAATATACACTGAAGCGAGTGCAAACGGGACTAAATTTGGAATAGTGATTTTTATGAGCGTGGCTTCAAGCTTCGTGAAGACCGGAACGCTTAGACGATGGTGCGGTATATTCTTTTTAATGTAGAGTGCAGTTCCTCCGCTGGCATACCCTCCAGGCCTGGTGATGGTCCTATAACTGAAGTACCCTACATAGTTGCAGATTTCTGGGCTGGAGGGTGCGGGCAGATGAGTTTCGTTTATCATGAAGATATCGAAATTATTCTGAATAACAAAGTCACGCACCTCACCGAGTTTGGAACGCACTCCATTGGCGTTCCAAAACCCGATTTTAAGAGATTGCAAACTAGAGGTTGCCGAAAAAGAGAACATGGCGAAGCCAGAAAACGGTCAGCGAAAGTGGGGGGGGGGGGGTTACCTAAGGAGCGAGTCATAGCGCTGATAGATATGAAATATCATATCTATCTCCGTAGGTGCCTCCCGAAGTTCAGGCAGCGCTTGGCTGAATGCCTTTAACAATATATCTTTATTGTGCATATTCCTCATGGCCATTAAGGACGAAAGGAATGATGCATAGTCCACATTTTTGCCAGAAGGATTTGCTGGCTTCTGATTGGAGGCTCTGGGAATCCTTTGATTTTGAATTTCAGAGTTGCTTTCTTGCGCATTTGCTTGTACATTTGTTTGTACATTAGTTTGATTTTGGTCGATTTGTTCAGCCAATTGGCGGTCGACGATAATTTGAGGGATAGATTGCTCCTGTGTACGTCCGGAAACGACGGCAGAAAAATTTATTTTGTTTGAGACGCCAGCAGATAGGAATGAACGGCCACGATTCCCAGGTCTATACTGGGGGGCGGATCCTGCATTTTTGGAAATGTGATCAGGGTTGTAACGGGGGCGGTTTTGGCGATTAGGTACAGACGAGTTGCCCGGGTTTTTCGGACAACCGCGCCAGTTCGCTGCGTGATTGCCGTTGCAGTTGCAACAAATTACGTAATCAGCTCTGCAGTCTCTGACGGAGTGGGGCCCTCCACACTTGACGCACCGTAGCGGTAATGTACAGACCTCAGAACTATGAAAATAATTCTGACAGCCATAACATTGAGAGGCATAGCCTTTCCTTCCGGTGTAGGGCTCCAGCCTCACTTCTGTACCTAAAATGCAGTTTATGGCATAAACATCCTCTGGGTTAGTCCCAGGTTTTAGCTGTAAATAGTAAAGGGGCATGGGATCTCTGCTGCCTCTTCGCGATAGGCGAGAATTTTTGAGGACAGGGAAACCCATCGCTTCCATGACTTGGTTGATCGTCTCAATAGACGTTGCAACCGGAAGCCCTCTGATCACGACCTTGAGTGGACGGTCTTCGATTAAACTAAAAGACTTGAATTGGACTCCACTGCTCTTGAGGAAGTCGGTGCAAGATCTAAACTCGTCAGAGTTTGCTACGTGAACTTTGAAGAAGTTCCCTTCGAGTTTAGGCACAATTTTAGGTGCAATAACTTTTAAATTGTACAGAATGGATGGCCATTCAGGCTGGTTTGCGCTGATGAGCAGAGGTGGAGTCGGGGGGGGGGGGGGCTTCGATGTTGAAGCCGAACCGGTCATTCCCATCGTTGCAGAACTTGAAGGTTTGCTATTCTGATTTGATCTGCTATTTGAATTTAAAATTTGAGTCTCCTTAGTGGAGGCTTGTGAATTCCTTCTCGATCGGTTTTTTCTTTGGACAACTGTCCATTCTCCTTCATTTTCATCAGTTTCGTTTTGGTTTAGATTTAAGTTTTCGCAGCTATTTTGGCTGTCTAATCTAGACCTCTTTTTGGAGGTAGTAGGTTGTTGATCCTCGTTATTTATGCTCAGGTTACTGACTGACTCTGAGATGCTATTAACAGATTGTGGAGCATTAGGTGCTGCCACGTGGTCGCTCTTGCTAGATGATGCAATAAGTGCTGAGTCTTTAGGAGACTCGCTGATAGAAGTTTGAACAGGGGGGGGGGGAGTAAAGTTAAAAATACTCACCGAGCAGGCGTCGGCCATTGCAGAGAGTCTCCTGTACAGGGCATCCCGATTCCGCTTTAGCTCAGCGTGCTCAACATGGTCGGTGGTATTCTTTCCGGTCTTGGCTGCTAGGATGATACATTTGGTGTCTAGCTCAATCAGTTCCTTGCGGCATGCGTTGACATCGTCAACTGTGCAAACATTGCTATCAGGGGGACTTTCGTCCATAATAACTTCAGCTACTTGCTCCGGCGTTACCGGAGCTTCGTTATTCAACATCTTGAACGTACTGTGAGAGTAGTAGAATGTAATAATCGTACTGATTGTAATAATCGTACCAATTTTTTTCGAAACGCTCCAATCGGTCTTAAGATATAGCGTCCACAGAGTCATTGACACACACTGACATATACATACACACACTAACATACATACGTACACACACACATATATATATAACATCTCTAAAATGTTCGATTCGAGTTCACAAATGCTTGAAACGTGCTTGTCGTCGAAAACATAAACTCGAATTTTCGACCCCGTCACAATACTTTTATATTATACTACTTTTATATTATACATTTATATTATACTTGGGAAAGTAAAAATTATTGTTAATTTTCGACGTGTCGATGGAAAAGTAATAAATACTTATATAAATATATATGGTTTGGTATTATAGAATAACGACGATGGACTATTTTCTTTTCAACGAGTGAAAATGACAAGAACTGATGCTCTCTTTGAGTAGCTGCTTTGCATTTTATAAAGAAAATGATGCGACTATGAATGCGTGTCATCGTTTCTCGGACCAATTGCAACAGCGTATTTCCTAACAACACTTCGACCTCGAGTGGAATCGTATCCTTAGCATTCGGATATCGCACCTCGCCTACCCTTAATGATCACTGACTAAGGAATCCTCTTATCTTCGCCGCAATTCTTTTAAAACCACGGCACTCTTCAAAAATTTTCATTAGACTCTAATAGGCGCGACATTAGAATTTTCTAATGCAGCGATGAAGAACACCCATTTCTCCTAAAAATTCTACTTTAAAAAATAACTTTTTCTATCCCCACCTCATTTTCTCAGGAGGTAAAAGCCGGGATTTTTTTCTCAGCCCAAGGACTCCAAAAACTGAATTCCTTGATCCTTTACTGCATAGTGTGAAAATCTCAAAGCGTACGATTAATTACTAGCCCCCCCCCTCCCCGTCCCTCACGCTTTTCCTTATAAAAATGCTTTTCTTCGATGAGCTTAAAAATTCAAAATTCCTTTTATGAAGAAGAAGGATACAGTAGGGGATAAATAGGGCCACATAGTTAAATATAATGAATGCCTTTTAAGAAGGTACTTACACGTTTTCAATATACGAACATGAAATTTCAGTAACATATCTGTTTGAGTCATAAGCATAGCCAGCATTTCGGACGGGAGGGGGTTATAGGAAAATCCAGTTTCTAGGTCAATAATTTATTTTTACAAAGTTTTTATAGTTTTTAACATTTTACAATATAGTTGAAAAGTGTTTATGCCTTTGTTCATTCTATCTGTCTGTTCGTTAGCATGATAACTGCCGTAAAAATGATTTTATCAAAATGAAATTTTAGTATGTTATTCAGACAGTTTGTGGGACCTATGGGAATATAAATGAATAAATAATATCACCCAATTACTTTTGGATTGAACCCGGGTTGAAAAAATGAAATACATTCAACCTTATGGGACCTAATTTTTCAAACATTTTTTAAGCGAATTTAAAATGCATAAATTGCTTCGAAAGTTTTAGGAAATATACGAATTATCCCATAAAAATATAAAACATTTCAGCAAAATATATTCGGTAGTTTTTTAAATAAAAATTAAAATAATAATTACACCCATATCACATGAAGAGATCACGTGACCAACTTCAAAATAAAATATGGCATTCATCTTGTGTCAAAAGCGTGATTTTTAATGTTTTTTAAATTTATATTTAGTGTTGTATCCGTCTTAAAAGCTCTTTATGCTTGCTTAATTTCTGTGCATGTATATTCTGAAACAGCGCAACTACAATATATTTTAATAATGATTAATGCCATCCATCTTGTGTCAAAATCGTGATTTTTAAAGTTCTTTTCAATTTATATTTAGTGCTGCATCCGTTCTAAAACCGCTATAGTTCTTTTTATTTTTTCTGTACATCTACATATATACTGCGACAACGCAATTACAATATTTGTGAGTTTAAATGATCTTCAAACTTTGATCATTTCTACAACGAAGCCTGATTTTCAAGTATGACGAATGTAAACAGATTAAGATGTAAGATGAGTTGTATAAGAATTGCTGAATTTCTTTAACGCAAAATTATCTAATCTGCAATGGAATCTCTTATGGAGTCTCTTATGGAGTCTGCAATATCGCTGATATGAATGAAACATTCATTGGTTTTACATAGAGAAGCAGACAATTCTATTTCCTTTTTCGATGAAGATTTAAGCATGGAGTTATACAGTACTTTTAAACTCCGTTATTTTAAATTTTTAAGTAAAATAAATTATTGTAGTATTGTGATAATTTTAAAAATATCGCCGCTGAATGAAAGGAATGGAAAAAAGATTAATGAATGAAATTTTCACTACTTTTATATAGAGAGCCAGGCAATTTATATTTCGATGACCTTATTTGAATTAAGCTCATTTATTTTTGATGAAGTTTTCAAATATGATAAATTGTAGTATTGTGATAATTTTAAAAATATTACCGCTGAATGTATCGCATTTTAGAGATGTCTAAATAAAATTGCATTGTAGTTGGAAAGCGCTTTATAATCAATGCTTCATGCATGATTGATCTTTCTTGTTAAGAAATCGTTTTGCCAAGTTGAAGAATGTTGAAAATTTTCCATTTCTCAAGCGTGTAATGCTTTTATCTCAGAAACTGAAAATGCTATGAACTATAATATGTAAATAATGTGTAGCTCCTTGAAAGCCCTACAAGGATATTTGATTCGATTTTGGATCAAGTTCATAATTTTTGAAGTATATCGGTTATAATTTCGATATTTTAATTTTTGATCTGTTAAAATTTTCCAATAAGAGAGAAAGCTGTAACATTTAAACTGTCACAAGTATTGCAGCTCAATATGTGTGTCCTCCTTGGTGAAACATTGGTGCACAAGCACTATATATTTTGTTTTATTTGAAATTAGAAAGAGAAGTGGGCTTGGGAATTCTAAATATGTTTAATGATTGATAAATTTTGAAAAGAAAAAATTTAAGAATGAAATTCTAGTATTTATGTTTCACCAGACAAGTTTATAGATTCACCTGAATCATAAATCTCGTCAGAAATATTGTATACGTTTAGTTTATATGCCGCCAAACAAGTTAGTAAAATAATTTGACGTGAAGTGTATGGTCGGGGTATTCGGCTGAAATCGGCGCATTAACTAAAAGTGTTAGCTGTAAACTGATTGGCAGTAGCTTATAGTCTTTAAAATGCCTTATAAGTATATACAATTGGATTTCAGATGAAGTTCTTGGTTTTTGAATTATAGTGGTTATAATTTCGATATTTTAGTAATTTGAACTATTTTGGAAAGGTAGTTAATTAGTAGGCTAATTTCGGTATTTTATTATTTTGAACTGTTTCTTTTTTTTTTTTTTCTTATTCCTTTTTTTTTTTTAAGTGCCCAGGCCCCAGCCCACCCAAAGAGTGTAGAGCAGAGGGTGTAGAGCAGTTACAACAGACAGCCTGGAAATAACTGTTTCAGCTGTTTTGAATATGTCTATGGAAACCACAAAGAAATATGTTATTCACGCGAGCCGCCCACAAAGAAATATGTTATTCACACGAGCCGCCCACAAAGAAATATATTATTCACGCGAGCCGCCCACAAAGAAATATGTTATTCACGCGAGCCGCCCACAAAGAAATATGTTATTCACGCGAGCCGCCGACAAAGAAATATGTTATTCACGCGAGCCGCCCACAAAGAAATATGTTATTCACGCGAGCCGCCCACAAAGAAATATGTTATTCACGCGAAACAGTTTCGGCTCCATCGGCCACCGCCGTTTTTTTTTCTCTTTCAGTAGGCTGTTAGATTTCTTACACAAAATTTACCTTTCCGTTACAAAATTTCCTATGATCTGGTATCACTGGTTAAAGGTGTAAGCAATTTGTATTAGAATATCATAATACCTAACTCATTAAATGATACTGTTATGTCAAAAATCGATCTTGACACAGAACTGTCTATAGAAATTGTGGGTCCCCCATCTATATTTTATTTTCCTCTCTTTGTGAATTTTTCCTATCTTCTTTCCCTCAAAAGAAATGTTTATTCCGGGTCCTGAATCTCGTTTCCCCCACTGAAGTGGTGTCCGTCCCCCATATGGACGGCCTTGACTGACATCAACATTATTCTGGAGGTCGGTAAAATATTTCGAATGGTATGCAAAATATTAACTTCGAAGTCGATTCTTTCCAATTAGATAATCTGGAAGGAAAGGTAACCTCTCTAAAGGCATCTTTACATATGAAAACCATATACAAACTGATGCTACAACAGTAAGATTAATTGGAAGTGATGTTGATTATCAGGGATTTTTTTTTTCTGAATAAACCGATTACATTTTCGTAAAACATCAGAGCAAGTGGTTTCACTGCTGAAAATCCATTGATCAGCCCGAAGTCTATTTGAAAGAAGGAAGCGCCATCGAACATTTTCCTTCTTTTTCCTCATCAACCCATATCTTTACATCTTTTCGTGTCTTCTCTTTCCTTCTTGCTGCGTAATGCTCATAATTAACAGCTTTCGAGTTCTAATAATAATACGCTGCAGTTAGTTCGGCATGTTCTGAAATGAATCTCGTAACTGTGTGAGTGAGCTAACAAATGTTTTCACGCTTAGAAGACGATTAAGTCTCCACAACTTTTGAAGAATATAATCAAGATATTAGACAAATTTGTCTGATAGCGAATTGTGCTGACTTATTACATCGTTACAGCGCGTGCGCGCACTGTGCGCCTGATTGGAGGATGATAGGAGGTAAAGAGCTGCAATTAAAATACTATACAGATATTCGAATACAAATGATAGAAAACGCTCTATTTAATCTCAGTTTTCCTGTATGTTTGCCGTCATTTCTTTTAGATCTTTCACGAAAGAGAGTCACTTTTATGGGATTAGACGTGAATGTAACTTTTTGCTTTTCCTACTATACATTATAATATTAATATATGTAAAAGGGGAGTATTGTATTGGGGTCAAAAATCTGACCCTCGAATTTTGATGGATTTACATCCATCAAAATCCGAGTTTGAGTATCTCTGAATACGAATCAACAATTTTTTAATGATGTCCGTGTGTTTGTCTGGGAATTTGTGGCTACAATAATCAGTGCCGCCGACTGAATGTTCGGGTCCCTGGTCCTATTCAGCAAATGTGCGGGACCACTATTACCCACTATTTTACAACCTGAGCTTTTTCATAAATTGATTTTGCAGTTCGAATGCCTATGCAATACATCCACCCCATCTGTTGACGACCCTAACGGTAACTCTTCAATAAGTTGAGCAAATCGAATGAAATTCTGTACTATTATTCCAATGGATAAATTTTAGGGGGCAGGGTTGGGGTCGTTTAGAAGATTAACAAAAGCTCATTCATATTATATTTCCCTCTATATTATGAAGGAATGTGTTGTGCTGGAGACAAAAATCCGGCTCTCGGATTTTAATGAATTTTTACTTTTATTAGAATCATTGAATGCGAATCAACAATTTTTGAATTATTTCTGTATGTCTGTGCGTGTATGTGATTGTGTATGCCTGTTAGTCTGTGGCTAAGTCTCGAACAAATTGAGCATATCAATTGAAATTTGATTCGAATATTTCAATCGATAAGCGTGTGCCCTTAATTAATTTTCAGGCAATTAGAACCAGGAGAAGAAATTCTTTAAGCATATTATTTCCAAACATCGAAAAAGAATACGCAAAAACACTGTTATAAAAACAACCATTTTATTTGTAGTTTTCAAATATGATAACTAATGATAAAATTCCCAGAACATAAGTATGCGCCCCTTTTGAGTTACAACCCGTTTTATCTAAGGCAAGCCGCTATCGGCGACCAGCCCGGTCGCTTATTATGAAAGCTCTTAGTTTTCTTCAGATTGTGTATTCACTATTCACTCACTACACGGCGATGTAATATCTATAGTCCACGGAAAGGTTTTAATTAAGGCTCCTATATTCTTCAGAAGGAGTATTTAGGAGCCCTAGTTCTAACATTTCTGGTCGAGCTGTGACGTCACTGCCTACCTTTCCGATCTGAGAATTCCCATTCGTAGAAAATCATTGGGAAACAGCGCAATTTTGTTCAAAAATTTCTCCCTTTAAACATCAACGAGATAATTGAAATGTTGCCTAAAATAATTTACTGACTCTGAAATATTACAAATGAATTCAAATTTCACTTCTACATTGCAGTAATTAAAGAATAATGGAGTCAAAAATAGCGGCTTACCAAATTGCACTAAGCCATGATATAGATTTCCCAGGTGATTTCGTATAACAAATATATTAGACTTTTTTTAAAACAAAATTTACATATTTTTTGGATAAAATGTAATTTTTATTAACATTCTTACAAGCAAATATATTGCAGAAATCTGGATTTTAATATAACATTTTTAAACATTCACTTTCACAGCATGTTAAAGATTGCGAACAAAATATCCCGCTCGAATTCGCTAAATCGAGACTCCACTGTCTGTATTGTCTCTTAAAATAAAATCTGAAATGGGCAACACATGACTTTCCTTATATAATGCTATGAATTTACTACTTTTACAGTTAAAAAAATGTTATTCTTATAGTAGATACTTATATTCTTTCCCAGATATTGAATTTTCTTCAATTAGTCGTCATTTTCATTGATTTAGTCATTTCATTTATTTTCTTAATTTGGCAATAATGAAAAATGTCGCCAAGTTGGCGACATTCCGCCAAATTCGTCGCCAAAATCTCGGCAAGCGTTATGTACGGAGAAATAAGTTATTCTTACAGTAAATAAATGACTATTGGCGTTCAAATACAAAAGTATTACTCAAAGTATCTTTTTTCATAAATGGAACGAGCTAGATCCACGAGAATAATGTCACCAAATTTATCGCATGGTATTACATATGAAAAGTGAACATGTTTTTCAATAAGAAATATTTTTTTTTATTTTATATGACTTTTTGATAATTTTTTTGAAAAATGTGCAATATCTCGAGAACGGTTCATGTTAGCGTTCTGAAATTGATGTGAATCGTTTTTAAATGAAAAATTACTTAAGAAATGTCTATTTGCGTAACTTTAATAGAGTTTTTTTATTTTTTGACGATTTTTTTTAAATTTCACTCGAAAATTTAGGAAGGTTCTGAACATTCGATTGCGTATAAAAGCAATAGGCTTCCAGTGTATACGGATTGTAATTTTTGTACTAAATTTCGTTCGAATCGGTCCATTCGTTCGTCAGTTATCGTCTCCACAGACTCACTGACACACACACACACACACACACACACACACATACTTTCACACACACACACATACTTTCACACACACACACACAGATATCACTACAAAAATGTTCGATTCGTGATCAGGGATGCTTGAAACGTGCTCTCCCGTCGAAAACTCGAATTCGAATTTTCGACCGCGTCACAATACTTTCCTCATACATTATGTATATAAGGAAAGTAAAACTGAAGGTTCGAAATGGGATAAAACTGATGAGAAAAGTGTTAAAACAGAATTAAAAAGAATTTTTTTTTTCTATAAAACTCTCCGTATTATCTCTTTCAATTTGCAATTACATTCAAATTTCTTTCATTCACATTTTTTAAAAATATATTGATTTAAAATTTCTTATATATAAATTTTATGGTTCACATGCCGCTCAGTAAAAGTAAGCGTACCATTCCGCTCCGTTTAATTCCTATACAAAAAAAAATTGATGTGGGCAACACATGACTTTCATTATATAATGCAATGAATTTACTACTTTTACAGTAAAACAATAGATTTTTCTTATAGTAGATAATTATATTATTTCCCAGATATTGAATTTTCGTCAATGAGTCGTCATTTTCATTGATTTAGCGTCATTTTTATCCATTTGGCGAGATTTTCGTTAATTTGGCAATATTTAAAAAGTCACCAAGTTGACGACATTCCGCCAAATTCGTCGCCAAAATCTCGCCAAGCGTTATAAACGGAGAAATAAGTTATTCTTATAGCAGATAAATGACTATTGGTGTTCGAATGCAAAAGTATTAATCAAAGTATGTTTTCTCCTGAATAGAACGAGCTAGATCCACGAGAATGATGTCACCAAATTTATCGCATATTACATATGAAAAGTGAAATTGTTTCTCAGCAGTTAATACATTTTTTTTAATTTAAGGGAATTTTTAATAAATTTATTTTAAAAATGCGCAATATCTCGAGAACGGTTCTTGCTACCGTTCTAAAGTATATGTCAACCGTTTTCAAAGGAAAAATTACATAAAAAATGTCTATTTGCGTAACTTTATGAAAGGTTTTGATTTTTTGATGATTTTTTCAAGATTTTACTCGAAAATTTTGGGGGGTTCTGAACATTCGATTACGTTTAAAAACAATAGGCTTCCAGTATTTACGAACTGTGATTTTTGTACCAAATTTAATTCGAATCGCTCCATTCGTTCGTGAGATATCGTCTCCACAGACTCACTGACACACACACACACACACGCACACACACACACACACACACACACATAATTTCACACACACACACATAATTTCACACACACACACATAATTTCACAGACACACATATACTTTTTCACACACACACACACATATAATTTCACACACGCACACATACTTTCACACACACATACACATACACATACACACACACACACACACATCGGCCGTCCAGATAGTTGCTCAAGTCTTTTGGATGAGTCGGACGGTCTTCTACACACACACACACATACTTTCTCATACACACATATACACACACATACACACACACACACACACACACACACACAGACAGACATGACCTCAAAAATGGTCGATTCGTGATCAGGGATGCTTGAAACCTGCTCTCCCGTCGAAAACTCGAATTCGAATTTTCAAACCCGTCACAATACTTTCCTTATACATTATATATATAAGGAAAGTAAAAAAAAATAATTTTTTATAATTTTCTAAGAATTTTATTTGATTTAAATATTTTCATGTTGAACCATTTTATACTCAATGCATGTAATTAATATTTTTATTTCATATTTGTAATAGAAAACCATCTTTCAGCATATTTGATGATATGCATGTGCCGTTTAATGTTGTTACTTTCCTTATATACATAATGTATAAGGAAAGTATTGTGACGGGGTCGAAAATTCGAATTCGAGCTTTCGGCGGGAAAGCACGTTTCAAGCATCCCTGATCACTAATGGAACATTTTTGAAGTGATGTCTCTGTGTGTGTGTGTGTGTGTGAGTCTGTGGAGATGATATCTCATGAACGAATGGAGCGATTCGAATGACATTTGGTACAAAAATCACAATCCATGAATACTGTAAGCCTATTGTTTTTATACGCAATCGAATGTTCAGAACCCCCTAAATTTTCGAATGAAATTGTGAAAAAGTCGCCAAAAAATCAAAACCTCTATTAAAGTTGCGCAAATAGACATTTCTTATGTAATTTTTCATTAGAAAATGATTGACATAAGTTTTAGAACGCTAACAAAACCGTTCTCGAGATATTGCACATTTTTCAAAAAAATTACAAAAAAGTCATATAAAATAAAAAAAAATATTTCCTATTGAGAAACATGTTCACTTTTCATATGTAATACCATGCGATAAATTGGGTGACATCATTCTCGTATATCTAGCTCGTTCCATTCATGAGAAAAGATACTTTGAGTAATACTTTTGCATTTGAACGCCAATAGTCATTTACCTGCTGTAAAAATAACTTATTTCTCCGTCCATAACGCTTGGCGAGATTTTGGTGACGAATTTGCGGGAATGTCGCCAACTTGGCGACTTTTTAAAATGTTGCTAAATTAGCGAAAAACCCGCCAAATGGATAAAAACCACGCTAAATCAATGAAAATGACGACTCATTGACGAAAATTCAATATCTTGTAAAGAAAACAAATATTTACTATAGAAATAATTTTTTTTTTTACTGTGAAAGTAGTAAATTCATTGCATTCTATAAGGAAAGTCATGCGGTGCCCACATCAGATTTTTTATTTAGAGTGATTCACATTGCGATATATCAAGCACACCATTATAAAGATGTCTTCTAACATTTGCTTTAAAATAAATAGGTGTAAATGTATAATTTTGATGCGAATATAAATTCATATTTTTACAAAAGTATGAACAAAAGAAAACTTCATAATTTCTATAACGCGTGACTCTATATTTCTTGAAGAAAATTTCTCGAACAAATACTTTTTTTAACACTTTACAACATAGTTGAAAAGTGTTTATGACTTTGTTCATTCTGTCTGTCTGTCTGTCTGTCCGTTAACATGATAACTGCCGTAAAAATGACTTTATCTAAATGAAATTTTAGTATGTTTTTCAGACGGTCTGTGGGGCCTATGGGAATATAAATAAATAATATCACCCAATTAGTTTTTTATTGAACCCGCGTTGAAAAAATGAAATACATTGAATCCTATGGGACCTAATTTTTCAAACATTTTTTAAGCAAATTTAAAATTCACAAATTGCTTCGACATGTTTAGGAAATATTCACATTATCCCATAAAATATATAAAAAAAATTTCAGCAAAATATGTTAAGTAGTTTTTTAATTAAAAATTATTTAATATAGGGAAAAAAAATTCAATTAAATTCTGACTTTTGGAATATCCTCCAGAAAGAAAAAAGATATTTATTATATAATAAATATCTTTCCATGAGTTTAATTTTGTATATGAGAGAAGCTTCACATTTTAAAATAAATTTGGTAGATAACAATTTTTCAAATTTATTTTTAATTTTATATAACTCTTCATGATATACTTATTTGATGGCATTTTTAATGCACTTTCCTACGTCCTACAGAGTTAAAATTTGGTACACAGCTTAAATTTGTCGAACATTTTATTCTACAAAAATTTGGTGGATCTTTAAATACAGATCATACATTTTTTTCTAAATAACCTGCAAATAATCCCCGTTCACTTCTATAAATCATTGTTGTAATATTGTTAAAAATTCTAATGTGGACAGCACATGTCTTTCCCTGCAGACTCATATTCACGTTCTCTTTATTTCTTCAATAATAATTTGAGTTTATCTGCACAAAATAACAGCCATAAGTATTTTAAATGACATCGAATTTGCACGTTAAACTTAAATTTGGTTCTCATTTGATAGCTAGACTTATTGTCAAAGGTGATGTAGCGAAAATGCGAAAAAACTAGAATATCTCAAGAACGGCTAGAGAAATGGGGTTAGTCTTATTCTTTTTGTTGTCAAAAATCATGTATAAAATAGGAATTTAATTGATATAATTGAGCACACGTAGTCTTTTATTTTTATATTTAACGATTTTTGCGGGCCAGTTCGCAAAAATAGCCCGTTTCTTTTTCCCGAATCGTACAAGAATAACCTACAAGTGATTTATATATCAAATTTTGTTAAATTTGGTATATAAATCACTTGTAGGTTATTGAAATATTATACACCAAATTTTGTTAAATTTGTTCCATTAGTTTTTAGCTAGAGTGGATAAAGGCAATTTCTGCCGGCCATTTCGCAAAGAAGGCAGATTCTTTTATTACGAATCGTACTATAATCTAATGAACATCAGAATTTCCCACAAAAAACATACCTACCAAATTTTCTGAAATTCCGTCCATTAGTTTTTCAGTTAGAGTGGATACAATATCCTCACAGACACACAAACACACACACAGATACACCCTTACACACATAGACGTCTCCCTAAAATAGTGTTTTCGTGTTCTAGAAGTCCCAAAACGTGTAGGGCATTAAAAAATTCGAGTTCCGATCTTCGGCACGATTCCAATACTTTGAATACACACACACACACATATTATCTGTGTATCTGTGTATTATCTGTGTATCTAAATTCCGTGCCTATGCAATAACAATAGTTGCGATTTTAAATGATCCCTAAACTTTTATTATTTCTTCAACGAAGCCTAATTTTAACTTATGCAGAATGCAAATATCTCAAGTGATTGTAGGGTGAGTTACATAGGAATTGCTGAATTTTTTTCACACAAAATTATTTAGCTCTGGAGTCTGGAATACAAGTTATATGAATGAAATATTCATTGATTTTGCATAGAGAATCAGATGATATATATTTCGATGCAGTTTTAAATATTTAAGTATAATAAATTACTGTAGTACTGTGATAATGTAAAAGATATCACCACTGAATGTATTACATTTTAGAAATTTTTAAATGAAATTGCATTTCAGTTGGAAAGTGTTTCATAATCAATGCTTATGCATGATTGATCTTTCTTGTTATAGCCTCGAAAAGTACTCCATCCCCCATCATGATTTAAGCATGATAGAGCTCTTCAATTAGCCCAGTTGAAATATGGATGCCTTGACAAAAACCTTTGATTTAGTAGCAACTTCGATTTAACGTGTCTAATGAGTAATATTATTGCAATAACTTGGTAAAATTAGGGCTTTTGAATTTAAATTGCAAATTAATCATTGTTTTACCTTCCGAATATTTCATAAGTTTATTGCCTTTCTCTAAATATACTAGATATATCTTTTCTAAAATATGCATATATTTTTAGCTAAACACAAGCTATACATTGCCTTACCTCGAATCGAAAAAATCTGATGTGGACAGCACATGACTTTCCTTATATAATGCAATGGATTTACTACCTTTACAGTAAAAAAAAATTAGATTATTCTTATAGTAGATACATATATTTTTTCCAAGATATTGAATTTTCGTCAATGAGTCGTTATTTTCATCGATTTAGCGTCATTTTTATTCATTTGACGAGATTTTCGTTAATTTGGCAACATTTAAAAAAGTCGCCAAGTTGGCGACATTCCGCCAAAATCTCGTCAAGCGTTATGGCTGGAGAAATAAGTTATTCTTATAGTAGATAAATGACTATTGGCGTTCAAATACAAAAGTATTACTCAAAGTATCATTTCTCGTGAATGGAACGAGCTAGATCCACGAGTATGATGTCACCAAATTTATCGCATGATATTACATATGAAAAGTGAAAATGTTTCTTAACAGTTAATATATTTCTTTTTAATTTATGGGATTTTTTGAGAAATTTATTTGAAAAATGTACAATATTTCGAGAACGGTTCATGCTAGCGTTCTAAATTGTATGTCAATCGTTTTCTAAGACAAAAATAGATAAGATATGTCTATTTGTGTAACTTTATTAGAGGTTTTGATTTTTTGATGATTTTTTCAAAATTTCACTCGAAAATTTAGGGGGGATTCTGAACATTCGATTGCGTTTAAAAATAATAAGCTTCCAGTATTCATAGATTGTAATTTTTTTACCAAATTTCATTCGAATCGCTCCATTCGTCCGTGAGATATTGTCTCCACAGACTCACTGACACACACACACACACACACAGACATCACCTCAGGAATGTTCGATTCGTGATCAGGGATGCTTGAAACGGGCTCTTCCGTCGAAATCTCGAATTCGAATTTCCGACCCCGTCACAATATTTTCCTTATACATTATGTATATAAGGAAAGTAATACTATTAATTTTTATTTTATTCTGCATTCTTCATGCTTCCAAACTTTCGAATACAGCCAATATTTGCAGTAAGAGTTTTTTATACCATGTAGATCAGAAAGAAATGATTAAATCCTTCTTAAACTGATTTCGGTAACAAACTTAGCAGTTCATTTCTCTTCTCTATTATTGAATGGGACTGGCTAAAGCCCTTATAATACATACTGACCCACGGCCACCATGTTCTATTAGACGGAGAGAACGAGAATGATGGAGAACTAGCGCCAGTTGAAATGCAATTCTTGTATTTACCTCTTCAATAATTTTTCCATTTCTCTTCTTCTTAATTGTTCATTCAGGAATCTAAACATTTTGTACACTTTTCCGAGAATCATTAGAGCAATTTATAGCCATTTTATTGCAAATTTATACTACAATCGAGTATATATCCCAATCGATATCGATTTATAACACAATCGATATCGATTTTATACCACAATCGATATCTATAAATTTAGTTGGCTTGCACTGACAAAGGGGATCTCGCGTGTCCTTGAAACAGATATATGCTGTACTATTGTTACTTTCCTTATATACAATAATTTATAAAGAAAGTATTGTGACGGGGGTCGAAAATTCGAATTCGAGTTTTCGACGGGAGAGCACGTTTCAAGCATCCCTGATAACGAATCGAACATTTTTGAGGTTATGTCTCTCTCTGTGTGTGTGTGTGTGAAAGTGTGTGTGTGTGTGTGTGTGTGAATGTGTGTGTGTGTGTGTGTGTGTGTGTGTGTGTGTCTGTGTGTCAGTGAGACTGTGGAGACGATATCTCATGAACGAATTTAGCGATTCGAATAAAATTTGGTACAAAAATTACAATCTATGAATGCTGGAAGCCTATTGTTTTTAAATACAATTGAAAGTTCAGAACATCCCAACATTTTCGAATGAAATTTTGAAGATATCATCAAAAAATCAAAACCTTTAATAAAGTTGCGAAAATAGACATTTCTTATGTAATTTTTCATTTGACATAAACTTTAGAACGTTAGCATGAACCATTCTCGAGATATTGCCAATTTTTCAAATAAGTTTGTCAAAAAAACCCATAAATTAAAAAAAAAAATTAACTGTTAAAAAACATGTTTACTTTTCATATGTAAAATCATGCCATAAATTTGGTGACATCATTCTCATGGATCTAACTCGTTCCATTCCAGAGAAAAGATACTTTGAGTAATACTTTTGCATTTGAACGCCAATAGTCATTTATCTGCTGTAATAATAACTTATTTCTTCATCCATAACGCTTGGCGAGATTTTGGCGATTAATTTGTAGGAATGTCGCCAACTTGGCGACTTTTTGTAAGTGTTGCTAAAATTAACGAAAATCTCGTCAAATGGATAAAAATGAAGCTAAATCAATGAAAATGATGACCAATTGATAAAAATTCAATATCTTGGAAAGAATATAATTATCTACTATAAGAATGACCTATTTTTTTTACTATAAAAGTAGTAAATTCACAGCATTATATAAAGGAAGCCATGTGCTGCCCACATCAGATTTTTTTACTTATGTATTTGCATATTTTATAACTGTTATTTCAGGTAGGAAAACAGTATTTCGTGCATCCAGCTTATAACAAAGAACCCCTTCCAAGTTGTCATTATTAAAAATACAAACTGAAAATCCGACATTGTCATCAATTTTCAAATCATCAGTATATATAGATAGAGTTTGGACTATTTTCAATATCCGGTGGAGAAATAATACGATAAGTGGGAGGAATTTCAGAAATAGGGCCGTTAAAATCGAATAAATTAGGTGGTGGAAAATTTTTATTGGAAAAAGTTTCTATTCTTATTTCCAGAAGAGGTATTTTTAAAAGAAGATATTTGTAACAAAGTGAATTTGAGGAAAAATCGAAGATAATGCGAAGCTGGAGGAAGTTTTATAACCTGTTTGAGGTCTAAATAATCTTTTGTTTCCCTCAGTTTTCATTATCATTTCTGTTTACTTTAAATTAACAATTCTGACAGGTTCTTTTATATAGACCAATCACCGAGCCAAGTAACATTTCTGCGATCATGAGGTGGAAGCAAGATAAAGTTTCGGATTACGAGTAAGTTAGAGTACTAGACTTTGAAGGATTGGAAAAGACTAGGGGATTCGAAGGATTGGAATATGAATGGATTAAGTGCAAAGCTAAAAGGCAAAGAGGATTAATTTGAGTGCGGAAGTTAGAAGGATAAAGCGACCCGCTTTAATGTATACCACTATGACCAGAATGGTCTAGTATCCAGGGGTAGCTGAAAGAAGGTTTTAGGCAATAGAAAGGAGTTGGGTAAGTATAGAAGGTTTATAACTAGTCCACGGTTTGTCTAAATATCACCAGGACCGTAAAAGTGCATTACATTATATATTTGTGTTTATTTTTGGGAAAGTGCAATACTGGTTGTTGGTATATGTCACCATTTTAGTTAAACAACCAGTTACTATAATTTGAGTGAAATACAAAAGAAATGTGTATTATTAACTGTTTACATTCGTGTGTTATTGCTCTAGGCCACAAGGTCCTGCTTATCCAGTTATTCCAGGTTTTAAGTTATGTCACTTAGTTGACAAATCGGATAGGTAATTCCGCAACCTAAGTTGAATAATCCATACCATAGAGTATTGATCGAGGTTCATTAAGTCCATATAGCCCAATAGAAGGAAAATACTCGACAATGGCATCCGCACCGGATTAAGAGCCATAAAAATCTCCAATTATTACCAGAAATGTTATCACACAATTTGAGCATTTCTCCTTTAAATGGTAAATATAAGGACTTCAGGTGACTTTGTCATCCATATTGACCCAGAATTTTCAAATGATTAGTGATTTTCATAGATTTACTCAATAATTTAAACATAGTTTTATTTTTACCATATATAATAGGATTACTTTTGTCGACAAAAATTTCCAATTTTAAAGAGTTTAGAGGAGTGCAATTTCTTGTAAGTTAAGAGTGCATGCATTGTAAGCACTTTGTGCGAGGATTGTGATTTTGATTTAAAGCTACATTTTAAAATCAGTTAGCTGAACATTTTTCCATTAATTGGGACCTATCGCCTGTTTGAAAATTTTAAATGATAAACACAGTAAAGTCATTAAAATGATAAAATATTAACATTGAAAAGAGTGAAATGAACAAATCTAGTAATGAGCAGCGGTGCCGACTTTGTGGGTTCGAGACACTTTTGAACCTCCAATAATTTTGTTGTGTGTTCCTCGAAACTCTAATATATTTGTGCGTATTTAGTGGGAAAAATGTGCGCATATATGCAAAACTTTTGTTATCAATTTTTCAAGTTTTTCATTATTCATTCCCTGTTTGCTAGATATAAAGTCTGTATAGAAATTTATCCCTCAGATTTGTTTATTGCATTCTGAATATTGAAGATTTTAACTAGAAATGATTTAAAGATAATTTTTTTTTGACATTTTCAACATTGGTAAAAATACCTAAAAATAAATTTTACATTTTTTTGTTACTTTTATGAAGATAACTGAGTTGGAAATTCACAGTATCGGTATGTTGTATATAATAATGCTGAGTCTACAAAAGCAAAATAAATAAAATAAGTAATTATCTAGAGATAAAACATTTTTTCTGTATTTAACTATAATTTGCTTCATTTTAGCATTTCAGACGTCTTATTGTGCAAAATACTTGGATCATTCGACTTTAAATTTCCGCCCCCAGTAATTTTTCAAGTCGGGACCTATGCTAATAAGTTTTAGTCACATCAATTGGTTAGTTCGGGAAAAAATGAAGAAAATTTTGAAAGTAGGGACATTTGATTATCCTGGATAAATCAAGTAAGGACGCGATATATTTACCTGGAAATCGGGACGGGTGGCAACTCTATTCCCTAGGTACTCTGTACCATCGTAAAAATCTGATGTGGGCAACACATGACTTTCCTTATATAATGTAATGAATTTACTACTTTTACAGAAAAAAAAATAGGTTTTTCTTTTAGTAGATACTAATACTCTTTTCAAGATATTGAATTTTCGACAATTAGTCGTCATTTTCATTGATTTAGCGTCATTTTTATCCATTTGGCGAGATTTTCGTTAATTTGGCAACAATTCAAAAAGTCTCTAAGTTGGCGACATTCCGCCAAATTCGTCGCCAAAATCTCGCCAAGGGTTATGCATTAAGAAATAAGCTATTCTTACTGCAGATAAATGACTATTGGCGTTCAAATACAAAAGTATTATCCAAAGTATCTTTTTTCATGAATGGAACGAGCTAGATCTACGAGAATGAAGTCACCCAATTTATCGCATGGTACTACATATGAAAAATGAACATGTTTCTCAATAGGAAATATATATATTTTTTTATTTTATATGACTTTTTGATAATTTTTTTGAAAAATGTACAATATCTCGAGAACAGTTCATGTTAGCATTCTAAAATTTATGTCAATCGTTTTCTAATGAACAATTACATAGGAAATATCTATTTGCGTAACTTTATTAGTGGTTTTGACTTTTTGACAATTTTTTCAAAATTTCATTCAAAAATTTAGGGAGGTTCTGAACATTCGATTGCGTATAAAAACAATAGTCTTCCAGTGTTTACAGATTGTGATTTTTGTACCAAATTTTGTTCGAATCGATCTATTCTTTCGTCAGTTATCGTCTCCACAGACTCACTGACACACACACACACAGAGACATCACTTCAAAAATGTTTGATTCGTGATCAGGCGATAACTCGAATTCGAATTTTCGACCCCGTCACAATACTTTTCTTATACATTAGGTATATAAGGAAAGTAATAACACACATCAAAGTTTTTCTATTCGAAATATGCGAAGGAAGGGCTGTTTCACATTAATCTATAAAGAGTATAACAGAGTTACTCATTATTTTTTTTCACCCCAAAATGCATTATTTCAAGAATTACAAATTTTATATTACTACAGTATATATATGTCAGCGGTTTTATAATAATTTTCCTTCTCATCGACAAATATTTATCAGCCATGCACAACAACACTGCGGCTTATTAACGCTTCTAGACGTGACTCCAATGCAAAGACAGAATTATTCAACTCGGCATCTTTACCTTGTTCTGCACGTGCGACTGGGCATAAAAGAAGTCATGATTATTTCCCCCTTACTCAAATTTTGTGGTTCAGTTACATACTGTTACAATGTAGAACACTCGCTTCATTCTCTATCCCAGATTATAGAGATCTCAGCCAACAATGGCAGTTATTTTCGAGCGATATTGTCTTCCTTCAGCTGCAGAAATCAATTTGTATTATTCGTTTTTATCTGATTTGATTAGTTGTATTTGATCATTGTTATCAGATAAGAAATCACGTACCTTTGAATTATTGTCTCAAGTTTACTAGTCTAAAAAGACAGAGCAGTCATAGATTATTTCGTGAAAATTTTATCCTCTGGAGGATATATGTATTTTCTTGAGTACCGTAGAATAGCCAACGGGGAATATAACCCCCTTGGATATGTAATGAGCAATCAAGAAAAGTCATGGACTAGGCCAATAACTCCAGAAATATTAGGTTTGTCGTATATTTTTTATGCGGGTGCATAGGAAACCCTAATGGCACTACACGATGAGTCAACTTTTAAATGGGGCTGTCCCTTTATTTTTAGGGGGAGTAATGACAGCTATCTCGCTTGCTGTTAAAGAAAGAGAGAAACATCAATTACAAAGCATTTTTCTCCCCTCGCAAGGCATGGAAAGCATTTTTGAAAACGAGTGTATGCAATTTAATCCCCCGTCTCCTTAAAAAAAATCAAAAGTTTTAACAATGTGGCAGAAAAAAATTGATTTTATTATATACATGCTTCTTCTTAGGAACCTTCAGCCTACACCAGGATAGGGCCATTCCGCAGGTTTCGTCCGCAGCATCATCAGACGCCACACTTCTCCAATCGGTAATTCGAATGCTTGCACACATGTAATAAGATATCTCTGCGTGTTTCCCAATGGCTCTAAGTTTACTCTGTTACATGCAGGTTAATAAAATTCTCTCTCTATTAATTGTTATTTAGAGAGTCATTTTGTGGCTTTCGCAGTGGGATAAAAATGATGAGTACTAATTTTGAAACCTTATATAACTATGTAATTGACTTTGTTCCTATCTCTAACAGGAAAGGAAATAGCGTCGTACTATCCTAAAAAATCTGATGTGGGCAACACATGACTTTCCTTATATAATGCAATGAATTTGCTACTTTTATAGTTAAAAAAAATGTTATTTTTATAGTAGATACATACATTCTTTCCAAGATATTGAATTTTCTTCAATTAGACATCATTTTCATTGATGTAGCGTCATTTTTATCAATTTGGCGAGATTTTTGTTAATTTGGCAACAATTAAAAATGTCGCCAAGCGTCATGGACGGAAAAATAAGTTATCCTTACAGCAGATAAATGACTATTGGCGTTCAAATACAAAAGTATTACTCAAAGTATATATATCATGTTAGCGTTCTAAAATTTATATCAATCGTTTTCTAATGAAAAATTACACAAGAAATGTCTATTTGCGCAGCTTTATTAGCGGTTTTGATTTGTTGACGATTTTTTCAAAATTTCATTCAAAAATTTAGGGTAGGGGGGTTCTGAACATTCGATTGCGTATAAAAACAATAGGCTTCCAGTGTTTACGGATTGTGATTTTTGTACCAAATTTGGTTTGAATCTGTCCATTCGTTCGTCAGTTATCGTCTCCACAGACTCACTGACACACACACACACAGACTTTCTCACACACACACAGACATCACTTCAAAAATGTTTGATTCGTGATCAGGGATACTTGAAACGTGCTCTCCCGTCGAAAACTCGAATTCGAATTTTCGACCCCGTCACAATACTTTCCTTATACATTATGTATATAAGGAAAGTAAAAATTTGACGTACGGCTTGTCAGATTATACTTAAATTAAATTTAAATTTACGCTATATATTGTATAATTAGTTAGAAGTAAATATTTAAATTGTCACGTAAAATGTGTAAAAAAAATTTCATCAAAATGTTAAGTCGTTTTTTAAATAAAATTTTAAATAATAATTACACCCATATCATATGAAGAAATAACGTGAGTCATTGCAAAATAAAAAAATCTGATGTGGGCTACACATGACTTTCCTTATATAATGCAATGAATTTACTACTTTTACAGTTAAAAAAATGTTATTCTTATAGTAGATACTTATATTCTTTCCAAGATATTGAATTTTCTTCAATTAGTTGTAATTTTGATTGATTTGGCGTCATTTTTATCCATTTGGCGAGATTTTTGTTAATTTGGCAACAATTAAAAAAGTTGCCAAGTTGGCGACATCTCGCCAAATTCGTCGCCAAAATCTCGCCAAGCATTATGGACGAAGAAATAAGTTATTCTTACAGCAGATATATAGCTGTAAGAACAGCGTTCAAATACAAAAGTATTACTCAAAGTATCTTTTTTTATGACTGGAACGAGCTAGATCCACGAGAATGATGTCACCCAATTTATCGCATGGTGTTACACCAGAAAAGTAAACATAGTTCTCAATAGGAAATATTTTTTTTATTTTATGACTTTTTGATAATTTTTTTTAAAAATGTGCAATATCTCGAGAACGGTTCATGTTAGCGTTCTAAAATTTATGTCAATCGTTTTCTAATGAAAAATTACATAAGAAATATCTATTTGCGTAACTTTATTAGCGTTTTGATTATTTGACGAATTTTTCAAAATTTCACTCAAAAATTTAGGGGGATTCTGAACATTCGATTGCGTATAAAAACAATAGGCTTCCAGTGTTTACGGATTGTGATTTTTGTACCAAATTTTGTTCGAATCGGCCCATTCGTTCGTCAGTTATCGTCTCCACAGACTCACTGACACACACACACACATACTTTCACACACACACACATACTTTCACACACACACACACACACACACACACACATACACACACACAGACATCACTTCAAAAATGCTTGATTCGTGATCAGGGATGCTTGAAACGTGCTCTCCCGTCGAAAACTCGATTTCGAATTTTCGACCCCGTCACAATACTTTCCTTATACATTATGTATATAAGGAAAGTAAAAAGGAGTCTGTTGTCTCATCATGTAGCGCCATTTCCTATTCACCTGCGTAAAAAATATACACCTGATTCGGATATTTCTCGAGTTCTTGACCTGGTCCACAATTTTTCACGACGGCTGCCCCCCCCCCCCCCGCAGTCAAACAACCCAGTGTAAATCTTAATCAGGTGCTTTTATGGCGCCATCATTTTGATAGATTGCATAGTCATAGAACCCGCCAGAAGGGGAAGTTCCCAAAGTTAGGTTAACGCTAGCATTGCAGATAATAACATGCATAGATTGGTTCTCACGTCTTAACATGGGCTAGCCAATATCTGCAATAGTAGCAATGGAACTTGTAATATGCCACAATTTTTCGAACCTTTATGGGAACCAATAAATTTAGCCCTAACACGTAGTCGGCGCTAAGGAGCGTAATCCCAAATTTGAGAACATCTTTTACAAGTAAGTTCCATGATTATGAACTTGACCGTTGTAGCCTCACACAGCTTGAGATAAATGTTGAAGAAATTTGAAACTGGTTTTGTGGTAGGACTGGATTTATCGGTTTTCATAGAGGTTCGCAAAAGTGTGGCATATAACAAGTTTTCTTGTTGCGATTGAAAATATCGGCTATTCTAGTCTGAAGAGCGCATGATAAGCATGCAACCAATCCATGGACACTGCTATCTGTAATGGGAAAGTAGTCATAAATTACATTCACTGCTGATGTCATACAGTGCGATGATGTCATCAGTAGAATATAATAGATTTATGGGAATGGGGTATTTTATGTATGAGGTACAGTATGTTTCTGCTATGCTTCTACTTTATTCTTCTTAAGTATTTTTCTCGTATTAATTTGAGCAGGGACTGCGGAATCATATTTTGAAGCCTTGTCAAAATATGGAAATACTTTATACCAGTGTTTCTCAACCAAGGGCTCACGGACCAAACCTTGAGGGTCCGCTAGCTATGTCAAATGGGTCTCTGAACCATAAATGCTATACTAAGTTATAACAAGCTGTTATGATTGTAAATTTTGATTGTAAATTAGTGAAGTGAGTTCAGTAAGTTCTCGACATATTACTATTTTCTGTGAAAAAATGATATTACGATATATTTTATTTATTTTATTGTATATTCTCTTCTAATATCGTTTATCTTTAATGTAATAAAATAAATAAAATACAAAGTATTCACCCTTACATTGTCTGACACAATTGAAAATCCTAATAATTCAACTTCATTCTTTCTCCTTTAAACTCAAAAATAATCTGATTTGAGTCAGTTTTATTCTCATTCCGCGTTCACTGCATTGTTGTCTGCTATTACTATGAAAACTTTTGAATTGACAATGAATTGAAATATATAAAAGATTCGAAAGAATGGTTGAAATACTCCCTCCTTTTTGCTTAATTACAGTAAACATGCGCCATTTATTTTAAAATTGACCCATGCGTGTCATTTAGAGAATAATACACATCTTTGATCAGAATCTGATATCGAATCCACTTATATACTACTTTTAAATTTATGTGCTAAGATAAATCAATAGCTAAATGTTGTAGATTTTCTGTTATTGCACTTTCAGCTATAGAGTATTCCATTTAACACAGGGTGATTGAAAAGTTGTGACCATCCAATTTTAAATTCATATAATACACCGATAAATTAAAATGATAGAATTTTTTTCCGTTAGGCGTCAGTAATATACCCTTGAAATATCATAATAACGTATGCTGTTTATAATACATCAGACGATTATTACAAACCTCTTTTTATCAACCAAAGAACATAACGTTTCCCAAAGTGAAATTATTTTGATCATAGAGCAATACAATACTTCTCTAGCCATCCTTATGAGAGTGTCATCAAAGAGTTTCAGAAAAAATACCCATGCTCTAGACGTCTTATCAGTCTACCCATTGCGAGGTTAGTAAAATGTTTTTGAGAAACTGGATCTGTTGCAGACAAAGCGAGAACAGGCAAGCCTTTCATTTTAACTCGGGAAAAACTGTCTGAGACCGATCCTACGTCTCTGAAACTCCTCAATGAACTCCTCAGAAACTCTGCAATGATACTCTCATAAGAATGGTCTGATAAATATTGCTCTGAAAAAAAATTATTTCGCTCTGAAAATACGCTATATTCTCCAATTGATGAAAAAGAGGTGTAATTATTGTTTGACGTATTAATAATACGTAACGATATTTCATATATATTTTTTAGTGTATTAGTGTCACTAAGCAAAAAAATCTGCTGTGAGAAGCACATGGCTTTCTCTACAGACATTCATTTTCTCTTTATTTCATTATTATTTCCTTAAATTGAGTTTAATTGTACTAAATAACACGCATAATCATTTGAGATTACACTAAATTTACACTTTTAATTCAATTTCCTTTTGCATTTGATAACTGGATGTATTTTCAGAACCAGCGTAGCAAAAATGCGAAAAAAATAAATATCTCGAAAACGGCTATTTCTAGAGTAATGAGGTTGATGTTATTCTTTTCATCATCAAAAATTACATATAAAATGAACATTTAATTAATACATATGAGCATATTTATTTTTTATTTTAAATTTTGATGATTTTTACAGGCCATTTCGCAAAAAGGCAGGTTCTTTTATCCCGAATCGTACCAAAACCTAATCGGCACCAGAATAACCCACGAGTAACTTACCAATAAAATTTTACGAAATTCGGTCCATTAGTTTCTGAGTTAGACACACTGGATACATTGCACAGACAGACAGACAAAAACACAGACCCACACACACAGACAAAAACACAGACCCACACACACAGACTTCACGCTAAAAACAGGTTTTCCGTGTTCTAGAGGTTCCAAAACGTGTAGATCCGTCGAAAACTCGAGTTGCGATTTTCGGTATGATTCCAGTACTTTCCCTATACATTGCCATATATTGCAGGGAAAGTAAAAATACATAAATAAACCCTTCCACATTTTCGATACATTATATGATTTCAAAATTTGATAATCCTGTATTTCTGAGATTTAATTGCTAAATATTGCAAATATTTTATTATTGTATTTTCGGTTATACTGCATTATTTCATTAAGGTTTAACTACTCTTAACCCTCGGCTAATTCGTACTGTCTGGGGTCTTCGATTTTACTGCATACCATCTAATAGCTTCATTTATTTTAATACACGCATGATTGTAATTTAACGCATTAGTTGTGAAAAACTCGTGTTCCAGCAATGAGTCGAACCACAGACCAGTCGACGCTATATTCACCTAGCTACTAAGACAGTTATCTTTTCTTTTACATTTGATGTGAAAACTACATAGCGGACATTGGTGCAATATAGCCAGCTTTGTTAAACAGATTTTATGTATTACCATCCAATTCCATCCACGACAAATAACTAGTGTCCACTAAATTTGACACTTATACACTTTTCTATTTACACTTAATAAATGTTTCTATTTATAGACTTTTCTATTTACACTTAGTAAACGTTTCTATTTATATATTTTTCTATTTACACCTAATAAAAGTTTCTATTTATATACTTTCCTAATTACTCTTAATAAAAGTTTCTATTTATATACTTTTCTATTTACACTTAATATAAGTTTCTATTTATATACTTTTCTATTTACACTTAATAAAAATTCTGAATATCAAAAACCACGGAGGTAAAAGTAAGGCGGTAAAACTTCATATTAAGAAAACACCAGTATCGTTTGAGATAGTAATTCAGGTGGCGCTGGGATAAGATAAGTAATTCTGTATTGTATGCATTTCTATGGCAAAAGGCCTAAAATATTAATTGAAACTGTCAATTTTACATAAATAAATTATTAGCACAATGCAAAGTAGAACTGAAACAATAAAGAATATTCCTATGCATTCAAGATCATTTTACCTTTCCATTTATTTTTATCTCCATATATTCTGTACTCCATCCTAAAACTATGAACAAATACTGGTTAATTATACTCATAATTAAGGAACCCTTAATTTAAAAATAATCAAAAATATATATATTAAATACATAGTCTTTCTGTTGTGTTAACTAACAATAACGACTACTTTATTAACACTAGCGACACCTAGATATAATTTCCAAAACATTGTGTCATTTCATCCATAGGAATTAGATCTCCTTCTTTCTAACTCCATGTCCAAAACCGTTTTAAAAGAATGCATGCAAAAATGCGCATCTATTTACTTGGAAATTGCGGTTTGTAAAACAATATCTCATCTCCAATTCACTGTATGTTGCTTTGTATTTCAACGTTTTCAGACATTTTAAGCTATAAAGCGAAATTTTGTTACTATATGGTTACACATGGAATCAAAAAATGTATAAAATTTGAATTATAAAACTTGAAAAAATCGTCTGCTATGAATATATATAGCTCAAGAACAGTATGTTGTAGACAAATAGAGTTAATTATAAATATTCAGGATATTTTTTCCTGAGCGTGATCAATAAAAACGAATTTTGCATTTTTCCAGTTATAGCTGGAAGAATGTTGGAACACGAAATTTCCAGATATATAAATTTTTGGAACACAATTCCAAAATTTTAGATTTTCTCATTACTCATAAGCCAATTTCCAAGTGTATGTAAAACTTAAAGTTTCTATCTTCTGCAGTTTGGGCTGTATAATGCATCCCTTAGTGAGTCAATCTCAGTCAGTTGTATGATATAGATTTAATATGTTTATTCAAATCAAACTTCGTGACGGCAATATAATCATGTTACTTAATATACAAAGTGCCCAAAAGTATTTCCTTGTTTCAAAAATTTAAAAAAAAAACTAATTTTTTTAGCAATTTTTCCTACAGATTCAAATTCATTTATTTTAAATTTGTTATTTATACTAGTGAGGCCATGTAAGTAATTTAGACAAGAAAGATCAATCATGCATAAAGCATTGACAATGAAACACTTTCAAACTTCAATGCAATTTTATTTAAACATCTCTAAAATGCGATACATTCCCCGGTAATATTTTTAAAATTTTTACAATACTACATTAATTTATTATATTTGAAAACATAAAACTCCATCGAAAAAAAATTAACTTCATTCAAATGACGGCATTGAAATATAAATTGCCTGGTTTAAACATCTCTAAAATGCGATATAATCCTCGGTAATATATTTAAAATTAACATAATAGTACAATAATTTATTATATTTGAAAACTTCATCGAAAACAAATGGACTTTATTCAAATAACGTCATCGAAATATAAATCGCCTGGCTCTCTCTATAAAAGCAGCATTTCATGTATACACTTTTTCATTCCTTTCATTCATCACAATACTATAATAATTTATTTTATATAAAAACTTAAAACCATGGAGGTACAAGTAATTTAACTCTATGCTTAAAACTTCAACGAAAAAATCGTCTTCTTCTCTGTGTAAAATCAATGAATGTTTCATTCATATTAGCTATATTGCAGACTCCATGAGATAAATAATTTTAAGTTAAAGAAATGCAGCAATTCTTATACAACTCATTCTACATCTTTTGGTGTTTACATTCTCCATAAGTGAAAATTAGGCTTCATTGTAGAAATAATCAAAGTTGGATGATCATTTAAACTCAAATATATTGTAATTGCGTTTTTTTAGAATGTAGATGCACAGAATTTAAGCAAAAATAAAGCGGTTTTAGGACGGATACAACACTAAATATGAATTAAGAAGAACTTTAAAAATCACGATTTTGACACAAGATGGATGCCATATTTTATTTTGAAGTGGGTCACGGGATCTCTTCATATAATGGTCACGTGATCTCTTTATATAAAGGGTGTAATTATTTTAATTTTTATTTAAAAAACTACTGAATATATTTTGCTGAAATTTTTTTATATATTTTATGGGATAATTTGAATATTTCCTAAAACTTTCGAAGCAATTTGTGAATTTTAAAATTGCGTAAAAATGTTCGAAAAATTAGGGCCCATAGTGTTAAATGTATTTCATTTTTTCTACCCGGGTTCAATTCAAAACTAATTGGCTGATATTATTCATTTATATTCCCATAGGTCCCACAGACCGTCTGAACAACATACTAAAATTTCATTTTGATAAAGTCATTTTTACGGCAGTTATCGTGCTAACGGACAGACAGAATGCTTAAAGTCATAAACACTTTTCAACTATGTTATAAAGTGTTAAAAACACCCAACAATATCGCACGTTATTACTTATTGATATCCGCCTTGTAAAGCTACGATTTGCCAATATCTGAATATCATATATGAAGATCGGAGCAGTTGGAAACTGGCGAATAAAAAATACGAGTATATCGTGGAGTTAAACACTATTTTGTGAAGTTGTGTAACTCAAAACGGATATTAAAAAAATCGTTGTAAAAGACTGGATTTGTTTACCAGTAGTTGAGTGATGAAATATTTGTATAATGTAAACAAAATTTTATTGCAGTATACGTTCTGGAGTTATTGTCTCCATGCGTCACAGAAATATTCTCCCACGGTTTGTTTATTTTTTATCTATATCTCTTTCTTTCGTGAGCACATATTCACACAGACACATACGCTCTCGTGTAAATCGTTTCAAAATAATTTGAAGTGCGTTCGGGTTTCAAAATACTGCAAAAAAAAAAAAACCACTTTCTCTTTATTCATATAAATATTTGTTATCTATATATTTCTTTTTACCATTTTACAACATAGTTGAAAAGCTTTTATGGCTTTGTTCATTCTGCCTGTCTGTCTGTCCGTTAGCACAATAACTGCCGTAAAAATGACTTTATCAAAATGAAATTTTAGTATGTTGATCAGACGGTCTGTGGAACCTATGGGAATATAAATGAATAATATCACCCACTTAGTTTTGGATTGAACCCGGGTAGAAAAAATGAAATACATTGAACACTATGGGCCCTAATTTTTCGAACATTTTTACGCAATTTTAAAATTCACAAATTGCTTCGAAAGTTTTAGGAAATATTCAAATTATCCCATAAAATATATAAAAAAAAATTCAGCAAAATATATTCAGTAGTTTTTTAAATAAAAATTTAAATAATAATTACACCCTTTATATGAAGAGATCACGTGACCATTATATGAAGAAATCACGTGACCCACTTCAAAATCAGATATTGCATCTATCTTGTGTCGAAATTGTGATTTTTAAACTTCTTTTTAATTCATATTGAGTGTTGTATCCGTCCTATAACCGCTTTAATTTTGCTTAAATTCTGTGCATCTATATACTGAAACAACGCAATTACAATATATTTGAGTTTAAATGATCACTAAACGTTGATTATTTCTACAACGAAGCCTAATTTTCACTTATGGAAAATGTAAACACCAAAGGATGTAGAATGAGTTGTATAAGAATTGCTGCATTTCTTTAACGCAAAATTATTTAGCTCATGGAGTCTGCAATATAACTGATATGAATGAAACATTGATTGACTTTACACAGAGAAGAAGATGATTTTTTCGATGAAGTTTTAAGCATAGAGTTAAATCACTTCTACCTCCATGGCTTTAAGTTTTAAAATAAAATAAATTATTATAGTATTGTGATGAATGAAAAGAATAGAAAAATGGTTATGAATGAAATTCTGCTTTTATAGAGAGCCAGGCGATTTATATTTCGATGACGTCATTTGAATAATGTTCATTTGTTTTCGATGAAGTTTTTAAATATAATAAATTATTGTAGTATTATGATATTACCGAGGAATGTATCGCATTTTAGAGATATGTAAGCCAGGCAATTTATGTTTCAATGCCTTCATTTGAATGAAGTTTATTTTTTTCGATGGAGTTTTAAGCTTTCAAATATAATAAATTAATGTAGTATTGTGATAATTTTAAAAATATTACCGGGGAAGGTATCGCATTTTAAAGATATTTAAATAAAATTGCATTGAAGTTGGAAAGTGTTTCATAATCAATGCTTTATGCATGATTGATCTTTCTTGTTTATGTATATACATTGATAAAAAATTACTTCAGAAATCAAACATTTTTTTATTTGAATAATCTATTATAGAACTTCTATGTAATGTCTTATCTTAACAATTCTAAAGCAAATAATTTTTTCAACTTTTATAAAATGTTGAGTGTTTCTTTCCACCTTACTGTTTGACTCATCCATAATCCATTTTTGTAAGTTCAATAATGCCATATTGTATGAAATTGTATTTAGTACATATTTCCGTTTGTAAAACATTCAAGTATTTTTTGGCAATGATGTTTAACTATGTTTTACTTAAAACTTACTTTCGCTTTAAAAGTAACCAATTTCACAGAATCATTTATAGAACTTTTGTGTGGAATATGCAGTCACCTTAGAATGCTGGAAGTGCCCTTCTTTATAGGTAATTTGATTTGTAGATTATTTATGTGTAAAGCCAGTTTAAAAATTTAGTTATCGATGTTGGCAATTGGTTCATTAATCCGATTAATCAAATACGTTAAGGCTTATTGGTGTGATCAAATACGATTTCAGTGCTAAAGAAACCCAAAACAAGTCCTAACGAAATCCTAAATTTGTTTATCCAACTGATAACAAAATCCCGAGTGTATTTGTGAAACTCTATTCATTTTTCTAACTTATGACGAAGTCCACACCAAGTCTCTCATTTATTTGTCAAACTTATAATAATGTCCAAAACACGTCCTTATGAAGTCCTAAGTTTATATTTCCAACTCATAACAAAATTCAAATTGTTTTTCCGCAGTTGTTCTGCAGTAATTGTTGTTCCATTAGACTAGTTCTACAGTTTTTGCAAACTATCATTATCTTTCCGGAAGAACAATAATAAAGTCCTACATTTCGAACAATTTTCATTTTAATCGTGCGACTTTTAAAATCATACTATTTTACAGGCAAATAGTACATTATTTACACTACTATCAGGGATGAAAGTTTCACTCATTTTATGAATCAATAGTTTATATTTGTCTGGTCATGCAGGTCCCATTGTCTTGTGAAGTACTTAACATCCCTCCTTTTATGAAATGTGTTTTTGTATCTACATTTCTGATGTTGTATATCAACCTGAGCTACGTAATTGAGTGCAGTGTCTGCTCTAAAAATGGTGAAAATAACACCTTTTAGGCGATTTTGTTAACAAGTAATTAATATTGCTATCGCTTTAAAAATGCTTTTACTAAGTTGGTAACACCAATCAAACCAATGAAAATGGTTCGAATCTATTCGAATTCAATTGGCACCAATGAAAATAGAAAGTAAATTACTGTGTTGCTATATGTGGTGTGAGTGATTGGTTGAATGAGGAGAAAATGCTTTGTCTTAAGAGGGACAAAGATTGAAATTTGGTACATGAGTAAACAGTTTGATAGGCCCTCTAGAAAAATTGAAATATTAAAAACATTACATTGTTCGGCCTTTGCCTATTGTGAGACTATTAGTTTTCAATGGGCTATTTATATAATTAATAATATCTGCTGATCAATGGATACAATGGGAGCGTAATCCCAAATTTTGGAAAGATCCCTTAAAGACGGATTCTGTGAATATGAGTTTGGCCATTGCAGCCTCGTATTGTCTGAACTCAATCTTTAAGAAATTTGAAGCCGTAAGCCTAGTAGAACTAATATTTCGGCTCCCACAGAGGATCGCAAAATTATAGTACATAAAATTTTTCTTGCTACTATTGCAGATATCGAATATTCCATGCAGACGAGCGTATAATAAGTGTAAAACCAATTCATGTATGCCATTTATCCTAATTTTAAGAACTACCTTTATAGGTGGTTTCTGTGACTAAGAGGTCTTTCAGGTTGATATTATGATACAAAGAAAAATCTTTTCTTTATGTTAACATCAAATTTTAATGCATCTGTATAATATTCTATGCTATCACTGAATTCTGTCAACTTATAGAATCTTAATTTCTTTAAAAATAAAGTTATGGAAAAGTTTACTCGTGATTTGTCCCTGTATTTTGTTCCTACATATATATTTGTCCTTGCGTTAACGTCCTCAAACTATAATTGAATGTATTAAGTTTAAAATATTTTTGCAGCAACACACTTATTAATAATAAACGTCTAGTATTTAAAAACAAACTGGCACTTTTATTTCTTAAAATCTCATTTGCTTTATATACAAAAATAAATAAAGTTCATTATCTTGAATTGAAAAGAGATCTCAGAAATTGCACACTTAATGTATTACCATGATTTGTCAAAACCATAGGAATCGCTTTCTTCGCTGTCTTTGCTTGCAAACGCTTCTGCGGAAAATCCTTCAGCACCTTTTCCATATTCGTCACTATCGATCGCTTGTTCGTATCCATTAGAGTCACCTCCAGACACCTTTACCAGCTGAATAACTGGTACCTCTTTGAATGCTGGTACGTGGTCTGCAATAGGAACAGTAAGAATCTGACCTTCAAAATCTTTGCCATATCCCTCATCTTCGCCGTAGCTTTCAAGACCATGTGCATTGATCAAAGCTTCGATTTCATGGTCTCCTAAAATAAGTTCTTTAGATCCCAGAGATTCGTCATTCCCTGCTTGGTACAAATTTTCTCCACCATAACTGCTGTGTTCCTCACCACCACTAAGACCCTCTCCGTAACCAGCGGCTTCACCATATCCATGCCCTAATCCTGATCCTAAACCACTCCCAAGACCTTTCCCAATGCCACTTCCAATACCACTTCCTAGTCCTTTTCCAATTCCTGAACCGATGCCACTACCAATTCCTGATCCTTTTCCAAATCCTGATCCTATTCCACTGCCGATTCCGGATCCTTTTCCAAATCCAGATCCTATTCCACTTCCAATTCCAGAACCCTTACCGTAACCACTTCCTATACCACTACCTATTCCAGATCCTTTTCCAAATCCGCTGCCAATACCACTACCAATTCCTGACCCTTTACCAAACCCACTTCCTATTCCGGAACCTTTTCCAACACCAGATCCAATTCCACTACCAATTCCTGACCCTTTCCCGAATCCAGATCCAACACCACTTCCTATTCCACTTCCTTTACCATATCCAGATCCGACACCACTTCCGATTCCGCTTCCTTTTCCAAATCCAGATCCGACACCACTTCCGATTCCACTTCCTTTTCCATACCCAGATCCAATGCCACTTCCGATTCCTGATCCTTTTCCTGCACCAGACCCAATTCCACTTCCGATTCCGGCACCTTTTCCGAGGCCAGTTCCTATACCACTTCCAATCCCACTTCCTTTACCATAGCCTGATCCAACTCCGCTTCCGATTCCAGAACCTTTTCCAAGACCGGTACCTACGCCACTGCCAATTCCAGATCCTTTGCCAAGACCGCTGCCAATTCCACTTCCAATACCTTTGCCAGCACCACTTCCAATGCCACTACCTGCGCCTTTACCTAGCCCACTGCCTGCACCGTATCCACTACCTACACCGGAACCACCCCCATATCCATGTCCGAGACCACTTCCTTGTCCTCCTCCATATCCACTTCCCCCACCATGACCGCTTCCATATCCACTTCCGCCTCCTTGACCGCCTCCGTAACCACTTCCACCTCCTTGGCCGCCTCCATATCCACCTCCTTGACCGCCTCCATATCCACCTCCTTGACCGCCTCCATATCCTCCTCCTTGACCGCCTCCATATCCACCTCCTTGACCGCCTCCATATCCACCTCCAAGAGCTTCACCAGCCCCATATCCGTCAGGAAGGCCAATGGACGACGCTACAATAGCGAAAGCGTAACAGAGAAGAATCTGAAAAATATTTAAAAATAAAACTCATTATTTATATTAGATGTTTATATAAAATTTAATACACTAGTAAAAGTTCAATTTCATTTTTTTAACACAACAGGAATTACCTGATAATTGTTTTTACTATTCTGAATAAGATATGAATAATAGATTTTTATGAGTTTAAATTAATAGGAATATTCAGCAGCCAGCAACAAAAAAATGTGCTCAAAAACCGGTTTAATAATAGAAACCGCTCTTTAACTGCAGATCCCAGCAACCTTGGACGTGTTTCATGCCTTTACGGCTCTTCAACACGAAATAACCCATAACTGCAATGGCAGCAAGAAAACTTGCTATGTGCCATAATTTTGTGAGACTATGTGTCACATTTATGAAGATCGATAAACTCGGCCCTACTATGCAGCCGGCTTCAAATCTTATTCTTTCCTTATTTGTGGAATATTTTTTCTGTTTTTTTCTCATTGAGATTGAAAAAAATCGCTATGAATCCGTTTCTTTACTTTTAAATGCACCTATAAAGATGGAGTGTTCTTATATACTCTTAGTTATTATGTATGATTTTAATAATAAAAATTCTTGGTCAGAAATTAGTTTTTAATCTTGATCAGAAATTATTTTTTTAACCGTCTTGCTCTTAATTTTACTACCTGAGCTAAAGAAAAGAATTTTTGGGAAAAGTATTTACAAGAAATATACCAATATAACAAAACAAATAATTTTATAGAATATTGTTTTTAGTACTACATTAGTAGAATATAATTATAAAGTAATATTTTTTTTTAAATCGTCTGCAATATTTTTTATCTTAAACTGATCCACTATTAATCCTCTAAAACGAGTTAAGTCCGAGTTTGGTTGCCATAAAATTAGATTCGTCAAATAGTGCCAAACGAATTCAAGTTTTGAAGGAATTCCAGTTTGGATTTAGAAAATGATAAAGACATGCTTCATCGAAATATGGTAAGAATTCAATATTGAATTTTAGAAATTGATTAATTTTAACTAAAATCATTGAATTTATGCAACATATTTGGATTTTAACTATTTATAATGTTAAAAAAATTGGACTATATTACTTATCGGAGGCTTACATTTTTTCTCCTATATCTCTCTATTGTTTTAAGTTAGGTTTGTCGCAAGTATAACTAATAAAAAATTGATATAAAAATGTATAAATGAATAGTATTATATTTTTGTTTGGGTTATGTCAGTTGCAGCCTCGGGATATAAGATTTCTGGAATTATTGATATTCTCAATTTCTTAAGTCATTTGTTCTATTTTGGCAAAGATTTTTCAGATTCATATATTTTCTATTGTGTTTAACAGATTATTAAAACGGGATGAAAATCATACGTGTACAACGCTTTTATCCTTATAGCATATTTATTTGTATATGCTGACCAAACTTCATATTTTTCTGTAAATTTGTTTACTAACGGAACCAGGATGAATTTATTTTTCAATCTGTCTATGAAGATAATTTTATATAGCGATAACAGAAATTCTTATATTTGTTTTCAGGGGAATTAAATCAAATACATTAACAGAACTTTTTGAAGAACAATATAATTTAAAATACTACTGGAATTTGCACATATTTAAAATCACCAATAACGGCGGTTATATCTGCAAGAATTTAAATAAAATCAATTTATGTGAGAGCTTTTACGTCCATTTGTGTCACAAACAGTATAAGATTTTAAAAAATGTACATTATTATAATTTTTCCTTTGAAAATTGATCATATAAAGTTTCTTTGTTTTAAAATATATAAGTTCACTACAGACCAGTCAAGCCGATATTTTGTATGCATTCAGCTTATTTGTATCAATACCCTACTTTATTAACACCATTTACATACATAACATATTTCAAACTTCCTATATTGACCATAGAAATTGTTCCGGGAATTTACATTGCTCTCCAGAGGAATAATGCTATAAAATATTTTTAATTTCAAGTCATTTATGTTCTAAACATGCGTATTAAAACACATTCCGTTTAGTTCCAAATTTTCTAAACGGAATGTGTTTTAATACGCATGTTTAGAACATAAATGAACAGCATAATATATCGCCACACGAAATTCCACAACGATGCAAATTCTTCGATTTGTTGAATGCACACTCCTCATATATACACACAAGCAACGGCGTAACTAGGAATGTTAGTCCTTTCATCAAAATATGCAGCCCCCTCCCCCCCCCCCCACACACACCCATACACACACACCACCACCAAATTTCAGTTCCCAAAACTAAAATTTTGAGGACCAAAATAAAAGTTTTTCTCCCTCCAAACTAGAACATTTAAAAAAATGTTCTTATATTAAGGGGACCAACCTTTGAGTGTGGGGGGAGGGCTCCAAATATTTTTTAAAGTTTTGGTAAATATAAAATTTGGGGTCTTTGTCCTAACTCCCTTCACTCTCTTGATTTCCCCGCGTTTTCCAAATTTTGAGAAACATTTTTATTTTTTTAACAAGCGATGGATGTTTTGTGCAAAATCGTTTTCGTATTTATGATAAAAATTAATTCAACTAGTCATAAATAACCTAATGCGTTTTAATGTTATAATAACACTAAAGTACTTATATGTTTCTGTTGCATTTTCGGGAAAAAATTGTTTTGTTCTGTGTGCAGAAAATATCCCAACTCACATTGGACTCCTATGTTTTTTGTGCCTTAAGCGTTGTTTAACCGCGCTTAATACTAGTTAAGTCACTGCACACAAGCACAAACCCATATTTATTACTTTACGTACATAGTATAATGTATAAAGAAATCATCGTGACGAGGTCGAAAATTCGAATAGGAGTTTTCGATGGAAGAACGCGTGATAAGTATTTCTGAACTCGTATCCAATATTTTTGAGATGATTGATATCTGTATGTATATGTGTGTATGTATGTTAGTATGTGGATATATTAGGGTGTGTGTGTACGTGTATATGTGTCAGTGATTCTGTGGAAATGAAAAAAACGATTATCACGAACAAATGGTGCTATTTGCAAATAATTTGATATGATTATTACATTCAGTGAGTACTGGAAACCTATTCATTTCATGCGCGATGAAATGTTAACCCTCATGAGACGCTCAAATTTTCGAATGAATATTTGAGAAAATCATTAAAATATCAGGGTCTTTAATACATTTAAATAAATAATCATTTCTTACATAATTTATCATCAGAAAACGAATAGCATCAATTTTAGAACGCTAGCATGAACCTTTTTCGAGATATAGCATATTTTCGGATAAATTTATCCAAAAAATTGCATAAAATTAAATAAAGTAGCAATTATCCTTAAAAAAGTGGACCTTGGCAAGTTTTTGAAAATATTGCAAAATTGGCAAAAACCTCGCCACATAACGCTTAATTATCAAAAGTGACACGAAAATTTATGAAAATTCAATAGTTTAAAACCGTTTAATATATGGACTCGAATACTAACAATGTTTCGAATTGTTATGTTAAATTTATACAAAATATAAGTTACTTTGATAACTCGAGGTTTTTTTTTTACATTGTCATCCAGAAAAGCGCCAAATGTTAATGCACCATTCAATGTTAAAACATGGCACAATGTTAAAATATTGTGCCATAGATCTTGTACATCATTAATTTGCTATGAAGAAGTGAAGGCCTTGCATTATGTTGGGAAAGTGATGTACTGTTCATATCAGATAAAATTATGTTTCCTCTCCGCAATGGCTAACAACTTTATGTGGTCATTTAACATGTGAAAATGGTACAAGAGCACTTTTTCTAAGAATTATGCATAAAATGGTGCAAACAGACATTTCACATCTTTCGAAGCAAAAAATATCAATGTTTTTACACTTGAACTTTCAGAAGTTAGAAATATTTCGATATGAAGTTACGCCTAGGTTACAACTTGTTTTCTAATGATAGAAAAAGCACTTGGAATTATTGCAATGTTACATAAAATTATTTAAATAAATCATCCATAACTATATAGTTTAGTAAGAAGGTTTATCAAAACAGGGCTTTTATTTAATCACTATCGCGAGGATATTTATTATTACGCAAAAAAATTTGAATAAAGCTAAATTCTCAGGAGTGAAAAAGCACATTTATTTATTTATTTCTTGACATTAATTTGTATAATTATAAGCAGTATAAAGAAATATTTATACGAATGAAGAAGTGAATTTGTGATTTTTTTAATAACCATGCATAACCTTGCATAAAAAACATTAATAACCTTGCATAAAAAACAATTTGAATAAAGCAAAATTCAAAGGGAAAAAGAAATGCGTTTATACATTTTAATTATTAACACTTTACAACATAGTTGAAAAGTGTTTATGACTTTGTTCATTCTGTCTGTCTGTCTGTCTGTCTGTCCGTTAGCACGATAACTGCCGTAAAAATGATTTTATCAAAATGAAATTTCAGTATGTTTTTCAGACGGTCTGTGGGACCTATGGGAATATAAATAAATAATATCACCCAATTAGTTTTTTATTGAACCCGGGTTGAAAAAATGAAATACATTGAACCCTATGGGACCTAATTTTTCAAACATCTTTTAAGCAAATTTAAAATTCACAAATTGCTTCGAAATTTTTAGAAAATATACACACTATCCCATAACCCGGCCACTCATCTTGCTGCTCTTAGTCCCTGGACGAGCCGAGTGGTCTGGGCCTTCGACACTATCCCATAAAATATATGTGAAAAATTTCAGTAGAATAAGTTAAGTAGTTTTTTAATTAAAAATTATTTAATATAGGGAAAAAAACAAATTAAATTAAATTCTGACTTTTGGGATATCCTCCAGAAAGAAAAAAGAGATATATTTTATAATAAATATCTTTCCAAGAGTTTAATAATTTTGTATATGAGAGAGGCATCACATTTTAAAATAAATCTGGTAGATAACAATTTTTCAATTTTTTTTTTTTTAATTTTATATAACTCTTCATGATATACTTATTTGATGGCATTTTTAATGCACTTTCCTACGTCCTAGAGAGTTAAAATTTGGTACACAGCTTAAATTTGTTCAACATTTTATTCTACAAAAATTTAGTGGATCTTTAAATATAGATCATACATTTTTTTCGAAATGGCCTGCAAATAATCCCCGTTCACTTCTATAAATCATTGTTGTAATATTGTTAAAAATTCTGATGTGGACAGCACATGTCTTTCCCTGCAGACTCATATTCACGTTCTCTTTATTTCTGCAATAATAATTTGAGTTTATCTGCACAAAATAACAGCCATAAGTATTTTAAATGACATTGAACTTGCACGTTAAACTTAAATTTGGTTCTCATTTGATAGCTGTACTTATTGTCAAAGGTGGCGTAGCGAAAACGCGAAAAAACTAGAATATCTCAAGAACGGCTACTCTTAGAGTAATGGGGTTTATCTTCTTCTTTTTGTTGTCAAAAATCACGTATAAAATAGGAATTTAATTGACATATTGAGCACACGTAATCCTTTATTTTTATATTTAACGATTTTTGCGGGCCAGTTCGCAAAAGTAGCCCGTTCCTTTTTCCTGAATCGTACTAGAATAACCTACAAATGATTTATGTACCAAATTCTGTTAAATTTGGTATATAAATCACTTGTAGGTCATTGAAATATTATACACCAAATTTTGTTAAATTTGTTCCATTAGTTTTTAGCTAGAGTGGATAAAGGCAATTTCTGCCGGTCATTTCGCAAAGAAGGCAGATTCTTTTATTACGAATCGTACTATAATCTAATAAACATCAGGTTTTCCCACAAAAAACATACCTACCAATTTTATGAAATTCGGTCCATTAGTTTTTCAATTAGAGTGGATGTAATATCCTCACAGACACACAGAAACATACACAGATACATTCTTACACACACAGACGTCTTCCTAAAAATAGTTTTTTCGTGTTCTAGAAGTCCCAAAACGTGTAGATCCTTCGAAAATTCGAGTTCCGATCTTCGGCACGATTCCAATACTTTGAATACACGCACACATATAGTATCTGTGTATTATCTGTGTATCTAAATTCCGAGCCAACGCAATTACAATAGTTGTGATTTTAAATGATCCCTAAACTTTTATTCTTTCTTCAACGAAGCCTAATTTTAACTTATGCAGAATGCAAATATCTCAAGCGATTGTAAGGTGAGTTACATAAGAATTGCTGAATTTTTTCACATAAAATTATTTAGCTCTGGAGTCTGGAATACAAGTTATATGAATGAAATTTTCATTGATTTTGCATAGAGAATCAGATGATTTATATTTCGATACAGTTTTAAATATTTAAGTATAATAAATTACTGTAGTACTGTGATAATGTAAAAGATATCACCACTGAATGTATCACATTTTAGAATTTTTTAAATGAAATTGCATTTCAGTTGGAAAGTGTTTCATAATCAATGCTTATGCATGATAGATCTTTCTTGTTTTTAAACTTATACAAAATAATTTGGATTAATCAAATTTTATAGAAATGAAGAGGTACGTTTATTCCATTTGACATTTTGACTTATAATAATTTAGATAAAGTAATATTTATCTAAATGAAAATATGCGCATGTTTCTTTTAATATTTGACATGTAAAATAGCAATTTGGATAAAGCCATTTTTATGGGAATGAAGAGGTGTATTTATTCCTTTCGATATTTTAACTCGTACCATACCAATTTTGATAAAGCAAAATTTATAGGACAGAAGAGATACATTATGACTTTTGATATTTTAACTTATACAATGATAATTTGGTTAAACAAAATTTATAGGAATAAAGAGATATTTTATCCTTTTGGGTATTCTAAATTGTAAAATAATAATTTGGATAAGGTAAAATTTATAGGAATAGACGTTTAAATTGATATTTCAATATTCATATTGATATTTTAATTTCTATAAATTATAAAAAAGTGTTTATGAATGAAACGCGAGAAGCACAGAATCCTCTAATCTTAAATTAAATAATCTAAGCAATTATTTTACTCATAATGGAGTTCGCGTGGTTTTGGAACTAATAATGGCTGTATAATTTATTTCATTTTTTGTGATAGTTATTAAATTTAAAATACAGTTTTATTTTCGATAATTGCATAATAAACCGATTAATTTCGATAATAAACTATGACATAAGAAGGTATTAAATTAATAAAAATGAGCTTACTTAACTTTTCTGAAAGTAATAAGAAAATCGCCTCAATATAAATTTAACTGAGCAAACACTAAAAGTAGAACCTCTAATAACATTGAAATTGAGTACGAAAATAATTACGCAGAATTAAAATTATTTTCAGTTTTAATGTTTTTAATACCACTAGGAAATTGCTGTATAAATATTAATAACTTTCGAAGCAATAAGATATTAAAACAAGGTCGTGTTTAATATTTGTCGGAGTTTTCACATCAGATTGGATCTAATATTCTGAATATACGCAGTAAATTTAACGAATTCAATTTCAATTTCTCAGTTTTAGTATGGTTAATTTTAATAGAGCGAAATCTACTTTTAATAAATTACTTTCATGCTTTAATCTTCTTGAATTACTTCATCATTAAAACTGGGCTAAATCGTAGAAAGGCAGAATCATAAAATGTTCTACGGATTTTTAATCCTTTCAAAACTGTATTCTAGAATATTTAGAGGCCGCAAACAGAAAACTTTTGAAATAACGCAACTTTTTTATTAAAGTAAAAAGGTTCAAATAGTGTAAAATGTAATGACAGAGTTATTATGCAAATATTAAAATCTTATCTTAAAAAACTTACACATTACAAACTTGGTTAAGTGACATAAGTAAAACTGAACGTGAATGCTTGAATAATTCTAAATTTTATAACAAAAAAGAAATTTAAAGAAGAAAATTATAAAATTTGAAACATAATTTGTTTATAATGTTTAATTAAATTTCAATATCTATGCACCTAAATGTAGATTTTTAATTTATGGTGCTCGATGCAAAAATTACTCATATGAAAGGTTCTTAATGAAAACATACTGTAAATATTTTCTTAGCATTAGATCAAATATCCTGAAACAAACTTATGAGCATGTTTTTCTCTTTAAAAAAAAATATATATTTTATAAACGAAACTTATAAATTTATAGTTATATCAAACTTAAAAATATCAAATTTTTTCCTTTTTTAATTTTAAAGAAAATCATCTTTTTACATAGCACAATTATGCTTAATAAAAGAAAAGCATGTGTGTAAAAATATTTGAATAAAACTCTCCTTAAAGAAGTGAACTAAAACCAAGGCACCTTTATGGTATTATTTTGTTAACAGTATCTGGTCAAAACTTCTAGAAAAACCAAAAGATAGTCAGTGAATATTTAAAAATAGCAAAATTCGTCAAATTTTCTAAGAGAAGATCTTTCATTCTGCCTCAATCTTATTGAAGATACATAATTGTGCAGTTTATTTCCACCATTATGCTACAAAATTCATGATATTAGGCGCAATGTTGCATTATAATGAAAGAATAAAATACAGTCTACATAAATATGATCAGATTCAATCTAAAACTGGGCTAAATGGCAGAGTAAGTGGTTGAAAATATTCGCTTATCCCCCTACTATCTGTTTGTTCTGTATACAGATCCGCTGTATTTGGCCGATATTTTCAAATTTATATAATAATCATCTAACGTGTAGTTGTCTTTTAAGACCCTCCAGAAGCCCCTTATGACTTTGAAAACTGAATATTTGTATAGTTATAGTAGTGACTATGGGACAAAACCTAGCAGAGTCAGTTTTTTGATTTTCCCTCAAGGTGGGGACAAAATATGTGTTTATAAGTCTTTCCAAGTCCTCCAGACGGCCGCGGGTGGCCTAGAAGGCTGCAAATTTCATCATGTTGTACCGACAAAGCAAAATCTAACAGAGCTTAATTTTCTGATTCCCCACCAGGGAGTAGAAAAAATGGTTTTTTCTTAAAAAGATTTTTCTCACTCACCAGAATGGATGCCGAATTCTTTCATCAACGAAATCAGTCGAGTTTCAAGTTATATTCTTAAAATTATATCCGATACTATTCACTTTATCTATTTATAGTCTGGAGGTCAGAATTCGATAGAAATAGATAATTTGCATAAATATCTTTAAATACTTAACTGTTCTTAGGGGGACCTGAGACAAAAATTATATTTCTCTGAGTCTTAAATGGTTTATTCAAACATTTTTTTTTACAGAAATGTTTCCTCGTATTGGGTATAAATGTGTTATATAAAAATGATTTTAAAATATATTTTTTAATTACAAGTCTTAAAATTCTAGAGTTTTTCTATTTTATTTAATTGTTTATTCAAAAGCTCGTTTTGCAAATCAAAGATATTTTTAATGTGTAAAGCATATTCTTTAAATATGTTTTTCTGAATTTTGTTATACTAATACGAATAAAAGAAATTAAAGTTTGAAACTCTATTTTTCATATGAGTGATTAATTAGCAAGAACGGTAAAGCAATATTTTAGCAAATAATTTAGTTATAAATTAAAATTAACATTTCAAACGAATTATGATTCAAGTTTCAGTGTTTTACCCCAATCCTTAAGTAATATCAATTTAAACTTTCAATATTTCGAAAACCCAATTTCCGATAAACATGGTTTTAAAGTGAAGTTTTACGTAGTATCAGTAAACTAAAATTTTAATATTAGAATCCATAAAGTTTTAATTATAGAATTTGCATGATGTTTATGTCTCTGAATTCAACACGACAACTTTTAATAAATTAATTATTTTTTTCTATTCTATAGAAATTAACTCTCCTAATCCACTCAACTGATTAATCCAAATTTGCTTAGAGACCACAATCCAACTTCTCTCCAGGTTTGTCCGCGTCCGTTACACTTACTTTACACAGTGTCTATATCCATAACTTACCATTTGATTCATTGTTGCACGGTATTATTCCAGAAGGGGGATTTAGAGATGTTGATCGCTTTCTGCTGAGAAATGACTCCCACTTTCGCCTTATATACTTCGGCTGCTGTGAAAAAAGAGCAAGAACCAGTGGACCATGTCACGGCAGACTACACCCGTCGCACAGATTGTCCGACGAAAGAAATTGCTTCAACAAGCGTCGACCCGGAAACAGTAATCCTAATGATGTTCCAATTTCTCAAGCTACTCAGGTGCATAAGCGTCCAATGTTCAGGGCCCAAATTATCGAATTCCGTGACATACTTGGGGGGAGAGGGGGTGATTCCGTCATTTTGTTGAATAGGTGTTCAGTCCTGAAAGTGAAAGAGTTGTTTTTGCGGCAAAGTATTCAGGCGTGAAATGATGTAGTGATCCTTGAGAAAGTAACACATCTCGTTCTCTCTTCACCGCCATTTAGGTTTTCTGCTGTTAAATTTGAAAGGAAGAGCGTTTGGCTTCTGTGCAGTTTCTGCAAATTATAGTTCTGAGAATTAAAGTAGTCTTGAACCTTGATTATGTTACGGTCGTTGGGTAGTATAGGAAAAACTGAGTTACGCAGCACTCATATGGTGCTTATATATTCGGGCTTGTGATATCTTTTATGCGATAGGAAAATGTTTGCCTTATCTCAAGGTCATTTATTTTCCTCCACAACCAAGTCCATATTAAGTCAGGGATCCATGGGACACGGGCTCAGGACCCCACCATTCAAAAGTGGCGTTCTAAAGCCTGCTGAAGGTCAAAAGTAGCCTCAAATAAAACATTAAATAAGTACATAGCATTTTACGAATAGTTTAAGTTGTGGCCAGAGATATTTTGAGGCGCACAGAATGACCAGTTAGGTAACACTATTCATATAGAGAAAATGAGTTACAAGTTTTGCTGTGTTTAATACTTGAAAATAGTTTAGGCAAGTGGATATCAAACTTGTTTATGTTTGACAACATGAATATTAAAAATATTATTTTTACTATTTATGGAAAGACATGTTAGTAACATAGCAAGAAAGATCAATCATGCTTAAAGCATTGATTATGAAACACTTTCCAACTTCAATGCAATTTTATTTAAACACTAGCAGCATACCCGTTCTTCGTACGGAGTATATAATATAAAGAAACTTGAAATTCATAATCATGCCCAAATTCTTATAGTATACTAAATGACATGTTTAAGCAAAATATTCTGTTAAAATATTTAATATAATGCTCCTAAAAAGAAGTTTAAGAATCTCTGTTCTCGCTATATAAAATTATCTTCATGGACATATCTGAAGAATAAAACATCTTGGACCCCTTATGTAAGGAAATATAAAAAAAATATGGAATTGAATCAATATATGCAAAATAAAAGCGTTAAAATTGTATGGGACCCGTACTAATTATATACGCGAATATTAGAAAATATAACCTGTATTAGTAGATTACATGTATAAATTGAAAATACCAATAAACCCGTAATCTTTAAATCTGAAGACAGTCATTTATTCCAATATATGTCAAAATTAAAGTGCTAAAATTATATGGGAAGATATACACGTACTACTTATAATGTCCGATTATTAGTAGAAGATTACCCGTTTTGCAATATGAGTCACAAATGTTTTTTGGTAAAATACAACAGACGACGTAATAAATTGAATATATAATTAATCCCCTTAATCTTCATACCAGAAGACTGTACTTGATTCCAATATATATGCCAATATATGTCAAAATATATGCCCATATACCTGTACTACTTATATTCTCGTAGGTTAGAAGATATACCCGTGCATTCCTAGAAGATTACTCGTACAACGTACAATATGCGTGTGTCAACAATTTTTGCCGCAATAAAACAATGGCGTAATAACTTAAAAATATCAATAATCCCTGAATCAATAATTCCGGAAAATATCAATAATAATAATGTTTAAACCTAAAGAGTATAATTGATATTATCCAGTCCAAAATGAAATGGCAATGAAATTTATTTTATATACATATCTTCATTATTCAAATCGGAAAGGATTTAATAAAAATCGCCTGCCGCATAAACACATTGGATTTAAATCCGTTGATAAGCGACATGATATCATTTGCTTCAAATAAATTGGTAGAAAAAATATTGTTTAAATAGTTATATTTCTATGGAACATTTGGCGACAGTTTCGTCAAATTAGCGACATTTTAAAAAATCGTCATATTTATCGCCAAGTGGGACTGTAGAACTGACAGTTCCACTTTGCGACAAATTGACGAAATATCATCACAATACTATCCCCTAACAAAAAACAATTAATATCATTTATGTAGCGCAATTTTATCAATTTCAAGATATTTTTATAGATTTAAAAACATTTTTATCAATTTGGTGACATTTTAAAAATTCGCTAAATGTATTACTAAGTAGGATGGTTGGTCTGACAGAGAAATGCTAACCAAACAATATTTCAGTACTCTCTTCTAACAAAACAAAAAAAAAATTTCATTGATATGTAGAAGACCCAAGCCACACGACCAACCCGAAGGTTTATGGCAGCTGTTTGTGTGTCGTTTATATCAATTTGGCGACATTTCCGTCAATTTGGCAAAGTTTAAGAAAAGTTGTCAAATTAGCGATATCCCTCCAAATTCGTAGCTTTGAATTTGCAGATCTGAATGAAACATTCTTATCCCGTTTCAATATACTAAATGAAAACACTACAATTGTATTAGAAGATATACCCGCTCTACTTTTTTTCTGTTTCAACAATCGGCTATATGAATTTATTGGCTAAACACAATATATGAGTTTAGTAGCTAAATACGATATAAGCTTGAAAACTCTTTGCCAAAATAAATGAAATTGATGTACGCAGTCAGCAATTAATATAATTAAAAGAAAAATCAAACCGTCCATTCATAAGATATACTTTTATATCCATTTATCCATTTATTTATTATTTAAATCGAAAAAAAATAATAAAAACATTAACAAACACATTTAATTTAATTGCGATGCCGAGCAACATGATATATCCTCCTAAAATGTTAAAATTTATTAACCACTAACAGCACACCCGTTATTCGTACGGAGTGTATAATTTAAAGAAACTTAAAGTTCGCAATCATGTGCAAATTCTGTTAAAATATTAAATTTATTGCTCCTAAAGAGAAGTTTAAGAATATATGTTCTCACTATGCAAAATTATCTTCACGATCAGATCTGAAGAATAAAACATCCTGCCCCCTTTTGTAAGCAAATTTACAGAAGAAAAAATAGGAATTGAATGACTATATGCAACCCCGTACTAATTATATTGTCGCAGATCAGAAAATATGCCAATGTGTTAGTAGAAGATTACCCGTATTACAATATGCGTCTCAAAAATATTTGCCAAAATAAAAGAGATGACGTAATAAATTGAAAACATCAATAATATCCGTACTCTTTATACCAGAAGGTCGTAATTGATTCCAATATATGCCAATATATATCAAAACATATGTCAATATACCTGTACTACTTATATTCTCGTAGATTAAAAGATATACACGTGTATTTGTAGAAGATTCGTACAACATACAATATATGAGTTTAAACAATTTTTGTCATAATAAAATAATTGCATAATAACTTGAAAATATCAATAATCCTTGAATCAATATTCCCCGAAAATATCAATAATAATAATTTTTAAACCTGAAGACCGTAATTGATATTATCCAGTCAAAAATGCTATAAGAAAAATCAAATCGTTCTTTTCTAAAATATATTTTTATATCCATTTATTTATTATTCAAATCGAAAAAATAATTATTAAAATTAACAGACAGATTTAATTTAATTGCGTTTCTGAGTAACATGATATAAGATAGAATCTTATAACATGTTAAATATGTCATGTCTTATAACATAAACTGCGAAATTAAATAACGATTTTGATTTCTCTATACTTCTCATTGTTCCGTAAAAGCTTGTTTTAAATAAACCATGAACCATGGAGATAGATTTCCCCTTTAAATCATGTTTCAAACAATTCATATTTTCAGAAAGTGACTAATTAACGCAAAAAATCTCCCATCAAACTCAGAGATTAAATTTTAATTCACTTTCAAACGATTTTCAAGCTTTTCGTTTGGATAAACCACGGAGTTAGGGAGTAGAACTCCTAGGAAAAAGTTCCGTTTTTCATTAATATCTCGACAACCCCAGGTCTTAGAAACTCGAAACTTGGACAAAAGTTATGGGGGGATATTTCAAGGCTATTCACCAAATTTCATTAAATTCGGTTCAGCCGTTTTTCCGTGATGATGAGACAAACGAAAATTTCGTTTTTTACTAATATCTCGAGAACCACTGGTCGTAGAAACTCAAAACACGGATATAATTGTAAGTGGGGCTATTTCTGGGCTACCCACAAAATTTCATCAAATTCGGTTCAGCCGTTCTCCCGTGATGGTGGGACAAACAGACAGACAGACAGACAGACAGACAGACAGACAGACAGATTTTCATTTTTATTTATATAGATGTCTAAAATGCAATACATTCGTAGGTAATATTTTAAAACTTATCACACATTAATTTATTATATTTGACACCTTAAACCTTCATAAAAAAAAATTAACTTCATTCAAATGACGGCATTAAAGTATAAATTGCCTGGTTTAAACATCTCTAAAATGTGATACATTCTTCGGTAATAATTTTAGAATTATCATAATACTACGATAATTTATTATATTTGAAAACTTCATCGAAAACAACTGAAATTCATTCAAATGACGTCATAAAAAAATAACACGCCTGGCTCTCTCTATAAAAGCAACATTTCATTCATAAATAATTCCCCCATTCATGTCATTCATCACAATACTATAATAATTTATTTTATTTAAAAATCAAGACCATTGAGCTGCAAGTAAGTAAACTCAATGCGTAACTTCATCGAAAAATATCGTCCGTCTCTTTCTAAAATCAATGAATATTTTATTCACATCAGCTAAGCAGACTCCATGGACTAAATGATTTTGTGTTAAAGAATTACAGCGATTCTAATACAACTCATTCTACATATTTTGCTGTTTACATTTTACATATGTGAAAAATAGGCTTAATAGTAGAAATAATCAAATTTGTAAGAGCATTTAAACTGAAATGTATTGTCATTGCGTTGTTTCAGTATGTAGATGCACAGAATTTAGGCAAAAATAAAGTCGTTTTAGGACGGATACAACACTCAATATGAATTAAAAAGAACTTTAAAAATCACGATTTTGACACAAGATGGATGCCATATATCATTTTGAAGTGGGTCATGTGATCGTTTCATATCATGGACACGTGATCGCTTCATATAAGAGGTGTTATTATTATTTTAATTTTTATTTAAAAAACAACTGAATATATTTCGCTGAATTTTTTTTATATATTTTATGGAACAATTTGAATATTGCCTAAATTTTTCGAAGCAATTTGTGAATTTTAAATCCGCTTAAAAAATGCTTGAAAAATTAGGTCCCATAGGGCTCAATGTATTCCATTTTTTCAACCCGGGTTCAATCCAAAACTAATTGGGTGATATTATTCATTTATATTCCCATAGGTCCTATAGACCGTCTGAACAACATACTAAAATTTCATTTTGATTAAGTCATTTTTACGGCAGTTATCGTGCTAACGGACAGACAGACAGACAGACAGACAGACAGACAGACAGACAGAATGAACAAAGTCATAAACACTTTTCAACTTTGTTGTAAAGTGTTAAAAAGGATAACCAGACGATAAAATTACAAATTTTGTCTCAGTTGATTAGAGGAAGTTTGCAAATTCTCTGTTTCTCCTCTACAGGTGCTTTCCGGGCTATGTATCGATCGGTAAATAAAACATATATAAGAATAACTTCATATTATACGTATATTCTTCCTATTACCCATTTCGCTATCTGAAATGGCTATAGCTGCTCCATAAATATGGAATGAAACTCCCTATATTTATAATCAATAATATAACATCAATAAGATCCCTGTAGCAATAAAACTTGCCTAAATTATCCCACCCCCCTCCCAGCTTTCATACATTAAAAATAACAAAAATATGTGAGATGTAGATGATTTACTCAAATGATGACGAATTTGTTTGTTGAAGAATCATTGCACATTTTTTTTGTATAAGAGAAATTAGCTGAAATTCGAAAATTAGAGATAGAGCGAATGCTTAAAGTTTATTTAAGTCTATAAAAAAATGGGTATGAAGTATTATTTTCATACAATATTAAAATTAATTTTCTGTTTTGAAAAATAAATGAATTTTGAATGTTATGTGAAAATGTTTTGAGACATGCATCTCAAACACTCTTCATGTCGTCCCATCATAGATTTCCATTTTCATTGATGAACTGGGACTCGCAATGAAGAAATAGAACTTGTCATCAATATTACTGAGCTATATAGTTAGCTCACTTATTTCTATAATTGAACTTCAAATTTAAACAATTTAGAACCGAATACCCCTTAAATATAAGAACTTTTTGAAAGTAATGGGGTCAAAACGTTTTGACTCCCATTACCTTCTGAAAATTAGTGTTTTTAACACTTTACAACATAGTTGAAAAGTGTTTATGACTTTGCTTATTCTGTCTGTCTGTCTCTCTGTCCGTTAGCACGATAACTGCCGTAAAAATGACTTTATCAAAATGAAATTTTACTATGTTTTTCAGACGGTCTGTGGGACCTATGGGAATATAAATAAATAATATCACCCAATTTGTATTTTATTGAACCCTGGTTGAAAAAATGAAATACATTGAACCCTATGGGACCTAATTTTTCAAACATTTTTTAAGCACATTTAAAATTCACAAATTGTTTCGAAATTTTTAGGAAATATTCACATTATCCCATAAAATATATAAAAAAAATCAGTAAAATATGTTAGGTAGTTTTTAATTAAAAATTATTTAATATAGGGAGAAAAACAAATTCAATTAAATTCTGACTTTTGCGATATCCTCCACAAAGAAAATATAGATATATTATATAATAAATATTTCTCCAAGAGTTTAATTATTTTGTATATAAGAGAGGCACAGATTAATTCTGTGTAAGAGAGGCTTCCCATTTAAAAATAAATTTGGTAGATAACAATTTTTCAATTTTTTTTTAAATTTTGTATAATTCTTCATGATATACTTGTTTGATGGCGTTTTTAATGCACTTTCCTACGTCCTAGAGAGTTAAAATTTGATACACAGCTTAAATTTGTAGAACAGTTTATTCTACAACAATTTGGTGGATCTTTAAATATAGATCCTACATTTTTTTCGAAATGGTCTGCAAATAATCCCCGTTCACTTCTATAAATCATTGTTGTAATATTGTTAAAAATTCTGATGTGGGTATCACATGTCTTTCCCTGCAGACTCATATTCACGTTCTCTTTATTTCTTCAATAATAATTTGAGTTTATCTGCACAAAATAACAGCCATAAGTATTTTAAATCACATTGAATTTGCACGTTAAACTTAAATTTGGTTCTCATTTGATAGATGGACTTATTGTCAAAGGTGACGTAGCGAAAACGCAAAAAAACTAAAATATCTCAAGAACGGCTAGTCCTAGAGTAATAGGGTTAGTCTTATTCTTTTGTTGTTAAAAATCAAGTATAAAATGGGAATTTAATTGATATAATAGAACACACATAGTCTTTTATTTTTATATTTAACGATTTTTGTGGGCCATTTCGCAGAAACAGCCCGTTCCTTTTTCCCGAATCGTACTAGAATAACCTACAAGTGATTTATATAACAAATTTTGTTAAATTTGGTATATAAATCACTTGTAGGTTATTGAAAAATTATACACTAAATTGTGTTAAATTTGGTCCATTAGTTTTTAGCTAGAGTGGATAAAGGCAATTTCTACCGCCCATTTCGCAAAGAAGGCAGATTCTTTTATTACGAATCGTACTATAATCAAATGAACATCAGGGTTTCCCACAAAAAACTTACCTACCAAATTTTATTAATGCAATATCCTCACAGATACACCCTTACACACACAGATGTCTTCCTAAAAATAGTTTTTTCGTGTTCTAGAAGTCCCAAAACGTGTAGATCCCTCGAAAAATCGAGTTTCGATCTTCGGTACAATTCCAATACTTTGAATACATACACACGCACACATATATATTATCTGTGTATCTAAATTCCGAGCCAACGCAATTACAATAGTTGTGATTTTAAATGATCCCTAAACTTTTATTCTTTCTTCAACGAAGCCTAATTTTAACTTATGCAGAATGCAAATATCTCAAGCGATTTTAAGGTGAGTTACATAAGAATTGCTGAATTTTTTTCACATAAAATTATTTAGCTCTGGAGTCTGGAATACAAGTTATATGAATGAAATATTCATTGATTTTGCATAGAGAATCAGATCATTTATATTTCGATACAGTTTTAAATATTTAAGTATTATTGTATAATAAATTACTGTAGTATTGTGATAATGTAAAAGATATCACCACTGAATGTATCACATTTTAGAGATTTTTAAATGAAATTGCATTTCAGCTGGAAAGTGTTTCATAATCAATGCTTATGCATGATTGATCTTTCTTGTCTATTTTGTTTTCTATTACTTTGAAAAAAAGTAATAGAAGTCTATATTTATGTTGAATTTTTTAATTGCAGAAATAGATCAGGCGGTATGGATTTTGATCAATTTAACCAGTAATTCCCATTCGGTTATATGCATGTAGAGATAGATATCAAATGTGTCAGGAAGGGGAAGTTCTGGGAAAGTCTATGTTCCTGTTAAATTTGGTATTTGTAAAACTGGATCGGGTTGTACATTTTGATTAGTTAGCCAGTTAGTCACATTCGGTTGTCTGCATACAGTAAGAGCACAAAATATTATTTTCAACCAATTAAATCAATGGGGTCGCAAACAAACCCTTAACTCTCATGGCGAGCACAGACTGTTCCGCAATGTGACAAAGAATCTGGTGGTTATCTTGCAGCAAATCAGATCGGAATTTCACGAGAGATTGCCTACTAGCCTTTGCATAAGTATTCGGCGCACAACAACAAAAACAGACTATGGCGGTCGACGTTCATGACATTTACTCTTCTTGGCTTCAAGACACCGAAAAAATAGGCCTCAATTTGTAGAGACCTAACGCGTGTGGCGTAAACCATGTGAAGCTGTGGATCCATCTTTCCAAGTTGAAGTAATACAAGCATGTGATAACATTTTGGGCACATGTACATGGGATTGCTTGAGATCTGTTGTACCTATAGAGACCTCTGTCACCGGTACAAGTTATGCGAACCTTCTCTCCGACGATTTACACCTCTTGGTACACCAGGTGTTTTCTCAAAAAGTAATATTTTGTCCACTTAGTGCATGTAAGTGTCCTGAAAGTGAGGGATGTAGTGTGTGTTGCTGATGAAAAACTATAGTAAGTATTTGCCACACATTAGGACCGTTAAAAATTCCAATTTTGGTGGCTATGCAACCAGTTGCATACCCACTGATGAAGGGTATGGTGATACCCGAAAGCGCTCTGGCCTTTTTAATATGTGTACGTCATAAAGGATGGTTTTTATTAAATGACCTTTAATCTACGATTTGTTGTCTTTCATTTAATGCATTATATAATATTTTAAATGAAGCTCCAAATTAAGCATATGTGTAAGTTTAACAAATTCCATTCAATCTTCCGCCATTTTTTCAGCGCTGTTTCTACATTGCAGAGTCAATCTTATTTCTATCAATGTCATTGTTTCAACAGCATGTTTGTTTCAGTGACAAAATCTCTTCTTTCACGTCAATGCTCTTTCGTCACTTATTGTCTGTCGTGGTATTTCTCTGCGTGTGTTGTTTTTATGTAATTTCCACCCTTTTTCCAGAGAACAAACGGAAAAATGAATTAGATGCAATGGGGGTAAAGTAACACATCGTATCAACTTGCCACATTTTAAACGCATCAACTTGCCCTTAGCGAAGGCAGCATATTTTGATGATGATATACAGAAAAAATCTGATGTTGGTAGCACATGGTTTTCCCTACATAATGTAATAACTTTACTTCTTTTACAGCATTATAATGATGTACAAAATCCTCAGAGCAATGATTTTTGCAATGAATTGATATCACGTAAATTGAAATTGGGCGCTTTTGGTAACTTACTACTCCAAACGAATGACTTATTCATATTGGATAAGGCATTAAAATGCAATTAACATTTAATTAGTATGATCAATTGCATGTATAAATGACTATTGGCGAATTGTTAGAAGTCAAAATACAAAACTATTACAAAAAAGTATCTTTTTTCGTAAATGGGATGATCAAGATTCACGAGAATGATGTTGCATAATATTGCATATCGTAAGTGAACATATTTTAAGGTATTACTTTTTTAATTTTATATAACTTTTTTCTTATAAATTTATTTTAATATCGTGCAATATCTCGAGAGCGGTTCATGCTATCTTTCTAAAGTTTGTGTCAATCGTTTTCTAATTAAACGTTACGTAGGAAATGACTATTTATTTAACAGGATATAAAGTATTGATCATTTAATGAATGTTTAAAAAAACTTATTCGAAAATCGTGCAATATTTTTAGAACGGTTCATGCTGGCGTTGTGAAGTTTGTATCATTCGTTTTCTAGTGAAAAATTACGTATGAAATTATTATTTTTTTTATTATTATTGAAAATGCTGATGTTTTAATGATTTTTTTCAAAAATTCATTTAAAAATTGGGGTGGTCTTTCAAACATTCGATCACGTTTGAAATCAATAGGATTCCAGTATTCACTGATTGCAATAATGGTACCAGATTATATTTCAAACACTTCAATCGTTCTTGAGATATCGCGTTCACAGACTCACGTACACACACACTAACATACACACACACACACACACAGACATAATTTCCAAACCATTTGGTTCGAGTTCAGGGACTCTTGAAACGTACGTCAAAAATTTGACTTCGAATTTCCGACTTCGTTACAATACTTTTCCTATGCATTATAGTATGTATGTAGCGAAAGTAAAATGGTTAACAAATACAGTCAATAACAACGATAACAGCAGTCAATAACAACCATTTATTGCCTAGACAAACTCTCAATCCGAATGAATGCCTAGAAGCTCACTCAAAATGTCTAGAAAACATCATAAACATACATAAATATTTACTTTGTACTTTCAAAAATAGTTCTATTATAATTAATATTATAGTTAGTATTATAATTAATAAATCTGATATATTTTATATCCTTTATATCGCGTAAATTAAGCGCAGACTGAACATAGAAATAATTGGCTTATCGCTTTGCAAAGAAATACAAGAAAGATCAATCATGCTTAAGGCATTGACTATGAAACACTTTCCAACTTCAATGCAATTTTATTTAAACATGTCTAAAATGTGCAATGTCCTTATTATAGTTAATATTATAGTTAGTATTATAATTAATAAATCTGATATATTTTATATCCTTTATATCGCGTAAATTAAGCGCAGACTGAACATAGAAATAATTGGCTTATCGCTTTGCAAAGAAATACAAGAAAGATCAATCATGCTTAAGGCATTGACTATGAAACACTTTCCAACTTCAATGCAATTTTATTTAAACATGTCTAAAATGTGCAATGTCCTTGGTAATATTTTAAAACTTATCACAATACTACATTAATTTATTATATTTGAAAACTTAAACCTTCATCGAAAAAAATGAACTTCATTCAAATGACGGCATTGAAATATAAAATGCCTGGGTAAAACATCTCTAAAATGTGATACATTCCTCGGTAATAATTTTATAATTATCATAATACTACAATAATTTATTATATTTGAAAACTTCATCGAAAACAACTGAAATTCATTCAAATGACGTCATAGAAAAATAACACGCCTGGCTCTCTCTATAAAAACAGCATTTCAGTCATAAATAATTTCCCATTATGTTATTCATCACAATACTATAATAATTTGTTTTATTTAAAAATTAAGACCATGGAGCTACAAGTAATTAAACTCTATGCGTAAAACTTCATTGAAAAAAATCGTCCTTCTCTTTGTAAAATCAATGAATATTTCATTCATATCAGCTACGCAGACTCCATGGACTAAATGATTTTGTGTTAAAGAAATACAGCACTCCTAATACAACTCATTCTACATATTTTGCTGTTTACATTTTACATAGGTGAAAAATAGGCTTCGTTGTAGAAATAATCAAATTTGGATGAGCATTTAAATTCAAATATATTATAATTGCGTTGTTTTAGTATGTAGATGCACGGAATTTAAGCAGAAATAAAGTGGTTTTAGGACGGATACAACACTCAATATAAATTAAAAAGTACTTTAAAAATCACGATTTTGAGACAAGATGGATGCCACATATCATTTTGAAATAGGTCATGTGATTTTTTCATATCATGGTCACGTAATCGCTTCATATAAGAGGTGTTATTATTATTTTAATTTTTATTTAAAACACTACTGAATATATTTCGCTAAATTTTTTTTTATATATTTTATGGAACAATTTGAATATTACCTAAAATTTTCGAAGCAATTTGTGAATTTTAAATCCGCTTAAAAACTGCTTGAAAAATTAGGTCCCGTAGGGCTCAATGTATTTCATTTTTTCAACCCGGGTTCAATCCAAAACTAATTGGGTGATATTATTCATTTATATTCCCATAGGTCCTACAGATCGTCTGAACAACATACTAAAATTTCAGTTTGATTAAGTCATTTTTACGGCAGTTATCGTGCTAACGGACAGACAGACAGACAGAATGAACAAAGTCATAAACACTTTTCAACTTTGTTGTAAAATGTTAAAAACTGCACAAATTCTTCTGTATAGATCTACTCCGGTATTCCCTGCACCTTGAACTTCTAAAAGCAATAGTTAACGAACAAACAATGGTTAAAACAATGGTTAAAGAACAATGGTTATTAATCTTTTATTTCGCTCAAGGCACACTATATTTGTCGTGAATTCTGTCGACATACTGGACATGCAAATTAGTAACACTGTGAAACACCAGGTCATGAATAGTTTGTCATTAGTTAAAATCTGCTTAATTGAAACTTATTATAAACTATCGTTAAGAAACACTACCTCTTGTTTGCGGTAAGAAAATACAGTTACTCATCATTTCAAATGTGTAATTTTGGTCAACATTGAACATAAATATTTTTAACAATTTCTACTTTCTTATGCATTCCCAATTGTTTCTTTTTTATGAAAAAGGTGTTTTTCCCTAAAATTTTCGAATTCGAGTTTTTATTTGAAGAACACGCTTTAAGACCTCTTGAACATATATCGAACCCTTTCGAGAAGGGGTCTGTTTCTGTCAATATATCTGTGACGTGTTAACACAATAAGTCTTGAATGGATGCGCATACCACTATAAAATTGAAGGTGTAGATAATATACGCTATGAAAACTAGAACTAGGTAAAATTATTAATTCGTATTACAACTCAAATTATTTGGAATTTACGATTTTTAACACTTTACAACATAGTTGAAAAGTTTTTATAACTTTGGTCATTCTGTCTGTCTGTCAGTTCGCAGGATGACTGCCGTAAAAATGACTTTATCACAATGAAATTTTAGTATGTTGTTGAGTCGGTCTGTAGGACGTATGGAAATGTAAATGAATAATATCATCCAATTAGTTTTGAATTGTACCCGGATTGAAAAAATAAAATACATACTTTTCAACTTTGTTCTAAAGTGTTAAAAAGTAATAAATATCTCATTAGCACAGTTATAAGCATATTTATTCAAGTTATATATTTCTTTTCGAGACATTTCTGGAAAAGGAAGACCTACTTCGATTTGCCTGATCATCACCAAATTAACCCGCAATTCTGGTAATTGCCATACTTTACAAAATTTAATTAATTAACTAAAATAGCGTAGCTACAAGCTTCTGCACAGACATCCAAGCTCTAAATCGGTTGAAATTTTCGCACCCAATTTCATCCGATTTGCTGAATTTGTTCGAGATTTATCGTACCCACTGATTCACACAGAATTATAGACATACACCCAGACAGAACTATAGACATACACACAGACAGAACTATAGAGATACACACAGACAGAAGTAAATACATGAATGAACAAGAAAGATCAATCATGCATAAAGCATTGAATATCAAACACTTTCCAACTTCAATGCAATTTCATACAAACAACTCTAAAATGCGATACATTCCTGGGTAATATTTTTAAAATTATCACAATACTACATTAATTTATTATATTTGAAAACTTCATTGAAGAAAATGAACTTCATTCAAATGACGGCATTGAAATATAAATTGCCTGGTTTAAACATCTCTAAAATGCGATACATTCCTCGGTAATATTTTTAAAATTATCATAACACTGCGATAATTTATTATATTTGAAGACTTCATCGAAAACAAATGAACTTTATTCAAATGACGTCATCGAAATATAAATCACCTCTATATAAAAGCAGCATTTTATTCATAAACATTTTTCCAATCGTTTCATTCATCACAATACTATAATAATTTATTTTATTTAAAAATTTGAAAAATTATTATCTACCATATTTATTTTAAAATGTGAAACCTTTCTCATATATAAAATAATTAAACTCTTAGATATTTATTATATCTCTTTTATCTTTCTGGAGGATACAACGAGAGTCAGAATTTAATTGAATTTGTTTTTCTCCCTATATTAAATAATTTTTATTTAAAAAACTACTTAACATATTTTACTGAATTTTTTTTTATATATTTTATGGGATAATTTGAATATTTACTAAAATGTTATAAGCAATTTGTGAATTTTAAATTCGCTGAAAATATGTTTGAAACATTAGGTCCCATAGGGTTCAATGTATTTCATTTTTTCAACCCGGGTTCAATAAAAACTAATTGGGTGATATTACTCATTTATATTCCCATAGGTCCCACAGACCATCTGAAAAACATACTAAAATTTCATTTTGATAAAGTCATTTTTACGGCAGTTATCGTGCTAACGGAAAGACAGACAGACAGACAGACAGAATGAACAAAGTCATAAACACTTTCAACTATGTTGTGAAGTGTTAAAAATAGTTAATTCGCGTTCAGAGTTACTCTAAACTTGTAAATAAGTTAAAATCTATGAGTCCAATTTTCCCCCTATAATAGTTTCTCATTACATATACTCGATTATAATAAGGCAGCATTTAGTGAGATTCTAAATTCATTAAGGAAATTGAGAATTTGATAACACGATGTTATTTCAATAATTATTTGGTAGTTTTTAACAAGAAAATGCTATATTCTTATATTTAATATGTTCTAGCGAAGGATCATTGTATCAAGTGCTACTGCTAGAAATATTTAATGTGCCTGTGAAACTGTACAACTGAATAAAGTGTCAAAAAGGAAAAAAATAAAATAAGATCAGACAGAGCAAAAAAAAAATTACTTCGTTCATTAATGCATGCAAAAGAAGGAAAAATGAGGGTAGGGACTTTGCAGTAGCAAATCTAATCATCAGAGATAACCCAAAGAAAGAAGAACGTGCTCAACTGATCATCTATCACCACCCATGAACCATGGTTTCGAAGTCATGAAACGACTTATGATGCCCTATAATTTGCTTTTATACGAAGACTTGTTATAAGACAGAAGTCGCTTCACTCTAAGCCACAACGTTTTATTTTTAAAAAGGGGCTAAAAATACTCTCAATCGTTACTGAAATCGAAACTGCAATACGTCTACTAGAAAATTTCTAAAATTCTTGCTACAAGGAATTTTGCGCTCATAGATCATCTGGCCTGCACCAAACTGAAGAACGGCAATGACCACGCTATCATAGTCGATGGGTGGTGATGACTAATCAATAGCTTATTTTTCTGCTTTTTTGTAACGAACTGTTATAGGGCAAAATTTCAATACTTCTACCAAAAAATTGTAAAATCCTTGCTTTAAGGAGTCTTGTATTCATTGATCATTTTATCGTTTATATCGTGCTGTCAAGCGGCAATGTTCGCAAAACTGTCGTCTGCGGGTGGTGATGGAGAATCACTTGAGAACTTTCTTGCAACGCACTGTTATAAAGCTGAAGTCGCTTCATTGAATAAACCAGAAAACGTTTTCTCCCTGACAACCCCCAAAACTATTCGTAAATAACAAGCGTTTGGCTGTGGCAGTGCAGAGTTGAAAACAAAGATATTCGGTAGAATTCCAGTGAATATTCTTGGTGAATGGTAATGAAAACCAGGTCTCTATAGCAAGGAATATACCTCATGTGAAATATGGGATAATAGCTCTTTGAATGTGGTATTTAATCATTGACATATTCTAAATTTTTGACGAGGAAATACGCAAATTGGACTTGTAGATTGTCTGTGAGATGAGCACAGGAAAGTATTCGCTGTGCAGTTTCACATTACCTTTACAGCCCCTACTGTGTAATATGTGAGAAAAGAAACTCAAATAATAAAAATGAAAAAAAATCTATTGTGGACAGCACGTGACTTTCCCTACTGATTTTGTTTTTTCTTTCTTTCGTAATACATTAAATTTAATTTAATTGCATAATAGCACATATACATGCATTTAATGCACATGCATTTAATGCACATGCATTTAATAGCACATACACTCAATGACAACAAAGCTGCAGCTAATTCAGTTTTCGCTTCCATTTGGAGAATGAAAGTGTTTAGAAAATGTCTGAAAAACTGAAATGTCTCTAGAAGGGTTCAAACTAGAGTGCTGGTACTGATCTTGCTCTTTCTGATGTTAAAAATTACGTATAAAACGAGTATTTTATCAATACATTGAAGATTATTCAGATTTTTATTTTATATTTCACGATTTGGGGGAGGAGGGGGGACATTTTGCAAGTAAAGACGGGTTATATTTAATCGAACCGAATCAAAATCTAATCAGCACCAGAGTATCCCACAAGTAACTTACCTACCAAATTTTGAGAAATTTCGTCGAATAGTGTTTAAACTCGAGTGGCTAAAATTATTGCACAGATACATACAAAGATAGACAAACACATAGACTGACGCATACACACACATGCGTCACGCTAAAAATAATTTTTTCGTATTCTAGAGTGTCTGAAACGTATAGATCCGTCAAAATTTTGAATTCCGATTTTCGACACAATTCCAATACGTTCAGTATACATTAACATATATTGTGGGGAAGCAAAAAGTTATAAAAATATCACATTTAACTATGTAATGAAAGTATCCAGTGAAATCATGTTGTGGCACATTTTGAAGTACATTTCGACAACATAGTTGAAAAGTGTTTGTGACTTTGTTTATTCTGTCTGTCAGTCTGTTCGTTCGCACGATAACTGCCGTAAAAATGACTTTATCAACATGAAATTTTAGTATGTTGTTGAGACGGTCTGTGGAATATGTGGGAATGTAAATGAATAAAATCACCTAATTAGTTTTTGATTGAACCCGGATTGAAAAAATGAAATACATTGAACCCTATGGAACCTAATTTTTCAAATATTTTTTAAGCAAATTTAAAATTCACAAATTGCTCCTAAAATTTTAGGAAATATTCAAATTATCTTATAAAATATATAAAAAAATTTCAGAAAAATTTGGTTGGTAGTTTTTTAAATAAAAATTAAAATAATAATGACACCCATATAATATGAAGAGGTCAAGTGACTTCAAAATGAAATATGGCATCCATCTTGTGTCAAAATCGTGATTTTTAAAGTTCTTTTAATTTATATTGATTATTGCATCTGTTCTAAAACCGCTTTAAATTTGCGTATTTTCTGTGCATCCATATTCTGCGACAACGCAGTTACAATATTTTTTAGTTTAAATGATCATCAAACTTTGAACATTGCCGCAACGAAGCCTAACTTTAATGAATGTAAAATGTAAACTAGTGATGTAAGATGCGTTGAATAAGAATTGCTGAAAATCGTCTGGTTCTCTATGTAAAAGCAATGAATATTTCATTCATATCACTTTTATTCCAGACTCCAGCGATAAATAATTTTGCGTGAAAAAAATTCAGCAATTCTTATACAACTCATCTTACAATCACTTGTTTACATTCTGCATCCATTAAAATTAAGCTTCGTTGTAGAAATAATCAAAGTTTGATGATCATTTAAACTAAAAAATATTGTAATTGCGTTGGCTTACAATATAGATGCTCAGAAAATACGCAAAATTAAAGCGGTTTTAGTACGGATGTAACACTAAAAATAAGTTTAAAATAACTTTAAAAATGACAATTCTTACTCTAGGAAAGAAAGATGGATACCATATATTTTATTTTGAAGTGGATCACGTGATCGCTTCATGTAATATGGGTGTAATTATTATTTTAATTTTTATTTAAAAAACTACCGAACATATATTGCTGAAAATCTTTTTATAAATTTTATGGGATAATTTGAATATTTTCTGAAATTGTCGAAGCAATTGGTGAATTTTAACTTCGATTAAAAACTGTTTGAATAATTAGGTTTCATAGGGTTTAATGTATTTCACTTTTTCAAGTCGGGTTCAATCCAAAACTAATTGGGTGATATTAATCATTTACATTCCCATATGTCCCACAGACCGTTTCAACAACATACTAAAATTTCATTTTGATAATGTCATTCTTACGGCAGTTGTCGTGCGAACGGACAGACAGACAGACAGAATGAACAAAGTCATAAACACTTTGCAACTGTGTTGGAAAGTGTTAAAAAACTCCTGAACAATGTAAATAAAAAAAACAGAGGCTTTTCATCGATATAGCCTATTGAAAAAAAATTCCTGCATAAATTTTCTCAAATAAATGCGTTCTTTTTGGTGAAGCATTTACACCCAGCCGACTTTAATTTTACCCTTGTTCACACTTCCAGCCAGACATTCGGACTTATAATAATGCAAATTCATTTTTCTTGCTGCCTATTGTTTTGTAGAGCATGAAGTGGGAGAAATAATTAGCATTGACACGAAATAATGTCATTCTTTCAAGTTTCATTCTATATCTAAATCCAATTTTCAACTTTTCTCCAAGTAATTGGATTTCACTCTCTCACGCACATATTGAAGGCATAATATAGTTTTCGTTACAGTTTTTGAACTTGATAGTGTGTTTTACATAATGCCTGTGTAATGTGTGCGTATCTGAAACAGTGGTTTTAAAGAAGTTTTATCTCAGTGCAGGGGAATGGGGCAATTGATCTCCGGCTAGGGTTAAATGACGCTCTATATTACCAGGGCTGCCCAATTTTTTGTATTTGTGATCTACATTCTTTATAACGTCATCGCGATATACATATATACAGAAAACAAACCTGATGCATAACACGTATATATATATATTTTCAAAATAAAAAGAGGTATGGATGGAAACAATATACCATAAGATGGCCGGGGGGGAGTTATGACCCCCTCACCCCGGTTAAGCATGCTTTGCGTGGCGACAACACTCCCGGAGAGCCGGTATATTGCAAAATAGAATACGAATGTATCAAATTTTAAGATGTAAAACAGACATCATACACAAACAAATATAAGATATAATTGTCGAGATCCAGCCTTATCAAAAATCACCAACAATAAATGTTTGAAATATGTTTGAAATATGTTCACTAGTATAAATGAGCAAAATTACATAGCTTCTACTTAAAGAAGACTTTAAATATTGACACTTAATAGAACAATTATAACAAAGTCTATCCCTAAAACCATTTACCTGAATGACAATTAATAGAATCATACATGTAGATGTACATCCCCCATACCGTATCATACAAGATGAAGCAAATCTTCCATAACGTATTATACAATAGACCCTATTCAAGAGGTCCTATATCAGTTATCACTCGCTTTACCTGTGACTATCCAGTATGTATATTGCCATCAGTTTTATTTAAATATAAACGGTAACAATCGGTTACAGTTATTTTATAAAATTTGTAGATAATGTCAGATAAAAAATACTAGGGCCAACGGCCGTACCGTGGGCCCTAGTATTTTTTATGTGACATTATCTACAAATTTTATAAAATAACTGTAACCGATTGTTACCGTTTATATTTATAAAATTAGTTATCAGTTATTTTATAAACTTTGTAGATAATGTCACATAAAAAATACTAGGGCCAATGGCCGTACCGTGCTGAAAACACCTGTTCTCGTTAGATCACCGAAGTCAAGCAGCATCGGGCGCGGTTAGTACTTGGTGGGTGACCACCTCGGAACGCCGCGTGCTGTTGGCCATCTCGGGTGCGGTAGCCCGGTGGTTCGCGCGCTGGATTTGCACACTGCCACAACTGCCTCCGTGTTCATGCGGAGTACGATCACGTTAAACATGTGGGTCCGTAAGTCCTTCCGAGAGGTTGGTGGTAGGGGAAGGAGGGTACGGTCCCTGTGGATGCCTCCCCCACTGGGTTCCGGTCTAAATTGGGTGGCACTTCCCGGCCGTCCATACAGTTACCTTACACCTTTCTGGTAGGTCGGACGGTCTGGGTCTCAACAACAACAACAACAACATAAAAAATACTTGGGAAAACCCTGTGAGATGGTGTTTTGTAGGAAACGAAAATCGCATAAATATCGATCTTCCATTTTACTGTTTATTCTTTGACTACGCATTAATTGTCCCAGTATAATATTTCTAAAAACATTTTTGTGCATACAAGAGTTCCAGTTTATGATATAATTGATTTTGAAGTGGAAGTCGTTGCGTTTATAGTACAAACAGAAACCAGTAGAACCACCTGGTTGTTTGTATATTGTTATATCCAGAAAATTTAGACTTTTGTTGACATTATATGGAGTTTCAGTAAGTTTTAAATGTTGTGGATAGAAAGTAAAATCCATCTGATATGCTTCACATGGATACGCTATCAAAATGCCATCAACGTAGCGAATGAACAGAATTTCGTTTAATATATGTGTTCCATCTTCATATTTATTCATATATATATATATATATATATATATATATATATATATATATATATATATATATATATATATATATATATATATATATATATATATATATATATATATATATATATATATATATATATTTGAAATGTAATAATAAGAATTATGTAAAAATAAAAAAAATAAAAATACAATTCTAGTAATATTAACATCATCATAGAAGCAAATTCACGGCCATAAAGCCGATAAGAGAAAAGAACAGAACCTTCCCAAATTCGATGATTAATCAGAATTAAATTCATCTTCAGGTCTGAGTATTTAATTCTAATTAACCCAAACAAATGCCTGTTTCAGATTAAGCAATAGTACATTACTATAAATGCTTAAACTCTGACTACAGGCATCAAAAAATGAAACATTAAGAAAATTGTATTACCATGCGGCATGAACCCTTCCACTTCTACCACGTGTATACACGATCAACCTCAACAGCTTAATCTAGAAGCACCGGAATGAACAAGTCGAAATTCTACCAGGGAGGCAGTACGAACGTTCACGGAAATACTCCCAAACCCGTCCAGTGAGTCTAAGCTGGAGACTGGACAAGCAATTCAGAATACAACTTCCCAAACATGCAGAACTGAATATGAATATGAATCATAGATGAAAATTCCTACTAAACAAGTAATTCATAGGAAAACTGGATAATCGAGAATGCCACTATACACCATTATAAGGGCGCTCAAAACGTAGTTTCAATACTGACAAAAGTTACATTTTTTTGCGAAAATAAAATTCAAAACATTAATGTTAATGCATCTTATTTTCCGATTTTTTGATTTTTCTAATGTTTTTGACTTAGTTTATTATTTTTCATTTTTATTTATTTATATAATTAATAAATAATCATATATAACATACACACACATATATATACATATACATATATATATATATATATATATATATATATATATATAATGTATATATATATATATAATTGAAGAATTTTTATCATTAATAGAAAAGTTCCGTAAAGCATAAGTGAAAGGAAGACGGACTGAAATATAAATGTGACAACAAAAATACTATACGATAAGCCGTTGAATATTTAAAAAACAAACATGATAAGTAAACATTATAAAATATACAGGTACTAAAATGGTATAATATACCCCTTTTTTCCTGTTCCATAAGGAATGGAATAAGAATTACATGTGGTAAAGATGGGTGACATTTTTTTTTTGTAACTACACATTAAGATGAAAGTATTTTGATATAAATCATATATGTAATGCAGGTACTTAAGGTACTAATCCCCTTGTTCCCTGCATAAACATACATTGTGTAAATGCAAGAAATGTGTTTAAGACGAAAAGTTGCAAAACAGAAACATTGTTTTGCACGATGAGCTAGGCCTTTTCTAGCTCCCCAAATTTTTATTTTTAAATTAAATAAATTGAATAAAGTGAAAAGCATTTATGAAATCATACGCGTTATCAAAGCCCATACATGTTTCGTTAATGCGTATTCTACGTTCCTGTATGCATTACTGTAAATTGTATTACAGAAATAATGCACATGACCCGACGTAGAAGACAATATAAAATGGATCAGATATGTAAGAAATCAAATATAATAATTAAATATAATCATATATACCAGCGTGTGGCTAAGTTTTATAGGAGAATACAATGTAGTGAAAAGATATAAGAATATAATAATATGGATGTATTTACCCCTTGTGCTGCTTAACAGTGTAGATGACGTGATACTGCCTAAGCATTTTAACTCAAAACAAGTTACAGTTAATTTTATATACTAAGATTTCAACTGTTGGAAGTGAAACATGGAGATAAAAAATTATTTAAAATTGTTCGAGAATGATCAGTCAATATGTTGATGTAATTATAGCAAGGTGTTGAATTTAAAATTAAAATATGTTTTAATAAATGAAAAAATAAGGTTTGGCGGGGTAGGTATTTTGGATAGTGGTGTTTATGAATTTAAAAAGATGTTCTTTGAAGTAACATGGTGTACTTAACATTTTTATTCTTAATAACTGGTTATTTATAATATTTTTATATACTGATTTTGAAAGATTGGATGAATAATGTTGAAAAGTTCATTTACTTAGAAGTTTATTTACTTTGAAGTTATAAGTTTCTGTTTTGTCGTATATTTTAAGTTTTAATGTGCCTGCATTTTGAATTTTTAAACTAACGTCTTGATAATTGGTCCAGTTTGATGTATATACATTTTCAATGGACAATTTTGGCCTCTCTTTTTATTTTTTTATTCGTTTCGAAATGTTTAAAAACGGACAAAAGTATAAAACTTTTTATTCTCCGCGCTGTATTTCATGTTTTATTAGCGATCAAAGTCACGTCAATGTGACGTCACGAGATTCGTCCGCGGCTAGCGTCTTCGAGAATTGGTGCATAAATTTGGTTACATTCGGAAAGTTCAGATAATTATAATTGTTTCTTCCATCCCAAACTGCCGAATAGTTATAAGTATTGTATCGCTCCAATGTGCCTCATTACTAGTTTTACATCTTCAAATAAAATATTTATATCTGTGCCAAAAAATGATATTTTTCGTAAAAAATTGTATGAAGCGCAGGAAGCCAGATTGTAAACAAAATTCACCACTATCATTAAGGACTGTTCATTACGTATGTTATGATAATAAATCAGTGATTGTATAATCCAATTTTCAAAGTCTTTTTATGAGAAGTTATTTCTTTATGATTTAATAAACTTTGAAAATCCTTATGGATATCCCCTACTGATTCGGCACTCTATTTTCAGTTTTGCTATTACAGATGAATTTAAAGCCAGATTCAAAGTGAATTATTGACTTTTGTATCCGGTTTAGTGTGTGCTGTTCGCGAGTTAATTTAGAGAATATAAAAAATTCCGTGCATAAAAAAATTTTATACCAGTATCCCGAAGTGAGCTGCTATAATTTAGTGCTTCTGAAAAGTTATAAAATATAAATTATCTAAAAAAATAAATCACAAATTTGAAACATTGTACAATATGAATAGAAATTAAATGGAAAATAATTTAAAATTCCTTCACCTATTCAGAATCATAAATGATTTACTGTTTATTATAGGTTTTAAAATATAATATAAGAAACAAATTTAAAACTGCTTTTAATTTAAAAATAAATTATTAGATATTATATTTAGAATCATCACAAATCATATACATATAATTAAAAATATATGCATAAAGATATATATACATATAAACATAAATATTATTTTTAATTATACATATAAACATAAATATTATTTTTAATTCCAAGAAAAAATACACCGTTCAATTTAAACTTTCAGTTTAAATTTACTGTATAACAAACTTAACTATAAAAGGCTATTTGCATTCAAAAAATTACGGAGCACATTACAAAAAAAAAAAAAAAAATCAGGGGGTGGGTCGTCCAGTCCGATGGAGCCGAAATGGTTTTGAGTAAATAATATTTTGTAAATTAAAACTTCAGTAAGATTCAATTTGTTTGATTTTTTTTATGACTCATTTGTTTCGTTTACAGGCTTTCAAAGTGCTACAAATTACTTGTTAACTGTTTATAACTAGCTAGCACTTTTACTTTTCGTCCCGATTTCATCTGGATACTCCAACTCTAGATATGCAATTTTCTCAAAATATGAAATTTTTTATTAATTTGTTTTGCGGTATATATATATTAAACTTAACAATATTTCGGACGAGATTTTACATTCAAGTTAATTTATAAACTTGTCTGGCGGCACATAATTACGTACTTGATTATGTATATTTCCATGTATTATGTTCAAACCTCACCAATCATTAAACATCTTTAGAATCCCCAAGTTTATTTAACCTTCTAATTTCTCTAAACAAAATAAAATATCTCGTTCTTGTGCATCCATATTTCACCAAGAAGTAAATAAAAACACTGAGCTGCAACAATCGTGATATTTTAAATATTGAAGCTTTCCCAGCTATTGGAAAATCCAGGTTAAAAACTAAGCTATCGAAATTATAACCACTTGATCCCAAACCCAATTATATACACTTGCAAGACTTTAAAAGAGCTACAAATTATTGCTTATTGTTCATAGCTAGCACTTTTAGTTTTTAGAAGCATTACAAACTTGTAAAACTAAAAATTTTTGATCTTCTTCAATTTGACAAAACGATTACTCGAAAACTAAGTCAGTACGGTCCAATAAATTAGTTTATTTTTTAAAAATTAGATTCAGAAACTAAATTTGCTAACACATATTTTTGTCGCATACTATTTATATCTATCTTTTGAAGTTTGAGTGAAAGTAAGAAAAATAAAAAAGTCACTCGCTCGGATAAATGCTTTAAGTGTTTTCTAAAAAGTTCCAAAGTATTAAAATTATTTTATATATTCATAATCTGGACCAACAGAGCAAGAAACAAGTATGTAGATTTTTATCTATCAGGTTAGGAGATATTGGCGTCCAAAGTGTTTGCATTTTTCGTAATGCTCCGATTTCCACCACAGATACCCTAAACGTAGATGTAATTCACATAATAATAATAATAATAATAATAATAATAACAATGATAATAATAAACCTCCAAGAAAAGGATATCACGTTTACACCTCGAGTTTCAGCTGTCACAAAATATTTATTGTTTCTGAAATAGAGCGCCATCACAGTAAAATCGATCTTAGGCAAATTGTCTGATTCCCCTTCAAAAACTAGGATCAAAACCAGAATCCATGTTTTCAATAAAATAAAATAATCAGCAAATTAACTATATTCAAACAGCCCAAGTACAAAAGTAAAATTTCAATTGTATACAAAATTAAACCCCTACTACCCTGCAAATATCTCAAGGCAAAACGCGATAGAATGTTGCATCACAGGTCGAACAGGCCATGTGACATCACAGCCTGTTCGACCAATCATGGGCCGTTTTGTGTTTGTGTAGATTTTGCGATTTTTCATTTCTTGATATTTAAATAAATAATTATTTTAAGAGATTTTTGTTTGGATATTTGACATCAGAAAAACATTCTCTATAAATATCAATTGGTTTTAAGAGTTTTTAAAAAAAATCGGAATTGTCCATTAGTTGTTGATTAGGTGGATAAAAATTAAAGTTTAATATAGGTGCTTCATTATTAATTCCAATAATAATTAGATCATCAATAAATCTGTACATGATATAACTGTTGAAAGGGTAGTACTGATTTCGTAAAAATGTAGATAAAGGTTGGCCAGTATTGTGGATGAGATTCCTCCCTGTGGTATTCCCTTATTTAATTTGTATATGCAATTTCCTTGATATATATATATATATATATATATACTCGTATATATATATATATATATATATATATATATATATATATATATATATATATGTATATATATATATATATATGTATATATATATATATATATATTATATATATATATATATATATATAATAAGACTAATTTAAAACCTGAACAGAGTCATAACCTGGTTCAAAAACAATACGGAGGAAAATAAAGAGGATATGAAAGGGAAATATCTAACAAAAGGAAACCATTGCTACCAAATAAAGCAAATTGATCTTAATTTTAAATTATTAATAATACACATGAATTTATCAACATTCAAGAGCGATACATACAAACCAATTTCAAACATCAAAGGATTATCAAAATCTGGAGGCTCAAAATATAAAATGACAATAAATAAGAAATAAAAAAAAATGATGCAATCCGAAAATATGAAATAGGATAGAACCTCTGTAGATCCAGCTTTTCAAGGATCTTTGCATCCACAGAGGTTCCAAATGTGTTTTGCTCAACTGTACAGCCACATAGCCGAAACATCGTCAAAAGATCCGACACATTACCAGACAGAAACAAAAATGAAAATAACAAATAATATTAGGCAAATGAAAAGAAAAGGAAGAGCGTGCATACAGCAAACATACCAGTAATCAATCCAACAATCCACATTGATGCAGATAGAAATAAAACTCATACCTTTCTTCACCATTATTCAGGATGCCAAATATTTCGTTGCTCTATCCTAGGATGGATTTGGAAAGAATACCAGAGAGCGCCATCTGTTGTGAATTATGCGAAATACTCCAGAACAAGATATTCAACCAATATTCAATAGATATACAAATAGACATGTTTCAAACCAAAAAATTAGAGATATAAAGAAACATATGTTTGCAAATTATACTAAATAATAATTAGTAATTAATATTTATATAATATGTATCCGAAACTTATCACAAAGATAATTAAAATCTCAAAGAATATTTTAATGTTTAAAGTACACAATAGCAATTTCAAATTTAACTAAATAAATAACAGATTATAAATTGAATTCAAAATTTGTAAAGTGATATTTAACAAAATTATCTGGAAAGGATTCAGCCTTACAGTATCGAAATAAATTTGCTAGATGTTTACTAAATTGTGTATTGTCACATAACATAAAAATCCTATGAAATTGATTTATTAAAATATTTTTGTATACTTGTTTACTTAAACATGAGTAAAAATTGATTATCTTGTGAATTTTAAATGGGAAACCTTTTTTTTTTTTGTCAAAAATGGTTTGACAAAAATGAATATCCATTATCAAGAGAGAGAGTTAAATCTAAGAAATTAACACTAGATGAGATGTTGCTTTCGTTTGGTACAAGGGAAAAATTTGGGGGATAAAAATCAAAATCTATATCATTTGATGAGGGAGCTATATTAATGAGAATTACATAATCAATATATCTGTAGAAAGCATATGCAGAGTTTATAAAATTTGACTCGTAGAAATGTAGATAAAGATTTGCAAGAGCTGAACTGGTAGAGCCACCCTGTGGAACATCCTTAATTTGCATATAAACTTTATTGCCTTGCATCAAGTAATTATTAAAAATGACACACTTGAGAAGGTGGCCGGCTAATCGGTTGCTCATGTCCCTGTTGACGAGCCGGTCGGTCTGGGTCTTCAACACTTGAGAAGGTGATGCACGTAAGATTGATCTATATCCAAATTTTGTCTATTATAGAAAGATTTAATTATATCCCAAATTACTTTATATACATCTTTTATGTCAATATTATTGAAAAGGTCCTTAAAGTCATAAGTTTTAAATCTCAAAATATTAATCATATTCAACTTTTGAATTAATTGATAACTGTTATTAATAATATGAGAAGTTGAAATATCAATTATATATATATATATATATATATATATTAGAAATGATTTTATTAAGAATGACCAATAGAGATTTACTAGCAACAATTTATGATTTATGTCCTATAGTTATGATTTATGTCCTACAGTTATACAGATCTAAAAGAGACAGGGTTTTTATGAAATTTTGGGATCATGACAATATAAGGGACAAAATATAGAAAATTGGAATAAGTGCGGGATAGAAGAGGTGTGCGTATGCAAATTTTTCATTTCCACGCTTGTTCGTCACGTGATAGCGCTGATTAGATATTTAAAGGATTTGGCGCGTGTGGACAGTTGTTTCTCCAAGTGAAAGTTTTACAGGAAAGATTTAATTGACGAACTTGGAATTTTCGGTATGTCTTCCCGTTATCGCTTAGATGATTTTACGCGTGGCCGTATTATTGGAAAGGTCGATGAAGGGCGAAAAATAACAGATGTTTCCAGGGAGTTCGACATCGCCCATAGCGTTGTTTCACGGCTGTGGCAAGCACTTAAAACAACTGGAATGTGCAGCAAGTGTCACGGGGGAGGTCGTGTTAGAAGTACGACGCCTGCAGGACACAGGTACATTGTCCTATCGGCAGAAAGGGACCGATGCACCACAGCTCAGCAGGTGGCAAATCAGTTTCTTGCAACCACAGGGCAGCGGATCTCCCGAAAAACTGTAGCCAGACGTTTGGGGACTATATGCCCGCAAACATGTTGTGTGTATCCCATTGTCCAGACTACACCGTACCGCCCGTTTGCAATGGTGTCGTGAGCATCGCAGTTGAACCGAACATGACTGGGCTTGTGTACTATTCTCAGATGAGAGTAGGTTCAATCTGTCATCGGATTGTAGACGCCAATTGATCTGGAGTGAGAGTGGTACTACTTACCGTCCTGAAAATATCCAGGAAAGGGACCGATATCCGACATGCAGTATCATGGTATCGGTCGGTATCATGAACAAGGGCCGCACGCCCCTACATGTGGTTGCAACTGGGACTATGACCGGCCAACGATAAACTGATGAAGTTCCACTGCCTCATGTTCGCCTTTTCCGTGGTGCTGTCGGTGATAAATTTGTTTTCATGGACGACAACGCACCATGTCATCGAACACTTGCTGTTCAGGATTGTCTAATCAGCGAGAGTATTCAATGCCTCTTATGCCCAGCACGTTCTCCAGATCTGAACACCATTGAAAATGTTTGGGATGCTTTGGAGAAGCGACTTTCTGGTCGAAAATATCCTCCAACAGACAAGAACACTCTCATCCGTGCACTGACAGAGGAGTGGGATAACTTGCCTCAACAGCTGCTGGGTAATGTTGTGCAAAGCATGACACGACGTGTGGAATGTTGCATTACACTCCACGGTGGACATATCCCTTACTGACACTTTTCTGAAAAGTGCCTGCTGTCGTTTATATGCATTTTTCCATTTTTCCGTACACAGCGTCAAATGAACACTTTTTTCCTTTCAGATGTTTCAAAACCTTCTGTATTTTCCAGAACAATAAATTATCTTTATTTTAATGTCCGAACAGTGTGGCAAAAATATTTTATCCTGCTGGGCCTTCACCCCCGCTTAATGTTGTGCTACATTTCAATTCGTGATCCGTCCTTAGCAATTGTCCAGCAGTGTGTGTGTATATATATAGTATATATATATATATATATATATATATATATATATATACCGTTGTATATATAGTAAATATTTAGAAGGGAATTTGGCTTTTTTAAGTCATTTTATGTACCGGGTGGTCAGAATTAAAACACCCCTACTCTGAGCTCTCTCTACATCTAACTACTCAGTGTAAGGGCTCCAAAATTGTTGAACCTACTATTCAAGACATGGGGAAAGGGATTACCAAAAAAAAAAATTAGTTTCAGAAACACCGACAGGTAGCGCTGTACAACAGAAAATATGCTGAAAAGATAAAAAAATACACATTTGTAGCACATTTTATTCAAACGTACCAAACATTCATATCACAAGGATCTTATCGATGCAGGGAATGCTGCTCAATATGGTTCCCTTCTTTAAGATGTACAATCTGCAGTCTGTGAACAGCTTGTTCAACTGCGGATAGTAATTGGTCGATTGAGATGCTTGTCACATGCAGAGTGATACTGTCTTTCAAATCTGGCAAGGTTACCAGACGTCCTCGATAAACAAGACTTTTTAAGTATCCCCACAGCCAAAAATCACAGGGATTAAGATCTGGAGAACGAGATGGCCAGGTTGTCGGAAACGCACGACTAAGTACTCTACCGTTAGTAAAATGTTGCCGAAGAAACTGCTGTACACAGAGTCCAATGTGTGGAGGCGCTCCATCTTGCATAAAGGTAATTGAATCAAGACATTGGTGCTGTTGCAGTTGGGGTACAACAAAATTTTCGAGCATGTTTTTGTACCTCCTGGCCGTCACGCTGCATGTCACAGGGCCATTGGAAGTAGCCTCTTCGAAAAAGAAAGGTCCAAGAATGAATGTGGCTGTGAATCCACACCAGACTGTAACTTTCGGTGAGTGAAGTGGAATCTCTTGGAAGGTACGAGGGTTTTCCGTGTCCCAAATGCGACAGTTATGGGTGTTGACTGTTCCACTTAGATGGAAATGCGTTTCATCGCTCCATAGAATCTGCCATAGTCACGATGCGTCAACTTCAACTCTAACCAGAAATGTCAATACAAAGGTCAGTCGCTTCTCCCTGTCGATGGTCAGCAAGTGGTGATTGTGACTAATCTTGTACGGGAAAAATGCACTATGTTTCTCAGTACGTTCAGCACTGTGCTGTAGGGAACACCCAAGTGTCGTGACACTCCACGTGCACTACTACAGCCTATAACGTTATCCATTGATTGTTCAACAATAGCGGTGGCAGCATCGTCAACGACATCTGAACGAGTCGATTTGCGTCCTCGACCCGGCTGAACTCCAAGATGTCCAGTTTTCTCGAATCGAGCGATCATTCTCCTGAAAGCTTGTGGAGCCTTTGCGCAAATTCTTAAAAGTGCAGCTGCAGCATGTCCTTTGTTTTCATAAAACAGCTTTACAATCAAAGTGCGTTCTGGCAGTGTGACAGCCATCGCTGATAAGAATGAAAATTTCCCAGTTTTATCCCCTTTTATGCCCAGAACATAGTAGCTGCAAACCAAGTGTTTATGGAAAATTTTGTGCTTACAGTGCGAAATTGCAGTTACAATGACAGTTTTTTGTTTCTTCACTTTTTTTATCTTCTTTTTTTTATATCAGCAAAAGAAATTAAAAAGGTAAAATTCCATATCGCATGTGTTTGCTTTTTTTTGTGATTATTTGGTGTCTTTTCAACATATTTTCTGTTGTACAGCGCCACCTATCGGTGTTTCTGGAACAAATTTTTTTTCGCGTAATCCCTTTCCCCATGTCTTGAATAGTAGATTCAACAATTTTGGAGCCTTTACACTGAGTAAGTAGTTCGATGTATAGAGAGCTCAGAGTAGGAGTGTTTTAATTCTGACCACCCGGTATTATATACACATATATATATATATATATATATATAATTGTGTTCCATTACAATAATAAAAGCATATTTAGAAAACATCGACGCGATTTTATTGTAAGCAGCAGGGATAACATGTTGTTGTTGTTGAAACCCAGACCGTCCGACCTACCAGAAAGGTGTAAGGTAACGCAGGGATAACATGTGTCATAAGTTTATTTGGCTACGACTTTCTGACGTATTTAAATAGTTTTTATTTTCGATGAATATGTAAGAAGGGAGTCTGTGTAAAATTTAAACTGATTCTATTACTATTGAAATAACTTGATTGAAATAACTTTTTGGAGTTCATATCGTATTGACAAATATGCTATCATATCAAGTCTAAATTTTCATTTAATTCTATTTATGTCCTAGAGTGTCATGGGTCAATTTTATTTAGCGGCCAACAATGAGATAGTTATTCGTTAAGCCTTAATTAGTGAAAAATATTCTATCGCCCACACAGAATATGCAAATACTAAAAACTATAAAATTAAATATTTTTATTTATGCATATCACAAATACAAACCGATAATATTTTATTTCTATTATTTATATAAAAAATATTTTCGCTTAATCCAGGGATTAGGTACATCGGTGACTCTTCAAGAACGCTGCGCCAAATAGAGGGCGCAGCTAGTGAAAAAAGCATGCTAGGACCCATATATTGATTTGATGTATCCAAATTCCTACTTACTACGGCTCCACCTACCTCCCGCCCGTGCAAGGGACGGGCCATTGTGACGTAGAACCCAAACATCAATTCTCTTACCGTACATCCCATTTTCTTTACGCTATCGCTATAATGCTATTATGGTTATTTTGATGGATATAATATTTTAACGAAGTATCAATCAAGTAAGTGCTATATTTTAATATGTATAACAACGCAGATTTCCTTTTAATAATAATCTAACATCATTTCAAGATTGTTTTATATCAAATTCAATTATTATTTACAAAAATATCAAATTCTTATCAATCGTGTATAAAAAGTAGGACGCACTAAAAGACTGCATATTTTGCTAAACATCGGAAAGGCTAGATGAACACACTGAAGTTTTTGCTGTTTATATGCATGTTATTCTGCATGATTCTAGACAGCATTTCAAGCAAAACACGTGTTCTGTGTATCATATGACTACATAACATTGATTGAGAAAATTCTTGGTCATTCTGATTATAACTGTACTGTGACTGAAACACGTTTATAAATGGCAGTGGTTATGAAAAAGGTTTTGAACTTCCTGGTCAGGACTGGTGGTCACCTGTTATAATTGTAGAAACTCTTCAACTGTCTCCCAAATATTACCATTTTTAGTTAGATTTTGTCCAGTGGTATGCAGTTCATAGAAGCAATGCAAGCATTGCATACCTAACATCAGTTAAAAAAAAATAAAAAAATTTTACTATAATATTTCAGCAGAATTTGTAAAACTGTGATTGATGATAGATGATTGGTGACCAAGCTCAAATTAATCTTAATTAACAATAGCAAAGATACACTTTTTTGTTGTATCTTAAAAAGCTTTCTTCAAATTTGAGAAATAAAAACTCTTAATTTCCACGAAAATGTCATTAATGCGTTTGTAAAAAAAAGTAGAAGATTGGAATTCATGTACAAATAGGTTTAACAGTACAGTCAACCGTCCCATAATGTGATTAACACTAGAATGACTGATATTTTGAACTATCTAGAACGACGGGCAGCGGTCAGTTTGACCGCCATAGAAAGAGTTCAACATACCTTTAATTCAAAACCAAAACCTCATAGTTACAGCATTTAGGATGTTTCTTCGACACATTTTTTGCAAAGAAAATAAGAAAAGTCGTAAAATTTCAATGGGCTGGGATTAGTCGTTTTGGAGGAATCGTTTTTCAAAATAGTTATGCGGTCAAAATGGCCGCTTCCGTCGTTCTAGTGTTAATTCATACCGCTTTATATTATGAAACTCAGATTAGTGCGCATCAGATTAATTCGTACCATGTTATATGGAAACAGCATATTGTGCTATAAGAAACTCGGAACAATTCGTACTGTGTTATACGAAAACTGCATTAAGTGGAACTCAGAACATGTAAATCAAACTGATTAATTCTACGTTATATAAAATTGTATTTTTAGAGAGTAGCATGTTATGGTGAATATGGTTATGAAATATAAGTTTATAGATGCAAAAGTAAGGCAAAACTATTTTACATATTTTGAATTATTACTTTCCTTATATACATAATGTATAAGGAAAGTATTGTGACGGGGTCGAAAATTCGAATTCGAGTTTTCGACGGGAGAGCACGTTTCAAGCATCCCTGATCACGAATCAAACATTTTTGAAGTGATGTCTGTGTGTGTGTGTGTGTGTGTGTGTGTGTGTGTCAGTGAGTTTGTGGAGACGATAACTGACGAACGAATGGACCGATTCGAACCAAATTTGGTACAAAAATCACAATCCATAAAGACTGGAAGTCTGTTGTTTTTATGCGGAATCGAATGTTCAGAACCCCCTTAAATTTTCGAATGAAATTTTGAAAAAATCGTCAAAAAATCAAAACCACTAATAAAGTTGCGCAAATAGACATTTCTTATGTAATTTTTCATTAGAAAACGATTGACATAAATTTTGGAACGCTAACATGAACCGTTCTCGAGATATTGCACATTTTTCAAAAAAATTATCAAAAAGTCATATAAAATAAAAAAACGATATTTCCAATTGAGAAACATGTTGACTTTTCATATGTAATACCATGCGATAAATTGAGTGACATCATTCTCGTAGGTCTAGCTCGTTCCATTCATGAAAAAAAAATACTTTGAGTAATTCTTTTGTATTTGAACGTCAATAACCATCTATCTGCTGTAAGAATAACTTATGTCTTCGTCCATAACGCTTGGCGAGATTTTGGCGACAAATTTGGCGGAATGTCGCCAACTTGGCGAGTTTTTGAAATGTTGCCAAATTAACGAAAATTTCGCCAAATGGATAAAAATGATGCTAAATCAATGAAAATGACGACCAATTGTCGAAAATTCAATATCTTGGAAAGAATATTAGTATCTACTATAAGAAAAACCTATTTTTTTATAGTAGTAAATTCATTAAAAGTGATTAGTATTAAAAGTAATTATTCATTAAATTAGTAGTTCATTAAAAGTAGTAAATCCATTACATTATATAAGGAAAGTCATGTGTTGCCCACATCAGATTTTTTTATTTTGCAATGACTCACGTTATTTCTTCATATAATATGGGTGTAATTATTATTTAAAATTTTATTTAAAAAACGACTTAACATTTTGATGAAATTTTTTTTACACATTTTACGTGACAATTTGAATATTCACTTCTAACTAATTATACAATATATAGCGTAAATTTTAATTTAATTTAAGTATAATCTGACAAGCCGTACGTCAAATTTTTACTTTCCTTATATACATAATGTATAAGGAAAGTATTGTGACGGGGTCGAAAATTCGAATTCGAGTTTTCGACGGGAGAGCACGTTTCAAGCATCCCTGATCACGAATCAAACATTTTTGAAGTGATGTCTGTGTGTGTGTGTGTGTGTGAGAAAGTATGTGTGTGTGTGTGTGTGTCAGTGAGTCTGTGGAGACGATAACTGACGAACGAATGGACAGATTCGAACCAAATTTGGTACAAAAATCACAATCCATAAACACTGGAAGCCTATTGTTTTCATACGCAATCGAATGTTCAGAATCCCCCCTACCCTAAATTTTCGAATGAAATTTTGAAAAAATCGTCAACAAATCAAAACCGCTAATAAAGCTGCGCAAATAGACATTTCTCGTGTAATTTTTCATTAGAAAACGATTGATATAAATTTTAGAACGCTAACATGAACCGTTCTCGAGATATTGTATATTTTTCAAAAAAATTATCAAAAAGTCATATAAAATAAAAAATATATATATTTCCTATTGAGAAACATGTTCATTTTTCATATGTAGTACCATGCGATAAATTGGGTGACTTCATTCTCGTAGATCTAGCTCGTTCCATTCATGAAAAAAGATACTTTGAATAATACTTTTGTATTTGAATGCCAACAGTCAGTTATCTGCAGTAAGAATAACTTATTTCTTAATGCATAACCCTTGGCGAGATTGTGGCGGCGAATTTGGCGGAATGTCGCCAACTTGGCGACTTTTTGAAATGTTGCCATATTAACGAAAATCGCGCCAAATGGATAAAAATGATGCTAAATCAATGAAAATGACGACTAATTGTCGAAAATTCAAAATCTTGGAAAGAGTATTAGTATCTACTAAAAGAAAAACCTATTTTTTTTTTCTGTAAAAGTAGTAAATTCATTACATTATATAAGGAAAGTCATGTGTTGCCCACATCAGATTTTTAACACTTTACAACAAAGTTGAAAAGTGTTTATGACTTTGTTCATTCTGTCTGTCTGTCTGTCCGTTAGCACGATAACTGCCGTAAAAATGACTTAATCAAAATGCAATTTTAGTATGTTGTTCAGACAGTCGGTAGGACCTATGGGAATATAAATGAATAATATCACCCAATTAAATTTGGATTGAACCCGGGTTGAAAAAATGAAATACATTGAGCCCTATGGGACCAAATTTTTCAAGCATTTTTTAAGCGGATTTAAAATTCACAAATTGCTTCGAAAATTTTAGGTAATATTCAAATTGTTCCATAAAATATATAAAAAAAAATTCAACGAAATATATTCAGTTGTTTTTTTAAATAAAAATTAAAACAATAATAACAGCTCTTATATGAAGCGATCACGTGACCATGATATGAAAAAATCACGTGACCCACTTCAAAATGATATATGGCATCCATCTTGTCTCAAAATCGTGATTTTTAAAGTTCTTTTTAATTCATATTGAGTGTTGCATCCGTACTTAAACCACTTCATTTTCGCTTAAATTCTGTGCATCTACATACTGAAACAACGCAATTACAATATATTTGAGTTTAAATGCTCATCCAAATTTGATTATTTCTATAACGAAGCCTATTTTTCACCTATGTAAAATGTAAACAGCAAAATATGTAAAATGAGTTGTATTAGAATTGCTGTATTTCTTTAACACAAAATCATTTAGTTCATGGAGTCTGCGTAGCTGATATGAATTTAATATTCATTGATTTTATAAACAGAAGGACGATATTTTTCGATGAAGTTTTACGCATTGAGTTTACTTACTTGTAGCTCAATGGTCTTAATTTTTAAATAAAATAAATTATTACAGTATTGTGATGAATGACATGAATGGGGGAATTATTTATGAATGAAATGTTGCTTTTATAGAGAGAGCCAGGCGTGTTATTTTTTTATGACGTCATTTGAATGAATTTCAGTTGTTTTCGATGATGTTTTCAAATATAATAAATTATCGTAGTATGTATTATGATAATTCTAAAATTATTACCGAGGAATGTATCACATTTTAGAGATGTTTAAACCAGGCAATTTATATTTCAATGCCGTCATTTGAATGAAGTTCATTTTTTTCGATGAAGGTTTAAGTTTTCAAATATAATAAATTAATGTAGTATTGTGATAAGTTTTAAAATATTACCGAGGAATATATTGCATTTTAACCATGTTTAAATAACATTGCATTGAAGTTGGAAAGTGCTTCATAATCAATGCTTTAAGCATGATTGATCTTTCTTGTTTTAATAGCAATCATGTGGATAAACCGTGGTTAGTTCAATAAATACATTATTTTATCACTCTACAACGTACGAAAGTCAAAAAAATTAAAATAAATTATTTTTGGGTACTGTTAGTATCTACCAGTAATATCTCAAAATTATATTCCTTATAAAAAAGCATTTCGTTTGATGAAGGAGAGGAGATGAACAAAACATAAAATCTAGAAAGATGGGCCCAGTGAGGTCGCAGCATAATTGAAATAAGGGCATTTCATCCGGCCTCGTATCCAATTCAATGTTGCTAGATTAAGTTAAAAGTAACAGATTGGGTTAATTTTCAGTGTTGTTAGCTACTTTATTTTGGGGATGTGGGATATTACTGATGTGGGCAACACATGACTTTCCTTATATAATGTAATGAATTTACTACTTTTAAAGTAAAAAAAAAAAGGGGTTTTCTTTTAGTAAATACTAATACTCTTTCCAAGATATTGAATTTTCGACAATTAGTCGTCATTTTCATTGATTTAGCGTCATTTTTATCCATTTGTCGCGATTTTCGTTAATTTGGCAACATTTCAAAAAGTCGCCAAGTTGGCGACATTCCGCCAAATTCGTCGCCAAAATCTCGCCAAGGGTTATGCATTAAGAAATAAGTTATTCTTACTATGGGGTTACTTTTGTTTTCGCAATGTAAGTGTAACAATATTGATTTAACTCAAAGGCCACATCAACATATTTATATTGTAAGTTTGTAAAAAAACATTAGCGATCGGATTTACACAAGTCATGTGACAAAGTCAACGGCCCTACCGTGCTGAAAACACCGGGTCTCGTTAGATCACGGAAGTCAAACAGCATCGGGTGCGATTAGTATTTGGGTGGGTGACCACCTGGGAACACCGCGTGCTGTTGGCCCATTTCGGGCGCGGTAGCCCAGTGGTTTGAGCGCTGGATTTGCACCCTGCCACAACTGCCGCCGTGTTCATGCGGAGTACGATCACGTTAAACATGTGGTTCCGTAAGTCCTTCCGAGAGGTTGGTGGTAGGGGAAGGAGGGTACGGTACCTGTGGATGCCTCCCCCACTGGGTTCCGGTCTAAGTTGGGTGGCACTTCCCGACCGTCCATACAGTTACCTTACACCTTTCAGGTAGGTCGGAAGGTCTGGGTCTCAACAACAACAAGTCATGTGACGAACGTGTTGCTAAAAATGGCTGATATTTCGATGCAAAGAAAAATATACGTGCAAGTTACTTTCCGATGTTTGACGTTATTCTTGACGTTATTAAGTTATTTTTTTAGTAATTACGAGTCTACAATATCAATAGTGGGATAATTAAATGATATTCGAGTGTATTATATACATAATGTATTTATGCACTTATATACATAATGTACAAGGAAAGTATTGTGACGGGGATCAAAAATTCGAATTCGAGTTTTCAACGGGAGAGCACGTTTTAAGCATCCCTGATCACGAATCAAACATTTTTGAAGTGATGTCTGTGTGTGTGTGTGTGTCAGTGAATCTGTGGAGACGATAACTGACGAACGACTGGAACGATTCGAACGAAATTTCGTACAAAAATCACGATCCGTAAACACTGGAAGTCTATTATTTTTATACGCAATCGAATGTTCAGAACCCTCCAAAATTTTCGAGTGAAATTTCGAAAAAATCGTCAAAAAATCAAAACTGCTAATAAAGTTACGCAAATAGATATTTCTTATGTAATTTTTCATTAGAAAACGATTGACATAAATTTTAGAACGCTAACATGAACCGTTCTCGAGATATTGCACAATTATCAAAAAGTTATATAAAATAAAAAAAAATATTTCCTATTGAGAAACATGTTCACTTTTCATATGTAATACAATGCGATAAATTGGGTGACATCATTCTCGTGGATTTAGCTCGTTTCCATTCATGAAAAAATATACTTTGAGTAATACTTTTATATTTGAACGCCAATAGTCATTTATCTGCTGTAAGGATAACTTATTTTTCCGTCCATAACGCTTGGCAAGATTTTGGCGAAATGTCGCCAACTTGGCGCCATTTTTAATTGTTGCTAAATTGACAAAAATCTCGCCAAATTGATAAAAATGACGTCTAATTGAAGAAAATTCAATATCTTGGAAAGAATATAAGTATCTACTATAAGAATAACATTTTTTTTAACTATAAAAGTAGCAAATTCATTGCATTATATAAAGAAAGTCATGTGTTGCCCACATCAGATTTTTTTTATTAAGACTTTATAAGAAAATTAAAAAACAATGTGAAATATAAACTTAATAACTTTTTTCCAACAAAAATTCTATTAATATTCATCACCTCTGTTAAATATTAGTTAGTGGCCTATTTCTTTTAATGTCCTCTTCACTTTGCTTCACATATCTTCCTCTCACATATCTTCATTTGTCTTGTTGTCCTCTTCACATATCTTCATTTTCGTTTTTCAAATGTGGTTTTAATTTGTAACTCTACCAAAATATCTCTGAAAGAAGCTAAACAATTTTGTAATTATCTTTTAAACGTTGCACTTCGCACTGATGAAGGATCATTTTCAATAAGGTAATTTTCTAATTGTATACCCAAACCCAGTCCCCTTTTCACATCATTTAAATTGAAATTTGAAATCTATTCTTTACCCATATTTTCGTCTACCAATGCATTTGAGGTGAATTTATTAATTTATTTTACAGAGGATTTCCCCCTGATAACTAAAATTGAAATATGGTGATGTACGTGGATGAAAAAACAGGGAAATTCCCCATTAAGTTCAAACTGTAAAAGCGTAATAGAAAAAATCATGCTATAGGGAGACTGCTTAAACTGAGTGGTATTATAGAGAAACCGCTTTATAAGTCTATCGCGTTTTATGAATATTGCCTTATGACAGGGATGTCGCAAATTTTGCTTCACATTATATAGAATCCGCATTATGAGAGTACCACGATATAGAAGGGTTGACTGTAATATATTTTTTCTGTTGTTTTTATATACCAGAATTAAATGTTCTGTTTGCCTAAAGCAAAATATCGCTGCACACGACTGATTTTATCATTTCATTTAAAAATCAATTCGGTAACCTTGTACGTTTATATATGTAACATGTTACAATTTTGTTTTAAGTTTTTATAAAGAGTTAATTTTGTAGAAATATTTTATTTATTTGGTTTTATGGCTGACAAGGGAGATAACATCTATCCAAATAATTTGTAAATAAACAAAGTATGTTTACTTTGTCTAGTAAAGCTAAGCGTCAAGCCAACGGCGGATCCATGGGGGGGGGTCATGACCCCCCCCCCCCCCCCTGAGCTGGTTCCAGGACTTAGGTGGACCACTAATTGAACATAATGATTTTATTTATATATTTTGTCACCGTACAGATTTTATGTAACTACATACCTTCAATATTTAATTAATTTAATATAATATAATAACTTTGTATGATGGCAAACGTTTGGGAACGAACGCATCGAAAATTTGAAATTTACCGCGCCACACTTGCGCGCGCTTGTCGACTACGTAACGTCTAGCTAGACCTAACCTCAATCGGAATCGGAACGACTAAACTTCAACATATCATAACATAGTTCTTAGTTAAAAAACTAAAATTTCTTTCTACCTATAATGTGTTTATAAGTGTACCTTTATAAGTATTCTTAAAAATTGTTGCTGCAAATTCATTAATTACAAGAAATGGTAAGTAATCAGTTTCTCATTATTCCAGTGCGTGTGTTTTAACTTAAATGTTATTGTTGTTAATGCTCATAAAGTACCTCATAGGTAGATATGTAGGTACCTACTTACTGAAAGAGTGCTGCGTGACTTATGTACCTACTTATATATTTTTTTTGGACGAGGGAGATTGAAGAGCATTAAGCTTACTGACCTAACCTAAAATCTTAGATAAATTCACACAATGAAATCAAGTGTATCGTCGTCGTGACCACACTGATTTTAATGCTCTTTAAAAATAAAATAAGAGAGCAACCAACAGAATGAATATAGCATGATGCATAAACTTAAAAATAATCTTGGTTAAAGTTTTTAAAAGCACCTAGCGAAAACTTCGATGCAAACTTTTGCGCGACACAAAAACATTGCGCTTCATTAACAGGCATGCATTTACAAGTAAATAGTAATCTACCTACCTACTACTTTTTACTTTATTTGTATATTACAGATTTTTAAAAACTATAAAATATTAGAGAACCTGAAATTGTTTTGCTTGTTTAACACTATACTTACCTAAAGTAAGTAGGTATTACCTATTTGATGTAAGTACCTACCTAATAAAAATTCGTGTAGGGGCCTAAACTTAAGTAAGGTCTTTATGGAAAATGCAGTGGACTGTAAAACTACCTATATTATTATGTTTTTATGTACTTATAACTCATATGTTTACAAAAGTTTGTTGTCTGATGTGGGGTGTGAAATTTGCATGGTTTTGCTTTGTTTGTGAGGTAATGCGCCTGCGCCACCAGCCTGTACTATAGCGAATGTGGGTGTTTTTATGTATATATATTTAATATGTATTTTCAACAGTCTGTTGTCTGTTGTGGGGTGTGAAATTTGCATGGTGAAATTTGCATGGTTTTGCTTGCAGGGGGATTCTAAGGGAAAAGGAGATGGTAGTGGTGGATTGAAACGTTCATTAAAAAAAATAGATTCATTTTTCCCAAAGAAACCAAGGCTTGAGATTGCTCACTCGAAAAATTCACCTACAACAACTACAGATGAAAATAATTGTATTGCCGATGCTTCTGCTTCTACAGCTACATTGTCTACATTAACTATATTGCCCCTTGACGGTCAAGCGGGATTTTCAGGAGTGACGAATCTCTCTCTGTCTACCGACATCGAACGATATTCCATTGGAAATGGAACTTAAGAAAATATGCACACAATTTATACTCGAGCTACAGCAAGTCTTTGATAGACATGTCTAAGCTATAAGGAAGTGGCTGTTTTCTTAATAGTTAATAGGAAATTTGACTTCAAATATCGTGATGTTTTAATTTATTCAATTTCACCTTACATGCTTTGATATTTATTTATTATTTGCTTCAATTTTTTTGTATAAATTAGAAGTAGCATAGTTGTTTATAATAAAAAAATTTACAAGTCTATGTATTAAGATTAAGGTCAAAGTAAAAAAATTTTATGGAAACCAAATCAATCTCCAATGTAATATACGAATATATATTTGAAATTGTTCTTGATTAAATTTTTATCAAATGAAAAAGTAAAGCTTGATAAGTGGTCTATTTATTTTCAACTTATATATTTTCCTTTATTTTTATATTCTAATTAAAATGGAGATTTCCTTGTATTTTGTTTTCTTGCATATAATGTTTGTATTAGAAAACCGGGGTTTCATTTCAATAAATTGTAAATATCATTAATTTATTTTAATTGTAATTCAGTTATTACAGAAACATTACTTAAAACAGTACTACATACCTCTTATTTATTTGAAAAATGTGCAATATCTTGAGAACTGTTCATACTAGTATTCTAAAGTTTGTATCAATCATTTACTAATGAAAATGTACATACGACATGACTATTTACGTAACTTTATTAAAGGGTTTGATTGTTTCAAAATTTCATTCGAAAGTTTAGGAGGGTTCTGAACATTCGATTGCGTTTAAAAACAATATGCTTCCAGTATTTACGGAATGTAATTTTTGTACCAAATTTTTTTCAAATCGCTGCATTGGTTCGTGAGATATCGTCTCCACACACACACACACACACACACACAGAGGAAGAGAGTAAGAGAGATCACCTCAAAAATGTCTGATTCATGTTCAAGGATGCTTGAAACACATAAATGGGAATTTATGAAAACCCTCTTTCTGAAATACATCAGATAACTCTAAATTGTTTAAAAAATCATATCTTGCTAAATAATGGCGTAAAGAAAATAGGATGTACATGTACGGGAAGAGAAGTGACGTTTGGGTTCTACGCCACAATGGCCCGCCCCCAGTATATGTGAAACGGAGGAGAGTCGTAGAAAGTAGTCATTTCAATACTCCCTTTCAATATATGCTGCTAGGACTCAATACATATAAATTTAACGTAATAAAACACAAATAAGTAAAAATAGAATATGCAGGTGTTTCGAGGATACATGGGATCACGTTTTTTACGTTATATTTTGTTTGTTGAATTACATATGTGGTCCGCGAGACACTGACTCAAATATGACCAGTGTTTCAAAAAAGTTGAAGATCACTTGTATATACGCTCATGTATTAGCACCATGCTCTAAAAGCGAAAAAATCTACTAAATACCTAGGTGTAACGATAGACTCCCACCTAACTTGGAAACTGCACGTAACGAACATAATCAAAAAAACGTATATAACCATAGGAGCCTTATACCCAATGATAGGAAACGGAAATCTAAGTTATCAAAATAAACTCCTAATTTATAAATCGGTCATCCGCCCGGGAATGCTGTATGCAGCACCCGTATGGGGATATATTCCTGTAAAACTACCATAGACTTATTAGAGACAAGACAAAACAAAACCCTAAGGATTATAAGGAAAGCCCCTAGGTACTTAAGAAACTCGGTAATTAGGAAAGACTTCAAAATAAAAACTGTTAGAGCCCAAATTAAAAAGCTAGCGCTTAAATTCTACAAAAATCTGCCATCTGTCCCAAATGAACTATTATTTAATCTGCATGACTATGATCATCGCAAGGCTAAATCTCGTAAGAGACCCCGCTCGGTACTTAACTTTGATATTCGGTACTAGGAACGTCCCACCTTAATCAGTTGATATTAAATAAAACTCGCGATCTTTGCTTTTCTACAAAATGTCTTAAATCCTAAACTGCTAAAATGCTAGGTAACCCTCAGATCTGCATCAACCCCCCAAACTGCTTAAACTCCAAATGTGCAACAAACTGCCACACTAGGAGCTAGATCAAATAATAAAAACAGTAAATCACAAACCTCGAACATCCAACTATGGGCCAATGAAATAATGTCTCAGTATGAAGATAAGAACCACACCTAGAGATTGGAGATTAAAGGCGCTTCGCGCCTAATGCTCTGTTCTGGACGAAACTTTATGTCATGTATTAGTAATATTTGTAGTGCTGAAATTGAAACTGAATAATTTTTCCAAATGAATTATTATTGTCGAAAGGGAAAGCAAGTAACATAAAATCAAACTTAGGAATATTAAAATCAGAAAAATGCAGATAATTACGTTGTTGAAATATAAATTGAAATATCGACCCTCCCTACCAAAGTAATATATTTCCCAGCGTGTTAAAATAGGCTCCTCCCACCAAAGTGACGTAATCTACTGTATTGTGAATTATAATTTTAAATCTAAACAACAGTGTAATTTAACTTGAATAAAAAAATAAAATACTTATAGAAACCTATCAACTAGTTTTATGAGTAGTATAATTTATGAATAGAATATATATAATTTTTATATTGATTTGACAATTTTCGTCTTAATATTTGATAAATAATTATAGTTTCTATTAATAACAATTTTAATTGCTGGCGTTGTTTTTTATTATAAAAGAAAAAATGATGTACTGATATTGAATCATCTAAAGATCATATAGACGGCGCTATGGTGCCAACTCGTACATGTGCTCTACAGACCATTTTCATTAAATGATCAATCTCTGGTATTTATAATACAAGTAAAGTAAAATTCTTAATATATATACACTCAAACCTGTTTTTGTGCGGTGGGTAGGGACCGCATAAAAGAAAACGCATAAAAAAAAATCGCACAAAACTTCACGAGTAACTATAAAAAATAGTTTTCGCAACACAATTAAAAATTTTTTTTTTATGCGGTAAATAGGGACCGCATAAAAAAAGTCTCAAGTAGAAAATAACTCAAAACCTTACGAAATAACTAGGAATTGCTTTTTAAAACGAAATCAAGACACGAGGCTTGGCAGCTACTTGGAATCTCGCCAAACCTTTTGGAATCTGATTTAGAAAATACACATGCGAACATTTTTAAATATTTTATTTACATATGTACTTATTTTACACATACAAAACTTTTCAAAACGTATAACCATTATCCTTCGTAGTCTGACAATAGGAATGTGAAAGCACTTTGAAGGACGTCAATCTATATTAGATTTAAAAATTAAAACACACGTAATATTCTTCGTCAATTATGTTCCAATTTGATTGAAATTTTCATATACCGCACAAAAAAAATCGCACAAAAAATCGCACAAATAAAAATTCTTACAAAAAAAACCCGCACAAAAACAGGTTTGAATGTATTTGATCCTTAAACTGAATTACTCATTGCAGAATTACGCTCATATTGGTCAACGGAAGGAAGGCTCTATGTCCCCTTTTGCATTGCTTCATATGGTAGAGAAAATCGAGAAAATTGGTTTTGCAGATACTCGACCACCGTAGGTTTGATCGGCCATTTAGTTTTATCGATTTTTGATATGTATTTCATTACATTACATAAGTATTGCGTCAGCCAATTACATTACATATGTATTGAATTCTATAATCGCATAATTTAATTGTTGAACGCACAAGAATTTCCATGTAAATAAATGAAATGTGCAATAGCATATTGCGATGGAATTCTTGCGTAGCAAAGCAAAAATGCATTGATCGCAAATAAACATTGAAGGACATCTGCATCGTGTTAGTTCGGGTTTTCCTGAAACGGACTGCGTGTCTCGCTAGGTCACTGAGTTGGTTTTTTGCTAATGAGATAGTTGGCGACTAGTCTCATGCTTTGTTTTGTTTGTTTTAACGAGTAGGTAGAAGAAGTTTACTTGAAGGGAACAAAGAGTTGCTTTTTTATATTCGTCTCTGATCTGCGCAAGTGACGAGTCCGCTAAATAAAATGATTTAATAAAAAAGAATATTACGTGTGTTTTAATTTTTAAATCTAATATTAATTGGCGTCCTTCAAAGTGCTTTCACATTCCTATTGTCAGACTACGAAGGATAATGGTTATACGTTTTGAAAAGTTTTGTATGTGTAAAATAAGTACATATGTAAATAAAATATTTAAAAATGTTCGCATGTGTATTTTCTAAATCAGATTCCAAAAGGTTTGGCGACATTCCAAGTAGCTGCCAAGCCTCGTGTCTTGATTTCGTTTAAAAAAGCAGTTCCTAGTTATTTCGTAAGGTTTTGATTTATTTTCTACGCGAGACTTTTTTTATGCGGTCCCTATTCACCGCATAAAAAAAATACTTTTTAATTGTGTTGCGAAAACTATTTTTATAGCTACTCGTGAAGTTTTGTGCGATATTTTTTAAGCGTTTTCTTTAATGCGGTCCCTATCCACCGCACAAAAATAGGTTTGAGTGTATATGAATGTATATATAAATATATATATATATATATATATATATATATATATATATATATATATATATATATATATATATATATATATATATGTTTCTGGTAATGTGTCTGGTTCGTTTTTCCATTTGTTGAATGTTGGTTATACTTTTTACATTTTAGTGGCAGTTTATGTACTGCATCAGAAAAGTACTGGCCGCCGGGAGTGTTTCCGCAGATTAAAAGCATGTTGTAACCGGGGAATAGGGGTCACAACTCCCCTTGCCATCATGTACTTTTCTTGTTTTGATTCTTTGTTCCATTTGATTATATATATATATATATATATATATATATATATATACAGGGGTTGAGAAAATAATATGAACACCTGTGTAATAACAATACTCGAGGGAAACCTGTCGTGTACTCCCACCCTCTAGTGTTGAAGCATGCCACATAGCTGGCGACAGTGCACAGACATCAGTCTGTGAGTAGCAGTGATGTTAGCGGTCGGATGCAAAATATATTGAGGCGTTAAAACTTCGTTATGGCTGACCTCACAGATTTCAAAAGAGAAATGATTGTTGAGGCCGGTCTTGCCGGAGCCTCAGTAACGAAAACGGCCACCCTTATTGGTGTCAAAAGAAGTACCGTGTCGACTATAATGACAGCCTATATCAAACTTGGAAAGACATCATCTGCCAAGCACAACAATGACCGACGGTCGAAGCTGACTGATAGACAGAAGGGCTTTGAAGCGGATTGCGGCCAGAAAGCACAAGACAACAGCATCCCAGATAACATCTGAGATGAATACACATCTACAGGAAGCTGTATCATCAAAAACTCCCCGGCGTGAACTGCATGCGGCAAGCATTCACTGTAGAGCGGCAATTCCAATACCATTGGTTACACCATGCATGCAATGCCTTGAAACGACGAAAATGGTGTCGCGAACATAAAAATTGGACACAACAACAATGGGAAAAAGTCATCTGGTCAGGCGAATCGTCGTTCACATTATTCCAGACCAACGGACATGTTTACATTTGGAGAATGCCAGCAGAAGCCTATCATGTTGACTGTCTCCTTCCTACTGTTCAGCATGGAGGAAGATCAATGATCCTGTGGGGCGCGATGTCGCATTGTGGTCTCGGCCCACTTGTCCTGCATGGGCGGGTTACAGCACGGGATTATGCCAGTATTCTGACCGACCATCTTCATCCAATGGTGCAAACTTTGTTCCCTGATGAACGACCTGTGTACCAAGATGATAATGCTCCCATTCACACTGCTGGAATTGTCCGAGACTGGTTTAATGAACACTATAATGAAGTACAACACCTCGTGTGGCCCCTCTGTTCCTTGATCTAAATATAATTGGACCTTTGTGGGGTATTTTAGAGGGCAAGCTGCGCAGTCGGTTTCCACTTCCAAGGACACTTTCTGAATTAGCGACCAGTTTGCAGGAGGAGTCGCTACGCATTCCTGTGGCACTTGTGCATAACTTGTATTTGTCCATTCCGCATCGGATACAAACTGTAATTCGTGCAAAAGAAGGGCCACCAGCCTATTAATAAATATTTTGTCTCTTTTTACAGGTGTTTATATTATTTTGTCCATATTATTTATATATATATATATATATATATATATATATATATATATATATAATGTATAAAATGGAAAATGGAAGTAATTAAAGATTTTGAAGTGTTATAGCATATATGCGCAAAGCAGCTACAAATACTATACACGATATAAATATAAAAAAGTATAAAAAGAATTTGAGAATGGAAAAAGAAGGAAGGCTTAGCGAGAAGCTTACTTAATGGCGGTAAGGGGTTGTGACCTTACACCCCAGTTGTCAACAAGCTTGTCATAAATGCTGCGGCATTGCACTCCTAGCATATCTACAGCATTACCCCATTCCTTTTATGCTACATTATATTGATAATTTATACAGTAAAAATCAGGATTATTGTTCAAAGTTAAAATCTATTCTATATCATTTAGCAAATGAAGGTTCGCATAATATGAATAACAGGACCGCAGAACGATAACACGATGTTATATACAGGTCATTGTAGTCTAAAGGACTAGTTGCTCATCCAGTGAAGGTCTTCATATTACCATTGGACTTTTCTTTTTTAACGGTCTTGTGATAATTTTTATTGTCACTCCGGGGGTTGGCTTCAGCCAGGGCTGGCGTCCAGGAGTGCAATGTCGCGGCATTTATGACAAGCTTGTTGACAACTGGGGTGTAAGGTCACAACCCCTTACCGCCATTAAGTAAGCTTCTCGTTAAGCCTTCCTTCTTTTTCCATTCTCAAATTCTTTTTATACTTTTTTATATTTTTATACTTTTTTATATTTATATATATATGTATATATATATATATATATATATATATATATATATATATATATATATATATATATATATATATATATATATATATATATATAAGATAAATATAAAGAAATTGAATTATCAGAGACAAATGCGTTATAGTAAAGTTTGCGCAAAGCAGCAAGAGGTACCATACACCATATAATGAAAAAATGAAAAGATAAAAAGTGAATAAACATTGAAAAAATGAAGGATGGCTTAGCAAAAAGCTTACTTTATGGCGGTAAGGGGTTGTGACCTTACTCCCCAGTTCAACGAGCTCGTCATAAACGCCGCGGCATTTCACTCCTGGTCGCCAGCTTTGGCTCAAGCCAACCTCCGGAGTGACAATAAAAATTATCACGAGACCAGGTACTAGAATAGAAACGAGGACGAGAGCAATAACACAACAAAAATAGCCAACAGAACTGCTGACTCAGTGAAAGGTATATAGCAACGTATGAGTGAGCTGCGGTCCTTTGATCGCTGTGCGGTCCTGTCATATGAATGATTCGAAATTTTATTCTCTAATTGAACACAAAAAAGATTTGAGCCTTACACCATATGCCAAATTGGTTCTGTATAAATTATCAATATTTTTAAGCATAAAAGATAATTTATACAGAACCAATTTGGCATATGGTGTAAGGCTCAAATCTTTTTTGTGTTCAATTAGAGAATAAAATTTCGAATCATTCATATGACAGGACCGCACAGCGATCAAAGTACCGCAGCTCACTCATACGTTGCTATATACCTTCCACTTGAGTCAGCAGTTCTGTTGGCTATTTTTGTTGTGTTATTGCTCTCGTCCTCGTTTCTATTCTAGTACCTGGTCTCGTGATAATTTTTATTGTCACTCCGGAGGTTGGCTTGAGCCAAAGCTGGCGACCAGGAGTGAAATGCCGCGGCGTTTATGACGAGCTCGTTGAACTGGGGAGTAAGGTCACAACCCCTTACCGCCATAAAGTAAGCTTTTTGCTAAGCCATCCTTCATTTTTTCAATGTTTATTCACTTTTTATCTTTTCATTTTTTCATTATATATATATATATATATATATATATATAAAAATATATATATATGTGTATATATATATATATATATATATATATATATATATATATATTGGACACAATAACATGCTTTAGCGAATGCTCGCTATGTAAAATTTTGATGTCTGTGAGTGCTCGTGGGTGATAAAAGGTTTCGGACTCCTAGTTTAGAGAAAGTCATATGCTTCCACATCTGATTTGCTTTAATTTTGACTCCTAAAAACGCATTAGATTCATTCCCTAATCAAATTTGTTCCCTTTCCAGTCATCAAAGTTTAATCAAAAGATAAATGAGTGACTGGAGTATTGTATTACCAAAAAATAAATAAAATATTTCACTTGTATGCTACACTTAGAACTTCTTTGTTCGGCACTTCAAAAGGAAGGAATACAATCAAATAAAACTATGGCATGTCATGTTGCAGGTCGTCATTTTTTGTAATTCATTTCTGTTACGAAATATTAATAATGTCCCTTGCAATGCGAGCTCCAGTATGTGTGGCAATCCATTGTAATAATTTCGTCCTGTCTATTCCTATTGAGAAAACTAGCTTAAAAAAAAAGAAAGAAAAAGAAAAGTCAACCTCTTGAAAATCGCCCTTTAATTGGCAACATTTTTAATTGGCATTTTTTTTAGGACAGAATTGGTGTTTCTATTGACATGATGTTGAAAAGAAAATATTTATTTGCTTATTATTTTTATTTTCAAACTGATCGCATTACATTAATGAATTTTTACTTTCTTATGCAATTGTATAGAAAAATGTTTGTTTTTTCGAAATTTTTATATTAAAAATTTTGACGGATAAAGCACGTTTTAAGACTTTCTGAACCCATTTCGGATCCTTTCTAACAGATGCCTATGTATACTATAGTATCGACTACAGTATAGAATCTAACAGAGTCAGACTGTTTATTTACCGCCCCCCCCTCTGGAGCGGGAAAAGGGGGGAGGTCGAAAAGAATCTCCAGAAGCCCTTCCGTTGACCTAAAAGGCCGAATCTTTGCACATTTATAGTATCAACTACGATACAGAACTAACGGATTTGATTCATCCCCTCCAGAGGGGACGGGAAAATGAGGGTCGAACAGTCTTTTCAAACAGTTCAGAAATCCTCTAGTGACCTAGAAGGCTGAGTACACACTTATAGTACCGACCATCGGACAGAATCTAACGTAATTCCCATCCACTCTCCTCCCCTTCATGAGACCAAAAGTATGGGGTATTTTTGCAGTTTTTTCAAACCTTCTAACAGCCATTTGGTAGCTTAAAATGCTGAATCTCTGCATACTTATAGAATAAATTTCTTGTCCCCACCCGGGTCATAAAAGGATTGTTTACGACAACTATTTCCAACGCTAACATACATTGTTAAACAAAATAAGACTTCTTGAAAAAAGTTGTAGCTCAGTTTTCTGAGAACATTAGTTTCTTTGTCTTTGACAGCCTAAATACTAGTCTATAAAATCGGATATGCGCAGAACATGATTTCCCCTATATAATGCAATTAATTTACTTCTTTCACAGAAAAAAAATATGTATAATAACCACCGCATAATGTTTTTTATATTGAATTGTACGTTTGACACTTTTCCGGATGACAACAGGTAAAACTATTTCGAAATACCCCCAATCAACTTATTTCGCGCAACTCTAACTTAACAATTATCAATAACGATAGTATCCTCAATATGCAATTTAGCCCTAAAATATTATAATAATTAATTCATCAATTTGGCTTCATTTCTGTTAATTTAGCGTCTTTTTGCACTTTTGACTCTGTTTTCGTTGTTCTGGGGCGACATATCTTCAAGTTCACGATATTTCGCTGAATTCGTCGCTAAGTTCGTCAAATTTATCGCCAAGTATTACAGACAAACGAAGAGCTTTTGTTATATATAAATGACTATTGGCGAATTTTTGGTGGTAAAATTACAAAATTATTACCCAAGAATATTTTCTCGTGAATGGAACGAACTCGATTTACGAGAATGATGTTAACAAATTTTGTCGCATAATATTGCCTGAAATGTGAACAAATCACCTGTCTATTGGCCCAGGCTTGACCTCGAGCATCTGAGGTTTAGCGAACAGAAGCAAATCAGACACTAGAGTTTGCGGTTGGCCAATGGGCCTAATAATATGATCAACCAGAGAATGGGAGTTAAGATGTGATATCACCCCCCCCCCCCCCCCCACACACACACACACACACACCATGAGCGAGAACAATTTCTTCGAACAACACTTGTTGAATTTTTCTAGTAATGTGTGCCTGGAGATGACTTCCAAAATAAATGGTGAGTTGTCCAAAACAAGGACAAAAAGTTCCGATATAAATAGGTGTAAGGTCGCCTACTCAGTAGCGTTAGCAGACGCAAGGCTTGCATTCTCATAGTACAGAGAGTGCCAAAAGAAATAGTAAGCTAGCTTACAATTTTGACCTCTTGAAGATTTTGTACAAAAACAAAATATTCATTAATACCTTTAAATGGCTTTCAATTTTACATTGTAATACTAACAAATTAAATGCTTAAATGTATAATGTCACGGCTCATTCCAGATCTACTTACAAACAATCTAATTAAATTTCGTTTCCTCTACAACCATAGAAAAAGTATTATGACGGGATCGAAAATTCAAATTAAAGGTTTCTGTGGAAAAGTACTTTTCAAGCAACCCTGAACTCAAATCGAACGTTTTGGAGGGGTGTATGTGTGTGTTAGTATGTGTGATTCATGAGTCTATAAACGCGATATCTCGCAAACGAATGAAGCGTTTCGAAAATAATTTAACGTGATAAATCAATGAACATTAAAATCTTACTGATTTTAAACTCAGTCGAATGTTTAGAAGACCCCAATCCCCTCTTAATTTTCGACTAAATTTTAGAAACAAATTATAAAAAAAATTAGGGCATTTAGTAATGTTAGATGAATAATTCATTTATAAGTATTTTTCTTTTTTATTAGACTAGGGGGCTCTGTCCCCTGCTCACCTCGCTTCGCCTCCTACTGGCTGCACTAGCAAAGCTCGCTTCATACCTATCTCTACTAAAAATTCTACTTTCGAAAATCTATTTTTCTATTCCTACCTATTTTCTGCAGGAGGTAAAAGCAGGGGGTTTGCTTAGCCCAGGGAATCCAAAAACTGAATTCCTTGATCTTAAACTCGCTTCGTGAGTTATTTCATGCCAATCGATAAACGGTTTAAATCGATAAACGGTTTAAATCGATAAACGGTTTAAATGGATAAACGGTTTATTTCATCGTGTTACCCTATTATTTCTCTATAAATGTACTAAATTTCATATTTTTTTATGCTATAGTTTTTGGGGTACGAGAGAGGTCGGCAGACGTGCCGATATGAAACAAAATTTCACTTCAGAAATGCATAAAAAGTAAAAGATCTGAAAAGCTACCTTAAAATTAAAACTAAGGGTCTCCGTCCTGCAAAACTTCATCCATGTAGGTACTTGTCTGCAAAAAAATCGTGGTTTTTGCTATTGTTAATCTATCTAGGACGCGAACTCACAGCTCAAATATTTTGTCTTTGATTTTGACATTAAATATTTCGTAAACTGTAATATATATCAAAAAACAGTTTATTTCAGCGTATTTCCCAAAGCTTTTTCTACAAGTGTACCAAATTTCATATTTTGATATGCAATAGTTTTTGCGGTACGAAGCAAAGAATCTCAAGAAAAGAGAAATTTGTCAAACAGCAGCGGTGGCGACAGCGGCTGCGGCCCCCTAATTTGGATTCTACTATAAGTTCTGGAGAAGAATATATGTGTGTGTATAGGAGAGCTCACTAAGGATTTCCACTTTCGGGTTTTTTCCCATTTCCAGTTTACCTGAAACTTCTAATTTTTAACATTGGCTATAGATATAACTTAAACGATAACTGATATGGATTCATCTTCAAATTCTGGAGGAGGTAGGGTGTTTCACTGAGAATTTTCATTTCTGGTTTCTTTTCCACTTTCGCTTCAAAATGTTAATTTGAACCATTCCTTTCTGAGGTTAGACAGTGCTTAGGTAGTGACTGATATGGACTCAGCATCTAATTCCGTAGGGGGGGTAAAAGAACGTTCTAAAAATTATCACTTCCGATTCTGGAGGCGATATCACTTTCGATTTCAAAATTTACATTTTCCTTAAAATATATATTTCTTGGAATCTGCTATAGATATAGATTAGATGATGACTGATATGGATTCAGTATCACATTCCGAAGAAGTGGATTTCCTAAGAATTTAACTTTTGATTAAAAAAAATTTTTTGAAGCATCTATTTCTCAAGAGTGGCCATATAGAGAGCTTAGATGATGACTGATATGAATTCAACATTAAATTCCGGGGAGGGGGGCACTAAAGATTTCCACTTCAGGTTTTTTTCACATCCGGTTCAATGAATTTCCTTTAAACATATTTTTTCCACGATTCGCTATAAATAGAGCTTAGATGATGACTGTGGAGGGAATTTGAAGGGGTTCACGAGTAGTTTCTATTTCCTTGTTCTGGAAATGTCACTTCCAGTTTCTCCGAAAATTCGTATGACTGTACGAGTTAAATATGTAAAAGTCAATAAAAATGCTTGAAGTCAATAAAAACGTGTGAAAGCTCCTTAATAAATATTTTTTGAACATCGTTCCATAGATTTATGCATACTATAATCAGACTGATAAAGAAGTAAAAACTATTCTGTGTGTAAAATGTCATCTTCTGTTTGTTCACATCCTATTTGTACCATGATTAGCGTACTATCTCATATACATCATATCGAATAGAAGGAAAGTAGCACTTGATAAATCCTAAAAACAAGAAATTTTGAGATTTTTTTCGAAGTCCCTCGATATCCCCATCTACTCTCGAGCTAAATTAGCTTTGTGTTATTTAATATGAAATTGATCCTTCAATAAAGGTAATATATCTGCTCCTTTCGCGGAAAACAGTGAAATTTACCTATTAAATGAAGCATATCCACACATTTCCGAATCCCATTCCTTTATGTTCAGTGATCTCATAAGAATAAGTAAAGCAGTCAATTGACATAGTTATTGAAAGGAATACGTGTTTGCCGCATAACGACATGTTTTTATATTAAACTAACTGCATACCCGTTCTTCGTACGGAATATATAATGGAAAGAAACCAAATTCACAACAATTTTTACACTTTTAATATTTGGAACCATTCTTTGCGAAATTTCATATTATTTCTCATAAAAGGGGAAAGAGATGAATTCTTCAGCGTTGGAATAATGAGCAGATAAGACAAAAAGAAACACAACTTGCAATTTTATTACTTTCCTTATATACATAATGTATAAGGAAAGTATTGCGACGGGGTCGAAAATTTGAATTCGAGATTTCGACGGGAGAGCACGTTTCAAGCATCCCTGATCACGAATCAAACATTTTTGAAGTGATATCTGTGTGTGTGTGTGTGTGTGTGTGAAAGTGTGTGTGTGTGTCAGTGAGTCTGTGGAGACGATAACTGACGAACGAAGGGATCGATTCAAACTAAATTTGGTACAAAAATCACAATCCGTAAACACTGGAAGCTTATTGTTTTTGTACGCAATCGAATGTTCAGAACACCCCTAAATTTTCGAATGAAATTTTGAAAAAATCGTCAAAAAATCAAAACCACTAATAAAGTTACGAAAATAGACATTTCTTATGTAATTTTTCATTAGAAAACGATTGACATAAATTTTAGAACGCTAACATGACCCGTTCTCGAGATATTGCACATTTTTCTAAAAAATTATCAAAAAGTCATATAAAATAAAAAAAAATATTTCCTATTGAGAAACATGTTCACTTTTCATATGTAATACCATGCGATAAATTAGATGACATCCTTCTCGTGGATCTAGCTCGTTCCATTCATGAAAAAAGATACTTTGTGTAATACTTTTGTATTTGTACGCCAATAGTCATTTATCTGCTGTAAGAATAACTTATTTCTTCGTCCATAACGCTTGGCGAGATTTTGGCGACGAATTTAGCGGAATGTCGCCAACTTGGCGAGTTTTTGAAATGTTGCCAAATTAACGAAAATCTCGCCAAATGGATAAAAATCACGCCAAATCAATGAAAATAACGACTAATTGTCGAAAATTCAATATCTTGGAAAGAATATTATTATCCACTATAAGAACAACCTATCTTTTTAATGTAAAAGTAGTAAATTCATTATATTATATAAGGGAAGTCATGTGTTGCCCACATCAGATTTTTTTACTTCCTAAAATGTATTTATGCATTATTATTTTACTAAATTGTATTTATGCAAGTTTTGTCGCTATATCTGGTCTATATATGAACGATTCAATTTTATTTCCGTGTAGCCACTGATGAAGAGCGTACTTATGCTCGAAAGCGCTCTGTCCTTTTTTCAAACTTTTGTACGTCTTATAAGAAGTAAAATAAAGACCTTCTGTTGTGGATGTGTGCTTAATTTTTGCTATGGGAATATTGTCTTGGATGATATCATGTGGTAGTTAATACACTGAGTTAATAATATTAATTACGAATTTGGGAGGATATGCATTATTAGTTGCAGTATTTATTAATTCTATAAAATGTGCTGATTTATAATTGTCATCACAAATTTTATTTATTCTAAGAACCTGGTTTGATATAGTATTTCTAAACACTGATTATTATAGGATACGCATAATATATCATCTAAATATCTATACATGAGCATATTATGCAAACCGTGATTATAGTTTTCTTTTCATGGAAGTGCAAATATAGATCAGCCAGTAATGATGAGGCACACCAAACTGTATCTTATATAAAAAACCACCATGTTCAATACAATTCTCATGCAGAGTGAAATTAAGTAATTTTTACTTTCCTTATATACATAGTGTTTCCTTATATACATAATAGGAAAGTATTGTGACGGGATCGAAAATTCGAATTCGAGTTTTCGACGGGAGAGCACGTTTCAAGCATCCCTGATCACGAATCAAACATTTTTGAAGTGATGTCTGTGTGTATGTGTGAAAGTATGTGTGCGTGTGTGTGTGTGAAAGTATGTGTAAGTGTGTGTGTTTGAAAGTATGTGTGTGTGTGTGTGAAAGTATGTATGTGTGTGTGTGTGTGTGTCAGTGAGTCTGTGGAGACGATAACTGACGAACGAATGGACCGATTCGAACCAAATTTGGTACAAAAATCACAATCCGTAAACACTGGAAGCCTATTTTTTTATACGTAATCGAATGTTCAGAACCCCCTAAATTTTCGAATAAAATTTTGAAAAAATCGTCAAAAAATCAAAATCACTAATGAAGTTGCGCAAATAGATATTTCTTATGTAATTTTTCATTAGAAAACGATTGACATAAATTTTAGAAAGCTAACATGAACCGTTCTCGAGATATTTCACATTTTGCAAAAAAATTATCAAAAAGTCATATAAAATGAAAAAAAAATATTTCCTATTGAGAAACATGTTCACTTTTCATATGTAATACCATGCAATAAATTGGGTAACATCATTCTCGTGGATCTAGCTCGTTCCATTCATGAAAAAAGATACTTTGGCGAGTAATACTTTTGTATTTGAACGCCAATAGTCATTTATCTGCTGTAAGAACAACTTATTTCTTCGTCCATAACGCTTGGCGAGATTTTGGCGACGAATTTGGCGAAATGTTGCCAACTTGGCGACTTTTTGAAACGTTGCCAAATTAACGAAAATTTCGCCAAGTGGATAAAAATGACGCTAAATCAATGAAAATGACTACTAATTGTCGAAAATTCAATATCTTGGAAAGAATATTAGTATCTACTATAAGAAAAACCTATTTTTTTACTGTAAAAGTAGTAAATTCATTACATTATATAAGGAAAGTCATGTGTTGCCCCCATCAGATTTTTTATGTATATAATGACAATTTAACAATAGCTTATTTGTAGACTACATGTCTGCTCTTCTTAGTAGGGGCAAAAATATAAAGATCTTTCATTAAGGACCACTGAGATTTAATTATTTTTTTACACTGTGTTATTTAGATTGATTTCTCTGTTCCCTGTTGTTTATTTGGATCAAATCTTAAAATCAATTTTTGACCCACTTCGACCGAGTTGATTTTCTTGAACTTTTACGCATACATATTTGCAGGCCAACGGCCCTACCGTGCTGAGAACAGAGGTTCTCGTTAGATCACCGAAGTCAAGCAGCATCGGACGCGGTTAGTACTTGGGTGGGTGACCACCAGGGAACACCGCGTGCTGTTGGCACATTTCGTGCGCGGTAGCCCGGTGGTTCGCGCGCTGGATTTGCACACTGCCACAACTGCCTCCGTGTTCATGCGGAGTACGATCACGTTAAACATGTGGGTCCGTAAGTCCTTCCGAGAGGTTGGTGGTAGGGGAAGGAGGGTACGGTCCCTGTTGATGCCTCCCCCACTGGGTTCCAGTCTAAACTGGGTGGCACTTCCCTGTCGTCCAAAAGGTTACCTTACACCTTTCTGGTAGGTCGGACGGTCTGGGTCTCAACAACAACAACATACGTATTTGCAGTAGCACTATAACATTTCATCACATTTGAGTTGATCCCCTCTCGAGTCTGCTCCCCCTCCCATCCGGAATCATATCCAGAATGGCCCATAAAAATCATAGTGTTGTAACATAGTTTTAAAGATTTTTTCCTTTATATATGTACCAGCAAAGTATCCGCACTTCGTGCGCTTCTCACGTCCAAGTACACCACGGCCATGCATGGTAAACAGGAACAGGCGGCCATCAAATTTCGACGACCCTTTCGTCCCCTCCTAATATCCGCAGACACATGCGAGGCATACACCCCTCCCATTCAATATTTCTATTTTTATATGACTCCCTATCAATACATACATACTATACCAACCCACTAAAATAACGCAATTAATTTATTCTCCTCTAGGCCCTTTAAGAAACCAATTTATCAAGTTTAATACATTAAACTTTTTATCTCAAGTTTTTAATTTCTAGTCATACCATGGGCTAACTTAACTACCTTTAACGCCACAGGTCATACAATTGAGTTCTAACTAATCTATCTATAAACAGCAATTGCATTGTTTAAAACATGGATTTGAAAATAAAGGAGACAGCAAGTCTTTCTAACTCCATGGTTCTGAATTTTTAAATTGGGATGATCTCTCAATATTAACGTTCCTATTTAGTTGAATCGTGCAGATGGTCTCATCTCTAACTCCATGGCCAGAATACAGTTTTTTCTATTTCTTTAAGGTGCTATTACATGGAGCAATTCCATGGTTCTAAATTTTTAAATTGGGGTGATCTCTCAATATTAACGTTCCTATTTAGTTCAATCGTGGAGATGGTCTCATCTCTAATTCCATGGCCAGAATACAGTTTCTTCTATTTCTTTCAGGTGCTATTACATGGAGCAATTCCATGGTTCTGAATTTTTAAATTGGGGTGATCTCTCAATATTAACGTTCCTATTTAGTTCAATGGTGGAGATGGTCTCATCTCTCACTCCATGACCAGAATACAGTTTTTTCTATTTCTTTAAGGTGCTATTACATGGAGCAATTCCATGGTTCTAAATTTTTAAATTGGGGTGATCTCTCAATATTAACGTTCCTATTTAGTTCAATCGTGGAGATGGTCTCATCTCTAAATCCATGACCAGAATACAGGTTCTTCTATTTCTTTCAGGTGCTATTACATGGAGCAATTCCATGGTTCTGAATTTTTAAATTGGGGTGATCTCTCAATATTAACGTTCCTATTTAGTTCAATCGTGGAGATGGTCTCACCTCTAACTCCATGACCAGAATACAGTTTTTTCTATTTCTTTAAGGTGCTATTACATGGAGCAATTCCATGGTTCTGAATTTTTAAATTGGGGTGATCTCTCAATATTAACGTTCCTATTTAGTTCAATCGTGGAGATGGTCTCATCTCTCACTCCATGACCAGAATACAGATTTTTCTATTTCTTTAAGGTGCTATTACATAGAGCAATTCCATGGTTCTTAATTTTTTAATTGGGGTGATCTCTCAATATTAACGTTACTATTTTGTTCAATCGTGGAGATGGTCTCATCTCTAACTCCATGACCAGAATACAGTTTTTTCTATTTCTTTAAGGTGCTATTACATGGAGCAATTCCATGGTTCTTAATTTTTAAATTGGGGTGATCTCTCAATATTAACGTTCCTATTCAGTTCAATCGTGGAGATGGTCTCATCTCTCACTCCATGACCAGAATACAGTTTTTTCTATTTCTTTAAGGTGCTATTACATGGAGCAATTCCATGGTTCTAAATTTTTAAATTGGGGTGATCTCTCAATATTAACGTTCCTATTTAGTTCAATCGTGGAGATGGTCTCATCTCTAATTCCATGACCAGAATACAGTTTCTTCTATTTCTTTCAGGTGCTATTACATGGAGCAATTTCGTGGTTCTGAATTTTTAAATTGGGGTGATCTCTCAATATTAACGTTCCTATTTAGTTCAATCGTGGAGATGGTCTCATCTCTAACTCCATGACCAGAATACAGTTTTTTCTATTTCTTTAAGGTGCTATTACATGGAGCAATTTCGTGGTTCTGAATTTTTAAATTGGGGTGATCTCTCAATATTAACGTTCCTATTTAGTTCAATCGTGGAGATGGTCTCACCTCTAACTCCATGACCAGAATACAGTTTTTTTTATTTCTTTAAGGTGCTATTACATGGAGCAATTTCGTGGTTCTGAATTTTTAAATTGGGGTGATCTCTCAATATTAACGTTCCTATTTAGTTCAATCGTGGAGATGGTCTCATCTCTAACTCCATGACCAGAATACAGTTTTTTCTATTTCTTTAGGGTGCTATTACATGGAGCAATTCTATGGTTCTGAGTTTTTAATTTGGGATGATCTCTCAATATTAACGTTCCTATTTAGTTCAATCGTGGAGATAGTCTCATCTCTAACTCCATGACCAGAATACAGTTTTTTCTATTTCTTTAGGGTGCTATTACATGGAGCAATTCCATGGTTCTGAGTTTTTAATTTGGGATGATCTCTCAATATTAACGTTCCTATTTAGTTCAATCGTGGAGATGGTCTCACCTCTAACTCCATGACCAGAATACAGTTTTTTCTATTTCTTTAAGGTGCTATTACATGGAGCAATTTCGTGGTTCTGAATTTTTAAATTGGGGTGATTTCTCAATATTAACGTTCCTATTTAGTTCAATCGTGGAGATGGTCTCATCTCTAACTCCATGACCAGAATACAGTTTTTTCTATTTCTTTAGGGTGCTATTACATGGAGCAATTCCATGGTTCTGAGTTTTTAATTTGGGATGATCTCTCAATATTAACGTTCCTATTTAGTTCAATCGTGGAGATGGTCTCACCTCTAACTCCATGACCAGAATACAGTTTTTTCTATTTCTTTAAGGTGCTATTACATGGAGCAATTCCATGGTTCTGAATTTTTAAATTGGGGTGATCTCTCAATATTAACGTTCATATTTAGTTGAATCGTGGAGATGGTCTCATCTCTAACTCCGTGACCAGAATACAGTTTTTCTATTTCTTTAAGGTGCTATTACACGGAGCAATTCCTTCCGGCAATTTTTCAGATATTTCACTGGGAAGAAATCTTGTCACCGAACTGCCGCAATTTTTTCGAACTTGGCAGTAAAAATTGTTCAATTTCTGAGCGCGAACCAATTAGAGTACTATAAAATTGGACGTTACTCCGCTCCGCCTTTCTACTTTTCATTTGCATTAAAAATGGCGATGACGACTGCAAGCACATCTCAAGCAGCTCAACTACATTGGAATCTGGGGATAGAAAAAAATAATAGAACTACTACCAAATTACTGACACCTGTGGGATATAAAATATTCAAATTATGCGAAAAAACACTAAAAACACTAAAGAATGCTTCCTCGAATGAAATCGGTGGCATTAGAAAGGAGGAGCATAAAGTATGATTGACGGGTGGAGTTAACGAAGTTCGTCAATAGAAATTGCCCTGTGTAATACAGTGACCGCCGCTTATAAGAAACACGTTCGTTTCGCTCGTTTTGTTTCTTATAAGCAGTTGTTTCTTAAATCCGGAAATATTTTAAATATCGTTCTTCCATTGTAAATACTATTGAACACAGTTTTACAGAATTTGAAAGATAAATGTATATAAGTAAAATATTAGGACGTACATAATACATTTGTAAATTAAGTTTTGCATTCAAAAATATTTCTTATTTTACAAATTAAGCCTTACAACTTAAAATATTATCTATATGCATATAGTATGCAGTTAAATAAGAATAAAAAGTGAAACTCATAGGTCGTTCATTTATGTATAAGAGCATAGTACATTTTCATACATATAATAATCTATTACTGAGGAATAGCAAAAAACTTATCCAGTGTTGTTTGTGTTAACGAGTCTGTGATTAGTTTACGTACATCCATTTCTAAATCATAAAATAGTCCATAAACATTTTCTGATGCCCCTCTATGTTCAAGAGTTTTTCTAATTATTGTTAGGACTTCTCGCGACTGTTTGGCTGTAGGAAAATTTTCTTCTTGTGGAACTTCGTCTTCATTTTCTTCTTCATTGCAAACATTCTGAATTTCCGCACTATGTCACCATCACTGTTTTCTTCAGATGTTTGTAAATTTTCGTCGATGTGAATCCATTCTTCGAAAGGTGCTTCTAATTCTTCTTCATCTTCCGCTGGTATGTCGACATTATTTTTCAAAAATCCTGCTTTACGGAAGCAAATAAAAATGCATATGTCAGAAACCTTTTTCCATGCGCCTGCGATCATATGGATAGCATCAAGCAAGGTTATTTTCTTACTTATTGACTACATGGAAGGTAGAGAATCCTACTTTTTAAGTAAACTTTGCTTTTCAAGCAAAGTAAGGGTTTTTCTCTTTTGCGACATGCTTCCACTAGCGAAACATAAAATGACTAACTAAAGCTGTTCTAATCTTATTTGAGTGCATAAGCAAAGATGCCTTTCTTTTCAGTACGTTTCCTTAACTGTCAAAAGATTAAAACTCGTTTCTTACTGGTTTGGGGTTGTTCCCCCTAAGCCTTTCTACAGAGAAATTCTCTGTCATCCTTTGTTACATAGCAAACTCCCATCCCCTTCCCGTACACCCAGAGACAAGAGATAACAACTCGTCCTTCAGTTAACCTTAAACAAATCGATTTTTTTTACACCCGCGTCGCAAGGAAATCAACAAATTTTCTGTAGAAAACTGTTTCTTATAAGCGGAATCGTGTTTCTTATAAGCGACACAATTTTAATGTGAAAACGAAGTTTGTATTTGTTTCTGTCGTTTTGGGTCTTATAAACGGCTGTTTCTTATAACCACTGAATCTTATAACCGGCGGTCACTGTAGCACCATTTGACATTAAACTCTGCAGTGCAATTGCATTATGTTGTGGGAACGTTTTTAGCCTGAGATTATAAACTGTAAACACAAACTTTGAGCCGCTATTTCTCGATATCCAAGGGTTAATTTGAAAAACGGATTTCAGATTCGTATCGATCTCAGATTTGTTGCGAATTAGTATGCATGAGTTTTACAGCCCTTGGGATTGCATGACATACTGACACTTTGCTTTTAAAGAGATGATAAAAGTAAGACCGCATATTAAACTCCTTTTAACTAACTAACAATAATGAGAGTAAGTAAAACGAAGGAGATTTTTCGAGATCCATTTCGCAGAAATATGTCGGTTCTATTTTTCGAGAATCCGCCAAAATTTAATATATTAAAATGTTATACTGGACAAAGAAGTGTACCAAACTTCAGACCTTTAGACCTTTAGGACGTGGGGAAGCATATTAAAATGACATCAAAGAAGTGGAAATTGGCATCCAGACCATCGGTCATGACGACTTCAATAAAAGAGTTTAAAAAGGTTTGATTGTATATCTAATGAAAAATTTATTACAAAATCGCAAAAGACTAAAGTTTAAAATAAAATATTATGAAAATATTTTTTAAGTTACACTGTTTTAGTTAAATGAACTAAAATGAAAACTTGCTATATTCTGTAATTCGGCGAAAATCTGTGGTGGCTGACGAAGTCAGCCTCACCAAGTTCATGTTTAAAGAATAATGAACTTAGATTGCAACAAGGCTGCAATGGATATGTTCATACTCACAGAAACCACTGTATCAGTTTAGAGTCACTGAACACTGTGGGTTTGAATTATAAATGTTAGGAGTATGATTTCCAAAACATATGCGATAAATTTATTTCTTTAGTAGTATTTAAGCCTGTCAAAAACAATGATACTAATACTCTCAAAAAATTTATTTAGTTTAGCAAGGTATGGTGCTTAGGGTCGAAAATAGTTGTCTCTCTTGCTTAGGGTCGAATATTGTTGGTTGAAAATCGGGTCGAAAATAAGCCCGGTTAAGTTCTGCCTCGTGTTTCATCCATTTATGTTCCCGATAGAAAGTTTTAAAGGAGGGGGTGGGGATCTGAGAGACTTTATCCGCTCCCTCCCCCATTTTTTTCCACCTCGATTTCTTATCGGTGTTTTTCCACTCCGGGGGGGAAAAAACGAAAATTCCGTTTCGCTAGGTCCTATAAGTGTACAAAAATTTAGCCTTCTAAACCACTGCAGGACTGCTTGTACATCTAGAAAGTCTTTTCAGGAAAATCCATAATCTTCGAGGGAAAGGACGGATTGAAAATCGAACTACGCTATAGGTTCTGTCCGATCATCGATAAATGAGTAAATATTTAGCCAACTAAGTCACCAGAAAGTAGGTTATGGAGGATCTAAAAAGACTGTTCGAAATCCCCTCATTTTCTCCGTCTTCGAAAGGGAAGGGTAAATCGAAAATTCGGCTTCGTTAGGTTCTGTATCGTAGTTGATACTATACGTGTGCAAAGATACAGCCTTACTGGTCACCGTGGGGCTTCTATAGAGTCTGGAAAGACAAACACACGTTAAACACGTTAGACAGTTATAAGTGATACCCTATTACTCAAGATTCACAGGAGAATATTATTGGCATTGAATCTATATCAGGGTTAGGATAATCTCAAGCAAATTCAGCTTTTCAAATGATATATAATATAATTATTAATTACTTAAAATCATGTTATATATCTAAAGCTTAAAGCTTAAAATCATGCTCTTGGTGCAAAATCCAACGTCTTGTACCAGTTTCACCCTTCAGATCTTCTTACGCTCTCTTCCATATGATATTTATCACAGCTTAGAACCATGCTTCCAACATTAAAACACCTTCTATAGGCGTCCCAAAACTGGGAACACGATTGCAGTCTTTGGGCCGTGTCTTATTAGTGTGGTTTTGTGACTATGAACATGGCTTTGTGACCATGAACATGGCTTTGTGACCATGAACATGGCTTTGTGACCATGAACATAGGTTCTGTGAACATGGCTTTGTAGGTTGTTGTAGTTAAAGCTGAACTTTGTATTCGATGCAAGCTGAAGACATTAAAGCAAGATTTCACTTTACTCGAATTTCGTTGAATTCATCATTTATGTGCAGTTTTCGATTCTTGATATACCAACAACTGTATTACTTTATGTTTAGAAATAGGGCCTACATGGAAAGAGTTTAGATACTTTGCCCTTTCCACATGTAACAATGGAAGGATATAAGCAGACGTTAAATAAAAATATTTCCAGTTCTAATGGTATCTATCCTTAAGAGAGGAAATTTGTTAAAGATTGATAACAATTTAATTTAATTAACTCTCAAATTTACAGTGACTTTTGCGTAAAAGCTATTTCAAGTCGAACATTGTCTATTCTAACTGTTCAACCAATCTCTCACACCAACCGCCCCAAGGTAATTTATAATTAAAATGAGCAGTTATGTGTGGAATAGAGAAACTTAATTACTCTTCAAAGGATTAAACATTCTAATTAAACTTGACATATTCGTTAAATGACAAAGCGTGTCCGTAATTCGAAGTTTCTAGTAAAGACCTTGAATTTATTTGGCTCAGAAAACGCTTGTGTTTCTATATGCAGGCACTGACTGAAACACAACATTTCCGAAACAATTGTTTACTTTTATCATTTTATTTGCATAGCAATTGGCAATTTTTATCGTAATTTAACTCTCTTTTCGGTGCCAGATCTCTGACAAAAGTTATCGTCACTGCGACAAAAAAATACCTCGCCAGGTGTCGCTTTATAAACTGTGAAAATAAATATTAAAAACACTGCTAGAAGAACTTCTACAATATATTTCCTTTTGTGTAGAGTCATGTTCTCTATTTAAATATTCTGAATGCTTTTTTAATATAGAATACATTAGAATTTTTACTATAATTTTATTGTATACTTTTAAATTCAACAAGACGCCGAAGAAGAATATAATCTAAATAACTTTCAATATACATATTTATTAATTTTTATTCCTGCATTTGTATATTGTGTAATGTTTTATTAGCTTTTTCATACAGAGGCCAATGTCAATGTGAAATAATGATATGCATATAACTAATTGTGATATGCATATAACTTATAGTAACTGTGATTTATATTTTTTCATTCTTTAGAACAGTTTCCCGTGTTTGGTAATATTATTACCAAATTATTAAAATTATTAATATTATATATGTTATTATTATTAATATTACTTATTATTAATATTATTAATATTATATATATATTATTATTAATAATATTACTTAATCCAGCACGTTTCAGATTTCAGCGATGACGAATGTCAAACTAATATGGGGGTAATAAATGGGAAAAAATTTAAAACAAAATAACGGACAACAAATGTGACATTTATTTACCCAGTAAGTTGCTCAGGCGGGATTGCACCGTACAGAATGTGAAAACAAAAATTTAAATTAATTTTAAAATTATAAGATAAACTTCAATGAACAGAAATCCGTATATAAGATCATTTAGTCTATTACAGTATATGTACCTTAGTACAGCAGAACGAATCCGAATGCCGTTTGAAAGACGTGCAGAACTATTGTGCATATTAAATGCTGAATTAACGAAAGTTTCTTGCATTTATAATAATGTTAATTTTAATTGTTTCATTTATACTTGCACTATCGTATAGAGGACATACTTGTGATGTTTCTATTATTATTTTATGCAAAACTCTCAAATTCAGTTCCAAAGAAAGCGCCACTCTCGTGATTGGTCAGGTCTGTTATTTAATAACAAAGACTTGTTTTAGGGGAATCAGTAATGGAGAGTAAGGTTCCTGATAGCTACACTGTATATATATATATATATATATATATATATATATATATATATATATATATATATATATATATATATATATATATATATATATATATATATATATATATATATATATATATATATATATATATATATATATTGAAAGATCTTAATCGAAAATTACGCATAAACTACTGTATGTACAAAAACACCCATCACTAACATATCTGTTACAAATGAGTAACTATAGACCAAGACTAAGGATAAAGATAGAAGGTAACATATCACTACAATGGTAAAGGGGGAAGAGAAGAATATTAGGATACAAAATTTACAAGTAAAAGTATATAAATATAAATATAAATAAAAATAAAAATAAAACACGGCAAAAATGAGAAAAGGCAATAATAATTAGCTCAAGATAAAAGATTAAGACAGAGAACAATCAATTGAAACTACACAAAAATGGCAGTTAGTTCGAAATTGCATTCTCATCAGGACAGCCATACAATTCGAATTAAAACCGATAGAATAGCCAGTTTCTGACAATGGCGATAGTATTTAACTATAGACACTATTGGAACTGTCTACTGGCTAGTGGAAGGAGAAAAATAAATCAATTGAATTACAAATCAAAAAAATAATACTTCCTCGAACAGAAATATGAACTCACAAGCATTGCCACCGCGTGTAAGTTGAACAAGCGACTGAGCATTTCACCTCACTTCGTCAATGCGAGTGGGCACCGGAATGAATACATTTGAACGATACATAATATGTATGGAGACTTTCAAAAATAGTAATCAGCATAGGACTCAGGAAAAGTGGTCATTCGAAAATAGTAAACAGTATTAGACTCGGGCCAAGTGGTAAGTTAGGTGATAAGAATGGGTGAATTCTCAAAATTGAGTTATCCAATCAAAGATAAATAATGCATGTGTAAAATGATTACGTGGTATATTTGAAATTATTAATAATATTATTTACAAATACTTCCGGATATTGGTAATTTTGACAAATGCGTTTAAGATTATTGATGTGGAGAAAGTGAAACCGAGGATCAGAAAGTCGATGTATTTGAAATAGCTGGTTTAAAATGATGTTTCTAAACAATTGAATAGAATTACAAGATTGATATGATAGCAGCTTTATGATAGTGAAGTTGTAAGAATCTTTTTTGTCATATATAGATTGGTGATTACATGATTATTGAGGGTATCTAAATTTAGGTCTAAAAAATTTACAGTTTGACTAACGCTAGGCTCATTAGGAATTAATTCTAGGTTAGATGGGTAAAAATCAATATTAATTGGATAGGAATCATCAATGATAATACAAATTAAGTCGTCAACATATCTATATATAATATATGAATTAGAGTTAAAATGACATTATAATAATAAAGATATAAGTTAGCGAGTATACTACTACTACAGCCACCTTGTGGTACACCAGATGTTTGTAAATAAATGTTATCACCTTGGATAATATAATTGTTGTATAACACAAAGTGTAAGAGCATAGGAAAGTTTTTGACATTAAATGCAACATTATTGGCAGAGAGATAGTCTTGATAAAGAGAGATAATAACTTTATATAAATCTTTAATGACAATATTATTAAATAGGTCTTTAAAATCAAAGGTATGGAAAGCAAGAATTTGTGGAAGCTTACTAAGGTGATTTACTAAATCAAAACTATTGTTCAAAATGAAATGTCCTGAATTCCTAAATTTAAGAGATTCATTAATTCTATTTAAACAGTTAAGCAAGTATTTACTAGCTGTAGTGGTAAAGGTATTATGTCCACATGTGACTGTTCTAAAACTGAGAGGTGATTTATGGAATTTAGGAACCAAAGTAACATAAGGAAATTTTAAAAACTTACAATTAATATTTAATTGTGTATATAATTTTAGAATTTTAGTTTTGATTTTGATAGACTGATTATTAATGGGTTTTAAAATTTGATTATTTTTTAAGTAATTCTGTAACAGAGAAACATAATATTTTTTACAAATGATGGCATAATTATTAGAAGCTTTATCTACATAAGTCATGACAAAATGCTGTTGTAGTTCTTTAATAGCAGATAGGAGTTGTTTATAAGGATACTTAGGCTTCGTTAATTTAATGTTTATAATAACATTTTTGAGTAGATGTAAGGTAGCATACTTCCATAGATGGAATGCTTCAATAGGAATGGAATGTGAACAAGCAAGTTGATATATGAATTTATCAAAATCAAATGATATAGAGTGAAGAAGTTGTTTAGGGTGATGGCAGAATGGAATGCGAAATTTAGACCCTTTATTCATAATATCCCTAAGTATATCATCCTGAACTATACTGAGATCTCCAGTAATAATGTGTCCATGAGAGGAGTTGACATAAGGGGCAAGATTTTATTGCTGCATACACATGATGTAAGGTCATCGGAGTTTAATGTCCTGGAAACTTCATTGTAATTGTAAATAGTTCTACCAATTGGTAAATTATATTTGAAGGATTTTTGTATTTTGATTTCTTTTACGGGTAACAAGTGCTGATGTTTTGCAAATAAATTATTGAAGTTAAGAGAATTAAGAATAGGGTGTTTAAAAGAAATTACACAGTAAGGTATTTTAGTATGTGGATTTTGTGAATGGAGAAGGTGGTAATTTAAGAAATTTGTACGTGAAAGAAGCAAATCATAAAATAGATATTTAAAATGCTCATGAGTTAATTTTAATTTTAAAAAATTAGTATAAACAATACTTAATTTGCATTTTCTGACTTTATATAACCAAGTTCTAACAAGTAGAAAATTGAAAGTTTGAGAATAATTATATTGTAATTTCAAAATGTCTGTATTGTAATCAATAGTTTTACTTAAGTCACTTATTCCTTTGCCACGCTTATATCGCTTTTTACTAGACGTTGATGACTTTGAATATTGAAAAAGATGTTTATATACTGAAGATTTATTAGAATTGTATTCAAAACTATTGTTAACAACATTATTATTATTATAAATTTGATTTAAGCCATAGGGGAAGAGAGTTTTATATTTTTTAATGTAATAATTTTCAAATACTAATCTATCAGTGAGTGAAGTTTTAATATCTAAAATATGAAGGGATACATTTTTAAATCCGTGTGTAGCAAAGTGCTGATATTCAAATTGATTTTTAGTAGGGAGATCATTAAAGACTTTATGGTCAAATTTTTTAATATGATCCCTGTGGACATTCATTCTCAGATGTAAAGGGTTGCTGGTTTGGCTAATATAGGATAAGTTACAAATAGTACAATTAAGTTTGTATATGCAATTAAAAACTTTGCAGAATTTTTGTGAAGTGGAATTATTATTAATTTGTAATGGGTCAGCATAAGGACAAGTTTTGCACCTAAGATTATTGCATCTATTGAAGGATTATGATTTAGATTGAGAGTAGGTATGGTATTCTTCCAAATCGTCTATAACGCTAAATTGGTCAATGTTTGTCCATCTATAATTATCCCAATTCATAATAATAATAGACCGGACACAAGGTAATGAATAAAATTTACACCACGAATTTTAATTTAAATTCCCAATATAAACCTCTTCAAAAACTATTTTGTCAGGTACGAATTTCAAATTATAACTAATACCATAAAGAATTCAAACGAAATTTCGGAGAGTAACAAAACATGCATAGTAGATAAGATCTAAATGAGATTTTCATACGAAACATTCATAAATAAGCGAAGTGTGGACAAATAGTCATAATCATCCGGAATGGAAGATATACAAAGCCATTAATACGTATGTGTCTGACTGAATCCCTACAACTGCAGGTCAAAGAGTGCCACATATAGTGGAAATACATGTCTAGATTAAAATGTAAAAATAAGCAATAAAATATATTGACGTCTGGGTTAACTAAAAGATACAGAAATATATAACACAAAAAAACACAATAAACTCTAATGCCTGCCGAGAGATGTCAGCACTATACACACATATAAAATGAGTTTGAGAATCGAGTGTGAAATCTACCTAAAAGAGCAATAACACGCAGAAAAAATCATAAAAGCGATGACGGAACTCAAACCAAAATACTCCAAAATGCGAAATGTAAAGACATACCAAAATCAATCAATTGAAGCCTTGAAAGGATTAGCTAATGAAAACAATATCCATAGAGGGCCATGTTAAGACATAGATGGGCTTGTAGTTAAAGTACAGAAATGCGTTATCGATAATAATATTCAAAATAAAATTAAATTAAAATTACATATATATATATATATATATATATATATATATATATATATATATATATATATATATATATATATATATATATATATATATATATATATATAAATATATATATATATATATATATAGAGAGAGAGAGAGAGAGACAAAAAATCGACGCACCAAGAAAGAATTATCCAAATGAGACAAAATTTGGTACGTGTAAAGTGGATGTACAGAAAAAGAAATGATTAGAATTTCAGAATAATTGGATGATTTGTTGCACTGAAAGATCTACACTACACAAAGTGAGCACGTCAATATGACGTTGGTCCACCTCTGATCTTGATACAAGCTGTTACCCGACGTGGCATCCATGCATAAAGTTACCGGATGGTGTTCTGAAGGATGTCGTTCCGAATAGCTTCCAATTGTCGAGCTAACGTACCGACAACGTACCGCGATGGTGTCACGGAGGACAATCAAAGGGGCCCGGCTATCAAACGAAATGGCACCCCAGACTATAACTCCCTGTTGTCGGGCCGTGTGGCTTGTGACTGTAAGAGCAGGATCCTGACGATGTCAGGGTTTTCTCCAGACACGTCTGCGCTGATCGTCGGGACTAATTTCGAAACGGGACAATTCGTTCCCAATCCGAACAATTCCACGTTGATCGAGCCCGTCACCATTGCAATCGCTGTTAACGGTGCATACTAGTCAGTGATAGGCGGTGTAATGGGCGCCGCGAGTATAGATTCCGCTCCCGTAGTCTTCCATTAATGATCCGGGTGGTCACTTCCGTGTTTGTCACACGTTGGATGGTTGATAATGACGAATCTCGTGTTGTCAGGGCTGCTCTGACAATCGCACCATCTTTCAGTTCTGTCGTTGCTCTAAGTCGTCCGCTGCCCGCTGCTCGCTCAAATCTGCCATTCCGGACCCATTCCTGCCAACATCGTCTAATTGCTGCATCGCTCCTACCCAAATGCCAAGCGATTCGTCGATGTGCCCATCCAGTCTCATGCAGTCCGACCGCACGCCCTCTTTCAAACACCTTCATATGCTCGAAGTGACCACGAATTCGCCGACGAGCTATTGTTACAATCAAGATACGTAAATGCAATCGAAAATCCACTGCACGTTTTGTTCCTGAAATCGAGGTTCGCTCCTTATGTACACCCCTCTGATGTTCAGTTTCAATGCGCTGTAGTTCCGACTATTCATTCACTGACTGCGAATTGTTGATCATTTGCATATTCGGTCGACAGGTGTTTGCATCTACAGTTTCATTACTATCGGATTATTCCGCGGGGTGCGTCGAATTTATGTCTTATATATATATATATATATATATATATATATATATATATATATATATATACAGGATGTCCAGTGCTATTGGTGCCCAATGGCTATTTCCTCAACCGTTAGTCACAGAGATGTACTTCCAATTGCAAAAATGTTAAATTTTAAAATCTATTATCTTAGAAACAATTTAAATCAATAAATACATTTCTGAAAGAAATACGAAATATAAATTTTTATACGGTCCCCCGGTCCTACCAATTATATTTAGGAAAATCATCCTCATACTATTTCATGCAAAATAAAAATAAAAAATCTTCCTTTTACGACCAAAATTCACCGAGTTATGAAGCATTAAACTTTATGACTTAAGTCGCTTTTCCACGCATAAAAATGTCGCATTTTAGGCAACCAACCAATCAGGAACCGTATTGACCATTTCTCAGCACAAAAAGTGCTCCTATTTTAAACAGCTATAAGTCGGTCAATTTTGGTCGTAAAAGGATGATTTTTTTATATATATAAAATTGTATGAGGATGATTTTCCTAAATATAATTGGTAGGACCGGGGGACTGTCGAAAACCCAGGCCGTCCGACTCATCCGAAGATATAGAGCAGCATGACCGGGGGACTGTATAAAAATTTATATTTCATATTTCTTTCAGAAATGCATTTATTGATTTAAACTGTTTCTAAGATAATAGACTTTAAAATTTTGAAAATTTTTGCAATTAGAAGTGTATTTCTGTGACTAACAATTGAGGAAATAGCCATTGGGCACCGATAGCACTGGACACCCTGTATATATATACAAAAATAACGCTTCGGCAGACGGTAATTAGCTAAATATTTCAGAAATGAAACTGGAATTTTCATGAAGGCCTATAATTGTGGCTTTTCTGATAGTTTGCCGAAATTATCAACAAAACAGCTGAAGAAAATGAGCAGTTTCAAAATGTTTTACAGTGTAGGTAGTTTATTTAAAGAATCACTGTGATATGTATGTACGCCTCTGTAGATGGGATAGCGCTGAATGTTAATGGAAGTTCCTTGTATGTCTATTATGTGTAATTTCTTAAGTTGTTCAGTTAGAGACTGGGACAGACGTCTTCCTTTATTACTATAGATTATTACTATGATTTAATTTTCAAATGTTTTGTTGCACATACCAAAATTTTTACCTAAAATAAATCACGACTTCCTAGGCCAAGAATTTGGTTTAAAATCAAAATACCAAAATACCGTAGAATTCCTATGATCATCTAGAGTTTTTGACAGACTTACACGTTTCGATACCTCTAGAATACGAAAAAACCATTTTTAGCGTGACGTCTGTGTGTGTGTCTGTCTGTCTTTGCGTCTGTGCAATGTATGTATCCACTCTAACTCAAAAACTAATGGATCGAATTTCATAACATTTGGTAAGTAAGACTCTTGGGCATGGCCCTGGTGCTGATTAGTTTTGGGTACAATTCGGAAAAAAAGAACCCGCCTTTTTTGCGAAATGGGCAACAAAAATCTCATGTATCCACTCTAGCTGAAATACTAATTGACCAAATTTCACAAACTTTGGTAGATAAATCACTTATCAGATACTCTGGTGCTGATTAGATTTTGGTACGATTCGGAAAAGAACAACCTGCCCTTTTTTACGAAATGGCCGGCAAAAATCGCCAATATCTAAAAAAGACTACGTATATTCAAATGTATCAATTACAAGCTTGTTTAATACGTAATTTTTGACGAGGGAAAGAATAAGAACGATTCTATTACTCTAGGACTAACCGTTTTCGAGATATTTAAGATTTTTTGCCTTTTTGTTACGCCGCCTTTGAAAAAATGTCCAATTGCCAAATAAAAGCAGAAACTGAATTAAAAATGAAAATTTTGTGTTATTTTATACAATTAAACTCAATTTAATGAGTTCTTAAAGAAATATAAAAAGAATGAAGTCGCGTCTGCAGAGAAAGTCATGTGCTGCCCACATCAGATTTTTATTTTCCCAGCAATAGATGGTAATGTATAGGGAAAGTATTCGAATCATGTCGAAAATCGCAACTCGAGTTTTCGACGGATCTACATGTTTCGAGACCTCTAGAATACGATAAAACAAATTTTAGCGTGACGTCTGTGTGTGTGTCTGTGTGTCTGTCTGTGTATCTGTCTATGTGTCTGTGCAATGTATGTATCCACTCTAACTAAAAAACTAATGGACCGAATTTCATAACATTTGGTAGATAAGTCACTTGGATGAAACCCTGGTGCTGATTAGTTTTTGGTAGGATTCGTAAAAACAGTACCCGCCTTTTTTCGCGAAATGACCGGCAAAAATTTCATGTATCCACTCTCGTTAAAATACTAATTGACCAAATTTCACAAAATTTGGTAGATAAGTTACTTGTTGGATACTCTGGCGCTGATTAGATTTTGGTACGATTCGGAAAAGAACAACCTGCCTTTTTTTACAAAATGGTCCGCAAAAATCGCCAATATCTAAAAAAAGACTACGTATGTTCAAATGTATCAATTAAATGCTTGTTTTATACGTAATTTTTGAAGAGGAAAAGAATAAAACAATTCTATTACTCTAGGACTAACCGTTCTCGAGATATTTGAGATTTTTCGCATTTTCTTACGCCGCCATTGGAAAAATGTCCAATTAGCAAATAAAAGCATCAATTGAATTAAAAATGCAAATTTAGTGTCATTTTGTGCAATTAAACTCAATTTAATGAGTTCTTAAAAAAATAAAGAAAAAATGAATTTGAGTCTGCAGGGAAAGGCATGTGCTGCCCACATCAGATTTTTACTTTCCCTGCAATACATGGCAATGTATAGGGAAAGTATTGGAATCATGCCGAAAATCGCAACTCGAGTTGGCGATGGAACTACACGTTTCGAGACCTGTAGAATACGATAAACCTATTTTTAACGTGACGTCTGTGTGTGTGTGTGTCTATCTGTGTGTTTGTCTGTGTGTTTGTCTGTGTGTCTGTGTGTGTGTCTGTCTGTGTGTTTGTCTGTGTGTCTGTCTGTGTGTCTGTGCAATGTATGTATTCACTCTAACCCAAAAACTAATGTGCCGAAATTCATAAAATTTTCTGGTTAAGTCAGTTGGGTGTGACCCTGATGCTGATAAGTTTTTAGTACGATTCGAAATAAAGGAAACCGCATTTTTTTACTAATTGGCCCTCAAAAATTGCCTGTATCCACTCTAGCTGAAAAACTAATGGACCGAATTTCACAAAATGCGTGTGATAAATCGCTTGTGGGTTACTCTGGTGCTGATTAGATTTTGGTAAGATTCGGAATAAAATAACCTGCCTTTTTTTTTTTAAATGGCCAGCAAAAATCGTCAAAATCTAAAATAAAAACTACGTATGCTCAAATATATCCATTGAATACTAGTTTTATACGTAATTTTTAACGAAGAAAAGAATAAGACCAACCTCGTTACACTAGGACTAGCCGTTCTCGAGATATTTTAGTTATTTCGCATTTTCTCTACGCCACCTTTGAAAATAAGTCCAGTTACCAAATGAGAATGAAAATTAAATTAAAAGTGAATTAAATTTAATTAAAATGGAGAGAACGTAAATATAAGTCTGCAGGGAAAGTCATGTATTGCCCACATCAAATTTTTTACGTGAGTATAAAACAGTCATTCTATTTAGATTCATGTCACCTAAAGCGCCTGATTTCAATTTTTGTGGTGTTATTCAATGCTTAAAACATTATGTTGTGAATCTTGTATGCTATTAATTGGCTGTGAAAGAATAAATTTCGTGGCATTATGTAGGGAAAGTCATGTGCTTTCCATATAAGATTTTATAATTCAACGATTTCTTTCATTGAAAATGCCTCAAAATCTAAAAGTGATAATAAGAAGAGCAAAAATAAAATTAGAAATATTATTGAGTCATGTAAAATGCAACTCAGAAAAGTATTTAAAACTTTAAACTCTCAATATCGAGACCAGCGTTTGAACGATGATGTTGACACGTAGAGGGATGAAATTCGTCCCTCCCCCCCCCCTAAATTGTGCCCAAGGACACTTGGCGTCAAAGAATCCACCTTAGTTTCTGTTTGTCGTTATTTTATCTTCACAATCTTAATCGCGTACTTTACAACATCGCTCAGGCGCCAGTATGAAGTTTTGCCCAGAGAAGGACTTGAAATTCCAATTTGTGGATATCGAGGTCATCGATAAAAAAGCAATCCCGAAAATCGATTGAGTTGGCCGCAATTTTTCTCACCAATGTTTTGTTATTCAGAACAATACGTGAATGAGTGTAAACTTAAACGGGTATTCGTTTCCCGACGCGAGAAACAATTAGACCATTCAAAAGCCAAAGAAAATTCAACTAATCCGGATTGTCGCGTTAGACGGAGGTTAGGCACTGTACTTTTAGCACAAACTACGCAATGGAATATACTGTTTATATATACATACATATATGTATGTTTATATATACATACATATATGTATGTTTATATATACATACATATATGTATACATTTATGCTATATCATATATCATTTAAAACATATTATCTTACTTTATAAAGGAAGATGTCTATGTATTTGCAGTCTGGAGCGATAAATTTGAGCATCGTACGACAAATTTTAGTATACAGGTACTTCAGAACTTAAATAGGTGCACCTCGGCGTTATCTTTTTAATTTCGAAAAAGTTTTCTTTTCATTTTATGTTTTTATCCGATTTACGATATTAGGCGATATTCACACAAATCGATTCTTGAACGACCTAAAGTATTATCACACAATTTTCATCTTGACACAATCAAAAAGATCGAAGAATTCTCGTTCAAATAAACTGTGAATGGAATCCATACAATTATTAGACGATATGTCGTAATTTTTTAAAAATATTTACTTTTCGTGTGTTTTAAACCTCTCTGATTTTTATGTCACGATATACAAAAATTAACTTGCTATCCATCGTTCATTTTCTTTTCAGCCCCTTCTTAAAATATCACAGACTTCTAGAGAAAAAAAAAATAATTTCATAAACCTATCCGTTGACTAATGATGTAATTTTTATCCGAGGCATGTCTTTGATTTTTTAAATGAACTTGAGGAAAAAGCACAATAAAAACATATTTAAAAATAGGATAATTAGTCTATCTGCCATTTGATCCGTCTTCAAGGTTCATAAAGGCTCACATACAAACCGAAGAGCTTTTTTAACTACAACTCTATACATATAGGGAAATATGAAGTCCGGACCCACAGAATACTATTATATTTATAATGTGTCCGGACGGAGCGCTTGTAAATATGAAAAGAAAAGAAAAAATATACGACCTACCTGCTTGCTTAGTAAAATTCACCAATAAATTGTTTTGGAGACATCATTTATATCGGGAATATATCTATCCAATGATTAAACCGTTCATCCAAATTGACTAGAAAAAACGATATATTTTAACGCACTAAAATTTACATGTTGGATATTATTTAAATTTTAAAACGACTGAACATATCTAAAAATTGATAGCTCTTAATAGGTAGAAACACACAGATTGAAGTCACGTGAAAATTCCAGATCGTTTGTAATTTGAAACTTCCAAATCGTGATGTTGGAACATATTTTATAAATGAATGGTAGCTCCTTCTATCGAGTAAAGCTCAACAATGTAAACATGATATAGTAATTTGCAATTTTCAGAAAATAATGCGTTTCAAGAATCCCTGATCACGAATCGAACATTTTAAGGTGATGTCTGTGTGTGTGTGTGTGAAAATATATGTGTGTGTGTGAAAGAATGTGTGTGTGTGTGTGTGTGAAAGAATGTGTGTGTGTGTGTGTGTGTGTGTGTGTGTGTGTGTGTGTGTGTGTGTGTGTGTGTGTGTGTGTCAGTGAGTCTGTGGAGACGATAACTGACGAACGAATGGATCGATTCGAACGAAATTTGGTACAAAAATTACAATCCGTAAACTCTGGAAGCCTATTGTTTTTATAAGCAATCGAATGTTCAGAACCCCCCCTGAATTTTCGAGTGAAATTTTGAAAAAATCGTCAAAAAATCAAAACCTCTAATAAAGTTACGCAAAAATACATTTCTTATGTAAATTTTCTTTAGAAAACGATTGACATAAATTTTAGAACGCTAACGTGAACCGTTCTCGAGATATTGTACATTTTTCAAAATAATTATCAAAAAATCATATAAAATAAAAACAATATTTCTATTGAGAAACATGTTCACTTTTCATATGTAATACCATGCGATAAATTTGATGACATTATTCTTGTGGATCTAGCTCGTTCCATTCATGAAAAAGATACTTTGAGTAATACTTTTGTATTTGAACACCAATAGTCATTTTTCTGCTGTAAGAATAACTTATTTCTTCGTCCATAACGTTTGGCGAGATTTTGGCGACGAATTTGTGGAATGTCGCCAACTTGGCGACTTTTTTAAATGTTGCTAAATTGACGAAGAACATCTACAACGTTATAAAAGACTTAATACATCAAAGGAAGAATGTAAGGGAAATTAATAACAGAAGCAGTGAAACAACGTTATCCAATTCGTTATCTAAGGCATTATTATAACGCCTGTTACAATAATGCAAACACCAAACATATCAATTTCAACACGCTGTTGTTATAATACGGTTTACGTACGCATAGTGCACTTTGATTCAGATAGTACGACTTGATTACGGGAACGTTATACGTGAAGTGTTATACATGCTCTCCGTGGATATGTTTCTTAGTTCATTCTACCCGTCCCCATCCGGGACTCTGGTTTTTGTTTCATTTAAATTGCTGGTGTTTCTTGGCGTTTTGATGGACGGAGGATTGGTTCAGGAAGGTAGTGGCTGCGGGAGTATTTCCATGGATTAAATGCTGCTTTAACTAGGAACAGGGGGTCACAATCCCCCCTGGCCATTTCCTGCCTTACCTGTAAGTACTTCCCCCCATTCTTGTTTTTCACCTTCTTTCCCTTTCCTTTTTCTCCCCCCCCCCCACTTTTATGTTATGTTCAATCTATACCTTCACCCTTTATAAATACTATATATATATAGTTTGAAAGTCTAATGAAAGAAAAATATAATGTTGATTTATTAAAACTAGAGAAGGTGAATACTCAAATACTAGAAGGTACTCGAGATTCAAGATCTCGAATAAAATATCCCTAAAAGAAATTCGAATAGCGTGAAATAATTGAGAGCAAGCAGATTCTGGAATAAAAAGTTAAGAAACTCCAAAAAAATATATTCGAAAGTACCTAGAAAAAACTACTGTAAAATAATTAAAATTCAAAATAAAATTTACATTTCTAAATCAATGTGGTTTTACTACGTTTCATACTTTTTCATTTTACTTTATTAATTTATTTATTAATAATTAATAATATTTAATAAATGTTAACATTATTTATTCGAAATAACTATTCAGGGTATTCCAATATTCAAGATCCGGTTAATATTCGAATTCAATATTCGAATTCGAAACAAGTGTTGTTCGCATATCACTAAAAACCAATTACAATATTGATGAATAATTAATAAGTGAAAACATTTTGTGAAAAAAAAATAAGGAAAAACTCAAACAACATAACATAGCACAAATTAATGAAATAAAGCGGCACACGGCTGCTTTAATCCCGTTTTTCAATACAAGATGGACCCACAAACCAGAAGTCAAAAAGATGAAATGAGCCGACCATCAATGAATAATTTCTGCTTAGAATTTTCAAAAAGTTTAGTATAAAGTAATCACTTTTCAAAACAAACTCGACAGCAAAGAAAAAAAAAAGTTAACCATTCCATGTTTTATTCCGTCCATACCAATTTAGACATTATGCTTGTTGAGTAGTGGCATGGGAAAATTACCGTAACACTTCTATAGACAGTTGAAGTGCTGAATCGCGTGCATCGTTGAGCATGGTAATAATCATGACCAGCTGAACGGAGAGAAAGTTTTGACCAAAATTACGTCAAAACTAGATTTCTCTTCGAAGATTAAAGACATAAAAACACGGGAATAGAAATATCTGGAGTAAAAAGCTGCATCGGATTTTCTCACACGTTAATACCGTGTCGGTCTGGTTGTACTCAAAGGTCGGCTTTTCGTTAACCCTGTTCTATAACAAATTGCTAAGGTGACATAGATTTGTTTACATATTCCATATTGCTATTCATATTTTTACTTTCTCCTATTATTGTATGTTGAAAGTACTGTCTTCCCGAAAATTTCCGTATTCGAGATTTTGACGGATAAACACAGCTTACAACCTCCTGCACCCATTTCGAACACTTATGAAAATTACTACATTTATGAAAATTACGAAAATTACTCTGGAATCGTGGGTGTACAGTCAGGACACAAGAACGAGTTCAAATTTCTGGAAAACTAACAAGCACAAAGGCAACAAGCACAAGGGCAAATTACAAGCACAAAAACACAAAGTAAATAGAAACGATACACAGCAAATAGCTCGATAACGGTCTTAAGATCCCTAAACAATTGTCAGATACAATAAAACAGCAATTAAATAACAGCAATGCTCAGCTAATTTACAAAATGGAAGGCACTATTCTCAAAACACTGACGTATCCCACAATTCAACTCAGCTCTTATCACGTCATCTAATCTCTGACTGAGCGATGACTCCTTTTATATACTCTCCGTAGAAACTTCCAAAAGGGGCTAGTATCTCCAAGAAAATTCGTTATTTCGAGGAAGTTCTAGTACATTTGAAAAGTCGCCAAAAGTTGCTAAGTTGGTGATAAATAGCCAAATATAGCAACCCTACATTCACGTAATAAGAATGGCTGCCTATAGAAGTGTTTTTCCTTGAATAGAGCAAAAACCTTAAATAGAAGCAAAGGTCAGTTATGCATTATTTGGAGACAAAGCACAGCGAAACTTTTTACATATTCCCAACATGTATGTGTGTGTTGTACATATGTGTGTGTTTGCACTCTATCGGGCTCCATGCTGAAAGGGTCGTAAAAATTTCGATTACAAGAAGGCTGGTGAAATTCATGATAACCCTAAAAAAGCAACAAAATAGATTGTTTCAATTAAGTACTTGCACTGGGCAAATTTTAGGAGATCATTGATCATAATTAGACGAACAGCTTTATCTAATGAAGATCTATTGGTTTGGAAATTAAAACCTATTTGGTTGGGAGGGGAATGGGGGGGATTTCCAGAAGATTGGTAAAGGAATATTGGAGAAGCATGCTGAAGATTTAAAAATGTTATTATCTGATGTCGAAATGTTGAACAAATCCAAATGCTTAGCACCAATGAATAACAGATTTCGACGGTAGAATAGTGGCTAAGAAAAGGGGGTTCACTGACAGATTGAGGAGGTGCAGTAGTGCAGCAGCTCTGCTGCTCCTCAGAGGAGGAGGCGGCGGCACTACCCTGAACCGAATCAAAAGAGGGAGTCAGTCATACTAGGAGGAGATAATGGGAGGAGGAGTGAAATGTTGGGGTGCATTATCGGAGAGGAGGGAAAACACAATTTTCAGGAGAGAAGGCATTTGGAAAGAGTTGTAGAAGACCGACGAGGAGTGAAGAGTCAGAGTGAGTTATCGGTGAGGTGTGAAGACAGAATTTTCAGGAGCGAAGGGAAAGAGGCAGTCGGAATAAGTCATACCCGTAGAAGACCGAGAGAGATGCCTGGACGAGATAAGGCACGTAGAAAAATTTTACGAGATTTTCGTGAGGATGGAACATTCAGAATGAATTAGACTAAGAGACGATAACGGACTTACACAATTTTATAGGGCGGAGGAGGAGGGAATGTGTTAGACATTTTCTATGAAGGGACATTTTCTATCCTGGGAGAGAACATAGTCATAAAATAAAACATCAAATAAACAAGAACTTGGTTTTTCAAACCTATCACAACTCGGCATCGCTGACACAAAATATATTTTTAAAACTAGAATAGTTGAAACAGAATACGTTTTAAAAACTGGAATATCTGAAACAGAATACGCTTTAAAAACTGGAATATCTGAAACAGAATACGCTTTAAAAACTGGAATATCTGAAACAGAATACGCTTTAAAAACTGGAATATCTGAAACAGAACACGCTTTAAAAACTGGAATATCTGAAACAGAATACGCTTAAAAAACTGGAATATCTGAAACAGAATACGCTTTAAAATCTGGAATATCTGAAACAGAATACGCTTTAAAAACTGGAATATCTGAAACAGAATGCGCCTTAAAAGCGTAATAACTGAAACAGAAAACACCTTGAATGATACACAAGTGTACAAAAAGAGTTATTTCTTTTAGGTTTGTGCCAACCATCCACCCGTCCCATTAATATACTTTTATAAATATTCATGCAGTTTTAGATTAGTCATTGTGATAAGATTTAGATACACATTATTTTACAATAAATTACCTAACAAATAATTATATTGTAAAATAATGTGTATCTAAATCTTATCATAATGATTAATCAAAAACTGAAAGAATATTTTTATAGATATTCTTGCAGTTTTTAACTATGTTTAATTATATGGATGTGATTGACTTTCTGGATAGCCTGTGACAAAGACCCCAACCCATAGGAAAGAATGATGACATCTGGTACAGAAGAAGAGGTAAGTGGAAATTTTCACATTTATGGGTGATGCTCTCTGTGCTAGGGCGGATTTTAAATGAAATTGTAAAATTAGTAATGACTTTAAAGTTTAAAGTGGGTCATCTTGATTGGGTGGACAAAATTATTGATGACAGTAAATTATGACTTTTAAAGTTTTGCTAATAAATAACGGAAATTCCTAGATGAGCAGTGATAGAAGTAATATATGGATAAAAAATTTTCTTCAATATACAAATGTGTTTAAATGCTGGTTTAATAAGAAATGATAGTAAATTATTGCATGAAATTGTGTTACATTTAATATTAATGAGAAATTTGTATGTGGAAATATAAATAATATTATATATAGGGTATTTTAATATTAAAATGAATTTAAATGATATTACTTCTAAGGTATTTGGTTTCATATTAATGAGAAACGTTGAATTAAATTTAAGATTGGGGATAAATAGTAGTGATAAAGAGAAATGATTTCACTGTGTGTAAAGAAAAAAATGATATTAATGGGAAAAGTGCTACGCCAAGTAATGCTTATGAGCAGAATTTATAATCAAAGGAAAATATTGGGGTAATATGATGATATATGTGATTGATAAATGTGATTTGACATGTGTATATATTATGTATTTTGGAGCAAGGGGAAAATGCAATATTGTGTATTAAGAGGGTGGTATGGTATAAATTAGTGTGAGCTATTATTGTGTAGGTAATCTTTGGTTCTCACGCAGTGGTTAGGATGGCATATTTATTGGAAGAGAAGAAAATTGATCTTGTGAGGCTCTGTTATGAAATAGGCGAGATGGCGGATTCTGAGTGTGAGGTGGTGGAATTAAAAAAATATAATTTGTGGGAGCAAGGAGTATGAGGAAGAAGCAATTAGAAATATATTGTATTCTATTAGGAAAGAGAGAGAAGAGAATGAAGAACGGGATAGAGAGAATAAGGAGTGGGAGAAAAAAGAATTAGAGTGCAATAGAAAGTTGAGAGAGTTGGAGGGAAAGCGAGATTAAATGGTTGATGTGGGAACTGGGAATGAACCATAATAAGAATAGTGAAATTCAAATTGCACGGAATACCACTACCCAGAACTTTAGCGGCCAAATTGGCAGAGCAGTGAAAAAGGGGAATAAGAACACAGTGTTGTGCTTCGAATGTAAAAAGTTAGGGCACTATAGGTATAAATACCCAGAAATATGTAGTGCGCGAAAAAGTACAAAACTTAATTCGGAAAAGTCGCGAAAAGCTCAGTTTGGAATATTTGAGGAGACTTGGGAAAAACCAGAATTGCCAAGCCTAGATATTCAGACAGGGACGAAAAACGTTGATAAAATTAAGCTGCCTTTTCGGGTATCCGATCTCCAGAGTCTCAGAATGGAAAGCGAGAATTCCCTTATGGAAAATGGGGTTGGAAAGTCTCAGAGAGAGTTGTTTCCCGTGGACTCTAAGTTCCGGAGAGAAAGAGAGAAGATGCTGAGGGAGAAAAGGCATACAATGTCGCGAGTGGACCCTGCCCTGGCGAAAGAAAAGTCGGGGAGAATCGAGAGTTTCCTGAGCATAGATATGTCTAGGTCACAGTTGTCTTTGAAGGGTAAGGGGGCGATCGAGCAGACGACCTCAAGTTCCGAGTCCGATAGTGCACAATATAGTAGGGACGGTAAGGAAGGGGATGGGGCTGAGAAAAGCCATCCTGGGTTCCCAATATCTGTGAGTCCAATTTTCACCGAAAAGGAAAATGTTACGAATTGTTTAGAGACATTGGGGATCTTGAAGAATTCGAAAGGAATGGAAGAGTCGCATTACGGAGTGTGAGGGAAAGGAGACGGAGACAATGAACGAAAGATGGGGAACTGGAAGGTCAGTTATAGCCCAACTTGAGACAATAGGAACGGAAGGGCATGAAGTGTGCTTAGTTGGAAGTCATGAGAAGGCCATGTTAACTAAAGTGGGGAAAATGTTGGAAGGTAAATGTGAAGGAACGGGAATTATGGAGGTATCCGTGGGTTCGGTCAGGAAGAAACAAGGGACTGGTGCGGGTAGAAGCAAGTTGGCTTCCCTGCCAGACCAATGTTATGTTATGGGTACGGTCAGTGAGAAGAAACAAAGGGCTGGTGCGGGTAGAAGCATGCTGGCTTCCCTGCGAGGCCAATGTTATGATATGGGTTCGGCCAGTGAGGAGAAACAAAAAGCTGATGGGGGGCAGAAGCAAGTTGGAGTTACTAGAAAGGACTCCCGGGCAAGTGAAATGACGAAGGGGGTTACTGGCTCTATAATGATATATTGTGTGTTTTTGAATAAAGCTTTGAGCCAGTAACCTAAAAAATTTGGAAATTATGGGAAAATGTATGTGAATTGTAATGTGTTTAATATAATTAAGGTAATTTTATGCCAGTAATCTAAAATTGGAAATTATGGGAAAATGTATGTGAATTGTAGTGTTTTAACTATAATTTTGGTTTGTAGTATGTTTTTGTTATGCGCTAAACAGTACAAGTGGAAATTGATAATTAGTGTTTAAGAATAATTTAGTGTTTATGGAAATATACTTTTGTGTATGAAATTTAAATCTTGATAATTATTATGTAATGGTTCGATCCTGTCACTGGCTCATAGAGGAATTCCGGGTTAAAGAGAGCATAGCCTGTGTGTGGGAATTTCCACTATGGTGAGGGGGTGCAGAATTTGGACTTTCCAGTCATCATTGGTCAACGGATGGACTGAAAAGTGGGAGGAAGATGTTACGAATCCATCTCTGTCCATGCCAAGAAGACTGGGAAAGGTTATTCTTGGCCCACCATCTTACTTCTCCGAGAATTTTGCAGATGGCCACTCAATTTGATACTGCGGACTGCGGGGGGGGGGGTCAAGGTCCAGAAATTGGAGGGAAGGGGGATGGCGGTTGGAAGTAGAGGACTTTCTTTCTGGGCTCTGAACAGAACGGACGATCGGACTCGCGGAGTTCCAAGGATTATGACGTGTCGATTTGGATCTGTGTACATATCTGTAAATAGTTCAATTAATAAATGTGTCTTGTGATTTATGAAAGTGTTTTGCCTAAGCATAGAAAACAAACCACCGAACGGGCTCAAGGCGATAAGCAATTGGAAATAAGAGTCTAGTTCGTTACACTAAGTACACTCCAGGGTATTTATAACTAAATTGCCAGGGAATATGCTCATTGTTTAAAATTAAGTTAGTGGACTGGGTAAGGCGGGGGGAAGAAAAGGTAACGGCAGAACATTTACTGACATTAACTTTAATTCTCCATTTTGTTAGCCATTGCGTCAGGACGTAAAGATAATTTTGAAGGGTTTCGTGCACGACTTGTGTTCGTTTATGATGTGCAATCAAGGCCGTGTCATCGACGTACAAGCCTAAAGTGACACCGGGGAAACGTGGAAGATCATTAATGTAAAGGTTAATATTCTATCGCGCATTTTTCTTGTAGTATTTCATTACACTCTTCGATATTATGAAGTGGTGCATATGTATGACTTTTTGATTTCTATCGCATCATTATTAATTAATATGTTAAAATTTGTTATACTTAGTTTTATGTTAATATCATGCTCCCCTTTTCATTTTTTTCTTATTATTTTTATTCTTATAATATGTCGGATCATTTTATGTTTTAACCACGTGTGTTGCATTATAATACGAAACACTTCTATGGATGAAAAGATCCTTGGAAAGTAAAAGTTCTATCCACTTCCATCCATTGATTTTACTTTTTCCTCAAAATCTTTCCTATTTAATATTTCGGCCTTTAGCATTTTCCATTTCTTTTGACGCTCTTTCTTAGATTGTTTAGTTGTAAACATAGATGTAAACAGTTTTGCAAACTGAATTGATTATTTTAGATCAATTAAAGAGAAAAGTTCGAATTGAAATGAAAGATCATTTTTTTTTTTTTTTGAATGATTGGTCGAAATTTCTATCTTCCAACGAACTTGCAGACAAATTAGATGAATACGAAAGTGGGGGGGGGGGGGTAGAAGACTTTCGCGGTCTGTTGAATACCGTCAGTATTTTGAAAATGCGAGTAAAAACAACTAAACAAATAAATTCAATGTACCAAAAGAAATAAGAGAAGTAGTTCAAAAGTTCAAAGAGTAAATGAATGGAATAGGAGAAAACGTGTTGATCCTGATACTTATTGTAACTATTATGAAAAAGGACATTTTTCGAGTGACTGTATAAATCCTAAATGACAAAAATATTGCACAAAGTGTAAAAAGGAAGGTCATGGTACTAAAGATTGTACTGAAGCCAAACATTTAACTTCTTTATGTGTTTCGATTATTATACATCAGTCATAAATTCTTAAGTGTTGATTGACGCCCATATTGAAACGGGGTTCTAGCAGCCACTATGGGCCGGGATCCTCGGGATTCTCTGTTTTCCCCTTCGCTTACTAAGGAAGAAGAGAAATCACGATAGCCCCGTATGGGCGCGGACAACGTCACACGTCAATCAAGAATCTTTTTACTTTCCCCACCCAACAACCAAAGCTTTCACACTGCATCCATGTTGTTTCACTACTATTTTCAATTTGAAACATAATGCGATAAGTTATTTAATGATGTATTTACGTAAGGGAATTTTCATTACTTTGTTATTTATGTGTTCTAAAACACGGGGATTCGATTGTTTTGTCTTACTTCATCGTAAAACATTTCTATGTAAGTAAAGCATCTTTCCTATTTACATACGTATAATTATAGAAACTCATTCAAACATTTGAGCACATAATGTAATTTTTGAAATATTTCAGTGAGCTGAATATGTTTTGAATGAGGTGGATTTTAAACATATGAGTCATTGTAAAATTATCTTACTGGCGTATCTACTATCTATCGTACTATCTATCGTACTAAAATTATACACGATTTTGCAAAAAAGAAGAAGAAGTAGAAGCACCCTAAAAAATAATCCGATGATCTCGAAATTTTACATGCAAATTCCTTTATACCAAGTATGCAAATAATTAAATTTGCAAGGCCAATGAGTGCTAACTTCGGTCATAGCGCACGTTTCTACTGCGCAAGTAGCATCCTATAAAACAGGTTAAAAATGTGGACGGTTTATCTTTACCCATTATCGGCATTGCAGTTCCGTGGAGACGCAACCAATAATGCCTTTACGATGTTGCCGAAGACCTTATAAGCAATTAGACGAGTTCGAATGTGGTCGTATAGTCTGTGCGTGAAACTGGCTCGTTATACTGAACAATAGACCGCCACCTGCACCGAACGGACACTGCTGTGCAAAGGTCCTGCAGCAATGGTTGCTGAAAGGAACTCATTGGCGGAATGAAGGCTCTGGAAGGCCAAGGTGCACGAATGCGAAGCAAGATCGGATGATTGTGCGACAGGCCCGAACTGGCCCAACGGATCATTGTCCACCATCCAACGTGCTACAGCCTCTTCCATACCACCCGTGGTACCTTCCTCCATCTCACAGCGCTTGGCTGAGGTGGGGTTACGCTTACGGCGGCCTTGCCCATAACCCCACAATATCGACAGAGTCGTTTGGAGGGGTGTCGTAGCCGAGCATCATGGCTGCCAGCAGACTGGCATCGTATAGTGTTCAGCGATGAATCACGCTTCAGTCTTTCAGCAGATGACCATCGGGTACGTGTGTGGAGGCGCCAGGGCTAGCGGTCCCAATCAGCCTTTGTTTTACACAGGCACACAGCCGCCGGTCGTCCAAATAGTTGCTCAAGTCCTCCGGATGAGTCGGACGGCCTGGGTTTTCCACAGGCACACAGCCATTACAGTGTGATGGTGTGGGGTTCTATCTCTTACGACAGCAGGTCGCCCCTAGTCATCCTGCGTACAACTTTAATAGTTCAATGATATGTTGATGAAATCCTGCAACCTTTTGCGTTACCCTTCACGTCATTATGGGGCTATTTTCCAACAAGACAATGCCACGCCACATACAGCTCGCATATCTCTGGACTGTTTCTCTACTGTTGATACTGTTCCTTGGCCAGCAAGGTCACCAGACCTTTGGCCAATTGAGCATGTATGGGACATGCTAGGCCGCCAGATTCGGGCACCCCGAAATGTAGCAGATCTGGAGCAACAATTGAGGAACGCCTGGCAGAATGTATGGCAGTATGACATTAGGGAACTTTATCATTCCTTACCTAGACGTATACAAGCATGCATTGCCGCCAAGGGGGGTTCACCAATTACTGATTTGAAAATTCAATGTGCAATCTAACCATTTATGGGTCCTGCGGCCTTAATTTTCAATCATTTTATTACCTGTGTATGAGTAGTACGCATATTTAATTTCAATAAAAACAGTCACTTTCTTCATGGTGCTTTTTTTTTCTTTTTTCAAAAAAAAAAAAAAGTGTATTTAACCCTTTCGAAACGACGGGTGTCTCACCGGTGCACCAGCAGTGGGTGTCACTCACACCCGGGTGGCTGGCTCATATATGAGCCTCCACTTGAATTGGTTCTGAGGACGCGTATCTCATATGTGAATTTGAAATAATACTCATTAATTTAGTATTTTTGTAATGCTAATAGATGGAGCCCTATATCCAATATAGTTGAATTTATCAAGAGTTTGGAATGTTGACCTTCGATTTGTTCAAGTGTTCTGTATTTTTGATATTGTGGTTCTACGTGGAGGCCAGAATTGTGAGTAATGTAAGCAAACTAAGCTGACTCTTTAAATGTTGCACGTGGTATAGACATTCTCGTGTTTCCGGTACTCCTGAATATGTTTATTTTCTAGAGAGATGGTGGTATTTCTGTAGTTTGGGTATTCAGTCGTTTCGTATTTTTTCTATTTTTCGCAGCTTATAGAGACATACATTGTGGAGCGTTTAAAAAAAAAATTAGTGATTTGCAAAAGTTAAAAGAAAGGGTTTTTGAATCGAAGGAGAAATCATTCGTATTATTAGTGAGCCTTTGAGTTATTCAGATGATAATGACGAATCTTCTTTTTTCAAAGCGTCGTGAAATGGTACTTTGTACAACGCATTGTCTTAGCAATGTAGACTTTGCGTGTTTCCTTGTTTTAAAGATTATGATACGAAATCTAACGTTTAAATGTTTTTACATTTTATTGTAAATTGTCTTTGCTGTATATTTTCTAATTAAATGTGTGTTCATTAGTTATTGTGTGAAATAAAATTCAAACTTTTTTATTTTTTCTCCCTAATTGTTAAATCAAGGTAAGTCAATTTTTTATGATCTTCATGTAATTTTCATACGAAAATATAACCCAAAAATTATGATATGTGCCTACATGATTGCTTTTGTATTCAGCTACAGTTATGCGAAAAAATGAGATAATTGGATCTGAAGTTTTTTTTATTCGATATTTTTATTCAAAAGTTAAGATTAGCTATGCAAAAATCCCCGCCCTCTATAATCAGTGTATTGAAACCATCGAACTCTAACTATAATTATGGTTAGAGTTTGATTGCATCCCCGAGTGATTAGAGTGATTGCATCCCCGTTCCGTCCTGAGCAAACTTCCCATGCAACAATGCACTGTCCCGAAAGGGATAAGTCATTTTACTCATTACTTTGTGTTGAATTCAAGTTCTTTTTACTTTCATGTTTTATACAACGTATTTAAAGCATGCAAACATGAATTTCAGCGATTTTAATTGTTTTTAATGTGTTTTTGCTACAATTAGAAAATAGTATTGCACGACTCACGTACGTAGTTACAATGTGTCACATCTTTACTTCATATATCTCCCACGGTATTTTATAATGAATGGATCCCACTATGACTGTTTAATCTGTTGCTTGTAATACATTCCGAAATGTTCTGTATAATATAACATTAAAACATTGATAAATATATCATTTAAAGCATTGATAATCTAAATTACTTCATATAAATGCTGTTGTGCATAAATCAGCTTTTGCTTATATGTTCATGATGCAGTTATCTTATCTGAAATGAAAGTTTGATTCTAATTTTGGGAACATCTTCTATAAGCAGGTTTCTCTAAAGTAGTTCAATCTTTAATAAATTTGAAGTCGACTGTATGGTAGCACTTAATTTATCGGTCCCCATAGAGGTTGACATTATTGTGACATATAGTAAGTTTTCTTGCTGCCATTGCAGGTATTAACTATTCCATGTTGATAACATGTTTTTTTAAATAAAATAAAATTATCCCTTACTTCATATTACGCTATATGAATGAGTACATAGAATGTTAAAAGATATTGTACCCAAAAATTTGTTCAGAAATTATTTAAAAACCATGATTCGTATACAGGCGTAATTAAAACGTGTGAATCCATAAAAGTAAGAAAGTCAAATGTTGTTTTCAAAACTACACAACATTAACACGCATGATGATAAAAAAAAGAATTTTGTGGCATTTAATTAAATTATAAAAATTATGTGTTTCACTACAAACAAACTAAATTTGTAAGAAAACAACAAATAGATGTTTTATGATCTTGTTAAAAATTAAAATGTGCATCTTTCTATAAATTAAAATGTGCATCTTGCTATTTTAATAAATCATATTAATTTCATCCCAATTCTTTTGAGATATAGCCAGAGATGTAAGTCAGAAAATTTTTCACAATTTTTTTTTTCATTTTAATAGATTTGAAACTTAATCCATTGCACACTCCTTTTCAAAAAGCAAGTAACTTTACATGTCTTTGAACATTTAATTTTTTAATTTTCAGGAAGACGGTAACAGTGGCGAAGCGTGATAAAATATTTTGAGGATAGAGGAATCCGGGATTCAAAATTTGCAAACATAAAGTTTCATGCTATATATTTTAGCATAGATACGTTTACGACTTCAGCGGTGTCAGATTATCGAATGCTAAACAAAAGTGGGGAAAAAATGAAAAAAGATTAATTTAAAACAAAATATTGAATAATAAATGTCATATTATTTCCTAAAACATTACACAGACAAGATTACACTACACAGTACTCGAAAAAATATTTAAATTAATTTATATTATACTGTAAACTTCAATAAACAGAAATCTGCATACAAAAGCATTTACCCTATTACACTAAAAGTACCGCTGAATGAACCCGAACAGAGCCGTCGAAAGAAATTTAGGGCCCCTATGAAACAAATATACCCCCTACTACACCCCTAATTTATAAATTATTGACCTTTTATCATAAACTGCTTAAGAGGACGGTGGACGTTGAAATTTTTTTTATTTATTTATTGACTTAGAAACATGAAAATTTGTATAAATATTCTTCTTAACATTACTATATAAAATATCATTCAATTCTTCACTTTTGTTATAATTTCGTATTTTTTTTTTTAATTTATTTTTTTTAACGAAAATTTGAAAATGCTCCTTGCGTGCCATTTGTTCACATTTTTGATTCATTTTACATTATGATCACTCAAAAACACATTATGACTAAATTTGGGTATTCATTTTTAAATCCCTTAGAAAGTTATTTTTTTTTTAATATTTTTCTGCATTAAAACTTAATTTTCATCATTTAATTGGGCTATTATTCACTTTTAATTACCTTAATAAAGTTCAATTATAAAATGCATACCCAGTTTCATTAAAAAGTATGAAAGATGTCTTCTTCCCAAATTTCATACATCTCAAACAAAAATTAAGACGCATGGAGCATTTTAAAAATATAAAACCTTTGAAAATTCCGTTTCGAAAAAAATACATTTAAACTTTTGCTTACGGGTGGGACAGCGTCCATCCCAAACGAAGAACCACCCAAAAAGACAAGTATTTGACATATCCTATCCCAAACAGTTCGACCCCCTTTGCAGACATTGGCCAGCAGGTGCAATGCTTCTGCCGGCGATTTCCATGGACGCCAATGTCTGCAAAGGGGGTCGAACTGTTTGGGATAGGATATGTCAAATACCTGTCTTTTTGGGAGGTTCTTCGTTTGGGATGGACGCTGTCCCACCGGTAAGCAAAAGGTTAAATGTGTAAAACAATGTTATATGTTAAAAAAAAAACTTTTTTGGGTCGATTTTTGCTCATTTCAACGTCCACCGTCCCCTTAAACGACACAGGGCTCCAAGCATTCCAGGCCCCTTAGCAAAGTATCCTTTTGTCCCATCTATCGACACCTCAGGACCCGAATGCTGTTCGAGAGACGTGCCAGACTATTTATTCGCTAAGTTTCCTGTAACTCAATTACAATGAAATTGATGATATTTGACAATTTTGTTATAGTAAATCCCAGGTTTTGTGTTTTACTGTGGAACCGATTTAAAAATAATTATATGCTGGAAAACACAATATACGAAAAACTTCATATTCATGAGAATTTAAAAATCAAGGTAAATATATACGAAAATAATGGACCACTCAGCAAGCTTTACTTTTCACTGAATAAAAATTTAATTAAGAAACATTCCAAGCGTATTAAAAACTAGCAGTATACACTAATACGAGAAATGCAATATAATGAAACTTGAAAATCACAGTCATGTGCAAATTCATATAGTGTTGTTCTAAATGTCTAAATGACATTATTATTCAAAACATTCTATCTTCAAATTATATATTCACAGTATGTAAACCTACTATTTCCATGCCTCTTTCCTTCGACTCAGACCGTCTGACCTACCCGAATGTGTAAGGTAGATATATGGACAGCCGATACAGTGCCACCCAATTTAGACCAGAACCCAGTGGCGATTACATCCACAGGGACTGTGCCCTCCTTCCCCTACCACCAACATCTTGAAAGGACTTTCAGACCCACATATTTAATTAACGTGCCTGTACTCTGCATGAACACGAGGACAGTTTGGCCATAGCCAGAGATCAAAATTAGGTCCTCCTAGTGCCATTACCTTCGTTCACTGAGCTGTCCCGCCCTTACAATATCTATCAAAATTGTTTTAAAATCTGTTATTTGCTGTGCTTACTAAAAGTAAAGCACCAAAACGATCCCTTGAAGCTCCACCGAATGTAGGGTCGTATCCACGCCAAGTGACCTCGAGATCGAGAAGATTGATTTGAGATTGGCGAGCAATGATTTATCCCTCCTAATCACCGTTTCGCAAATGCAAATTCTGCTGAGATTTTATAGTAAAAAAGTAAAATTTAAAATGCATCAATTTTTAACACTTTACAACAAAGTTGAAAAGTGTTTATGACTTTGTTCATTCTGTCTGTCTGTCTGTCTGTCCGTTAGCACGATAACTGCCGTAAAAATGACTTAATCAAAATGAAATTTTAGTATGTTGTTCAGACGGTCTGTAGGACCCATGGGAATATAAATGAATAATATCACCCATTTAGTTTTGGATTGAACACGGGTTGAAAAAATGAAATACATTGAGCCCTGTGGGACCTAATTTTTCAAACATTTTTTAAGCGGATTTAAAATTCACAAATTGCTTCGTAAATTTTAGGTAATAGTCAAATTGTTTCTTAAAATATATAAGAAAAATTCAGCGAAATATATTCAGTAGTTTTTTAAATAAAAATTAAAATAATAATTACACATCGTATATGAAACGTTCACGTGACCATGATATGAAACGATCACGTGACCCACTTCAAAATGATATATGGCATCCATCTTGTTTCAAAATCGTGATTTTTTAAAGTTCTTTTTAATTCATATTGAGTGTTGTATCCGTCCTAAAACTACTTTATTTTTGCTTAAATTCTGTGCATCTACATACTAAAACAACACAATGACAATATATTTGAATTTAAATTCTCATTCAAATTTGATTATTTCTACAACTAAGCCTATTTTTCACCTATGTAAAATGTAAACCGCAAAATATGTAGAATGAGTTGTATTAGAATTACTGTATTTCTTTAACACAAAATAATTCAGTCCATGGAGTCTGCATGGCTGATATGAAATATTAATTGATTTTATAAACAGGACGATTTTTTTCGATGAAGTTTTAAGCATAGAGTTTATGAATTGTAGCTCCCATGGTCTTAATTTTTAAATAAAATAAATTATTATAGTATTGTGATGAATGAAATAAATGGGAGAAAGTTATGAATGAAATCCTGCTTTTATAGAGAAATCCAGGAGTGTTATTTTTTCTATGACGTCATTTGAATTTATTTCAGTTGTTTTCGATGAAGTTTTCAAATATAATAAATTATCGTAGTATTATGATAGTTTTAAAAATATTACCGTGGAATGTATTGCATTTTAGAGATATTTAAACCAGGCAATTTATATTTCAATGCCGTCATTTGAATGAAGTTCATTTTTTTCAATGAAGGTTTAAGTTTTCAAATATAATAAATCAATGTAGAATTGTGATAAGTTTTAAAATATTACCGAGGAATGTATTGCATTTTCGACTTTTTGAAATAAAATTGCATTGAAGTTGGAAAGTGTTTCATAATCAATGCTTTAAGCATGATTGATCTTTCTTGTTTTAAACTGGTGTAGGCAAGCAACGCTTGCATATTGCTTCTATGGAACACATACTACTGGATAAAATCTAACTAAAACCGTTAATCTTTGGAAAACGTTTGAAAAGTCTCTACGGTAAGAGCATTTAAAATCTAATTTATGACCACTACCCTTTGAAAACTTGTTTCGGTCACAACCCTGTTATAAGCAGAATGACCAAGGATTGTTTTCGATCATCGATGTTATGTGGTCACATGATGCACAGAATACTTGTTTACCTGGAAACACTGGCTAGAGCTGTGCAGAATAACCATGCTGTGTTTTTCTCTAGTGCAAGCATGTTAAACTCAAAGGCTAACACGTCCCAAATAAAAAAGGTCACCAAATGCAATGCATAAAATGGCAGAGGGGGTTGCTACCCCTCTTTCCCGTTTAAAGCTGCTTTTGAGCCCGGGCAACGCTCACGGAACCAATGCAATGCAGCAGTCATTCCACCTTAAATGTGCAAAGTCAGAGGCACTCGAACACAACTTGAAACGTCAAAGCATGAAAGAAAAATCCGTGACAGTTTCAAAGAGGAACCAACTGTACAATATATATGTTCCGTGCACGCATGCGCACTACAATACACTAATGTTACAATGTCTCTACGATATCCCTAAAAAAGGAATTCTCTCAACTTATATTGTTTAAAAAGGAATTATAATATCTCATCAAGAAAGTTTTTGAATAGTGTTTTTTTAGTGCTTCGTTCATAATTCTTCTATTGTGTACGATGCAGTCTGTCTTAAAAGTATTGATGTTTTGATTACGTTTGAGGTGCCCAATGATAACGTTTCTGAAGATGATTTTGTCAGACTGGACCTCCAGTCAGTTATATGGTCGATTTTCATTTTGAAGTTATTAAAAACTTGAAGATCGATACGTTATATCATATACTGATAAGGTCGTATCTAACTAAGCATTTACCTGCAGAAAATATTATGCCGACACCCTGACCACCAGTTATCAAGATGGACAAATGTATTGCCCTTTACAACAAACTGGTAATAGTTTAGCTAATAAGATCAAGGCTTTGTATAAGCGTATTGTAATTGAAATAAAATCTTTTCACTTTCCGTATCTGGTACTTATACCTAAACTAGATAAGGAACCCATTAAATTCAGACCAGTAACTATGGGATGCGGATGGTATCTAACCATTGCAAATAAAAAACTTCTTACTATTCTCAAGAATGTAATAATTTTGCTCAAAAAACAAGGAACAATCATGATCAACAATAATTACGATGTGATCAATAGACTTCAATACTGCAACAAGGATATACGCTTTAAAAGTTTCGATTTTCGTGATTTGTTTAACAATATCAATCTGGCAAAATTACAAATGTTTTTGATGGAGTTGCATGAAGTATATGCCTTAAAAGAATACATCACTTATAGAAAGTATGCCGAATTGTTTCGCTTGGTATTGTTTGAAAACATTTTGTATGACTTTACCAATTATTATCACCAGGTGAAGGGCATTCCTATGGGGGGGGATGCTCTTCCCTTTGGCGGATATTCATCTGAGTAAATTTGAAATGGGCACTCACATTTTAAATGAAATTCCTGTTTTTCGTTACGTTAACTATTTACTTTTGGGAAAATTTGAGAATTCACCACCGTTCGATTTTACTTTTTACCCAAGCGAACTGGAGCTGATAGAAAACACAAGAGGGGAAGATCGAAGTGTTGAATTCTTGGATATCACGATCAAGCATCACAGCAGATCTGGTATCTGCACTGTCTTGCACGACAAACGTAATAACTTCAAAATGAAAATCAACCATATAATTGACTGCAGGTCCAATCTGACAAAAAACATCTTTAGAAACGTTATCATTGGACACCTCATACGTAATCAAAACATCAATACTTTTAAGACAGACTGCACCGTACACAATAGAAGGATTATGAACGACGCACTAAAAAAAACGCTATCCAAAAGCTTTCTTGATGAGATATTATAATTCCCTTTTTAACAATATAAGAGGAGAAAATTTCTTTTTTAGGGATATCGTAAAGACATTGTAACATTGGTGTTGTAGTGCGCATGCGTGAACGGAACATATATATTGTACTGTTGGTTCTACTTTGAAACTGTCTTTCACGGATTTTTCTTTCATACTTTGACGTTCCAAGTTGTGTTCGAGTGCCTCTGACATTGCACATTTCCGGTGGAATGACTGCTGCATTGCATTGGTTCCGTGAGCGTTGCCCGGGCTCAAAGCAGCTTTAAACGGGAATGATGGGTCGCACCCCCCCCCCCCCTCTGCCATTTTACGCATTGCATTTGGTCTATTCCCCTTTTCAACTTATGTATTATCTTGTTACTTTGGGAGAATGAGCGGCATTGTGCCAACTTCATGATTAAACTTAGGTTTCCGGAGGTTTATGTTATTCCGATAATAACAGGTATCTATGATATATTTATATGGGAACATTGTGTCTTGCAGCATTGCGCGGATATTGTGTTTCTTCTTTTTCGTGTTTTTGAGCTGGGGTACTTCTCGGACCTTATATGTGAGATGGTGGTCTTCTGTGTGATGATGTAGGGTCGGCATTCGGTATGAATTCCGGAACGCGCTTTGATATGTTGACTTTTCTGTTTGAAGATATTTTCCCCGTTGTATATGTAAAGGAAGTTAATCATATAAAACAAAAGTATTTTGAATATTTTGAATGTTATAAATTTTTACGTATTCTGACTAAGCACTTCTTATTTGCTCTTATCTGATACGCATTTCTTTCAAACAAGTTTTATACATCTAATTTCATAAAAAAAATATAAAATAAAATGGTTTAAAACAATCACTAGGTCTTGCATTCGCACACCTTGACATTCTTATGAACTTTACCTACTTTGATGTAATTAAAATTCAGTATGTTCTTTACTTCATCATTTTATATGAAGAATTATTGCTTTATAATTATGGCACACTCTTCTCCTCAACAAGAGATAAACTGTTGATAACTTTATGCATGAATACAACAATCTTATTTAGTGACTGGCAACAATACAAATTTTCTGTATATGCCCGGTGATATAATACAGGGTATTTGTATCATCGACATACGGTTACCCTCCTACGATTTCCACGATGCTAAATATTAAGAAATACGTCAAGCCAGTGCAAAATGCAAATGACAATTATGTGACTTATACAAAAAATGTCTGTAATGTATCTTGTGCTTCTACCGACTCGATCCTGAATTCTAATGGATCTTCATTTTTTAAACATAACTATCGTCATTATTTCAATGCTATACCTAACTTCAAATTTGGAAAATGCCAATCACACAGATATGAACTCTGCCCAGTAGCAGACCCTCAACAGATCTCATCTAATAATAATCATGGTATTTTTTGCAAATCCTATACCGTGGTTTACTGCATCACTTGTCAAACCTGCCAAGCCAAGTATATCGGCCAGACCAAGAATCGTTTGAATTTACGAATCAACTTACACCGCAGTCAAATCAGTAAATCCCTACTCCATGATGCTCATATCACCAATTTGGAGCTTCGCCATTATGGAATACATAATTTCTCACTCATATTAGTTACCATTATCGACGTTATACCGGATTTATCCGAAAGATTTATGTGGGAAAACACCCATATTCTGCAATATAAAACAGCTTTCCCGTATGGACTTAACTCGATGATATTCAACGACCACTATAATTTGGAATTTTGCAGAAATGAAAACTGTATTCCGGTATCACAGGAGATCCATCGTACTATAACAAAACGGTGGCATAGAGGAAAAGACACAAGAAAAATACAAGATATACCGATACCCTTGAAAAGTTCATTAACACTATTTGTACAGGAAATATAGTCAAATATGGGTAGATCAATAATCTCATTTATGGTATAAAAAAGCGTTATATCCATCGCATCTGGAATCATTTAAAAATGTACAATATTGAAGAGCATTTAAATGTTAATATTCAAGAAGGAGTAACAAAAAACTTTGCTATTATGTTGGATTTGATTAAATTAAAAGCCAACCATTTAAATATCGCATTGGTTTCATATACCAAAAGAAAATTACAACCGAATTTTTAATAACAACCTTCAAGAATAAAAGTTATGACAGACTGCCAATTAAAACTTCTTTAAAAAATCTAGTACACCTCTTACCAATTTCCAACATAGAAGTAAAATTAACGTATCGATATGTACAGATTAACGGCAGAAAAATATTCAATTATAATCGCATCAGTAAAGATATCCATGCATATAAAATAGATGAGTGTGGATGTCACAATAGCCCATATTCAGATCCCTTTCATGGCCATATTATCTTTGGCAATCTCGATTTACTGGAAAATCACAGTTTGAAAACCTTGCTACAACTGGGTACAAAATACCGCAACCAGGAATTTAAAAATATTCAAACTGAATTTGAAAGCGATTTAACAACTTTTACATATAAACTTGCAGTGAAATACAGTATGCCAATTCAGGCCTTCTATGAATGGAAATATAACCTTGCAAGTCTGTTCTACTTCCACTATAACCAACTCAACACAAAAACATATGGTTCTTCTCACCAAAACCTAGTTAATAAACTTGAAGATCGATACGTTATATCATATACAGATAAAGTCGTATCTAACTACGCATTTACCTGCAGAAAATATTATGCCGATACCCTGACCACCAGTTAAAGATCGACAAATGTATTGCCCTTTACAACAAACTGGTAATAGTTTAGCTAATAAGATCAAGACTTTGTATAAGCGTATTGGAATTGAAATAAAATCTGTTCCCTTTCCGCATCTGTTACTTATACCTAAACTACATAAGGAACCCATTAAATTCAGACCAGTAAGTGTGGAATAGGGGAGGATGTGGTTGGGAATCGGTGGAAGGATGTTCCCACCTGATTTTTCGGAGAGGACCTCTACTCCTGTTTGGCACTCCGACACTGGAAGGTCTTTCCCCCAGTGTTTCCTACCCTGGTAGGATCTCTCTTCCTTCTCCTCTGGACTTCTCTCGTCTCTTTCGCCACCCAGGCACCCTTAATTTCCATCTCTCCCTTTGCCTGCGTGACACTTCTCTCTTCCCCTTGTTACTGGTTTTTCCTGGGGGATTGTCCCAGCGGTTTTTACTTGGTGTTGTCCACCTGAGATGTGGCCTCTGGTGTTTCCTGTGGTTTTGTTTGTTCTTTCTGTGGTTTTGTTTGTACAGTTTGTTTCCTCGTTATCGAGGCCCTTGTTCCACCCTGGCCAGCAGGGAAATTGTCCCTGTGACCAGTTGAGTGTTTCTCCGTCTTGGCGTCTTGCACCCTTATGGTGCATTGTGTTCTGGGACTAGGGTCCCTTGGCGTTATGTAAACCCTGTTATCCTCCAAGCTAACACCCCTTTGCCTTGCAGCCACATTAATAGTTTTATTTCAGCCTCATGAATCCCAAGTCCAGCATCACTACGGTCGAACGCCCGATGCAAGCCACAGCCACATCTTCCACTCAGGTATGCATAACTAATACTTTCCCTTTCAGGTTCTCCTGCTGCCTCCCAAGACCCTGGTAAGTCTCGCTCAGGTGGTTTTTGGTAGGTTCGCCGGCGGCCGGGGTGCCTCTGGCACCTCCGGTCTCCCGCTGCTCATCTTTCCCTTTCAGCTCCTGTGCCTGGCGCCCCTGCTCTTGGGTAAGTGGTTCTGCGCGTTCTAGTTTAGCTAGTGTAATTGCTGTTTGCCTTCGCCGTTGGCGCTTCTTCCTGTTGGCTCTTTTTGTAGGACTCCCTCCTCGGCTCTCTTCATCCCTCCCGGGTTCCCCCCTTCTGGGGTCTCCTCCTGGTGTCCCCCCTCTTTTTTGTTAGGGGCCCACCGCTGTGCTTTTGGTCTTGGTACCCTACTGTGCCTTGTTATCTCCAGTCCTCTCCTAGCTTTAGCTTTCCTAGTCGTAATTAGTATTACTACATGTACTTCTTGCTTCTATTAGCTATTAGTTTAGTCTATAATTAATTAGTTCTTCCCTGGATCGGTGACCTAGCTTTCATTAGCTTTATTAGTAGTAATTATCTTCTGCAGTTTCCTTAGTGCATATTTTATTTTAACAATCCTCTCGTTGTCTCTGCCGTGCACTTGCTCCCGCAATGCACTCCTCCTGTGTCCTTTCCTCCTCCTTGGTGTTGCCAGCTCTCTGGTGCTTCTTCCCCGGCATTGGCTGTCGCCTTCTCTTTTCTCACCCTCTTCTTCTTCCCCTTCTCTTTAGGTTAAGCTAACCCGGCAGTACGGGTTAGCTTAACCTAAATGGGGCACTGAAACGGTGCGTGAACGACTCTTATGCAATGCAGTGACCGCCCAAAGAAGCCAAAAAGAACCATAAAGGTCGACGCTGGAAGATGTGTTGTTTAGCAGAGGATTCCGACTTTCTACCCCTCGGTAGTTATGCAGAGGCAGTATACAACTTAAAGAGGCGCCGTCGTAACCCGGACGACTCTCAGCGGTGGGGAAAAAAACCTGAAGGCCGTAGTTGGCAGAACAGGTCTCCACTTAGCTGTCTGACAGTAAGTGTGGAATGAGGGGAGGATGTGGATGGGAATCGGTGGAAGGATGTTCCCACCTGAATTTCGGAGAGGACCTCTACTCTTGCATGGCACTCTGACACTGGAAGGTCTTTTCCCCAGTGTTCCCTACTCTGGTAGGATTTTCCCTTCCCTCTCTCTTCTGCTCCTTTCTCCTCTCCCCCCGCAGGCAACCCTCTTTTTTTCACTCTCCTCTGCCTGTGGGGCCTTCTCTCTTTTCTTTTGGTCCATCGTCTATTTTCCTGGGGGATTGTCCCAGCTGTGTATTTTTGTGTTTGGTCACCTCAGATGTGGTCCTTTCTCTTTTAGGTTTAGGCTTATTTTTGGTGTTGTACCTCTGTAGCAGACGCTTTTGCACCCCTCAGATCCCTGTCGGGTTTTCATTGCCACTGGCCAGCAGGGGTATTGTCCCTATGACCAGCCGGGCATTCTGCTTTCCCACCTCAGTAGTGGTTGTTCTTTTCCCAACTTAGTTGTGGATGTGTTTGTTGGGTCTTTGAGTTACTTCTCCCTCGTGCTGTCGGGGTATTGTCCCGACCCATGTTTTTTGGTGTCTCCAGGCCTAGGACTCGTTCCTACCTGTGAGTCTCTAATATATTTTCCCTTTCAGCTCTAATTGCATTTTCCTTTTCAGCCTTAACAGTTTTTTTCTTTTCTGCTCCCCCCAGGACATTCTCCTTTCCAGGTTTATAGGTACCTCTTTCCTCCTTTCCAGGAAGAAGACGGCTGCCCCCCCCGATTCGGGACAGCCCTGCCTCAGGTAGTATTTGGTAGGTGAGGTGGCCGCTATCGCGGCACTGGCCCCCTTGGTGGTCTCTTGTCCCTAACATTTCTTTTTCAGCTCCTGTGGCCGGCGGTCCAGGCCCCGGGTAAGTGTTTTCACGCGTGTTAGCTAGTAGTCTAGGATGTAGTGCTTCCTTTTATCTTCGCCGTTCGGCGCTGCTGTGTTCTCTCCAGTTCTTTGCCTCCTCCTTTTCCTTGGGACGCTCTTTGCCTCCCTGGTTTTTACTCTCTCCTCCCCGGGTTCCTCCCCCCCACTATTTAGGGGTCTCCTCCCGGTGTGTTTTCCCCGTATGGGGTTCTTTCCCCTGTCTCTCCCGTTCCCGGCATTGCATGCCTGTCAGCTGTAGCTCATGGCCGTTCCTGTTCCTGTGCCTTCTGTGGCATCCTTTGTTCTAGCTTAGTTTTAGTCAGGTTAGTTAGCTAGGTAAGTTGCTCTTTCCCTGTCTAGCTTATCTTTCTTAGTGTACTATACTATTTTTATCCCTCGTCTTAGGCTACTGTTAGTATTCTTCCCCTGCTCTTCTCTCCTCTTCTGGTCCGCTCCTGTGGCACATGTGCCACTCCCGGCTTCGGCTGATGCCTCCATCTCTCTCCTTCTTCTCTTCTCTTTTTTAGGTTAGGCTAACCCGGCAGTACAGGCATAAGTCCGGGTAACGACGGCGCCTCTTTAAGTTGCATAGTGCCTCTGCATAACTAGCTAGGGGTAGAAAGTTGGAATCCTATGCAAATCACACTCAAAACTATCTGCTGCCATAAGCATGGCTCCTCTTGGTTATTTAGGGCGGTCACTGCATTCGTATTAATTTCGTTCACGCACCTCTTCAGTGCCCCATTTTCTCCAGCTGGAGTAAGGGGATTAGCTCGTGTCGCCTCGACTGGGGGAATCCCTGTCCGGAGCGATCTGGGCTCTGTTCACATCCTCTGGCTGCTCTCTGGGTGCGGTGTGTGTGGTCAAGGGTCCTTAAGCTGTCTTTCCTAACATTGGCGTTAGTCCTGCCCTGGGTTTTCGGTCTGCTTTTTGACCACATTACCTCTTCTGGACCTCTGCCGGGTCGTCTGTAGACGACTCTCAGCGGTGGAGAATCAAACCTGAAAGCCGTGCGGCGGAACAGGTCTCCAATAAGCTGTCAGCCAGTAAGTTTGGGATGCGGATCGTATCTAACCATTGCAAATAAAAAACTTCTTACTATTCTCAAAAATGTAATAATTTTGCTCAAAAAACAAAGAACAATCATGATCAACAGTACTTACGATGTGATCAATAGAATTCAATACTGCAACAAGGATATACGCTTTAAAAGTTTCGATTTTCGTGATTTGTTTAACAATATCAATCTGGCAAAATTACAAATGATTTTGATGGAATTACATGAAGTATATGGCTTAAAAGAATATATTACTTATAGAAAGTATGCCGATTTGATTCGCTTGGTATTGTTAGAAAACATTCTGTATGACGGTACCAATTATTATCAACAGGTGAAGGACATTCCTATGGGGGAATTGCTCTTCCCTATTGGCGGATCTTTATCTGTGTAAATTTGAAATGGGCACTCACATTTTAAACGAAATTCCTGTTTTTCGTTACGTTAACGATTTACTTTTGGGACAATTTGAGAATTCACCACCGTTCGATATTACTTTTTACCCAGGCGAACTAGAGCTGAAAGAAAACACAAGAGGGGAAGATGAAAGTGTTGATTTCTTGGATATCATGATCAAGCATCACAGCAGATCTGGTATCTACACTGTCTTGCACGACAAACGTAATACATTCCAAATGAAAATAAACCATATAATTAACTGGAGGTCTAATCAGACAAAAAATATCTGTAGAAACGTTATCATTGGACACCTCAAACGTAATCAAAACATCAATACTTTTAAGACAGACTGCATCGTACACAATAGAAGGATTGTGAACGAAGCACTAAAAAACACTATCCAAAACCTTTCTTGAAGAGATATTATAATTCCCTTTTTAACAATATAAGAGAAGAGAATTCCTTTTTTAGGGATATCGTAGAAACATTGGTGTTGTAGTACGCATGCGTGAACGGAACATATATATTGTACTGTTGGTTCTTCTTTGAAACTGTCTTTCACGGATTTTTCTTTCATACTTTGACGTTCCAAGTTGTGTTCGAGTGCCTCTGACATTGCACATTTCCGGTGGAATGACTGCTGCATTGCATTGGTTCCGTGAGCGTTGCCCGGGCTCAAAGCAGCTTTAAACGGGAATGAGGGGTCGCACCCCCCCCCCCTCTGCCATTTTATGTATTGCATTTGGTCTATTCCCCTTTTCATCTTATGTATTATCTTGTTACTTTGGGAGAATGAGCGGTGTCTTATTTCCTGTGATTAGTGTAAATAATTGCTCGCATCGATAAGTACTTCCAAATATGGAAATAATTTCATATACGAATTTTTGAGTGTTTTCAAATCTGACTGGCAAATATTTGTAAAATTCAGGCACACCAACTTCACTGAATTTTGCCTTCCAATCTGAATAGCACTGGATCTCGATTACCCCCATTTGCATATGCTTAGGTACTAATTCTATATTTATCGAGAAAAGCGAAGAAAACAAAAAAAACTTGTCTTTCAAAAATTCAAAAATCTGCAAACCTGGTTTCAAATTCAATTCTGAAGCTTAAAATTTTTCCTTCGTATTTGTATGTCTATTTTTGATGCGATTCAATTTCACCTAAACTTGATATGTTGCATGTCGGAAAGTGCGTCAAATCTTCCTTTCTCAACTGCGTTTCCCAAAGAGCTAGCCTACATTTAAATGCTTTAACTTGGTCATACATTTTCGTAATGGTCTGATCTTTCCCAGCAGTTTTAAATTTAAATCGGATAAGCATTTTGTTATATCAACCAAGGATAAATCTTGCAACAATACTGGATCAGAAAACAAGCTTGTGTCTTGATTTTTCGTTACTAAAAACTGACATATTTCTTCTTTGAAGTCCCAGAATTGTTTAAGAATCTTGGAACAGCATAGCCAACGTACCTCAGTATAGTAGGACAACCCGGAATATTCGCTTTCTTGTACTTCACTTCATAAAGCAGAGAACTGTCGCTTTTTTAATAGGTGTCAACACGTATTCCATCTTTATTACCTTCGTACATAATAATTCTCGATGTAATATGCAATTCGTATGATGAATCTTGGAACCATCATATTTTTCACTTTGTTTTTTCCGCAGTAGTACCACGAAACCGCCGTTGTATCGAAAAGTCATGAGGCACCTGACGCCGAAGGTGTCTTAATCCTCGATTTCCTCTTTACTTGTGCTGAGTCTGTGACATTAGCTGAGTTGTCGTGGGTCTGTCCATAAGAGCACCCCAGATGGGCGGGGCGTCAGTTGGGTCCTGAAAAGTGACTGGCGATGGCACTTGTGGAAATCTGTGGCGGTGGCACGTGCTAAAGAAGATGCATGTGGTACTGATGGAAGTATTCTGATCAACTTGGTCCTGAAAACACTAATTCTGGGGGAGGTGGGGTTTTTTGATATCTGCGACCATCTTAATGATGCAAAAAAGTTTTGCCATGGGATCATCTTCAGAGGTTATGATTTTAAGAAAGTTGTTTAATAAGTCCTGCAGGTTACTCAGATCGAAACGTTTTTCTACCTCCTTAAAAACATTAAGGAAGTCAAGAAATGCGTTCGAGGTCTGAGGGGGAGGGTCAATTCTTGTGTCAGGTCGTGCCTGGGCAGAGTGCTCTCCGGTTTTTCCTGAGACAGTCTCAGCACTCGCCTGCACTTCCCCAACAGGGGGGATGGTTTTAGAAGGGAGGGGGGAAGTTTTCCTCACCAAGGCTTTTTTTTGGGGGGGGGTCAATTTAGAGTTTGGAAGGGTTTTAGCGGCCTGGAACTTTTTACGGTTCCAGGGGTTTGGGGGCAATGCCTAAAATTGGCGGGGTGATCGCCGCCGCAGTTGCAACATTTTGCAGGTAACTCTCTCGATTTCTCACATTCCTTACTGGGGTGGCCTTCGGCACACTTTAAACAGCGAGGGCAGAGGGTACATTGATCACTGTGATGGTTGAAAAGTTGGCAATTATAACACATTTTGAAGCCTTTACTTTTAAATATTTCAATTTTAACCTGCATGTAGAGTATACTCATGGATCCTCGCCCAGTCTTCTGTAGGCTCGAGGCCTACCAGAAAAATGGGGAGGGGGCTCCTATCTTTCCTATTTCTATGTTGAACAACTCTGATAACTTTGAATCCTTCACTAGCAAGGGCAGTTTTTTCTTTTCCACTATCGGTATTGGACGGCAGTCCTTTAATGACTATTCTTTTAGGTCTTTCCTGTTTCAAATTGATGGCATTGAAGGGGATCTTCTTAAGGGTCAGGTGGGCCTGTACACTCCTGAAGTCCTCAACGGACCCAGGAGTGATTCGGATCACCCTTCCCATAAGAAGGCTCTGTACTTTATTCTCTAGCATACTATTAAGCTCCTCTATGAGGGCTCTCTAATCACTTGAGGAGTCCACATAGAAGGAGGAGACTCTATCCTTAGGAAGGGGTGCTCAATAGCCATAGTGGCTTCCTCACTCTCAAGTTCTGAAAATTGATTTTGAGTCTCAGGTTCTGGCTCAGGCTGGGCCGAAATTTTTGGCTTCTTCCAATTACCTAGGGTAACACAACCCTCAATTTTCTTGTACACCTCGTCTTTAAAAATTATATACAAGTCATCATCGGTGGTTTTTTCCAGATTTTTACCATATCGTTTATGAAATTATACGTATCGCGATTAACTAACGTACGGGGGTCAGGGTTTTGCAGCAGCGCAGAAGCATCAAGAATACTACCTGTGATGATTTTCTGTAATATCTTGGTTTGGCTCCATTCAATGTCCTCGTCCTCGAGTTCCTCTTCAAGTCTGGCAATGACGTTGTCATTACAGATGAAATGGGTTACTATCTTCCAGGTGATAGAGTCTCTAGGAATTACATCTTTGAGGATATCCAGAGTCTTTAGATATTCATTTCTGAAGGTCGCTGCCGTCTCGTAGCGGGTTTCCTGTTGCACCAGCTTGCTTGAAATTCCGGCTGCTTGAACGTCCATATCACTCGGTCCAATGTCAGCTTGGAAGTATGCCCCAGGGACATATGGCTTCTTCTTGATAGCGCTGTTGATCTTTTTACTTTTAACTAGACTTTTAGTCTTAAAGGAGGCTTTCCTAACACACTTTCCATCTGCACTTACAGTCCTCCCATCCTCAGCCATGTTGAGCGCACGAGGCAGCACAAGCATGTACTGACAAATGAGAATACGTAAAAATCACCACGTGCACTGATCAGGAGCGGAGCAGTAACAGGTCTGTACATCACAACGTCGTAGGCTGAACTGAGACCACGAAACCGTAGGGTTACCGGTCATTGAAGTCGCGGCATCTGTTGCTACAAAAGTCAATTTTTAGACAGAGGTAGGTTGTATTTTTATAATAGTTCATAGACACAATTAAAAATATCTTGTCCTGTCGTAGTACTCCACGCTTATTTCAGAAACACTTTGCTCACAGTTATTTCTGTTAATAAATATGTATAATTAGAAATTTTAAACTTTTTTCACATACTGATATATAGACTGGGCTGCAAAGATATTCGTTGTGGGCCGCGAGCCGCGAGTTTGACATGCTTGCTCTAGTGAGTAACCAGATAACCGATAAATAACCGTTACATAAATGGGATGATCAGCTAGTTGACTTTTCAAACATATATTTGATGTATTGAAAATTGATGCACAAAAGTCGTACAATAAAATCAACATGCAACTTTTTAAATATTTCAAAGTAGAACCAAGCCTTGTTTACCATAAATGATAACAGAAAATGAAAATTGCAACAAAATTACTTGCTTTTGCAATCAGAAAGTACATAAGACTTCTTAAGGCGGAGTTTAACCGATCTGAAAAGTTACCTTTTCCCGATAGATGACTCTGAATATTGCAGGTTTGGCGAGATCCGACTTTGCGCCAAACAGCGATTATGTGCAATTTGCGGTAGCCATAGTCTCACTTCCAGATTAATCCTGAAGAGAATCGGTTAGAGATTCGTTGTCCTGAAGCCGTATGTTATGAAACAAGGTTGTTATGAAATGCTTTCAATGGCAAAATCAAACTTGCTGAAGTTTTCGTCATCTAATTGAAAAGCGGACTATGAATCAAAGTATGTAGAAACTTTCTTCATATTGATAATAAAATTTCATTGCATGCTCTTGCAGAACAGTAAAAAATTTAAATAATATATGCGTATTCAAAATGTGTAAATCAAATTCGTAGCATGCATAATGTAATGAAAGTCTGTTATGTTATACGAGTGTTGATGGGAAATTGACATGCTGACTTATTGATTGCTGTTGAAGTGTATTTGAAATTTTAACACTTTTAATAAGTTTGTTTGTCGTGACTATCACTCACTATATTTGAAACTTTTTTTATCACGGACTGGTAAATTCCATTACCTGCATTGTTAATATTTTGTATGTATTCATAATATGATATATTTACCCTTTTATGCTTAATTCTAAACTATTAAAGAAAATGAGCAAATAAGTTCATGCAAAACTCACAAGTTAACGTTTTTATTGTTGGAGTATTTGAAATTTCAGCACTTTAAATATGTAAGCGTGTACCTAATTTATATGTTCTTATACATTTGTTGAGCTACTTTATATATGTCATTTATTCCTTTGATAATATAGTGTCCAACAAACAAAATTCTAGGAAATGAATACTTAAACATTTTATGAAAAAAATCACTTCTACTCATCTTGACTCAAAAGAGTCTTGACCACTTCCTGTACCTCTGTGTCAATGTTAATACAAAACAGGACAAAATTAAAGCTTGGCTAAAAATGATCTTCAATTTCACACCTTTTTTTATTGCCCCTAAATCCACTTAATGAGCATTGAAAATGTTTGCTATTTGATTGAAAATTAAACTGCACATATTTGTAATTCATTAAAGTAACTGAGTCATAACAGTAAATGTAATTATCAATGGTTACTTAAGGATCTACGTTCATTATATATATTCTTATGTGCACATTCCCTTCTTATGTGCACATTCAAACTAAAAGGTAAGTCCTGCATCCTTTAATTTTTACCAAATGTGTCTAAAGCCAGTTAATAAGGAGTACTTCGGGACATTGATTTCTGAATTTGTCATTATTTATTTGGGGTTTAACCTCCTATAAATAACTTGCATAATAAAGTATAAACATAATTAGTTGCTTGTTATTCAATTGTTTTTCACCATTGTTTGATACAGTTTGTCCGAATGAACTTTGTGACATATAAAACAACTATGACCAACCCATTCAAATTATGCCGCTGTACTTTAACCTATATAGATCTATCAAATAAAATTTTTAAAATGTTTTCATGATAATTGTGGTACATGAGAAATAAATTCTGTTGATATAGAATTTTTAAAAATGAAAATATCTCACGTTATTTCAAAGTGTAGTCTATTTTAGCATATTCAAATATCTTATTTCGTAATCATATATCTAGTAACTATATTTTAGAACATTTTAGATTGCGATGAGTCTGGATGGCATTAATTAATTAAGGTAGCAGCTACAAATTTTAATTTTTCAGATTTTTCTTGATTTCTGAGAATGATAGCTTGCATTCTCTCAAATTAAATTTATTGCTGGAAGACTGATTATAATTATTTTTTTATATTATGTACATACATGTTGGTCGCTTATCATACAAAACCAGTAGAGATATAGGCTAGAGAAGAGACAATGAAAGAGATAAAAATTAGAAAATAATTATCAATTGTATTTAAGACTTTTAAAGGTATAATTTAAGACTAAGTAATTTTATTTAATTTTTCTGTGTAAAGATCTCATCTCAGTAAGGAAATGAACCACTGATTTCTTATTAGCTAGACAGTACTCTATCTACTGAGAAATAATTATATTTTCAATTTCATGTTAAGATAGCATAGCATCCTGTTCACCATAACATTTTGCAAATGAAAATGTTTTCAGTTGACATATTAATCTATATCATATGTTGAAGTGGTACACTATATTCTTCTTCATCTATATTCACCAATATTTTCCTATATTCATCTTTCTGGTAGGTCGGACGGTCTGGGTATCAACAACAACTATATTCTCCTTCAGATTTTAAATCCATGTATGGCCTCCTCATTACTCTGCTTTTTTATTTAAAATACAGAATAGCATCATTCTGTTTGATGTGACTTTCTATGAATTGAAATGTTATCACAAATTGTAGGGTTCAGAGAAAATTTCAATTTCTGATCAGATCCAGTATCGGTTTAGCCTTATAGATCCCCGACATTCATCAAAGGCCATTGAACTTTAAGCGACACTCTGTAATATTGGTCAATTACATCAAGAATAATGATTTCAATACAATTTCAATTTTATAACTGTTGTCTACAAACATAACATGCATTTATTTCCCTGTTTATTGTTACAAAATATTAAAAATATTCTCTAGCTTTCACCTGTAATCTAAATAAAAGAATCCTAAAATGCAAATAGAGGTTTAGAACATGGACAGCATCAGATTCAGTTATGTACTACAAAGTCATATAAAATGACCTTTTACTGAAAAAGGGTTATATAATCCTTATTTTTTTATTTGTGTACAAATATAAAAACATTATATTTAGAAAAATAGGTTTTCTACTTTGATTTTATGAATTTTATTGATATCTTCTTCATAGTCATAAACCGATTAATAGGAAGCAAATCATTCTAAAGTTTTATTTCAATCATGCTCCCAATACAGCAACTAGCATTGGTAGAATTTTATTTTGCTCGAACTTATAAAAAACGAATGGAATAATTCACAGGGAATAAGGAATGAGTATATGCTACAATTTTGCAAATTTCTGTCAAGGGTGGATAATCTCCCAGAGATAACAGGGAAGGGGGGATTTACTTTTACAATTTTTTATTCAGCATTTACCTAGTATACTTAGTAATTTATTAAAACTAATCAGAAATTCTTGCTTAATCATAAAACGTAGCAAACTGACCCTATAAAATTAAAGTTTATTTAATTTCTAGATATTTGTGTTGGGTTGCATTAAACTTTGTAAGGTGTATAGAATCACTGGAAATATCATACAATAGGGGGATGCAATTTGTCTAATCACCTTTCCCTGGATTTGTCTTCTGGACTTCTGTGGTGACCTACAAAGTCAGTTTTACCACACAGCCAACAATGAGTTTGAACTGCACAAGGTTGAAATCAGGGTTATAACGATTTAAATTAACTGATTTAAGAAACAGAGAATAACTGATTAATTTTAAGATATCAATATTTGAAATTTTAATGGAAAATAAAATCATTTCTTTGACTTAAACAGCATTGTAAAAAAATTTGTTCTCTGTTGTCAGAATCTGAAAACTGAAGCTTCATAAGAACACAGCATCTGCTTTTGTTGGTAGTGATGCTTGCTCTGTATCATTTATCATGACGAAGAAGACACTTTATTTCCTTTGAAACAGATTGAATTTTTATAGGCTGTGTTCTAATAAACATTATTAGTTAACAGTTTCTCAAATAAATTCCAAATGGCTAATTTTTTAAAGACATTTATAGAATATAAAAAGTATTAGAATCAAATGATATAACTAAATATTTTTCAATTTCTTTTAATTTTTGATTTGTGTTATGAGAAGGACATTATACGCAAATTAGACATTTCAGACTCTAAGTAATTTCTAAATAAGCAATTAATAGGAAAATCTGAAATAGATTTGATGTCAAAATTTATTTTCTTGATGAAACAAATGAATAATTGAGTTAAAAAAAATACTACATTGTAAGTTCGTAGATCTGACTTTGGTAAGTTACTTTGCTATTATATACATATTGAAAAGAGTAATAAAGAAACTTTGAAATCAAATAAATTTGATTTTAATAAAAACCAAAGTTGGAACTATTATGAATAAAACACTAATCATGAATTATATTGGATTCAGCCATTTAACTGACCAAATGAAAATTTTCAACTCAATTCATTTCTTTCACTGTTAAAAAAAAAGGGGGGGGGGGGGGGTAATATTTTATGATCTGATTAAATTTTTATTGTTGTTTTGAAAGTTTTAAACTTTTATACAGATTCTTTTTTCTTTTGTTATTATATTTAATGCAAAAATTTTGATTTTGGAAATTTGACTTTATAGATCCCATGACTGGAAATGCAATTTTATCATCAAATTGGCTAATCGTTCCCTATATTTGTTTTCTATCAGTTATTGAATTTCACTTTATTTCAGTAAATAAAATAATTATAGATAAATATAAATTCAATGTTTTAAAAAAAGTAATTATTCAGAAAAAAACTCAGGGAATTTCATTTCAAAGTTTTAGTATGAACCCAAAGTATTTGGCATGCCAAAAAAATGTAGCATTGCCAAAAAAATGTTCTTAGGGGGGGGGGGGATTAATGAAATATTTTGTTTTCCATTTCTCTATGTCATTTCTTTGAAATTCAATGGGCTTCTGGGGGTGTTATGACACTCCTCCCCTGGCGATGCCACTGGGCTTGTCTCGGAATTTTATGTGGTTCATCGTATATTTTAAAATAAATTATAAGATCCACAGTACTAAAATAAATATCAGTCCACTCAAATTCCTCATACATTCACCATTCAGTTGTTGTTGTTAAAACCCAGACCGTCCGACCTACCAGAAAGGTGTAAGGTAACTGTTTGGACGGTCGGGAAGTGCCACCCAATTTAGACCGGAACCCAGTGGGGGAGGCATCCACAGGGACCGTACCCTCCTTCCCCTACCACCAACCTCTCGGAAGGACTTTCGGACCCACATGTTTAACGTGATCGTACTCCGCATGAACACGGCGGCAGTTTTGGCAGTGGCTGGAATCGAACCCGGACCTACCGAGTGCAACTCCAGCGCGCTAACCAATGGGCTACCGCGCCCCACATTCACCAATTTTATACATTCATAACTCAGAAGTCCACTTGCATAATTAGTATTCAAATACAAATGATAATTATCATTTCATCGGATTTCGTATATCTATAATATTTTTTAAACTTTCGTAGAAATAAAAGATAAAATTATTTTTTTTCAAATTAGCAACAAGTTTGTTACATCAATTAATTGAATGCATTAGGCTGATTTATGTTAATATACATTATTATAATATTCTTTGCATACATAACGTAGTTTGTGCTGTGGCATTGCAATGGGTTCTGGGGTGTGGGAGGATACCTCCCACACCCCAGAACCCATTGAATTTTGAACAAATGGTATTTGAGGAAATGAGAAACAAAATTTCTGGTTACAAACTGGTGCCCATATGCCACAACACACACATCTTTCCAAAAAAAGTGTGTTCGTAGTGTCTTTGACAGATAGGACATCTGTCAAAATCTTGAATTTGAAAATTCTCCAGAAAACATTACTTGTGTATGAAACAATACTTGCATATTATATATAGTAGATTTTTCATGAAAATTTTCAAATTCGAGATTTCTACGGATAAGCAAGTTTGGAGACCTTTAGAATACATTTCGAAATGCCCATCTGTGTGCATATATGTGAGGTGTTGACACGATAACTCAAAAATGAATGTTCGTATCTCTGTGAAAATTTAAGTGTGGATACAGTATATGAAAAATATTATGTGGGCAGCACATGATTTTGACTTTCTTTACTACATGATGCAATGACTTTCACAGAAAAATAATACTATACAAGATCTACAGAACAATTATCTTGGCATTGAATTATCAGTTATCACCATGTAAAGTGAAATTAGGTGATTTTGGCCACTTACTAATCCAAATGAGTGACTTATTCAAACTCACATGCAAATGACTCATAAAAATGCAATTAATATTTAATTAATATCACTTGTATGAAAAAATTGACTATTGGCGAATTCTTGACACCAAAATACAAAATTATTACATAAGTATCTTCCTTCATAAATGGAACTATCTAGATTCATGAGAATAATATTGTCTATATTGTATATGGAAAGTTAACATATTTAATTATATACTTACTATACTTTTTAATTTTACATAATTTTTTTATAAATTTATTTGAAAACCGTGCAATATCTTGAGAATGGTTCATGCTAGCGTTCTAAAGTTTAAAATGAATTTTTATTTAACAGTATTTAAAGGTCTGATTTTTAAATGATATTACAGAAATTGTAATCACTATACTTGGAAATCCAATTATATACAAATGTAGGGTTTTCATTCAATTTTATTCAATGTAGGGCACATTCTTATTGCTCATAGCAACAATGTTAGTTTCTGAAATATAAGAATTACGAACTTGGAAAACAGAAAATTTTCAATCTTCTTTAACTTAACAAAAACTGGAAAACTATAAGAGCTTTTTCAAAAGTAATATAGATTTAGTAACTAAATTTCTAAATGCATATTTTTGCCACTTGCTATTTATATCCATTTTTATAGTTTTGAAGATATTTCAAGTAAAATTAAGAAAAATGAAAAAAAAAACTGCTCGGATAGATACTTTTCGAAATTTTTTAGAGAAAAAAAAAGTTCAAAATATTGAAATTACTTTTATATATTCATAATATGGACCAACCATATTTACGACAAAACAAAAAAAATTATTTACATTTTTATGTGATGAGTTCAGAGATATAAGCGCCCGAAGTGTTTACATTTTTCGTAACGTTCCGTTTTCCAGCCAAACATAGATGTTATTCATATCAACAATTTTTCTTTCTGTGTAATTTAAAGCAATTTTTAATTATAGATCATTCAAAGTTAGTACAGCTTTATAATATGTATTTCAAATATCCAAAATGTCATGCTTCCCATTTCTTCAAATATCATTTCTACGAACTTCAATGGATTTTGATGGATCCCTGAAGGTGGGGGTTTATGCAACACCACCTAGAGTATCCTTCAGAACTCTAGGTGATGTCGTCATAACCTTTAAACCTCAGACCGCTGGCCCTGATTTATACACGGGCCGCCGTGGCCCTGGGCCCCCTAAATTTCGGGGCTCCGAATTGTGCCATTATGGCCTAAAACTTAAAAATAAAAAATTTAAATAACTAAGAATATCAGTGGCGCGTAAGAAAATTTTAGCAAAACTATTCAATATCTTTAAAATCAGTGTTTCATGATACAGATTCCTATTACGCCATTTGTTCTAAACATGTATTTACTGTTTACGGTATAAGTAAATAAAGTGATTAGTAGCCTCCACCCCCCCCCCCCTAAAAAAAAACATGATGTTAGGTTCTGAGCCCCATCTACTGTAAGTCAAGGTTAGTTATGACCACTAAATCCCCTTTCCTTGGCGACGCCACTGTATGCTATGCTACCACCATATTGTTTTAGGAATTGCAATTATTTGCTATAGAAAATAATTGTGGGAAAAATCTAAAATTTGAAGAATTTGTGATCAAATAGTGCAAATTGCAAAACCTTTTATTTAGTTCTTTTTCTTTTTTTTTTTTTTACGTAATATCGTAACAAAAAAAGATTTCATAGCGATACAAACATTTGTTCGAAATGTGTTCAGGTGGTCTTAAAACGTCTCCCCCAAATTATTGAATTTGAAAATTTTCGAGAAAACAGTACTTTCTACATGCAATATCATGCTATTATGTACCATAAGAAAATACACAGTTTTTCTGAAAATTTTAGAAATCGTGATTTTGACGGATAACCAAGTTTTAAGGTCTCTTGAACACATTTTGAATACTTTTGGAAAATATGTCCGTATGTGTATATTATAAAAATTTCAGAGTGGATATATGTCAAAAATATGATGTGGGTAGCACATGACTTTGAATTTCTCTATGTGACGCAATGACTTTATTTATTTCATAGCGAAATAATGGTGTACAAAGTACAAGATCCACAAAACTATGATTTTGTCATTGAACATGTAAATGGAAATTGGGCTCTTTTTACAACTTATTCATACTCACATATATAATTCTGATCAATATGCAGTTAGCATTTAATTAATATCAATTGTATGAAATTACTGACTATTAGCGAATTCTTAAGCGTCAAATTATAAAACTATTACAAAAAGTATCTTCTCTTGCGAATAGAACTATTTAGATTCACGAAAATGATGTTGCATAATATTGCATACGGAAAGTTAACGTATTTGACAATACCTACTATTACTACTTTTTTAGTTTCGTATAATTTTTTAGAAATTTACTTGAAAAGCGTGCAATATCTAGTGTGCTGTTCATGCTGTTCTGAACTAAAATGTGTGCCAATCATTTTCTAATTAAATATTAAGTGTGAAATAATTTATGTAACAGCATTCAAAGTCCTAATTTTGTTTGATGATTTTTCAAAAAGTTATTCGAAAATCGTTGCAAAATTTTAAATGGTTCTTGCTAATTTTCTAAAGGTTTCTGATACAGATTATGATATAAATGGACCATCTACGATATGAATGTAGGAGAAAGTCGAGTCAGCTATTTTTAGCATAACCTCACTGAAAGCATGCGTGAGTAAGCAGTGCCCTCCCTCCCCAAAAGTCTAAAGTATGCGAGGACTGGTGTTAGCTTGCGTTGACATCTGTGACCTTGACAAGATCCAGTCATCACCCTGTGGATTCTTGGGTCAATTCCGAAAAATGCCGATGGTCATCTAGTTGGATGGTTGAGGAACTTTTCTATAGTTCACTACGAGACGAGAATGATGTATTATTCATAGCATTGCATGGGGAAGTGAATATATTTGATAATACTTCAGCAAGTTTATTATAATTTTTTTAAATTAAAGTATTTGAAAAACAAAACAGGCAGCATCTCGAGAACGGCTCATGCTAGAGTTCTAACCTTCTTGTCATTCGTTTTCTAATGAAAAATTACGGCTGAAATAATTATTTATTTATGATTATTGCAGATTCCGATTTTTAAAGATGTTTTCAAAATTTCATTTGGAGATTATGGGGGTATTCCGAACATTCGATTGCCTTTAACATCATTAAAGTTTCATTATTCAGTGAGTGAAATAATCGTACCAAATAATTTCCGGAACTGCGAGATTTCACTTCCACACACACACTAACATACATACACACAGACATTTCCTCAAAAACGCTCGATTCGATTTCAGGAATGCTTAAAACGTGTGCTCTACTTTTCCGTCGAATACTCGAATTCGAATTTTCGACCTCGTCAATCATCACGATACTTTCCTTATATACATAATACTGCAATGTAGGGAAAGTAAGAATTATGCATGTATCGGATGCGCATGAACAATGTTGTATATATAAGAGTCTTCTCTGTAGTTTTTATACCTTACGACATTGATTTTGCAAACATTATTCAAGCCACCTACATTGAAGATGTTGCATGTCTTATGCAGTTTCGCACCTGGTCAACATTCAAAATGAGATTAAGGTTCACTTTTTTTTTTCAAATCAATATCAGAATGAATGAAAAAAAGAAAATATATCTTTTATGAACTTTCATACAAAAGTTCTTCCATAATTGCTCTTAGAAACCCTTTAAAAATATTTATAAGTTGGAAACAACACAACGCAAATTAGCCAAATACACTTCGTCTGAATATACTTGTTACTGTTGTCAACAAATAATTTTTTTCAAGAGTTAAAATTAAAAAACTAAAGAAATTTGCAAACGAAAGCTCATAGAAAAAAAAACATACTTTTGAAAGGAAAATTTAAAACTACTATCTACCTACCCAAATATTTAATGTTTTGTTAATACCCAAATATTAAATGTTTTGTTAATTTTCCTGCATGGCTTTTAGTATCCCAATATGAAATTTCTTTTCTAAGGCGAAATTTTGTAAATTTACGTCCTATATTAAACTTTTAATTGGAAGTTTTTATTATTACTATATATTCTGATAAACTCGATCATTCTCAATTTCCCCTAACTTCACGTAGACCCCATTCCTTCGTTTAACATTTTTGACGGGCTTGTTCTCAGCTCCCAGAACACGCAGAGAGCTAAAACTCGGCACACAGTTTCATGTCGCCAAATATTTTCATTTATTAAATGTTCACGCTATTGCGTTGTGCCGTTACGTCATTTACGTATGTCATAAGTTTTTGCTCTTTTCATGTTTGTTTGTTTTTTGTAGTATCTTCAGATGAAATGATCTTTAGGTTATAACGTATCGATCCATGTTTAATACTGCATAAATTTGAACGTAAATTACGTTAAAAAATAAAATACATACTATAATATATATAATACTATATACTACAGTATATAGTATATAATATAATATAATTAATCCATAGAGGAAGTACTGTGACGGATTCGAATTCGAGTTCTCAGTGGATTTGCATGCTTTAGATATCCCTGAGCTAATTTTTACAAAGTGATATATTCGTTTTATGCAGGGTCATATCTGTCATTTTTCAACCCCCCCCCCCCCAAAAAAAAAAAAAAAAAACAACACTCACAGCATACTAAACTCATACTAAACATCAACATATAAAACGAGAAGAGGGGGGGGGGGGGTCAGGATAATAGCCAGGAAGGCCTATTCATACATGTAGAAAACTTCCAAACTTTTTATTTCAAAGTGGTATATTAAGGACTTATTCAAAACTATTAATATATTTTATAATTGAAAATAAAAACTAGTATTACCAGGTTTAAATTGATAAAAAATTATGTCTGCTTAAATTATTTTATCACATGCAAAATTTAAGGGGTTCAAGACCATGGCCTCAGAGACCCGTGCGTTACATGGACAAGATATTTCACGAACGAATGGAAACAAGTGATTTATATGAAATTTGGTACGATTATTACAAACGGTGAATAACGCAACAGGATATTTAATAATAATAAATAAATAAATATTTTTTAAGTATTTTACCATTATAAAACGTATGGCACTCATTTCATTTTATAACTCTGGCACAAATAGTTTTAAAAAAAGTGTACATTTATAAAAAGAGTTACATAAAATTAAAATAATAGCGGGTATCGTATATAGGCTGACTTTCTTTATAAAATATTACGCGACGAATTGACTCGTATCATTCTCGCGGATCTAGCGCGTTCTATTCATGAGAGAAGACATTATTAGTAATCTCTCCTGAGACACTTAGGACTTTCTTAGGACTTAAAACACTTTTTAACTTGTATTAAAATAATAAAATATGTCTGCTTAGAATTTTTGACACTAAAATTCGCGATATTTCCGGCGAAGCACTCACTCACATTCACAATATTTTGGGAAAAAACATTAAAATTCATTAATTTTGAGTAATGGTTCTAAAATTCACTATTTTAAAGAAAAGCGTTAACATTTGCAATTTAAAAAAAATGCCCAAATGTATATTTTTATTTAAAATCGCTAAAAGTAGCAATTCTATTTAAAAACTTTAAAACTTGTAATTTCAAGAAAAGCTATAAAGCTAAAATGTAAGAAAATGTGTAAAATTAAAAGTACTTCCATTCACGAATGTCCCAGAGAACTGCGCTGATTCTAATGTTACATGAAAAAAGAAAGAAAATATTTTGTCTGGCCTTACATTACTATCTTTTACAGTGACTGTACCTCTACTGAAAAAATTAATTGCTTACGTGTTGCAACCACAGCTGCTCGATAGTTTTGAGGAAGCTGTTCTAGTATTTATCAACAATCTTAGAGGCGGGAAATTAAAAAATGCCATTTATCATTTAATATGCGGTAGAAGTCTCAAGCTTTGTTTTTAACGTTTTATTTGGTACGCTCCGACCGGTTATATTCATTGAGAAAATTTTAAATTAATTTTAAAGGACGCGACAGCCCAGTGGTTAGTGCGCGTGAATTGCACTCGGTTGGCCCGGGTTCGATTGCCGCCACTACCAAAACTGTCGCCGTGTTTTCACGCGAAATACTATCACGTTAAACATGTGGGTCCATAAGTCCTTCCAAGAGGTTGGTGGTAGGGAAAGGAGGGTACGGTACCTGTGGATGCCTCCTCCATTGGGTTCCGGTCTAAATTGAGTGGCACTTTCCGGCCGTCCAAACAGTTACCTTACACCTTTCTGGTAGGTCTGACGGTCTGGGTCGAAGAAGGAGAAATTAATTTTAATTAAGTATATTAAATTACTGTGTTTATTTCAGTTACGTAAAGATACATGCTTAAAAACAAACCTTTATCTCAATTCTTCATAGAAAATTTCCCCACATTCGTGTTTTTAATACATTTGAATACAAATCATATCGGGCTGAGACTCATTAGTCTTCGGGTCGGATCGTGAATTTATACGTTTCTTTGGATTCGGGCTGAGTTTAAACACTAGCATTTCGGGTCTGTCCGGGTGAAAATCTGGATTTCGGCCTTGCAGACCGCTTATGTGCGGATACGGATAAATAAATATAGATGAACACCGAAAACCTAAAATAGACTGAAAAAATCGTATCCGAGAACGGCTCGAGATGACTTCTGAACAATGTTGTTCATTAATTTCAGATTAAAAATATTTACAAAACTTTTCATTCATTTGACAATAGTGAGTTTTTTCGATGTTTTACGAATTTTCTTATTTTGGATCAAAAACGGGATATATCGCGAGAACGGCGTATGTGTGCATCTTGTAAATGGTAGCATTCGCATTTATATAAATATCCACATAAATATAGGAATTTTTGTAATATTTTGTAACGTAATTATATTTCTATAACATTTTTATCGATTTTCGGTATGAAAAGTTCGTTGTGTCGTGAACCTATACCGACGCATCTCATTCTCAATTTATATATATATATATAACAGCTGAAGTTTTTTTTTATGTATCTATTATTTTTACTTTCCTTATATACAAAGTATAACGTATAAGGAAAGTTATTGTGGCTGGGTCGAAAATTCGAATGAGTTTTCAACGAGAGAGCACGTTTCAAGCATCCCTGAACACGAATCAAACGTTTTTGAGGTGATGTCTATGTGTGTGTTAGTGAGTCTGTGGTGACCATAACTGACGAATCGACGCACCGATCCGAACGAAATCTGATACAAGAATTACAATCCGTGAATTCTGGAAGCCTATTGTTTTTATATGCAATCGAATGTCCAGAACCCACCTAAAATTTTAAATAAAATTTTGAAAAATCATCAAAAAATTAAAACATTCAATAAAGTTGTCTAAATAATCATTTCTTATGTAATTTTTCATTAGAAAACGATTGACAAACTTTAGAATGCTAGCATGAACCGTTCTCGAGATATTGCACATTTTAAAAATAAATTTATCAAAAAATCACATAAAATTCATAAAAAGTATTAACTATTGTGAAATATATTCACTTTAGTGTATATATATATATATATAGTGTATATAAATATATTCACATTAACTATTGTGAAATATATTCACTTTTCATATGTAATATTATGCGATAAATTTATTATCATTATTCTCGTAGATCTGTTACTGTAGTTTCAAACAATTTGAATGTTAGGAAGAGCAATTTTACTTTCCCTGCAATACATGGTAATGTATAGGGAAATTATTGGAATCATGTCGAAAATCGCAACTCGAGTTTTCGACGGATCTACACGTTTCAAGACCTCTAGAATACAAAAAACCATTTTTAGCGTGACGTCTGTGTGTGTGTCTATGCAGATTTTGTATCCACTCTAACTAAAAAAGTAATTGACCGAATTTTATAAAATTTGGTAGGTAAGTCACTTGTGGGCGAATCTGGTGCTGATTAGTTTTGGGTACGATTCGAGATAAAAGAACCCGCCTTTTTTTGCGAAATGACCCGCAAAAGTTTGTATCCACTCTAGCTGAAAAACTAATGGACCGTATTCCACAAAATTCGGTAGGTAAGTCACTTGTGGGACACTCTGGTGCTGATTAGATTTTGGTATGATTTGGAAAAAAATAACCTGCCTTTTTTTGCAAAATGGCCCGCAAAAATCGCCAAAATCTAAAATAAAAATCTACGCATGCTCAAATATATCCATAAAATGCTTGTTTAATACGTAATTTTTAACGAAGAAAAGAATAAGACCAACCCCATTACACTAGGACTAGCCGTTCTCGAGATATTTTAGTTTTTTCGTATTTTCTCTACGCCACCTTTGAAAAGAAGTCCAGTTATCAAATGAGAACGAATATTGAATTTAAAGTGAATTAAATGTAATAAGAATAAAGATAACGTGAATATAAGTCTGCAGGGAAAGTCATGTGCTGCCCACATCAGATTTTTACTTTCCCTGCAATACATGGTAATGTATAGGGAAAGTATTGGAATCATGTCGAAAATCGCAACTCGAGTTTTCCACGGATCTACACGTTTCGAGACCTCTAGAATAAGAAAAAACTATTTTTAGCGTGACGTCTGTCCTCCTTTTTTTTGCGAAATGACCCGTAAAAATTTCATTTATACGCTCTAGCTAAAATACTAATTGACCAAATTACACAAAATTTGGTAGATAAGTTACTTGTTGGATACTCGGGTGCTGATTAGAATTTGGTACGATTCGGAAAAGAAGAACCCGCCTCATTTTACGAAATGGCCCGCAAAAATTTCATGTATCCACTCTAGCTAAAATGCTAATTGACCAAATTTCACAAAATTTGGTAGATAAGTTACTTGTTAGATACTCTGGTGCTGATTAGATTTTGGTACGATTTGGAAAAGCCTGCGTTTTTTTACAAAATGGCCAGCTAAAATCTGAAAAAAAGTGTATGCTGAATTGTATCAATTAAATTCTTATTTTACACGCAATTTTTGAAGAGGAAAATAATATAACACACTCCATTATACTTTTGGACTAACCGTTCTCAAGATATTTGAGATTTCGTGCATTTTTGTATTGCCGATTTCGGAAAAAAGTCCAATTACCAATAAAAACAAAAATTGAATTAAAAATGCAAATTTAGTGTTATTTGGTTCAATTAAACTTAATCTAATTAATTATTAAAAAAACAAAGAAAATATGAATTTGAGTCTGCATGGAAAATCATGTGCTGCCCACATCAGATTTTTACTGTTCCTGCAATACATGGTAATGTATAGGGAAAGTATTGGAATCATGCCGAAAATCGCAACTTGAGTTTTCGACAGATTTACGCGTTTTGAGACCTCTAGATTACGAAAAAACTATTTTAAGCTTGACGTCTGTGTGTGTGTCTGTCTGTGTCTGTGCAATGTATATATACACTCTAACTCAAAAACTAATAGGCCGAATTTCATAAAATTTGCTAGGTAAGTTATTTGGGTATAACCCTGGTGCTGATTAGTTTTTAGTACGATTTGAAATAAAAAAAAAACCGCCCTTTCTGCGAAATGGCCCGCAAAAAATGCCTGTATTCACTCTAGCTGAAAAACTAATGGACCGAATTTCACAAAATTCGGGTGATAAGTCGCTTGTGGGTTACTCTGGTGCTGATTAGATTTTGGTAAGATTCGGAAAAAAATAACCTGCCTTTTTTTGCAAAATAGCCCCCCAAAATCGTCAAAATCTAAAATAAAAAACTACGTATGATCAAATATATCCATTGAATGCTAGTTTTATACGTAATTTTTAACGTAGAAAGGAATAAGTCCAACCCCATTACACCAGGACTAGCCGTTCTCGAGATATTTTAGTTTTTTCGTATTTTTCTACGCTACCTTTGAAAATAAGTCCAGTTACTAAATGAGAACGAAAATTGAATTAAAAGTGAATTAAATTTAACTAAAATAAAGAGAACATGGATATAAGTCTACAGGGAAAGTCATGTGCTGCCCACATCAGATTTTTGTTTCTATTTGGTAATTGGACATTTTTTCAAAGGCTGCGTAACAAAAATGCGAAAAAACTCAAATTCGAAATGCGAAACTCAAATGCGAAAAAACTCAATATTTCGAGGATGGTTAGTCCTAGAATAATGATGTTGGGTTTATTCTTTTCCTCGTTAAAAATTACGTATAAAACAAGCATTTAATTGTTATATTTGCGCATACGCAGTCTTTTTAGATTTTAGCGATTTTTGCGGGCCATTTCGTAAAAAAAGGTTCTTCTTTTTCGAATTGTATCAAAATTTAATCAGAAGCAGGGTTTTCCACAAGTCATTTATTTTACCAAATTTTGTGAAATTTAGTAAATTAGATTTTTAGCTATAATAGACACATAGGATTTTTGCGGGCCATTTCGCAAAAAAGGCGGGTTCTTTTATCCCGAATCGTACCAAAAACTAATCAGCAACTGGATCACAAACAAGTGACTTACCGACCAAATTTTACGAAATTTGATCCGTTAATTTTTGAGTTAGATTGAATACATATACATTGCACAGACGTCACTCTGAAAAAAATTTTTCGTATTCTAGATGTCCCCAAACGTGTAGATCCGTCGGAAACTCGAGTTGCAATTTTCGGCATGATTCCAATAATTCCTTATACATTACCATATATTGTAGGGAAAGTAAAAAGTGTAACTAGGGGCACGCACGAAATAGGATATCCAGATTTGTGTGTGTGTGTGGGGGGGGGGGGGGGAGTTTTAGTACAATCTCGCACTCTTTTTATCTAAGTGCAATAGCTTAATTGTAATAAGAATTAATAAAAGTTAAATAATTTTTCACAGAAATATTCAACATTGAAGCATTTACTTAATCACACTGGGAAATAAACAAAAATGAAAAGCTGCATAAATGACTATTTTTATATTTCCCATACAGTAACTTCATTTGCCGTGGGTATCTTATCTCCCTTACATATTCATCTACCACTTCTTCTGGATTGATTAATACTGATCTATGGATGTACAAAAATACAACTAACAAACCTAAAATCAATGAGTGTTGTGGGTAAAACCATACAATATAAATCAAAATGCTATTTTATCTAATTGTTGTTGTTGAGAGCCAGACCGTCCGACCTACCAGAAAGGTGCAAGGTAACTGGACTGTTTGGACGGCCGGGAAGTGCCACCCAATTTAGACCGGAACCCAATGGGGGCTATTTTATCTAGTGTAAGAAGATTTCATCAGGAGGGAGGGGGAAGCCCCCTGGAGATAATGAAGTAATTTATGCATTTTTACTTTCCCTGCAATACATGGTAATATATAAGGAAAGTGTTGAAACCATGTCGAAAATCGTAACTCGAGTTTTCGACGGATCTATACGTTTCGGGATCTCTAGAATACGAAAAAACTATTTTTAACGTAACGTTTGTGTCTGTGCAGTGTATGTATCCACTCTAACTCAAAAACTAATAAACCCAAATTTAATAAAATTTGGTAGGTAAGGTACTTGTGTGTCAACCTGGTGCTGATTAGACTGTAGCTCGATTCGGGATAAAAGAATCCGCCTTTTTTTTCCCCCTGCAAAAATCTGATGTATCTACTCTAGCTAAAAATCTAATTGACCACATTGCACAAAATTCGGTAGATAAGTCTCTTATAGCTTACCCTGGTGCTGATTAAATTTTGGTATGATTCGGGAAAAGGAACTTGCCTTATTTTGCGAAATGGCCCTCAAAAATCGTTATGTGTCCACTTTAGCTGACAAACTATTTGACCAAATTACACAAAATTTGTTAGATAAGTAGCTTGTGGGATACTGTGGTGCTGGTAAAATTTTGGTACGATTCGAAAAGAAAAAAAAAAGAATCTGCCTATGTTTGTCTGCAATTCTAAAATATACGATCTAAAATAAAATATGACATATGCTCAAATGTATCAATTTAACGCTTGCTTTACACATAATTTTTGACGAATAAAGGAAGAAGATCCACTCCATTACTCTAAAATGGACCATTCTCGAGATATTTAAATTTTTAATTTTGAGAAAATGAAGACGATTTTCACTGTAGTTAAAAAACTATTTAATAATTTTTTTTAAAACTTTGTAGTTAAGTCCCCTGATGGGTATCCTGATGCTGATTCGATTTTGATACAATTTGTTCGGGATATATCGTGCCTACATAATTTCCTAAATATTTATTCCATAATTTTCTATCCCCCCCCCCCTTTATAGTTTTGCATCCCTCTCCCCTGAACAAAAAATCGATTTCTCTGACATTTTACTCAACTTTCAAATTCCCGATTTCTAGAGTGCGCACGAACCTTGAAAAAAAGAATTCGCGGAGTCCAACAATCTGGTTCCCCCTTCTTTCCCCCCAACATCTAACACGTTACTCAAACTCACCAATGAAAGAAAATAAACCCTAGCTTTCCCACCGGCGTCATAAGGCGTCACGCTGCATCTCCCTTCATGGGGGAGGGGGGGGGGGATCTATTTTTAGAATACGATCGGCCACGTTAGTGACACAGATTAACATAGTATTCTGTGGTTAGTGAGAGAAACAGAAAATAAACATTCATCGCATGGACTCGTTACAAAACAAATTGGAAAACCCGTGTGGAAATATTTTCAGCACTTATTAAAATATACTCTCGATCTCAACTGATTAAATTTTTATTTTTTTAGGAAATTAATGAAAATTTTAGGAATATGAATATTTTAGGAAATTAAGGAACTTAGAAAAAAATAAGAAATTTTAGGAAAAATGCGATCCCTGTATCATACCCATAGACAGTGACAGAACTTCATCTTGCCTTCACTTGCGAGTGCAACAGTCTAGACTTAGCCCTTACTAACTATAACTTTCTAAATATTTAGTGCACAATTTTCTCTTTATTCCCTCCGTAGATCTGTACCCTTGCTCAAATAGATAAAGTTAAATAAAATAATTTTTGAAAATACAAATGAAATAAGAAATTTATAAAGAAATCTTCATAGGTTGGCAAGTAGTGTAATTTGCACAGTAATGACTGATATGGATTCAGTATTAAATTCTGGAGGGGAATGGGATGATTGACTAAGGATTTCCACTTCCGGTTCTGCAGATGCTAATTTAGATTCAAAATTGTACATTTTTCATGCAACATCTATTTTTCAAGACCATCTACAAATAGCATAGATGACCACTGATATGGATGTAGCATCAATTTCAGAGAGGATAGGGGATTCACTAAAAATTTCCACTTTCGATTGAAAATCCCCCCCCCCCCTGAAACACTTAATTGACTAGAGATAGAGCTTAGATGATGACTCATGGATTTAGCATCAAACTCCATGGGGAGGGGGGGGGGGTGAGGAGGGGTTTACTAAGGATTTCCACTTTTTTTCTTTTTGACACATCTGTTTTTCAGAATTGGGTTAGATGGTGACCGATATTAATTCACTAGCAAATTTTAAATGGGTTGAGGGACTCACTAAGAATTTCAAATTCAAGTTAAAATGTTCCTTGAAGCATCTATTTCTTAGAATTGGCTATAAATGGAGCTTAGATGATGCCTGATATTGATTCAAATTGAAACTTCAGATAGAGTACGAGGGTTCACTAATGATTTCCACTAGCGGTTTTCACAAAAAAATGTATAACTGTACGAAATAAATGTGCAAATGAATATAACAATTTTTAATAGTTTCGTCAAAAATGGAGTGTTCACAGCACTTGCTACAATATGAAAGCTTCTTCATAAATGTTTTGTTAAAACTCTTTTTGTTTATGTAAATGTACTAAATGTGATGTTTAACAGAGTTGAGAGGAGCCTTACACTCTGGACATTTTTCATTTCATATCAAAAACCATGCAATATCTTGAAAACAACATTATCACTCACTTTTAAATAAAACAAATATATATATATATATATAATCCTACGTCGGGGCGGAGGCCATATCGGCCATGAGCCCTCTGGCAACCCAATAAAAACCAGTCTTGTTATAAAAGTAAAACAAATATGTATGACTCATTGCTTTTATTATTGTTTATAAAAAAATTTTTTTTGTAATCATTTCTAATTTTAAATTTTTGAGAAACTAATATTTGAAAAATTATGAGACTTCGTTTTATGTCAGATCTACCTGAAAATCCTCTTACTCTCGCTACTGAATTGAAATGACTATCGAAATTCAGCTTAATTTCTCAATTTATTTAAAAAATATTGTGCCAACAGCCATTCGGAAATGCAAAATAATCACATTCATGCAAAATTATTCTTCTCCTAATAATGAGGCTAGTTCATTCATAAATATACCTTTTTTTTTTAACGATAAAACTGAAAGGAACAAATAATGACCCACAAAGGGCTCTAGTATCAATGATGATCATTATTTAGTTTATATATATATATATATATATATATATATATGTGCGTGTGTACTATTTTAACAGAAATGGCGCGTTTGGAATGCTCCTCGGACAACAGAATTTAAAAAATACCAGGCAAAAGAAATTGTTTGTCATTAATGTTATTATATTTATGTGAGTATACATATATTTCTATTTATTAACAAAAATATTCATATTCGGTGTACGGTCATGTATCTCTGCCTCTAGCAGAAATAGTACACATTACCTAGTATTTTTAAATGCTGGCTAGACAGACAGCATTATAAACACATCATTTGTTCCAAAATCGATTTTATTAGATAAGAGAAAATAGTCAACAAAATTTCCTTGAAGAAAGCAGGCATATGTCAGTTAGGTGATGACAATTGTTTCAATTCTGTATTGTAGCCACTAGTATAAGTGTGCAAAGATTCAGACTTCTAGGTCAACAGAGGAGGGTTTAAAAGTACTTATTAGTTTTTATTATAGTTACAACTAGTATAGCTTCTCTTAGACAAGGAAAATAACACTCATAAAAAATAAAGTTGGAACTTTTTTTCATGTTTTATTTTGTTATATATAACACTTAGCACTGAAAACAGTTGTTAATTAAAAATTGGATCAGTTAGGTTCTGCCCTGTTGTCAATACAATAAATATGCAAAGTTTCAACTTTCTAGACTCTTGGTGTAATGTGCTTCTGGTGGGTCTTGTAAGGCATAAAAATTAAAATTATTTTCTACGCCCTGTGTGGGAGTTGATTCCATGCAGTGAAAGATAGTATAAGTGTGTAAAGATTCAACCTTCTAGGTTACCAGTGAGCTTTTGGAGGTTATGGAAATATTTTAACAAAAAATAAAACTCATATTTTGTCACAGGAATGTGTGCGTATGTGTGGAGAATGACAAATATCCTGCTTCGTTAAGTTTTGTCCCATAATCAATACTATAAGTGTGCAAAGATTCAGTCTTCTAGGTTACCAAGGGCCTTCTGAAAGGTCTTCAAAAAAGATAAACTTTCAAATTACAACAGTTTTGGTCACATATTTCAATCATAAAGTAAAGCATTTAACTTTTTATACGGGCCTTTTACAAAAGAAGCAATAATTAGCAAATTGTTCTTTATGCAAAGATGTTTTGAAAAAAATCTAGGTTTTGGTTTTCTAATATAAGAAATCTGACGTGAACAATTGTCAAAGTTATAGGACTTAAGACTACTTTCACCAGATCAAATGAAATGGTTAAAACACAGATTTTAGTCTTACAAAAATTGAATTTTATTAGGTAAAATTTGCATTCAAAAACATGAATATCTATCTTTAGCAAAAGTTTTGTTCAGTCCTCTATTACACACAAAAAACTTTAATGATATCTTTAATATGATAATGAAAACTTTTATTTAATGATAATTAAATTATTTTATGATATTAATTTTATTTTATGATAATGAAAACTTTTATTTAATGACAATGGAACTTTTCTTGTTTAACTAATTTTGATATAGAAAATATTTTTATAATTGGCAATTATTTTAAGGGTTCATATTCAAACTTGACAATGAAATTCACTCAGTCTTCAGAAGAATTTTAGCAAACTTCCATAGCCTGAATAACAATTATCTACTCACAACATTTTGTAGTATAATAGTTTTATTTAGTGAAATTAATAACACAAAAATTAAAATGTAAATACAGCCAATTTAATGATAAAACACGAAATCAAATTTTGCAAATCAAAACTTTAGTTTCAATTGCAATAATGTAAAGAATCTTTAGAAAAAAAATTAATTGTAGTAATAATCAAAACATCAAATGCTAACTAGACAAAAGTTAATATTTGTTTAGGTTTTCATTAATTCTTTTTCTTTCATTAGATTATTTGCTAAAACATACAAATGGCATCTAACACAATTTTGTATCACTCCCCCCCCCCCCCCCCATGTTATCTAGAAAAAATGACAAATGTTATTGTTATAACAAAAATAATGATTACAATTAAGGGTTAAAAAAATCACATTAAAGGTTACAAAAAATAAGAAAACAAAATTCAAGGGTAAATATTATATTTAATACACTTAAAACACAACTCCAATGGCTTTCATTTATATGTTGTAACAATATAAAGATTACAAATTTAAATTTTTGTGAATATTATGTAGACTGGAGAATTTTTGACCCTGATGAAGATAGACATGGTACATATAGGATAAAATTATAAAAATTCAACTTAAATTAAGTTTGAACAGATAAAAAACAAACTGTATCTTGGAATTAGAAAACTATTTGAAAATGAAAATAAATTCCTTTAAAAAGAATTTATATTTTAATGAAATGTTTTGCTTAAAATGACATATTTGATTAATATCAGGATTGAAGGTCAATAAAAAGTAATGCACTGATCCATATTTGCTATACATATGTGTAGCAAATATGATACACTTGCTATACTTCAATCCTCGGCTAAGGTGGTGTTCCCCAACCTGTGGTGTCAAATGCATATAAAGTTTAACTAATTTAAAAAAATAAATTTAACAGTTCCCTTTTTGTAAAATCAATAATATATATTTATTTTGTAAATGTATATTGCCCAAAATCAAGTAGAATAAACTAATTTGACAAATCAGAGTTTTTTCTCTCATAAATAAGACCTGATTTAAACCAATGATTTAAAAAACAAATAAATGGATTTAAATTGTTACTCTAATCATGATTTAAATCAATGAATCCTGCTTCTAATTTATAAATGAAAATCAAAGAATATAGGTGAAATCTACTCAAATAAAACATCTGGATATCTTAATGTCTCATATTTTTAAAAAATCAACTCCATAAAAAATCGATTTTCTAATGAAAACTTACATGAGAAATGATTATTTATGAAACAATATTGAATGTTTTTATTTTTTGATGTTTTTTTTCAACATTTTATTCGGAAATTTGGGGGTCTTCAAAACATTCGATTTCATTTAAAATCAATAGACTTTCAGTATTAACTGATTGTAATTTTTGTATCAAATTCATTCAAAACACTCCATTCGTTCATGAGATATCATCTCCACAGACTCACACACACACCACCTCAAAACCGATCGATTCGAGTTCAAGGATGCTTGAAACCTAAACTTCCATTGAAAACTTGAATTTAAATTTTTGACCCAGTCACAATACTTTCCTGACACATTATACAACATATATAGGAAAAGTAAAAAACAGTCCTTTCCTTCTAGCTTAGTCATGCCTATCAAAGAAATGTTGAAGCATAGGTAGAAATTGCATGCACATTTTTATTTGGTTTTATTTCCAATAGAATATGTTCTGACATAGGTAGACTGAGAGAGATTCGTCTCTTCTGAAAATCCCAATTGGCACTTAGAGGAAACAAAACAGGAGACTTTGCTACTGTCTGTGATAGCTCTGTATACAGGGTATCCCAAAAAGATTGAAATGTGCTTTAATTCTTTACCTTTTGGAGATAAGTGGGCAATGCAAATTGCAAAAACGTTGAAAGTAAGGTAGGAAATAAGACTATGTTAATGAAATAGTCCTCCCATTAATTTTCAAAAAGTTACATTTTTTCAATTTTTATACGACCCCCTTAGACAAATTGGGTCAATCAGAAATTTTTTATTTTTAATGCAACAAGATCATTAAAAATGACAGCATATCTGCATCTTTAAAATTGAGAGAGTTATATTTAATTGAAAATTGAACATTGTGAATGGGGGCCATATATTGAATTAAAAATGTAAATTTGTGACATATCACAAAAAAGATAAAACTGGATGATAATACATAGGAGACATTTTTGCAAATTCCGCTTAGACTCACGATGCAATCACGGATTCTTAAGTACTTGTCACATTGAGACATGCCATTTTTTATTTGAAACAATTAAAATGAATAAGTAAACAAATGCAAGTATGTATTTGATTTTGAAATTTAATATAATTTTTCGAAACGAAGAATAGAACTCACAGATGATTTTTTCTTTCCTTTAACTTTAATTTAGCCGTTTCAAATGCTTATAGTAAAATAATTTTAAAAAACTGAAAAATGAAATTTTGACACATATTAAAGTATTTTTAATCCAATTAATTTCCATCGTCAATTTGTTTATGATCCCTATTTTTACTCATGAAACAGCCTTTCACATGGTAAGGAAAAGTGGCATAAGTCAGATTTTTTCCTTTATCATAATTCAGTTGATTTTAAAGATACAAATATGCGGATTTTTTTAATGATCTTGTTGCATCAAAAATAAAAATTTTCTGATTGACCCAATTTGTCTAAGGGGGTCATATGAAAATTAAAAAAGTGTCTCAAGTAATCTTCACGAGCAGATCTGAAGAATAATATGTCCTGGTCTTGTTTGTATACAAATTTACAAAATATATGAAGTGGAATAAATATATGCAAAATAAAAGTGCTAAAACTGTATACAACCTGTACTACAACTTATGAGTTTCTAAAACCTTTGTCAAAATAAAACAGATAACATAATAAATTGAAAATATTAATAATCCAGTAATCTTAAAACCTAAAGGCCGTAATTGATTCCAATAGATGCCAAAATATGTGCTAATATAACCGGGCTTTTAATGTTTGTTCTACTATTTCGTCTTTACACAGTGAAATTGATTTCATCCTTAAACTTGGTCAGGATGCCGGTTACTCTTTTGAGTTTGTTTATAAAATCTTTTCAAATATTTGCCATAATTTTATTCAACCCAATTCTAAATTCATTCCCATTAATGAATGTTTGCCGTTTAAAGCTAGTTTTCCGTGCCACCCATAAATTTTTCATCCCCTTATCAAATTCAAATTTTGTATCGAGTTTAATTTTAGACCCGCTCACTGAAAAATTTAGGGATAAAGATAACTTTAAAAGCCATGCTGTGGTATATGTAGTATCCCTTCTTTTCCCAGATAATATTTATAAGTTTCATATTGGTAGCACTAAACGCTAGGTTGGTATACAGTTGACTGAACATAATAGGGATGTTAAGAAAGGTAGGCAATAGACAGCTCTTGCCCAATTAGTGATTAATGATAACTTTCAATCCCTTTTCAAAAATTCCTTTCTTTTGATCAGCTGTAATAACTCCCAGTCTATTTTACTCTATGAATTCCTCTTTATTTATCTATATCGCACATCTATCTGCAATTTTGACCCTGTCAATGTTTTAAGTTATGCCTGGCGACTCGTTCTCGACTCCATGCAAGTCAAACCTTTACAAAGTTACCTCTAAAATATAAAGTATTAAAAAAAGAAAAGAAAAAATTTGTTTTCTTACTTATGTATATTTGTGTTTAAACTGGATTATGACAATTTGTCTTTCTTGTATTTGTAATTTTGTAAAATTTAAATCTGTTTCTGGTGATTTTGTGTGGATGCATTAAACATAGTTAGTAGTGATGCCAATTTTGTAATATGTAAATTCAACTTGCCGGTAGTGTATATAAGCATATTAGCATAATTTTTTATTTAATGCTACTGAGGAAGGGTATGATGATGAAAGTGCTCCGGCTTTTATATTATATGTACATCTGATGGATGTTTTAATAAAATGACGATTAAAATCTAATGATTTGTCATTTATTTATTATTTAAATCGATGACAATTAACACATGAATTTTAAAATTCATCGGCAAATAACTATATAACTAAATGAAAATGTTTTTAAACTTCAAATTGGATATAACAAATAAATATCTATTTTTGCATTTTGTATAAGGTGGCATGATGTTCAGACTCATCTTAAAATAAATGGTATCTATTATTTTAAATCATTTGTAAAATACATCGCATACCAGATATATATATATATTTGCTCCAGAAGTGAAAAATTTGGCATCAAGCAACGTAAACAGACAGGTATCAGTACAGATAATGAAGTAACAGAGCCTTTAGTGTCAAATTGCATATTATATGAAACACGACTAATTGCTAATTGAATGTGGCAAAAGAGTCTGTATAACTCAATGTTGGTCAAATGTTCACATGCAGCTGATGATGGTGCAGGGGTACTTTGTTCAAAAAAGAAAACACTGAAAAATTTTAACGTCCAGAAAAAAAAGATAAAAAAATCATTTCTACAATTGTACAAGTACCACTCTATATTTTCTTCTGGTTCATAAATATTAGTTAATGATGAACTAGAAGAAAATATAACTATGATGAAATATAACATGATACCTCAATGAGCAACCCAAAATTATATTTATACGATAATGTAATGTTTGGAATTTGAAAAATTTTGTACTTCCATTACCATGATAAATTTCAATTTTTTGACACTTTATTACAGATATTTTACAAACTAGTTTAAAAATATAATAAACTACTACTCCTTTATGCAGAATTTTTATATTTGCAGTTCAGCTGAATTTGCAATAAAAGGAGCATATGCTGAATACCATGTCCCAAAAATGTCCTTTTGTTACAACATTTTAAACAAGAATATTTAATAAAGCTACTAATTGAAAAATTTAATTTTGTATTTTTTTGTACAATGTTATAAGAAGCATATAGGTTCACTATTCAGTTTTCTGGATAACCACTAATTTTATTAGTTAAAATTTAGAATAAACTGGTTCAGTTCGACAAATTTTTCTTCTATTACTGAAGGAATCCATATTTATAGAATTAATATTTCAAGAATATATTTTAATGCCATGTTTTATATAAGGCTATATAATTTATGGGTACGATGATTAATGATGGAATGTTAAATCTCCATGGGCCATGGCAATGTAGTATTAAACTTTTCATATATTTGGTTTAATATAATAGTATAAAAATGCATTGAAATGCTTTCAAGGGCGATAACAGGATTCTATAAAATGTGATGAACGTATTATTGATTGATGTTTGTTATGGATATTATATTATTCTACAAGATTCAATCCTTAGCTAAGATAGTATTGGGAGACTGTGCATCTTGATTACTCTATAAAAAACGGTGCAATTTTCGATTATAGCTCTAGTTTTTCTCCCGTTGTTTAAATTTGAACTCTTTAATTAGTTGCTTCACTGTAAAATATTTAACCAATGTAGTCAAATAACTATAAATAAATTTTTCATTCTTATTTTCAGATAAATAAGTAAGTGCAGCACCATCTTGCACTTATTTGTATCTTAGAATATTTGTATTCATGAAGCACAATTTTGGGAACGCCGACTGCAAACTCTCCAATGTTTTCATGCAATATTACCTACTGTTAAAAAAAATGTGTATTGCACGCATTTATTACCATTTAACATAATCTGTCTGCAAGTTACATTTTAATGCATTTACTGATAAGGTGCAAAGCTCAAGAGAAATTTTCTAACGTACAGCATCCAAAACTTACAGAAATTTTTTTTTCACTTTGTATTGCCAATTGACCGCTGAAACCGAGCCCAATAAATAAGCAACAGCGTTATAAGAATTACAATTTTAAGCTTTATAGGAATAGTGGAGTTGTGCTAGAAATGTATCAAATACAATACTTACCCTTATTTACATTTTTTCCCTATATTTTTGAAGTAACAAAGTGTTTTTATTTACATACACAGCTAGGGTTGCTGTGCTACTGATCTTACGCCAATATTGTCGGGCATTGGCTGCACAAATGACCGAAAGTTCGCCAGCCACTGTAAATCGCATTATCATATAAACGTGCAAATTACTGAATAAAGTATAAAACCATTGAATTTACATGATTAAGCTAAACCCCTATTTTCTCCTGTGGTCAGAAAATGTAAAATATTCGGTGTAGGAAATAAGAAAACGGCTTTTAAAGTACTCCGATCGCTATCCGACGCCTCTATAGCGCCATCTATTTCACAGCTGTAAAACTAAAACTTTATAATTTTGTTTGAGTATTTTATTTATAGATAATTAATTAATTGATATTATACGAATTTTCTGACCACACAAGAAACTACATATATCATTCTATCACTCGTACAAATTCCAAAAGGATTTGCACAGCCGTTCTTTTGCGGTTATGATAATAGGAATGGCCTATACTTTAACATGGGTGGAAAACGACCGAAAACCGCCTTAAGACTTATAAACAGCTTCTTCAGACTGTATTATTAATATATTTGGACAATTCCAGCATGTTGAAATAAAATTTTAATGCAAACTTGAGTGGACAATAAAGAAATTGAAAGAAAACTTGTTGAATGAAAGTTTATCTAAAAGTACATACAAAATTAAAAATTTGTAAAGTGCCTCTCATTTACCTGTGTGTATGCCTACATACTACAACTATTTATTACCAGGCATGGGGGTGGTTGGTGTAAAAAGGTTATGTAAAAAACGGTTTGTGTAAAAGGTATGTATTGCTATAAAAATTGGCAAATGAATGATCAATTGCACATGCAGTAAATACTAAATTTTTACATATATAAATATCTTAATTTAGGTAAAAACGCTTGGAAAGTTTGTGAGATTTTACAGACAGCAAAAGCTCATTAGTATTCATCTAACCTTACACGATTGATAATAATTTGATATTTTTGTAAATAATACTTTAAGTTCACATTACTGATAGTTAGATTACTGTACTTACACAAAACTATACATAATTAAAAGGTAATACTTATATGATACTTCGTAAAAAAATTATATCCAGCATAATCACATCATAATAATACTGTAACAGAGGAAATAAAACGGATGGATCGTAAAGAAAGTGACTTATGGATGTGACGTTCACGTTGGCCACGCCTATAGTAGCAGCTTAAAGCCTGTTTCAATATGTACTGATGAGACTGAAGAGGAAAATGAAACATGTTTAAAACTTTGCGTATAGCTATTTACAAAGTGCTGCAGTTGTATAGCTATATTAATTTTTTTCTCTTTCATAATCGAAATCGATTTTATTTATTATCGTAACCGATGAAAACGCTGTGTGGCTGGTAAAAGTTTGTAATTTTAGTGAAGAATTCTTGATTTTCTCATTGACCGGTATTTATCTTATTTAATCTAATTCATAGTGTTTATATGAAAAAAATTAATATTTTTGCATTGAACTTAACCGTCAAATTTTTTTTTATGATTCTGTATTTTTCTGTTATTTAATTTTGATTCTCGTTTATAAATTTATGTTTTTAGCCATTTTTTTGTTGAGTATTACGCAGTAAATTATCCATGTTTTATAAAAGTAGTCCATGTGTTCAGTTTATATTGGTATATAATTAAGTCTTTCTGTTAAATTTTGAATTATTAGACGCAGTATTATATTCTTGCTGTTTTTGCAATTTAATGCATTATACACTTGAAAATTAGCAAAATTATTCATTCGAATTTGTCCGTGCATGCCCATGATGTAAACAGAAAAATGTACTATGAAGAGGAAAGCAGGATTTATTTCCTTCTAAAAATGTAGACATATTTTCGAAATTTAATTCTATTCTAGAATAATAATTGACTTATTGGTAGTATATTACATTGTGTACGTTAAAGCCATGTTCATGTTATAAATTATAATCAGTTACAAACGCACTTTAACCTGTATCAAAAATATATACTTGCATCTTATATGCAGTTAATATCCATATATTTCATATTTGGGTAATTTCATAATGAATTAAGTATCATTTGCAAGATTCATTCATAAGTTGTTTACTGTTCTCCAGAGTTCATATATCTCAGGGAGAAAATGGAAAAACTTTTTTATCTCTCTAGGGATATTCAGCTTAAAATCTCTGTGGGAAAACTCATAAGAAAATTGAAATTTTTCGTTATAAACTTGGAAGAATTCTTATATGAACCTGAAATAAGCCACTGTTTTAGTATTTTGACAAATTCAAACTGTTTTTAAATGAATTATTTCACTTTATTGTTTGCAATTGAAACTTAAGTTTTGATTTCATGTTTTTATCAAATTTGCCAATTTTTCATTAAAAATTTTTGTTACTAAATTTGATTTCATTTCACTAAATTAGGTTATAATGTAATAATATTACAAAAATGTGGTATATAGATGCTATATAATCCAGTTGGTGTATAAAACTTATTTGAGCCCTAATTTATACCTGGCCACCCTTGTAAATTTTAAAAACGAGAAATTTGATATACATTTTAATTAATAAATATTTGGTAAATCGGGAGAAGAGACCCCCACTCATTTTTCTAAGTACAAAATTGCACCAAGTTGGCGCATTTCTCGGTGTTTTGAAATTGACTCCTCCCCACTCAAGTGGCGTATGTATATTCCTGTGTTTAACCCCTTGCCTGTGCCACCCAAATCCAGTTCAGGCGACCCCTCTGCGCCAAATTTGGAGTTCGGGCAAGCAAAAAATCAGTGTTTCTATTCCGTTGATCCCGAATTGAGTCCGTTTTGTCTTACCAAATGCTTTATAATATAGTTCATTGTTTTTCCAACAGATGGCGATACTTGTCCACATTTTTTTTGGAAGTAGGCGGGATATAAACAGAGTTTATTGTAAAGAGTGTGATGTCGGCTTGTGTGCCGGGTCGTATTTTTCGTATATATCATACTATAAAAGATTTGTGAAATTCAAAAGATTATTTGATTTATTTTGCTATAATTAAACAATTTTGAGTAAAATATGAATATAATCCATTAATTTTCCACATGTATATCAAAATATTAAATATAGTAGTTATTTCATATAAAAATTTATATTTTTACAAAATAAAATTTTTCTAACCTTTTTAAATGTTATAATAGACAAAACTGAAGCATAAAAAAAAATTTCCATTTTTGACCCACTTTCCTGAAATATACTCCACAGGCAAGGGGTTAAAAATAGGCCCCTCCTACCAAAGTGACATATTCTACAGTTTTATGAACTGGAATTTTGTTAAATGATATTGCAATTGAATATAAATAAAAGTGAATTATACTTATAAAAAGATTACAAAATACGATTTTTGTGCATTATAAACGTATTACGCAATGGCAGAATTATAAAAATATTGCGTAACGGCAGAATAATTAAATTTTAGAAACCATATTGAAACACTCGATACTTAAAATGTTTTTTGAATTTAAATTAATATCAAAAACTTACTCAAAACATCGAAACTCACAAAAAAAAAAAAGACAATACTTTGAACGTTGATACTAGAAATTTAAGAAAAAATGCTGCTTAGAAATTTGATAAAAACGAAACTTAGAAGAAATTTATAAAAATTAAAAAGAAATTTAGGAATTTTTCGGCCAGTCGTTCGTTCTCTGTCTAAGATCGCTATGTGAAAACAACCGTTTATGCAACAGGTGATCCTTAGTAATTCGAACATGGTTCTACGCCTGCTTACTTCGCTCACTAAGAAAACATCACAGAATCTGGCTCCGCTGCATGTCGGAGGTCGCACGTAGCATGAGATGTTCCGTGGCTCATAGTGATGTAGCAATTCGAACATGGATCTACGCCCACTTCGCGGGCTTACCTCACTACGCTCGCCCGGTAAAAAAAAATCACGGAATCCGGCCCTGCTGACTGTCGGAGGTCGCACGTAGCAACAGGTGTTCCGTGGCTCATAGAGTGATGTAGCAATTCGAACATGGATCTATGCCCGCTAAAAAAAATACGTAACAGAATCCGGCCCCGCTGGCTGTCTGAGGTCGCACGTAGCAACAGGTATTTGGTGGCTCATAGAGCACAGGCTTACGTCCGTGCAGCGGATGTAAGCCTGTGCTCTATGAGCCATAGAACACCTGTTGCACAAACAGCTTTTGTTATGTGCGAGCTCCAACAGCCAGCGAGGCCAAATCGCGGGTAAGACCGCAAAGTGGTAGGTCCATGTTCGAATTGCTACGGACCAACTGTTGCCACATTGTAACTAAATCCGACTGTCGCCCAGTTAACCGAAAAGTACCAAAATGTGATAAATAATAATACTTAAGATATTTGATAAACGACACTTATCAAAAAATGTGATAAAAAAATGGAACTTAGAACATTCGTACCTACTTGCAATCAACCACTTATTCATACACCATTCAATCACATTCATTTTACCACTATCAATAAAACAAAAGAAAATTCTAAATCTTTCACTCTTCCCAGCCATTTAGCACACACACAACACAGATCAAGGAAACTTGAGAAACGAGGAAAAAAGATCTCCAAACTTAGCTCCAATCTATCAAATTTCAAAATCAACATGTGGTTATATCCAAAAATCCAAAATTAACGTAGCTGATTAATAAAAAAAATTCTGAAACGACCGAGAATCACAACAGAAGCAAGAAATGCGCTGCTATTCTGTACAAGTTTCTCAAAAGAGGGTTGCCAGAGTTACTAAAGAGTCGCCAAGGTGCAATATAGCATTTCGCTTATCGCCAATTTAGCACTACAAAAAAAAAAAACGACCGTACTGGTTTCTAGGATTGAACCGAAAAAATTTAGTACTTTAACTAAATTTAAGAAAAAACAGAACTTAGAAAAAAACTAATCTCATTCCTCGTCATCCTCTTCTTCCTCAGTATCCGAGTGATGTAAAAAACTATTTTCTTTTTCTGCATCTTCGTCACGTCTATGGGGAAGGAAGATGGAAGCTACAGCTTTCAAATATTTGTTCCACGCTTCCTCCCCACTAGAATGCTCCTGCTGTCGCTTCCACATGTATTCATAGAAGTAAGAATTAAAATACTTTTTAACATTCCCCCCTTTCACTTTTCTTTTGATTGCAGACCAAGTTCCTTCAATGGAATTGATATGCGCTCCTGTCTCGGGGTCTTTGAAATGGTAACTGCGATTTACCTGAAGGTGCATGAAGCCTTTATGTTCAAGACAATCATACGCCTTCCAACAGTCCAGTATTATCAATGTCCCCTTCTCAACATACTTTTCGATCACATTCAGCAAACATTTACTCGACCTATTAGAAACCTTAGTGAAAAAGCATTTATTAGTATCCCTTTCAATCCCCCCAAACACCCATTGTCCCTTCACAGGCTTTCCTCTTCCATACTTATTTTTACTAAACTTACTCTCATCTATCTCCACAGTCACGCCAGCCCCCCCCCCCCCCCCCCCCCCCCAATCTTACTTCTATTTTTTTAAAAAGCACTTATACAAATGTCACGGCAAAACTGTTTCCAATCGGTAACAGTTTTTTCCGAGACATTCAAATGATTCATCACAACCTTGCATTCAATATTTCCAAACCACATTAAAGTTAAAATTAAAATCTCAATTATACTTAATTACTATTATCAAACCACATACCCTTTCTCGCACTCCTACATACTTCATGCTTATCACCTGATCGCTTTCTACACCTCCATTCAAAACCATCAATCAATCTCACACCATTTCATCTCATCTTCACACGTAGGACATTCATATCTAGCACTCATTAAACCTTTTAACACGCACCAATCAATTTCTGCTCTCTTACCTTTAGCTTCCAGCATATAATAAAATTTAAAGCTTGACTCATTTTGACCAACATCCACTCGAACACGTTTTCTTGAACATTCACTCGAATCCATTTGCGGCTTACCAGATGCCATTTAGTTACTCAAGTCTGCAATCCACAAAAAACTACTGAAAATCAAAATGATGTGTTCCAGAATAAAGCTTAACAATCGATCAAGAAATATTTATTTCAAAGAAGTTCTAAAAATTACTGAACAATCCACAAAAAACTACAGAAAATCAAAATGATGTGTTCCAGAAAAAAGGCTTAGTATAATCGATCAAGGAAGATTTATCTCAAAGAAGTTCTAGGGTTGATCCTGAAAATAGACCCCCACTCATTTTTCAAAATATGATCCCACGCCGAGTTGACGCGATTCTTCAGGTTGCAATTTCATTCCGTGTACTTCGCCAATTCTGGTAACCCACTGACATCCAATCCGCGCTCGACTGTTTGGGAATCTGCATAGTCAGTAATAGTTTTCTGTGTATTTCATCAGACCTTTTTCGATCGAATTCGTTGACTCTTGTTTTTACAGATCATTTTCGATCGATTTGCAAACATTTATACACGTACAAACTTTTTGGAATAAATATTTAAAACATTCCTCGTAATTTGTGGACATTAACATTTTACGCAAATTTTCAATAGATATGCAGGTTCCGGTGTTAAATTAAAATATTGTCTTTTTTTATAAGTTTTTGATATTGATTCAAGTATCGAGTGTTTCAATATGGTTTCTAAAATTTAATTATTCTGCCATTACGCAATATTTTTAAAATGCACAAAAATCGTATTTTGTAATATTTTTTAGTATTATTCACTTTTATTTATATTCAATTGCAATATCATTTAACAAAATTCCAGTTCATAAAATTATAGAATACGACGTCACTTTGGTAGAAGGAGCCTATTTTAAAATATATGTCACTTCAGTTGGGAGGAGTCAATTTCAAAACATGGAGAAACGTGCCAACTTGGCGCAATTTTGTACTTAGAAAAAAGTGTAGGGTCTATTTTCAGAATTTACCGATATATTTAATTCTTATTTAAGAATTTAATTTTAGGTATAATAAATTATAACAATGACTGAGAATGAAGCAGAACTTTTGGATTATGAAGAGGAGGATGAACAGGAGCAGACTGCACCTGATCCAGCTGTTGAGACTAAAAAACCTGCTGGTGGTTATGTATCCATTCATAGTTCTGGATTTCGAGATTTTTTGCTGAAGCCTGAGCTATTAAGAGCTATAGTTGATTGTGGGTTTGAACATCCATCAGAAGGTAAGTTCTTTTTATTTGTGTAACAATTTTACTTTGTGTGTAATATGGCTATTTGAATTTTGGTAATATGTAAATTTTTACATTCTTAGTCAGTATGTTCTAATGAATTATAGATAAAATAGAATTGGTAAATTGGAATACAAAATTTTGCCAAGTTGGTGCGATGTACATGGTTACAATTTCATTCCGTTTACTTGGCCATCTGGTAGCCTACAACTTTCCGGACATCTAATCAGCATGGGACTTTTAGGGAATAGTATTTCAATAGTATTCTGTGTATTTCATCAGACCTTTTTCAAATCTTACGTTGAACCTTGTTTCTGCAGATCTTTTTCGATCGATTTTGCTGATTTGTGTTGCTTCTAACTTGGAATAAATATTTGATACTTTCCACGTAAACTTACATCAATATTTTTTTATACAGATTTTTGTTCTAAGTATAGTGTTTTGTTAAATTTTGTTCTATCATTTTTTTTTTTTTTTTTTTTTTTTTTTCGAAGTTTCGAGTTAAAAATTTATTTAAAATCTTAAAATATTTTAAGTATCGCATGTTTCAATATGGTTTCTAAAATTTCAAAAGTTTTTTATTCTGCCATTACGCAATATTTTTATAATGCACAAACATCGTATTTTGTAAGCTTTTCATGAGTAGTATTCACTTTTATTCAAATTGAATTGCACTATCACTTACATTCAAAATTCCAGTTCATAAAACTGTAGAATGTCACTTTGGTAGGAGAAGCCTATTTTAAAACATGGGAATATATGTGACTTGAGTGGGGAGGAGTCAATTTCAAAATACTGAGAAACTCTCCAATTTGGTGCAATTTTGTACATAGAAAAATGAGGGGTAGGCTATTCTACCAATTTAGGTAAACGGATCATTGCATATCCCCCACTCTTTATACACTTATACTTCACATACTTAACGTCACACTTGTTACTTAAATATTTCTTGATTTTAAATCTGTATCAAAAACTTATAACTCGAAACATTGAAAATTAAAAAAATGAGACAATACTTAAAAATACGAAAATTTAAAAAAATGATTGTACTTTAACTAAATTTAAGAAAAAACTATACTTAGAGAAAAGATCGTACTTTAACTAAAATTGAGAAAAAACAGAACTTAGAAAAAAGAATGTAGTACTTAACGAAATTTAAGAAAAACCAATACTTAGGAGAACCATTTTAAAAAATAGGAGAATACAAAAGACAATTTCAAAACACGGGACGAATAAATAAAAGAACTAACCTTTATGTAATGGAACACATTTCACACTGCAATCCAAAAATATCTACTGATATTTATAATTACATCTACACTGGAATACGTTTCACACTCCAATCCAATTAAATCTACAAAACTATCTACTGAAAATTTGCATAAAATGATGTACCTGAATTATGAGGAAAGTTTTAAATATTTATTCCGAAAAAGTTTGTTGCAATAAATCATTGCAAAATTGGTCGAAAAAGATCTGTAAAAACAAGGGTCAACGAATTCGATCGAAAAAGGTCTGATGAAATACACAGAAGGCTATTGAAATACTTCCTGCGTATTAAAATGCAAATTCCCAAAGAGTTGTGTGCTGATTGGATGTCCAGAAAGTCATGGGCTACCAGATTGGCTAAGTAAACGGAATGAAAGTGTAACTTGGTGAATTACGCCAACTTGGTGCACTTTCGTACTTTGAAAAAAAGAGTGGGGGGGGGGTCTATTCTAACGATCATCCTTTAATTATTTCAAATAGTGCAATAATGTACATTTGTTACATGTACAATGTAATTAGTAGTTTTCGTGGTTTTACACTTACTTTACATATAGTGAGACAGAATGTAGGCATGATTGTATAAATGAAAAAGCATCAATTATGCCAACCTAAATGAAGTTTCTTATGTTTATAGTGGATAATTTGAATAGAAGTAAATTTATAACTCATTTTATCAGTCCTAAATATGTATTGTATTTTCCTCATTATCAAATGTCAGTAAAACCGGATAATAGACCCCCACTCGTTTTTCTAAGTACAAAATTACGCCAAGATGGCGCGTTTCCCCCGTGTTTTGAAATTGACTCCTCCAAACTGAAGTGACGTATTTTCCAGTGTTTTAAAATAGGCTCCTCCTACCAAAGTGACGTCTAATTCTACATATTTATGAACTGAAATTTTGTTAAATGATATTGCAAATGAATATAAATAAAAGTGAATAATACTCAAAAAATATTACAAAATACGATTTTTGTGCATTTTAAAAATATTGCGTAATGGCAGATTGTACTAAATTTAAGGAAAACGGTACTTAGAAAAAAGATTGTACTTTAACAAAATTTAAGAAAAACGATACTTAGAAAAAAGTTTGTACTTTTAACTAAATTTAAGAAAAACGATACTTAGAAAAAAGTTTGTACTTTAACTAAATTCAAGAGAAAACGATACTTAGAAAAAAGTTTGTACTTTAACTAAATTCAAAGAAAACGATACTTAGAAAAAAGTTTGTACTTTAACTAAATTCAAGAGAAAACGATACTTTAGAAAAATGTTTGAACTTTAACAAAAATCAAGAAAAAAAGATACTTTAAAATTAAGAAACCCATTTTAAAAACACTGAAAAATACAAAAGACAATTTCAAAACACGGGATGAACAAAGAAAAGAACTAACCTTTATGTAACGGATATCCATATTTTTAATTACATCCACACCGGAACACGTTTTCTTACACGTACATTCAACACCGCAGCACGTTTTCTTGAACATACACGTACATTCAACACTGCAGCACGTTTTCTTGAACATACATGTACATTTAACACCGAAACCTGCATATTTATTGAAAATTTGCGTAAAATGTTAATGTCCATGAATTACGAGGAATGTTTTAAATATGTATTCCAAAAAGTTTGTACGTGTTTAAATCTTTGCAAATCGATCGAAGATCTGTAAAAACAAGAGTCAACGAATTCGATCGAAAAAGGTCTGATGAAATACACAGAAGACTATTACTGCCTATCAAAATGCAGATTCCCAAACAGCCGAGCGCTGATTGGATGTCAGTGAGTTACCAGAAGCCATGGGCTACCAGAATTGGCGAAGTATACGAAATGAAATTGCAACCCGATGAATCGCGACAACTTGGCGCAGGATCGTACTTTGAAAAATGAGTGGGGGCCTATTTTCCGGTTCAACCCAAATGTCTTCCATATAAATGTTTGTAATAACTTTTTAATTTAATTGTTTTACAACTACTAGATAGGCCGATAGTTAATAAATACCCACTATGGGCATCCAAAACATTTATGTTTTCATAGATGTATAAAAACATAGGTAAATGTTTCGGATGTTATTTACATCTATGTCAATAACTTAGATGTAATATATGAGGCATTTTAGTCGTCTATGTGGCATGACCAAAACTGGTGCAAAGTGGAAAATTTTGTTTATTTTTAAAAATTTCAATGGAAACAGGAATTTTGTATAATATTACCTGAAAGTAAATTATATTTATCAATCTAAGTGTGTATTCAATTAAGCAGGATAAATTTTTTCTTGTACTTTTTCTGAAGTGGCCAATATTTAAAATACCAATTAGTCGATTGATTTTTTAAAATATTTCTTAAACATTGTGTATCATTGGCAAGAAATATTCTACAATCCAATCGTTTGCATTTTAAAATTAGCTAACATAGGAAATCTGAAACATTTTCAGTGGTAAAGCGAATACAGTTAAACTATTTGTTTTAAATTGTAAAGGAATTTTTATCAAATATTGATTTGTTTTTAATTTATCTTTCTAGTTCAGCATGAATGCATTCCACAAGCTATACTTGGTATGGATATTCTATGCCAAGCAAAATCTGGTATGGGTAAAACAGCTGTATTTGTTCTTGCAACATTACAACAATTGGATCCTGTGGATAACCAAGTTAGTGAATTCTCTAAGTATTAATTCTTTACCGAGTGTCTAGTCCTGGCAGCTAACCTGCAGGTCCTCGCTTGTCTACTGATTATTATGTGTACATGAGTGTAGTGAAGAGAAAATTCTTGAAGTTAATTTACAATGTGTGCACAATAATGCACCAAAATAAAAATCATGAATTAACAGCATATTATGTTAAAAGATGTTTTGGTTAAATCAGAGAAGAACCCATTGCACTTTTAGCTTGCTCGCTAAATTGCTGCCAAGTGTTCTGATTGCGAGCGCTGTATGAAGTACAAATCATACCAAGTTGGCACATTCTCCCGTGTTTTGAAATTAGCCCCACCCATCCTAAGTGGTGTATTCTTCCGTATTTAGAAATATGCTCCTCCCACCAAAATGGCATTTGCTACAGTGTTCTGAACACGAGTTTTTAATGTATATATAATTCAGTTTGAATAATGGTGAATAATACTCATAAAACCATTACAAAATAAGATTTTTGTGAATTTTAAGAAAATTGAGTAACTTTGTAAAACTGCAGAATAAAAAACTTATAAAATTAATAGTACTCATAAAAATGTTACACAAAATAAGATTTTTGTGAATATTAAAGAACTTCTAAAATTTTAGAAAACATATACTTCAAACATTTTGTGAATTTAAAACTGATACTTAAAAAAAAGTTTATTTTAACTAAATTTTAAGGAAAACAATACTTAGAAAAGTTTGTACCCGACAAAATAATTAAATTAAAAAAAGTATTAAAATTAAAAGATTAAGAACTTCTAAAGGAGAGGAGAAAATTTCCACAGAAAAGTACAAGCCAAGATTCAAAACTGGATAAATTAAACAAAAAACACTAGCCTTCAGGATTCCTCTTCTGGTTGAAAACGCTCCATTCAAACCCAATTGTTCGGTCTCTCTCACAACTTCATTTCATTTCCATTCTTAGGACACATACTTATCACTCATAATCCCTTTCATAACACATCAATTACTTCTTTCATATTTTTATTTTCCAAATTATCAAACCAACATCCATTCGACCACGTTTCACGACACTACATTCACTGTCCATTTGCTCGCATTTACCGGAAGACATAGGGAAACTAAAATCTGGTAGATTAATAGAATAGCCCCCACTTTCTAAGTACAAAAGTGTGCCAAGTTGGTGCATTACTCGGTGTTTTGAAATTGACGCCTCCCTTTTTGGTAGATCGGACGGTCTAGGTCTCAACAACAAATTACGAAAGAAAACAATGATTACATAAATAAATAATAATTTTGCTATTTATTGGTACAAAAGTATCTACACTGTGTAGAAATAACTTTACGCAAAGTTTGTTCAAAATGTTTTCCATCCATGCCAAAGATCCATTAAAGATAAAAGGCAGATATTATTTGCCTATGATGCATTTCTGCCTTGCATCATTTGCATTCTTGCTATAAACATACATTTTAATTTGTGATTAATCCATCACCAACTTTGTTTAAACATATCTCTGGGACTTTTTATATGGCGTATTCTTGTTTTATAAATATTTACTAGTTGAATAGCAATAGCGTATTTTAAAAAACTGTTCATGCTTAACCCTTTTTGATCGGGGGGGAGGGGGGGGCATTTAAATTTAATAAATTAATCACGAATTATTATCACTATTTTTTTCTTTGTTACTAGCACTTTTAATTCAAAAAATAGTTTAAAGAATTCTTTTTCTTTTTTTTTTCCAGATAAGTTTAAAGCATAATACTTAAATGGTGGAGTATATTGTTTTATTTATAAGAAATATATAATAATAAGTAAACAGTATATTCGTGACACAATAGTCTCCTGCTTTTACGGTTTGGAATGTTGGCACTTCTGCTTTACGGTACTTGAGCATATGATGCGACTCACCCATGCCATAGGTGAGGTGACAGGAGTGGCTGATCTGGGATGAGAATATAACTGTTTTTTATTTCCCACATGAAATAAGGCACTGGGAAGCTGATTCCTAGGGTAGGGTAATCGACTATTTTCTTTCACCAATCTGCCAAATGTACTGTCGCCAGCACTAATTTTTTAGGTTAGCTGCCACCTGAGATTTGCTGATCCCTGCCTTAGTAGCAATTTGAGTTTTAAGTATTGAGTAATATATTTACATATTATTTTCCTATGATTATGGAGATGTTTATTAAGCATATTAAAATACTTTCTGCTATCTAGATATTTATTTTAACTTTCACTCCCCCTTCAATAATTATGTCAGTTACTGTTAGAATTTTGTATTTGTAATTTGTCTTAAGTATACTTATTATTTTATAGGTATCTGTCTTGGTCATGTGTCATACAAGAGAACTTGCTTTTCAAATTTCAAAAGAATATGAAAGATTTTCAAAGTACATGCCTTCTATTAAAGTTGGTGTATTCTTTGGAGGAATGACAATTACTAATGATGAGAAAGTTTTAAAATCAAATTGCCCTCACATTGTTGTTGGAACACCTGGAAGAATATTGGCTTTGGTGAAAACCAAGAAGCTTAACTTAAAATACATTAAGCATTTTGTTCTGGATGAGTGTGATAAAATGTTGGAAGCATTAGGTAATGTATTTTCATATATTGGTTTAAAATATTTTAATTATAATTCCCATCATCGCATTTTGTGAAAGAAGATTCAATTTGGCAAAAATTTTGGCGATTAGAAATTCTGATATCAAAATCATGGTATACTAATCATAATATAAACTACTGTGTGTCTTTATGTAATCTTTGTTGATTTATAAGTACCTGCTGTTTAAATAATACAATATAAAATGTCTTCAACACCCAAAAATTGCAAGAATCAAATCACATATATGCTCTGTATAGAAACAAAAACTATGCGAATCACAATCCACACTCAACCCTCTCAGTCCAACCCAAAATATCCACCCCTCTACAACAAAATGAGTGGTTTCTTACCCAGTCTGTTTCTACCTTGAAAAGGGTATTTTAATTTTTTGCATTTTTGCTTCGCCGCCTTTGAAGATACATGACATCCAGTTACCAAATGAAAACAATTGAATTAAAAGTACGCATTTGGTGTAATTTAAATTAATAAGTGTTATTTTTGTTCAATTATACTCAATGAATTAAAGAAATGAAGAGAAAATGAATTTGAGTCTCTAGAGTCATGTGCCACCCACATCAGATTTTTTATTGTGAAAGAAGTAAATTCATTGTATTATACAGGGAAAATTATGCACTCTCCACCAGAGTTAGAAAAATCAAAAAATTTCTACATGCCCTTCGGGCATCTTGTCCAAATAAATAGATGCCCAAGATAAAATTTTACATGCCCAACATTTTTCTGATGACATTTTTCATTGCTGATAGCTCTGGTGCCCATAAAAATAAATACATTAAATATCACTATATACGTAGCCTATAATTAAATATCAAAATTAAATAATTTTAATTAAGTAAATATATCAAAAATGGGAATTGAATACTATTTATGCTAAACTAATTTTAAAAATAACTTTAATGATTTATGCCGAATTAGACTAGACAATTTTTGAAGAAGTATATGTATTTATTACTTCCATAAGAAAGCGATCACGATCTTAATTTACATTACATGCAGGCGTAAATCCCCCATCGTCATAATTGACATTACCGTGCGTGTGGCTGTAAATTTACATTGGCCTAGACAGAAGGGAATTTTTTGTAGGACACTATGCAAATTTCGTACGTAGTATGAGGATGTTTGCCATAGAAACTACGGAGATTCCATTGTAATCGGCATCTCTGTGCACATCCGCAATTTTACCAAAGCTACACAACGAATCAAGCGCAAATGAATGAGAGAAGAGAACGAGGAGCTGCTTTGGCACTGTGCCAGAGACTCTGCTTATTTCTTTTAGTGACGTCACTGTCGCCTGTAAACTGTGAAACTTTGTTTTTTCCCCACAGTTATCAACTATTGCACTGCAAAAGCCATTCGTAGTCCATCGCTGAATAATTAAGACTTTTCTCTTTCATCCTCTTCTCTTATACGGCTTTAAATGTTGAACAAAAATATTTGCAGTGGAGTGCTGGCTGCTCGATTTCGGCTACTGATTGACCTAATCAGGTTAATGTTGAATAAATTTTTATTACATGCCCGACCGAGCATGTAATAAAAATTTATTACATGCTCGGTCGGACATGTAATAAAAATTAATACATGCCCAGTTGGAATTTTTATATGCCCCGGGCGTGTCGGGCAATAGATTTTTCGAACCCTGCTCTCCACATTAAATTTTTTATCTTCACCCCTCCCCCCCCCCCCCCCCCCTTCCCTGAATAAGAATAAACTAGCTATAAAAATATAGCCATTAAAAATTTTTCAGGTTGATATTTTTATTTCTGATTAAAATGTAGAATTTGAATTAATTTTGTTTTTATTTGTAGATATGCGTAGAGATGTTCAAGAAATTTTTCGAAGTACCCCACATGAGAAGCAAGTTATGATGTTCAGTGCTACATTAAGCAAAGAAATTCGTCCTGTTTGCAAGAAATTTATGCAAGATGTAATTACTTCTCTACATCATTTTTATCTCTTGTTTTTTCTACAAATTTTTCTTTCATGTCCATTTTTCTCTATTTCTTGTTTTTATGCTCAGACCTGATAGTTTTTTAAATCTGTTTGAATTGGGTTTAATTATGTAAGAAGTCTATTAATATGCTAAATGCTGGTACAAAATATAACAGAATTGGCAAAAGTTATGATAGTAAGTAGGATCAGATCTTCACGTCGTTCTCTTCTTATACTGGGACCTGATAGTATTTTAAATCTGTTTGCATTGGCTGTAAGAAAGCAGAAATGTCTGTTGATCTTTGGTATAAAGGAAACATAATTGATAGAGGTTATGATAGTAAGCAGAATATGATCTTGTTGAATAGTGGTGTTGGTAAGGGCTTTAAAATAGCTTAGTTTCAGTTCTGTTGATACTGAGAGTTCCAAAATTTAAGTTAGATGTCCATGTAGTTGTTGTTGAGACCCAGACCGTCCGACCTACCATGTGAAAGTAGTGTAACAATTTTCCATAAGTTGATAGTTTAGTTCCTTAAATTTTATATTTAGATTCTTTTATCTGATATCGGTGTTTCTGATTGATACCTGATACTTTGATATTTGCTTTGGAAAAAGAAGATAAACATATTTATAATGTGGAGAAAACTAGGTGTTTCCTTGATTAATTTTGATGATGGTGCTGAATTGCGGTTGGGCATATAGAAAAAGAAGATAAACATTATATCTATAATGTGGAGAAAACTGGGTGTTTTTGTGCCTAATTTTGACAATGGTGCTGAATTGACGTTGGCCTTATAATAAATTTTGAAATTACTGAGGATAAATTTTGTACGTTTGAATGTTGCAGTAAAATGTCATCAATGTGATGAGGGCAGGCTGTTTGTGTTTTAAATGTTAATGAAGGTAATATTTTACTGAAAAACAAGCAATAGAGAAAAATGAGATGTGTATACTTAAGACTTCTAATGTGTGATGGACTATGGTGTGTCACATGAACTTCAAGTGATAAATAAGACTTGTTTGTGCTGGAGTGATAAATGACATCGCCAAATAAGATGGTTCATATCTTCAGTTCTGCCAAGAATATACTTGCAGCAATTTTAAAGCTATTTGTTTAAATTTGTTTTATTATCTTTTAATTGTAATTTATACAATCAACTTTTAACTACTAAAAACAATATTGCATAATTCATTACTACTATTAACTACTTTTTGTGAATAACTTAATTTTGTTAATTTTAATTCTATTATCTAAAATATTTAGAAATAGGTTAAATCTCTAAGATATTAGTATAAGAAAAGTAATCAGATTTTACATTAAATGTATATTTAAATTTTCTTCACATTAAATGATTTAAAAAAATTCTTTGGTTAAATATGATTTTTCTGTCCTGTCAAATGATCCAAACTTTTTGTACTATGAATATTTGCTGTTTCCTCCTAAAGCTTAATATGTCAGAAGTTTTAATACTTCATTAATTAACGATGTAATTTTAATATTAATCTTCCATGCTTTCTAAATGACACTGAACATTTCAATTTCATGCAGACATAAGGATTGTTTTATCTTAAAATTTGGTGGGATGTTTCTGTGAAAGTAAAAAAGGCAGTTAACTCTTTTCATGATAAAGTGAAGAATAAAATAAATTTGTTTGAATGGAATGAAAATAATGAAAAATGAGCCACTTTAAAAATGAGCCTACGCTGCTTGTGGTTAAATAATTATTACTCTGTCACTCGGATCCATTAATGCCATGTTCAGATTCTAAATACAGGGTGTTTACAAAAGAATACCCCAACTTTGAAGAGCTACAATTACAAAACTAAAGAAGTTACAACCTTTTTGGACAAATTAAATCAAAAATAACATTTTTAAAGTTTATAAAATTATAAATGTTCAATGTGGCCACCAACAAAAACACGAACATCCAGTCGATAGAACTCATCCCTCACTTTTTTTGGCATGTCCGGAGTTACAGTTTGGATGGCTGCAGTTATTCACATTTTCAGTTCGTCAATGTTCTCCGGTAATGGCAAAAAAACACGCATCTTTTATGTAGCCCCAAAGAAAAAATTGCAGGGAGTTAAATCACGGTTTCTTCGGGTTCACTTATTATGAGTGAGGTCGTCATCTGCTCTGCGACCAATCCTCACCGTTGCAGCGATTTGTCATTTAAGTATCCACGAAAATATAGGTGCCAATGTGGTGGTGCTCCATCCTGCTGGAAAATGAAGTCTCCAGCTTCCTGTAACTGCGGAAACAACCAAATCTGTAGCATATCCAAGTAAGTAATGCCAGTAACAGTGGACTAGTGAAAACAGAATGGGCCGAAAATTTTATCTTGCGATATGGCACAAAACACATTAACCTTTTCTCCAAATAAAGAACTTACGAACTTCTCATTCGCGATTCGTAGAATGGTGCGCTTACTTGTTTGGTTAAAGAGATATAGTCCTTCAAAATTGGGGTATTATTTTGTAACACGCTGTATGAAGAAGGAGCTCCTTATAAATATGGATGTTTAGTGATTTTTAATCCACTTTAGTTCACACTAGTGTAGTTTGTCTAAAATATATTTTCCTTTACATACTTTGTACCTTTTAACAGTGTTTATGGATTTAACAAAATACCTTGAGGTTGGCTTTTTTTTTTGTGCACCCAGATGGTATTTTGTTTTAAGCAATAGTGTTAATTTTAGACACCATAATTTACAACTTCATTGCTAATTTTTTTAATAGTGTAAACCTCTTACCTAATTGCTGATTGAAAACCACTGTACATAATGTGCCACTTATAAAGCATGTCAGTACATAAGATTAATTATATTTACTAGTTGAACATTTTGACAGAAAATATATCTAAACTCCTCCATTTATGTAATGTAAATACACAAGTTTTAATTTAAAATAAATTCATTGAATCAAAGTCTTTTTCCTCTTTCAACTTACCAATGTTTACCTACAGAAACATTGATTTTATATTTAGTTACAACTGTAGCAAGGGAAAATCACAAGCATAAATAGCCATTAAACTTTTGTGTACTAGACTACTGTGGACGACATTTGCTGATGATTAATATCCTACAAATTTACATTGTCTCTTTGGCTATTAATTTATTTGAAATAGAAATTTGGCTGAAATAAACAAGATAAATCAACAGAAATAAAATCCTCAGATAAGCATTGCTGAGTAAAACAATTTAACATTTCTAATCTATAGTTATAGCAGGATTGAATTAATTTGATGTCAGGATAAAGTGTTTAGTTTTGCATTATGACTTCACTTTATATTTTCCCATTGTGTGCTGGTATTTGACCTATGATCTGACCCAAGTAGAAAACAATGATTAATCCAATAATCATAATTGACTATTTTGCAATTGTAACAGTTATAACTTTAAAATTATATAGACATATAAAGTGTAAATTACTTAAATTGAGGAGTTTCAATTTGTTAAAATTTTTGATAAGTTCAAATTGAAAAAGGTAAAAAAATTTATTAAATGTTGTTCTTAATTTTTATCAATATTGTTTTTAGAGTTGATTTGCAATTTGTATTTAACTGGCCTTAAACATTTATATATGTACTGAAGTATAACTATTGACTTCAATTTTCTTACTATGAAATTTGAAATGTATATATTTTTTATTATATATGCATAATCAATTTGCAAAATGATTTATGTTTAAACATTACACATTTCATTTATAAAGTAGCTTTCTTTAAAATTGCTTGTAAATTTTAAGAATTACATTTTTATGTGGTTTTATATTAATTATTTTCATTTCAATACTTAATCTATTCAACATACCTGCCAACATTGAATATTATTTATCGGGTATTTAAGAAATGGCCAGCCTTTTTTTTACTATTATGCAAACATCAATGCTGTTTGCTTTTCAGGTTTTCTATAACTTATACTCTTAAATTCAGTGATCTGTTGCCTCTTATCAGCAAGCACCTCCCTATACATTTTTCAGGGGAGCATTAGATAAAAGATAGTGTAGCATGCATATTTGCACCCGTGACATCATCTTGCTGCTTACAAACTCATAGTTGTCTCTAGGTGAACAGCATTTTATTTTTTAAACCATAAAAGAATGGCCCATATATATTTTTTTTAAATACTAGACTCGTTTGAGAAAAAATTGCGGAAAATAAGTTAAAATATATCAATGTAATTTTAGGTGTGAATGTTAGGGTGCAAGATTTCTTAATCTATTTTTTAAAAAATTGGGGGGGGGGTAGTGGAAGGCCCAGACCACACAGCCAACCCAAGGGTTTATGGCAGTTAAATGTGTGGCCGGTGGGGGGGGGGGGGTAGTGTAATGGCTTTTGCAAATGATTGTTTTCAGGTCAATACTTAATGCAACCAATTGGTCGTTCACTTTGTACAAACGTGTATATATATATTGTATTGAATCTAGCTTTTGACTCCATTATTTACTAAACACAAGTTTATCCATTCATAACTAGTATGTTCATTAACACTGCCACTCAAGCAACTTCTACATACACCAGTCTTCTAGTACTTTCCTTGAATTGTACCTGGTTCTTATATGGTTACCTTTATAATAAAATGATATAGTGTACAGTCAGGGATTAACTTTAAATTTTTGCTGGTGTCCATAGGCAAAAGAACAAGTTCTTGGTAAAAAAAAGTTTTTATAACGTGAATTGTTTTTAATTCAAAGCAAATTAGTAACATACAACAGCTTTTCTCAAGCCATGTCTTGTTATGTGGTATATATTCAAATAAGTTAGTTGGCCCAGTGATTTTAAAAATTATTGTTCTATGCCGTTTATTGGGATGTGGAAAATATAGATACAGTAGTTATGGTCTTGCTCTAATGCTTGAAAAAGCTAAATGGAAGTAGCAAGAAATAGAGAATGTCAGACTTGAGTAGAGATTAGTCAGAATGTCTGTTGTCTGTAAACCCTAAAATTAATTTCAAGTAAACCAATCAAGGTGATCCCATTTCAGAATGTACATCCAAGCATATGCAGGGTTCGTGCACACTCTGAAAACCTGGATTTTAAAAGTAAACTAAAAAAATGTTATGTTTATTATTATTATTATTTTTTTTTCCAAAATTTTGGAAAAATTAGAGAAAAAGTACAAAAGTAGCTTATAAAAGAAAAACCTTCATAACAGAACAAATTATAAGAAGGAGTCAAATTATAAGGCTATTTCCAAGCAGGAAATAAAGTCAAGCTTACAGGATAAGAAGAAAACTGCTGTTTCACAAACTTTGCTTATGTATATTTTTTCTTGAAATTTCTTTAATTCAATTTCTCTTGTTTAAAATATTTTTTAATTGGTTAACATTATTTTTTGTCCCCGTTTTTACAAAAAAAAAAAATAGGGTTTTATAGTGTACTAGAATGAATTACCCTGGTCCTAAACAAGTTTTCGCTACTTAAATAATATCACTCAGTTTTTAAAACAATCGGTTAAATCATGAAATGTGAAATCTTTAGTTTCGGTACAAAGAACACCACTCCACAATATTTTTGTATAATGGAATCTCACTCTCTCCACAAAAGAAAAATCTTCATATGCAAAATTGTAATGAGATATAATTCATATTACGTAACATTCGCAATGAAATGATTTATAATTATACAAACTATTCTGAGACGTCGCTATAACATCAAATTGTGAGCATTGTTGTGAAAATCCTGTACATGCAATTAGTTTGAATCTAAATCCCTACAAAATGTGAAATCAGTTTAAACACATACGCCTATTGCACATTTGTAAAGGCAAAAATGTCTTAATTCTTTCTTCATCCCTTCCCAAAATATCCACTTCTCTCAATTTAAAATGGATCCTGTCCCGGACAGGGTGGAAATCAAACGTATGGAGAAGTGCATATTGTGATGGCTGAATAGATCAGTTAAAAAATTTACAAAAATGAAAATTACGCCAATTTTCTTGAAATTTTACACACAAGTTCATAAATATATTTGCGATGATGATGCAACATTTCCTCAAATTTGAGTTTATCCCCTCCCTGGATTTTACAACCACACACCCTCTTTGTAATCATGCTCAAGATGGCCCCTAAAAATCCTATTGTTTTAAATTAATTTTAAAGATTTTTTCTTTAAAGACTAAGTATAAAATAAAATATAAAAAGACTTTCTAAGTCACACTGTTTTAGTAAAATGTACTAAAAGGTAAAATTTATATTTAGCTATTGCAACATTCTTTGTCATATGCAACTAAAGATAACTGTGGGGTGCCAATTTTTTTATGACCCAGTGGCAGCCCTAAAATGCCTAGTTGTTAAATTTCTTTCAAATGAAATTTTCTTTAATGGAACAAGCAGATTTTCAGACCTCAATCCTATTGATAATGTGTGGGATGTTTGAGGGGACAATTTGTAAATATAAGTTTTATCAGACTCATACATAATTTATCATACATTAATTTTATCAGACTCATACATAATTTGTAACATGAATACTAATAGATATTAATAACCTTGCCAGATTGAGTCATGAAGCTATCAAGTATCTCTGTTGCATGTTTTCATTGTTACCCATTTTCTGCATTTTATTTCTTCTCCATGTTGAAATTTGTCAGTATAAATCTAATATCCAGGCTTTCATCTATTGATTTCATGCTTCTCTGGGGAATTTAGAGTTCGATTGGTTTCTTTTAAGTATGCTCTTTAACTTTTAGACATCAGTATATCTCTTTGTCACCAATAATTTTGGTTTATTTAATTGAAGAAAATGTGATATTTCCAATATTTCAGTTGGCAGGTATGTTTTAAAGTGCAAACTTTAATATCTTGAATCTTGAAAACAGTCTGAAGCAGTGATTCCTAATATTTTGAAACTTGTGGATATAATGTTTAAATTTGTCTTGAGCTATAAAGTTTTTTTTTTTTTTTTTTTTTTTTTAAATATAAAATTGTGTTTAATCTTCACAAAATGTCAAGAAAATTTAAGTCATGCATAAAATAAGCTTTATACACTACTATATGATAAAACCTTTAATGCTTGCATTGATGTGCAAGATGACTTCTATTGACATAACAAAACTTCATAATGTGCTGCTTATGGCTCAAACTTGTATTTAGCCATTAAATGCAGTTATTTATTCCACAATATAAATGGAAAATGAGTCTTCAAAATGCTTTAAGAAAGATTGAAAAATAGAAAGATATATTAAAAGTGAAATATAGACTAATATTTAAAAATAAATATACCTATAAACTTTTTATTTATTATTCTATTCAAATTGCAAAAATAAACATCTTTGGACAAGTTAATTAAGACGCTGGACTCTGTCATTGTATCAATTTGATGTAATATATATATTTTATATAACTCTGACATAATTAATTCATGCAGACTTAAAAGTGCTTAATATGGCTAAATTTCACAGAATAATTCTTAAAAGTTAATTAACTTTTATTTAAATTATAGAATTTCGCACACATTTTGCAGGATTTCTTTAAGCTATTTAAATGCAAGTTTTGTTACTATAGTGCAAATTAATATCTTCATAATCAGTTCTTTGATGTTAGCTTAAGCTTAAGATATTACATTTTATTATTTGGACTTTAAAAATACTTTTGGTAGTTTAGAATTCAAACTTCTAACAATTTCTTCAACAATTAATTTTCCAGTAGTTATTCTGTCTTCAATCTTTGTATGGTTAAAATTGGTTTCAAAACAGATTGCAATATTTTCAGTTTCATAGCTATGTAACATGTATAGCACTTAATTTTTTTTTTTTTTTTTTTTGCAATTCATGTGGTACAAAATAATAAGTTTTACAGCTTTGAAACTGAAATAGGGTTTAATAATGTTCCTTGAATGTTCTTTATTGGGAAACACTGCTTTTCAATTTTTTTGGATAGGTTTTATTAATACTTTCCATGTAAAGTAAATAAGTACCAATTTGTCTTTTCTTTGAAATTAGGTATATTGCATATGGAAAGTAATGCATTAGTTATTTATTAAATTTTTTTTAAGATTATAAAATATGCTGTATTTTATAATATGGTATATTTTATAAAATATGCTATAAGCAAACTCATTTTTTTCCGTATTACCCGAGATGCCAGCTTCAAAGTTTTGGGAACTACTATAAAAATCTGAACATTTTTTCTAATATTGCTATGTAACATCTTATCAGTTAATATTGAATTTAGTATCAAATTGACTCACCTCCATCTTATATCTCGGTGGTGTGCTATGTGCATTGCAGTAGGTGAAGCTACAATAAAATGTATGTGTTTGGTTATTTAATAGCAATACATGAGAAAAATGCTTTCGCTAAGAGGTACCTATGAGATGGTACTGATTCATAAAACATGAAAACAATTTTTTTTTTTTACAACTATGGAGTGAAGATACTGTTTATTTTAAACTTATGTTCAGAGACACTAAGAGGATATTCTTCCTCCATTTACTTGTTTCATTTTCCCTATGTTGACCTATGGAAAATAGTCCCTAACCTCTAACTCGTTTATTTATGAAGATTTTTCCTAGTGTTTTTTGCCAAATATGAATTCAGAAAGAAAGGAAAGTTTATGCTTTAAAAAAAAATCTGTAAAATAGGAAATATTTTCAATATGTATCTTAATGTAATTCATTCATGTATAAACGTACTTATTTTATCGGTTTTTTAAAAATACACAAACCTTCCTATTCTTAGCATCTGTATGCTTGGCAAAAAACATCTGAAAAAAATTTCTGACAAACTACACAAACCAAAGGTTAGGGTCGGGTCCATTTTTCATATGTTAACATGTGCTCTTAACTACACTATCATACATGGCTGGAATCCCTTTTATTGGTACACAAATTCCTAGCCTCTTCCTTGAGCAGCAGAATAGTCTATTTGTCAGGTGTGTCAGCTGTCTATAAACTAGTATTTCCTAAATTAAAAAAAAAAAAATCAGTTTTTAATTTTAAGTACTAGTCTCCATCCCCTGCTTGTTGACACTCACCAACCCTGGAGCTGATTTCACAAGTTGGGGGGTGTTGCCCCCTCATTTCACAGGCTTTTTTGTTGCTACTAGGCATGAGTAATACACCAGTTAGGGATCTGTCTAGTATATCCTTCCACTCACTCACCACCACAGAGCATTCCCAGGACTATGTAAAATGCCAGAAATTTAATTATAATGTTGGCACATAGTCCACTCGGTTCATGTTTTACCTTTTCTTCTTTAATATAGAAACCTTTTTATATTAAATGTAATGTTCATGTACATATTTGCAAGACATCTAGCGATAACAATAGCCAAATATAATGAGTCTCAGCCATAGTTAGTTCCCTTTATCTCCATAGTTATAACTGAACAATAAATGTATTTTCAAGGGTGTCATTTAAATATTAATTCCTTTGAAATTGCAACAGTGTTTTCAACAATGAAATATTAGATTTTGTAAATAAAATGAAATATTACACCACAGTTAATTTAGGAAAGGAAGTGCTCCTTGTAATGCATGCATTCAAAAAGGAATTCATATGCATCACTTATGTAGCTGGCAGACAAAGCAAGATACTCATTTTAAACTGAAATACTATTTGCTATAGCTCAGGCCTTCTCTTTTGCTTTACCCATACTGCGCACCACTGCTTTATAAGTCTATCTAAACTGTTTGATTGTAAAACAAATAATTATTGACAGCTAAGTTGTTTACTTCTGCTGTATTTCAATTAGCCATATTTGGCTCGCTAAATTTTTTCTCTTAGTTTTCACTTTTTTGGCACCCCTTTGAACCCTAATCTTAATGAATTGTCATTGATATTAAATTGTGGTCTTGGATTTTGTAAAATGGTAGAATATTTAATATTCAAAAAATATTAGAGAGTTCATAAAATTAAAATTACTCCTGTAAATTGTATATATTTTTTTCTAAATTTATTACTTCAAATATGCTACATATTTACTCAGTAACATGCAATTGGAAATTGGGTATATGTAATACCTCATACAATTATAATTTTTTCCCTGCTCTGTTTTAAAGAACAAAGGTAGTTGGTATCTCGTTTGAATGTTTTGTTTAAAGATAGTCGTTCTTTAATGTGCAAGTAACTGCAGATTAGAGAATGACTATTTATTAGCAAATTATGTGCTTAACCTGCTTGTGATTACTTGTTACAGTATGGTGTGTTCGTAGTTATTTGAACACATTTTCTGTATTCAAAATTAATTTGTATTGGAAAAAGATTTGACTGTACATCACAATGAATGAAAATAGTGTTGTATTTTATAGTCAGTATTGTAATAGCTTTCAGTGATATTGTTTATTTTATAAATTGCATTTTGGTTATAAATAGCACATATATGTTCTAACAATTCTTGCATAATGATCGATCCTTATTTCTGTAAATGATATAATTTTTAAAATGTGCATTAGTATGAATCTGAATTTTACAATATTGTGAAAATTGGAATTTGGTCTTTTAGAAGACAAAATTGTTCTAAATTCCTAAGATTCTCATTATTCTGAACAAATTATTAAATTTTGTAATTTAAATTTTCTCAATGTATAATATGTATTGAATTTGTTTCTATACTTCAAAAACTATGTAATTTGAGCCAAGCATTCAAAAACTATGTAATTTGAGCCAAGCATTGTTCCCTTTGAAATCCCCAAACTATGTATACAGATAGAATAATTCCAATGATTTTGCATTCTCTCTGGAGTTCAGACTGCACAAATTTGTTCTATTTTAAATGAACTTCATTTGGATTGTTTGAAATTTAAAACCATTTTCTTAAAATATATTACTAATATCAGGCTGCAATGCATAATTAAAAAAAATTGAATGCAGTATGCTATAAAAATATGACAAAAAGGCTTTCAAAAGTGTTAAACTACCAAATTAAATTTAAAATAAATGTAATTTGAATTAACACACATTAATATATTAAAATTTTTCATGTACATTTGATTAATCTTTGACCAGTGTATATTGCCTGGAAGCATAATTTAGGCTTTATAAATATATTCAGTTTTGTGTGATCAGCTGTAGTGATACGAAATTCTTTTTTCCCTCTGGGCATTGCTGCCACTTGCCTAATTTCCATGTTTTGGAAATTTTTGCCCGTAAATATTTTTATACATGTGTTAGTTTAATAATTAAATAAATTTTCTAAATTTTACTGAAAATCTGTTAAATGTCAGGGAATTTTATGCTCTTTGGGTGGCAATAGTATTTCATAGTTTGGACTTTGGATTGAAAATTATAAAGAAAACCCTTTATTTTGTAGTGATGGCAGCTATGCTCTTGTTTAAATAATAAAATGATTGCAACTTTTCACATTTTAAAAGTAAAAACATTTCTATAAAAAATCTTTTCTGCTCTGCCAGTGTTCACCATTTATGAATGAAGTTATGTATTTAAATGCAACTTCAGTAGCAGTCATGACTGCTGCAGATGTCACCGAAATTGATAAATTTGATAACTTTCTTTCTGGTGATTGGCATCTCTTGCTTAAACAATGAATGCTATACAGTTTAATGCATTTGGAGATTTAGTTTAGCTATAAATCAATTTGAAGCATTTGCATGTGGTTCATGTTGTCTTAGCCTATTGCTGCTGTTATTTTAATTCAAGAATTGTAAATGACAAATTCATTTACATTCAGTTCTAATTTATATATCTTTTAACCCTTTCGCGATGGCGGCACTACAGAACTTCCGCGGCTCAAAGGACGAAGCGCTTCACCTCCGAACTGCTCCCAGGGGGTGGCAATGTTTTTGCACTAAGCCTAACTCTCGAAAAAAATTCACTAAAAATCACCTATTCAACACAGAAATCTACTTTTTTCAGGAATAAAAGAAATATTTATTTTCTATTTGAAGTATATTTTTCATACAAATCTGAATACAAAATACTCGTTAGTTGCTCCCATACTTTTATCCGAAATAAATGAATAATTTGACTGCCTCTAAAACACAAACAAAAAAAAATACTCTCTGATATTCCTATGATTCACCAACGCAATCATAAAGCTCAAATGTAAACAAGATCCGAAACTCAATTATAAAATTGTTGATGCTACGAGAAGTGCTCTATATGTTTATATTGCAAAACTATGTTTCACAGCTCCAAATGGAGGAATAATTCATTGGATTCTCCTCTGCCAGGGTCAACTATCTGCAAAATACATTGGAATTGTTTTCACGGACATTTAACGCCATCTAGTAGACAAATTAAAACGTTCCATGTGAAGACACGAGTACGTGCCAGTGCCACTCGTTGTTTAGGGGGGGGGGTTGAAGGCCCAGACCACACGACCAACCCAAGGGTTTATGGTAGCAAAGTGTGTGGCCGGGGGGGGGGGGGGTAAAGTTTTCTCCGTCACGAATGCATGCCATCCATCATTGAATGCAAGTTCGCAGCTGACACTCGGGCGTGCCAACCGTTGCGAAAGGGTTAATGTAGGCAGTTTGAATTTGGGAATTTTGTTCAAAAAATGGTTGGCTTCCTTAATTTTGTTTTTCAGTGAATAAATTTATTTAAGGTACTTCCTGCTAGCTTATTCTCCTGGCAATTTCATTTGAATATTCAGTGACATTAACTTTTAGGTTTTAACTTCTGAAAGTTGGTGGTTTTTTATTGGTAAATTTCAGTCATTCCCAATACTCTTTTTCATTCCTTTAAATGCCCCATAAGGTTAACTTTTAATTTTTAGTTGAAGTTAGTCTTTTTTAATTTAAGGTATTTATCCAAACCTAATTATCTGTTAAAACCTATAAAATAGCGGAGCATTGGTTAAAATATTGAGAAAACTGATTAATGGCGTACTGTTTTGTAATGTCACTGAATCAAATGTCGTAAATTCCATTATCTGCTTAAATTTGCCATGACCACATTTTAAAGTATGGATATTAACTAGTACAAGTACTAACAACTTACTATCATCTTGGCAGCTTTTCTTTGCGATTGTAGTCATTTTATAAAACCTACAAGATCCTGACAGTAACATGAAACATATTTTCTTAATTTGGAAAACATTCCACTGAACTTTCATTTCGCTTCATCTATTTTTGCTTTTTTGTGTAAGACTTTGAAAAAAGTTTTAGATATTTTTTTTATTTTATATTATGATACTACAATTAAAGGTTTAGACAATCTGATCTGTTTAGACTTTTATTTATAGTATTGAAATTAATTGCTATTTTTCCTTTCTGGTTTAGTTTTTTTCCTTATGTTGGCATGATTATTACCCTGATCAGTTTTTATCCCTTTCATCTATAATTAAAAAAAAATATTAAATCAAATTTTATACTTAAATTGAAACAATGTTTTTATTTATTCTGATTTGCAGTTATATAATTGATTCATAAACTAAAATAGATTTTCTGCAGACTTTATATACTATAAATTTTGGTTTGTGCATTCTTGCAGTAAAATTAAATTAGTTTATTGACATAATTAAGGTACATTAAATCTGAGATGTAAACTGAATGAAAATTGGTATCAGATCTGCAGGATATCTATTTAAAATATGTTTTGTATTTTTCTTTTTTCTTGATTATAGAATCTTTTAAGCTTTGATAAATAAGTTTCTAAATCAAAGATTTTCAAACTTGAAAATGCTGTGTGATTTAAATTTGTTCCCAGTAGTAACACACATCATATGAAAAAGAAAAAAAAATCAGCTTATCTGAATCTGTCTTCTGGACTCAATTATTCTTTAGTTCAATTAATTTTTTGCTGTAAAGAGTTTTGACCCATTGCTGAAGGAGTGGCTGAAATTGATTGGGATATGGATAGCCAAGTGCATAATTTTTTCCTTTGCATTGTACTATCACTAGACCAGATTATGCTTATATTTTATCAATTATACCTGAATATTTACAATGAGATAATAATTTATAAATCTGGGCGTGGTTTTCATTTAATAGAATTGCTGATCAAAGCTTAACTTGATTTCTATATCTTATAATATCTTCATAATTTTATTCTTGAGTTTATTGAATCTTGCAGCCTATGGAAGTTTATGTTGATGATGAAGCTAAATTAACACTTCATGGACTTCAGCAGTATTATGTGAAGCTTAAAGATAATGAAAAAAATAGGAAGCTTTTTGAGCTTCTTGATTTGCTTGAATTTAACCAGGTATGGTTTCTGACTTATGATTTTGTTCTGATGTCTCGTGAGAATCATCTCCCTGTTGATAGTTTTATTCCATCAATGTGTTCATAAAGTAAATACTAAATTAAATGTTAAAGTTTAGTCATTTAGTATTTAATAATTAGTTATATTATAAATTAAATCATTCTATTCTAAAGCACCACATACATTAAAATTTTTATATCATAATCTATTTCGAGAATGTTTTAATGTTACAGATTTCTTGCATTTTCCTGGAAATGTGTTTATACCAATGCTTGTGCTAAGTGGTATCGCATTGCAATTTGAGATTTAATATTGAAGTTTTGCAAATGCAAGCGAGATTCAAGAAAAATCCACCCTCCAAAGAAAATCAAAAATCTTGTCACTTATGATGATTTTTATCTTTAGTCTGAAATATTGGTAGCCATAAAGCACTTAACTTACAGCATCTGTGCATTGCTCAAAATGTACAGATCTGTACAGACAGCATCTGTACATTAGTAAATATCTCACCTTGTTCATAGAATCGTACTAAGCTTGTCAGTTTTCCAGATATGTCAAATTTAATGGATCTTCCGTTAATTTGTATGAATTTTTACTTTACCTTAGGGTGTTACGGACATTATTCCCAAAGCTATGGAAAATCTCGTTAAATCCTTCCCACCATTCAGTTTATATTTGCTTTGCTGGGAATCCAAAATTATCAGTTTGCACCCATTTTTATCTAATTATTTCATATCAGAATGATAGACCTAATTTATCTTTATAGTGCTGAGTAAAAATAAAGACATATGTTACAAAACAAATTATATTTTGTTTAAATTATGCAATTGCACAATCGTTTTTTTTTCCTCCCTCGTTCTGTGCAGAGAGTACATAATTGGGTCATTCCATGTTAAATTAACAAATGGCTTGTGCTGCACCATTTTTGATTTTGATCAAATTTGACATGCATTAGGTACCAATATTTTGAACCCCAAAACAATTTATTTTATATCTGAAAAAAAAAATCCCAAGATTTTTTTACTTCACAGAGAAGCCAAAAATGTAATTTCATATGTAGTTTCTGAAATCAGTAGAATTTTTATTTGAATTAGGAGGGTGGTCATATAGGCAGGGTCCGCGCTAGCCATTCGCCTACGCGCCAAATGCGAAAAGATCGCAAAATTGGCGATAAAAAAAATACTTTGGCGAAAAAAAAAATGGCGAAGGATTTTTTGGAAACTGAAAATTTCGTAAATATTTTTTTGGGAAGTAATATGGAATAAAAGTCCTATTTAATTTGATATAAAAGTGCGATTTAATTTGGAATAAAAGTCCGATTTAATTTGGAATAAAAGTCCCGATTCCAGAGAAGTAGGCCTATGACATACGAGCGTTGTCTCCCGTCTGTTTTGGGGACGCTCGTTCTCGTGTGACAAGCTCCAGGTATTCTTTAATTCCCAGCACGCTGCTCCTCAAAACGGACGGCAGACAGCGCATTCCTATCTCTCAAGCGTCCTTGACCCACCGCGGCAATCAAAACATTATCTGGATTCCGTCCGTTATGTGAGCCGATTTTTTTTGTTAACCCTGAATCGCACAACCGTTAACCCCCAACACAGTTATTAGATACTCTCCAATAAACAAAACAAAAAAAAACTTAAAATCTTGCATTATAGTTTTAAATAATCCGTCTTACTGAATTATTTCTGAAAAGAGCCATTTTTTGTCGAAAACGATCAGCCGTAAACAGAGAAATAAGTGATAAACATCGAACGAAAATGTATGTATATTTTTTGATGATGCGTATACAATGGTAGTCCGGAGCATCTGGAGGGCAGAGAAATTAGAAGTGTGAGATTGTGTAGTTACTACCGCATTGTTTTAGGATCTATTGTCTTACGGGAAAAAATAACTTTTAGACTTACGATTTTTTTTTTAGACTCCGCATATAAATTGACTTTGAAGTTTTTTTTTGTTTTTTTATCCCCCCTCAAAAATTCTCGACTTACGCGAGTATATACGGTAAATAAAAAAAGCATTTAATTTTAGTTAAAACCAACAGAAAAAGGTCACTGCTGAATATTATCACAGATGCCAACTTGCTATTTTCTGTTTTTGTCATTTTAAGCCTGCCTGGCTTGTTTTCGTTTCATCTTCATCATCATCTTTGTGGTTTTTATACGATCCTTACGCCTGCCTGAATTTTAAAACCAACATAAAAATTTATCCCTTAAATAGTTTTGGTGCCTAAGAAATATAATGATGATACTGCATATAAAAATATTATGGATGTAGCAAGAATTGGTTTCACATGTCCTATGACAACATCCATCGTTGAAAGAGGCTTTAGTAAACAGAACGTAAATTTCATTAAGTAGTAACATCAGAGTAAAAAATCTCAGTGACTTGATTCTTATAAATAGTGAAGGGCCAGATATGGATTGCCAGATTTTAACTTTAAGGCAGCTTTTGAAAATTAGTGTTATAGTACAAAAATTCGACGCTTGCCTGGTTTATATGATAATAAAACTATGTGAATTATAAAATAAATTTGTCATTTTTGTAACTCATTGAGATCTTTCATTGGTAAATACAAGTTTAATTTACTAATAGCCTATTTAATGATTAAAAAAATGAAATCTACCCATCTTTATATCTTGTTTAGAATGAAATTAATATTATTAGCTGCATTATGGCTTAAAAGCAGAAATTTTTTCACCGATGGCGACGATAACTTTGACTAATAATCATGTAATTTGGCTAATTTGTTGGCTTAACAGTTTTAAATTCCTAGCGCGGGCCCTGTATAGGATTTACTGGAAGGCTTGGCCTTTTAGTTGTGCAGACTAAATTTGATTTTAGTTAAGCCTATAAGTAAAGGTTTTTGAAGTTTGAATTTTCATTTATGAAAGGGTGTTTTGGGCCATTTTAGGCATTAAAAAAACAATGATGGACTTGAAAAATAAGAGGCTATTTTTTTTTTCTCTGTTTCACGTAGTATATGCAGAAAAAAAAAAGTTGTTACTGGTTTTCTTAGTATATGCAGAAAAAAAATACTTGTTACTGGTATTCCTTCACCCAGAAAAAATTGCTCAAATTTAAAAAGCACATTTTTGAAAAAAATTTCATACCCCGTGAAAGTCATGTGGAACACCTGATAAAAATTTGGAAATTCCAGGATAAGAAGTCCTTATAATGTACTTTAAAACAAAACAAAAAATATCCTAGGGATATAGAAGATACCAGTCTTTGGAAGTAGCAAAAAAAAACTTGATCGCTCTTGAAAATAAACTTAGCAGCAGAAGATTATAAGTAAATCAAGAATGTGATTTTTCCACGAATTAGTGAAATCCGCGAATTTCATTTTATTTATCGTCTGAATTCAGCAAATAAATTTTTATTTTTTATTATCCGCGATTACAAAATCACAAAGGAATTTCCTGACAGGACAAACTTCCAAGGGTCAATTGATGATGCATTTTCTTTTAGTAACCGGATTGAAAATCTGCTCCTAAAATTGGTGCTCGTTATTTCTTTAATGACGTATCAATGGTAAAAACGACCACCTGAAAGCGGGTATAAAAAAACAAAATGCTGAAACGATTCACACAGAAACTCCTCCTTCCGTCAGCTGTAAACTGCAATGTATAATTCTAGGACCCCTGGGATAATGGCTGATGAACAGTTAATGCAGATTTACTACTGTGTTTATTCACAAGAATTTCTCATTTAAAAAATTACAAAAATACTGATATTTAAGAATATTTCTTTTAAGAAAACATTTTTTTTCCCAATTTTATTTCGTTGTGTTATATATCCGATATCTAATCAAACATCAATTATGTAAACAGAGGGAAAATCTTGAACAGCCTCATCTCTTTGCATTTCTGAGATGAGGCTGTTCATCTCAGAAATGCACAGCCTCACTTATTAGTGTTCAGGGAAATTCAATATCATCTCATTTCAGCTTTCAACAGACTTGCGTCAGAGTAAATTGATATATAATTGCAGTGTTTAATAATATCTCATCCCTCCCCCCACTCGTTCTTTATCAGAATAATAACAAATAATCGATAAACCCTGATAACTCATAAATTTCTGATTTTATTACGACAGTTATAGATGAAACAAGAAAAATTGGAAGTACTAGAAAAGGGAAGATTGGAAAATTGCTAGTAAAGTTAAACATAATAAAGACATTTCACGATAATATTTACCCAGAAAATTAAATATTACTAAAATGAGAATTAATTATGATGGAAGTAAAATTATTCTTATGGTTAACTAACATTCTCATGCAGTTTGAATTTAAAGAATTTTTTTAATATTTCTGGTTCTCAAATTGTTATTATATTGTTTCTAAGATATCAAGTTCTAAGATATAATTAAACAATAAAGGTGAAAATAAGTTAATAGCATTTTGTGAGAACATATTTAGTTACTCTCATACAGAAAAAATTAAATTGTCTTGATAATCAGTTTTAAAAAAATATGAATCTTTGTTTTACATGATACTAGTTAAATTTATATGATATAGCACTTAGTTGTATATTGGTATTATTTGAAGAAATTTGCAATTTTAAGAAGCTGCTTAATTGATATATTGGTATTTTAAATAAAACATTTTTCCCGAGATCTGCTTAATATACGACCTGCATCAATTTATTTGATAATTTTATATGTACAGTTGAACTTTTTTTTTTAACTTGAAATCCTGGGTATATGTGAAATAATTTGAGTTATAGAAGCATGCGATGCAGGCAAACTTTCATTAGGAAGATTGATTTTAATTCGAATTATTGAAACTTTGAATTATAGAAGTTAGAGTTAAAAAAGTTTGACTGTATAAGAAATTATTCTTATACTATGAGATGAAAAAAATTTTCAGCTAATTTTTTGCTTGGCCAATCACATGTTTGGTAAATTTTCTTAGAAATTATCCTGCCTACTAACCCTATTTTCAAGAGCAATCAAGCAAAGACTTGTTACTCCAAGGTGCTTTTTGTTTTGTTTTAAAAGTACATTATAAGGGCTTCTTATCCTGGCATTTCTAAATTTTTATCATGTGTCCCGCATGACTTTTACTGGATATGAAAATGCACATTTTTAAAAAAAAAAAATTTTAAGATTGAGCAATTTTTTCAGGGTGAAGGACTACCAGTAACAGCTCAGGGTTTTTTTTTCCCCTGCATATACTACTCATACTGAGTGTAACAGGAAAAAAAAATTAGCCTGTTGCTTCAAGTCCTTCATTGCTTTTTTAATGCCTAAAATGGCCAAAACACCCATTCATGAACGAAAATTCAAATTTCAATAATCTTTACAGGCTTAACTAAAATCAAATTAGTCTGCACAAATAAAAGTCCATTATTTAAGCTTTTCAGTAAACCCTATCTGACCACCCTCCTAATTCAAATAAAAATTCTACAGCTTTCAGAAACTACATCTGAAGTTGCATTTTTGGCTTCTCCATGAAGTAAACTATATATATCTCAGGAAAAAAAACATTTTTTTTAGGTATAAAATAAATTGTTTTGGGGTTCACAAGATTGGTATCTATCACCCTCCAAATTTAATCAAAATCAAAAGTGGTACTGCAATTTTTTTTTCCTTAAAATTTGTTGATTTAACATGGAATGGCCCAATTACTTTTTTCCATCCATATCCATTCCTGTATTATTGCATGTTAACTTGAATAAACTAACTTATTTTCATATTTTAGTTGATAATAAAGGTGAATATTTTAATTATATTTGCGATAAATAGTACGATTGTGCAATTCAATTGTTTTTTTTTCACCAGTATTGCCGAAAGTACACAGTCATCCTTTTCCATCTATAGCCGTCTCCCTATTATTGCACATTAGCTTGACTAAACTAGCTTATTTTTATATTTTAGTTGATTATAAAGGTTAATAGTACAATTGTGCAATTCGGGGTTTTTATTTTTTTTTTCATGGACTGGGCCGAGTGTACACAATTGTCCTTTTCCATCTCCCTATTATTGCATATTAGCTAGACCAAACTAGCTTATTTTTATATTTTGGTCAATTATAAAGAATAATTTTTTAATTACTTTTGTATTAATAGTATGATTGTCCAAGTCAGCTTTTTTTTTCTTGGGCATTGCAAAGTACACAATTTGGTTAATTTCTTAATTATTTTTGTATAAATAGTGCAATTAAGCTTTAATTAACTCTGTTAACAAACTGTAATTTAGAATCTAATTTTAATTTAACTTTTCATAGCCCGCTGGCAACTACAAAATACTAGAAAAATTCTTAAAAATAGCATCTTGATGTAAACTATTAGTTTTCGTGGTAAATTTCATTTGTTTACTGAAGGTAAGAGGTTTATGAATTGCACCATATGATTAAATATAAACTTTTTCATCCAAGTGAATGCTTAATATAATATGTATGCTATAGTCTTTATATTTTGCCTTTTAAGTTTTTGAAATAATCAAACAATTATTATTAATTGACTTATTTTTATTAGGTGGTTATATTTGTGCGAACTGTTCCAAGATGTATGGCATTGGCTCAACTTCTAGTTGAACAGAACTTTCCAGCTATTGCAATTCATCGTGCTATGACTCAGGAGGATAGGTATGTGAGGTTTTAAAATATTTTCTTCATAATTATAACTTAAACTAGCTAGATTTTCATTGATAATCAAGGGTTTCATAATAAGCTACCCTAGAATAATGACTACCCTTGAACAATTCGCGTTTCACATTTATTCAGAAAATTGAAAATTTGGGTGTACAGAAACCCTTAAAGAAAATATTGCAAAACTGAAATTGTGAACTTTCTTCCTTTCAAAATATTTTTACCCTACACAAAATTAAAGTCTATCTCATCCTGAAGCATGCTATTTTATCATTTCACCTTCCTTGTGTTTTTCTGTGAAAACCCCCCTTAAATGAACATTTTTGAAGAACTATTCGTCTTGGATTTTTTATCAGATCATTGGCCCCATATATCAAATATCAAGCTTCTATCACATATAAAAGGAAGTTTCTCATAAAAATTATATTCATCTTTTTTTATTATTATTATTGATTACCCTCATGTATCAAATTTCAAGCCTCTATCACATTGTAAAGGAGGCGTTTCTCAATTATTTGTCAAATCAAGCATGGTGAGCGACACTTCCTACAATAGCAAATATTGGAAAACTGAAATTGCACACTTTCTTCCTTTCCTACTATCAACCCATACACCAAAATTTGATACTCATTTAAACTCAAATATATTGTATTTACGTTGTTTCAGTATGTAGATGCACAGAATTTAAGCAAAAATAAAGCTGTTGTAGGACATATACAACACTAAATATGAATTAAAAAGAATGTTAAAAATCACGATTTTTGACACTATGGATGCTATATTTTATTTTGAAATGGGTCACGTGATCTCTTCATATAAAGGGTGTAATTTTTATTTTAAAAACTACTGAATATATTTTGCTGAATTTTTTTTTTATATATTTTATGGGATAATTTGAATATTTCCTAAAAAGCAATTTGTGAATTTTAAATTTGCTTAAAAAATGTTTGAAAAATGAAGTCCCATAGGGTTCGATGTATTTCATTTTTTCAACCCGTGTTCATTCCAAAACTAATTGGGCGATATTAAGGTCCCACAGATCGTCTGAACAACATACTAAAATTTAATTTTAATAAAGTCATTTTTACAGTAGTTATTGTGCTAACGGATAGACAAACAGAATGAAAAAAGTCATAAACACTTTTCAACTATGTTGTAAAGTGTTAAAAAGCTGTATAAATATTCTGAAGATAAAATGGTTTTTGCTCTTATCTGTACAGATGTTTAAGCATGAACAAAAAGTAAAAATAAGAGTTTGTTTTTATTACAGAACTTTATATTGTCTGTTTATTTGAAGATTTTACTAAAGAGTTTAAATCAGAAGAGTAAATCTATACATAAAAGCGAAAAATAAAATATAAAAAAAACCTTTTAAGTAAAATATCGCCTTGACTATTCGTTTTTTTCTTGTGCCATCTTCAATCTTGGCTTCGTCGGAGAAATGTAAAATGCAGATAGGATTGACTGCTTACAAATGTTATTCCATTCTGTTGCAGGTAGGCACTCAAGTAAAAATGCCTATGTTCACAATGCAAAATTCCACCACATTACTACTGGTAGAGAAATGGGGTCAATGTCAGTTAACTTCTGAATGCAATTATCTGACAATAAAGTAGTGATACAAGAAAAGGAAACATGTGGGGACGGGAATCGAAGGCAAGTAGTGAATACATTCATACTTCGATAAGACATCACGTAGCAATTTCTATTATGTGTGATTCTCTTCAGATTATTGCACAGAATGGCGATGGGCTTCTGTTAGGCCAGTGCTGCTTTGAGGTCCGTGAACCGAGCAAGGGAAACCTCTTGCAGCCGTTCTGTCTCTCTTTTTTTTTTTTTTTTTTAGTCCCCAATCCCTTCTTGCCGCTCCAAAGATTGGCGAGCAACCCTTTTCCGGAGGTCGTCAAACATTGAGCGTTTTTGCCAAGGTGCATAGAAAACACGCAGCAAGTGCTACCGTTACATAGATGAGAAATAAACTAAGATACCAAACGCTCAACTCACAAGGAACAGCAACCCCTCACGCAAGGCGTGAAAGGGGAAGAAAATAATCAAGATGGTGGCCAAAGGACAACGTGCCTGTAAAAATGACGCCCGTTCAAGCGAGGTTTGAAATTACGTTTACCAAAAGGGAGTTAATTTTGAATGCCACCAATCTGAAAATGAGCTTAAAGGCATGATCTAAATACCAAAAGACAGGAAAACGAAGCTTAATTAAAAGAAAATAAAAAGGGAAAAATTTAAGAAATCAACTTTGAAATTTGGAATAATCTGAATTTAAAGCTTAAAACAGAAAATCTAAAAGCAGCATAACAAACCAGAAAATGTGACTGACAATCTTTGCTACCGCATTTTTTTTAACTAGCAATTTGCTACGATTTTGGACAAAATTTCAATACATTACCGTGCATTGTAAGAAAAATAATAGTGATTTCAAATTTAATAATTTAATACAAACGTTAACACATTGTGTTTGACATTTGTATAGCACAGTGTGGCTACAGACCTGGAATTATCAGGGAATTTTGTTTTTGGAAATGTCAAGGAAAAATCTGTGAATTCCGTTGAAAGTCAGGGAAAATTGCAAATTTCTGCAATTTTTTTCTTTTCATTTTATGTCTTTATGGTTTTCTTTTAACTGAATAAACAATGCTGGTTCATCATCTCCCTCGATAAACGTCCTTCGAGGGAGGGGATATGTTTCAGGGAATTTCAAAATAAATTTCTTGTGACCACCTTGATAGCAGTAAGCAGAAGTGACTGCCAGTACTGTAGTTTAATACAATATTTCCGTTCCATCTTTTAAAATATATATATGAATGTGATTTCTGTTGTATTTAATTTGTTGTTGCAATACATTTTTTTTGTAACTTATAAATTTCCTCTTATAGGTTATCTAGATATCAACAATTCAAAGATTTCCATAAACGGATCTTAGTTGCTACAAACTTGTTTGGTAGAGGAATGGATATTGAAAGGGTAAACATAGTTTTTAACTATGATATGCCTGAAGATTCTGACACGTACTTGCACAGAGTGAGTTTACATCTTTTATTTTTACAAAGAGTAATAAAAAAAATTATTAGTGCAATTGGAGTATACATTATATGATAAAGTTATTGACCAAGATTTGTTTTTCTTTATTAAAAAAAAATTTGCAGCTGAAACCTGATAAAACAAATATTTATTAACTTGTAAACATATTATGTTAGTTACACATTAGAGTAAATATCATGCTTAATATATAAAAATTCTATCATAAAAATTAAATGAAGAAATGTGATTTGTGTAAAACTAAAGCACCTGTATTTTACAGTGCCAAAATATTTTTAGAAAGATTTGACTTCAGGGAAAAGTCCTCAATTTTTCAAATTTTATGTATGTAATGTGTTATTTGAAAATGGACATTTATTATAGTACTAGCCGCCTTTGGCGACCAGCCTGTTCGCTACCTTTGAAAATTCTGACCTCGGCAAACTCAACTATTTGGACGGCCGGGAACTGCCACCCAATTTAGACCGGAACCCAGCCGACCAGCTTGTTCGCTACTCTTGCAAATTCTGACCATGGCAAACTCGCTGGCGCGACCTACCAACTGTTTGGACTACCAGGAAGTGTCACCCAATTTAGACCAGAACCCAGTGGGGGGCACAGGGACCTACCCTCCTTCCCCTACCACCAACCTCTCTGAAGAACTTAAATCCCACATGTTTAACGTGATCGTACTCCGCATGAACACGGCGGCAGTGGCGGGAATCGAACCCGGGTCTACCGAGTGCAATTCTCACGCACTAACCATTGGCTACCACGCCCTCCGCGACAATCACCATAACTTTCTTTTTATTCACCCAATTTAGACTGGAACCTAGTGGGAGAGGCATCCACAGGGACCGTACCCTCCTTCCCTTGCCACCAACCTCTCGGAAGGACTTAGGTCCCACATGTTTAACATGATCGTACTCTGCATGAACACGGCGGGAATTGAACCCGGGTCTACCAAGTGCAATTCCCATGCACTAACCATTGGGCTACCGCGCCCTCCGCGACAATCACCATAACTTTCTTTTTATTCACCCAATTTAGACCGGAACCCAGTGGGGGAGGCATCCACAGGGACCGTACCCTCTTTCCACTACCACCAACCTCTCGAAAGGACTTAGGACCCACATGTTTAACGTGATCGTACTCCGCCTGAACACTGTGGCAGTTTAGGCAGTGGCTCGAATTAAACCCGGGCCTACCGAGTGCAATTCCTGCATGCTAATTTAAATTTTATAATGACCATATGCTATTTAAAAAATCCATATCGTTCCACCAATCCATAAATATAATAATTTCTAATACATCACCACAATTCAATCCACCATAATAATATCCATTTAAAATATCATAAATATAATAATTTCACCCGATGTATACAACACATATGCTAAGCTATTCATTTAAAACCGGAAGCACGGTCTCCATGGAAACTGGGGAAACTTCTGCGTGTGAAAACATGGTTTGCCGAGAAAATGAAAATCCTTACTTCATTAAAATCGCGATCCTGTGGATATTTATAATTATTTCTTGACCAGATTGGGCTTGTAAAAAAGCTTGATGTTTGAGCTTTCTAAAAATGTAAATTATTAGTCAAAATAATTAGTACTTTTTCCGATGCCAGGATTTAAAAACCAAAGTTCGGTTTTTTGAGCCGAAAGTGACTTTTGTTTTAAAATCTTTAAAAAATAGTAGGAATTAAGATCTGAAATTGATATATTTTTACTCGCAATTGTCTGCTCTTTCTGGTGGTGTGATTTGCTTTTTGCTACAATGTCTGGATTGTAGAGAAAAAAGGCAAAAAACGGTCGAAATCGCATAAAACATTAAATAACTAAAAAAATAAATAAAATTTTAAAAATCTGTTTTCGCGTGTGTATGCCTCCCCTCCCAGTCTCTGATTGCCAAATTTTGTAGCTCTCCGACGCGCAGTCGCTGAACGTATAGTGTATAAGACACACAAACATTGCCTTTTATTATTTAAGATACAGGGTGTCCCAAAAAGATTGATAAACAAATTCTTTACCTGTTGGAGATAAGTGGGTAATGTAAATTGCAAAAATGTTAAAAGTGAGGTAGGAAATAAGACTATATTAATGAAATAGTCCTCCCATTAATTTTCAAATTTTTATACGATCCCCTTAGACAAATTTGGCCAATCAGAAAATTTTCATTTTTAATGCAACAAGATAATTAAAAAAAACCCGCATATCTGTATCTTTAAAATCAACTGAATTATGATAAAGGAAAAACTCTGACTTATGCCACTTTTCCGTACCTTGTGAAAGGCTATGGAATTGGAATATTTCCTAAATTTTGAGAAACGCCCCTTATAATTATGAACTTGTCCTTTGCAGCTTAATGTAGTCCGAACTAAAAATTGTATATGGATTTGATACCAGCTATATTAGTACTTTAACTACAAATTCGTTAACATGTGTTTAGGAGTTATAACAAATCACAGAGGGTTGCTCTGGGTTTTCTATTACTTTCGCTAACTTATTTGCCAAATTTTATGTTGACTTTCCATTCGAAAAGTTTGTTTTGGTTTATATCCCATTCCAAGAGTCATTGTTGTTTTACACATTATGATTAGTATACCATGATTTTTAATGTTGACATTGGCAGAATTCATAATTATCAAATTGAATTGGCTGACAAACCCCCTAAAAAATATAATGTATCTTTATAGAGTTCGAATTGCACATGAGGAAATTTTGATATGACTATTTCAAATGGCAGTTACAAGTAAATATAAGATGCCTGTTGACTTTTCATAAAAAAAGTATGATTGATCTGTTGTAAGCTTTTTTTGTTTGTTTGTTTTCAGAAATTAAACTCAAATAATGGACATGTAAAATGAATGAGACAGCTTTTAAATGCTAACACAGACATGCCAACCATTACGGGTTTTCCTTAATTCTTACTGATTTCTAAAAAAATTATGGACTACAGGAAAGACATGTAAAATTACGGAAAATGCCTATCTTGTTCCCATCTTTCTTGATCTCCATCCTGTAATTATTGCACATTAAATTAACAAAACTTGCTTATTAGTACAATTGCACAATTCAGGGCATGGTTCGAAAATCTATTGCCCGACATGCCCAGGGCATATAAAAATTCCAACTGGGCATGTAATAAAAATTTATTTGACATTAACCTGATTAGGTCAATCAGTAGCCAAAATCGAGTAACCAGCGCTCCACTGCAAATATTTTATATTCAGCGATGGACTATGAATGGCTTTTGCAGCGCGATAGTTGATAACTGTGTGGGGGGAAGTTTCCCATCTTACGTGCTGCGACAGTGACGTCACTAAAGGAAACAAGCAAAGCCTCTGGCACAGTGCCAAAGCAGCTCCTCGTTCTCTCTTTCTCTCATTTATTTGTGCTTGATTTCTCATGTAGATTTGCAGGCGTGCACGTGTGTTGATCAGCAGAGATGCCTATTACTATGGAATTTCTGTAGTTTCTACGGGAAACATCCTCATACTACGTACGAAATTTGCAGTTTCCTACAAAAAATTCCTTTCTGTCTAGACCAATGTAAATTTACTTCCACAGGCACGGTAACGTTAATCGTAAAGATGGGGATTTGCGGCCGCAAGTAATGTAAATTAAGATCAAGTAATGTAAATTAAGATCCCAATCGCCTATTTATGGAAGTAATAAATATGCTTCTTCAAAAGTTGTCTAATCTAATTCTGCATAAATCGCTAAACGGGTATTTTTAAAGTTATTTTAGCATAAATAGTGTTCAATTCCCATTTTTGATATATTTACTTCATTAAAAGTAACTAACTTTCTAATTTTGATATTTAATTATAGGCTACATATATAATGATATTTAACATATTTATTTTCATGGTCGCCAGAGCTATCAGCAATGAAAAATTTCATCAGAAAAATGTTGGGCATTTATTTATTTGAAGGGCATGTTGAAAATCTTATTTTCATATTTTGGTTAATTATTAAGGCTAATACGACAGAAAAGTACACAGTGTCACTCTATTTTGAAAACAAACAAATTACCTTCAGGAGAAAAACACTGCAGTTACACTCGCAAAAAAAAGAATCAACTGTCTTTGTTAGTTCAGCTTTATTATTCTAATGAAGTGAGCTTTATTATTTTACAAAACTGGATGTTACTATTCAATGATTAATATAAAGCTTCAATGTATATAGGTTGCTCGAGCTGGACGATTTGGAACCAAAGGATTAGCCATTACTTTTGTGTCTGATGAAGCTGATGCAAAAACACTAAATGAGGTACAGGAGAGATTTGATGTCAATATATCAGAATTGCCAGAAGAAATTGATATTTCTTCATACAGTAAGTATATTTACAATCTATGAAGTATTAAATATATTGTTTTGGTCAACTTTGAATTGCTCCCTAAATTTTGTAATTTAAGTAAGCTATATATTGCATCTAATATAGGCAGATATGCAATTACTACAAATTCCCTGTAGTTATGGAAAATAGCCTCATATTATGGATTACAGTATTTGCATAGTATCCCATGAAAAAATTGCCTTCGGTCGACACCAGTGTAAATTTGCGGCCATGTGCATACTAATGCATTATGGAAAATCTGTGCCATAATGCCACAATTTCTATTTATTGCTACATTTTGATACAAAATCCCCTAAAATCTCATTATCTGCATCCAAAACACTATTTTCCTACATGTCCAAAAACAAATGTTTCAAGCTTTTAAAATGTCTTAAGAAATTGATAGATTTCTTAACATTTACAAACTGTAATTGTCAAGAATGCTACTGAATGGTCTGCTCGATATGAGGTTTTACTGAAAACATACTTCTGATTTGTTTGCCAAATAGTTATACATTTTCATCAGAATCACCATTCTGGCTTACAATAAATCCTTCTTTCCTTCTATGAAATTATCCAGCACGTGTTTGATATAGAGGTTCCCCTAGGCAGTTTTATAATGTCCTGCCTACACTCAAACTTCCAGATATATAACAGTCCAATCTATCAGGCTTCTATTAGGATTCTTTTTTTATTATTATTTTTTTTTTTTTTTTTTTTTTTTTTTTTTTTTTTTTTTGTTAGTAACAGGGTTCTTACAGTTCTTAAAAGTATCAAGAACTTATTTCCATAAAATGTGCAAATTTATGGGAACTGCCATATTTCGTTATGAAATACAGAGATCGCCTCCATAAATTCATATATTATTGAATTTGAAATACTAGAATTTAGCAATTCAGTTTCATGCATTACTGAGAGTCCAAAAGTATCAGTTCTTTACTTTTATGGACATATTTCTATACTGGCATCTATTTTCATCCGTATTTCCATATCAGAGCAATATATCATTATTTTTATAGTGCGAGTAAAAATAAACAAATATTTTACTGAACCAAATTGTTTCTCACGTAAATTGTATGTTTGTGCAATTCAGTTTTTTTTTCACCTCTGTTGTCGTATAGTTTTAGTTATGTATGTTGTTCACGTGATTAACATAACAATGTATCGTGATATCATGATGTTAGACTGCCCATTTAATCGCTATGGTGAAATTGCTATATTGCCCAAGCCTACTGTATATTTTGCTACACTAATTTCAAAATTCAATAGATAAAAGTTCATCGAATTTTCCAAAATTACCACAGTTGTCGTACATACCCTGGTACATTAGGAACGTTTTCTAGTGCTAACTTTTTTGATTATTTCTGTAAAATGTGCAAATTCACTGGGAAAACTTGCCATTAAATTAATTCATTTTTTAGTGCATTGCTGGGTATCCATAACAGTTTGCATCTGCTTTTATCTTCTATTGATTCCATATCAGAGCAATAAAAATATTTTATTTTTATTGTTGGAGTTAAAATAAACAATTTTTTCTTAAATTAGGCAATTGTGTAATTCAGTTTTTATTCTCGGGTGTTACTGAGAATACACAATTATCTTTTTTTTTTATCAGTGTCCATACTCTTATTAATGTACATTAGCTTATCTGAACTAGCATATTTTCATATTTGGATTAATTCTAAAATTATTTTCACAAATAGTATGATTGCGGAATTTTGTTTTTATTCCAAGAGGGCATTGCTGAGGGTACACAAAAAGACATTTAGACATTTTAATTAAAAATATTAATTTGGAGGTTTTATAAACCTTAAAAAGTTTTTAATTGTATTTGGTACATAAATAGTATAAAACAAATTTTCATTTTTATGAAATTTCATAATCAGAAAATGTACAGTGTTTTTTGTTTGCACCAAGTTTCTAAACTTAAAATTATTTTGCAAGATGGAAAAATTTCATTTAAAAGTTGCAGCTGTATATATATGCATTCTAAATTATATAAAACATTTAAAGGAATTTTTTATTGTTTTTTACCATCATGTAGATGAATAAATATAAATTCATTTTTTGCAACACTTTCACGGATATTAGGTACAAGATGGACATATTTTAAACTGTTCCTACAGTTTAAATTTGCTGCTCCAGAAGTGAGTTTTGTGTTTACTCTGAGGCATTTCTTGCTGCTCCAAAAGTGAGTTTTGTGCTTGCTCCGAAGCACTTCATGCTGCTCCAAAAGAGTTTTGCCTGCACTATAAGTTGATACGAAGAGCAAGTAGGTGGGCAACATACCTGATTAGTAAATGAATTAAAGGAGATTTTCTAAAATTTTGCAGAAGATAACCAGGAAAATAATTTTTTTTTATGGGTTTATTTAATTTTTTTATGAAATATGTAATTTTACTATAAACGGTTTTGAAACCAGCTTTGAAAAACAAACTAGCATCTTATTTAGGGAAACTGTGTTTTATATCTGAGGTGACTAAAGCAACTATTTTTAAAGTTATGACCCAGTGGTAGCCGTATAGTTGCTTTACAATATAGTTCAAATGGTATTATTACACAGTGTTAGTGTTGCTAAAAATCTAATTTTTTTTTTTTCATTTGGTAAGTTGGTAGTTATGGTATTTTTTAAAAAAGAATCTGTATTTCTGTATGACTGGTTTGAAAATCTTAATTCGTTTATCAATATTGCAGCCCTTGTACAGGTGTATTAAATCTATACATTTCAAATTTTAGTTTATTAAATTAACCAAAGATTTGCTGCAAGCCCTGAATTATGTATTTATTTTGTAGTATTTATGAATAAATGTCCATTTGCTATATTTAGAACTATAAAATGGTAGTTTAATTTACATGATGCATGATGTTTTATCTTTCAGTTGAAGGACGATGAGCATCATCATGTATACACCAAGTTTCATTTATACACTAAGAAAAGCAAATGTACCGACAGCAGAAGCACTTGCATGTTTCTATGAACTTTTTTGTTTATAATTTTATCAACCACTGTTGACAATTTTTATGCTATTCGTGAAAGACATTTGTGGTCGTTCAATGTGTTATATTATATATGTTATGTTATTAAATAGGTAGCATACAACAGTGTACAAACATCAATTAAGTTTCTTTGCTCTTGACTTGTAAATACTCATCAATAAACATAGAATTTGCCAAGATTGTGTTATTTCTTCTATTTTTAAGCATTGTTCTTCTATTTTTAAGCATATGTTTTGTGATCTTTATATATTTCATCAATAAAATAGTCTAAAAGCATCAAATAACAGGTTTCTGTTCTCCAAAATTTTGAGTTTCTTTATATTTCATTGATACAACGAACATATTCATAATAATTTGTATAACGGGGCTTGACAAATAGATGTAGCCTAAAAAAAATTAGCACTAGTGTCTATACATGTGGTAGATCGGCAAAATAAAAAATAAATTGTTGATTACAGATATAAATTTTCCTAGTTTTCACTATAGTTCTTATATATGTTCCAAGTGATTACAGATAATTATCCTAGCTTTGTTCTACCCCAGCTGCAGTATAAATCATTTTCAGGGTGCCTCATTTCATGTGGGAAATAATGAACAGTTGCATTTTAACAGGAACCCTGGGTGAAGTTTAAAATGATTTTAAAATTTATTTTTTAAATTCGAATCTTTGTTTTATAACTGTATATTATTTTTAAAGATATGGTCAGTGGGAGTATTTTTTAATATTCTTTGAAGCAAACTCATTAACACTACAATGCATGACTTTAAATGTTTTCATTTGAATTTATTTGTCTACTAGATGGCGTTAAATGCCCGTGGAAGCTACTTAAATGTATATTGCAGATGCTTGACCTTGGCACAAGGAGAATCTAATGAATTATTTCTCTGTTTGGAGTGGTGAAACATGGTTCTGTAAAGTAAACAGACAGAGCACTTCTCGCAGCATCGACAATTTTATAATTGAGTTCCGAGTCTCCTTTTGATTATAGCTTTTAATGATTTCATTGGTGAATTACAGGAATATGAGTATTTTTTTTTAGGGGGGGGGGGGTAAAGGAATGTACGACAGTGAAATGATTAGGTTATTTCGGATTAAAAGTATGGCTGGTTTGAGACGTTTCCTTTCTGTGGAAGAATATATGCGTATGGTAAATGAACCAGACAGTAATGAAAGCAAAGCAGATAGTGAAGATTCGTGGAACAGTGTTATTTCTGATGATGAATCTGAAAATGCAATTGATTCTTCAGATTCTGAGCGTACTATTACAACGCCGCCAGCTTCAGTTGCTGTTTTTTTTTAATGATGTTTGGACATGTGATTTGAAAGATCTGAATTCTTTGGAGTTTTTGAACATACCTGGAATAAATCACAATATCATGCCGCCTAATTTAGATAAGGAACTTTATTTTTTTAGCATATTTTTTGATGATGAACTAGAATTCATCGTAAAAGCAACTAATGAGTTTGCAATTAAAATATGGGAAATAAATCTCCTCTCATTCCATATCGAAGACTCCACTTTTTCAAATGTATTTACACCTGTGACAGGAAACGAATTTAGTGTGCTTCTCGCACTAGTAATTTTGACGAGCATTGTCAGGAAACCAAATCTTAAAATATATTTTTCTAAGAATCCAATTATCAGTACTCCTTTTTTCAATTCAGTTATGAGTCGCGATCGATTTATAGGAATATTACGTTACCTTCATTTTACTCTTGATAGTAATTCCCAAAAACTAGATAAATTGAAACCCGTGTTAGATGCATTAGTTTCAAAATTTAAATCTATATACACTGCTAGAAGAAATGTGTTCATTGATGAATCTTTGTTCTCATGGAAAGGAAGGCTGGGATTTCGTCAATATATCCCCTCGAAAAGGTCCAGATATGGAATAAAAATATATAGTCAGAATCGGAATCAGGCTATATATGGAATTTCCTTGTGTATACGGGAAAGGACACGGAATTATCAAGCTCTGATGGTGGGTATGGAGAACGTGTTGTGAAAACACTTCTAAGTGAACTTTTAGGAAAGTACTCGCAAAGTATTTGTTGTCTAAGAATGTGCATATATGTGGTACAGTTTTAAAAAATCGGAAGAACATGCCAAAGAATTATCCATCTGTACCCATATACACTAAAATTTTTAATATTTTGACAAAAGAAAATTTGTATCAAAAATATACATCAAATAGAAAATAAGTATTTCCTTTCTTTCTGAAAAAAGTAGAATGCGAGCGGGTGATTTTTAGTGAATTTTTCGAGAGTTAGGCTTGCCGCAAAAAATTACCCGTCCTTTGGGCTACGGCAGTTTCAGAATGCTGCCGTACCGAAAGGGTTAAGACAACACAATAGCCATTTTTGTTACATTTGAATAAATAATTTCAATACCATTGAATTGCTATGCTTGTTATACTATCTTACCATACCTGCCAACTTTTACGAATTTTTCGAAATTTTTACGAAAATTCTCTTATTTTACGCGCGTAATCGATTTCTTTACGATTTTTAATATTTTTTACTAATTACGCCTAAAAATCGCGCCAATTTGCCGATTTATCGCCAAATTTATATTTTTACACCAAAATGTCGCCAAGCATTTGGATTGCTTGTCACACGAGAACGTTCGCGTTCTCGTGTGACAAGCAATCCAAATGAACGCAGACGTTCTCGTGTGACAAGCTCTATTTATTCTGGTACTTCCAGCACGCAGCGTTCAAGAAACGGACGGCAGACAATGCTCGTCTTTCTAACCCGGAAGTGTAGGCATAAAATCCCCCACAGAAAGGAATCAAAAATAAGTTGTAGATTTTTGTCTCCGTAATCACCGTGATGTATGTTATCATATATATCATTAATACATATGTTGTCATTGGACTCAAAGGGGAAACAGAAGAAAAAACTTCGCACAGCTTTTGAAAATATTTGTTTTACTTTACCCCTTTTTGTTGAGAGTCCAAAATTACCAGTTTGCATCCATTTTCTTCTTCTAATGATTTCATATCAGAACAATAGACCTAATTTATTTTTATAGTGCGAATAAAAATAAAGAATTATTTTACTAAACAAATTATATTTCGCTTAAATTTTAAGATGAGCAATTCAGGCTTTGCTGAGGGTACATAATTGCCTTTTTCCATCCATCTCCATCCCCTGATTATTACACATTAACTTTACTAAACTAGCTTATTTTTATATTTCAGTTGATTATAAAGGTCACCTTTTTAATTATTTTCATATAAATAGTAATTTTTTTTTCATCTCTGCAGCGGTTGCCGAGAGAACGCTATTATCATTTTCCATCGATCTCCATCTCCCTATTGTTGCACATTAACTTGATTAAATTAACTTATTTTCATATTTTGGTTGATTATAAAGGCAAATTTTTTTTATTATTTTCACATAAATAGTACGATCGTGAAATTCAGTTTTTTTTCGCGGGCGTTTCCGAGATTACGCAATTATTCTTTTCCATCGATCTCCTTCTCCTTATTGTTGCACATTAACTGGACTAAAGTAGCTTATTTTCATAGTTTGGTTGATTATAAAAATTAATTTTTTAATTATTTTCATATAAATAGTACGATCATGAAATTCAATCTTTTTCTATCTGAAGCCCTTTCTGCCACATTTTTATGAAAAGATATTATTGAACAAAATAAACATTTTCTTTAAAATATACTGCCACCAATTTTTATTTATGTGTAGACACTAGACAATGCACATTTTAATAATACATGATAATTTTATGAATGTGTTTAAAAATATACTGCAGTTTAAGAACAAAAAATTTGTGTCTTCCCAATTGTAAAAAAAATTTTTTTTGTGAAATTAAGTTCATAAATCCTGACTATTGTAATGATTTAATTTCAACAAAACTGACAAAATAAAAGCATGAGTTATTATAGATAACAAAATCATAGTTTAGAATTAATATAAAGGAATGTGTTAAAATTAAATTTGCCCATGTATTTAAACAACCCTGTTCTTAAACGCAATTGTCAAACTTGCATTTTCTAAATATAATAGAATTATATCATTTTTCATCATTACATAACGAATTATATCATCATTACATAACGTAACTTTCTGTCAAAATATTTTGAGAGATGAAGGATACAATGTAAATAATGTACAAATGAACATGCATACAACTGTTTCTAAAGAGATCTCAAAACAGTTGTGTGTTTCACATATTTGTGCATTATTTACATTGTGTCCTTTGAAAATCAGATTTATGTCGATTTGTTCTGTAAAACTCATTTTACGCGCTATTCTGATTTTTTTTCAAAAATCTTCTGATTTTTACTCCAAATAAGTTGGCAGCTATGTCTTACAAATTTATTAGTATTGTCAATTATAATATTTGAAGAATTAAAAATTCATTGATTCAAATATTCGATAAAATTACATTTGTAGGTTAGATCTGTAATTACAGTTGCTCGCGGAATATAAATATCCGAAAAATAAAAAATCATGGCCTTCTGATAAGAAATATGAAATATATGAATAATTTGTCTCTAATAATATCCCAAGTAGTTATTGAATAAGCAATGCAGTGAATATGAATCAGTACAAGATACAGAATGTTACTTGGTATTATAGCACTAATTTTTGTTTAAAAAAAATGAAATTGATTTATATGCACCTGTGTATTGTGAGTCTAAATCTACCTGTTAATGCATGGTGATATATATATGAATCGATAAGAAAAATTAAAAATTTTAATATTAAAATTTATTTTAAGTTAAATCAATTTACAGAAATGAAAATTGCATACCTTGAACTTTGTAGAAGAAATTTTTTGAAGCTCTTGGAAAACAATTACTGAAGTACAAAAAGCAGACTATTTCTTGATTTTTTAAGGCGAAATCAGCTAAAAATTAGATGGATTCACATATGAATCAGTATGCATTGTAGGGTTAAAATATTTATTTTGAAGTCTTTGTTACATTTTTATGAAAACACTATGTTGAACAAAAATATTTCCTTTAAAATATACTGCCACCAAATTTTATTAATATGAATACTAGACAATGCATAATGGTTTTATAAATGTTTGAAAATATATTGCACTTTTAGAACTGAAAATTTGTGAATTATAGATCTTAAGCTCATAAATCCTGAACTATTATTGTAATGATTTAATTTCCACAAAACTGACAACATATAAGATTAGTTTAGAATTAATATGAAAGAATGCTCAAAATTAAATTTACCCATGTATTTAAACACAATTACCAAGTATGTATTATATTAAATATATTAATTGAATCATCATTTTTTTTTTATGTAGTATTTTTTTTTTTTAGCTATGTGAAATTCTCACATGTTTTAATACTTAAAATATCTGAGGTGTATAATTTATTCGAAATTTTGTTTTCAACTTTTTAGCAATTATCCCTGCACAGTAAAATTAATGTATTACTACTAGGATTTCTCACTTGGCCAGTTTAATATATAAAAATTTGTAAAAACTTATATACACTTTTTGATTTATTTTATTGCACACATTTTCTAATTATATAATTTTCATTATCTTTTTTACTTCAGCATATAGTACTTTGACTTGTCATCACTTTCTCCTTCAACTTTACCTAATAAAAAAATAAAGAAATTAGTTTTTGAATTGATTAAAACTATTACAGAAAACTAACATACTTTGTGACAGCATAAGACTAATTCAGCCATTCAGGCTTCATGCTGCCATTTACAATAAAATCAACGGAGTGTGGCTCAACTTGACCCCCTTTTTTCCCCCCTCAAATTTGACAAAAAAAAGTGAAAAATCAGTATTGTGGGTCCAAATGATTGCAATTATAGTGTGTTATCCTTCACTGCTTTTATAATAAATCTTCTGATTGATACTATACTTGACAGTGTATCTCCTGAGGGAGGGGGGGGGGGGGGTGTAATTGTATCACAGCTATTTTTGACAACAATGACTAAAATTATTACATCTTGTGATCATTGAACCATAAATAAATCTTTTTATGCCTGATTATGTCAAATGTTGTCCTATGTTAAAAAAACAAAAGTTCTAGATTATTTTTTTATAACAATCTGATATAAAGTTTCAAGAAAATCCTTTAATTGTGGCTTCTGTCATGTACACAAGATAGACTGGCATCACTCCAAAAATAGCCAAAATGTATTCAGGAGGTCATATTGACATCTCCAATTAAAAATTTTATTGAAAACAATACTTCATATGTTACATGGTATGAGAAAGTAAAAAATCAGAGTGGCTAAAAAAAACTTTTTATCTCATCAGAGACTTAATTGTACAACAAATTAACCTAGTGTTAAAATAACTTCAGAAAACTTTATTTTTCAGATTATTGCAAAAGTATCTGCTTTTTATAAAGAAACATAAACAATAGATATAGCAAAAGTTATAATACAAATTTTATTAAAAAGTGGCGAATCTATAATAATGAAAAAGCCTGCTTGTGTCATCTATAGCGAAAAATTTAAACATCGTACGGCCATGAAATTTGGCACATAGGTAGGTACTTCAGAACCAGTGATAAAACTTCTTGGTGATAATTTTTTTTTAATTTGAATTGGATTTTTAGTTAGTTCAAGGTAAATTTGTGCTTTATCTTATACTGCTGATGGTGTGTCACCATCCTCAATATAAAACTGCATGTACAGAAGAAGGTCGTTTGCACCTTATGGAAACTATTTTGATAATTTTTATGCATAAAGGGTGTATTTCTTGCAGCGATTTGCTTCTGTCTGATAGCCTTGATTCTTGACTATAGCTCTAGCTCGAATTTTCCATAAAAGTAAACTTTTTCTTAGCACCGTCATGTCAATTTTATCCCACTCCTCTTGGGTTGTTTACCAAAGTCCGTTCAGTGTTTTTGGATGCCAATTTCCTAAGGCTCATTTTAACAAACCGAAAGCGCAAAAGTCCATACGAGAAGCGTCAGGTGATTTTACAGGTATTTCATTAAATGGGATACATTTTATTCCTGTTTCTGATTCGTTTTTGCTAAATATGCGGCAGTTGACTTAGACGTGTGACTAGAGGCTTTGTTCATTTATTGATGTCCTTTCGGTTCTAAAATATTCTGCTGATAGTTGAGTGAATTAATTTTAGACTTTTTAGTTTTAATTTACCGTTGTAACAAAATACTGCCCTATCATGAATTCTTTTGGGAACTTTTCTGTACATTGACAAAGCCATTTCATACGGTCATTTTCATCAGTTGAGCAACAGAAAATTGCTCTTTTTTTTATTACAGTCACTTAAATACGCTCATGCCTCATGAAGTGTTACCACAAATTTCCATTTATCAGCAGCTAGGTGTTTTTCATATAATTTTCTACAATTTTTTTTCTCAACAACATGCTTTGGCAAAAGCAAATGAACTTTAGATTTAAACATCTATTTTAACTTCAAATCTTTATGAATGATTTTACTTACTGTGCCATAAGACATTCCCATTTTTGATGCAATGGATCTTCCGAGTCGGTGGATTTTCTTTTAGGATCGGAGACTTCACTTTCTTGATATTTACCCGCATTCGAACAGTCTTGGGATGCGATTTTGCAGCCATTTTTTCATTTTTACTTTCAGCTAGATGTTTTTTCCCTTTCAAATTTATATTAAAAATACCTTTCTTTTTGAAATGCAATAACCTCGATTTTTACACTGCTTTACAATTTGTTGATACGAATATTTTTCCTCGGAAAGCGCATTTATGTAACCTTCGTGCCATCTATCAATTTCAGAAGGCATTTTCAAAATAAATCTTTTATTCTACATTCCAATCAAAACAAAACAGTAGCAAACGATTATATTGAAAATGCCAAACTTTCTTAGTCAAGTTAATGTGCAACAATAGGGAGATGGATGGAAAAGGATAATTACGTACTCTCGGCAACGCCCGCGAAAAAAAAAAAAAATGAATTTCATGATCGTACTATTTATGTAAAAATAATTTAAAAAATTTGCCTTTATAATGAACCAAAATATGAAAATAAGATAGTTTAGTCAAGCTAATGTGCAACAATAGGGAGATGGAGATCGATGGAAAAGGATAATTAAGTACTCTCGGCAACGGTCGCAAAGAAACAAAAAAAAACTGAATTTCACGATTGTACTATTTATATGAAAATAATTAAAAAGATAAACTTTATAGTCAACCAAAATATGAAAATAAGTTAGTTTAGTAAAGTTAATGTGCAATAATAAGGGGATGGAGATGGATGGAAAAAGGCAATGAGTACTCTCGGCAAAGCCCGAAAATAAAGACTAAATTGCGCAATCTTATAATTTAAGAGAAATATAATTTGTTTAGTAAAATATTTCTTTATTTTACTCGCACTATAGAAATAAATTAGGTCTATTGTTCTGATATGAAATCATTAGAAGAAGAAAATGGATGGAAACTGATAATTTTGGACTCTCAACAAAGCAGGGAATATAAATTGAATGGTGGGATGCATGGATTTCTTGGGATTTTTCGTAGTCTTGGGAGTAATGTCCGTAAAACCGTAAGATGAAGTAAAAATCCGTACAAACTACTGAAAATCCGTAAAAGTTGGCATCTCTGCACTAGTCGTATCTATAAAAATGATATACTACTATGAAAAGGGTAAACGTAAAACAAAGATTTTCAAGTGCTGCGCGAAGATTTTTCCTCTATTTCCCCTTTGAGTCCAATGACAACATATATATTAATGACATATATGATGACATACATCACGGTGATTACGGAGACTAAAAATTTACGACTTGTTTTTGATTCCCCTTCTGAGGGGGAATTTTATGCCTCCACTTCCGGGAGAGGAGCTTTGGCTTGCAGTCCGTTTTTTGGACGCTGCGTGCTGGGAGTACTAGAATAAATACAGCTTGTCACACAAGAACGTCTGCGTTCTCGTGTGACAAGCTACATTTATTCCTTCACCCCCCGCACGCAGCCTCTAAAAAACGAAGGCAGACAACGCTCATCAGTCGTAGGCCGAAACTCAATTATAGATAATAGCTCTGGTTTTGAAACCTCTCTGCGATTTTCTTTGAAAAGCGGAACTTTGAGGAAAAAAATTTATTTAAAAAAAAAAATGAATATTTCAGAAAAAGGGGATTTTTGGGGATAAAAGCAAAACAAAAAAGCGGAAATTTTGGGGGAAAAGCAAAGAAGCGGAAGAATCTCATACCTGGATTTCAGAAAAAACAAATCGCAAAAAAAAAAAAAATTAGAAGAAAAAACCGTAAAAAATAAAATAAAAAAAATTAAATGTCAATTTCATAAAAAAAAATTCTCGGAAGTGGCAAGTTAAAATTTCCGGAACACAATCACCCCTGATAATGCTTATTAGTGAAACTTGCCATTGAATTTGCAGTTATGTTGAGATTTTAAGTTTTTTTTTCAGACTGAATTTTAATTTTAATTAGTTTGTTTTTAAACTATAAAATGTACCTGGTGCTTCCCAGGATTTAGAATATAAACTGATAAATACTATACCGTAACTCACAGCCAATTTCTGAAAACCAAATAACATTTTAACAATACACTTGCTTATAACAAAAATAAAATAAACCTTACGTGGGTAAACGCACGACTATGCCACAACTGCTCGTTTTAAATCCTGGGTGACATTGAATATATTTTTAAATGCATAATGTAATTTCAAGTGTGAGTAACAAAAGGAACACCAGTGTAATTAGTCTCCCTCAGGTGAGGGAAGTAACAAAGAAACTTTCCACTTTGTGTCTAATGAATGGAGTTGCAAAAACAGGGAAAAAAACCTGGTTTATTTCCAGGAATAAACCAGGTTTTTTGGGGAAATGAATTTTCAGTCATTCCATTTTGCATTGTAAAAAAAATGATTTCCTGGTTTATTTCTGGGAATAATGGGAAGAGAATTTTAAAAGCTTTCTAAAAGTGGGAATTTTAAAGGTGCCTTCCCACTCACTGCATTGCAATGGTTCATAGTAAACCCCTTCACACTGTTGGTCTACGGCAAAGAAATGTATCCAATCAGATGAAAGTGCAGAATTTCTCCTAGTTCAATGGCCATGTTTAAAAATCATCCCTTCCAAAACAATTTTATATACATGAATTATTATATAATATAAATTAAAACATTACAAATATAATCTCTGGTCTCTTCTGATTAAAATTTATATTTACTAGCAGCTCCCTAGTTTACAGTATTGAAGCTTTTCAGAAAATTCGCCTTTCTGTGAATTTAAACAAGAGCGTACGCAAGTTTGCTTTGGCGATATATACATATTTCAGCAGTTTTCTAAAATAAGTCAACTAAAACACAAAGGATCCTAATTTAAATTGTTTTAGAATATTTACTACATTATGCAATTTCCTTGTTTTAACGAATACAATTATCTTCTCTTTCTTGAATTGTTAAAAAAATCATCCGACAGAATTTAGAAAATGAATTTTGATGTATGTCCTCCATAGACTTATTTTTTGTCCTACAATACTAAAACAACTTGAAAATATATTCTGTTTACTCTTTAAAATAGTACTCTGAAATAGAACTAAATGTTTTGTATGATATAATTTGTTAGTATGTTTCAAATGTGAAACTTTAGCTTGGGTGGTACAGATTCAACTTCGCGAATGAGTGGGCTCTGGTTCAAATCCAAGCGGATCTTAAATTTTACAAGTGCTGCCATCTGTTGCTAAAATATTTAAATAAAATTTTTCTTTAATAATCTGCAGAATTTTTTGTTTTAAATTATTTCAAGTTTTATATACAAAATAACCTTATATCAGTAAATTATTTTTAACTTTGAATGTTTATAAAAATCTATTTTGAAGTTTGAAAAAAATCTTGAAGTATACTTCTTACCAGCTATAGATGGAATATACATTTTAAGCTCATTTAATTGAAAATTTGCTTGTAGAAATAGTAAATATAAAATGTGCATATAAAATTTGACAGAAATCACCGAACATCCTTATAGTAGTTATCTTTTGACATGTAATGTTGAACATTTTAAATTAGAATAGAAATAAAAGCCTGAAAATACTTTAAAATTTTAAAGACGTTACATTTTAATAATTTGGTGCTAACATTTGAAGAATTTTTATTATTTTAAATGTACACAGACAATTAGAAATTTACAATACACTAGAAAATCATTTATTTTGAATAAAAAAATTAATTCGGATGTAAATATAAAACTATTTTAAAACATAATTACTTAATAAATCTAAATGTAGATGAAATAATTTTTCAATTTAAAAGTTTATTTTAATGAGAAATGTTTTAAAAGAGTTACAAATAAGCAAAGAACATATTCAGATATTATATGTAGGTATTTGAAAACCTTTAAAATCAAGTATAAAATGTTAATGAACTTAAATTTGTTTAAGATATGATATTTTAATAAGAGCATTCTTCAATTTAAATACTTTTATTATGTTTTTTTTTTTTTTGCTTCATTACAGTCAACATCGGCAGTATCACTTTTTTAGTTTAAAATAGAGTGAATATTTTTCAACAAATATTTATTTGATTTTTTATATGGATGTGTGAAAAAATCAAAATCTTTTTGAATGTTCATTTATCTGTGTAAGCTCTTGATACCTGAACTAATCAATATAAAAAAATTATTATATGAAATATTAAATTTAGCAGGTGTGAAAACACTATCTACAATGCTATTGGCTGTTGCGTTGCGGTCAAAGGTGTGATACGCGTTAAATTCGGTTTCATTTCGAATTTAACATTGCAGTCTGCATTCATCATGGAAGAGAACTTCCCCTCCACTTTTTTGTTAGACAATATTAAGTAAACAAAGCACATATCATCATACAGATACAGTTAAAGGTTAAATTATACTTTGTTTCTGCTTAACTGTTTAAATTCTGGATCATTTGTTTTGTTTCAGATCAGTTTTCATTTGAGATTCTGCAGATTGTACAGTGGCTGACCGGAATATACTGATTTTCCTTATTATCGGAAAATTAGCATACTCCGGAAGCATCATGAAACTGAACTTGTATAAATACCAGATTTTGGAAATGTCAGGATCGCAGTGGCGAAAGCAATGCCACGGTAAGCTGCTGTAAACAGTTATTAATAGCCGGTTGTGGCTATGCTCGGTTTGTAGAGCAATGTTTTTCTGATGTCAATGTTTTTCTCATGAGTTGCATCGCAGTTAAGGAAGCACGCTCTTATGATTTGTTTCTAGTGCTGTGTTTGTAAGAAATAATTTTTTTATTTCTTTTACTCACTTTGTACTGTGATTTCATTCACCCTTATGCTCCATCTACTCTACCAGCTACCTGAAATTTTTCGTATTTCCAACATTTTTCATCATAGCGCATGTATGAACTCAACCTTCAGCTGCGGTGCGTTGCACTGTGGTGAGTGGGAAGTTAGCTTAATTCATTCCATTTTATATTGTAAAAATATATGTATGAACCAAAACTAATATTTATTTTTTACATTTGGCATTGTAAATAGCTGAAGCATGGGAAAGATTTGTTCGATCCAAGAAAAATATTTAAGTGCTGAAGAAAACTAATTTGCACACTGATCTATGATTTCTTTGACGCCTTTTATATCCAGAAAAATTCTAAATTTAGTTAATGACTTGTCCAGTACTCCATCTTTATCCATGGTCTGGCAAAGTGCCCTGTAAATTTTTCCACTTTTTTCATTCAATTTCTTAACCTTTGATGTTCGTGTTGTCTTAACCTATTTTTTGTCTTGTTGGATCTTATTCATTCTTGTTCAGACTTGAATTGTCTTGTCAGGATATTCCTGTTGTGTTTTGGCACAAGCTAATCTTGTGTGCTACTTCTCATTTCATATTGACTGGACTGTTCTTCATTCTGCTTTCTGATTGGCTCTCTCAAGTGAGCTCTTTAATGTAGGTCTTGGGTATATAATCCCCTCTACTTCTCCTATTTGCGTCCATTTCTCTTTTGGACTTTGGGTTTGTTGGTTCTCCAAGAAGGGGATCCAACCTATCCTCGAAACAGAGAGGATGCTGCATTATTGTGTTATTTGCACATATATACATTGTTCAAGTTCCTACTCTTTTGCACAGAGTGTACCTTCTTATGTGCTACAAAATGCATTATACCTGTTGTTCATCCTCATTGTCATGTTCTACAGGCTTTACAATTTAGATTGAAAGATACTTTAGATAGCTTGGAAAAAAAAGGGATAATTTCTAAAGTCAGCTAATTGGGTGCAAAGCCTTGTTTACAGTAGAAAAAACCTAATGAAAATTGCATTTGTGTCTAGATCCCAGGGATTTAAATACAGTTATAAAAAAAGGGGAGCACTATCTAATTATTTCTTTGAAAGATTATATAATACATAGAAGACAAAGAAATATTTTCAGTGTTGAATCTCAAAGCTAGGTTTTGGCAAGTACCTTTGGATGAAGCTAGTTCTGAAATTTGTGGTAGGTATTGGGAAACCTGTGGTAGGTATTGTGAAACCTATGGTAGGTATAAATTTGATTAGATGCTATTTGGTATACAATCTAGCCCAGAATTATTTCAGAAAAGAAACCAAAAATTATTTGGAGACATTACCGATGTTGAAATTTACTTTGATGACATCATTATTACATGTTCTGATGAATCAAAACATGATGCAAATATATTTCGGCTCCTGAAAAGAGCAAAAAATTTTCAATTCAAAGAACCTGAAAAAGTACATGGGTAAAATCATCTCTAACTTAGGCTTAAAAGCTGACCCAGAACATAGTAAAGAAATTGTTGACATGCCAGTACCTAAAATAGAAGTTGAGAAATTGTTAGGCATGATAAATTTTTTATTAAAATTTATGTCGAATGTATCAAAAATTATAGCTACCTTGAGAGAAGTAACTAAACAAAATGTGGAGTCTTTTAACAAAATCAAAACATTGCTGAGTAAGACCCCAGTGCTTAAAATTTTTCAGGATCAAAGAAAATAACTATACAATGTGACAGTTTAAAAGATGGGTTGGGTACTTGTTTAATTAAAAAAAAACAAAAAAACCTGTATCTTTTATGTCCAAGAGTTTGATACAGAATGAGAAAAACTATGCTTAGACAGAAAAATAATTATTGGCAATAGAGTTTTCCTTTGATAAATATCATAACTTTGTTCATGGACGTAAAGTAATAGTAAAAAGCGACCATATACCTAATGGCATTGTAAAAAGCCTATTTATGTATAAAATATCATCTAGGATGCAAAGAATGCTACTAAAACTTTTAAAATATGATTTTGAGATAATGTATGTGCCAGAAAACCAAATGTGCCTAGCTGATACATTATCACATGCATTTTCAGTGAGAATATTAAAATGACCCAGAAATGTTGAATATTGTACAACATAGTATAACAAAATATCTACCAATAAGTTAAAATAGAATAGCTAATAGAATTTAAGAGAGAAATTAAATCTGGATCTGATTTAAATCAGACTCTAAAAATCATAAATGAAGGTTAGCTTGAATCGCTATTTATAATGTAAAACCACATTACAAGTTTAAACATGACTTACATACAAATGATGATTTAATTTATTTTTAATGAAAAGATAATAATACCTAATACTTTAAAAAGCTATATACTACAGTTAATTCATGAGTGGTCATATTAATAGAAAACCTGCTTACTTAAAAGGTTATGTATAAATGAATATATTCCAAGAATTAGTATATTTCATTATTGAAAATTATGTGACTTGTATAACATATGTATATTAGATACTCAAGAAACTTAAAAAAGAGGCTGTTAGATAATGAATGATAACTGTAAGATTGTAACTGCCGATAGATAACTGCAACTGAAGTTATTGGTTTTTATGTGTGAACCAAGATGGTTTTGTTGACATGTTGAAGCTCTGATAATGTAAATAATCTGTTGTAATATAATGTATATAAATATGTCAATTATATATTCTATGGTTTCCTATATTTAACTCATAAGCACCAATATTGTTTCGAGTATTGTACTTGTTCTGGGAGCAAAACAGAGCATATAATTTTTTTCCAGGCTATTACTAAAGTGAATCACACAACAAATACATTCTAAATAGACAACACAGGACCAGAGATTGTCACATGGAATTTTTAAGGGCGTAAAGTAATATTACAAAGTGACCATATATCCATAATGGCATTGTAAAAAGCTTATTTATGTATAAAATATCATCTAAGATGCTAAGAATGCTACTTAAAATATGATTTTGAGATAATGTATGTGCCAGAAAACCAAATGTGCCTAGCTGATACATTATCACATGCATTTTCAGTAAGAATATTAAAATGACCCAGAAATGTTGAATATTGTACATAGTATAACAAATATCTGCCAATAAGTTAAAATAGTAAATAAGCTAAAATAAATTCCTAAAATTTTCAAAGCAATTTGTGAATTTTAACTTAATTTAAAAAATGTTTGAAAAATTAAATCCCAAAAGGTTCACTGTATTTTATTTTTTCAACTCGAATTAAATCCGATCGGGAGATATTATTCCTTTTCATTCCCAAACATCCCACAAACCGTCCCAATAACATACTAAAATGCCATTTTTCGATAAAGTTATTTTTACAGAAGTTATCATGCAAACGGACAGACAAACAGAATGGCCAAAGTCATAAATATTTTTCAACTATGTTAGAAAGTGTTATAAAGCAAAAGAATAAATATTTTCTTGACTAGTTTTTGGTTAACTGCAACACATATCTTCTAAGTAATCTAATAAGTATGGAGGACAAAATATTCAACTAATGATTATAGATTACAAGATGCAATTCTTATTCTGAAGACAGATATAATTCACATATAAAGTTATCTTTTTATTAGTCAAATCAACTAAAACTTACTACTAATGGGTAAAAGATTTGATTGGGAACGTTTGACACAACATAACATGTGCAACTGTGGTACTTTATATAGTTTGCTGTACCAATTGTAAAGATTTCAACTAATTTAGGAATAAGAAGAACATTCCTAACAGATACTTATTTTAAAATCAATAGGTGACATGGGAAAATGTTTTCAAATGGATAGATATATAAAAGAAGGAAGAAATACATTTGCCATTACATAATAGCAATGTAGTTTAAAGAGAAAAATTCTGTTTTTGGTTCCTTATTTTCTTTCTGCAATTATTTCTTGCAATTTATAAGCTACCTATTTAATTCTATGTTTGTCAACAGTAATACTAGCAGTTGCTAAAAAATCAATAAAAACAGTTCCTGTAAAACAAGCATTTTAATGATGCTATTTTTTGTCTACTTATAATGTTTTCTGGCTCATATTATAGAATTTTATACTGGGTATTTCTACTGGTAGTACATGAAATATATATCTATTTATAAAAATGCAGTCTAGAATAAATTATAACATCATGAAATACTAATTACAGACTATTACTTCTACTTATTTTGTTGAAGAATTTTAGATTATACAGGGAAAAAGCTCAAAAAATGAAAAAATAACAAGCATATAGATATTAAAATTCATTTTATATAACAGTAATAAATAGAAAAATTTTTCTAATATCTTACCAACAATTTTTCCTTTAACTAATTTTGTTAAGTGATGAAATACATTAACTTCAGCAGCTTTATACAGATGTTTGGGTGTATCCTAAAAGAAATGTATTAACAAAAATATAAGATAAATATTGATATAAAAGTATTAAAGAGTTTATAAGATAGCATTATATTATTGTTTTATGCTGTTTACTAACGAAGTAGTTTATTCATATATGCATCTAAATAATATTTTGGAAGAGTCTGAAAATTACTTAGAACACTAAATTCCTTTACAACTAAGTGACTTAAAACAGGAACCTATAAATGGAAAATTAACTTCCAGTCACCTGTCCTCCCCTTTTCTATACATACACAAATCAACTTCATTTATGATTGACTATAGAGAAGTAGCAGCTATAGAACTATATTCATATACTTACTAGATAAATTAAACATACAAGTTCTTCAGCAGTTAAACCATTTGATCCAATTTTTTCCAATTCATCTAGTATCTGTTTCTCTCTTTGCAATCTGTGCTGAACATACTCAATTATTTTGGATTTTGGATTGTCAATTACTGGCCCATGTCCAGGAAATATTTTTGAAGGTTCCAGTTTTAGAATTTTATCCAATGACTGCATATAATCATGGAGATCTTCAAACACCTGAAATATTAAAATATATCTTATAATTACACATAACTTTTGATGAACTACTGCAAACAAATATATAGTTTTTTACAATATTGTCATACAAGGTGTTTGCACAGCTAAATACCGCTTAAACAATTGGTCGCAGACTCATAGTTCTAATTTAAGAAATGCTTCAATAAGGTTGACCTTCAGACTACAACCATTTTGGTCACAACACATTTTAGTAAAAATGTACAAAATTCAACTATATGGACCTTGTACAAACAAAGTTCCTTTTGGCAATTTGTTCATTATTCATTTAAAGATCTTTTGAAAAGAAACCAGATATGACCAAAAGTGGTGAAAACATATATTTCAGAAGTTGAATAAAAATTGAATTTCGTTAGATAACATTTTCATTTGAAAACTTATATGAGTACTTATCTTTTAAACAAAAGTTTTATACAGTCTCAAATTATTCATCGAAAACTGTAATAATAGCTCAGGTAATTTTGATTGTATGATAATAGAACTTGTTTTATTTGATTAATTACAAATAGAAAATATTTTTATAATTAAATTTTTTCTTAAGAATGAAAACTTATATTTTGTAATTGTTTGTAATTGTTAAAATGTATCACATGATCAACATTCCCCGGCCATTCAACCAGCAGCTCATACTCTAGGGTGAGTCGGGTGGCCTGGGTCTTCCACATGATCAGCATTTACATACAATGATAGTCTACCTTAATTAAAAGAATTTCTTAAATTGGAACCATGGGTAAATGACCAATCGTTCAAGATATATTGAGTTGTGCAATCTTTTTTAAACATCCTGTCTTGTTAGTATCATGTCATATTGTTTAAAATATGATACGACCCTTTTTAATATTTATCAATTCATATGTGATGAAATACAGTGTATAAAATTATGCTATCAGGTACAAATGTATATAATGATACTTAAACAATATAAATCAGGAGTTTCCAACTGGCGGGCCGCATGTGGCCCATGGTGCCTTTTTTTTGCAGCCAGCGAAGCCTTCTGAGAAAATAATTTACAGCATCAAATTAGATGCTCTTATTTAAGGAAAAAGTTTTTGTGAAAATCCATATCGGTTTCAAATGCTGTTCATTCGCGAATAAATTTGATTTTCCTCAGTTTCCATGAAAATTAGTGTGTCCACTTGTGTTCTATTTCACCCTCCCCCTCACCTTCCCCATCGCTTTTTACGTCCATGAACTCGTCCGTTGACTCGTTTAACCAGTTTTCTTTCAACTCCTGCTGACCCAAGTGGATTTTACCATACTGGTAGCTGACCATTCTTTTCATTCAGCTTAATATTATCAAGGCAGGTGTCTGTCTTTTTTTAATGGCCAAGAGTTTACAAGCGTTATTTTTAGTACGAGATAGGGATTTCTTAAAACACGTTACTGTGTGTCTGTTCTCTGATTATTCATTTTATACTAAATATCATAATGAGTGGAATTTCAAATAAATGCAAGATTGAAAATGAAAACAGAGCTTACAAGGATCATTGGGAAAATGATTATTTAATTACGAACAATAACAGGAAGTTGCAGTGTTTAGTTTGCATGCAAGTGGTATCAGAGTTCCTAAGGAATATAACTTGAAAAGACATTATTCAACACTGCATAAAGAAAAGTATCAGAGATATGGAGGTGAATCTCGAAATATCTTGATTTCAGAGTTAAAGAAGAAACTGAAACAGCAGACAGGCATTTTTACCAAAATATCGCACGGTCAATCATCTGCTTTGTATGCTTCTTATGTCGTTTCTCTTGAGCTTGCTAAAGCAAAGAAACCCTTTACTGATGTCAATTCAGTAAAAAAAATCTGATGTGGGCAGCACATGACTTTCCTAGACTTAAATTTATATTTTCTTTATTTCTGTAATAATTCATCAGATTGAGTTTAATTGATCCAAATAACACTAAATTTACATTTTTAATTAAATTTTTGTTTTTATTTGGTAATTGGACATTTTTTCGATAGTGGCGTAACAAAAATGCAAGAAATCTCAAATATCTTGAGAATGGTTAGCCCTAAAGTATAATGGAGTGTGTTATATTCTTTTCCTCGTCAAAAATTGCATATAAAACAAGAATTTAATTGATACATGTCAGCATACGTAGTCTGTTTTTTTTTTTTTCTTCTGATTTTAGCGATTTCTGCGGGTCATTTCATAAAAAAAGACAGGTTGTTCTTTTCCGAATCGTACCAAAATTTAATCAACACCAGTGTCCCACAAGTAACTTATCTACCAAACATTGTGAAATTTGGTCAGTTAGTATTTTAGCTAGGGTAGATAAGTTAAATTTTCGATAGTCATTTTGTAAAAAAAGGTGTGCTCTTCTTTTCCGAATCATACCAAATTCTAATCAGCGCCAGAGTATCCAACAAGTAACTTATCTACCAAATTTTGTGAAATTTGGTCAATTAGTATTTTAACTAGAGAAAATAAATAAAATTTTTATGGGCCATTTCGCAAAATAAGGTGGGTTCTGTTTTTAAGATTCATACCAAAAAATAATCAGTACCAGGGTCACATCTAAGTGACTTACCTACCAAATTTTATGAAATTCGGGCCATTAGTTTTTGAGTTAAAGTGGATACATACATTGCACAGACGTCACGCTAAAAATAGTTTTTTTGTATTCTAGAGGTCTCGAAACATGTAGATCCGTCGAAAACTCGAGTTGCGATTTTCGACATGATTCCAATACATTACCATGTATTGCAGGGAAAGTAAAATGTGCTACTGAAATGGCAAAGGCTTTTGGGGATCCTCAATTAGCCGAGAAATTTGATTCAGTGCCGCTTTCTAACTAAACTTTACAGAGGAAAGCTATTGATATGGGAGAGTAGGTAAAAAAATCATTAATTGGTTTACTTGAAAAAAGTACCTATTTCTCGCTTTGCCTTGATGAAAGCACTGACCAAACAGATGTGAGTCAGCAGTTAATATTTATACATGTTACCCAAGAAGATTTTTCTACCAAGGAAGAATTATTGGAAATATATCCAATGACTGGAACCACGAAAGGAAAGGACATCTACGAAGCTGTGAAAAAAGCAGTTAACAAAATCGGAGGTTTTAATAAATGTTCAGCAATTGTGACGGATGGTGCACCAGAGATGGTAGGGGGAAAATCTGGACTAACTGGATTATTTAGAGAAAATGGAGTAACTTGTCCAACAATTCATTGTATTATTCATCAGAGAGCTTTGTGTGAAAAGTCGGTAAAACAAAATCAAGTTTTCAAACTTGTGATAAAAGTTATCAATATGATAAGAGGTGGAAATCGTGCACTTTTACATAGGCAGCTAAAGCAGTTTTTGCAGGAAATGGAAGCAGAATATGGGGACTTGCTGCTCTACAATCATGCAAGATGGCTGAGTGCTGGAAAGTGCCTCGAGAGATTCTTTGGGATAAGAAAAGAAGTTCCTGCATTCCTGAAGAAGTTCTTTTCAACAGACACTACGCAACTGAAAGAAGAGCTCCAAAGTATAGATTTCTTAAAGTGCTGCGAACTTGCATTCAAGGACGACTGTCACGTATCCGCGTTGAGGAAAAACTTACCCTAAAAGACGAGGATCATGTCAGCACATTTTCATATGGAACGTTTTTATTTGAAATTATTTGTCTACTAGATGGCGTTAAATGTCCATGGGAACAACTCCAATGTATTTTGCAGATACTTGGCCTTGGCATAGGGAGGATCCAATGAATTATTTCTCCATTTAGAGTGGTGAAACATGATTTTGCAATATAAACAAACAGAGCACTTCTTGCAGCATCAACAATTTTATAATTGAGTTTCGGGTCTCATTTTGATCTTAGCTTAATGATTTTGTTGGTGAATTATAGGAATATGTGAGAGTATTTTTTTTTTTTTTTTTTTGGGGGGGGGGGGAGTTAGAGAAATGTGCGGCAGTGAAATGATTAGGTTATTTCAGATAAAAGAAAGGCTGGGTTGAGACGTTTTCTTTCTGTGGAAGAATATACTCGTATGGTAAACGAACCTGACAGTAATGAAAGTGATGCAGATAGTAAAGATTCGTAGACTACAAAAGGCAAAAGAAAGCGCATAGACAGTTATTATGAATGCAAAGATTGCAATGCTGGTCTGTGAGTGGATTCTTGCTTTGAAATATACTATACGCAAAAGGTGTATTAATTAATGAAAATAGCTAGGCTATTTTCTTGTATATATATGTACATAATTTCTATTAGCTATATAAATATTTCATTACAATCATTTCAATATTTTTTCTGATTAACTGACAACTATTTTAATCAAGGTAAGTAATCATTTTTAATACACTAAAATTTTTAATATTTTGATAAAAGAAAATTTGTATGAAAAATATAAATCAAATGGAAAATAAGTATTTCCTTTATTCCTGAAAAAAGTAAAATGCTGTGTTGAACGGGTGATTTTTAGTAAATTTTTTTCGAGAGTTAGGCTTAGCGCAAAAAATTAGCCATCCTTTGAGAACAGTTAACAGTTCGGAAACAAAGCGCTCTGTCCTTTGGCCCACGGCAGTTTCAGAATGCCGATGTCCCGAAAGGGTTAATGAACGAAAGGGTAATCTAAATCTCCAGGGAAGAAACCAGCTGATGTTGGATTTAATGGAAAATATAGATGGGTTTCGAAATAAATTAAAAGTTTTCAAACTTTCTTTGAACAAAAATGATTTGGCCCATTTTTCAAGCTGTCAGAAGTTAGCTGAAGAACTTGAAGATAATGAGACTCTTGATTTTTCTGAATTTGGTGCAAATATCCAAGAAATCATAGAGGAGTTTGACACTAGATTTAAAGATTTTGAATCATTAAAAAGTAGCATGCTGCTGTTTAGTAATCCTCTTCGAGCTAACATTGAAGATCAACCAATTCATCTTCAACTTGAACTATATGACCTACAAGCGGATACTTTTTGCAAACGAGGGAAGGAAAGGGAGCAGATTTTTTTAAATTATTACCAAAAGAAAGATTTCCAAACCTGCGAAATTTTAGCCGGAAAATTACATCAATGTTCGGCAGTACATACTTGTGCAAAAGTGTATTTTCTGCATTGAAATTTATCAAGAACCACAATAGAAACCGCCTCACAGATTCTTCTCTGCTTCATCTCCTGAGACTCTTAACAACAGAGCTTGAGGTGGACATCCGTTCTTTGGTGGTTGCAGCAGACTGACCTCAATTTTCTCACTAAACATTTTGTCTGCTCTTAGTCCTCTGGACGAGTCGGACGGTCTGGGTCTTCAACTAAACATTTTGTGTGCTTTTACGTTAAGTTTTTTTTTCCTTTTCTAATTTTTAAGGTTTTATGTAAATTTTAAATATCTGTATACTTGATAACAAAGTAAAATTATTTTAGTCTGGAAATTTTTTTAATATGCAATTAAAAGTGTTAAAATGCTCACTTCTTATTTGATTCGCAATTCAATACTTGTTTTTGTTCTGTATAACTTGATGAAGGTTGGCCAATTATGATCAAAGTCGTAGCTAGAAGGAAGGGAGAGTTGGAGGTTCATCCTCCGAAATTTTCAAAAATTTCATAGTACGTACCATATACATGTATTTATATTTATTAAGATGCCTCCATCCCTCCCATGCCAGAAAAATTTCATATTGAACCCCCTCCCCTCCAAAAAATGTCCTGGGTATGACCCTGATTATGTTGCGGCCCGCCACAAAACAGATGGTTTCGATTGAGGCCCTCAGACACTTGTAAGTTGGAAACCCCTGATATAAATCAATTCCAATTTTTAGTACCTATATACCATAGGATTGAAGACATCAAGTTAAAGTTCAAGAAATAGTTTGTACAGTGGAAGTTGTCAATAGTGATTACCAGAGTTTCTAAATAAAGAAGTCAATAAGGCAAGTAGTCATTTAAGACAGGGATTTTTGTAAAGGAGTGAAAATTCTGTACTAGATTAATAGTTGGACAATAAAAAAAATCACTGGATATAAGTTTGTATGCTGATACAGGTTTAAGCCACAGCAGTTCATGCAGAAGAGACACAACTTCAAATGTTTAAAATCAAATTTAAAGTTTAGTTATTTAAGTTTAGTTTCTTTTCATAAATATGAATTAAAAATAAATGCATAAATAGCTAAAATTTGATTTCAATTCTGATTATTTTACATTTCATTTGTTCTTCCAAGAACAGATGTATGAGCCGCTACTCAATTTAAATATACCAAAATGTAAATCTTGCAGCAATATAACTGGTTTTAGATCATGTCAGTTACATTACTATGATAGCAAAAATCCAGTTTTGATAGCAAAAATCCAGATAAATTTCTTGGGATTAATATGACTAAAATACATTTTTAACAATTTTACTCTTTTGATTACACAAATATTTTAACCTAAGGAATCCCCCCTCCTCATAAAATTGTTGGACAGCATTGTAAAGGACCTATAGGCACTTGGAAACCTGGGCTGACAGACAGGGACTTTGGATAGGGGATGAAGGTGATGCATTACTGAGGTAGTTGGGGCCTGTAGCTAACTGTAATACCACAGAAGAACAATAAAATAACATATCTGTCTGACTGTATGCATGTTTATGTCATGTGTAATGGAAACCCTAAGTAATGCACAGCCAAAAAATTAGGTGCAGGGGTAACAATCTTAGGTAACAATGCCTAGTAAGATTTTTTTTTAATTCAAATTAGTTTTTAAGTTATTTAATGCTGAAGTGCAATTTTAAGCAATTTTTATGCAAATTAGTTCCTTAGTGATTATAAAATATTATTGCAGAGTTTTGATCTTAGCACAATTGGAAAAAATCAAAGCGTGCTCTTTCTAACAAGCAGTGAGGAATCCATAACATAATATCCTGATTTTTACAATTTTACAAAGAATCACTAAAGATTGCACTATGAACTAGTAATCATTGCATCAGCAAAATTTATCACAATTTGATCTCACAAATTGGACAATATCAAAATGCATTAACTCTGTGAAAAAAAGTATGTTTCTAACTTTATTTGATGATTTTTAGAAATTAAATTACAAAGGTAGTATATTGGCAATTTACGTTAACATTGAATAAGGGAAGTACTTCAATTTGACCCTTATATGGATCTTATGGAAAATGCTGTTGCAGGGCATGTTTAAATGATTTATATTGGCATCTAAAAAGTTGCTGTTGTCATGGGAGAGGGAATTGCAGCCAACTTAATGTCCATTGAAAGTAAAACAGTCAAAGAAATGAGCATTTGCATGTAGCAAGGTGCTTATCTATATATACTAATTGCCAGGTGTCCGTGCGTCATGCCTGTTTTAGGCACTTCCCAAATGGATAGAGAAGTGCAATTTGGTACACGGCTTGATCGTTCAATACCCCCCCCCCCCCCTGGAAAAATAAAATTTTCCAAAAACGTTCTCTAGAGAGTGAGGGGGTGTGTGCTCCAAACCAAAATGTTCGAAAAGTGAAATGATAAAAAGGCATGCTTTGTGATAAGATAGAGACTTCAAATTTGATGTATGGGTAAATCGTTCGAAAGGAAGAAAGTGTGCAATTTCAGGTATCCAATATTTTCAACTTAAGGGGGTGCCACACACCAAAATGTTCAATTTGATAGATAAATGAGAAACGGCTCCTTTAAAATTTGATACAGGCTTAAAATTTGGTATATGGACTAATCATTTGATGAAAACATAAAAGATGAATATAGTTTTTCAAAAATGTTCATTTAAGGGGTGCTCCAGAGGAAAACGTTCAGAAGGTGAATTGATAAAAAAGACATGCTTCAGGTTGAGATAGAGATTTCAAATTTGGTGTACAGGTAGATAGTTTGGAAGGAAGAAAGTGTACAATTTCAGTTTTCCAATATTTTCAACTTTAGGGAGTGCCACACACAAAAATGTTCGATTTTCAGAATAAAGTAGAAACACCTCTTTTAAAATGTGATAGAGGCTTGATATTTCGCATATGGGCGAATCATCTGATAGAAAACCAAAGTATGGAATTTTTCAAAAATGTATATTTAAGGGGATAGGTACTCCACACAAAAACATTCGAAAGGTGAAATGATAGAAAAAGCATGCTTCGTGATGAGTTAGACTTCAAATTTGGTGTACTGGTAGATAGTTGGAAAGGAAGAAAGTGTGCAATTTCAGTTTTTCAACATTTGCTATTGTAGGAGGTGCCGCAAACCTAAATGTTCCATTTGATGAACAAATAAAAACCGCCTCCTATACAATGTGATAGAGGCCTGAAATTTAGTGTATGGGCTATTCATTTAATAACAAAACCCAAGATGAATATGGTTTTTCAAAAATGGTCATTGAAGGGGGTGCTACACAGAAAAACATTTGAAAGGTGAAATGATAGAAAAAACATGCATCGCGACAGGATCGAGACTTCAAATTTGGTGTACGGGTTTGAAAGGAAGAAAGTGTGAATTTCAGATTTCCAATATTTGCTACTTTATGGGGGTGTCGCACACCAATATGTTCAATTTTCTGAATAAATGAGACAAGTTTCTTTTAAATGTGATAGAGGTTAGATATTTAGAATATGGGCCAATCATCTGATAAAAAACCAAAGATGAACAGAGTTTTTCAAAAATGTTCATTTATGGGTGTGCTCCACAAAAAACCGTTCGAAAGGGGAAATGATAAAACAGTATGCTTCGGGATGAAATAGAGAATTTAATTTGGTGTACGGGTAGATAGTTCAAAAGGAAGAAGTGCATAATTTAAGTTTTCCCACATTTTCTTCTTTAGGGGGTTCTGCACACCAAAATGTTAGATTAGCCGAATAAATGTGAAACATGAATTATTCAAATATTTACATCATTCAGGGGTCGCTCAATGCGACACCATTGATTTTCAAAGGATATTCAGCTAGTTTATGTGCTAATTATCTTAGAGCTAAACTTTAAATGCCTGAGCTATGCAGATACCACTGCAAATTCTAAAGAAATTTGTTCTAGTTCCATAATAAACAAAAGATAATACTAAAAAAAAATGTGTGTAAAATAAAGTGATGGATATTGAAAATTTGTTTTCTTTTTACAATTTTGCATTTCATACTTACATTTACGAAAGATTAGAGTTTCATAAAATTTTCTGAAAATCATAGCTTAAATATTGACACACACACAAAATAAAATGTTCAGAATTACCTGAGTTTCTAAACTACTTTTTGTTAACATTTCAGGTGCGAGAAATAGAGCTATATTCAATTTGAAGTATACTTTTAAGATATAGGATCATTTCTTAAAACCATACTTTTAGGATTTCTTAATACATAACTATATAATAATATTTATGTGCTAAGAAACCATTAATAAGTTTACAAGTCACCTGTATAAATTCTGGAAATATATAAATGTTCTGAATATAATCAGCCCTCCCCTGCACTCTATAAATTATTAATATTTTCCATTTAATCAAACTCAAATAATTTTAAAGTCAGTTTTTTAAAGTCAAATCATCAATCACATTAATTTCACCAACAGTTAAAAAACAATAAACAGGGGGCTTCGAGATATTCAAATATATAACCTCTAAATGCATGACAAATTTTAGACTGGTGTAAATGGACATTTAAGTTGAAGGCCTTATGTGACTATTCACAAGAAGAAAATAAATAGTAACACTATAGTGTTGAAGAATTGACTTTATAAAGATTTTATATTCCAAGCAAATCTGATGATCTGAGGCTATTTTGCTTTTGAATTTAAATAATTTTGAACATCTATACATTTTGATTCATTTTATATTGATAAACAAAATTACTAATAGTATTAAACATGAGTGTGCTCCTGTATATCACCTCATCTCTTCCCAGAAAAATCCATATAGTAAAATATGAGATGTTGTTCAACATGTCAGAGTAACCAAAATTTAAAAAAAGCACATATATTCTTAATAAAATGAAGCCAAAACCTTAAATAATTTAATTTTATCACAAAAAGAAACTGTTAAATTTTTAATATCTGCCAGACACTGCACATTTATCATAACATAACTTCACTACTGTCTAATACAGTTTGTAGTTTATCTTTCATTTATCATTTAATTTTGTTGCTGCTAAGCAACCCAATATAATTTGCTTATTAGGTTATAAAGCTTTTCGTTGTTATTATTCACTATTCTGTATTGAACTGAATGTTTTCAGAATGTTTCTTAAATAAATGTTTTCCGAATATATAGCAAGCAACACAAGGGAATATTATAAAAGGGGAATTTTTAATTGGACGTTTTTTATAAAAAAGAGGATAAAACAGATGAGGTTGGGAATAGCTCAGTACTTAAGAAAAAAACTTATTGCATCTATACAGGGTAATTCAAAATTCTCTGACCAAACTTTACTTGAAGATGGGGAACACTAAAACTAGACTTTTTCATTAATTAATATGTGCATGTGGATATCAGCTTTTGGCACCAAAGGGCGCTGTTGAGCAGTATGGCAATTGACTATTTATTGCCATCATTATTTGCATTGCAGACTTTGTACATATAACATGGAGGATTGTATGAAATCTATAGTTGCTGATGTCCATCTAGAATATGGGGCTGCCGATGAAAATGGAGAATCACTATAAAATTATCAGTAAATCTTACAGAAGCTCTTCTATCTCAATTGTCGGCCCCATGCATTAGATACATGTCAACAGTACTATCCAGACTATCCAACTTATCCAAAGATATAAGGTGATTGTTTGGATGGCTGGGAAAGAACCACCTAATTAAATTCAGAACCCAATAAGAGTGACAACCAAGGGGGCCATACCATCCTTCCCCTGATCCATCATCATTTGGATGAACTTGATTGAATGGGATCTTTGCCCATTCAATTCATGAATGTAATTTAGCAAATTTTCTGGTTTTAGTGGAAACATTCCATTGGTTCTGCAGTTCACCTAACGATTGGTCAACTGCAAAAACTTCTTGTTTTACTTGTGGTAAAATCCATGTGTTGTTCTCCTGTTCACCAAATGAAAGTTTTTCTTTTTCTTTTGCATAATTGAATGTTAGCACCACATGCTAAATAATGCATGCCCAACTCTCTTTCTCCGTTATTCTTATGTTTACATTTAAGTACCTTGGGTGAGATTCTTCATATAACTCTTAAATTAAACATGTTATAAATAAGTTAATTTGATTTTCCCCCTTAAATACTTGTAATTCTTTTACCCTAGCTTTTATTGCCTTTCAGCCCAAGATTATTTAAGATATAAATGGTTTTCTTATTTTTAACTTCTTTTCTTCAAATTTTGTAATAGCAAACATTAAATTTTAATTTTCTTAATTTGATTCAATACCACGCAATTTAAGTTTATTTTGCACATTATTTCAATACCTGTTGTTAGTCATTTCTTTATGTGGCGGAAGGAAAATAGCCATCACAAATTTTAAAATGTAAATATCCAAAGTACAGTAAGTACATATTTTATTCCCTAAAACTCATAAAATCCTTGTGTTATTTTTTAAACTTATAAAGTGTATAGTTATTTATAGTAAATCACATTTATAACAATTACAACATATAAATTGAAAATAATTAAGAGGATGGTTCATTTGAAAGATATTGATTTAGTGGGTACAATTGAAAGATATGGAAAGTCAATCAGGGGGCACAAGTGAAAAAAATTGACAGTCAGGGGATACTTAGATGATAATAGGTTGGGAACCTCTGCTATAGAGGTTAAAAAATGATTGGAAAATACTTTCAATGTCATGCTTACTGCAGTACCCTCTCCAAGTATGCAATCGCCACTAAACAAACTCTTCTCTTCTTCCAGCCAAAGGACTAAATGATCATCTGTGTGTCCGGGAGCAGCAATCACCCTGTAAAAATATTATAATATTATTGTTCTAAAAAGCTTTATTAATATCATATTTCATATTAAAACATAGAACAATATTATTTCTTTAAGAAAGTAACTCTAAAACTAAAAATTGTTATGATAGAAATTGATACTATGTATTTGGAAGGGAACTAATATTTATTTGTTAACACAGTCAAAGTTATCAATCAATTATTAAGGTAAATAATTAAGAATATTTCATATGTATATTTTAAAATGTTAATGTTTAAATATATTTGTTTAATAAAAATCATTGATTTTTTACTTTAATCAATTGATTTTTACGCCATAAAGCCATATACGATAGTAGTTTCACATTAGCAGAGAAATATTAAAATTAATTTGTTAGAATAAATAAATAATGAAATACATTCCATTATTACTGTCAACACAAGTTAAAGATCCAGAGTGGGTTGTTTGTTGTGTTTTGGTATTTTATTTTGTACATGTGGATAGAGAATAATAGGATGTTATGTATTTGTAATGAAGAGTCATATGTTACAAATGGACCTCTAAATGTTTGAGTTGAAAAGTCCAATACTCTATTTTTTTCATTGGAATTTAACCATGTTAGCAACATGTTGTATAGAAAATGTACCTGGCATTACTCATGATTTAAAACAGAGCATAATAAAATTCATTCATTAAATTTTCCGAAAGTTGTAGCCAACCTATTGCAAATTATAAAACATACACAAGTACATGACGCATGCTAAAAAAGCCCTTAATCACACCTTAGACAGCTACTTGGGTTTGTAATACACCTTGGTCCTGGTACAGAGTACATCGAACCATACACCACAACAAGGCTGCGTATTACACTCTAAATATGTCTGTTGCCCTTGGCATGTATTGTTGTTGAGACCCAGACCATCCGACCTACCAGAAAGGTATAAGGTAACTGTTTGGACGGCAAGGAAGAGCCACCCAATTTAGACCCGAACCCAATGGGGGAGGCATCCACAGAGACCGTACCTTCTTTCCCCCACCACCAACCTTTCGGAAGGACTTACGGTGCCACATATTTAACGTGATCGTACTCCGCTTGAACACAGCGGCAGTTTTCACAGTGGAGAGAATCAAACCCGAACCTACCGAGTGCAATTCCCGCACATTAACCACTGGGCTACCGTGCCCTCCCTTTGCATGTGTTGTTGTTGAGATCCAGACCATCTGACATACCAGAAAAATGTGAGATAACTGTTTGGACGGCCAGGAAGAGCCACCAAATTTAGACAGGAACCCAGTGGAGGAAGCATCCACAGGGACTGTACCCTCCTTCCCCTACCACCAACTTCTCGGAAGGACTTACGGATCCACATGTTTAACGTGATCGTACTCCGCGTGAACATGGCGGCAGTTATGGCAACCCGGGCCTACCGAGTGCAATTCCCGCACGCTAACCACTGGGCTACCGCACCTCCCTTTGCATGTGTTGAAAGCCCAGACCACTCAGCTGGCCCTAGGGCTTACAGCAGGAATCTGAGTGGCCAGCCCCTTTGCATGTGTTGTTGTTGTGACCCAGACAGTCTGACCTACCAGAAAGGTGTAAAGTAACTGTTTGGACGGCCGGGAAGTGCCACCCAATTTAGACAGGAACCCAGTGGGGGAGGCATCCACAGGAACCATACCCTCCTTCCCCTACCACCAACCTCTCAGAAAGACTTATGAACCCACATGTTTAACATGATCGTACTCCGCATGAACACAGCAGCAGTTTTGGCAGTGGCAGGAATCGAACCCGGGCCTACCGAGTGCAATTCCAGCGCACTAACCACTGGGCTACCGTGCCATAAGCTCTTTTCAAATGCCTTATATAAGTTATTTTCATAAGCCTTATATAAGCTCGTTTGATACACCCTAAATTTAAAGTATAAGTAAAAATATTGCTTCATGTGTCATGTGTCAAAAACCCAGACCATCCGACTCGTCCTAGGACATGAGCAGGACGAGTCGGATGGTCTGGGTTTGGAGCTGTTGGGAGCTGTTTGGAGGGCCAAGCATGAGTCATGTATGCATTCGCTCTTCAAATCCACCAATATGTGCGGCTCTCTAAATATTTTCAACTTTAAAAATGGGTGGTTCTTCATTCAAAAAAGGCTGCTGACACCCAGCTTAGTTGATGACTGATATGGGTTTGGTATCAAATTTTGGATGAGAAAGGAGGGCTTAAAAAGGATTTCAACTTCTAGTTCTTTTTTCATTTTGGTTTCAAAAATGCTCATTTTGTTTGAAACATCTATTTTTTAAGATTATCTATAAATAAAGCTTAGATGATAACTGATATGAATTCATCATCAAATTCTGGAGTAGAGGAGATAGGGTGGTTCACTGATAATTTCTACATCCAGTTCCTTTTCCAGCTCCAGTTTAAAAATTTTCATTGAAGCATCTTCTCGCAGGATTGACTATGGATACAGTTTTACATAATCATTGATATGGATTCAGCAATTTCCAGAGAGTTTAGAATTAAGAATTTCTGCTTCTGTTTCAGGAGATGTGGCTCCCAATTCAAAAATTTACATTTTTCTTACAACATCTATTCTTCAGATAGAGCTATAGATAGAGCTATAACTCACATAGATTCAGCATCAAATTCTGAAGTCCCCTCCGGAATTTGGGGGGATTCATTAAGAATTTCCACATTTAAACTAATTTAAATATTCAGAAATTTGAAACTAATTCAAATTAAAAAGAAATCTTTGCAAGGCTTATTGTTCCATGAGCTGAGGTTTGTACTGAATTTCATGAAAACTTTTAACAACTTACTAGTTTGGCAAACCTAGATATTTTAACAACTGGTTTGACAGAACCGACAGAATGATATCACTGCCTGACCCATAGCTGGGTCGAGTTTATGTCTTTCAAAAAGTTAAACATACCTCAGATTATTGGCTGGATTGGGTCTTCTCTCTCAAAATCGGGCGAGCAGGATGGTGTTTACATTTTAAAATGTTAAAAATAAATATTGACAATGTACAAAAAGTCTTTAAAATTTTCAAAGAAATGTTTTAAAAACACTACAAATTTTCAGGTTAGGTGAAAGCCTAAAATATCAAATCATTGAGATTCACTTCCATAGTCATAACAATTGAGCATATAATTTGTACATTTTTACAAACTAATAAAGGTAGAAAATTCATATAATGCAAATGTAGTATGAAATTTTCTCTCAAAATCATATACAAGATATTTTCATCAACTAAATTTTCATGATTTCTAAATTCTTTATAGTAAGCACATTCGACAAAATGTGAAAATACAGTTTATTAAAAAAGTGCAATAATCAACAACTTTGATAAATCATAGTTCTCAACATTTTTTCATTTCAAATATTTGAATCTAAATTGGCTGGAAGCATTTTTATTAGACAAGAAGCTGAACATTCAGTAATTTAAATCATAGAATATTCTTCAAGTAAGCTCAAAAAATCTGTAAGGTTTTTGATAAAAAGAATTAATTTATTCTGTAAACTAGAGATGTGGATTTTCCAGAAAATTTTGAAATGGAAAATTTTGCGTAGTGGAAAATTTTGAAATTATTCTCTACATTACATTTTAGCTGAAATAATATGTTCAGTGACTTTTTAAAAGTATTTATTTTTATATTACAACTGCAGTCAAACATATATTATATAAAAAGGTATAAATCTAGAAATATATAAAAAATTCTAGGCATAAAAATGTCTTATATCTGTATACTGCAGTTAGCAGCTCTACAATCTATTATTTTCCTTAAATACACTTGCATTTAAAAATTTATAAAAAAAATTCTATTTCATCTATAACAATGTTTTTATACGTTCAAAAATCCAATTTTAAAGCATTGCACAAAAGGAATAAATAGGCATACAAAATGCATGAGAAATAATTTAAAACTGTTAAACCTTATCAGAATCATAAATTATTTACTGTTTATCAGATACAAAAAGTAAATTATAAAATATAATATTCTAAAAAAAAAACATAAAAACTGATTATAATTATAAAATACATTAAATAATATATTGCCTTTCTTTCATTGTCTACTGATAATTCAAGGGAAATATTCTATCATGTTCTTAAAAAATAACAAAAACAAAAAACAAATTAGTAGTTTATTATATGTATAAAAATAAATTTAACATATAAACATAAAATTTATTTATTTATTTTAATTATACAAATATAAAATTCATTTATGACATAAATAAATTAAAAACTGCTTATAATTAAGCATTTTTAAAATAATTCACTTTATATAATAATAAAAATTGCTTAAAAAATGCCAGCTTGTAATTGAACGAGCGAGTATTACAAGAAAGAAAAGACAATATGAGTTAAGCATATATATTTAGTGCTACTAAATGAAAGAATAGGCATCTTAAAACTGTATTTGCTTTTTTCTGAGAATGAGTAACATGTCATTTGTACCCTTTGGGTTGTCATCCATTCTTTTCCTTTAAAATAAAGTGCATATACACACTTGCTCCCCACTGTCCTTCATTTTTCTTTCAAAAATTAGAAAAATCAATGATCAAAAACATCTTGTAAAGATACTTGATTTTCAGAAAAACAGTTTGAAAAGTGTATTACATTCTATTTTCAAATTAATTAAAAAATAAATAAAAGTGGAAAATTTTCCAGAAAAACATAAAGGAAAATTTTCCGGGAAAACATAAAGGAAAATTTTCCCAAAAAACTTTCCGACCCACATCTCTACTCTAAACTAAAACATATGAGTAATGTCTTTGTCAGAATCATGCTGGTTCGGAGAAAGTGAACAAAAGGACTCCTAAAAATACCCAAACATGTAATCTTTGAAAAAAAAAGAAAATAATTAAATACTATTGACTGTTATTAATTTCAGGCAGGGGGGTATTTTCTTGGACTCTCTCTTCAAAATTTCTGCATGGGCTGCTGTCTAATGAAAATGTTCGATTTTGTTACCGGATACAGATTAAAGTATTTTGAAATTACACTGTAGAGTGCTGTGGTTTTAATACTAATAAAAGTCAAAATAGATTATACAGTTAATTATTGTTTGTACAGTGCTTAAACTGATATTAGCATAATTTTTAGATAAATGACAAAATTTTAATAAATATCCATTTATCAAATTACTTTAAAACAAAAAAAAAAGCCATACCTTAATGTAGCTCCATCAGTAGAAATAACTTCACCATCTTCAAGGTAGTTATATTTGATATACGATTTTAATGAAAAATTATCATCTCCAGATAATCTTCGCAACTTTGATACAACACAATCTAATAAATAGGTAATAAGAAATTTTAAATTAGTAAGAGAAAATTAAATTATATAGATATAGCTCGAAAATTGAAAAACACAAACCATGTTTCAGATTTAGTTCTTTTAAAATATCAGGAACACCACCTATGTGATCAAGATGCCAGTGGCTGACAACTATGTGATTAATTAAGCAATTGTTTTCATCCAATATTTTCTTCAATAAGGAAATATATTCAGGAACGCCCGGATTGCCACAATCTAGCAAGAGGCGTCTAAGAAAAAAAAATATACTTTTAAATGAGAAAAGATAATTTGTAGCAAAATAATGAAAACTATAATAAAAATGCGCAAATATATTCTTTGCAAGTGGGTTTAATACATTTAGATTTAAAATTTATCTTCTAACAACAGTGATCCAAGACAATACGTTATGTATTTACAAACATGAATCGTTTGCCAAAATATAATTAAATTGAAATAAATAAATAAAACAAAAATAACTTAATAAGAATATCTAAACCGTGGAGGAGTATCTACCTTGATACGATAATCTAAACCGATCTAAACTCACTTTTTCCCAGTGCCAATAATATAAGTATTTGTTCCCTGTAATGTCATAGGGCTAGGATTGCATCCTAAAATTCGTATAATTCTACGAGAAACAGAACTAACTTTTGGGATGATTGCAGACATTTTCAATAACTTATAAAGGTTTTATGCAAAATCACATCAAAATATTATGTTCATATCAACACAAAATATGTAAAAGTAATAAGGTTGAGATATGAGATATTTGCTGTTACTTCAATCATCAGTAAGATCCCTATTGTTTGATTCCACGGGCTAGTTATCGCAACAAACTCCTTGAATTTTAGGACAAATCCTGCAAGCGTATATTGAGACACGGTGTCAGTACTAAGTATGGGTGGGACCGCGGACGGGCCACTTGCACGAAAACTAAGGTTCTTCTATGCATATATTGAAAGGCAGTATAGAAATAACTACTTTCTACGACTCCTCCTCCGTCCCGCCCATATTGGGAGAGGAGTATTGTGAAGTGGACCCAAACGTCATTCCGCTTCCAGTATCCTAAGGCTCCTATATAGACAGGCTGGCAAAACCGCCATTGAAGCTCCTGCCGTAACTGTCTGTTACCGTCTGCCTATGTTATTTCAATGGCGAGCGTACGTTACTTGTCTCATGTTTGATACGTATTTTATCTGTAAAATGGGTGATTGTGGTATAATAAATGACACTAATCATTGGAGGAAGAAGTTGGAAATGTTTAAATTTCCTCAAGATCCCGAGAAATGGAAAATATGGCTTTATAAACTGCCGAAAAAATGAATAGATTCCTGGACATTCACCTGAATTGCGCAGTGTAAATAGTTTCATATTTTATGCTTCCATGTTAAGATCTTGAAAAGAAGATTTGAAAATTGGTTTCATAAAGCTGAACTTTCAATAAATAAATTTTTTATAATAGTTAAATAGGATTTTTTCTTGCAATGAAATTGTAGGGTTGCTATCGCATTTTGGCGTGGGTTTATCGATGACTTATCGCCAAGATAGTAAGATTTGACTTTGAAATTTGTGTTTTTATATAATTATTGTGCTTTAAAGACTGTTTTGTATTTCAATTATAAAATATGTGCATTGATATAAAATTTTAACAATTGTTTGTAGAAATATGTGAAAGCTGCATTTAAAAAAAAATAAAAACTTGCTATTTTGATTGTCTCCAAAGCATTTATAAAATTAATAATTTTTTTTATGATTAAGTATTCAATGTACATACTAGAATTTTACAATCAAATATATTTTTGATTGTTTATTTCTCATTTTAAGTTAGCATAGACTTATGCTGCCAGAGATTTTTAACATTTCTGCAGATGCTATAACTATTTTGCTTGTAGTAATATGAATTGCATGTATTATTTTGGCTCATTGATTTTCCTATTTTATATTATTTATATATTATCTTGTTAAATATAGTTAAACTTAAGCTTTAAAATACTATGGCATTTATATAACATTAAAAATCGCATACCTGATGTAGCTTGAAATAATTTCTCAAAATAACTAAATACTAGAAAGTCAATTCTCTATTAAAATAGATATAAACTATCTATATAAGATATTTCTACATGTGAAGGCTAAATTTTAAATCCATTTAGAAGATCGATAATTTACCTTACAAATTCACCCACAATGTTGAATTGAACAATAGCTTTTTGTAGCTGATTCTGTACCGATAATGAATAAAAATATGATAAAGTATGCTGAAGTAGCTACTGTATTTTGTTTCAACTTCATTATCGAAGGGCTTTTGGCGTCCATATCAAAACGCTCCCCCCCCCCCATTGTTTTTCAAAATCAGAAATTTAATTTTAATGATAAAGCAAGGTTTTTCAACGAAAGTCTTCCACCACCATATTGTAAAAATATTGCGCAGAACACCGTTGGAATATAACGTTGAAAGTTTCCAATTTTTGTTAAATTTAGACAAATATACACACCCCTCTCCCTTTCACCCCAAATAAATAAAGTGAAATAAATCATGTCTGTTTAAAATACGTTATTGAGTATTATCAAAATAGGTGTAAAAATGTTAACAGTCGTAGACCTTTCTATATTGTTTAAAAAAACTTTTAGAACTTTTACTATTTTTAAACACATTTTTGTTAAATTGTTACCAAAATACTCAAAATAAAAGCGTATTGCATGCAAAATTTGATTAATAACAATTTTTATTCTAATCAAAATAAGAAATATAATATTTTATGTAAATTATTACATTCAAAATGCACGTTTTAAAAGCATAAAATATTTCAAGACTCTCAGATAAAATCAGAGTTTGACAGTCGGTAGCTTGAAAAACAGACGCAGAGAAATGCGCCATTATAGAGATAAATGGCGAGAAAAAGTAACCCTCGTTTTCGCCAAGCCCAGTCGTCTCTCCCACAGGAGCTTTAATGGCCGCTCTTGCGCCAGCCTGTATATATAGGAGCCTTACACTATCCGTATATTCTGTTTTCTATCTTTACGCTATAATGCTATTATGATGTTGAATATATTTTAACGAAGTTTCAAGTAAGTGTTATATTTTAAAATGTATAACAACGCAGATTTCATTTTAACAATAATCTAACATAATTTCATATTGTTTTATATCAAATTCAAGTATTATTTACAAAAATATCAAACTCTTATCAATCGTATATAAAAGTACACACTAAAATACTGCAGGGCGCGGTAGCCCATTGGTTAGCGCGCTGGAGTTGCACTCAGTAGGCCCGGGTTCGATTCCAGCCGCTGCCAAAACTGCCGCCGTGTTCACGCGGAGTACGATCACGTTAAACATGTGGGTCCGTAAGTCCTTCCGAGAGGTTGGTGGTAGGGGAAGGAGGACACGGTCCCTGTGGATGCCTCCCCCACTGGGTTCCGGTCTAAATTGGGTAGCACTTCCCAGCCGTCCAAACAGTTACCATACACCTTTCTGGTAGGTCGGACGGTCTGGGTCTCAACAACAACAGCACTAAAAGACTGCATATTTTGTTAAACCTCGGAATGGCTAGATGAACACAATGAAGTTTTTGCTGTTTATAAAATATCAGCAAGCTTTCCAATGTTTTTCTAGCCATGAATTTATAAAGATATCTATATGTAAAAATTATATTGCATGTGTAACTGATCAATTATTTGACAATCTTTATAACAATTCATACTAACATCTTTTTACACAAACCACCCAGTGCCTGGTAATAAATAGTTACACAATGCAGGCATACACATATGTAGAAATATATTTTAACTAATTTTGTATGTACTTTTGGACAAACATTCATTCAACAAGCTTTCTTTTGTAGATGTAAGTAATTTTGTTGCGATATTCAGTTTCTGTTATCATTTATGTTAAACAAGACTTGGTCCAGCTTTGAAACAATCAATGAGTTGTGCATTGCTTTTATTTTATAACTTTTGCACATCTCAAGGGTGTGTTTGAAATGTTAACAGAATGGTCATCTCCGTTAACGATTGTTTATCAGTTATCAGGTCACTCACCAGAGAAAAAACAGCATGGTTATTCTGCACGATTCTAGACAGCATTTCAAACAAAACACGTGTTCTGTGTATCATTTGACCACATAACATTGATTGAGAAAATCCTTGGTCATTCTGGTTATAACTGCTCTGTGATCGAAACAAGTTTTTAAATGGCAGTGGTTATGAAAATGTTTTCGAACTCTTTGGTCTTGACCTGTGATCACCTGTCATAATTGTAGAAACCCTTCAACTGTTTCCCAAATATTATCAGTTTTAATTAGATTTTGTCCAGTAGTATGTAGTCCCTACAAACAATGCAAGCATTGTTTACCTAACATCAGTTTAAAAAATATATAAAAAATTTGGTATAATATTTCAGCAGAATTTGTGAAACGGTGATTGATGATAGATCATTGGTGACCAAGCTCAAATTAATCTTAATTAATAATAGCAAAGATACACTTTTTTGTTGTATCTTAAAAAGTTTTTTTCAAATTTGATAAATAAGAACTATTAATTTCCAGGAAAATGTCATTAATGCATTTGCAGAAAAAGTAGAAGATTGAAATTTATCTACAAATAGGTTCAACAGTACTAGAATGACTGATATTTTGAACTACCTAGAACGACAGGTAGTGGTCAATTTGACCGCCATAGAAAAAGTACAACATATCTTTAATTCGAAACCAAAACATCATACTTATAGCATTTAGGATGTTTCTTTGACACATTTCTTGCAACGAAAGTAAGAAAAGACATAAAGTTTCAATGGTCTGGGATTAGTCGTTTTGGAGGAATCGTTTCTCGAAGTAGTTATGCGGTCAAAATAACCACTTCTGTCGTTCTAGTGCTACATACTGCTTTATATTATGACACTCAGATTAGTGCACATCAGATTAATTCATACCATGTTATATGGAAACCGAATATCGCGTTATAAGAAACTCAGAACAATTCGTACTGCGTTATACAGAAATCGCATTAAGTGGAACTCAGAACATATAAATCAGACTGATTCATTCTACGTCATATAAAATTGTATTTTTAGAGTACCATGTTATGGTGAATATGGTTATGAAATATAAATTTATAGATACAAAAATAAGGCAAAAATATTTTACATATTTCGAATTATTTTTATTAACCCTATAAGAAAATTAAAAAACAATGTGAAATATAAACTTAATAACTTTTCTCGGTACTTATCGGTTATAGGGACCAGGGGTTACCGACTACTTTTCCGAGTTGTCGCCAACACGAATGTTGGCGATATAATCCAATACGAGAAATTCACTACAAACACAATGATTACAATTTAATATATAATGGGGTTTGATCAACTTTACTTAGCAACAAAATATTGTGTTACATTGAAATTTGTGTCGGCCAAAACTCAGCTATTGCTGATAAAATGTCATTAAATGTATCACTACCAGTAACGCTTTGTCACAAAAATTCTGTGAGGTATGAGTCCAAGTGCCGTCTCGTAGTGCCTCTATGCTTTTTGTTACGCCATTTCGTGGATTCCCAGAGTCTCTATGGTCTGCGTATGAGTCCTGGTTTCAAGATCCACGAAGTTATACCCATGGTTTACTTTCAAATATTGAAAGCCGGTGTAAGCCACGAAATATGAAAACAGCCACCTATTTATAATATCATTAACCGGTATAAACCAGAATTTGGCATGATCACTATGTGTTGCCTTGTTTGACTTCATGTTAGCTGAGTTTGGGCTACCACAAATTTCAATGTAACACAATATTTTGTTGTTAAGTAAAGTTGATCAAACCCCATTAAATATTAAAATTGTAATCTTTGTGTTTGTAGTGAATTTTTCGTATCGGATTATATCGCCAACGTTCGTGTTGGCGATAACTAGGAAAAGGAGTCGGTAACCCATGGTCCCTATAAGCGATAAGTACCCTTTTTTCCAACAAAAATTCTATTAATATTCAAATTAGACCATCCAATTTAGACCAGAGCCCAGTGGGAGCAGTATCCAATGGTACTGTATCTTTCGGAAGAACTATAAGATCTATGGTAGTGGTAGTGTGTTTTTAACGTTGAATTGTACATTTGGCGATTTTCCGGATGACAACATGCAATACTATTTCAAAGTACCTAATTAACTTATACTTCACACAACTCTAAATTAACAATTATCAATATTGATAGCATCCTCAATAAACGATATAGTCCATGTAATAAATTATTTTAATAATTAATTCATCAATTAGGCGTCATTTTCACTAATTTAGCGTCAATTTTGCGATTTTGACGAAATTTTCGTCAACCTGGAGCAAAATATCGCCAAGTAGGCGATACTTTACTACATTGTCCACCAAGTTAGCCATATACATCCCCAATTGTTACAGACAAACCAAGAGAAGAGCATTTCTTATATATTAGAATGTATGCCCATCATATAACGAAAGTCAGAATTTGCTAAACATTATAATCAATTGGCGATATTTTCGTTAATTTAGCACTATAGTTGCCAAGTTGGCGATGTCCCACTAAATTTCTCGTCAAGCGTTATGGACGGACAGATCGAGAAATGGTGTATTCTTATAGTGTGCTTGGTTCTTATAGTGTATTCTTATGTTTTTTCCAAGATATTGAACTTTTATTAATTAGTTGTTATTTCATTGATTCAGCATCAGTTTCATCTATTTGACGAATAATTTATATCAATTGAGTGACATTTTCATCAATTTGGCAACAGTTAAAATGTCACCTAGTTAGAGATATTTCGAAAAATTCGTCACCAAAATCTTATCCAAGCGTTACGGACGAAAATATAGTTTATTCTTATAGTACTCGTAGTTTCTTATATTCTTTCCAAGATATTGAATATTCGTCAATTAGTCATCATTTTTATCAATTTAGCAACATTTTCTTTAATCTGGCAATATTTAAAAAAATAGTCAAGTTGGTGACATTCCGCAGATTCGTTGCCAAAATCTTGCCAAGCATTATGGACGGAGAAATAATTTATTCTTACAGCAAATAAATGACTATTGGCGTCTAAATGCAAAGTATTTCGCAAAGAATCTTTTCTCATGAATAGAACGAGCTAGATCCATGAGAATGTCAACAAATTTATCAAATGATATCACATGAAAAGTGAACATATTTTACAATAGTTAATATTCTTTTTATTTTACGTGATTTTTTATAAATATATTCGAAAATGTGCAATATCTCGAGAACAGTTCATACTAGCATTCTAAAGTTTGTATCGATCGTTTTCCAATGAAAAAGTACACAAGACATGACTATTTACGTAACTTTATTAAAGGGTTTGATTCTTTCAAAACTTCATTCGAAAGTTTAGGAGGGTTCTGAACATTCGATTGCGTTTAAAAACAATATGCTTCCAGTATTCACGGATTGTAATTTTTGTACCAAATTTTTTTCGAATTGCTACATTGGTTCGTGAGATACGGTCTCCACACACACAGAGGTAGAGAGAGAAATTCACCTCAAAAATGTCTGATTCGTGTTCAAGGATGCTTGAAACTTGCTCTCCTGTCGAAAACTCAAATTCAAATTTTTGATTCCGTCATAATACTTTTCTCATACATTGTACTATGTACTATATAAGGAAAGTAATAAATGAATGTATGGGAGAAAACATTTTATATAACAGACAAAGATGTAATAATGAACAAGAAATTTATGAAGAAACCGTCATATGGTGACAAATGGTTTGTATATTTCATTTTTGACGTAACTATTAAGCATTTTAATTCTCTTTTTCATGCATATTTCTTACAGTCATACGAATTTTCAGAAAAACTGGTAGTGACATCTCCAAAATTGGAAATCAAAACTCTTAGTGAATCCCCCTCCCCCGATGTTGAATCCATATCAGTCATCATCTAAGCTCTATCTATAGCCAGTCCTTAGAAATAGATGTTTCACGAAAATTTTTTTGAATTGAAAATGAAAAAAATAAAACTAAAATGAAATGAAAACAAAAATAGAAATGGAAATCTTCAGTATATCCCCAACCACCTCCCGAATTTAATGCTGAATTCACCATCTATAACCCCCATTCTATTTATAATCCAAGCTTAAATAATGTGTCAAAAAACATTTTTTTAACCTGAAGTGGAAAAAGAACTGGAGGTGGATATCCTTAGTAAACTCCCGTTCTGCTCCGGAATTTAATGCTGAATCCATATCAGTTGTTATCCTTATCTATAACCAATTTTGAAAATTAGATGTTTATGGAGAATTTTTGAACCAGATGTGGAAATGAAACAGGAAGTGCAAATTCTTAGCGAACCACCCTACACTCACTAGAATTTGATGTAGAATCCATATCATCAGTTATCATCTAAGATTTATAACCAATTTTGAGCTATAGACATTTCAAGTAAAATGATAATTTTTGAATCGAAAATGAAAAAAGAACTGGAAGGGGAGGGGGGTAGAAATCCATAGTGAACCTCCAACCCCTTCGAAATATGATTCTAACTTCAAATCAGTCATCATCTGAGCTTTCTATAGCAGATACCAAGAAAGAGATGTTTCAAGGAAGCATTTTTCTGAAAAAATATAGTATAGCATATGTTTGCCAGCAATAAAACTTATTACACAATATAGTACTACCTCATTTAAACAAATGCCAAGGGCCTAGCATACATACTCGTTAAATCGAGGGACTTCTACATAAAACTAAAATCTTAACTTTAGTTTTAAATTTGCTGTGACTTCGAAAGTCTTATTTATAGCCGCACGTTTTGGTTTGCATAATTGGCATTCAGCCTTACTACTCCATTATCATGATATAACTTGGAGAGATTTTTCATCTAATGCTTCCAAAAATACATTTGCATCACGTGCGGCAGTATTTTCCATCTTTTCTCACGTTTTTGCAATAACTAACTGCATTACATCTCTTTAATTTACTTAAAAAATATATACAATGCATAGCAGAGCTGGGATTGCTTGTGTTTCTGTTTTCACAAAGAATGCCCCTTTTCATTATATAGACAGGAAAGAGACATCTACCAAACAACATCATTATATGATTCCTATATTAATGTAAAGTTTATTGCAGAAACTATACTTTTTAGAGTCCACCACAGATACTGAACATTTCATTAATTCGGCAAGATTGCAAAAGGTTGTTTAGATTGACTCCTAGAAATGCATTCAATGACTAGACAAAATACAGAATACACATTTCTCGTTTCCTCTTTTGCGAATCATTCATCTGCGGTTTAAACACAATAGTTTTTTGAAAATGTATTTCAAATACATGTATTTTTGATACTGCCCAACTCTGGTGAAATATTAGGCAGGTGTGAAATATATTGTAACTACATACATGAATCATGCAGTAGTATTTACTAATTGTCATTTGTAATTGCAGCAAGAAAGCATTAAAAACAGAATAAAAATATTTCACATTCATGTTTGCAAGCTTATGTTGTAGAAAACTTGAAAGTAATAGGAATCGAATTCAACACAAAATAATACTGATGATTAAAACGATTTTAAAAATGCGCGCAAGATAAATTTACAATGAATCAGATGTTTTAAAATCCACCTAATCCAAAAAAAAAATACCCAGCTCTCTGAGATATTTCAAAAATTACATTATGTGCTCAAATTAATACGAATCGTAGTTTGAATGAGTTTCGATAATTATACATACGTAAATAGAAAAAGATATTCATCCGTAATACGATGAAGACAAAAAAAAATTGAATCTCCGTGATTTAGAACACATAAATGGGAATTTATGAAAATCTTCTTTCTGAAATACATAAAATAACTTTAAATTGTTTAAAAATTTATATCTAGCTATAATGGCGTGAATGCATAGCTTAAGACCACAAGAAAGAAAATAGGATACATGAGAAGCGAAGTGACGTTTGGGTTCTAAGTCACAATGGCCCTACCCAGTATGGGTTGGACGGAGGCGGAGCCGTAGAAAATAGTCATTTGTATACTCCCTTTCAATATATGCCTCCTCTATATACGAGATAACTCGTCAAGCATACCGAAGCCCACCCAGGCCGAAAGCATAAACATTGCTAAACATTCTGTTCCTAGAAGAAATTTTAAAAGACCTAAGACCTTATACTCGCATAACACCCCTGTCACTGCAGCTTTAATTGCAAAAAGGGGTGAGCTGTTTAGGGTGCTTCAGAGTTCCAATAGTGAATAACGAAGGATTGAGTTGAGCAAAACAAGTGCAGAACTCAAGCGTGCATACGCTATCAACAAAAGAAAAACCTAGCATGAAATGTGCAGTAATATTGACACTAGAACACATAGCTCAAAATTGTGGAGGCTTACAGGGGCTCTTGATAAACAGCATCCTCAATTTGAATGGAGTAATACAATTATCGGGCCTAATGGATTCATCCCGCACAGCGACAGAGATGCCGCAGATATCCTGGGGGACCACTACATGCAAGTGAGCAAATTGACATTTAACAGACATGATAAATCGACGGAAGAAAGGGAAGGAACATGGTTCATAAATGCCGTATCTCAGACCTTGGTGATCTTATTTTTAAAAATAATTTTACAATGCGACAGTTCTGGGAGATATTGATCCGAAAAAATCTCCTGGGCTCGATAACATACATGGACAATTGACTTTACATCTTGGACCTTATGGTCAACTTAGACTGCTGGACATTTTTAATCAGTCGTGGAGGAGAGATCGAATACCACTTGATTGGAAAAGGGCCATTGTCATTCCTATTAGGAAAACTAACAAGGCAGCAAGCTCTGCTGAGAGTTATCGCCCCATCTCCTTGACTTCTGTACCTTGTAAATTACTGGAGAAAATGCTGCTAAATAGGCTTTCCTTCCATCTTGAATCTAATGACCTACTACCAAAGGAGCAATATGGTTTTAAGAAAGGACATAGTACTATTGATCAAGTTTTATATTTCTGCCAGAGTGTTAGAGATTCTCACAACTTGAGGCCTACAAATCATACAGTGGCCGCCTTTTGGGACTTGACTAAGGCTTTTGATAAGGTTTGGCGACTTAAGCTTGTTGTAAAACTTTTTGAAGAATTTGGTGTAAAGGGCAACGCAGTGCCTTGGATTGCAGATTTCCTGAGGGCCAGAATTATCAGGGTGAAGTTTAACAAGTCCCTGTCTAAGGATATTAGGATTAATCAGGGAGTCCCCCAGGGCTCAGTTTTGGGACCTATGCTTTTCTTGCTATTCTTTGCAGGAATAGAAAAAGCGATATCCAAGAGATGTAAAGTTGGCATATTTACCGATAATGTTGTCCTCTGGCACTCTGGTACCAAAATCAAGAGCATGGAGGATAACATAAACCTTACGCTTAATAAGGTGAGCGAATTTGCTGAAGCGCACAAGTTGACTTTTAATGCTTCTTAATCTGTGACTAGTTTTTATACTACTAATAGACTTATTTATAACTATCATCCTAACATAATCTTGAACGACCAAGCCTTGCATTATGCAAAGAATGCTAGGTATTTGGGATTTATTAGGGACCGAGAAATTCTTAGTACTAGGCATATTCAGGTTCTTGAGGTGAGATGCAGGAGAAAACTAAATATCCTCAAATACATTTCTGGGCGTGATTGGGGAGCAAACGACAAAACTCTGAAGCTGACTTATACCTCTCTTATTAGATCAATCTTAGAGTATGGGTCTCCATTCTATTTTTGTGCTTCAGACTCCAATCTCGATAAGCTGGAAAGAGTACAGGTCAGCGCAGCGAAAATCATCACTGGCAAGAGGCGTAGCTGCCCTGACAATATTGTTCTTTTTGAGTGTGACCTACAGCCACTGAGCCTGAGAAGGAACTCTGCTCTTGTGAAATATTATAGAAAGCTTATTGGTATTGGAGACCAGAATAGAACCTCCTCCTATCTCAAGAGCTGGGATAATAATCAAAGACTGGAAACAGTCCCTTTTCCCAGGCAATTTTGCAAAAGATAAATACTTTGCCTTCTCAATGCCGAATAGAGCATCACTCTTTGCGGTCTTGTTTTAGCCCTGTAAAAGAATTCAAGGTCGTCCATTATCATACCGATCTTTTGTACTCTGTTCAAAAAGATGCTGACAATCCCGAATTTATGAGACAAATGGCTCTTGAAACTATCAGCCATATACCTGGAGACGCTCTTCAGATGTATACAGACGACAGCAAGAGTGATCATGGTCATTCTGGTAGTGGTGTATTCATCAGGACTCCCACTACTACTTCAAGTTTTAAATACAAAAATTCAAATTCCTGTTCGGTTTTCAGGTCAGAACTGATAGCTATTGAAAAAGGCCTTAGCTATGTTGAGCAAATTGCAGAGCCTGACTTTGTGAGCATTTGGATATTAACCGATAGCCGATCTTCAATTCAACACCTTAGTAGCTGGAGGAGTGTTGGTGACAGAGCAGGAATTTTCATCTTAATGTTAATTAATAGGCTCCCTGAGAAATTTGAGCTGCATTTCCAATGGATTCCGTTCCACGTGGGTGTAGTGGGAAACGTGAAAGCGGACTCTCAGTCGAGGGCTGCTTCTATGGAATCTCCCCGGCATGATATGCCTAAAACTTTTAGTGAGGTATACTCGGAGTGCAGGGGGACTTACAGCGATCTCTGAAATGTCCCTCCGGTACTTGGCTGGTACTCTGGAAGGCGCCCTGAAGGTGCCCTTTCTTTCGAGGGTCAGAGATCCTGGCAGACCTGTTTGTCTCGCTTTGTTAGTGGACATTTGAGGAGTCTCACCTATGAGCATGGACGCTCATAGGTGAACTCTGCACTAAGTGCAGAACAACTCAGGCTTCGCCTGAGCATATTTTAAACTGTATTGACTTTAATTTGGATGAAGTGTTTTCAAATCCTCTTTTGTTTTTAGACTTTTTAGAAGTTCATGGATTGATAGAATTGGTCTAAATTTGTTGTTCGAATTAGGGATTAGGAACAACAACTTTAGAACGTACTATTGAAATAATTTTTGGTAGGTGTTCTGCAGTTTGGTGCAGAACACCAAACTGCTCTAAATATACTACAAAAAGGTTTAGGTAATTTTGCCTTCCCAGAAAGGAAGAGGGAATAAAAAAATGGCTTAAAAATAGTCGGCAGAATCATTGGATACCCGGTACAGGAGCATATTTGTGAAAGCTAAATTTTACAATATTATAATTGAAACTTCTATTTTTATAAAGTATTTATTTTAAACACTCATTTTATAATTTCGGTAACTGTAGTATGTATTATTATTGATTTTTATTTGGTATAGTCTTATCTTAGTAAACATGGTTTGTAGTCCTGAATGTGTTATTCTCTCTTCCAAACTTAAAAGTACAATTGATTCAAATTATATATAAATTAAAGATTTATTCATGTTGCACCAATATCTTGCAAGTTTTATGCACTTTATTGCATTTTTAGAGTATAATGAATCATAAAATTGTTGAATCCTACTGTTAACAATCTGTCGCCAAGTGGAAATCTTACCATTTTATAATAATTATGTAAGCATAAGCTAAAATGGTAAATAAATCCAAATGCATTTATCATAAAAGATAATGAATGATCAAATAGGACTTTATAATGAAAATAGATAGAAATTATGTCTGAATGACTCGAATTTACTTTGGAATGGCACTAATAATTTCATCGCCAAGACGACGATTGGCGCCAATCATTTGATCTAAGCATTGACGCTATGTTTAGATGATCCAGTTTAGAGGATTTCCTCAATATTTTCTTTTAATGTACTTCAATTCTTTTGTACTAGGCACAAAAAATATATCGTTTATAATACAGATTTATATAATTTATTATTATTATTATTATTATTAAGATTTTAAATGCTGTATTTATCTAATCTATACATCCACAGGTTTATAACAAAATTGCCCCATTTTAAAATTTTAGTACCTTTAAAACTAAATACACACTTTTATTTTAAAGTGCCCCCCCCCCCCCCGAGTAATGCACACACTACTATGTATCATCATAAATATATATTTCTAAAACAACTTTTTATTATTTAGTACAGGTATTTCAAATAATTCAAGGTCTTTCGGAGCTCATAATAAGACAATATTTTATTCTATATAATGTTAGAACTGTAGCAGATGAAAAATAGAAATATACATCAAGGTATTTCATAAATTTTAATAAGATCGGATTTTTGCAAAAAAAAAAAAAAATATATGAAAAAAAATCTCCATCTATTTGTTAATTTGCTTATAGAGTGAGAATCATATTTTTGATTCATGTTAATAAATGTCGCGTAATTGCAAATGTTACTCCAATCTAATTCATATTCATAAAAATATAACTCAATTATAAATTTGTTAACATTATCAAATACCTGTAAAAATCAATATTTGGAACACGTGTTAAACTGCCAAATATGGTAACCCATGTATTTGTAGAAACTTTACTGGGTTTCAATATGCTTGATAAGTCAGCCTGTAGTATAGGAGCTCTACATAAAACCCATGCGTCACTTTGCTTCTTCTACATCCTTTTTTCTTTCTTTATGCTACAATGCTATTATGGAAGAAATGGAAATGATACAAGTTGAGACGAAAGAAAAAATATAATCAGTTCAAGCTGAAGTTAAAGAAGATATCAAAGCTGTTCAAGCCGAAATGAGACGCTGACAAGAACAGATGACGCAAAACATTAAATCCGTCCAAGAAGAAATGAGACAAAACATTAAATCCGTCCAAGAAGAGATGGCGCAAAACATAACATTCGCGCAAGATGAAATCGCATCCTCACAAAAGACATTAATGCCAGACAAGAAGAGATTACAGAGCTCAAAGAGAGATTACTTGCTTTCGAGCGAAATTCGTCAGTTTCCTAAACGGATTTTTGCATGCCGTCAGTATGCAAAATAAAATCTCTTACGTATGACTTACAAAGTATATGGACAAATATCTGTGCGCAATTCGACATTATTGCAGAAACGAATGAATGGGATGAAAAGACAAAAGCCTGAATCTCTTCGAGGGTCCTGCGACTAATATTTTACAGATGCTCCCGACCGAGAAACGACTGAACTTCGTAGCCCTGGCAAATGCAATGGAACTCCGTTATGGGGAAAATAATTTTAAAGAAACCAGTAGAGTTCAATTAAAGTTTCGTCGCAAAAAGTCTGGAGAGTTTACAGGAGCTGGCGTCGGACAATTATCCTTTGTAGAATGCCCCATGGATATTCTTGAAGGCCTTGCAGCACAGTATTTTATAGACACCATACAGGACCCAGAAATCAAGCACGCCGTTCTTATGAATGAATGTAAGGATTCGAGAGTTGCGCTCTTCCTAGCCAGCAAGTTTGAAATCTCTCGACATGTACCTAGCGGACTTCATTGACTAAGTAAGTTTAGGTGGCGCAGCTGTGATAGCACTGCTGAATCTGAGATGCTGCGCACTATGAAGTAAATAAAGGACATGCTGCAGAGATAAAGTAAGTATAAGTTCAAGCGGTCACCTGGTTCGTTTGACAAAATATTAGTGTGTTGGCCCTGCTGAGAAAAAGACCATACAAGGAGAAAATGCCCATTATTTGATCAAGAGAATAATAGGCATTTCCTTTAGAAATGCCACAGGAAAACTAATCAGCGGCCATCTTCCGGGGCGGGGGTTGCTGTATGAAGAAAATGCCCCATTCATGACCTTTCAGATTCCATCGCTGCACTGAGGAGATAATGGACTTTACGTCAGGGGTCGAATAAACAACATCGAATGCCAAATGCTTCTAGACACGGATGCGAATGTGACCTTCAGTAAAAGTGAAGTAGATCTCCGAATTAACGATCAACTTCTTTATACGGAACTCTCCATCTCTCTGTGCAGAGTTACTGGAGGATCAGCGAATGTGCATGGGAAAATGGAACTTACTATATCTATCGGAGCGACCCTTTATCATCATATTGTTTATGTTTCAAATATTTATGACCCATGCATTCTCGGACTAGACTTTTTAAGAAAACATGGATTTGATCTAGACTTCAAAACAACAAATTACTGAGACCCACCGAAGAGATTCCTTTATTTAGAGAAACGGGAGACATCCTAGAGTAAATCACAGTCATTGCTGTGAAATGTTCGAAGATGTTTCGCTGCTCTCGTAAAGCGAGTGTATGGTGAGAGGAACCCGGGGGAGCCCGAGCATGCGTGGAATGGTAGTAATAGACATTTCCGAACATTAAAATAAAAAGAATTATTGTGGCTGCGACTTTCGTGGATGTTTCAAAAGATCTCGTACCTATATGAATCGCAAACATTAGTGACAAGCCGAAATTAATTCATAAAGGAGAGCAGTTAGCCTCATACTCTGCTGAAACCAGCGTAATACGTGGCTGTCCAAAAGATAGAGACAGCAGTTCCGAACATCTAAACGCCATCTTAAACAATCTTGGCGGACAAAACCGTGAAGAACACGAGGCGTGTAAAAGCTTCCTTTCTGAACTTGGTGAAACCTTCTCGACTGCTTCAAAAGACATGAGACGGACCGGACTTACTATTTAAACATAGTATGGACACCAGCATCTCGATTAAACGAGCTCCTCGAAGACTTCCACTCGCAAAGAAGAAAACGTAAATAAGCTTTTAAAAAACATGCAAGAAAGCGACGTGATCGAACCATCGTCAAGTCCTTGGGCCTCACCAACCATCTTAGTGAAGAAGAAAATGGTTCTACGAGATTCTGTGCTGATTATAGAATACTCAACTCTGTATTTCTGATCTATATCTGAAGAGTAGCTGAACAAGGCCTCTGGTAGTTTAAGGTCATGCCATTTAGATTTTGTAATGTTCCTGCAACCTTTGAATGTCTGATGGAGACCGTGCTGAAAGGACTCTCTTATGAATCCTGCCTCGTCTATTTGGACGACATTGTTGGACGGTCATTTGACGAACGTCTACAAAATTTTAGACGGGAATTTGAAAAATTGAAGAATGCTAATTTAAAACTAAATCCTTCAAGATTCAAACTTTTCCATAAAGAAGTCGCATATTTGGGGCATATCATTTCTAAAAAACGTGTAAGGATCGATCCTGACAAAATCAATGCTGTGAAAAAATGATATTGACCACAAGATGTTCATCAACTAAGGAGTTTTCCTGGTCTGTGTACCTATTACCGTCGTTTTGTAAAGAACTTCTCAAACATTGTCAGACCCTTGAATCGGTTAACGGGAGACGAGAAATTTAAATGGACGGCGGAATGTGAAGTTGGTTAACACTTCTGGTGCAATGCGAGATCTGGTGTTGAGCGCTGGTTCAAATAATGCACGGAATGTGGCGCATGGAAGGGATCGAAGAAGAAATCATGTGCGCCTCTTCAGTGCTGCAACATCGGAGTTCCTTTTAAAAGAATTGCATTCGACGTTTTAGGAGCCACTACTACGAATATTAGACAAAAACAAATACATCCCAGTAGTAATAGACAACTTCACGGAGTGGCCAGGAGCTTACACAATCCTTGACCAAGAGTCTACAACCATCAGTGAAGGTCTAACTCGGAATTGATCATGTCGTACGGTGTTACTTCTCTCATCCACTTTGATCAACGAACTTTAGCTTTGGCATATTTACGGCACTGTGCAAACTACTCGGTATGGACAAAACTCAGACTCTTCCTCTTCATCCTCAATCGGACGGTATGGTAGAGAGATTCAACAGGACGATACTTAATTATCTCTTAATATTCGTATCCAGAAACCAGTATGATTGGGATCGTCACCTACCTTTGTTCCTGCTGGTTTACAAAAGTGCAGTCCATGAATCGGTCGGTCATTCTCCATCAAAAATGCTGTTTGGCCCGGATCTACAACTACCATGTGATCTAATGTTTGGATGACCATGTTCCTCCATCGCCTGATGAATATGTGCAAGATCTGCAGGCACGGTTAGAGGAGGTTCATCATTTTGATCATGAACGAATCAACATTGCTACTGATGGATAAAAGACCCGGTACGACACCAAAGCTAATGAAGTACTATTCCAGAAAGACGACAAATTTTGGCTGTTCAACCCACGACGACGACGACCAGGATTTTCGCCAAAAATGCAGCACAACTGAGATGGACCATATGTCATCAACAAAGGAATAAGCAGTGTCTTTTATCGAATTTAGAAATCGTCTTCAACTAATCCAAAAGTTGTCTATATCAACAGATTGGCCCCATATTTTGGACCACAGTAGATTGATACTGCCGGGACGTGCAGTCTTAAGGAGAGGTAATGTTGCGAACGTGTATCTCTATAGAGATAAAGGGGATTATAATTTCAGTTCTTTTGATGGAAACTTTTCTGATTGAAGAAAGTTACGATTTTAGAACGCAATTAATTTCACCTTTCACAAATCTCAAAAATATGAAACGCTATATATGAATGTTTATTACTTTATTTCCAAAGGTTACAGTTTTTCGAAGATTATATTTTAAGCATTCATAAATAAATATCTGAATATTTGAATCAATAGAACATCTCTAAAATCTAAGTTCAGAAAAAATAAGCTTTTAAGTACAGGCGAATAGAGATATTACAAGATCAGGTGGTTTGTGAAATTTTCAAAAAATGGGAATTTGGGAATGTAAAATGTTAGATAAAAAATTAATAAACCTTTCTATGAAAATTAAAATGTGTATTTCTTAATCTATAATATTGGCACCACACCCCCTTCCATAATCGCAAGTGAACATCAATATACAATCACAACATATAGACATAAAAAAATACAGTATAAAAATTCCGATTATTAATGATCTTAACAACAGTGTTTGTATTACATAAAAGCATTCATGAACAGGTTTCGTATTTATTACGCGCCCCATGAAATAACTGATATTTACAATGACAATAAAAAAAAACTTATTACGCGCAGAATTTGTGAACCTACACATTCAGTTTTGCCACGTAATCATCTTCAGTTTTTTCAACATTTAGGTCAGACTACCCGAGGCTGCAACGGCTAAGTTCATAGTGAATCCATCTATAGAGCATTTCCAAGGATTACGCATTCATATTTGTTTTTTTGTGTGTAACAACTTAAAACTCATAAATTTCGAAACATTCTTGTTCTAATCATGCGAATTATTATATTTATTTCTAGTCTTTTTGTTTTTTTTTCTGCATAATGTATGAATACAAAATTTTTCATAGCGATATGTGTATTCTTCCTTGAGTTATTTTGTCCACATCACATACATAGAAAGGAAGAGTTTGAGGGTGGAACAAAGTATCGGAAATATGCGCAAAAGATTTTAACACATACTTTCTTGCCAAATATAAAGAAAACAACATATTTGTAATATTATAGAATGAATTAAAAATGTAGAAAGTATTTTTGATTAAAATGAAAAATTATAGATAAGGTCTGAGTATACTTCTCTAACATTAATAGTATTGCAGCGACGGGTGGTTAAGTCTGTCCTCATAACCCTTCACATAGAGAGAGTAATTACATTGGTTCATTATCACACATTGTCTAAAGGATATTTAGCCTCGTAACCACCATTCAATTGGGAGACCCCACGCTTAGCAGACAAATAAGTTCAAAAATACCATTATGTGCTTTGAAAAAAAAGATAATTTTTTGTTTACAAAATGTGCAAAAATCCAAACAAACATTTAATATATATATGTATTTCCTGCTACACGACTTTAGAAATTGGTTTATTTTAATCCAACCTACTAAGTAAAATATATTGTCTAACGTACGAAGTAAAATATTTTCTAATCATTCGCCAAACAAATGATATTTTAAAAATATGTCACTCAAAAGAGTCATTGAAAGCAACCAACCCTTGTCTGAAACCCTTTCCCTCTTCTTTGAGGGCGTTCGCGTAGGCCGAAGAAGATGAAAGGCGTGTGTTTACTCAAACGTCATTATCTTCCAAGGGTCGGAAATGACCATCCACTGCTCGGCCGTTTTTGGGATTCTGAGGTACTAGAGGAAAAAGGGGCTTGGGACTGAAAGGGTTAAATACTAAATATGTATTCACTAGAAAAGACATATACTTTTCTATTTTAATATATAGATTTAAAAATATAGGAAAAATAGAGCCCCAGGATTATAAATGAACTTGATCGACTACACTCTAGTACAAAATGCTCACTACAAGCAAGTCTTTTCACTTTCCTTAGTTTCATAATCTATATGCAGGGCAAGAAATTTCAGTTCAGGGTTAATTCGCCAAAAAAATTTTTCACTCACCGGTTTAATATAAATAACATTGCATGATCTGTTTGTCATTACTTATCGAAGGCAAAATTACATTAAATAAAGCTTATTATGCAGACTTTTTACAAGATATCATATGATTTGGTATATTGTAGTTTGGAGAAGTATATTAAGAACAAAATTAAACAGTTTTCATCCTACGATAGCTAACTTTGTGTGGTATATCAATAATCGTGCAAGAATATTAATAGAGATATTCAAAGGAAATATGTACTCAAGATAAAAATAAATAGATCACTTCTACAGAGTTAACTTATATTATACATAATAATGCCTGTTTTCTCTTGCATATCTTCATTAATAACTAATACAGCAACAGAACACCCAACCTTGTTTATATGTAAATGAGTCAGCTGCTATATTACTGTACAAGTTTACAACTCAATATATTACTAATAAAATCCTTGCAATATGGATGATTTAAGTACATGAAATAAACATAGCACAACTAAATAAGCGATCTTTGATGGCATAAATATGATTAAATAATGCAAGGGCAGATGCCAATAAAGTAATTTTAAATTCAACATACCCAATTCCTTTAGCAAACTTCCAAAAGCACATATTATGCATATATGCTTGTAGCAGCAACATCAAATTTTAGATTTTAAAACACATCTTTTTATCATTATTTGTGCTAAATAATCTTAAGAGAAGATAAATTTAGATACATCCTACTAAAATTATGTGCTAAATGATTGCAAATTTCTAAAAATCGGCTGTAATATGTTAACTAATATTTGACAACGAACATAGATGACGTGCAGTGGAATCGCGATCGTGACGTCACATCAAACTCATCTATTGATTCCGCCGTCGGTCCCACCTATACTTACTACAGACATCCTGTCTCAGTATATTTCTACAATCTGCTTAGGTGAATCAAGATGGCCCTGGTTTATTGCACTTACCAGACATGAAAAAGACGAGCGCTTATTCACTGCAATGCACTCCCGGACAAATACCCCACGTGATAACTACGTCAGGCGCGAATTTCATCTGACCTTGTGGCGGCAGTTGAATGATGAGAGGTCTTTGTTTTCTGCATGCGGAAATTTACAGTTCAATTAGTCTATGTGCGATTTTGATACTGAAAACACACACACACACACACAGATATATATATATATATATATATATATATATATATATATATATATAGTTTAAATTTTATTTTATTATTATTAAATTTTATTACTTTTTTCTATCATATTATTTATTTATTTTCTATTTGAAGTCTTTTCAAGGCTATCAAACTACTTGTATTACGAGAAACTTCTGCTCTTATAAGATGAGAGAGTGTCAAAAATATTGCACTATCAAGAACATAGTGTGGTAATTGTAGGAGGGAGTCGACCTTGTGGTCAAACTAAAGTATGAGACGTAAAAAATTGACATGCTTAATGTTCACATTTGTGACCTTAAACGTCCAGGGGAGGGTAAGCGACCCCTTACACTCTCCTATGGGCGCCCATGGCAGTCTTCTACGGGCTCCCATTGCATGAGCTCCCTGCTTAATGCTATTGCTCTCAGGACAAAACCTAACGGAGCCGAAGTTTCGATTTCCTCGGGGGTAGTAAACAGTCCTTCCAGACCCTCCAAAAGTCTCTGTGATATAAGAGGCTGAAACATTCCACACTTGCCATGAGATTGGGCGCGACAGCCCAGTGGTTAGCGCGCAGAAATTGCTATGGGAGCTCATGGCAAGAACACGCATAGAACTAGTTCCAGGTGTGACAAACTCAAGGATGAGGCGTTCCATATTGACTTGTTTGAAATCTATCATTATATCTTTAAATGTACACGGTATGATAAGTTCCATCAAGCGTTCTCTTATGGGCGCCCTTAGCAATGACACCCGTAGAACTAATTTCATCGACGATAAACTCAAGGATGAGGCGTTCAATATCGACTAGATTGAGACTTACATGTCTAACCTTGAACGTCTATGGGATGGCAAGTGTCATCCTTTCCCTCCACTATGGGCGCGCATGTAAAATTTTCCATTAGGGAACTCAAGGATGAAGCGTTCACTATCTCTAGCTTGGAACCTACATTTGTAACCTTGAATATACCGTTCAGTTTAAGTGATCCCTTGCAGTCCTCTATGGGCTCCCAGCGCATGAGATTCCAACTTATATATTACTGCCCTCAAGGCAGAACCTAACGGTGCTAAAGTTTCGATTTCCTCAGGGGTAGTAAACAATCTTTCCAGACCCCTCAAAAGACTGTGTGACATAAAAAGCTGAAACATTGCACACTTGCCTTGGTCCGGGCCAACGGCCGTACCGTGCTGAAAACACCGGTTCTCGTTAGATCACCGAAGTCAAGCAGCATCGGGCGCGGTTAGTACTTGGTGGGTGACCACCTCGGAACACCGCGTGCTGTTGGCCATCTCGGGTGCGGTATCCCCGTGGTTTGCGCGCTAGATTTGCACGCTACCACAAATGCCGCCGTGTTCATGCGGAGTACGATCACGTTAAACATGTGGGTCCGTAAGTCCTTCCGAGAGGTTGGTGGTAGGGGAAGGAGGGTACGGTCCCTGTGGATGCCTCCCCCACTGGGTTCCGGTCTAAATTGGGTGGCACCTCCCGGCCGTCCATACAGTTACCTTACACCTTTCTGGTAGGTCGGACGGTCTGGGTCTCAACAACAACAACACTTGCCTTGGTCCGGCCGTCCAAATAGCTGCTCAAGTCCTCAAGATGAGTCGAACGGTCTGGGTCTTCAACACTTGCCATGGAGTGGGGCACGACAGCCCAGTGGTTAGAGAGCGGGAATTGATTGCACTCAGTAGGCCCGAGTTCGATTCCTGCCACTGCCAAGACTGCCGCCGTGTTCACGTGGAGTACGATCACGTTAAGCATGTGAGTCTGAAAATCCTTCCGAGAGGTTGGTGATAGGGGAAGGAGGGTACGGTCCCTGTGGATGCCTCCCCCACTGGGTTCCGGATTAAATTGGGTGGCAATGCCCGGTCGTCCAAACAGATACCTTACATCTTTCTGGTAGATCGGACAGTCAGGGTCTCAACAACAACACTTGCCATGGGCGCCCATAGGGATGTTGAATGTCACGAATATCAAACTAATGGATACTTATTGTACGTCTCGGCCGTGAGATTGTCCTCGCTGGAAAAAGTTCTATTGACGTCCTTACCATGGGCGCCCATAGGGGAGCATAAGGGAGCACTTGCCTTCCCGTGAACATCAAGGTCCCAAGTGTTGGTGTCAAGCTAGTATATATCGTGCGTCTCATCCTTGTTATGCTCTTGGAAGAAACTTTATGAACGTCCTTGCCATGGGAGTCCATACAAATTTTGAAAGCCACAAACGTAGGCATCAAGGTAATCGATATTGTACATTTCGTCCTTGAGTTCACCCCGTTTTAATAAGTTCTATGGCCTCCTTTGCTATGGGCGTCTATAGCAAGAGCACCCATATAACTTTTACAGGCGGAAAACTGAAGGGTGAGACATACATCGACTAGCTTGATATCTACATCTGTGAACTTGAACGTCGACGGGATAGCAAGTTCCCCCTCAAGACCCCCTATGGGCGCCCATACCAAGAGCGTTTATAGAACTTACTCCAGCGGGGGCACATTCAAGGGCGACAATATCGAACTAGCTTGACACCCTGTGGCCAACACCTTATTATCAACATCTCGTATGGGCGCCCATAGCAAAGGCGTCAATAGAAATTTTTCAAGGAGGGTATACTGAAAGATAAGTAGTACAATGTCTACTAATTTGGTACCTACATTTGTGACCTTGAACGTTCACAGTAGGGCAAGTGACCCCTTGCGCTCCCCTACAGGCGCCCATGGTGAGGGCGCCAATAGAACTCTTACCAGCGGGATAAACACAAGGATGTGAAGTACAATATTGATTATATTGACATACAGTATGGATATCCATATTCGAGTATTGTTAATATTATTGTATAGATATTGATAAATGTTATTGTCCCCTATGGGCGCCCATAGGAGAGCGTAAGGGGGAACTTACCATCTCGTGGATGTTCAAAGGTAGATATCAAGCTAGTCGATTTTGTACGTCTCACCCTTCAGTTTACCCCCTGAAAAAGTTCTATAGGCGCTCTTACCATGGGCGCCCATAGGGGAGCGCGAGGGGCACTTGTCCTCCCGTGGACGTTTAAGGTCTCAAATGTAGGTATCAAGATACTAGATATATTTACCTCTCATCCTTGAATTTGGACATTCCAGGAAAAGTTTTATGAACGCCCTTGAATCCCACTCCTTTTGAACAAGGTGGACCCCCCTCCTGCAATTACAACACTATATTTTGACATTATTTCTCTCATCCGAGTTCTAATCACGTTAATTATAAAATGTTCTACCTAATTCCATTTTTTTACAGAATGCATATGCATATAGAATTTCATGGCTGTACGTACTCTCTCTCGTAAAATATCTAATTTCGAATTATTCGTGTTTTAATTAACTGTTTCTAATTTCCTACAGAATGGTAAAATATTTTGAAATTAATGTGATTAAAACACACATTATTCAAAAATTAGAGATTTTACAAAAGAGAGAGAGAGAGTGCGTATAGCCATGAAATTCTATATGTAGATGCATTCTGAAAAAAAAAATCAGAATTAGGTATAACATTTTATAATTAACATGATTAGAGCACGAATAAGAGAGAGGGTGTGTGTGTGTGTGTCAAAAATATAATGCGATCAAAATATAGTGTTGTAACTGCAGAAAGGGATCAACCTTGTTTCGAAAGAGTAGGATTCAAGGACGAAGATAAAACTTTTTCCCGGGATGGCCAAACTTAAGAATGAGACATAATTATGTACTAGCTTGATATCTACATTTGCGACCTTGACCGTCTACGGGAGAGCAAATGCCCCTCCCGCTCCTCTATGGGCCTCCATGGCAAGGGCACACACTAGAATTTTTTTAAAGGGGAAAACTCAAACTCAAGGATGAGACTTATAGTATCGACTAGCTTGATATTTACTTTGGGACCTTGAACGTCCAAGGGAGGGCAAGCGCCCCTTGCTCTCCCCTATGGGCGCCCATGGCAAATGTGACCACAGAACTTATTAAAGCTGGGGCAAACTCAAGGACAAGACGTACAATATCGATTAGCTTGATACCGACATTTGTGGCTTTCAAAATTTTTATGGGCTCCCATGGCGAGAGTGTCCATAGCGCTTTTTCTAAGAAGAGCGTACTCAAAGATGAGACGTACAATATCTACTAGTTTGACACCTACATTTGTGACCTTGAATGTTTACGGGAAGACAAGTGCTCCCTTACATCTATGGACGCCCCCTTACGTCTATGGACGCCCATGGCAAGGACGTCAATAGAACTTTTTCCGGGGACAATCTTAAGGACGAGACTTACAGTGTTCATTAGTTTGATATTCGTGACTTTCAACATCCCCTATGGGGGCCCATGGCAAGTGTGCAATGTTCCAATATGTCACTGAGACATTTGGAGGATCTGGAAAGACTGTTTACCGTACCTGAGGAAATCGAAACTTCGGCTCCGTTAGGTTCTGTCCTGAGGGCAATAGTATAAGCAGGGAGCCCATAGAGCACGGCAAGGGAGCACTTAATCCCAACAGGATATTCAAGGTTACAAATGTAGGTTACCAGCTAGTCGATATTGAATGTGTCGTCCTTGAGATCCCTACATGTTACATGGGCACCCATAGTGAAAGGAAAGGATGACACTTGCCGTCCCATAGACTTTCAAGGTTAGACATGCAAGTCTCAATTTAGTCGATGTGGAACGCCTAATCCTTGAGTTTGTCGCCGATAGAATTAGTTCTATGGGTGTCCTTGCCATGCGCGCCCATAAGGGAACGCAATGTGGAACTTGCCCTATTGTGTACGTTTAAGGTTACAAATGTAGATTACAAGCAAGTCGATATGAACCGCCGCATCCTTGAATTTGTCACCGATGGAATTAATTCTACGGGTGTCCTGGCCATGGGCGCCCATAAGGAAATGCAAGGGAAAACTTGCCTTACTGTGGACGTTTAAGGTTACAAATGTAGTCTTCAAGCTAGTAGATATTGAACTCCTCATCCTTGATTTTGCCCTATTGGAAAATGTTACATGGGCGCCCATAGTGAAAGGCAAGTGGGATACTTGCCCTCTCATAGATGACTCATTAGACTTGTTAGCTAATCGATGTTGAACGCCTCAACCTTCAGTTTGTCACTATGAAAAAAGCTCTATGGGCGCCCATAGGAGAGGGCAAGGGGTGCACTTGTTCTCCCCTAGGACATTTAAGATCACAAATGTAGATTTCAAGCTAGTCGATATTGTAGGTATATTTATATAGTTTGCACCCCTAGAAAAATTCTATTTTCGCTTTGCCATGGTCATCCATAGGGGAGCGCAAGCATGCATTTACCCTCCCTTGGAAGTTTGAAGGTCACAAATGTAAACATTAAGCTAGTCAATTTTTTGCGTTTCATACTTTAGTTTGACCACCGCAGGAAAAAGTATTTTTAGCATTCTTTAATCCTACTTCTTTCATTCAAGGTCGACTCCCTCCTGCAATCCCCCTGCAACTCCCTCCTGCAATATATATATATATATATATATATATATATATATATATATATATATATAATTAAATCCTAAAATTGCTTATAAATATGATAAACCGCTAGGACGTTATATTTTCAACTATAATCAAATTGCCAAATCAGTAGATATTAATCAAAACTATGAATTGGATAAAGAGTCATATTGCCACTGTCATTTAGAAAAATACAAAGACTTCGTAGATAAACACCATGGGCATGTTATAACGGGAAATCTAAATATTATTAATTATGATGCACTAAGATCACTGATGTTACTGGGTACTAAGTACCGTCTACCTACTAAATTTAAACATAAATTAATTTGTAAAGGTTTATTTCTTGACTTAAATAAATTTATCTATAAAATCAGTTATAAATATCAAATCCCTGTAGAAGCCTTTAAACCCTGGAGAGTCTTAATAGAGCAATACTTAAATCATTACATATATAATCAGAAAATTAATAATTCATATAAACTTAATTCAATTAAAAATGATATTAAAGAAATACAAAATGATTTTGTCATTACATATGTCGATAAAGCATGTGGAAACTATTCAATTATATGTAAATATTATTATAAAAATACCCTTCAGTCACACTTACTTAATAATCAAATCTATAATTTACATAAAACTAACCTTAAAATCTTATACAATAGAATATCAGCCAAATATAAGCAAATCCATCTAAAAAATAGTTGTAATAACATTCCATATATTGTTTTAGTACCCAAGTTTCATAAATCCCCTGTTGCTTTTCGAACCATTACCAGTGGGCATAATTCTTACATTACTAATGCTGGAAAATTATTATTAAAGATATTACATGAAATATCCTTGTCAGATGAAATCTCAAATAATTGTCATATTGTAAAAAACAGTTTTGAATTAGTTAAGAAATTGAAAACTCTTACTAATATTCGTAGTATTTATACCTTTGATTTCAAAGATTTGTTTAATAATATTAATATAGATGATCTGTATAAAGTTATTTTAGGAATTTTTGAAAAATATAATATCAACCTAAAATATTCAAATTTTCTATTTAAAAAATTACTTAACTTCACTCTTTATGAGAATTATATTCAACATGGTGGTACTTTTTTTAAACAACAGGTTGGTATCCCACAAGGGGGGTGTGCCTCATCATTGTTAGCTAATCTGTATTTATTCTTCTATGAAAAAAACATTAATCCAAGCTTGCATAATATGCACATGTTTAGATATTTAGATGACATTTTATGTGTATCCCCAAATAATAATATCCCTATAGTATTAAACTTTTATCCAAAAAATTTACAATTAAATGCAAGTAATAATGACACAAATGTTGCAAACTTTTTAGATTTAAATTTAAATTTACAAAATTGTAATATGGTTATAAACTTGTATGATAAAAGACAGGATTTTAAATTTAATACATCAAAAATTCAACATTTTGACTCTTGTTTGCATATATCTGTATTTAGAAATATTATAATAAACCAGGCTCTTAGAATCAATAAAATTTGTGATGAATATTATAAATTAGCGCACTTTATGGAATTATTGAGTACAGCGACTAATAATGCATATCCCCCCAAGTTTGTTATTAAAATTATCAACTCAGTGTGAAAGCCCCAGGCCGTCCGGCTCGTCCAGAGGACTTGGAGCAAATTTCACTCGATAACATCCTTGAAAACATTCCCAATTATAGTGACTAACATACAGTAGGAAAAAATATATATATATATATATATATATATATGTGGATGTATATATATATTATATATAATTATTAATTATATAAATAAAAATGAAAAATAATAAACTAAGTCAAAAACATTAGAAAAATCAAAAAATCGGAAAATAAGATGCATTAACATTAATGTTTTGAATTTTATTTTCTCAAAAATATGTAACTTTTGTCAGTATTGAAACTACGTTTTGAGCGCCCTTATAATGGTGTATAGTGGCATTCTCGATTATCCATTTTTCATATGAATTACTTGTTTAGTAGGAATTTTCATCTTTGATTCATGTTCATATTCATGTTTGCATATTTGGGAAGTTGTATTCTGCATTGCTTGTCCAGTCTCCAGCTTAGACTCACTGGACGGGTTTGGGAGTAACTCCGTGAACGTTCGTACTGCCTCCCTGGTAGAATTTCGACTTGTTCATTCCGGTGCTTCTAAATTAAGCTGTTGAGGTTGATCGTGTATACACGTGGTAGAAGAATGGTTCATGCCGCATGGTAATACAATTTTCTTAATGTATCCTTTTTTCATTTTTTGTTGCCTGTAGTCTGAGTTTAAGTATTTATAGTAATGTACTATTGCTTAATCTGAAACAGGCATTTGTTTGGGTTAATTGGAATTAAATACTCAGACCTGACGATGAATTTAATTCTAATTAATCATCGAATTTGGGATGGTGTTGTTCTTTTCTCTTATCGGCATTATGGCCGTGAATTTGCTTCTATCGTGATGTTAATATTACTTGAATTGTATTTTTTTATTTTTACATAATTCTTATTATTACATTTCATATATATATATATATATATATATATATATATGTGTGTGTGTGTATCTTCAATATCAAAATCCCGCATAAACTAATAGAACTGTACATTTCCTCATGAAGAAAACAAAGAACTTTATTCATTCACCGGGGCCACATATCTACGGACGTCACACAAAAAGAAACAATCAATCGGAAGAGCTGAGTCTGCTAGTCTGCTGAAATTCGCGCCTGACGTATTTATCACGTGATATTCTGGCGGGAGTGCCTTTGCAGTGAATAAGCGCTCGTATGAAAGAGATAATATGTTTACAAATATTACGTTTCAAAATTTGGCAACGTGCTTTTCTGTTTGAAGTTCGTGATTGTTTACGTTTTGATTTGTTTATTAATTTGATATAATTTGACTAAATTTGACCCTGAAATTTCTAATTTTGGAGTTTTTCTTTTAAATTTGATGATTGTCCAATTTCATGGAATGTTTTATTGTCTTTTCAGAAATATGTGCTACATGCTTCTACTGATATTTTCTTATCTTGTAGCTGTTAATTGTACCGTCAGTTATAATTTTGATATTAAAGGAGATGCATTGAACGGTTATTATATTTCTACTTTTGTTGGAACACCTCCTCAGCTTATCAACATGCTGATTGACACTGGAAGCAGCAATCTTGCAATTGCTTCTACTCCCTCCAAAATAGGAAATACACGTTACTTTGTTTACAACCAATCTCTTACTTTTCGTGCATCGAGTGTCGATATTAGATTGCGTTATGTAGAGGGGTATTGGAGCGGGTTTTTAGCAGTAGATGTTTTTAATCCTTGTCTGGAAGATTATTGTTCTATCATCTGTAATATTAGTTGTATGACATCAATAAAAGGTATTTTTACCAGTGATTCGAAGTTTGAAGGAATTATGGGATTAGCGTATTCATCTATAGCAAGGCCAAGTCCATCAGTCCGACCTTTTATCGATGTATTTATCGCTGATCAAAACATTAGTAACGTGTTTTCTTTATTACTATGTGGCCCATATTTCAGTAGCAAAGAGCGATCAACAACATGCGGCAAGTTTCTTCTTGGTCATCATTCCTATGATTACAATGATGGTAACATCATGTATACACCCATTGTTCATGAATGGTTTTATGAAGTGACTGTGATTGATATAAAAGTAGGGGAAAAATCTACATCAGTTAAATGCGAGGAACTAAACAGAAATAAATCTATTGTGGATAGTGGAACTACGGAGTTAAATGTACCCCGTGATGTGTATTACTGGATTATAACTGAGATTTACAACCATACAAAGAATTTTATCCAAAATAAGTTTTGGATAAATGAAACTGTATTATGCATGAAAAATGAAACTTTAAATGTATCATTATTTCCCTCCTTAACTTTAACTCTTTATCATTCCAAAAACAGTTCATTTGATCTTCATATTTCATCTGAGTTATACATATTACCATTGTTTTCTACTGGAACTGCTTGTGTAAAGATAGCAATAGGTATTTCAAGTTATGGAGTAGTGATTGGATCTTCCATTTTAAAGGGTTTTTATGTCATATTTGATAAGGGAAATAAAATGATTGGATTTGCAAAACCAAAGTTTGGACCAAATATAGGGTTTATAAGCAAAGTTTCCAATGTGATGATTTATAATACTAATTTTGATCACTGCATTAGAAGTGATCTGCCTATGCCTGAAGATACTAGTATTTCACCTCTGGTGATTTTAGGATTAATTGTTATATGTGTCCTAGCAATTATTTTTCTGTATGCTCTTTTGACATGGATTTGGAAATTTCACATAGTACATGGTGATAATTTATCAGATACAAGTAGTTTAATTGATGACGATTAAGCTTTAAAAAGTCTTTATATACTTGTGAGTCCTTTACTGTGATAACCTTAAGAGGTGTATTAATTATAGAAGGTGCGGCTTCAATTAGTGGTGTCATTTCAATTTGATTACAACTGGTTTCTGTCAAACTTTAGCATTTGACAAATGCACTCACACATACATACAGTTTAAATTATGATTTTTTTGTATATTAGCCACTGGTTACTATTTTCTTATAAGTTAGTAACAGTCTAGCTACATGTAGCACAACAAATAATTACTACTATAGTTTAGAGCCCTAAACTCTATAATATGAAATGGAAGAATTAAGTATACTAAATATGAGAAATTGAAATTGCGTTTGCACTTTATGGTTATTTGGAATTTTAAGATAATTCTATTAACTAATATAAGTTATTAGCCAAGCCACAGTGGCCAGTAGGTAAATAACTAAATATTTATTAGCCCAATTTGAAAGTTTTTAGCCTCCATTTGTTAGTGTCTACCACATAAGAGAAGTTCAACCGTTGTAGCAGTTTTATAATTTTTATGACCGCAGAAAATTTATAAAAAATAATTAACCTGGTTTCTAAATTTGTTTATATTTTATTAACCGGTTTTAGGAAACTTTCTGAATAACGCTACTGGTTTTAATAAAATATCTGAAATACTAATAATTTTCTCAATTGTACACAAATTATAATTTATACTCTAAACTTTGCTATTTGTTTTAAGAATTTACTTCTATATATTTTTAAAGCTGATTTTTCATATAAATTTTAATATTTTGTAAGATTGATTAGCCTTGATCATGGGATAAATTTGTATCAGTTTATTTTATACAGTTTCAAGTATTTTAAGTTATATAAAATACCATAGTCCATTTAAAAATCCTATGATGTAACCTTTTAAATTATATGTATTGTGTATAGAATAATGTCTTGCTTCTACAGTCTTCATAAAGATGAAACTGGATTTTAGAGGTAAGTTAAAATTTTGTGTTTTTATATAATATTTTATTTATGAAAATATCTGGCTTAACGTATAATTCTGTATGTAAATGGGTATTTATAATTTTAATTTATAAGTAGTGTTTTATTTATGGTCATTTCTTTGTTTCACTTTTTGTATATAATTATAAAACTGAGAAATTTTTGTATGATATATTTTATTAAAAAATATTTGTAATCATAGAGTTCTATGTATTAAATGTATTAGTTGATGTAATTTATCAGTCTGTGTAATATTTACAACTATGAATTGTTTATATTTTGAATGATTGTTAGTATAACTGTAGTATACTCAAAGTACCATCTGTACTAGAAAGTTGATTTCCAAAGCTTACATCAGATGTCTCATGAAAAACTTATAGAAAGAGCTTTCAACAATTCAAATTTAGAGGCTAATGATATACATACTATGAAAACATTTTGAAATTATAATGAACTAAAAACAAATGCATATTTATCATCTGTTAGAAATTACATTTCACTACATATATTTTCATGCATTATTACTAAATAATGTAAGAAATTTTCATATTTATTATATTTCTTAAGTAGATTTTTTTTAGAAATATCTTGTACATTTTGTAATATATTGCATTATGAACTCATCAGTCTGGAAAAATATATATCTTTCCAGCATGTCATTTAATATATTTAGTAAAAGATATTTGAGTAACTTAATCCCACATTTCAGTAAACTAGTTAAATAACTAGTTAGACCCTTTATAGCTTTATTTTTCTATTTATTGAGTTATAATTTTCTTTAGACCGACACGGTGGTTGAACGGTCAAGGCAAGCATTTCCTAGTGATCGTTCGGCTGCCGGGTTGTGGGTTCGAGTCCCACCTTCAGGCATGGATGTTGTGTCGTTGGACACGGTGTGTTCCGACCCCCACTGGTGTGCCGGGGCAACACCATGTGATGCTTAAAAGGTTCACGGTTCTGGCCGGTGTATTAGGCGAATGATGATATATCAAATGCCTGGCCATTGGAAAAAAAAATAATAATTTTCTTTACAACAGAAAATTTGCAGTTTTGTATGGCTTTTCATCTGTTATGTATTTTTCTACATTTGTAATATGTGAACTTAATATTTCAGAATTATTTTCTTTCTATTTTGATGCATGTTGCTGAGGTCAGTTTATGTATACTTTTAATTAAACTCCACAATGATGAACCTGATAGTAATATGGATTTTACACAGTAAGGGAATTCCATTGTCATTTACAGGATAGTTTAACTCATTTTTTTCACACATTTTTGAATGCTCAATTTATATAACTTATTTTCTCATCAAACCAGTATTGGTTTAAGGAAAACTTGAGCAACATATTTATGCACAAATCAGATAATAATGCCGCATGCAGCTGTTTCAAGGATACACTGGATTCTCTTCGTCAGTGCAAGAGAATCAGCAAACCTGAAATCAAAAAATGAAATAGGTTCAATTTGTCTTTTTGACTTCTGTTGGTTCTCATGCATGGATGAAGGGAATCCAGTGTATTCATAAAACAGCTGTATATGCTGCATTATTATCTCATTTGTGCTTAAATACATTGTTCGCGTTTTCCTTTATCCTTTGCACAAAGTGTTTTTTACTTATCTATATTGGTTTTTTTAAATACAGTTTTATGTTGATTTCTTGATACATAGAAAATATTTTTAATCTTTTTGGATGTTGAACATTATTTTTATGAGGATCATTTGGAAGATGTTTCATAGAAACAGGATATTAATTTTTTTTTTTTTACAAACATCGACAGCTCTGTGAATTTATGAATTATATTGCCACCAAACATTTTTTTAATGTGAAATATCTTAGAGTACGGATTTATCTGTACTGATTTATAAATCAGTAAAAAATGTGATAAAATTATGTAAAGTGCTGACATACTTATTGATATCTGCACTGTATGTCAGTGTGTGCTTATGATTTCGGCTGACTATATGCTCACCCAGTGGAAGTGACTGTGAACATTACATCCAAATGTTTTGTCAATTATAACATCATCATTTTCTATCTGATTTGGATTATAAAAACTGCATTCTATTAATCTAAAAATGTATAATTTGCAACTAGAAAAAAAAATAATTTTTTTTTCTTTCTTTAAATTAATTTTTAAATGGTAAGGAACCAACTTTGCGAATCTGTGTGACTAAAAAAGTTTGTTGCATCATTGTTCCATGTATGTCATACATATGAAATATCTAAATAAATTAAAACACTTATTTTCCTAGGGAATTTCATTTCCCATCTTGGGTTCAGTATTACTACATGCTAGACCAGAAATAATGAAATATCTCTTTGTAAACAATTTGTTTAGGTCATTAAATAGAATTAGCACTCTAATAAGTTTCAGTAAAAATACATCATTTTAAAGAATGCTTTTTGTGGAATTCCCCAGTATCAGATTCAAAAGAAAAAATGAAAATAGTTATCTTAAACAGGAACTATTTATTGTCTTCTAATTTAAGAGACTTGACTAAGAATCAGTTTATTTAACTGTCATACCAGGTTATACTAGAATAGTGCAAGATATTTGTCAAAAGAGCTTTAGTTCAAAAAGATGATATTCCTTAATTGGCATGCAATTGCTGGAAAACCAGTTCTTCAAAAAATATTTTCCCTCGAACCTTTTATTTCAGAAAATAAATTTAAATTAGACAAGACCATGCAAAAAAGAAACAATTTTCCGTTACACAGTTTATCATAATATTTTGATGCATAAAATTTAGTAGAATTATTGTGAGCAAGAGGATAAAAGGGATTTTCAATGAAAGATTGGGTAGAGTGAGTGATCAGTTTATTTTTATTTCCAATTAGCAGTATACCAGTTCTTCATATGGAATATATAATATGAAGAAACTTAAAATTCACAATTATGTGCAAATTCCTATAGTATTCTAAATGACATTGTTATTCAAAACATTCTATTTATATATTTAATTTATTTCTCCTAAAAATAAGTGTAAGAATCTCTACACAAACTTCATATTTTAAACCAGCGACTATGGAAAATAAACCATGGAGATAGAGTTTCCAGTTACCTTCATGTTTTAAACCAGTAATTTCCAACCTTTTCAGTTTGGAGAAACAATGGAGTAAGAGAGAAGATGAAATTCCTATGGAGGGTTCATTTTTCATTAATATCTTATTACATATTAATACAATCCCTGGTCCTAGGGTCCCTGAAGCTTGAAACATGTACTAAATGTTAAGTGGGCTATTTCATGGCTAACCACAAAATTTTATAAAATTTGGTGCAGCCATTTTACCAAGATGATGAGACAAACATGCGCTTACACAAGCATATATACAGACAGAATTTCAATTTTATCTATATAGATTGCCTTACACAATAAAATGCCAATGCTAATAATATTGCCAAAATAAATTTTTATCAATCCCAATTATATATTTTTCAGATCCTAGTTATTCAGGTCAAAATATTCAATTTAGTAATCCTAATAATTTGAACATGAAAGCTCTTGTGAAAATTTTGATTTTAAACAATGCAAAACAAAGTCATCAGGAAATGTTATTGTCAGCACATTTTTAATAGTTTTTACTATCTTATCTGAACTACACATGTATATATATATTTTTGGTATCTTAATTCTTTGATTTCTTTTTCTCTAGAATCAGTTTCAGAAATTATCTTATGGTTGATAATTTTCATATATTTTTTAAAGTTTTTGTGATAAAACTTTTAGAACAGAGTGAATATTTAGGATTTATGTAGTTTTATAACATAATAAAACATAAAAAAAATTAAACTAATGAACTAAAAGTTATAAAATAAAAGAGATACAAAAAATAAAACACAGCAATGAACAGTATATTTTTTACAGAGTAACTATTTGGAAGATAATGTAGAAATCCAATAATGTCACTTTTGAATATACTCTTGCTCTAAAAATTTAATGACTTTTCATAAACCATGAAATTCCTGTTCATAACTCATTCTTACTCTTAAATTTCAAGTTGTAACACGGTTTTCTCAGATTTCATCAGTCTGACTTATTTTTTAGCTATCCAAGTTAAGATTGGTACTAATCTGTTTACTCTTCATTCTTAACTTATGAAGACTATGCATATAAGGTATTCCTCTCATTTATTCTCACTTTTCCCATTTTTAAATCAATATTGTTACAAAATACTAGAGGATTGGACAATCCCGAGACTTCTTTGCAAAACAAGCGGGTATTCAACTTCTAAGCCAAACTATATACATTTTTAAAAATTTATTATCTGCATTCACATCTATCATAATTTCTATCACTTTAGCAGTTTTCGAGATTACAAAGAGCCAATGATTTTGAAAGAATTTTGTTTTATAACTATATATATTTTTTGGAAATTTATTTTCTGCATTCACATTTAGGTAATATATGAAATGTGCTACCCAAATTTGGTCTAAATTATTTCAGTGGTTTACAAAATTACGAAGGGCCAATGATTTGACACCTACCCACTCACACACCCACAGAAAAAAAAAGTCCTTTCTTGGTATCTAGGGACTCCACATATGCATTTATGGTGAAAACTCGACTTGTGATTAAATCACGATCACCATGCTTTTTTTTAAGATACATTGGTTTAAGACGAAAGTTTTTTTAATTTACTGCTAAAAGTATATCTATCAAGAAAAATCATATAAGCCACAATCATTGTTATCATATTTTCCTCTAGCTCTCCACACGAAGGAAGTAAAATTTTGTTTTTGTAATTATTGTTTTTCATATTTTATAGAATGTAAGTTGTATTAAAATAAAAATTTTAATAAGATATGGAAATTCAAACTTTTATCTTAAAATTTTTTATAATCATTTTCTCATTTATTAAATAAATTCCTATTGTAACACCCTTCAATTCCCACCAATTTTCTTTTTTTTTCAAAAAATTCTATTGTAAAACCTGCTATACTTTTTCAATATTTCCGTGGAAAAAGAGGCTTTATTTTCAAAATTCTATCATATGCTTATTAGGATGCAATTTTTATATTCTTTTCTTGAGTTCAAAAGTTGTTATTACCAGGGGTTGAAATTTTGCTTAGACACCTACTCATTAGTAAAAAATTTCTAGTCACTAGTCTTTGTAGTTACTCACAAGTTTTCATTATCCATTTGAAAAATTAACTCATCATTGATAAGCAGATAACATTAAATTTCAAGCCCTGGTTATGATTGCTAGAAAAAATATCATGTTTGAAATGTCAATCACACACATATATTAATATATAGTGAAAAATGTTTTAATCCTATTTATAAGCTGTATATATCATCCTTTTTCTTTCATAAATATTTTATATTGTTTTGTACTATAGAATGATAAGATGAGCTTTCATATAAAAGGTACCCTATAAAAGGGAACAGTGTAAGATTTTTTGAACCATTGGTTGTAGACCCACTGTTCCAGTTGCAAAAATGCTTAAGTAAGATAGAAAGTTATCAAATAGTAATTTAAATGATGTACTATATTTTTGTAAAAAGTTAAATTAACTCTTTATTATTAAATTAACCTCCATTAAAGTATTAGTTAAATTAACCTCCATTGAAAAAAGTCAAATTACAAAAATGTTGTCAATACTTCATTTAGTCAAACTAAAGAAAAATTTGGTTCTTAAAAGTTTAAATTAAGATGAAACAAATTGTCAAACTTAATTTTCTTAACTTTCTACAAAAATATGGTACATCATTTAAATTACTATTTCATGACTTCCTACCTTATTTAAAGCATTTTTGCAATTGGATCTATGGGTCTACAACCAACAGTTTAAAAAAATCTTTCACTGTTCACTTTTTGTGGGATACCCTGTATATTTCAATAGGAATGTTGTATATATTAATATTTTTATGACAGTTCTTATTTTTGAAGTGACTTATATACATACTTTATCTTTTATATTGTACTTAATATTCAGCATTGTGAGAATATTGGAGATACTAATTTAGAGTTTTATATCTGTTGGATGGAATACATATTTCCAGGTATTACTTGTGAATTTATATTTTTGTTATTTTCATTAGATATTAAATAATAATGATATGATATAAAATATGATACAGAATTTCAATCGCTATGTCATAATTTCCTACTGTATTTAAAGCATTTTTGCAGTTGAAACTATGGGTCTACAACCAACAGTTCAAAAATCTTTCACTGTTTACTTTTTGTGGGACACCCTGTATATTTCAATACAGAAATGTTGTACATATTAATATTTTTATGACAGTTCTTATTTTTGAAGTGACTTAAATGCATATTTTATCTTTTATATTGTACTTAATATTCAGCATTGTGATTATATTTTAGATATTAATCATATTTAGAGTTTTATATCTGTTGGATGGAATAAATATTTTCAGGTATTACTTGTGAATTTATATTTTTGTTATTTTGCATTAGATATTAAAATTTAATATTTTCAATTACAGTAGAACCACTATAAACTTTCTTAACTAGGATCAAGGGTAAGTTGTTTAAGAAAATATCCGGTCAAATAAGTGTGTGTGTGGGGGGGTACTTAATTTTTTTAATTCATTGCATTTCTTATGTCTTTTAGATACTTTATAATAAAAGTATTTAAAAAATTACTATGCAAATAAATTATTATTAAAAGTTATATTAATACACTAATGAGAAAGTTAAAAATAAGAAATGCACATGTAGTAGTTTATAATAGAATCTTATAATTACTTTTTATACATTACTTTTCCTTTAAGAATTCAGTTACTTTTTTTCTGTTTCAAACTTGAAGAGCCATTTTTTGTTGCTAAGTCCTGCCAATTCTTTACTAACATTAAATCTGTTGTAGTGGAGGTGCATTGCTGTTTAACATAATGAAGAACCACTTCTAGAGCATTCATTCCATCAGTACAAGAAACCCGTAAGCTTCTGGATGAATCTACGTTGTTCGAAACTTCAGTGTTATCTTGAGGCACATCAGTGACATCAATTTTTGTTAGACAACATTTCGAGGTCCAAGTTATCGTCAAATTTAAATCACTGTTTCACATCTACCTCTATAATATCACTACAGCTTACAATTAAATATCTGAAGATTATGCATAAAAAAAATTCCCATTGAAAAGGATGATTTTTAACTTTGAAGATTAAAGTGAAGCTGGTTTAAGCAGATAGACAGTTAAACGGAGGCTGGTTAAGAGGGATTCCACTGTACTTTGCAATAATTTATCCACATTCTTCATCCACAGGTATTTTCAGTCAGTGGCATCTCCAAGCAGAGGATTCATAAGAACTCAGGGTCTCATAAGAACCCATTGATGTTCATACAAATGATATTTAGAGAAATGGGAAACAAGATATATTGTTGTCTCCCTCCCACCAGAAAGTTTTTCTGGCGATGCTGCTGTGTTCAGTCACCATTAATAGAATGTTTTAAAATGTAATTTAAATAGATGGCATAATTTTAAGTTAAAATGTTTTAAGGAAGTCTTCTGAAAGGCACTCCTCTACATGCAAAATGATATTTTTTATCCTTTGACTAGCAATTAGCTAACTAATGAATTTTATTATTTCTGAATCTATAGATTTCCTATTATTTATTAAATGAGTCTCCCAGCTCTAATTCTGATAGTAAAAATTTTGACATCAGAAAACAGAATGGAAAGTTTGAAAATGGCAATAAAATATTTTAATAATTTGAAATATATTTACAAGCATTCAGGCTGACTCATGGCCCAGAGGTTATGATGCTGATCACTTAAATATGGGAGTCCAGTTAGGTCAGTGGTGAGCCGGAATTGGTTTGTTCATACTGGTTGTTAAAAATGTTCGATCTCTCAGTACTGACTGTTAATTTATAAGAAATGATTAAAATCTGAAAAAAAATTTCTGTCTGTTGGTGGTGCAACAGAAACTCTAAATGACCCACAACCATGAAATTTAGTACAATAGTGCAGCCCAGCTTCAATATTTTAAAATCTGAATTAGTTTTTAGTTTAGAGTAATTTTTACACAAATCAGTTCCTTAGCTACCAAAAGTATTACCACAGAGTTTCCATCTTAACACCATAGGAAAGATTGAAGAATGTTCTTTTCATTGAACTTTAAATGGAATTCGTAAGACACTAAGTTTATTTTTAAATTAATTTTTGAAAATATTTTATAAAACATGTTTTAAGGCAAATTTATATTTGAATTCATCCCTCCACGAATTGAAGATTCTCACTGTTCTAATTTTTTACCGCAATTTAGAGAAATATTTTCATATTCTAAAAGTTTTATTTTTTTAATTTATATACTTTATTTTTGACATTTTCATGAATTTTTATGTGGGTCTATAAAAGTTATTTTTGCAATATCAACTATGAATAGCATTTCTTTCACCCACAAAACAGCAAATTCGTGATGGTTGCTATATCAACAGAGTAGGAATTTCAGCCAGGCTTATTTTGCTCTAGTACTTCACTTATTTATGTACTAATTATGCTCGAGCTTAGCTTTCATTTTACTTCCTTCTCTAAAGGTACTATTTTTCTTTTTATGATTGCAAGTGTTCTTATTAATGATTGAGAATGCAGTGTTTGTTTTAAGCAAGTTCAGCATTTACAATTCCCCCAATCAATAAAATTAAATAGGATACATAGATACATACACACCCCTGGGCATACCAGGCATAGTTTTACACTTTGAAACCCAATAAGTTGGTGAATAATTTGTAAGAATTATATCATCAAAACTATTAGGTGAGCATTAGCATAATTTGAAATTAGAGTTCCCTGACCTGAGCTTTTAAGATTATTTGTACTAAATTATGTTTTTCAAACTGTTATATTGCGATTCGTAAAATTCGGACTGTAGTAATTGAATGTTTCAAATGGATTACAACCCTATTTTCAGTATAAATTAAAAAAAAATATCATAAAGTTTCTCTTATATTTTATTTGATCAACAAATTTGCTTTAGTCACATTTGTTCGTTTGAACGTTTGTTAGTCTATTTTTATTTATTTATTTATTTATTTTTTGATAGGCTTGGCTGAGGATTTCACTTCAGAATATTACTATAGAATCTTAGTATAAAGTCAAAAATTAGAATAGAAATTTCATTTCTCTTAAAATTAAAAATGAATTTAGTTAGTGGTTCCCTATTTGCTTGCTCATGTGTTTTATTCACTGAACATTTCAAGTTTCTTTCAAATTAAAAGTAAATAAAAAAAAAGAACACAGAAACTCCTTCAAATTAGAAAAATGCTTTCTGATTTCTTCCCTTACTTTTAATCTACAGATTATATGTTTTTAGTGCAAATGAATCAATTAAAGAAAGGTTTATGTGTATAAATAACTTGTACCTGAGTTATGTGTTTCAGGTAGTTTTGTTGATAATGGTTGTTTTTCCCATAATGTTCACTAATGGCGAAATTTCAAAATTTAAAATTTTTGATCTACATATGCAAATTAAGGAAAACTGTATTGCATTTTATTCAGTGGTGAGTTGCAAAACTTTTAACAACTGGTACACTTTACTAAATTTATAATAACCGATATGCTTTTAATCTATCCTTTTCCAAGCTTAAACTATGTTGAAAACTAATAGGTAAACATAATTCGTATTTATTGAGTATTTATAAGTATCTTTGTATGTTAGAGGTACATTTATAACATTCTATTTTCTTAAATGTTTTTCATAATTCATTTTGGATATTTCTTATAATTTAACCTGTGTGCAGACCATTTATAAAATTTGCAGATACTAAGCACCCCCAGAAATTTCAATATACCCACCCCCAGCATATTTTCAAATGTGTATTGATATTATACATTTCAACTGATGTGGTTTTAGCACCTCCAAACTAAAAATCCTAGCTCCGCCTGTGATGCAGGCTGTAAAACATTTTGACAACTAGTATGCATGTACTGGCTGCAGCTAATCTCTTATTGTATTGATTCACATAATAAATCTAGATATATGTTGGTTATAAAAGTCACAAATACCACGATGCCCTGAAAACTGATAAAACAACATAAAAAGGGCAGCAACATTTAATCAATGTATTGCTGAGCTGTCAGTGTATTCTGTGCAAATTGAAAAAGTTATATTGAGTTATAATTAATGTCATATCAGACAGTAAATCATGTGCCAAAATTCTTTACATTGCCTGTTTACATATATTGTTATTATATTATAATTTGTTTATATGATTTGGCTGATAATCTGAGTACACGTTTTGTTGTTCTGGTATACACGGTGTTTCACAAAGAGTGTCCGAAAATAATATAAAATCAATGGTTGGTTATAGAAGTAAAGTGAAATATCAAAGGTTATTTGTAAACAGATGAGAATTTAACCATGATAGCTGTACCTCTTCTTCTTTGACCAAGACAGTTCGACCTACCCGAAGGTGTAAGATATCTGTTTGGACGACCGAGAAGTGCCACCCAATTTAGACCGGAACTCAGTGGGGGCGGCATCCAAAGGGACCGTGCCCTCCTTCCCCTACCACCAACTTCTCTGAAGGACTTACGGACCCACGTATTTAATATGCCTGTACTTTGCGTCTACACAGGGACAGTTTGGGCAGAGGCGGAAATCGAACTCGGGTCGTCCGAGTGCAGCCCCCGCGCGCTAATCACTGGGCTGTCCCACCCCTAGTTGCACCCCTTGGAACTGATAATTTCCCAAAAAAGCGAAATTTTATTTTATTTACGGCTCCCTTAATAAGGTTGATGGTTGGAAAAGGTCAATTAGTAAAATTAGTGCCACTTTTAATTAAAGCGAAATAAATTTACACAGTGATACCTTTTGATGAAAATTTAACTGAGATATTCCAATTATTGTTATCAGGTGCTTGTCGCTCGATTGCAAGGAATCAGTAACAAAGAAATTGCTGAAAATTAAATGGTAGCAATTCAGTTGATGTTTATCTTATTTTAAATAGATTTGTAGATTTCCCCATTATTTACTTTTAGAGAAAGTTAGCTATTCACACTCATAGTTTAGTTTAAATGGAATAAGTCAAGGATTTCAATTATTGATATTACAGTTCTCTTCATCAAAAGGTACTGGGTAAATTTATTTTGTCCGAATTCGTAGCTGCACGAATTTTACTAATTAACATATTTTTGTTTGGGAGGTCGTATAAAGGAAATTAAACTTCGCATTTTTAGGAAATTATTAATGAGTACAACTATCATAGCTAATTTCTCGTGACTGTTTTCCATATTTCACTTTACTTCTATGACCCACCGTTGATTTTATATTACTTTCGGGCACTCATTGTGAAACACCAGAACAATTTTTTGATATTCCGTTTGTGCCATATATAAGGGTTGGAAAAATCAAGAAATTTGAAAATGGTTTAAATACCCGGAAAACTTGGATAAAATACCTTTCGTTATTTCACAAGTTGTGATGATTCTACCTGATGCTCAATAAAAATTAAAATTAGCATGGTTAAAACAGCATTGTCTGCCAGCGTGTAATCTATGTGGCCTCATTTTACCAAGGAAAGTTGTATTTAGCATGACTTTGCCAAATCTGTTATTTGAAATAATTTAAGCGTATGTGGAGAAAGTTTAAAGCCTGGAATTCTCAGAAAATATTTTTTCATGCGCGACATTACAACACTTCGTCTGTATTTTAAGGAATTGTCTCCCTGCCTAACATATAAAGTAGTAAATTGTTAGAAAATTTTAAAAAGTGACTAAAAACCAAAAAGAAATCTGAAAACGTCGGGTAGTTTTAAAACTTTAACTATCTCATACACAGCGTAGATATAATTTCTTCACCTCAGCCTGTTCGCTACTCTTGAAAATTCTGACCGTGGCAAACTCGCTGGTGCCATAACCCCGTGGAGTTAAAAAAGTTTGTTTTAGTTTAATGACGTTAAAACTAATAATGAAATTTTAAGATGAAAAATAATGTTCTAGGGGGTGTTCTTGAAAATTGATTTGTAAAGTGAATTTATTCTAATGTTTGTGAACTGCGCAATTATCTGCATATTTTTTTCATTATCCCTTCTTTTACTAGAAGAATATTTTTTGACAAAATACTATATACTCTGCCATAATTCATAAGTTGAATATTTTGGGTCTTAAATCAGTACTAACACTGGGAAAATTAAATTATGTGCAGGTCGGTTTCAAGTCATTTTTTCTGGTGAAATTTTTACAAAACTATATTGGCGTCTTACTTACATTATTACAGCATATCCGACCATGTTAATATGCTGGTGTGTGTGTGTATTTACAATGCTGATCTTTTGTCTATAAAGTCTTTTTTTATTAGAGGTAAGATCTTGGCATGTGTTCAAAACATTCGAGAAATCCCACCAAAATGAATAAGTTTGTAATTATTTACAAAAACGTCTTCAAAGTAAAAAACTTGTTTGCGTACATTATTATAACGCCCTATAAAAGAGGACGTTTTTTTATGAACATTTCTTGGCGTGTGCACAAAACATTCGAAAATATTTACAGAAAACCGAACCATTATCGCATAAAATTATGATTTCTTGTGTCAGTTAATTGTTGTTTGCTAAGAGAATTTTCATTTGTTTACGTTGGCATGATCCAGGCTTTTTGCCCCCGTTTATAATTATGAATTTTTTAATGGTTAACTAAAATCGCGAGTTTTAAAGGACCGGAATTAATTTTTTAAACATACACATATTTCATATTATAAGTATTATAATAGTAATAAAAAATATTCGAGATAGCATTTTTACCCCTTTTTTGTATTTCTATCGCTAAAAGTCTGCGTCTGCGCGAAATCATCTGCTTTTCTTGAAATAATGAGCTAATAAAAGAGGTTGTCTGTTGGTAGCGTAGCGGAAAATGTAAGCCATCTACAGCTACGAAATTCAGTAAAATGATAGTTCAGATCAAATCCCGAGGACATCGGAGTGATTTTTTTTTTTTTAAATTTGAATCAGTTTTTTAGTTACTTTTTGTTGTATTTAAATTAAAAAACATGTATTCAAAATTAATAAAAAAAAAACATTAGAAATATAATCACGCATATAGATACTATAAAATAGATAGTTTGAGTCCCTACAAAAGGCGAAATCAGTTTCAGCGCATTCCACGCTCCCTCTCCACAAACGTGAAAAGCAAAGTTTCTCGGAAAAGCGTATTTCTTGAAATAATGAGCTAATAAAAGAGGTTGTCTGTTGGTAGCGTAGCGGAAAATGTAAGCCATCTACAGCTACGAAATTCAGTAAAATGATAGTTCAGATCAAATCCCGAGGACATCGGAGTGATTTTTTTTTTTTAAAATTTGAATCAGTTTTTTAGTTACTTTTTGTTGTATTTAAATTAAAAAACATGTATTCAAAATTAATAAAAAAAAAAACATTAGAAATATAATCACGCATATAGATACTATAAAATAGATAGTTTGAGTCCCTACAAAAGGCGAAATCAGTTTCAGCGCATTCCACGCTCCCTCTCCACAAACGTGAAAAGCAAAGTTTCTCGGAAAAGCGTATTTCTTGAAATAATGAGCTAATAAAAGAGGTTGTCTGTTGGTAGCGTAGCGGAAAATGTAAGCCATCTACAGCTACGAAATTCAGTAAAATGATAGTTCAGATCAAATCCCGAGGACATCGGAGTGATTTTTTTTTTTTTAAATTTGAATCAGTTTTTTAGTTACTTTTTGTTGTATTTAAATTAAAAAACATGTATTCAAAATTAATAAAAAAAAAACATTAGAAATATAATCACGCATATAGATACTATAAAATAGATAGTTTGAGTCCCTACAAAAGGCGAAATCAGTTTCAGCGCATTCCACGCTCCCTCTCCACAAACGTGAAAAGCAAAGTTTCTCGGAAAAGCGTATTTCTTGAAATAATGAGCTAATAAAAGAGGTTGTCTGTTGGTAGCGTAGCGGAAAATGTAAGCCATCTACAGCTACGAAATTCAGTAAAATGATAGTTCAGATCAAATCCCGAGGACATCGGAGTGATTTTTTTTTTTTTAAATTTGAATCAGTTTTTTAGTTACTTTTTGTTGTATTTAAATTAAAAAACATGTATTCAAAATTAATAAAAAAAAAACATTAGAAATATAATCACGCATATAGATACTATAAAATAGATAGTTTGAGTCCCTACAAAAGGCGAAATCAGTTTCAGCGCATTCCACGCTCCCTCTCCACAAACGTGAAAAGCAAAGTTTCTCGGAAAAGCGTATTTCTTGAAATAATGAGCTAATAAAAGAGGTTGTCTGTTGGTAGCGTAGCGGAAAATGTAAGCCATCTACAGCTACGAAATTCAGTAAAATGATAGTTCAGATCAAATCCCGAGGACATCGGAGTGATTTTTTTTTTTTAAATTTGAATCAGTTTTTTAGTTACTTTTTGTTGTATTTAAATTAAAAAACATGTATTCAAAATTAATAAAAAAAAAATATTAGAAATATAATCACGCATATAGATACTATAAAATAGATAGTTTGAGTCCCTACAAAAGGCGAAATCAGTTTCAGCGCATTCCACGCTCCCTCTCCACAAACGTGAAAAGCAAAGTTTCTCGGAAAAGCGTATTTCTTGAAATAATGAGCTAATAAAAGAGGTTGTCTGTTGGTAGCGTAGCGGAAAATGTAAGCCATCTACAGCTACGAAATTCAGTAAAATGATAGTTCAGATCAAATCCCGAGGACATCGGAGTGATTTTTTTTTTTTAAATTTGAATCAGTTTTTTAGTTACTTTTTGTTGTATTTAAATTAAAAAACATGTATTCAAAATTAATAAAAAAAAATATTAGAAATATAATCACGCATATAGATACTATAAAATAGATAGTTTGAGTCCCTACAAAAGGCGAAATCAGTTTCAGCGCATTCCACGCTCCCTCTCCACAAACGTGAAAAGCAAAGTTTCTCGGAAAAGCGTATTTCTTGAAATAATGAGCTAATAAAAGAGGTTGTCTGTTGGTAGCGTAGCGGAAAATGTAAGCCATCTACAGCTACGAAATTCAGTAAAATGATAGTTCAGATCAAATCCCGAGGACATCGGAGTGATTTTTTTTTTTTAAATTTGAATCAGTTTTTTAGTTACTTTTTGTTGTATTTAAATTAAAAAACATGTATTCAAAATTAATAAAAAAAAAATATTAGAAATATAATCACGCATATAGATACTATAAAATAGATAGTTTGAGTCCCTACAAAAGGCGAAATCAGTTTCAGCGCATTCCACGCTCCCTCTCCACAAACGTGAAAAGCAAAGTTTCTCGGAAAAGCATATTTCTTGAAATAATGAGCTAATAAAAGAGGTTGTCTGTTGGTAGCGTAGCGGAAAATGTAAGCCATCTACAGCTACGAAATTCAGTAAAATGATAGTTCAGATCAAATCCCGAGGACATCGGAGTGATTTTTTGTTTTTAAATTTGAATCAGTTTTTTAGTTACTTTTTGTTGTATTTAAATTAAAAAACATGTATTCAAAATTAATAAAAAAAAAATATTAGAAATATAATCACGCATATAGATACTATAAAATAGATAGTTTGAGTCCCTACAAAAGGCGAAATCAGTTTCAGCGCATTCCACGCTCCCTCTCCACAAACGTGAAAAGCAAAGTTTCATCGGGAGAGAGAGTCATGGGTAGCTGTTAGATCGTGGTGGTAGCTGCTAGATCTATAGGTAGCTGGAAGGCAAGAGAGAATCGGGTTTAAATTGTTTTAGAATGTGGTCTGAGTATCGGTAGCTGATAGATCGTATCGGTAACTGGAGATTAGCTGATTTTAGACATTAAAAATTCGTCAATTTTAAATTAATTCGAATTTAAAAAAATAACGCTGAGGTGCACCTCCCTGGTCTTGATGTACCTGTGTTCCAAATTTCATGGCCGTACGAAGCTTAGATTTTCCGATATGTAAATATATCCGTCCTTTTTTGGAATTCTATTTTTCGATGTAGAAAGTTGCAGTTTGTTTTTAATGAGAGGTACAGATCGTGAGATGTGCACAATATGTATGAAAAAAATAGATGCTTATTTAATTTGAAGAAAGAAAAACGCTCCAAATTCTGATGTTTTTGAACTGTTTTTAAAATATCGCAGATTCTCGAGATACAAGGTCACCGTTTATCTTGATCGTGAAATATATCGAATAATCTGGGAATGTGAATGTTCTATTCGAGAAAAAAACAAACAAAAAACTAATACATTATTAATTATTTGTAATTAGTCACCATTAGCTTCGAAATAATTCTTATCAGCGAGAATTTAGGTTTTGTAGTGGGCTGAGGGATCAGCTATTTTTATTACGGGATTAACAGAACAATTTGAAAATTTTAAATTTCTCAATTTTTATTGAAATGTAAAATAATTATGTATATATTACTACAATTAGTAATATGTCTAAAAGTCTGATTCTGACAAATAAAATGCTGTTTAAGGCATCTAAAACAAAACAATTCACCCTTAAAAGTCTTCTTGGAAGGAAACATGTATAAATTGTTTCTGACCGCGCCGGCACATTTTATTTAGGCTGGAGAACACCTGAAATATTCGCAAAGAGGAAAATGGAGAGGTGTGTGTGTGTGTGTGTGTGTGTGGGGGGGGGGGGGGGGTTGCATTGCATGACAAATGTTTGTAGAGAACTTTATACAATTTGTAAGGGCGACCCTGAGCTCATTATATTTCCAATTACACAATTTATGCGTAAGAATTCGGGAGTTACAGCTTTCAGAATTAAAACAGTGGTACTTTAAATTCAACTCTCATATTTTTGTAGATAAAAATGCCATTACGCTCATTTGCGATAAACATTTTTCATATAATTTATTTTTGAAGGCTGATAATTCCTCAAATAATAAAATGTCTAAAGATCGCTTGAATAAAAAAAGGGGGTAAAAAAATAAGCAGCGCACGCGCGATTTTATTCTACTGTTATTGGTGAAACATTTAAATCAAAATAAAAGTTGGATGAAGCAGATGTTTTTTTAAGAACAGCCTCCTTCTGAACCTCGTCTTTGCTGCTCTGTAAACTACAAAGACTTCTTTTCGGAATCACAAGGTTGGATTCAAAATTAGGTGAGTTTTAAATAAATATGTATTCAAAAAATTTTTTAATATGACATTTATTAAACATATTTCTCTTAAATTGATTTGAGTGTATGTTTTTCATGATGAATGTCAGGAAGTCTGTGATATATTATGCCTTTTTGCTTCATATGATGTTTGCTATGCAATATTTAAATACATTTACAAGAGCTATTAAGTATTAATGTTTAAAATAATAATTTTGAATGCTGAATTCAGCGTGTATTCAATTTTATTGAGGATCCTTTATTCTAAATGAGAACATAACTTCAAAAGCCGTTGTATGGAAATATTTTATAGTGTGTTGCAGCATGTACTTTTGTTTTGAATTTTTATTGTAATCCTTAGGACGGTTTATACTAATTAAATCAGTGAACAGAGACTCAGACATTGTTGTTTTTATAACAATAACAATGTCTGAAACACATGGTATGGTCAGGGTTGGCGCCCCCTCTTCCCCCCATTTGAATCCATAAGGCTTCTCTATTTGAACCTTATTCCGGACGCAAATGAAATCCAAGAAAAGATATTATATAGTATGTATTAATATAAACAGAATGCCTCCAGTGCGTAGGCTTTATGCGGCGTATATGAATAAAGAAATTTTTCTAAGAACAACTTACAAATAAAATCTTATAAAAAAAATGTCCAGCGATCTTATTCCAGCTTTGTGCGCGAGAATCTTTAACAAATGCGCTTTTCTTTTGTACTTCTTCCTGCGGTTTTATTCTGCAGTTGAAAGCGGGTTAATTTTTTGCCTTTCATTCCTCCGTTCAATGTTTAGGTTATTTTCAGATTATTAATTTTTTTATTTTTTCCAAATACCGGTGGTATTCCCAGTTTATGCTGTCGTGAAATATTTTGCTATTTTATTTCCATGTTAATTAAGCGCGGATAATCTCTTAATAGCTCCGATATTTTATTGACCAGTTAGAAATTATTCACTTATTTAAAAGCTAGAGAATATTCATAAAACTTAAATTATCGCTTTTGTGTTTGCAGAAAATCTTTTCTAGATCCACAATTTTATCATTTCTGAGACAGTAGGATTATCCGTTGATTCGCGATTTTATTACCGATTTTAATGTCGATAAAATCGCGAGAATTTCTGCCATATTCTTCTTTTATTCATCGTTTTCCGTAAAACGTGTAAATCCAAGTCATTTCGTTTAAGTTATTAAGATCTATCTATTGCGCAGGCTGTAAATGCGGATCAAGTTATCGTTTTTGAGTCCGGTCCTTGCTTTCTGCAATTTAAAAATAAATTATTTTTCATTAAATAAATTGTTCATTCTCGTTGCTGATAAATCTAATAAATCTTAATTTCCAGCAAATAATCGTTGTGTTCAACACATTTCAAAGTAGCTTTTAAAGCAGTGTTTCTTAAACTTTTTGACAGCGGCCCACTTCCCGAGGAGGGCCGTAGCCAAACGAAATCGTAGAGAGGCTCAAGCGTATAGGAGGGGGTACCTTAACAGTACGGAATTTGTTATTTTTAAATATTTAAAATATTTTAAAAACATCTAAATTTATAATTTTTAGTTTCTCTTGGATACTAGTATTTTTTTTTATTTAATATTTTCAAGGTGAACCATGTTTTATTTTCATGAAATTTTAAAGAAGAGAGGAAAGTTTGGTGTTATATGGTAAGTAATTTTATTTGTCTTTACTTTCCCTATAGTATATAGTATACTATAGCGAATTACCTGGTGTTGTCCCGATTGTCCGCTATTTAATTAATACATTTACAGATAACACTACTAAATTTTCTTCAAATTTTTAATCGTTTTCAAATTTCCACGCACGCTACTCGCAAAGCAAAAAAAAAAATAATTCTAAACTTCTAGGAGAGAAACGTGACGGTTGCTGTTAGATCGTAGAGGTAGCTGTTAGATCATACCGATAGTTGGAAATTAGCTGATTTTTAACTTTAAAAATTTGGAAAAATGCCTTCAAAGACGTATTAGTTTAGGTGTGGATGTTACTGTGTAAAAAACCTCAGACTTGTAAGTGCGGCTATTATAAATATAAATCGAAAGGTATGGAAAAGTATTGTGATATGGTGGTAAAAATCCGACTTTCAGATTTTGATGGATTTACACGTTTTGAGTTTCCTTGAATACAAACTAACTCTTTCTTGAACGTCTGTTTGTTTGTAGATTGTTAATGAAGTTAGGCGTGATTATATCGATTGGTAAATGTAACAAGTCTATTGATTTTAATAGTAGTCCAGCAATGTGGAATGCTAATTTGAAAAAAAAAAAATATATACTAATAAACTAATTCAAATTAAACAAGAAAGATCAGTCATGCATAAAGCATTGATTATGAAACACTTTCCAACTTCAATGCAATTTCATTTAAACATCTCTAAAATGTGATAAATTGCTCGGTAATAGTTAAAAATTATCACAATACTACATTAATTTATTATATTGGAAAACTTAAAAGTTCATCGAAATAAATGAACTTCATTCAAATGACGTCAATTAAATATAAATTGCCTGGCTCCTTGGTAATGTTTTTAACATTATCATAATACTACAATAATTTATTATATTTGAAAACTCCAAAAACAACTACAATTTATTCAAATGATGCCATCGAAATATAACACGCCTGGCTCTCACTATAAAAGCAGCATTTCATTCATAACATTTTCCCATTCATTTCATTCATCACAATACTATAATAATTTACTTTATTTAAAAACTTAAGACCATGGAGGAACAAGTAATTGAACTCTATGCTTAAAACTTCATCGAAAAAAATTGTCCTTCTCTCTGTAAATTCAATGAATATTTCATTCATATCAGCTATGTAGACTCCATGAGCTAAATAATTTTGCGTTAAAGAAATGTAGTAATTCTTATACAATTCATTCTACATATTTTGCTGTTTACATTTTACATAAGTGAAAAATAGGCTTCGTTGTAGAAATAATCAAATTTGGATGATCATTTAAATTCAAATATATTGCAATTGCTTTGTTTCAGTATGTAGAAGCACAGAATTTAAGCAAAAATAAAGCGATTTTAGGACAGATACAACACTCAATATGAATTTAAAAAAAAACTTTAAAAATCACGATTTTGAGACAAGATGGATGCCACATTGCATTTTGAATTGGGTCACGTGATCGCTTCATATAAGAGGTGTAATTATTATTTTAATTTTTATTTAAAAAACTACTGATTTGGGGAATTAAGAAAATTAGAAAATGAATAACTTTCAATTAAAAGCTGATAAAAAGATATATCTCTTTATTCCATTTACTCTGATTGTTATACAATTGATATGGAATACTAGAAAATAGTCCTGGTGTTACCCGGGATTTAAAAGGCAAATCTCTAAATTACACCAGAACATATAAAGAATTTTCGAAACTTAACAATGCCTTTATGATAAATATGTTACTACTCCCATAGCAATGAATACAGGCACAGTTGCAATGCCCAGTGCATATAGTAACCAGAGCATGAAGCCTTTCACCAGTAAACTTGAAAATCTCATTTTTTATGCTTTTTATTTTTATTGTCGAGGCTGTCTAGATATGGCATGCTTTTGTTTGAAAATTCACAAGAAATAAAATACAGAGCATTAATAAAAAATAATTTCTTTAAAAACTAGTTCCCTGCTTGCCAACTCCCGTAACTCGGCTCATGGGTCGGGATGCTTCGCCTCTTACTCACTGAGATCACTTCCAGGCACTTTCTGCTACACAGGCATAATATTCCCATTTAGGACCATTCCTTGTTAACTGATGCTCATCAACCCTTGGAGCTTGCTTTATGAGCTCTTTCAACTTGGCTTGCACAGATGTCCGCCTGCATGTCCTATGCTAACTGACATTTGCCAAACCCTGGGGCTGATGCTCACCAAATCCTGTAACTCTCTACAAAAACTATTTCATCCCACTCAGCCCCAGGTCTCCTCCTCACTATGCTCGCTAACTATAACTTATTTCGTGAGTTGGAAGGCTTCATCTCTTACTCGCTGGTGCTCATTGAGCCTGTAACATACACTCTTTCGTACCACCTACTATTACAAATAATTGCTTACTGTATTATGGACAAATGGCAGAATTTCACTTACGAACTGTACGTTTTGCCACTTGTTCGTAATACAGTGGCAAAATATCATGTTACATTTTTAGTATAGAGAACAAAAATAGTTGCAAAATGCTCTGTTAGTTTGTGAGAATAAACAATAAGGCATAGACTTGTCAACATTCTACATTGTTCCAAGTGCACTAACTAACGTTGTAATTAAATTTAGAATTGAATATCTATACCTGTAATGTTTTTAGTGCTTCAATAACTCAGTTCACAGTCATCTTTGTGATGTTTCTGCCAGTAACCAATCATTGAAAAGTTGAAAATTGGCTTGGTCAATTAAATCTTTGCCTATTGAGGAGAAAACTTTTCACTTCAGTACATAAAAAATAGAATTACTCATAAACTTAATAAAAATTTTAAAAAAGGGCCCTGTCTTGCAGAAACTGAACTATGTAGGAACATGCCTACAAAAATTCTAGGTCTTGTTATTTCTAGTCTGTCCAGGACGTGAACTCGCAGCTGAAATTCTCTTTGAAGACATTAAATATTTCCTAAACTAAATTAAAAAAAAAATCAGCTTTTTTCAGTATGTTCCTTAATATTTCTCTACAAATGTACCAAATTTCAAATTTTTGTTGTATTGAAGAAGTTTATGTTATTTATTTTACTAAAATTTTTTTTCAATAAGCTGATTAAATAATAAAGTTTCTTTTTTTATGGTCATATAGTTTTAGTAAAGTTAAGTTTGTTCTATTTCTAACTGTTTGGTATGTGCTCATTACTTAAATGTCTACCTTTAATTAATGTCTTCCAACTAAAAACACACAACTTATTAAATTCCAGAATTCACTTACCTTTAAGTACCTAAATTAATTAATAACCAAACAAACTCAAAATAAATACAAGATATTTGCTAAACTAAACTTTTATTATTAAACAAACATTTAAAACTTAAGGGTGAGCCTCAGTGAGTATCTTCTGCCATATCCGTGCTTTGTTAACTTTCGTGAAACACATTTTTCACCGAAATTCTGCTCAAACAGTTGAGAAATATTTTCTGAAAGATAAAATGCAATGTTTAGATTATATTAAAACTAAATTTAATACTCAATAAAATATAGAATATATTTTTTATTTTAATCCAAAATATTTTTGGTGCTGCCATCTGTTATCGTAATTTAGTTCATACTGCTATTTTTATTTTTTAATGAACATTTTTAAATATCTATTCCTTCTAATACAGTATTAAATACAACAACAGATCATATATAATAATGCCACAATCACGGAAAGGCCATTTCTCGTTCTATAAATTTGATAAGGGGATCTGAATGTACATCACTGAGGGCTGCAACTTTGTTTTCAAGTTCATTTGTCTTCAAGTCCAAGTTCAGTTACCTTTCCCTGAGTGTGGCATTATTATATATGATCTGTTGTATTTAATACTGTATTAGAAGGAATAGATATTTAAAAATGTTCATTAAAAAATAAAAATAGTTGGTATGAATTAAATTACGACAACAGATGGCAGCATGAAAAATATTTTGTACTAAAATAAAATATATATTCTATATTTTATTGAGTATTAAATTTAGTTTTAATATAATCTAAGCATAGCATTTTATTTTTCAGAAAATATTTCACAACTGTTTGAGCAGAATTTTGGCGAAAAACGTGTTCCGCGAAAGTTAATAAAGCACGGATATGGCAGACGATTTACTGACACTCACCCTTAAGAGATTCAAAAACAGTTAACTTTCAATTTTTAGACAAACATTTGAACTTCAGAGCCTTAAAATATCATAAATTTTAAAGTAGAACAATTACTTTTAGTACATTGCAATAACCCATAACTCAATTACACCCCAAACCTCAATTAAAACCCAGGTTCAGATTCCACTCTGGCCTGAAGACCAGAGCTTGGTCTGTCTGGAAATCTGTCCACCAAACATTAATTTTTTAAAATAAAAATAACAAAAACCACAAATTATTGATGTACAAAAATATAAATTCATAAAAATTATTCATATTAAAATGGATATCAAACTCTCTGCAAAAATTTTAATTGCTATAGAAAATTTAACATTTAGAGCGAGATGTTTTTCGTGTATGAATGTAGAGGGCAGTACCACACATTAGGAGCTATTTACACTAGGAATCGGGGAAACTGGTTAAATTTTCAAGGCACTGTATCCCGCAGAATTGGTTGGTAACACAACACTTGCTCTTCACATTTTTTCACTGTGAACAAAATGATAATTGGTGTGGTGGCCACTTAAAACAACTATAATTTGAGCAGCAGATCATTGAAATGTGATAGCACCCCGCAGGGGCATAGATGATGAAAAATTCCTTGCAAACCCGAGACACAGTAAATCAGCCGCCCAGCAGTGGCACTGGGTGATGAATTTATTGGAAATATAGATGACGGTGCAGAATCTGTAGCCGGACAAAATGGTAGCAAAATTGCAGCACTGTAGCCTGGCAAAACTTTCACTGGTACACCTCTCAGCAAGACAAATGATTGTTGATGCTGGGATGGTAGAGCAAGACCAGAAACACTTCACATTAATTGTTGGCACAATGTTAAAAATATTAAAAATTCCAAACGTTAAGAATGTAACAAATGAAAAATTATTTTACTGGTGTCCGCGGGTCACGGACACCTTAGCATGAACCCCAGACTGCGACACCCAGAGATCTTGTGTGTGTGTGACCACCTTCTCAAACTCCTTGGAATCGAATGCCCTGCCAATGAGATTTTCGTTTCCCAAGAGCAGCCAAACTTGACGAGTGAAAACTTGCGCATTGCATAAAGTGCATATGCATACTCCATGAAGAAAAACAAAATGCTTCACCAAAAATGCGAGGTGTGAAATTAACTTAAAATTTAACTACCCTGAACCCATGCTATGCCTTCCCTAAGGAATGCTGTGAGTCACCCAAAAACATCTGGTTTTATACTTATGAACAGCAAAAGAGGCTTTTTATTCTTAAAAAGACTCACTTTTTCATCGATCCGCTGAATAAAGTTTTCAACCTAAAGAGAAAGAGTGAGGCCGCAAAGGAGAACATACAGGGGACACTAGTGAATTAGCAAAGGATTGGAGGGATATATTTAGCATTTGTAGATACATTTGCGATTATTTCGAATATTGGAATGATAGAAAGGAATAGTAAATTAACATTAATAAGATATAAATCGCCAAAATACGCAATAACAAGGAATTAATTTAGAATTTTGAAGGGAAGGGGGAAAATCATGAATTTTGAACTTTAATAATTTAGAAAATAAAGAATCTCTGAAGCTAAGCACATTTTTGTATGCTATAGTTTTTGCTGTATGTGACAAAGAAACTTAAAGGGTGCAAAATTTGTTAAATAGTGGCAGTGGCAGTATCAGCTACTTTTTTTAATATAAAGTGATTAGAATGCGAAGATGTACACTCACATTTTTCTGAAGTGTAGAATTGCGCTAATCTTCCATTTTCAGATGCGACGAAACAAGAATAAGTTTATTTAAAACATGCATATTTTGATGTATTTTTAAACAAACAAATAAATATGAAGAAATTGTCCTACAGTCTAAAGATCACCAAGCAGAATCTTCTTCAATCTTTTTAACAATGTTAATGTGGAAACTTTGTCATAATATTTTCAATCACTGAGAATTGATTTGTCAGAAATTCATTCAAAATCATATTCAACATAAAATAACTAAAAAACTAATTTGAATTTTAAAAATATCTTCCCAAGATGAATCATTCTAGGACCTGAAATACATTTTTACTGCTGCCTGTCTGACAGTTTTTCCACGATTTCAGACGATTTTTCCACTACAGGTATATACAGACACACAGACACAAACATCTTTTATTATGTAGGGTGAATGTATGAGAAAGTTGGAGGAAGATTTATATTCCATATAGTTAATACATATTTTTGCACATTTTTAGGTTAGCAGCTACTTCTCCCAAAAGACTAAACAAAAGGGATGTTTATTCTGTTAATATTGTAAAGAGCTCGTAAGTATTAGAAGGCCATTCTGTATTTATTTGTAGTTATTTTCATCATTTTGTACTCTTAATTATAGAGAAGGAAATACTAATAAGTTGTAATATAACATATATGATGGTTGAAAATATGAGATATATATGATAGATATAGTAGAAATATGTAATATGAGATATTTGGTGGTTAAAAATATGAGATATGATAAATATACGAGAAATAATATTTTTGTGCCCTTACATCAAGGTTCTTTAATATAAGGTTGGGCTGTTAGTTTGGCAACAAATCAATATGTCGTTAGCTTGATGTCAGTGGGTTACAATTTTGTCATTTGTGATATTCTGAACCAGGGTGATATCACAGAAACACAGCAAATTTTCGAATTGTTATCAGTTAAAAGATTGTTTATTAATTTTGAAGTGGCAATATCCAAATGTAAACAACTTACACAGACATTTTGAATTGCGCAGTGAACACAAAGTCCAGTGCACACAGAACCTAGTGCACACAGAACCCAGTGCGCACAGAACTCATTGATGTGCCAGGAGATTTAGTAACATAGATGGGGTAAGATGACAGTCACAGTTAACAAATTTGGTCCCTGTTGAGAATTCGAGAGCAGAATGCATGTGTTTTCTACCCCACTGACATAATATGGTCAGAACTAGATAAAACAAACGAAGTCAATCATGTCTGTAATGAGACCCCCCTTACCTTACAATATTAACATTTATAGGATACATACAAATACACCTGAGTGTTGCCAAAGTTATGTTACAAACATAGTGAATTAAGGAAAAGTATGTACTGAAAGAAAATTTGGTAAAAATAAATATGGAAGAGGAAAGCCTGTGGATGGGCAGTTTGTGTTTGGAGGAATTGAAACAAGGACAAATAAATGTTTTGTTGAAAGTGATTAAAAGGAATATCGAAAAGAGGACCTTGATCTTTTATTTTCATATTTTCATTACTTTAAGAAATATTTTATGTATAACCAAATATTATGAGAATTGACTATTATGGAAGTAAAATGATTCTTACAGTTAACACTAGAGAATGTATCTGGCATTACTGGGATTTAAAATGCAAACTGATAAATACAACACTGGAACTCACAGCAAATTTTTTAATGCAGTTAGTTTCTTCTTGTGTGGGAGTGGTCTCAGTATGGAACAGCCCTGGAAAATGATCTGCTCAATGCGGAAACACTAGGTTCTTTAAACAAATCTGACATGGCTAGGTTATAGAATTTATAATTAATTAATGGATAGGTTTATGAAATAATGTTTTTTCTGGAGTAGTCTATGATATATTTAGAAGCAGCTGTTAAAATATAAACGTTGGATAGCACAATACCAGGGTGCACCTATTCGATTCTTGAAGTACCTGTGTACTAAATTTTATGGTCATATAATGCTTAGATTTTCTGCTACAGACCATACACACACACACAGACATCTTCCTTTATTAATTTAGATTATGGATTATCCAATAATATTATTCACAAAAACTCTAAAAATTAATTTTCATAAGAATGTTTATTTGTTGAGCCAGAGGTTATGCAAGAAGGGATCAGGGGTTTCAGCCCCTCATTGTTTAGTATTTCTAGAAAAGAAAAAAAAAATGCCTTTCCATTGGTATATAATAAGGGCAGTGATTCTGTATTCCAGTTCATTCTTAGGTTACCCCCTTCCCCATGCCCTAGGATTGTTTAGTTGGCTTGATCTGACTGTGAAGAATTTTTGAGATAACACATGCACTTTGTGCAGTCTAAATGAAATATATCTTATTAAAATAATATTGTATTTCTATTAAAATTAACTACTGTGAATACTTAATGAATCATTTAATGAAATAAGACAGTAAATGTTATTAAAATTTGACTTTCTTTTGCAATCATATTTTCCCCATGACTTGCAGAAGAACAGCAATTGAAAATTTTGTCTGTTAATTTAAATTTTCAATTTAAAATTTCCATCACTCTCTTGCAACATCTATAACTATAATTCTAATATTAGTTATCCAAAATTTGCCACATCCCATAATTTTGCTGCTCAGGCTTAAAGAGCCAGGTGGTAAAAATGTTTCTGTTCAGAGATGCTCATATTTATTAACAATTGTTATCTATTTGTCATTTTCATTACAGAATTTTATTAAAATATATATCATCATTATTATTTACAATTATCATTTAGTAATTTTTGCTTTTTTCAATTTTAGAAATGATGTTATGGAGATACTGACCCAATATCCTTCAGTCAGTGGACGACGGAATGTTCACTTCTCATTGTATCTTTCATCTCAATTAATGTTTGGCTTAGCTTCTGTTAATCGTTTACAATCAGATCTTTTATTTGGTAAGTTGAAGTATTATATGAAAATTTATAAATTTGTTTAAATTATTTTTGAAAAACTAACCACTTGCTGCAGCTGGGGTGACCAGTGCCATCATAATTTTTGCTCATCAATTTTTTTTTAAGTATAGCCAAGGCAGTACAACCAGGGCCATTGCCTCAGGTTCCAAATGGAAAGGCTACCTTTGTAATTTTAGTTATTAGGAATATTAATTCACTGTAGGAGTAACAAGTAAGAGTTTTTCCCCAAGCACCATTTCTTTCTTTTCCCATCTACATTTTTTTTTTCTTTCTCAATTCAGGTATATTATGAATATTGTATAACTAATTTACCAGATATGAATAAAAGTTTCTCCTCTTTATTGGAAGCTTGAGCTAAGCACCCCTAAAAGTTGAATTAACATTGTCAATAATTTTTTAAATGCATGCTAGTATTTGTATATTAAAGTTATCTGAATCTTCCTCTGTTAAATTTTGTATCTTGTATTGTACTTATTTTGTTCCTTGCCTGAACTTAAAATATGCCAACAACTTAAAAAGAAGTATAAATAGAGATTCATCAATTAATAGGAGAATAACATGCATATATCTAGTCATCAACCTAAATATATTCAACAAAAATCAATGGTGAAAATTCAAAAATTGAAAAACAAAAAATAACCAAGCATTAAAGCTATAGATGTGGATAAGCACTAGGCCTAAAAATTGTACATTTTGAACAAATTATTTTTCAAGTCCAAGTATTTATTCAAAATGAACAAACAAAGTTTGTTTCTGAAGTCAGAGATAGATAATATCTATAAACTCTGACTACTTGAACTACATGTTATATATATATATATATATATATATGCAGTGAAACCCCGATTTTACGTCCCCCGAATCTACGTTTTTCCCGCATTTTATGTTTTTTTCATCAGGTCCCATTTTTCCGTATACCAATACATATTAACTTAACCCGGATTGTAAGTTTGTTATTTATGGACTTTCCCGCATTTTACGTTTTTCCCTGGACTGGAAAGTAAAAAAAAAATTAAAATTTGCAATAATTTACAAAAAAATTTGCAAAAAAAAAAGCAATACTTCTATTTTTTCCTTTTGTGCTTTTTTAAAGCTAATCCACGTTGTTGAAAGTTTATCATGAAAACAGAAACGCATTCCACAGACTCCTGTCTTCTGAAATCCTGTCTTCCTGTCCAGACTCCTGTCTTCCTGTCTTCTTGGAATCCACCTCCCCCCTTCCTTTGTTGAACACCCGCTGTCGCGGACTGCTCCCTTCCCGGGGAAGAACACTCCAGTTAACCAATCAGAAGGGGTGGCACCTTTTCTTTCATCGGGGAGGGGGGGGGGGGCAGGCCTTACCCTTCTCCATGTTTTCAGATAAGCCTTTCAGTTGCTGTTTAGCACGCGGTGGTCGCATTTCTAACCTTTTTGTGCCAAAATGACGAGTAAAAAATGCAAAAATTTTTCTGTTGCTGAGAAAGCCAAAATTGTTAGACAATTTGATGAATTTCACGGAACCAAATTAGCGTTCGCTCAATCGCAAGGAATTCCCGTGACAACCCTGCAATCCATACTACAGAAAAAAGAATGCATTGAAAAAAACATCGAGAAAGTGGGTGAAAAAAATTCCAAGAAACGGAAAAACATTGAAAAAATCGCCGTACGACGAGCTGGAAGGTATCTTAGTAAAGTGGTTGAAAGAAGCTCGTGCCGCGAATGTACCTATAAATGGCACAATAATAAGAGAAAAAGCTCTTGAAATCGCCGATAGGCTTGGTGGTTTGAAAGACTTCACAGCTTCAAATGGCTAGATTGACAGAATGAAAAAAAGACATAATCTTGTGTATAGATCGCTTTCGGGAGAATCATCAAGTGTAGATGAAGCTACAATAGAAGAATGGAAGAAAAATCTGCCAAATTTGACCAAAGGATACAAGCCAAAGGACGTATTCAATGCGGACGAGATCAGATTTTTCTTTAACCTCCTACCGGATAAAAGTTACATTGCTAAAGGAGACTCCTGCCATGGAGGGAAGATGTCTAAATTGCGCCTTACTGTTTTACTGTGCTGTAATTCTGATGGAAGTCAGAAGATGACGCCTCTTGTTGTTGGAAAGTCGCGCAAACCACGATGCTTCAAAAACGTTAGAAGTTTTCCGACAAAGTACGAACAAACAAAAAGGCGTGGATAACCCAAGCACTTTTCGAAGACTTTTTGCGCAAACTAAACAAACAAATGAAGTTGCAAAATCGTAAAATAATTTTGTTCATTGATTAATGCACTGCACATCCGGATTTGCAGCTGTCTAATGTGCGTGTCATATTTTTTCCTGCAAATTGTACAAGCAAATTGCAGCCTTGTGATCTCAGCATTATTCGATCTTTCAAGGTTTATTACGGAAAGCAACTTGTCCGGAAAGCTGTAGCTGAACTAGAAAATGGAAACCTAAATGACGCCTGCAAACTAAAGTTAAGTGTTCTAGAGGCTATGCATTTTATTTCTGCGTCATGGAGAAACGTTACACAACAGTGCATTTCCCATTGTTTTGAAGAAAGCGGAATCGTAGCGTCTAATGAACCGGGAACAGATGAAGAATCAGCTGCTGTGGACTCGGAGGAGGACAACGAAACACTTATCTATGACTTCGGCGATTACATCCCGGAAAACTTAGCAACATGCGAAGCTGAAAGAGCTACTGCTCCATCCGTAGACGACCTTATGGACTTTTCGTCTGCCGATGAATATGAACAAGAACAACCGGAAACACAGCTCATCCCTTCTTTCAGTATTGCATTGAAGAGCTTACAAATAGTGAAAGACTATTTTCTTGCTTATAAAGACCAGGAAAAAAACTTGCAAAGTATTTCAATCCTAGAAGATGCTGCATTCACTTTGAACCCAATGACTAATAAACAATGCACTATTACGGACTATTTTCAACCTAAACGCCAGGATTCGTAACTAAATGTGTTAAAATGATCTTAAAATGGTATGTATAATAATGTTCTTTTCGTAAAATATACATATTATACCTTTTGAAAGAGTCATCTTTACTACCTTTAGTTTTTTTATATTTGATTTTTGCATTCTATGTATTTCCTGTATTTTACGGTTTTCCCACATTTTACGTTTTTTTCACCCAGTCCCTTGAGAAACGTAAAATCGGGGTTTCACTGTATATATATATATATATATATATGTATGTATTTTTTGTTTCTGCTGTGTTATCTGTATTGTAGTATTTGTAATTTTGTTTGTTTTGTTCTCATCTGTGCATTTCCACTATTTTAATCCACTTTTTGACTCCTTTCATTGAAAGGCATTGAGCAGAATGATGCCGCTCATGACTATCATTAATTTATTCATTCATTATACACTGCAACTGAAATGAATGGAAGTTGCATTTTTCATCAAAATTCCATTTTTTTTTTGTTTTTATTGAAGAAAAAATATTGAGCGCATGCATTCAGAGTTTACAGTTTCAATGTTCACTCTTCATTTTTCTGTTATCATTTGAAGAAAGACTGTTCAATATTTTGGCAAATAAATTTTATTTATTTTACTTAGTCATGGGATTTTTAGCAGCTATATTCTGTGCATAATTATTAATTGTTTTATATTTTTATTGCCATCGTGTTTGGTACAGTTCTAGATAGTAAAGAGTAATTCTTAGAGAGCAGTTGTTATTTTGCTACAAAGTGGTAGTAATATATTTTTATAGGCTTGACCGTGGGTACGTCACTGAATAATCATAATTTGAAGTTTAAAATTTTGATTGTCAATTGGTTAAATAAAGTCTACCTTATTGACAATTAAAATTTGTTTGTTCTAATATTTATATTTTTGTTTTATTTTGTTTAGAGGATGCCAGGAATCTTGCTGGAAGAATTGGCAGTTTCCGCCGACAAGTTCCCTCAAGCATAGATTTGCAAGAACCTACCAGGTATTTTATCTTCATGAATTTTGGGATTTGGGATCTGTTTAAAAGAAATCTGAGATACTTATCAGGCATGATCCATCACAAAATTTCTTATTTCTAAAAAGAACCCTTCACAAATTTTTTTTTTGAAAAAAAAAAATAAAAATAAAAAATACCTTTTACAAATATTTAAATTCCAAAAAATACCTTTTACAAAATTTAATATTTCAAAATCAGATCCTTTACTAAATGCAAAAAGAGATTATTATATATAAAATAGCTATTTCTCATTTAACGTAATGTTAGCCTAGTGAAGTAATATTACAAACATTTTTCTCAAATGTCTTCTTCCAAGAAATGAAATATCTTTGCATATTTATGTTAGCTCACAGATACACAGTCATCATTTAAAAAGTAATAGATTCTTGCTCATGCATTCGAAATGACAGTGGTATTTTGGATATTTATTTGCACGACAATATAAGAAATCCAGAAATTACCTTAAACTCTTGATATTTGTCCCACTTTTTAAAAATATAACAAGTCTGTTGCTTAAAATTTGGAAATTGATTTTTGATGTGAAATACCTTAGGCCATGGGGGTAGAGTAAATTTTGAAAGAAATGTGACTTATATGAAACTGAAGTGAAAGTATGTAGCAGAAGTGACATCATATATTGTTATGAATATGTAATCGTAAACCATCGTTGTAATTTAAAGATGTTGGTCATGTGATCACCGGCACATTGTAGAAATATCTATAATGTGGCAACTTTTGGAGAGTTTTGGAAACTTCCCGAATTTTATTGCTTGGTTAATAATTTTAGGAGTTACATGCTTTTTCTATGATTTTCCAGAGAGGGCATAAGGACATAGATTGTCATCATTTAGTCGGGACTATTGATATGATATGAGTAAAAGTATCTGCAGACCTCAATACAGAACCCAATATGTATTGTATCTTCTAATTTCATACACCTTTTAAGCTTTATTATAAAACACTTTTGGTAGAAAAGTGTAAAAAAATTAAATTTTAGATTAAAAATATCGAAACTTTTCCCTTGGTAGCTTGTACCATTGTCTCATATAATACTTTTCCTATTTAAAATATGTGAAAATTGTGATGTTTTTCATTAATTTATAATGAGTAACAGTGTTGCTCACTAATTTTTTAGCACACTAAACTCCTATTTTTATCTTTGTGGCCACTATTTTTAAATATGCTTGCCTTCAACTTAAAATGTTTCTTTGCAGTTGTATTGTGAGTCATGTGTGCTAGACAGTTTTCTTAATCTAAACTTCACATTGTTTCAACAGCAACATAGATTGAACATGCTCAAAGTGCAGAATGCTTTTTCAAATGTAAATCTGAACCTATTTGCCTTCAGGGCAAAGGGACTCTAGAATCCTCCACCATGGAGTCACATGTGCAGAAACACTAATTTGGCATGACTTTCAGGCTAAACTCCATCGTCTCCCTAAGTATGTTATCATGCCAACCACTGCATTGAAATGAAGATGAATGAAGACATTGATAAACTGTTTCTTTAGGCTACAGATGCATGCATATAATTCCAATTTTCAAAGCAAAGTTTTACAATTTTTTCATTAAATGCAAAATATTTTATTTTAATTAATCCTCCACTTCTAATGATTTGGCAATGCCATATTAGCCGTACTGCAGCATTCGTCACTGTTAAAAAAAAAAAAATTGAAACAGCATGAATGTAAGAACTGGATGTCTAGATATACCCTTAAGTATGTGAGTAACATGTTTCATATATTTCATATATATACTATATATATTTGAGTGTACTTAACTATCCAGATTATATTTTATAATTTTGCAAAGTTTTGTGTTCAATTTTTTTCCCCTTTAAGTAATATATATGTAATTACATTTAGATCTAATGTTGTGAGTGCAATTCCACTTATCATTTATCTTTCAGTGGATTTCGAGTGACATTTGACGAACCAAATTTTGAGAATGCTCCTATTGATTTTGGGTCCTTTTCTTTCTCCGATGTGACTTCAGCTCCTTTTCCTAGTTTTGAATACTTTATGGTATCCACACCTAAAAGTTCAGAAGAATGGCAAATAAGTCCTGGGCTTCCAGAAGACTACCGTGCATCTTTTGTTGGTAATGGTGTTTTCCTATGTTGTGATTTTACTATTATCCTTGTGATAAAATGTGTTATAAAGTATGTGATGTGTTTAAAAAGGTGTTTTCTATGTGTTTTCAATCTTGTCATAAATAGCTAGTTGTGGTTATACCTGTGTATTTTAAATTATGTATTATTATGATACTTTTAAAATCTGTTATGATATTTTTTGATTGATATAAAAGCACTTTTTTGGTGCAAAAATGTACTCGAGTACGATACCAATCTATGTTGGCTTTATAATGGTCTCCATTTTTAGATACTTCTTTTTCTCTCAATCCAAATACTGCATGGTTGTTAGAAAAACAATGTAAATGTTAACAAGACACAAAATAGTGAATATACATATTTAAATACATCAGTAGTACCCCTTATCAATGGGGATATGTTCCAAGATCCTAAGTGAATACCTAAAACTGCAGATAGTACCAAACCCTATATTACTATGATTTTTCTATACATAAATACCTTTGACATAGTTTAATTTAAAAATTTAGCACAATCGGAGATTAACAGTAATAATTAATAATGAAATAGCACAATTGTAACAATATACTGTTATAAAAGTTATTTGAATGTTATTTTTCTCTATCAAGATACCTTTTTGTTCAGTACTGTACTCATCCTTCTTTTAATGATGGTGTTATGATACGATGCCTACATGATGAGATAATATGAGAAAAGGGGGGAATTGTAGGGGAAAAGTATCATAGGGTTTGGCTACCATTGACTTTCTGACAACATGAAAGAAGGAGGATCATCTGTTTTGGGTGATCCTGAATCACAGAACCATAAGAATGTCAATTGTTGGATGTCAAGAGCAGATGATATTGATTGTTGGGGATCCCCGACAGTTGAAGATTTTTTGCTGAAACCTTTTGGAAATTGTAATCGGAAGATGTTGTCTATTTCTTTTTAACTTATCAAAGTGTTGTAATCCTTTGATCATATGGTTGACTTTAATGCTTTGTTCCATTTGAGGATCATATTCCATAATTTTGTCTTTTAATGCCTGCACAATTCGAAATGCTTTGTAAAATTTCAACAATGTCTGCATTGCTGGTTCTACTTAAGTTTCATCATCTCACCGTCCTCTTCTGTGGATAAATTGACATTCTTCCAATTCCTCATTTGTTATGCCTTATGGATTTACCATGTAATATGTTCGAACTGTGGTTAACTCAAACTGTAGATAATGGGTAATTATTGTACAATAACAATAGAGACTATTTCCTTTTATTTACTTTTCAAAAACTTAAATTTATGAAAATATTTTTTTACTTATTATTAACACTTTGGCTGCGGTGTGAGCTATTTGTGATAACTCGATAGCATTGAGTATCATGATTCGCCAATGTGTTAATACAAACATAATAATAATAATAATAACAATTTGTTTTTTGATCATTTAAATTAAAAATAATTTTTTTAAGTTGAATAATTTAAATTTAAAAAAGCATTTTCATACTTCATAATTTTAGTGATAATATCAGACTCTAAAAGGGCTATACATCAAAATTGATAAGTATTTATTTTAACTATAAATTTGTATAGGTCAGTATAATACTCAAGTGCCCTTGAAATTCATTTATTTGATGCATTATATATTTTATCAAAAGCAGTAGTTGAAAGTATATCACTTTAAAATATGTTTGCTTAATCTAATGCATCAATCATGGCTAGTTTTCAGTGGATTGAACCCAATTGAAGGGCCATACACCGAAAGGATTGTAAAGCTTTAAATATTTGCAATATCAATAACATTGGGCAATATAAAAAAAAACATTTAAAATCGATTTAGTGTAATTCCCTTGAAACGAAAATGGGCAACACTTTTCAAATGTGCACTTTTGAGCAAAACTTTTTAATTCAGAAATAATATATTGACCATTATTAATATACTCGCCTTAAAGAGTCAAGATACTTTGTTTCAGTTGCTGCTTGTTTGGAAATGCTGTTTCAAGTTCTTTAACTGCAACATGTTTTGATGATTTCGCAAATAATCATATCAGGTTGGCAGAACATGAAAAATTTAGAGGTCATCAAACTTCCGTGTTATAGTGTTCAGAATTTTAGCGAAGATTGTCTATTGAACAAACTATTGATCATATTCAGCAGAAATTAATAAATCAAGAAAAATTGTATTAGTGTCAAGTTTTTGAGAGTCTAGCTTACCCAGTTTTTATAGGAATGAAACCAGGCTTTTCGTGGTTCTGCTATAGAAATAGAAAACTTAAGAAGATTCAACCAAAAATATTTTTACCCCAATATGGTTTCCTATAAGTATTATTGTCAAATAAGAGCCATACAGTATGAACATTCTGTATAAAACAGGAATAAACAAAAGAATTGACAGATACCAGGATCCCATAAATGATCCAATAGGGCCCTACATTTATTACAAGCTCTTCTGGCACAATCATCATTATTCCATAAATTTGCTGCTAGTGCAGATCATTTTATCTTTGTGATTAAGAGATCATCATTGAATTTTTTTCAGAAGAGTAAAATACTCCTTGGCTTATTTTTAAGGAGTATTTTTTGCTTTCCAGGGGAGTAATTTTTAACAAATAAACAATTACCCTCAAATTTCCAAAAAATTATTAAATTTATTGTATTTTATATAAAAGCAATTTCATAGTTACCATGTAGCAAAAGAACATTTTCTGCATTAAAAAAAATGCTCTCTGTATTTGTGCTTGTCCAGAAATAAACAAAATACATTAATATATCTGACAGTCTAAAATTTTTTGTACTTTTTATTGTTAAACCTGCTACATTTTCTAAAATTCTTATTATACCTCATTTAGATTGAAATTAAAATTATTTAGGATTACTGTCTATATTTAAACTAAGAGATGAAACAAATGTTAATTTTTGATTAAAATTCCGAAAATGTAAATTTAGATGTGTATAATACATCAAATTTTAGTTTATTTTTGAAATGGTTGCATTTTTAAGTACCCAAATCATTATTTTAATACAATTATTCAAAAAATTAACTTTCAATAATAATACATTTGAAAAATAGATTTTCTGTATAAAGCACAAAATAATTACAAAAACAATGAAACAGATTGCAGAAGTGGAAAATATTTTCGCAATTAAGCCAAATATACAGAGGATCATGTACAAATGTAGTTTTTCACAATATTGCTGCAAACAGCCATTTATTTCCATTAATAATACATTTAAAAAATAGCTTTTTTGTATACAGCACATAATAATTATAAAAATTTTAGCTGATGCAGATTGTATAAAATATTTTCACACATAAATGAAATGCTGAGTGTCAAGGACCAAAATGCAGTTTCTTGCAATGCTGTTGTAAAATAGCTCTTCATTTCATTAATAATACATTTGAAAATGTTTTTTTATATATGACATTAAATTATTATAAAAATTTTAGCTGGTGTAAATAGATTTCAAATTTGGGAAAAATATAATAAATATTGGTCTCATCCTCTCACAGTGTAATGAGTGCCAATCACAGGGAAACAGATTTCCAGTAGTTTGGGAAGAACTCGGATTTTAAAATTCGTGACTGTTTCTAAATTCACAACATTTTCGGCAAAATTATGACTAATTTCCAATTTTATGACATTTTCTGGATTTTGCGACCTGTACATACCCTGTTAAGTGGCGATTATAAAAAATGTTTTTCAAAATCAATGCATAAAAATATGCATTGCATAAATTACAGAACGTATTTGCCTATTTCATAGCATGAAATTTGCACATAGAGGTGTTATGTTGATTTCTGATTACGATGTTATCCTGGTACATTCAGGAAGGAGCAACACTACCCTCTGGAAGAACATACAAGTATATACATATAGAGGAATGGTGTTAATGGGAGAATTTCTATGGATAACATTTGTAGGTGATACACATTTCTGTCACTGGTGCAAAACACAAAAATTCCTATACAGTCAGTACTGTGAAGGCCAGAAAGTGAACTTATGTTCACATGCACTAATAAAAATCGGTGCCTTAGATTGCTTATTTTTTCGAAGATTTAGAAAATAAAATAATATATTCAAATTATAAAGTCTGGCAAATTAAGCTTCCATATATCACAAATTTGAATATAATCTTAGTAGCAGCAAATTATTTAAAATAATAGATTTTTTTTTTATACACGTATGTATTGAAGTTTATGTTCATTTTTATATTAATTTTTATCTTAAGATTATTATTCTGTGTTTTTATTTTTGAAAAAAGAAAAAAAAAATAGAAATGCAAAAACATATTTATTTAGATGTGATCATTAAGATTTAGATTTTGATGACCCAGTTTTTTTTATTATACCCTTAAAAAGGAGAATTGGACTTAAGAGGAAAAATACCCTTATAAAATTAGAAAAAATACATGACTGAAAATTCACAAAAGCAGTTTTATATCAATTTTTGTTCAGTTCATGTTTGCAAAAACATAAATTGCATTTTTAGTATTTAAATTAAATGTTAAGGGCCAGAGAACAAAGTGAATAACCATTATATACCTGGGATTTTATTTTCATACACACTATAAATCACTTTTATGTAAGTAAATTAGAATTACATTGTGTGAATTAAGTGATTTTTAATATTTTTAAATGCAAATAAGTTTCTGTTGTGTGCAAGTAAGTTTTATGCTTCAAAAATAAATAGGAATGCATAAATAATTTAAGTAACAATTGAAAACATGATCAAAATGAGAAAATTTTTTACATTTTCCATTAAAAATTAAATGTTAAAAATGTTCTTATAGAGGGAAATATTTTTAAAATGTAAAAACAAAAAAGAAATGCACTTAAAAGCATCTAAATGGTAAAAGAAGAAAACTTCTGATGCAAAAATTGCAATATATCAGCCTTAATTTTCATAATACAAATAATTTGCTTTTATAATATACATAAATAATAAGCAGTTATATTAACAGAGATTTCTGTGCTTTTGCACTCTTTTAGGTATTGATGATGTACATGTTGCTAGACCTGAAGATATTTCTATAGAAGATGCTGTTCCCCTTATTCCTCGTGTTGAACCTTTAGAGGTAAGCATATGTCTTTAATAAGTAAAAATCACTTTGTGCAATGGATAAAGAAAACTTGAGCACCATATTTATGTACAAATAGAATAACAAGGCAGCATACAGCAGTTTTAAGGATACACTGGTTTCTTTTCATTAGTGCTAGACAGACCAATAACATCAAAGAGATGAAATGACATAATTAAAAGAAACATAGGGATATATATATATATACCTAAGTTGCTAAGTTGTGAATTAAGCACCCACTTGAGAGATTCAATTAAAAAGCAGAATGAAGAACTGACCAGCCAATCTGAAACGTCAAACAAGCACACAAAATTGAATTAGGTAAGAACACAACAGAAAGATGTAAGAAGCCCGAACAAGTTTGCATGAATCCCAACAAGACAACAATAAATTAGAATAATTCTTATTTTTGATCTTGTTGGGACTTCTGTAATCTTGTTCGAACTTCTTGCATTTTTCTGTTGTGTTTTGGTGCAATTCAATCTTGTGAGTTAGTTTTATGTTTTGGAATGACTGATCTATTTTTCATTCTGCTTCTTGATTGGTTCTCTCAGGTGGATGCTTAATCCACGACTTAGGTAATATATATCCCTCTGTTTCTTTTATTTGTGCCCATTTTATCTCTTTGACTGCCTGTCTAATACTGTTTGTCTGTCTCACACTGATGAAGGGGATATTCTTAAAACAGCTGTATGCTGCATTGTTATTCTATTTGGGCTTAAATACGTTGATCAAGTTTTCCTTAGGCATATGTCTGTTTGAAACATAACTGTTAAAGGAATAAATCTAATATTTTTACTTCTCCTTTTAAGCAATCATTCAGTGTTATTTTAGTTTTATGAGATGTACTGTGGTATTGAAGTAATTAAAACTAGTGTATTGTGATAGGAAAAAAGTCAAAGCCTTCTTTCTATTTGGATTAATGAGAAATTGGACATCACTTGGGCAAATTTTAGGATGACAAATGAGAAATTGTTGGAAAAAGTCATATTCAACATGAATATTAAAATTTGCTTTATAATTAATTTAAAGTTTACTATGTAATTGCTGTAAGGCAGCAAGTGCATCTGAAATTATTAAATACTAAACAACTTTCGAAAATAGAATTCTTTATTTTCACTCAAAGATGCAAAGGCATATGTACAAGCCCGAGTGTTTTCATCAGAGATATATGATAGGAAAAAAAGTACATTGGGCAATTTTTATCCAGCTAAACCTCGATCAAAATTTGCATATCATTAATGGCTGAAAAGTCCGAGTAAATGCAAGTAAAATGAAAAACTACAAAACATACCCACTGTATAAAATATATCCATACAAGTATAACTGCACAAAGCATAAACATGCAATAGATACCCATTTCCCAATGTACAAAAATGTCATAGCATATAGAATTAAAATTATTGAAATAATAAAAATAACACATTTAGATGTTTAAATATGCAGACAATGATTTAACCTTCATGGAATCAAGAATGAGACACTACACAAAATTGAGTTGTTATACAGGGTTAAAATTATAGATGGAATCATGATAGATATAAATAAAGATTTTAAAAGCAAAATATAACAGGGATTATTGCAATTGAAAAATAAAATATTCTACTCCATTCCAATATACTTTCACAATATATAACTACATGTTAATTTCCTCATATAATAGGATGTATAAAGTTATGTAAAAGATTCCCTGCCATTTACTAGCCTGCAGTTCTTGCATATCTTAATCTAAAATCCCCAGACACACATAAACATGTACTTCTCCTGATCAATATTATTAATTACTATTTGACCCCTAACAAAATGCATTTATTTTGTGATTCCATAACAACAGGCAGATACTGTAGCAAAACTTTACAGTCCCCTAACAGAGTGCAATTACTTTATGATGCTTAGACCCTCCTAACGAAATTCAAATTCTATATAATTGCTTAACAAAATGTACTTGTCCCATGAACAGTTAAATTCACTCTATATTTTGAATCAAGAATATTAAATTAATAATTCCCATAAAGTAACAGGCATTATAAAAAAAGTAAGTTTTTCAGGGATATAGAATTATCTTCAAGTTGGCAACGTTTCCCCTAAGTCATTAAATTGACGATATTGCATTAAATTCGTTGCCAAAACAGACAGAGATATTGGTTTCTCCTTATGTATGTATTGATTATGGTAGGAAAAGTAAAAAAGGTGCTCTCTTTCCCTTACACTAACTTGAAGAGCTGTTGTTGAGTTGAGCATTATTTATGCCTCCAGTCTCCCTTATTTAGGCGAATGAAGTAACCTAGAAAGATGATATATGCAACAAAATTTAAATATTGTATTTCAAGGAATTGGTGTCAATGTGGTATTTCTGAAAGTACTGTTATTATTAATATTTTTAGTAATGCATGGATAATAATAGTTATAAACTGTTATTATCTTTCATTATTCACAGTTTTCTGGAACCTATTATATTTGTGTAAATTGGTATGTTTTCATTTTTAATCACTTTTACACTTAACATTTTAAAGGTACATCTAATACAAAATGAAAGTAGAAATGAAAAGTATCTGTGCACATAAATGCTGAAATAAAATTTTGTCCATACTTCGTTAATGTATGCTAACATAAAATAAGATAATCAGTGGAAAAATAACTAAATAAAATAATTATTCGAATATTATAGTGTTAAATATGATACAGTAAATACTATGTTATAATTGTATATATAATATAGCAATAAAAGTACTAGATTTATATTGTGTCCAAAAAGTATCTACAGAATTAGGTAAAGTTTTAAGAACTCTGCCTAGTATTTAAAGATGTGTTTCAATCATCCTTCTTTCATAATTTTGATTTTAGATATGTCGTGAAATGATAAGCATGGAATTTTTTTTAAATACAAGATTGCAATGACAAAAATATTGGCAATATTCATGTAACACAAATCATGCTTAAAGGTGTTAGAATGTTATCAGTATTAAACAATTAAATTTCTTATATAATAATTTTGATACTTATTTTGTTTTACTAGGTAAAATGTAGCTGAGGATCTTTCTGCAAACATAGTCACATGTTATATCTAAAACAACTTATATCACAGAATATTCTTCATTCTATCTCAACCTTTTTATTGGGGGTTTACTCTTGGTTGCAGGAACAGTATTGCTTGCATCTGTTCAAATGATCTGTCCAGTAAGAACATATGAAAGGGCTATAAATTATAAGTCTTTTAATCTTTTAAGTAAAAACTCTGTGTGAAAAGGATAAGTAAAAACTAATGAAATTATGCACAAATTATTATGCAGTGTATCCCTGAAACAGCTGTATGCTGCATTTTGTAGTAATTTATGTATAATTATTTTGTTTCATTTTTTCTTATAAATCTTTTATTGCTTAAAGCACAGTTGAGGAAACTTTCCCTCAGAGGACTTAACAAAATGTAGAACACTTGACTGGCATAGTTAAAAATCAAGCATACTTATGCAATGACCTTGGAAAATTTTAATATTGGACTTAGCATGTGGTACATATGGCTGCATTTCATATTTTTATAATTATTTACCAAACATTTGATTACTAGATGTTGTTAATCCAATATCATTTTCCAAGTTCCAATTATTAACTCTAAGCACAGTTTACAGTCATGTTATATATATCTTAAATTTCTTATACAGTCTAATCTCGATTAAATGATTCGAAAGGGAGAACAATTTTATTTGTTAGTTTGAAGAAATAATAAAATCAAAGGAGAAGAGTATATCCAAAATTACTTAAAAGGAACTTGAACAATATCATGCTTATCTAGATATAAGATGCTAAACATCCTACTCTGCAAAACACCTTTTTAATTCTTAAAGCAAGAAATAAAAGATGAAAAAGTCAATAATTGTTTTCCTTAAAATGTAGTAGTCAATTTGAAATGATTTTTGCATTTACTAATTTCATTCAAATGTTGTATTCAGTGAGGCACAGTGACCAATTTCTTTTGACTGATAGTGAACAGATAATGCATAAGATGTTGCAAATACTGGGATTTGGATGGATTCATTTTATAATCCTTCTCTTCTGTCTTTAGTTTTACACTCAAACACTAGAAAGGAACCTCCTAGAAAATGATCAAGAATAAAATCATTATGTCACCTTCATGCAGTAAAATAGAACCTCAAAGTAAATTTTCATCCCAGAATGGACATAAAACATATTCTGATTGCACTGATGCTAGAATAAAAAAAAATAATCATTTGATATGGAGCGTAAAATTCTTTAAATCATGACTATTTATTTCTTAAATAGCAGTCTTGACTAGGTTTGTAAGGGTTACCTAAAAAATTTGTTAAATTGAAAAATTCATTAAATTGAGTTTCATAAAATGGAGGTTTTACTGTATTTAAGACAGATATTTTTATTTAACTGGGGAAAACTTCAATTTATATGAACAATATATTTTATTTAAAATATAATTTTCATTTTTGTTCATAATATTTCACAATGAGGACTTATATAAATTAATTTGATAAACCATAAATAGCTTGTAGTTCAGTGTTCACTCATGTCTTATGAAGGTGCTACAAAATGTATACAGTGTTGTCCAGGAGTCGTAGTATAGCATGACCATGCAGAAGTTTATTTATTTTTATTATAAGTGGATGTATTAATAAAGCATTCTTTTGTTTTTGAGAATTAGCTGTAAGTTTCAGTGAATAAAATTTAAAGAGTACATTAATAATATGCCTACTTATAACTACAATAACAATAACAACAAAAGAAAATCTTGCTGAGGTGCATCATCCTAGGTCCTGAGAGATCTGTGTACCAAATTTCATGGTTATACAATGCTTAGATTCCCTGCTGCAGATTGTGCATACACACAGACATCTTCTTTTATTATGTATAGCTGAAGCTGAACTCATTTAGAGAATCTGCACTCTAGGCATCTGTGAAAATTTTAACAATAGGACTCTGAAAATAACAAGTTAATTGGCTCAAAGTTTTAGCATTTTTTTGGGCTGATACTTATTTCAATATTTTTTTCGACTCGTTGAAATCTATCAGCTTTATTTCTCATTTCATTAGCTTCATAAACAGTATCATTATATATACAGTTTCATTTATAATTATATGTAGCAGCAAAGCTGGACATTAGACTCTTTTTTTAACTGTCTTATTGCAATGGTTATTATAATACTTCCTTTTGCATTGTCATGTGTAAGAAATTTCTCTTTTATATATATATATATACTATGGCTACACACACTGGTGAAAAATATTTCTTATTGTTGACGGTAAATGTTTTAATAAAGTTTTAAAATTTAATTAAAATGCAGTTAATTAAAATTTTGGAAAAGGACTTTGAAGTGCATTAGTTCAGGATTAGATGCTACTGTATGAAAACCTCAGACCTGTAAGTGTGGTAGATATTGTGCAGCATCGTAGATAGACAAACGGATTCTTTTTTGTATTAATATAGATTTTCATTTAGCTATTTTCATATTATGCCTTCAACTCTTTAGTTTGCCATAGTAGAGTTTCCAAGAATTTGATTCTACAAGAATTGACATATTTTATTAGAATAAATTAAATTCAAAATTTAGTAATTTAAAAATTTGTTTTTTCATCTAAATTTTATCTATTTTATTTATACTTTACAGATGCCAACAGCTACTGATGTTGATTTTTTGGCAGATCTATCCTTTCTTGAAGCATCTGAATCTCATTTAGGGTAGGAAGCTTTTATACAACTTTTATTATGTTTTCATTCATTGATGCTACAATATATATGCTTTTCAGTTATATTATTGATGCAAGTTCTCTCTTTACATATTCTCTAATTTCTAACATTGCTTAATATTAGGGATTTTATTGTTAGCTCTCATGATCCTTTAAGTTTTATATTAAATTTTTGTTGATAACAATATTAATTTATTCAAATATACGTATTGCTATTTTTTAGCTGAAGTTCGTATATGAATAATATTTTATTCTGAATTGTTAAAGCAGTTTTTCTTTTATTTATTGAAAACAGCCATAAATAAAATTAAAACACGATCAGTTTGTTTAAAGTCTTCCTATTAATGTAATTTAAAGAAGAAATAAAGTTTCCAAAGCTTGCCTTGTGCCATGTTATGTATCTGAGATAGCAAATATAGTGGGAATAGTTAAATGAATAAGCTATTTCAGTTATTTTTCAATTAAATTAAAGGCTAAAATAGAAATCATTAGTGTCATTGTATTTTAACCCTCCCCCCATATCTGCTAAGTTTACTGTTTTAGGTAAGAAACTCCTGCTGCTCTTTTTTTGTCTCCTATAGACTAAAATCTTCCTAATTGTAACATTTGCCTAATATCTGATGTATTAGCTAAAACCTTTTATCGGTTTTTTAAAGAATAAAAATGCATGACTTATATTGAATAAAAAGGTATACTGCATATATATTTATATTGATTATTTTTACTATATAAAATTTTAAAAGATATCATGTTTCTACAGTGTGAAGTTTATGAATTTAGATATATTTTAAATCAAGTTCTTGTACGGTATGATGATAAATTGGTCAATATGTGAAAATAAATTCCAAAAATTTTATTAGGAATATAAATTTTTAATAAATTTGAAAATTTTAATAATTTAAATTTGATTAATGAGTCAAATTTTATAATTGATTGGTGATCAATATATTTGCAGTTCTGGCTAAATTACAGTTCACCAAATATTTTTGTCAGCATTTCATTTTTGTTCCCAATTTTCTGATTTATTCGCATTTGGCAAAGTGGCAAATACTTAGTGCAGGATCTGGATATATTACTCAATATACATTTTACTACATGTGCAATATATTCATATTACTATGTTCTAAATATTTATTTACCAATTTTTCAATTTAGTGCTGCATTAGAACCAGAACAAGAGGTTGCACCTGAATTAACAAAAACACTTCCAATAATGCAACCAGATGCTGTTATTCCTGAAGCAATGGATGCAACTGTGCAACCACCACCAGATTTTTCCGAAAGTGAGTTACCAGTTGATGATCAAATGGCACTTTTTGATCAGAGAACACCAGATGTTCCAATAACTGGACCAGAGCCCATACAGCGTAGAAGACCAGCTGCTGAAGGGGATACAACTTTTCCACCTTCACCAAAACCTGATAAAAGGCCTAGAAGGGTATATATTTAAAATAACGTTCATATGTTTGCTAATCTAATCTGAAAATGACTTTTCTCCATTTGCTAAATTTGTTAATATGCAGTAGTAACTGTCTTTTAAAAAAAAATTTAGGAGCATTTTTTGGATCTTTCACAAAATTCTCTATTTAAAAACTTAATCCTTAAAAATTTCATTTTTAACAATAGCAATTTTTTAAATTTTATAAATGAATCTTTCACAATATTTTGAGTTTACTGAAATAAACTCATCACAAAGTGAAAATCATTAAAATTTCTTGTTCCCACTCTTCAGTATAATTGTTTATAAATGCTCCAAAGGATAAGTAAGAAACAAAATTTACTTTTTGATAGGACTTTTCTTACTGTTAGTTACTTTATAACTTTCTAATATTTTCTTTAAATAAACAGGTATAGGAAAAATGTTTTCTTCAAGAAAGTATTAGAAAGTTATATTCTCACAAGCATCAGTTTTATTTATTGTGTATATGTTAGTTGTTATTTTTTGTAAGTGGCATTCTTTAAAATCCTGTCAGAAATTTGTAGTTCAAAGCAGATCTAGAAATTTGAATTTAATTTATTCATATTGCTACAAATTATCCTCTCAAATTGTGGGTGTACTATCAGGATATAGAAATGAGTCCGAATTTTTAGATAACTAATGCTTTTATTTAAAAGCACCAATCAAAATAATGCTTTTATTTAAAAACACCAATCAGTGTAAACAGGAACAATATACAGTTAATAACTGTATAGCTATCTTATAAGATCATAAGACAACTATCTGGTACAATAAAACAGCAATTAAATGCTCCTAATTCACAAAACAGCAGTTTCTGTTCTCAAAATATTGACATACCTCACAATTCAATTTACTTTGTATTACATAAATTGTTTTTAACTGAACGATAACTTCCTTATACAGAAATTTCTAGAAAGAGGACAGTATCATCAAAACTACTGAATATTTCTAGAAAGTTCCAGCAGATTGTCCAGAATAGCTAAATTGGTGATATCTTGACAAATCTAGCACCCAGGTGGCAAAATTGTCGCCAAGGCATGGCAATCTTACTTTCATATAATGGCAATGGTTCATGTGGTAGGAATGGCTGAAAGAGTTTTGCGAGGAATCATAGCACCGCGAAGCACATTACAGCACATTCGTAACAATATTACCCTAATCTTCCCAATCATGTTTGCAAGAATATGATCTTTGTTAAAAAAAAAAAATATTTTTGTAAAAGAATATTTCCACTTTTTAATAATTTACATTTTTAATTATTTTTATTTAAAAAAATATTTTACTAGACGAGGGCCAAATATGGCCACACTACCAAGGGTGGAGGTGTGTGTGGGGGAGGGGTAGTACATTGCACCTTTCAAGAAGTGTTTAAAAGAAACTGCACAATATCCATGCTACATGCTGGAAAAAATATTATTTTAATGCAAAATTCAAGAAATTTGCTGTGACTAAGAAATAAAAGATTATACACTTTAGCTTCTGTTAAAAAATTAATATTAAAATGTTGATTTAAATTTTAATTTAATAAATTTAAAATCAATATTTTTTATTCACAAAATTGTAATTTCTTACATTGAATATCTTGAGAAAATATCTGGACAGACTCCTGAATTAAATAGTTATTGATTATTTTTTAGATGTTTTCTTTTAATATATCAATATCGTCACATCTATCTATTTTTTTTTAGAAACATAGGCTATTATTTTTGCCATTCTATATTTAAAGGGCTCAAAGGTCAAGTAGTTTAACTGACATTTTTGTGAAAATTGAGTTAACTACTCCAGACGACTTATAATACCAATATCTTTTTATGGTAAAGTTGTCTAAATGCAACTCCAAATGATATTTGTAAAAAAGTAAATTGAAAAGTAGGCTATCTACATTGTAATAAGTAGTAGCAAGGTCAAGTAGTCTAAGTTAGTTGGCTAGAAAATGAAGCAAAGAGTGGGGCTAGTGAAGTTAGATCACTCATATGTAAGTATCTTCAATCATGAAGGGAAACATTGTCAACTGAAAATCTTCACGTTGTTTCTTACAGTGATTCAACAGGTGGACAGAACCGAAACAAATATATAGTGTCTATGATTTTTTCTGCGATTGAAAAGCTCAATATAAAATGCTGGGATCACAAGTATATGGAATCAGGACATTCCTTCTTACCAAATGACAGTGACTTTGCACAAATAAAGAAAGAAAAGAAAATGGCATTATGTATTTACACAGCAGGGAAGCGGGTTGAACTTAAAAATAATGCCCGCATGAAATCGTCAGCATTTGATGTTCAGTGTGTAACAATTGATGACATAAAAGATTTACAATGGCTATCACAGAAGTTCACATTTCGAAAAAAAAAACAGCAGAAAAAATCAAACTTAACTGGCTTAGCATTCATTGGATTCGAATTAAAAAGGAAAGCAAGAAATTAAATTTAAATATGCACTTGACAACAGCTTACCATTTCAAGCTATTGATTTCCAGAAGAAACAACATGGTCACCCTTTGAAATTTAGTTCTCTTCACATGCTCTCCAAATATAAAGAACCTATTCCAATATCCAACATCCATCTCATTGTACGTACAACCATCTCATTTCGCTCCTAAGTTTTGTACCACCAATATATCATGACTTTTTAAAAAACCTGCAGTCAACTGGAAGAATCTTAGAATCATTAGAAGAGTATCCTGATGGCTTCGAATCAGACAGTGAACAGTTTTGTTTTCAACATCGGTTTGTTATTATAAAGTGTAACAAATGCAAAAAGTATAATTATAATACATTATATGTTTTCATTTGGTCTAAACCATTATTTATTCACACTAAGTAAATCATTAAGGTCAATTAGTCTAATGACAAAAAATCAAAATGTAATAAAATATATTAATCAAAATATTAAAAAAATAAAAATTGCACATACCTATAGAGTTACCTTTTGGCAATGCAACTTTTCCTATTTAAGATTATTTTTCTAATTTAAAATAGGAATTTTAATTTGCAAAACAACTTAAAAGTCGTTTTCTGAAAAATAGTCAAGTTGTCAGTTAGTCTACTTGACCTCTGAGCCTTTCATTTATTGTAGAGGATCTATTAAACTAATTTTCTAAATTCCTCTCATATTTGATAGCTGCTCTTTCTATCTTAAGCAAAAATTATCGGATTTCATAGATTATTTATAACTTATTTATAATAATCTCAACAGTTTCTTCACTTGTTATACTGAAAGGCTCTTTGTCTATGAAAATTAGTTTTATATGTTAACATGACTTTGTTAGGATTGTATTTTTGATTAGATGTTATGTTATTAAATTTTCGTAAGCTACTGCAAAAGTTGTAATAATGCTAAGTGTATTTAAATCGTCATATAATGGCCTTTATCAGGGTTCCCATGGTCTGTAAAAAGTACCCAATTTTCATTTAAAAGGGTCCTTACAAGTGCTTATTTTCCACCAGAGGTTCTTAAAAGTACTTATTTTTCGACGAGGTCCTTAATTTTTTCCTAACAATATCAAGTGACAACTTTTTCAAAAATCGGTAAAAGCTTAAAAAGGTGCAATAAACAAAACAATTTATTGCCATTTAATAAATTGCTGTCTGTTGCAACTTTCATCTTTACATGAGATCTGTAATTAAATGTACATGCAGTGCTAAACTGTTGCTTATTTGGGCTTGAATGCGCTGCTCAAGTTTTCCTCAATTCTTTGCACAAACTGTCTTTTTTACTTATTGTATACAAAAATGTTTGCCCATACTAAATACAGTTAAAATATACAAATAGCTCCTCTATATGAACACTTATATGCAGAACTGTTTTGAATAGGAAGCAACAATATATATAATACTGCTTCCAAAATAGGTCATTACTTATACAAAAGGCCATGAATAGAAAATCAAAGATATATAGAAGTCTGTTAAGTATATATACAAGACTACATATATAGGAGTGCTACAAATTGGGAGCAAATATGTGTGCAAGACTGTTTTCGGTATGGGTCAGTCAGTAAAACATATACAAGTTTACATGACTTTCATTACAACATTGATGCATACAATGATACTAGCAATGAATAGAACAAATGTGCAAATTTAAAGTGAGTTGATTCGTTGCAGTATATATAAAACAATTTACAAGTACTACAAAAAAAGTGTTCATATGTGAAAAGTAAACAAGAAGTGATTCATATCCGAAAACTTGCAGATTCACCTATAAATTAGTTAGAATCTGTTCATCATTGTGTTTTCACCTATTTGATCTAAATGGAGAGGGCTGTTATTGTGTTCCAAGTGATACCATGTAAATATACGGACTCGATTACTAGTTTCAGCACAGCTCCATAGTGTTAGTTGTTTATTTTTTCAATCATTGTGCCTGGTGGTTCTTAGTATTTTGTGCAAAGTACTGCTAATATTTTGATCCTATTTTTAATTGAAAGTCATATATCTGTTAAATAGCATTCTTTATTTTTGTTTCATTCAGTTTGTATTAATATTGTATATATACACACAGACTCTGTTTAACACTGACGATGGATTTTTCATAGGTGGACTGCTATGCAAATTATTGCTATGTAGATAGAAATTTACAAGAATAACAGACGTGCAAATGCAATGTGCAATAATAAATCTTAATGAACATTATTCAGTGTATAAGTAATTATTTATACATCAATGTAGCAAAAACACATTGCTTAATGGACTGTAGTACGTTGGCTGCAAGTATTTTAGACCATATGCAAAGTATTGTAATTGGCCAATTGAATGTTTTCTGTAATATCAGCCACTCTTGATACATTTTAAATGCTGTTTGGAAGGATATTTTTTTGTGATTTATAATGAATTAGCACTATGTCTGAGTGTTTGTGCATGTCTTGTAATTTAATAATCTTCATGAATTTTGTATTGCCTTTTTCTAGACACTATTTGATGATTCAGAAACATCTTTTGTTTTGCCAGCAGTAGCTACTGCATCCAGGCGACGTCTAAGGAGAAGATGCTTAGTTATTGATGATGAAATATCATTGTCACGTGCTGACCTAGAACATAACTTTGCTACTGCCAATCAACGTCTTGTTATGCCATTTGTAATTATATATTTTGCTATGATTCAATATAATAATTTTATTATGCTTAGTATGAATGTAATGATAAGGAATGACCATTTAAAACTTTTACAGTAATCTTAGTAAAACATTTCTGTGAGTAATAAAGAAATGAAATACTGCCTTTTCTCATATGTAATTGTGGGATAAGAATCACATGAAAGGTGTTGCATCATAGGAAAGATCTGGGTTTAACTAAAGGGAGAAATGAACCTTTTGTGTGTGTGCTGAGATGCTTTTACTATACTTCTAATAATATAATCATTTATGCTTAGTATGAATCCAGTGATGAGGTATGACCTTTTAAAATGAATTTTTAGATTAATTTTTAGAAAAAAATGCTGTATTTAATATTAAGTAATGAAATATTGTTGTATTTCTTCATATGTATTTGTGGGATAAAGATCACATGAAAAGTGTTGCATCACAGACAAGATCTGTGCTTCATTAGAGGTTGAAATTAGCTCTGTGTGTTCAACCCAAAATTTGACCATTTCTTTTCATAGAAGGGTGTACCGATGTATGTTCACCCTTTTGTAAGTCTTTTCCCTCTCTCTGCCACACCCCGTCGATAAACATTTCATGAGGTAGTGTCTGTCCTCTGATGTCATGCCACCCCAGACTTCAAACCAAGCCAATCACATTGTTCACATTTGTCTGATAAAACATCACCCATGTTTTGCTCATCTAGTACCAATGACTTTACTGTCGCTGAAAAAGAGAAGAAACAAAAATTACCTGCTTCTGCTTGAAACATATTTGGAACATCAAAATTTGTCTGACTCAGCATTTTGAAAAAATAATTATTGTCGTCTGGAAAATGACACTTTCATATACATTAAAAGCTTTAAAAATACATATACATTTTCAATAAAATGAATGACATATTGTGAGCACATAAATTTAACACATGAGAATAAGGTTTTTAAACATAATTAAGGAAGTTTTTAACAATGTAACATGAAAAGTAAAAATTTAAATCATTCAAAATATTGCCGTAAATTAGTGTCAAAACTCCCAGCACAACACTTACTTATCTTTGTGTTTTTATTTTATATATTTGTATTATTTGTGTTATAGCATTTTTGTTCTCATATATATATATATACAGGATGTCCCCAAAAGATTGAAACACGCTTTAATTCTTTACCTGTTGGAGATAAGTAGGCAATGTGAATTGCAAAAATTTTAAAAGTAAGGTAGGAAATCAAATTGGGGTTCCTACAAAGAAGATCTTATGGCCAATTTGGCTAGCCATAATGGTGAGTATTCTTCTATTGAAACCCTGGATATGGTTGTTGACTTTGTGCAACATGCCATAATCCAAACCTTCCATAAGAATGCAGAACCACAAATGCTGACTCCTCAACGATTGTTCCCTGGTGGTCGAGTGAGCTCAGCCGTTTGCGTGGGAAATGCAGAAAGCCTTTTAACAGAGCTAAAAAGAATGGTGAATGGCAGGTTTATAAATCTGCTCTTACCTCTTACAATAAGGCAATCAGAGACTCCAAGAGAAACTCTTGGAGAACCTACTGTGAAGGCATTAATGATGCCTCTGCTACGGCGAAACTTACTAAGCTGATGGCAAGGGACAGGAATTGTAATTTGAACACTGTCAAGAAGTCAAATGGTGACTTTTCTGTTACTGGAGAAGAGACCCTGGCTGAGCTGTTCAGGGTCCACTTTCCAGTTTCTTATCCTTCTGATCATAGTGACATAGTTGATGCCTGCTCCACGTCTACTTTTGATGACAAAAGCTGGAGCATTGCTAGGAGCGTGGTTACTCTGGGCAGGGTTAAATAGGCAATTGATTCCCATAAACCCTATAAAACTCCAGGGACTGATGGCATCATTCTAATCCTTCTCCAGGAGGGCATTGAGATGCTAGCTCCCATTCTCTGCAGTATCTACAGAGCTTGTATTGCCTTGGGTCATGTACCATCTGCCTGGAGGCATACTAAGGTAATCTTTATTCCAAAGATTGGAAAGGATAACTATTACGAGGCCAAATCCTTTAGACCTATTAGCCTTACGTCTTTTCTTTTAAAGACTATTGAGAAACTTATTGACAGGTACATAAGAGAGGTGATTCTGGCTGCTAAGCCCCTGTCTAGCTCTCAGCATGCCTATCAACCGGATAAATCCGCGGACAGTGCTCTTTACAGTCTCTCCTTTATTTTGGAGAGAAACTTTAATGCCAAGGAAGTTGCTCTTGCCACCTTTCTTGACATTGAGGGTGTCTTTGATAAGGTACCCATCGATACTATCCTTGATGCTCTTGATAGGAAAGGTGTTGATATCATGATCTCTTATTGGATCAAGAACCTTTTATCTAATAGGTATATTTGTGCATCTTTATTTGGTGATAGTATGACAGTGCATTCACTTGCAGGTTGTTCGCAAGGAGGTGTGCTTTCGCCAATTCTTTGGTGTATAGTTGTGGACTCTCTTTTGGAGAGTATCAATGTCTCTGGTGTTTCTTGCATTGGTTATGCAGACGATATTGTTATCATTGCCAGGCCAGGGGCAAATTTGGCAACACTGTCTCTGACATGATGTCTACCGCTCTTAGGAGGGTTGAGACGTGGTGTAAAGATGCAGGTCCTACTGTTAATCCGCAGAAGACCGCTTTGGTTGCGTTTACTAGAAAACGCATACTTAATCTTGGTGACATTCGCTTCTTTGGTCAGAAGCTTATCTGCTCCAAGGAGGTTAAATTCTTGGGAATTTACTTTGACAAGGGACTCAACTGGAAGAGACATTTGGATTATTGCATGACCAAAGCCAGAAAAATCTTCTGGTCCTGTAGGAATGCTATTGGGAAAACCCGGGGTTTAAATCCCAAGGCTATCCAATGGATTTACTCGATGGTAATCTGTCCTATCATTTCCTATGGCTCCATTGTTTGGTGGTCTAGAATAAGATGTGAAACGGCTAAATTAGAATTAATTAAGCTCCAAAGGATGGTGTGTACTGCAATCTCTGGATGCATGAAAACTACTCCCACTGCAACTCTTGAACTTTTACTTGGATTGCACCCACTCTACATGCACATTGAAGCAGAGGCACTCATCTGCATGAACAGACTTAAATATCTGAAACACTGGAAAGATTACTCAAGGTATTTATCTTGGGGTGAACTTAACAGTAATGTTGCTAGTCATCCTTACTTCTGTATGCCACCTGATAGCATTCATGTCAAATACACGCTTGACAAGCTTTACGAAATTCAGGTCCCCTCGCGGGATGACTGAAAGAGGACTCACCTACAATAAACATAATTGTATTGTATGGTATACTGATGGCTCGAAGATTGGCACAAGTACTGGTGCTGGTGTGTGCTTCCTGGATGATGGCACAGAGCTGTCTTATCCGCTTGGCAGTTATGCTACTGTCTTTCAGGCTGAGGTATTTGCCATTCTTGTGTGTTGTAGAATTTGCTATGACAGGAAGTATAAGAGCAACCAAATATTTATCTGTTCTGACACTCAGGTGGCTCTCATGGCTCTTGGGAAGTTCACTATGACATCTTCCCTTGTATGGGAGTGCTATAATGCACTCTGTGAAATTGCTAGCAATAACAAAGTCATTCTATACTGGGTGCCTGGACATTCGGGGATTCCTGGCAATGAGTTGGCTGATGAACTTGCTAGAAAAGGCTCAAGTACTCCTTTTGTTGGTCCTGAGCCAGCCTTGGGTATCTCCAATGACCTTGTTAGAAGAATTGTTTACGACATCTTCAGGAAGCTTCAATGTAAGAACTGGCGAAATACTAAGGGTCAAAGGCAAGCAAAAATTCTCAACTGCAATTGCCCTAGTATACGTCAAAAGGAACTTTTCAAGATCAGCAGAACTGGCATCAGGAGGGCTGTTGGGCTCCTTACTGGGCACCCTCAAAAGACACTTTAACATCATGGGTGTCACCAAAGATTCGCTTTGCAGAGACTGCAAATACAGCAAAGAAACCACTGCTCACATTCTTTGTGAATGTGAGGTTTACTGCTCATAGATTCGAACACATTGGTCAACATGTGATTGAACCCTGGGAGCTGAATGACATGACCAGTAGCCGACGCAATGATGAGCAGGTCAAGTACCTGCTTATCATTGCGTCGGCTACTGGTCTCTTTTCGTAGAGATCTGTTCTGTCTGGGGTAGTACAATAGACATCTGGTCGATGTGCTGGGCTCTTCTTGAGCCACCCGTCTTTCATTTCATTTCATTTCAAGATAGGAAATAAAACTATGTTAATGAAATAGTCCTCCCATTAATTTTCAAAAAGTTACATTTTTAAAATTTTTATACGACCCCCTTAGACACATTTGGTGAATAAGAAAATTTTTATTTTTAATGCAACAAGAATTAAAAAGAACCGCATATCTGTATCTTTAAAATTGAGCGAGTTATATTTAATTGAAAATTAGACATTATGAATATGGACCATATATCAAATTAGAAATGTAAATTTATGACATATCACAAAAAAGATAAAACTGGATGATAATACATAGGATACTCAACCGTGTAATGAGTACCACCGCTTTATATGATCTCTGTCTGTGTAATGCTTTATTTAGATGCATTTGTGATAAAACATTTTGACACATATTAACATATGTTTGATCTGAACAATTTCCGCCATCAGTTTGTTTATGATCCCTATTTTCACTGATGAAACAGCCTTTCACATGGTGCGGAAAAGTGGCATAAGATAGATTTATTCCTTTATCATAATTCAGTTCATTTTAAAGATACAGATATGTGGTTATTTTTAATGATCTTGTTGCATTAAAAATAAAAATTTTCTGATTGACCAAATTTGTTTAAGGTGGTCGTATAAAAATTAAAAAAGTTTAACTTTTTGAAAATTAATGGGAGGACTATTTCATTAACATAGTCTTATTTCCTACCTTACTTTCAATATTTTTGCAATTTACATTGCCCACTTATCTCCAACAGGTAAAGAATTAAAGTGTGTTTTAATCTTTTTGGAACACCCTGTATATATATATATATATATATATATATATATATATTCTTAAGTATTTTATTTCAACTCTTAGGCATTTCCTGATACTAGTGAGTCAGTTCAGTCTATGTTTGCAAGGTTTGGATCACGTATGTATGGGGTTAATATTTTTGTGTTTTTTGAATATTTTTATTGATAACTATATTGTAATTTTTTATTGTTGTTTATAAAAGTTTTGAATATGAGCATAAATATCTACTTTTCATTTCATTTTTGCTTTCTCATAGAATTTTAGGAAAAAAATATTTTCTTGCATAGAGAAAGTATTGTATTTTGAAAATTTTTAATTATAGATTTCGATAGATTTACATATTTTAAGATCTCTTAAACGCATTTAGAATACTTGGAATGATGCTAGTGTGTATATCTGTGAAATGTGGATACAATAATTCCATTATGAATGTACATTTCAAAATTGAATTTTTTATTTAGACAGATTATGAAAAATTCAGCCAAACCCCAATATAGCGAACCTTCACAAGACATATTGTAAGGATTGTTATAGCCAAGAGTTCACTATATTCCATTTCCATTAAAAATACACCATGATCTGAAATTTCTAGAAACAATTTTGAATGTTCATATTATATGTATACAAGGATATGAATTTGCAGCAAAATTAAATAATAAAGAAATAGGTTATAGTGGAATTCAACCAAAGAATGAATAACAAGAAAGATCAATCTTGCATAAAGCATTGATTATGAAACACTTTCCAACTTTAATGCAATTTTATTTAAACATCTCTAAAATGCGATACATTCCTCGGTAATATTTTTAAAATTATGATAATACTACATTAATCTATTATACTTGAAAGCATCATCAAAAACAAATGAAATTTATTCAAATGACATCATTGAAATATAACACGCCTGGCTCTCTATAAAAGCAACATTTCATTCATAAACTTTTTCCATTCATTTCATTTATCGCAATACTATAATAATTTATTTTATTTAAAAACTTAAAACCATGGAGGTACAAGTAATTTAACTCTATGCTTAAAACTTCATCGAAAAATCGTTTGCTTCTCTGTGTAAAATCAGTGAATGTTTCATTCATATCAGCTATATTGCAGACTCCATGAGTTAAATAATTTTGCGTTAAAAAAATGCAGCAATTCTTATACAACTCATTCTACATCTTTTGGTATTTACATTCTCCATAAGTGAAAAGTAGGCCTTATTGTAGAAATAATCAAAGTTGTATGATCATTTAAACTTAACTATATTGTAATTGTGTTGTTTCAATATGTAGATGCACAGAATTTAAGCAAAAATAAAGCGGTTTTAGGATGGATACAACACTAAATATGAATTAAAAAGAACTTTAAAAATCATGATTTTGACACAAGATGGATGCCATATTTTATTTTGAAGTAGGTCACGTGATCTCTTCATATAATGGTCACGTGATCTCTCCATATAATGGGTGTAATTATTATTTTAATTTTTATTTAAAAAACTACTGCATATATTTTGAAATTTTTTTTATATATTTTATGGGATAATTTGAATATTTCATAAAACTTTCGAAGCAATTTGTGAATTTTAAATTCGCTTAAAAAATATTTGAAAAATGAGGTCCCATAGGGTTCAATGTATTTCATTTTTTGAACCCGGGTTCAATCCAAAACTAATTGGGTGATATTATTCATTTATATTCTCATAGGTCCCACAGACCGTCTGAACAACATACTAAAATTTCATTTTGATAAAGCCATTTTTACGGCAGTTATCGTGCTAACGGGCAGACAGACAGACAGAATGAACAAAGTCATAAACACTTTTCAACTATGTTGTAAAGTGTTAACAACACAACACAGTACTAGTATTTATATACCTCTTATTATTATTGCTATTAAATCTCAAGTTACCAAAATAATTTGTAATTATTTTTTGGAATAATCAGGATAGAAGATAAATTTTATTTACTTTTTATCAACAATTAAAAATGAGTCAATTACATTATGTAGATTATTTCAGGGGATAAAAATTTATGACAACTGTGTATCTGCCTTCACATTTGCAATTGATGATTGGTCACTTTCCTGCTGTTTTTCTTTATGTTCAGTATCGGACGTTGATTCCTCAATTCTAATGTTTCTTTGCATAATTTAAAGTCATGTCCTTAAATTTTCCGATATCAGTAGTTTGCCTTTACAGATTTTGAACTATTCTATGTCAATGCCGTAGTCAGAAAATAAGTTGTAAGGAAATTCCGTTCTGTGGGGAGATTTAAATTTTTGGAATACAAAGCGAAAAATTTCCATTAAAAGAGATTTTAAAATCATTATATCCAAAATATGTGTAACTGGAAGTTTAAAATGATGTTTATTGTATAGAAGATTGGTTGTGACCAGAATAAAGGTTCGTTATATATGATAAATCACTATATTTAACTTTCACTATAGGGAGTTCGGCTGTAGTATAATTAAATAAAATACTCGTATTTTATAATTTTCATGATTAGAGTATTTTTTTAAATTTAAGATTTTGATAATATTCTCTGGGAAGAAACTTTGATACTTTTAAAATGTTTATACTACTAAGAATCTATTTTCACTTAGCTTTCATTTATTTGTTCATGAAGTTACCAATTTGGTAAAAAATTTTAAAATAATTTTTGAAATGAATCACTTGATAACGAAAAATTCTTATAAAGTTGAAGTTTTCATTATCAAGTGATTCATTTCAGCGATTCATTTTCATTATGAAGTTTTTCATTCTAATACTTACGATACAATGGATGTGAACTATATGCAATATGAATGTATAAGAAAGTCAATTGGAACTTATGACTCTTAATATATTTTATTCTACTATCTTATATGTGTGAAAAAAGTATTGTGGGATGACTCATTTGAAAGCTAGTTCTCACAAATAGTATACTATAATATTCATGATATATGGGAGATTTTACAAATACAGGGATACAAGGATATTTGGAGTATCAAAAGTTCAAAAATTTAGTTTCGTGATAAAATCTGAAAAAAAAATCACTAAAATACTTCAAGAGTTAATTATAATAAGACATCAACAGAGCTTAAATGTTTGTATTTTCTTGTATTTTTGTAGCCTTTTCAATGACATTTACGAACATGTAAATGACAAGATATAATTTGCAAACAATGTACAGCCAGAATTATTATATTAATTTTTAGTCAAAGCAACAGATTTCTCTTGCTCTAATTGCTCTTAATATAATGTAAATAAAAGTATAGAGTTTAAAATTACTTAAATGGAATATATAAGTAATTCTCAGCATAGAATTAAGGCATGTGGATGACAAAATAGAGATTTAGTGGTTCTCCACAAATTATTTCTGTAGCTTTTTAGGTTTAACTTCAGCTAAGTACCTTCAAGTGGAAGGTTTCTAAAAGGGCATAATCAAGATTAATTTATATTCAAATTTTACCTGTTTTGTATCAGTACGTTAATAAAAAGGAATAAAAGCATGTATGTTGAAATTGAAGTAAAGTCTGTAGCTAATCATAAAATCTTTGAAAAACAGCAAAATGCAACTCCATTCTATAACAACAAACTGCCATGTTTATTTTCTAGCAGTGTTGCCAGTTCAAAAAACCTTCCTATATCCCCCACTTTTCAGGTATGCAGATGGCCAAAAGTTCTTGGGACAAACTTCATCTTTAAGTTCATTTTTTGGGGTGGTATTTTAAATTTTATTTTACTTTTTGGTGATTGACATTCTTTACATATACATATTTATTAGTAGAAAAAAAGTTGGAAAGGAAATAACTTTTTTTTTTAAATGAATTCACCAGAATGTACAAATCCTAGGTATAGGACAGGATTGTAGATGACATTTTATTGAACTACCTTTTTGATTTTTTTATATCAGAATTTAAGATTGGCGATATGATAAGGGCAGAAATGTACTACAAACAAAGCAGAAAAATATTTGAAAAAAAGTTTTAAAAATCTCCAAAATAAAAAAATAATATCACAAAGAAACGCAAATAGGAGGAGAATAAATTGTAAGATACATTAATAAATTTTTATAAAATTTCGCGAAACTTTAGGTAACACCTCGTAATTTGCTCTGTTTAATCATAATAAATTGAAGTTTATGTTAAAAAATATTATGATGAAATATACATCAAGGTATATATTTCATCAAAATAATCTTCAAAGCATTAAAATAATCACAAGTAATCTTATCTAATTTTCATTTTATGATAATTTAGAATTATAATTATTTGTGACTATATTAATTGAAATTAATATTAAGGTATATCTAATGTATTTTCAATTTTCAGGTATAGCTTCCCATGGATGCAGAAGATTTTGGCCTAATCCTAGAACTGTGCCTGAGCCTGATGATCCTGCAAGATTTGGTGCTTTCCTAGAAGAAGCTCAAGGTTTGTATTGGCACTTATTTTCAAAATTGTTAATACATTTGAATTTACATGTTTCCAAATACTACCTTTTTTTTTTTCATTATAACAGGAATTTAAAACAAAATACACACCACTTGTAGGGCAATTGTGTAATACTACACAACTCCCTTTTGCTCAACTTTTTTTTTTCTCTCAAGTGTGCGGAAACACTACTTGTTCCTCTCTTGTTTTGCTATCACATTTAATTATCACATGTTTATTTATGAAGGATCATAAACACATTTAAGTCAGTCTGTAACCCATGGCAAGCACTTATATTCTGTGAAATCAGAGTAGAGTTTCTTTCAGCATTGTATTTTAAAAATATATTTTTTTTTGTCTTAAAGATATTTTATTGGGAGCAAGCCTTTTGTACATGGCAATCATTTCAGCAGTTTGAATTTTTTGTTTAAATTCTATGAGTCACAATGTGCCATTTGTTAAAAAGTTGTTCTAGTTTTTAACAAACCTTAAGGAATCATAAAAACACTTCATTAATTTATCCAATGTTCTTTGTACTTCTTGATTACACAATTTATATAGTTAGACCAATAATTAATTATGAACAACTTATTAAACTAAAAATTTGATATAAATAATTTCGAATAAAATAATTATAACTATAAGTTTTGTTTATTTTCAGAAGTTTACTTATTATTATTGTTGTCTCTCTTTTTTTTGAAACATGAATGGCTATGATATAATCTCTATGCTTTGTAGTTTCTGAAAGTGTGCCTATACAAGAAATTTCTGTTTCTGAAAGTGTGCCTGTACAAGAAATTCCTTCTCCTGAAAATGTGCTTATACCAGAAATACCTGTTTCTGAAAGTGTGCCTATGCCAGGAATTCCTGTTCCCGAAAGTGTGCCTATGCGAGAAATTCCTGATGTCATTGTGAGTATATATTTTAATTTTTTTTACTGAGTGATCACAAATTCTCTTTTAGTTTAGAAAAAAATATAAAATGATTTAAGTAATAGTAATAGTATTTTTATTTATATACACATACCAAGCATTTACAACTAGGCCATTAGCCTTCTAGCTTCCTAATATCTTTGAATAATACAATTAAAACCATATGTGCAGTACACATGTCTAAATGGTCTCTATTCATAGGCCATTCAGAATTACACCAGGTACACAATAGCTGCTGGCTGCTTATATGCATGAATGGACCACAGTGACCGTCTCATGTTCTAAGCGTGGATGCAATGGTGGGACGAAGAAGGAGAAAGCTTTCTGTATATGCAACACTGGTCCTCGAGGGAAAAGAAGCTGCTATTTTTAGCTTGCAGACACCATATTCTTGGACTAATTGCCTCTGCTGTATTTGATAAATTTTTCACTTCATCAAGCCCACAAATAGCACTTTTGTAGATTTAAAGAATATTGGCCTTTTCTTGACTTATCCAACTATACACCAATTCAAAGGGATACTTCTGCATTTTGACATATGATGAGAAGCGATAACTAGAATTAAAATGGCATGATACTGTGAAATTCTTACATACTCAATGGAAAAATCAACCTTGCAATGTCTACTTGGAATTCATAAGATCATCACTCATAATTTTAGATGACATAAAACCATTCTTGGAGAAATAAAATTTAATTATACTGACGCTTATCATCAAGGAAGATGGATGTCAAAAGGTATTTATTTCCTGAAAATATTTTGATTCTGCAAGTAGTTCATTTTAAGAAAATATGAATGGCAGGCTTTAAAATAAATGTGTCTCTTACTGCTTAGAATTTATATGAAAGCATGATTTTCTACTCCTTGTAGTTATTCTACTCCTCATAATGATTTGTGCTTGTTGCACTTCTGAGATCATTTGTCAATTGATGAGAAAATGTATCTTATTAAAGCCATGAAAAAGTCTGAGAAGAAGCATGACTCAAGAAGATTAGATGCAACAAAAATTAATACTTTTATGAACAGGACATTGCTAGAATTTACCACAAAAAATATCTTTTTTTTTTTTTTCTTTTGACTTGATTGTGACTTCCTGGATAGTGAACCACAAACTTTGTTTAATGGAGCAGATTATGTGCATGCCAAGGAAAAGGTAGCTGTAATAAAAGTGCTGAGCAAGCCATGCAACTAATCAGTGAATTTACCTCAATACAGTAGAACCCCGTTCTTAACCGGCTTAATTGGGACCGAGGGTAAGCCGGTTAAAAGAAAATCAGGTTAAACGGGAGTGATTTAAAAAATGTTAAATCCATGACATTTTTCTTATAACTCTGTCAGATACTCTATGTTATAAGGAAATTTGTGCATTATAAACGTATTTAAACAAGTTAAGGTAAAAATAATTACTGTACGTTGTATACTACTATTAAAAATTATATTTAACAGAGTAAATCAAGAAAATTAAAAATACGTATCGTACTAATGTACATACAATTGCGTTACTATTCTTTATAGAAATCAGTTACTTTTTTTTTTGTTTTAAACTTGAATACCGATTTTTGGCTGCAAAGTCCCACCATTTCTTTATTAACATTATATCAATTGATGTGAAGGCTGATTGTTGTTCATAATGAAGAGCCACTTCTAAAGCATTCATTCCATCGATATGGGAAACTCGTGAGTCTGTTGGTGAATCTGAATCATCCAAATCTTCCGCAACATCTTGAGGCACATCAATGATAGTCTCGATGATGTCTTCATCAGATAACATTTCGACCCCCAAGTCATTACCAATTTTAAACCACTCTTTGACATCTACTTCTGTAATATCACTATAGCCTTGAACAGCTTCAAAAGTTTTAGTGAAGCTTAATGTGGAGAGTTCTGTTGATGGCATTTCGTCAATCACTTCAGATGATTCCTTTTCATTTGTTTCTTGTTGTATAGGAGCCATTAGCTTCTGCCACGCTTTCTTTAAAGTTGAAGTTGGCATTTCTGACCATACTGAGGCAACCATGTATGCCATATCCTTAATATTGATAGCCTTTATTGAGTCAATAAGGTTGACATTAATATCTTTATTTTGTAATGCTACCAGTAGCTTCCAACGGTATCTTTGTTTAAGAGATTCAATTACACCTTGATTCATGGGTTGAACAAGTGACTTAATGTTAGGTAGGAGGAAAACTGCTTTTATATTTCCCACCTTCAGTTCTTCTTTATTTGGATGTGATGGAGCATTATTTAGAAGCAAGATAAGATTGCCTTTAAGGGAAACCCATTTGATTCCAAATGCAGGAACAAACTCAGGAACTGCAGGAACAAACTGTGTTTTTTCAACTGCAGGAACAAACTGTGATTTGAACGATTCCTTAAAGAGGAAAGTGTTCATTCAAGCTTATTTTTGAGCTCAATAGTGAACTGGAAGGGAAGCCATATTAATGTTTTATATGCCCTTGGCAGCCTTGACTTTCCTATAAGCATAATCGGTAACTTATGCAGGGTGGCCACTCAACCTGGAAACCGGGAGAACCGGGAAAAGTCAGGGAATTTTAGAATGGTCAGGGAAAACCGGGAAAAGTCAGGGAATTTTGTGAAAATTCTGGAATTTTTTTTTTTTTTTTACTAGTTGCCCATATAAAAACAGAACTGCGCAGTTTGTACGCCATTTTCGAAAAATTTCGCCAAGTTTTACGCTGTACTTGTAACCGTTAAATAAAGGTTGCCATGTGTTCATTTAATTCCGTATAAAAGCAAAAATGCGGAGTTTGTGCGCCATTTTGGACAAATGTCGCCAAATACAGAGATGCCAACTTTTACGGATTTTCCGTAGTTTGTACGGATTTTTACTTTATCTTACGGTTTTACGGACATTACTCCCAAAACTACGGAAAATCCCGTGAAATCCATGCATCCTACCATTCAGTTCATATTCCCTGCTGTGCTGAGAGTTCAAAATTATCAATTTGCATCCATTTTCTTCTTCTAATGATTTCGTATCAGAACAATAGACCTAATTTATTTTTATAGTGCCCGTAAAAATAAAGAAATATTTTACTAAACAAATTATATTTTGCTTAAATTATAGGATTGCGCAATTCAGTCCTTTTCGGGCTTTACTGAGAGTACACAATTGTCTTTTTCCATCCATCTCCATCCCCTTATTATTGGCCTTTAACTTGACTAAACTAGCTTATTTTCATATTTTGGTTGATTATAAAGGCTAATTGTTTAATTATTTTCACATAAATAGTACGATCGCGAAATTCAGTTTTATTTTTTTGCGGGCTTTGCCGAGAGTACGCAATTATCCTTTTCCATCGATCTCCATCTCCCTATTGTAGCACATTAACTTGACTAAACTAGTTTCTTTTCATATTTTGGTTGATTATAAAAGTTAATTTTTTAATTATTTTCACATAAATAGGACGATCGTGAAATTCAGTTTTTTTTTGCGGGCGTTGCCGAGAGTACGCAATTATCCTTTTCCATCGATCTCCATCTCACTATTGTAGCACATTAACTTGACTTAACTAGTTTCTTTTCATATTTTGGTTGATTATAAAAGTTAATTTTTTAATTATTTTCACATAAATAGTACGATCGTGAAATTCAGTTTTTTTTTTTTGCGGGCGTTGCCGAGAGTACGCAATTATCCTTTTCCATCGATCTCCATCTCCCTATTGTAGCACATTAACTTGACTAAACTAGTTTCTTTTCATATTTTGGTTGATTATAAAAGCTAATTTTTTAATTATTTTCACATAAATAGTACGATCGTGAAATTCAGTTTTTTTTTTGCGGACGTTGCAGAGAGGACGCAATTATCCTTTTACATCGATCTTCATCTCCCTATTGTAGCACATTAACTTGACTAAACAAGATTATTTTCATAATTTGGTTGATTATAAAGGTTAATTTTTTAATTATTTTCACATAAATAGTACGATCGTGAAATTCAGTATTTTTTTCGCGGGCGTTGCCGAGATTACGCAATTATCCTTTTCCATCGATCTCCATCTCCATATTTTTGTACATTAATTTTACTAAACTAACATATTTTCATATTTTGGTTGATTATAAAGTCTAATATTTTAATTATTTTCATATAAATAGTACGATCGTAAAATTCAGCCCCCCCCCCCCTCGGGCGTTGGCGAGAGTACGAAATTATCCTTTTCCATTGATCTCCATCTTCCTATTGTTGTACATTAACATGACTAAACTAGCTTATTTTCATATTTTGGTTAATTATAAAAGTTAATTTCCTAATTATTTTCACATAGTGCCATTCAGTTGTAATTAACTCAGTTAAGTTAGCAAAACTACATTTTGAACTTATTCTAAGGTTTTAAAATATATATTGTCAATATACGTAAAATCTTACTGATGGTCAATGCGGTTTTACTGAAAACTCCTGGTTTTTCTACCAATGAACCCTTGCAGAGGTTGGCATCTCTGTATATTATATACATTTTACTATATTTTTTTCTATTTTAATGGCATTCTTTCGACATTGCTGAATTGACATTTATTCAATGGCTGTGGCTTGGTGTTGTGTAGTTATTGCTTATTCAATGGCTGTGGCTTGTTGTAGTGTAGTTATTGCATATTTTTAATGATCTCTGTCATTGTGAGCAATTTGCAATGCCCATATTTATAGACATCAGTTAAGACTATTTCTTTTTATTGTCTTCAATAAAAACCATTAAATTCTTTTAAATATTTCAGTAGTCCAATTTTACTGCATTTACATGAATTTTTTATTAAAAATGTCAAAATTTATTTGTAAAAACAAAAAAAATGTGTATTTTTTTCTCCTGATTTAATATAACTTTTTTGGATAGTGGAGTTAAATTGTTAAGATTCTTTAATCAAATTTGTAACTAAATAGGGACGTGCGTGCGCACATTTTATATTAAAATTACTGGTCTGGAATTTCTTTTCAATTCACCTGGAAAACCTGGAAAAGTCAGGGAATTTCAATATGTCCAAAGAGTGGCCACCCTGTTATGTGTGCCAGTAGAATTGCTACACAAAGATAAAGTTACCCTATCTTTATTTTTTTTATATCTAGGGGCAGCTGTTTCTGTTTTAGATGCTAAAGGTTTGGAAGGTAGTATTCTATAGTACAGACCAGTTTCATCAACATTGTATAACTGTTCTGCTGTTAAGCTTTCTTCAGTGATAATTTCTTCTAGTTTGGTTTGAAAATAATTTACACCCTCTGGGTCAGCCAGCCGCCCATTTTTGCTGCTCTATATCTTCGGATGAGTCGGACGGCCTGGGTTTTCGACCCTCCGGGTCATCTCTGGTTACTCAAATTGCTGCTCGTGCCCTAGGGCGAGTCGGGTGGTCTGGGTTTTCGACCCTCTGGGTCAGCAGACAATTTTTCAACAGAAATGGTGAGCTGATGGATGCCATGCCTCTTTTTCCATTTATTTAGCCAACCTTCACTAGCGACAAATTCTTGACCTCCTCCAATTTTTTTATGTAAAATCAATGCCTTTTCTTTTAATATAGGACTGCTGATGGGCGTTCCTTTCTCTTGTTCTTGGTTAAACCAAAGCAGTAATGCCTCGTCCAAATTTTCTAAATTAAGCTTCATCAATGTTAAACATGACTCAAGTCCATTCTTTGACATTAATCAACTACAAAATGCCTCTATCTCATTCCGTTTCCTCTTTCAGCCTCTGACAGTACTCTCTCCGATACCAAAATCTTTAGCGATTGTCTTTAAATTTTCACCTCTGTCCATTCTTTTCATAGCATTAAGTGTTTTCTCTGCCGATACCACAACATGCTTTCTCTTATCTGTTACACTAGACATTTTCCCTCTTCAGCAATGTTACCTCTACAACTAATGTAACTAAAACAACACGTGAATATTTTTTCATGCCTTAAGTGACGTGATGAAATGAAAACTGAAGAAAAAGTATTGCTCTTAAACCACTTACACTATGGAACATGTGTTCCCATTTTAAAATATCCAATCACAAGCAAAGCACCGTACCTCCTCCCCCCCCTAAAAGGGTGAAGTTTCCTACCCCTGAAAACTTTCTAAAAATAGATTCACGAGAAGCAATGAACACCTGCAGATCATGTGATAAAACAACAGCTTCCATTATTGGAAGGAGCGATTTTTAAAAGGAGAATAATTTTTAACTTTTACAGATCAAATTGAAGCTGATTTAAGCAGACAGCCGGTTAAACTGGGAGGGGGGTTAAGCTGGATTCTACTGTACTTACACATGAAGAGGATCAATGACAGTTAGCTGTTTTTCAAGTTGTTGAGCATCATGGTCAGCTATTGAAAGTCCCACTCAAGAAAAATTTTAGAACCAAATAAATATTTAAATACAGCATATTATTACTTTTATTTTGTAAGTTTTTATATTATCTAGTTTCTATTATCAACAAATAGATTTAGTAATGTAATAAAATCCAATAGAAAGCCCCTTAATTTTCAAAACTTTGAATGATTTGAGCTGTTGTTAAATGTTGAGCTCATGGAATTTAAAAAAATTATCAGTGTATTTAAATCATTAAACTGTATAATATTAGAAGATATGCAAGATAAAAAAAAAATTATTTGCATATTGAATTTGAAACACCCTAGGGTGTTTCAGTAGGTACTGAAGAAGTTGTTTTGATTATTGGTGAATGGCCACTTGGTTTGAGTAAGAGGTCATCATCAAAGGGCGATTAGGATCTGAGTTTTTTAATCCACATCTATCCGATTAGTCACCTCGTGCAGCAGTGACTGCTAATTTGTACCTATTCAGCTATCTTATTTCATCTTATAGATTAACTATGAATGATGCATTATTTAGATTGTAATGCTAGAGTTATTTTGTAATAGAAAAGTAACTTTTAGTAACTTAATTATTTCTGTGAGTTAAACCTCAGATTTTTATTTCAGCATTCACTGTTTAACTTTTAAAGAAGTTTATGGAACACTTCCATCTGTTTCAGAATTCTTATAATAGCAGATTCTATGCTTTATATATAAATATGCAAATCTATTAAAAGGTAGTTAATTTGACTAATTGTTAGTTGTTTATTTGGCTAACCTTTATTGTACACCTTAATAGAGCAAAGCAGCTTGTGTGTGTAGTAATTCTTGGGTAGAATGATGCACAAGCCCCATGCAATACAATGATAGTTGAAATTCCAAATTGCTGATCACTATTTTGTGATGTACATTAGTGGTCACTATTGTGCATAAAATTATGACCAAATTCTTTATTTTGCAAATAAATAGATGATTGTGTATGTGAAATAAAAAATAGCAAATGTCTACATTTGCTATTTTTTATTTTGCATATACAATCATCTGTTTTTATTTATTTTTAATCATACTTTTATTTACTTGCAGATATTAATAATTTTCTCACCTGATTGAGAGAGAGGGCTTAAATGAACTTAAGGAGCATATCATTTTGGAACAGAATAGATATAAACACAGTGAACGATGTACATAATCTCTATATTGGTTGATTGGCCTAATAGGCAGTATTTTTGTTTTGTTTAAAAAATATTGTTATTCTATGGAGCTCAAATATAATAGTGACTTTTTTCATAAAAAGTATTTTATTTTGAATAGCATTTTTTTTTCATAATACTGCTTTTTGTGTAGTTAAAATGTATATTAACTGTGCATTTAGAGTTTTTTATGATATGTCTTTACCATTTTTAACTCATATATTTTTTTCAATGTTAAATTTGAATTTGAAGCAGATTTGGATAACATGTTTTGTGCTTGGATACTGTTTATTTTTGCTGATAAGTCAAATTTCTAAGATAAATTCCAGGTTTCACAAAGAAGCATTGTGAACCCTGGCTGTAGTCCACTTTACATAATACACCACAAGAAATATTTGTGCTCTTTTATCAAAAATCATTACATGCTGTATTTACATGTCATGATATACAATAATAAAGATCATGCATGTCCTATATGATACATGCATGTCCTACATTTATATGTTTTATAAGTTTTTTACAGTATGCATTTGTTTATATTTTATACAGGAAGAGTTTCTAGGAGAGCCACCAGAAGAGCTTCGTGCTGAAGCTCTTGGTGATACATATGAACATTCTGTGACAGCATCTAAGACTTTATTGTCTTCACGAGGCCATCGGGATACACATGATCATTCATTTCCTACAGGGATTTCTTCTCTGCATGGTACAGCTTAATTTTGTTTCATGTATTGTAGAATTATAAAAATTCAATTACTTATTATTTTTGTTTATTTGAAAATTTGTGTTTAAAGTAGAAAGAAATTATAATTGGATTTTGACAACAATAAGATATCCGGTGGAAGTTAATGATATAAGAATTGCATATTTAATTTTTTCAGAATAAGTAGTTGAGTGTTGCAATTTAAAATTGATTTTGAGATTGTTATTAAAATTGTTAATTATATTTTCCTTTTACATTCTATAAACTATTTAAAATATATTTGTAATATGAAGCTACACTCGACTTTCTCATATATTCATATTCCATAAATTGTTTTGATCCGACTTCCAGTTGTGTCACGTAAGTTTTTATTCATTAGTTCTTATATAAAGGACACTGATGTAAACAATTTAAATATTTACAGAGTTTTTTGTCCTAAATATTCTTCAAAATTTTCTGTTTACAAGGGTGTTAATTTTATTCAGTTTAGGTGACTAGCAGTATTCCTAATTAATATTTTTAGCACACCATACATGTGAGCCATCCATGCTTCTCTTACTTCTATCTTCTATTTCTGAAAATTAACATTTTTTTTTATAGTGTCCTATTTTCATAGCTTCTATATATTGGAGATATCGTGTTGAAATTTTTATGGTATATTTTTCATATGTAAATCAACACTTTAACACAATATTAAAAGGTATTAAAACTTAAAAAGAAAATGATTTTATTATTATTTTTTTAATTACATTCTTTTGTAGAATATTTTTTGAACATTTCTTAATTTCAAAATAAAAATTTCTTAAAAAGTCTGTTGAAGACCCAGACCTTCTGACTCATCCGAAGACATAGAACAGCAATTTGGATAGCCGGGAGAGTTTAAAATGCCTGTGTAAAAGTTTGTATCAAAGACCAAAAAAAGTTATGGGGGAAAAAACAGAACACAATATTTCTTCTAATACATCACTTCTGAGGAAAGTGGGCAAACATTAGCATGGAGGGAGATAGGCTTCAGTGCCCCCTTTAGATAAATATTTTATTGAAATTTCTCATAAAATTTCCTTAAAAGTTTTTTTTTTAAATTGGCAACAGTTCAAAATTCAACAACAGTTCACTTATGTACAAAATAGCTCAAGAACGAATGTGCTATAATGAATCTACTACTATGAATGTATCACTATTAATTTTATATGTGGATGCATTATGTAAAATAAGAAAACTAATGAGAAGTTTTAGCAATTTACATGATTAGAACTAAAGTTATTTGAAACTTAAGATTTACATAGCATTTTTTTGCGATGGGAAACAATGATAATTCCTGAAACAGTGATGGTAGTATTGTCAATGGGGGAAAATTATTTGACTTATGCTATGGATAATAACATATATTGATGCAGAGCAATCAAACCCACCAATTTATCAATGTGGCTGGCCTAATGCTAATTTAGAAACTTTTTGTTTTTCAATTTTTAAAAAATATTAAATTAATAGCTTGCAAATAAGTAAATAAAAATTAAAATGAATAAAATAAAATAAAACTGATAAAAATATACAATATTTTACACTCTGATACAGATTGTGCTACAAGTGAGGCTAAATAATATGGAATATGAATTCATGACTGCATCAGAAGAGTGGAGACTTATACTCCAGATATTTACTAAAGTTAATAATGGAAATAGCAAAATAATTTTGCAATTTATTGAAACTTTTATTTGAAAAAACTGTTTTATGCACATTTCTTATTTTAAAATTTCCATGACTTTTAGCGAGGCTTAAGATAACAATTCATGTCATCTGAATTCATGAATTCAGGATGTTAATTTGGAAGCAGAATTGATGTTTCTAAACCCCATTTAAGCTTATGGTCATTTAAGAAAAGAGCCAAAGAATCCAGTGTTAAAACATTTAAGAAGGATATTGAAGCCCATCTTCCTCCATGCTGACTTTTGCCTACTTTTTTCAGAAACTGAGAAGAGATATTTTGTACTGTTATTTTCTGCAATAACTTTGACATTTGATACACACTTTTACACAGACATTTTAAGAAAATTTGATTATGGAATTGAGAAATTTTCAAAAAATATTCCACAAATTAGTGTAAAAAATAAATAATAATAATGAACATTTTTCAGGTTGTAATATTTCTTTTCAAACATTAATTTGTTTAAGTGCTGATTTAAACATGAAAAATATTCCATACAAATTTCAACACGATTTCGCTAATAGAATCTGTGAAAATGAGGCATAAATGTAGAAAAATGTTAATTTTCAAAAATAGAGGATATAGGTAAGAGAAGCATGGATGGCTCATATGTTATGTCTGCTAAAAATATTATTAATATAGAACTTTTCTAGTCATCCAAACTGAAAAAGATTAACACCATTATAAGCAGAAAATTTTGAAAAATATTCAGGATAGAAAATTCCACCACATGATTTTTTGATATTTTTTATGTGCCCCCTTTCAATGTCCCCCTTAAGTGAATTTAAAGTATTTAAATATATTTTAATTAACTGGTTAGATTAAAATATGTTTGATTTTAGCTAAGCATGCCAAAGCCAAAAGTGATCACAAAATGAAGCAAATTCTGTTTACAAAAGTTAGTTTTTGAAACTTCTCAAAAGAAATTGGAACCCCTATCATTCTTAATGGGGATTCCAATTTTCTTTTGAGAAAGTATTTAAAAATAATAAAAATTTCAAATGAAAAATCGTAAAGCGATATCGTTTTATTCATTTTTAGACATTGAAGTTTAAAGTTGCATCTATAATCTCCTGATATATGCATATATGCAGTGAAACTTGTGTAATTTCAAATTCAAGGGAGATGTAAAAACATTCATATTTAAGATTAAAATTATTCAATCACAAACTGTACAAATGAATTTACTGTACATATGAATTAAATTTGAGAAATTATGTATTTATATTAAAAGTATTGTATATGTGTTTTGTTTAGTTAGTGTTGAAGATAGTAGATTGTCTTCTGTATTTTAATATTCAAAAAATATTTTATAGTGCCTGATTTGACAGACTTTCCGAGAGAAGATATATCTGGGTAAGTTAAATTTTACTTTAAAGGGTTAGTTATAGTTCCCATTTGCTGTTACTGTTTATTTTCTATATCCTCCTGTTTATTAAAATGCATTCAACAAAGCTAAAATTATGTAAACATTTTAAATAAATCAAACAAATGTATATTATTTCAAATGACTGTTATTCACCTTTTTAATGTTGAAGATAAGATCTTGATAATTTTATTTCACACTATGGATTTCCTAGCATCCAGAATATAAGAAAATTAGTAATTTCTTGTATCATCAATAATCAAATAGACACAAATAAAAATGTATTCAGATTGTATATATAAGCAAATGTTATGTTTGCTATGTTGGCTGAAGATCTTTTAGCTACTATTTCTAATATTTTCTTTTTTTCCAATGGTCAGGCCCTCAATATTGGTTTGAAATTTAAAAGTCTCTATAGTATACTCATTTAAAGCCCAGCTTTTCTTTCTTGTGATCATTCACATAAAATAATATGCAAATATTTTCAAATTAGCACGATTAAAAAATGTCACTTTTGCTAAAATTTAAAAGAAATTTTTATCAGTGATGATAGAAATTTTTGTAAGCATTTTTCATGATTTTTGATATAGCGTTGATATCAAATGATATTACATTACATAAAGTTTAATGAAATTTCATAATGTATTAATTAATATAACCTACTGTTTTTCGGAGTATTTCAATTTCTTCTGTAGTCCTTAAGAGATATTTAATTTTTTAATGTAAAATGTGCAAAAACTCTGTAAATTATTGCTCAGACATGCAACATATATTAAAAAGCTTTAGAATTTCCCCATTTAATGATATCATTTTCTATTTTGGATTTAACAGCTAGTACTTATTTATCTTTAACTGTTTTTATAAAAAATAATGTTTTATTACAACAAAAACTTACATAAATGGCAATTTTTTTCATAAAATAGGATGTTGGAGGATAAAGATATGGCAGATTTAATTGCCGAACAATTAGTTATTGAAGCATTGGAAGAGCCCCAACTTCTGGTTCATGAAATTGAAGAACCACAATTTGAACAAGTGGAAGAAAGTGGACAATCATCGAAGAGAGCAAGAAGTAATTATCTTTTATTTTGAATCTGAACAGTTGAGCACAGTCTGTATAAATGTTCCTGTTTGCCTGGTTATCAATATTCCCTTTAAGGTTGGGTCCAAACCAAATCCAGCAAAACTGTTTGAAGTAAAATTGTTTTTTTCTGAAACTTGTTTGGAATTGTTTCCCTAAGATATTTAGACTATCTTGCTGCACACCATCTCTGAAATCAGAATAAATGCTTTGAAGCGGCTATGAGTAAAAGCATTTTGCTTATCTTAGAAACACTGTTTGTTGAATGGACATATATTTGCTAGCTTATAATTTCTAAACCAGCTACTTTTTATTAATTTGCATAATTTTTATGTATTTATGTTTGGGAAATGAAAATTGATGCAGAAGTTTAAATATTCCAAATCACTTCAACAAATTGTTTTAAATTGAGCAAGCAAGAAAAATACTTAACAGCAAAGTGTTTTTCATCCTGGCAAATTGTTTTTACTTAGAGCAGATATGCTGATATGCACACTCAATCCAAGCACAATTGATCTGTTGCTAAATAAATTATATACTTTCCATTTTAGATAAAAGACATGCAATATCTCAAGAATGGCACATGTTAATGGTCAGTAAATGATATCATTCGCTTTTAAATTAAAAAGTGAAATATAAAATGACTATTATTTTGTTTGAGAGATATAGTAGCCACAGATACACAGATCATCATTGAAAAAAATGGGTAATTTGTATTTAAGTATTATATATGAAATGTGTAAATTTTCAAAATTCAGGAGTTGAAATTTATTTTTTACCGTATCTGAATGCTTTTCTTTTATATATACTGGATGTTTCACAAAGAGTGTTCGAAAAAAAATGTAAAATCAATGGTTGCTTGTAGAATTTATGCAAAATATGAAAAATAATCCGCAAACAGGAGAGAATTCAGCTATGATAGTTGTACTCCCAGAACTAACTGATAATCTTAAAATGCGAAATTTAATTTGTTATACAGCCGTTCAATAAAAAATATGTCAAGTAGTAAAATTTTGGTGTACTTAGTTAAGTCAAAAGAGATTTACCTAGTACCATTAGATGAAAAGTTTGCTGAGATATTTTAATTATTATTATTTTGTGTTTTTCGTTAGATTGAAAGTGAACAGCAACAAATAAACCAATCAGAATTAAATGGTAGCAAATTTCCATTGCTGGTTTTCTGTGTTTTAAATAGATTTGTTAATGCCCCCATATTTATTTTCATAATGCCCTCATATTTATTTTCATATGAAGTAAACTATTTACATTTGCAGTACTGGTAAAATAGAATGTCAAGGATTTCAATTATCAATATCTCCATGAATTTTTTATCAGAAAGTATTGGATAAATTTATTTCACCCTAATTAAGAATGGTGGAAATTTAAACAATGGATATTTTCCGATTGTGTGTTTGTGTGTGTGTGTGTGTGGGGGGGGTGCAATTGTCATAACTAAATTCTCCTCTGTTTGTTGACTATTTTTCATGTCACATGACTTCTACAATTAATTGTAGATTTCATATTCCTTTCGGACACTCTTTGTGACATCCCCGGTATATGGTGCAATGGAGAAGTGAAAGAAACCATTGTTTGCTATCCTATTGTGTGACAAAAAATAATGTTTTATCTTTTAGCTTGTGTTGTGTCACCTGAGAGGACACCACCTCCGACTTCTCCTGAAGTACCCCACAGTCCACTTGTCGAAAAGGCAATAGAACTTATGAATCAAGCTTTTATTGAGAGCCCTATTGCCAATATGATAACTTTTACATCTGTCATAAGAAAATCTCCCGGAACAAAAATTTATGTTGCCAAGTTATTTAGTCTACTCCTTAGTAAGTTTTCATGTGTTCTATTTAAATTTTCTGCTTTTTAAATTTTGTTAGATATTTTGACTTGTATTGCTCACTCTAATTGAAAGTGTCAATCAAAGAAGTGCTTATGTAGTTCAGTGGTGCATGCTGTTGTATGGCGCCGCCAGACTTTAGAATTGGAAGAATAATAAGAATAAAATCTTCTGCATTCAACAAAAAATTTTAACACTCTTTGAAAAATTTGAATTAGATGTATGCGTTTATACCCTAAAGAAACAGTTTATCACTGCCTTCATGCATGCCTTTTAACCCTTTCAGCAAAGTGGAGTATGCAATGATCATATTGTGGTATCTTAGGGAGGCGACAGAGTTTGCATCAAACCTCAGACTAAATTAGTGCTTCTGGGTATGTGGCTTTAGATGGAGAGATTTGCAACCCAGTGCTTGGCGTAGCGCTGGGCTCTTGTGGACTGATTTTTCACCCTATTAAAACTTAGTAGAACTTTCCAGGCCATAGTGGGTAACACTTATTAGTAAATATTATTTACAGCATTGCAATATTCTTTATAAACTGTCATATTGATGATGGTAAAGCAGCTTAATTTTTTTTCCTATTTCTAAACCTTTATATCTGGAAAATGAGTTTGTGCCATATTGATAAATGTATTTTTCAATAATTATTAGAAATACTCTTAGTAGATATTTAGCAAACAAGATAAAAATAATAGAGGACTTTAATCTTTAATTGCTGCAGGTGAGGAGCCAACCCATTGGGTTTACAGCTTTGTATAACACTCGTCGCGGAATGCACTGACTGTGTGGCGGTTTGCAAGAAAATAGAAAATGCTTGTATGAGATAGAAATATGTAAGAAAAAAAAAGACTCTACTAATGTGACCATGGAAATAATGCAACGACACAACAAATTATATGAATACCTGATGATGACTTATGAACACAGATAAAATATTTACACACTTATGGGACATTTATGCCCTTTTGTGACATATAAACACTTTTAAACACTTGTAAAAAATAAATAATTATGAAAATAATTAAAATAGAAATTTTGTTGATGCATTTGAATTCGAACACCATTTTCAAATCAATATATGTACAATAGTTAAGCAATAAGTAATTATAAACCAATTCTGTGTGTTCATGAAAGTCGAAAGATGCAGATACATATATGCATACACACTTTCTCATATATAGAGAGATAATCACAAGACTTCAGAAAATGTAATAAAATATTAAACTGTCTGTTGGATAAATGGTCACACTCATATAAACACGGAAACAAAAGCATACAGTATGTGTTAATTGTACAAATAAAGTATAAATCATCTTTGGAAATCTCAAGAATGTACACAAGGATAAGAAATGCACTTATACTTGGAATTTTCAGGTTGCTCAGTCTGATTTGTACCCATAGTTAACAAGATGCAAAAATCTGAACAAATTATTTTGCTGACATTTTATACTATTTTCTAAATATAAGAATACTTGGAAGCTTTATAATTTAAATTTTTTACACTTTTAATTATTGTAAGAAAGTTTAGAATTTGAAGTTTCATACTGTTTTCTGAAAATAAGAATTCTTGGATGTTTTATAATTTAAAATTTTCACACTTTTAATTATTTCCTTCAAAAAGTTTAGAATCTGAAGTTTATTCATTGTTGGAATTAAATTTAAGATTTTGTTGAATATGGGCAAAGTTTTGCAATTTTTGACAAAGGCTCGGCAAATTTCATTATTTTTTTCTGCCACAAAATGTCTGCCCTAGTTGCAGTGAATAACTCAATAGTAGTAACAGTATTTGTTGCCTTTACTATTATCACTAATATGTAATATCCCTTGAGTATTGCAGTGTGATTGCCAATGCAGAGTGATGGGAGGGGGGGGGGGGGGAGTAATACACATTTCCAAATGACCTACTTTCTAGACCAGGATTTGCCACATGTAGCTCAATTTTTTGAGAAATAGGTATTAGAAAAAGAGAAAATATCTGCATTATATAGTAAAGTATTGGTGTAATTGTTTATTCATCAATGAGAAATTTATTGTTAAAAGCATTTTTCCCTTAGTTAAAAAATTCTCTAATGCAGGCATACTTCACACTCAAGACATATTAAGTTTCAGACCACTGTCATAACTGAAAAATCATCAAAATTGGGAGCAATGGCTTTAGCATGAATAACGTCTATGGTTGGGGTATCCAGCTGAAATTGGAATTTTATAAAAAATGTAGACATTTTGGCTATAGACATTTTGGCTATAGCCAAAATGTCGGTAGGGTATGTATTTAGGTTGGAAGATATATCTTCCAACCTAATAGATAAAAATATAAGCAGTATTTGCCTTGTTAGAAATATGATAACCATTTATGAACATATAAAAAAATTTCAATATTCAGGTCTTGCTCTGGAACTTTTTTTTCTTTAACCAGAAATTAGTTACTCATTTTTTATGTTTTAATAGTCATTTTTTAAGATTTGTAGCCACAGATTTTATTTTTATAATTTTTGTTATATCTATTATTTTTTCTTTATAAAAGGCTTACTTTTCTTTTCCTGCAGTAACCTGAAAAATAAAATGAAATTTTTGAAATTATTTGAGCACTGTATTAATTTGTTTTGTGTAATTTATAAAATATTAAATAAAATAGCCTTGTATAAAGTGTGATGTTTTTTTCCTAGCCATCAAGTTTCACCACCTTAAAAAAAAGTAGCCATCTGAATACTTTTATTGCAAATTGCGAATTTGGTGATTGATAGGGAAAGGTCTGATATTTTAATATAAACTTACTTTATTTCCCTTCCTACTTTTTTTGCTTATTTTCTCTCAAAATATCGCCTAAACTATAGAAAAACAGATATAAATAGTAGGCAACTAAAATATTCAGAAGCAAATAGTTTCTAGATTTGTTTTTACAAAACTCTTATAGCTTTTGAGCAATCTCTTTATGAAAGTTGAAGAAGATAGAAAATTTTCTGTTTTTAAACTTTGCAATGCTTATATCTCAAAAACTAAAAGTGTTATAAGCAATAAGTGAGAAATTTACAACCCTTTAAAAGCCTTTAACCCCTTGCCTGTGCCACCCGAATCCAGTTCGGGCAACCTCTCTGTGCCAAATTTGGAATGCCCGAACTGACTTCGGGCAAGCGAAAAATCAGTGTTTCTATTCCGTTAATCCCGAATTGAGTCCGTTTTGTTTTATCAAATGCTTTACAATATAATTCATTGTATTTCTAATAGATGGCGATACTTGTCCACATTTTTTTTGAAGTAGGCGGGATCAGCTAGCTTGAATAGGCGGGATATAAACCGAGTTTATTGTATAGAGTGTGATGTCGGCTTATGCGCCGTGTCATATTTTTCGTATATATCATACTATAAAAGATTTGTGAAATTCTGAAAAATGGTTCTGTGAAATGATTAGTGAAATTCAAAGGATTATTTGATTTATTTTGCTATAATTAAACAATTTTGAGTAAAATATGAATATAATCCATTAATTTTCCACATGTATGTCAAAATATTAAATATAGTAGTTATTTCATATAAAAATTTATATTTTTACAAAATAAAATTTTTCTAACCTTTTTAAATGTTATAATGCACAAAACTGATGCATAAAATTTTTTTTCCATTTTTGACACGTTTTTCTGAAATATACTCCACAGGCAAGGGGTTAAGGATATGTAATTGGATTTTGGTTCAGGTTCTTAATTTTTGAGATATAGTGGTTATAATATTGAAGAATTTCAAGTATCTGAATAGGCCCATCATATTAATTAGATATTTTAATGTAGATATCAAGAACCCAGAAAATGTAAAATTGTTAGACTTAAAAAAAAGCAAAGCAAATTTAAATGTGATGAAAGTTTCTGACAGAATTTTAGTTCTTAGACTGTGTTTGTAAAACAAATTGATGTTGGGAGGAAGACCAATATTAGCTGAAGTGTCATGTTGTTAAGGTGTCATAATTGCAAAGCAAGTATTTCAATAATTGCAAAGCAAGTATTTCATGTCAGGGAATGGTGGCAATTGAAAAGTATTATAAATGCAAAGTATCATAAGTCAAAGTACCTCATGTCATGATATGGTGGCATTTGAAAAGTGTCGTGAAAAGTGTTACTAGTTGAAGTAGCATTATTCAGGGTGCAGTCAGTTGGTAGTCCAGGCAGTTGGTAGCCCAGGCTGTATATTTCTCTATTTCTTGTGTTATTGGTCCAATGTCAGCAATCTTCTTTCTTTCAACCCAGATTGTCCAACTTACCTCAAAATGTAAGATATCTGTTTGGATGGCCAGGACAGTGCCACCTAATTTAGACTGGAACACAGTGGGGACGACATACACAGGAACCATACCCTCCTTTTTCTACCACCAACCTTTTGGACAGACTTTCAGACCTAGATATGTAAAGTGTCCATACTCCACGTGATCATGGGGACAGTTTTTGCACAGCTGGAATTTGACCTGGGTCCTCTAAGTGTAATCTCCAGACCATTCCTTAACCACTGGCTGTCCCGCCCCTTGAATAATCTTGGCATCTACCATTAGTTATGACCTGTTTCTGTAGCAGGTGGGTATCAAGCATGTACTGGGGCACAGCAACCTATGTGTCTACATAGCCAGAGAATAAATAAATTACTGCAGGAATAACTTCCATCAAAAGAGAAAGTTTCTCCTTTTACAAAATGTCATCAAATTGAGGAAAATAATGTCAAATTAGTGAAAATTAAATATATTATTATTATTAAGTTTAATTTCCTTAATAATTCCCTCCACTTTGTGAAAATTATAAATTTAATATTGTTGAATCAAAGTACAGCAAGCTTCATTATTTGTGAGATAGGATATGTTTTGCTAGGTGGTTGTATAATAAAGGGTTGCATAATTTAGGGGGTTAATTTAGTTGTATAATAAAGGGTTGTATAATTTCGGTACCCTGTCATATGACCAACTTAATATCTTGAATGTTATGTTATCCTGCTGCAATCACATTAACATATATTCAGAAAAATTTGAGTTTGGATATTCTTATCCATAAATAGAATATGTTATTTTAGTAGTTGAAAATGTTAATAAATTCTGTAACCGTTTGTTATATTGTTGCAACAATCAATGAAATAAAATTAATAGCATGCATTTATTAAATACTAGCAGTATACACGTTCTTCGCACGGAACATATAATATAAAGAAATTAAAACTTGATCTATGTGCATATTCCTACAATACTTTAAATTACTTTGTTATTCTAAACATTTTATTAAAACATTTAATTTAATTCCTCTTAAAAGATGAATAAGAATCTTTGTTCTCGCTATACAAAATTATCTTCGCAGGCAGATCTGAAGAAAAAAACATTCTGGTCCCGTTTGTAAACACATTTACAAAAACTATTATTTAATTCTCACAAAGCGACAGGGATTATCAAGAAAATTAAACTTAATTTTGCAAAATATTGAATTTTAATAAATTAGGAGTCATTTTCATGAATTTAGTATCATTTTATCAATTCGGCCACATTTTCATTAATTTGACGGAATTTTAAGAAGTCACCAAATTTGTCAGAAAGTGGGATACTTGGACTAAGAGACAAACACTACCGAAACATCATTACAATACTATCATCTTTCAAAACGCAATTAATTTCACTGATTTGGTGTTATTTTTATCAAATTGACAACAGTTTTATCGATTTGGTGATATTTTCGTTCATTTGATGATATTTGAGCAATTTAGCCACATTTTAAAAGGTCACCAAATTTGTTGTCAAGTAGGATGGACTGACAGTCAAAAACTACTGAAACATCATTACAATACTATCCCCTTTCAAAACAAAACTAATTTCATTAATTTGGTATCATTTTTATCAATTTGGTGATATATTTTATCAATTTTGCTACATTTTTATCAATTTGGCAACATTTTTAGCAATTCAACAACATTTTCATCAATTTCACAATATTAAAAAAAATCCCGCCAAATCTCTCGGAAGCGTTACAGGGACGGACGGACGTAATCATTTATATTTTCGTAGATTAGAAAATTATATCCATGTATTTGAAGATATACCCATACTACAATATATGGATTTAAAAGTGTTTCCTCAAAATAAAACAAATTGTGTAAGAATTTGAAAATATCAATAATCTAAACTCATTAAACCCAAAGGAAAAATTAAATCCAATGAAAAATGCAATTCCAAAAAAAAAAAAAAAATATTTATAAATATATTTCTTTATTATTTAAATCGAAAAATATTTACTTGTGAAATAACTCATTGGGTTTAATTCCAATTTTTAGCAACATGATATATATATATTTTCAAATATAAACTCACTGGGTTTAATTTGTTTTAGACAAACTGTAGGTTTGTCTATCCCTTTGAGGAGTAGATTGTCCTGGAAGCGTTCCGGAGTGGATCGCCCCGGAAGCGTTCCCCATCAAACACACACTCTGTTTTATTATAAGCAGAGATAGAGATAGAGATATGTACATAACCTTTTCATTCAGATTGGAAGAAATTGAATAAATATCTTCTGCTTATGATATGTACTGAAGACTCGGTGAGTGCAATATTCACTCATCATGTATGAGTACTAATGTAATGAAAATATTCATGTGTATTACTCATGTTACAGTGCTGCTTCATTTTTCAATGACCAGCCATTGCTGATGTTCAATATTATTTTACCCCAACCTAAGCAAGTCACCCCTAAATATTATTTAAAAAAAAAATACATTTTGAACTGTGTGTTTTCTTCCTAAATGACATAAATTGAGATAGTGAGATAGAGATATTTCCAACTTTTATTTTTAAAGGCTATCTTAACTTTGACTAAAAGACACTTTTCATTGAAAATTTTTTTTTCCATTTCTGAGTGACAGGATTTTATTTCCTTTAAAGTTATAGCAAAAATAAAAAATTATTTGTGTAATGTTATTTCTATGGAAGTTTTAATTTCATATTTTATATTAATATCTCAACAGAAACTTGAAACGGGTGCAGCTGTCTGTAGTAAAATAAAAAATAATCATATTAAATACGAAAAAAAAAATTCAGCAATAAATTATTTTTATTTTTTAATTATGTATATTGTTGCTTATTTATTGCTATAAAATAGCAACATTGGCATTTGAAAAGTATATTTAGATATTTTAATTCATGTACTAAAGTTTTCTTGCATATTATTTATTTTTTCTTTTATCAGTTTAGTTCTTCTATAGTTTATCCCTTTTTTCTTCCTCCTTGTGTTTTAGGTCTTCATGCTACTTCTGTTATTTATCTTGAACAGAAATTAGCTGATGGTGAGATCTATATAACTAAAGGTCCTAACTACAGTGCATTTTAATTATTTTATATGTTTCTAAATTATATATTTTTTTAATTAAACTCTTTTTATTATATTTAAAAATTTTTAACATGTTTTTGTTAGTTATCTTGTTATAATTATTTGGCTGTGATTTATCATTTATTTTTATTTTTGTGTGTGTAATGCATAAAAAAGATAGATATTTTACATGTTTTTAAGTTTATACATTTTACATGATGTTAAGTTTACACATTTTACACGATTTTTATGTTTACAAGTGCACTTTTATCTGAGCTTATTTCTACCATATAATACTTTCATTATGGTTGACATTTTTCAAAAAGCTATCTGCCAGAGAGACTTCTTCATAAATTTGTAATACGTAAAATAATATAGCGAATCAGATGTATGAAAGAATATAGTATGAGATTTGGTACATTTTTCTAGCATACCCTTGGAAAAAGCAGACATAAGAAAATTAGGCGAGTACAATTGTGGAAGGTGTGGAGGAAAAGGGTAGTATGAGTCCTTTTCCTCCACTCAAGAGCAATGTGCTCATAACAAATACAAAGATACAACTGCTGGCTATTAGTTGTATATTAGCTTTTGTTAAGAGCACACTGTTAGTATTTGTTAGGCAGTTGTATCTTAGCATTTGTTAAGTGCACACTGTTTTTGATCTGAGGAGAACGGTTCATAATGTCCTTGAAACACTCGTAGTCTTCTAATTTTCTTATACCTGTTTCTTCAAGGAAGTACTAGAAAGCTGTATTCTCACCAGCTGTAGCTTTATTTATTTTATTACTCGTATGCATTTTATTATTTTGCAATACAGTTAAGACACATAATATGTCCTTAAACTTTGAAATAATAGCTTTGTTTAAAAGCAATGTAAGTTATATAAATAGAGTAATGTAAACCAGTTTTGAAAGTCAAAGGAACTTTCTTCACCAGAAAAAAAGAAATTCAGTTCTGCCAGTAAGAGTTGTCTTTGTTAGTAATACTGCTCTGTTTTATTTATTTTGTGGAAAGAAGTTTGTTTGTTTTGCTTGCAAATCTGGTTAATATGACTATAATTTTTAGATTTGTATTGTTTTTTTAATGGTTTTATTCCAGAGTTAGATATAGTTGTATATATGATGATATTTAGGACTACACTGAATTATAATTTTGCTAGACAAGCTTTAAAATCTCTTATTTCATTAGTTTGCGTCCACTGAACTCTTTGCTGGCATTATTCATGCCTCACACAAAACTCCTGCAGTTAGTATTGTGCTCTATGCAAATGATCATAATGTAGGAAATCTCGATGGACTGTCAAATATGGTTTTAAAATTAAAGTTGATTGAAAACTTCAATGTTCCTACCTTATAAAGCATTTAATGCAGTTTTAATGGAGATAGTTTTATTTGTTTTTGTTTTATTTTGTTAAAGGACATGTGATATTTTTAAGTATAACTTAATTCTATTATTTTAAACATGCCTTATCCATTATGCATTTTCTGTTTTTATGTCTGTCAGACGCCAAGTTGTTACATATATATTAGTATCACTGTCTTCCTCAAACTGAAAGTAATATAATGTAATATAATCGGTTTAAATCGACAGGGTTCCTATTTTACAACGCTTTTTGTACAATTTGAATGTGAAGATATGTTTTTGTTATAGAGAACATGTGATATTTTTAACATGAAGAACATGATTGCACAATTTTAAACATTTTTTATTATATGATTCATTTAATGTTTGTATGACTGTCTGACCAAGTTGTTATATATTATATTAGCATTAATGTCTTCCTAAAACTATGTTTTTTCATCCTAATTTAATTTTTTTCATTTTAGAAGTACATTATAATAAGGGAACCAAATTCTCGATGTATATTTAATAATCTTTTTCAGATTATGCGGTATATTTTAACTATTTAATGATTTTAATTTTATTTAGTGATTTAAAACTGAACGATTTTATTTAATTTTTTGTGTTATTTTATTAAAAATATGAATATTTTATATAAAAGTTGATTTTATTTATTTTTTCAGTAAAGTGCAATACATTTTATTTGTTAATTTTTTTTCATGCTTGCCTTTTTGGATATACTGTAATAGCTGTGTTTTAATAAAATGGTCATTTTCCTTTGAGTGTTTCTTTTTTTATTACTACTAGAGCATGTTTTAAATCAGGAAGCCCATCTGTGGTCCAATGTTTAGAACTTTGACAATTATATGCACAAATGTTAACAGTGGTAGACTGGCAATAAAGATAACTGCCCTAAGTGGGTCTTGTTTTTTATGTGGTCTCTAATTCTTGACTGGAATGCCTTATTATTCTTGACTGGCTGCCTTTACTCTTGCTTTTGCCTCTAAGCAAAATTACATTTAGAGCCCTCACAAAACTTTTATAGTATAAAAAAGGTACATTGAGCACACAAGATATGTCTTTAGAGCTTTATAGATTCTCATCATTTATCTATGTACGGTCAAAAACGCTTCTTCTTATGGCAGAAGTTTGATGCTTATAGTGCAAAATTTAACGAGCCTTCTTGAAAATTATCCTGCAGCCCAGTCTACCACTGGGTGTTGAGTTTTGAGTTATTATTTGTTATAAGTTTGCTCCTTGCATAGCCACCCATATAAATTGTGGGTCCCCTGCAAACAGTTACCACTGACCCCCTTAATATTTGATTTTCCCTCTTTATGAATCTCACATGTCTTTCTTTCTCTTGGTCGCTGGGCTCCCTCTGAAGATTAGGCCCCTCTTACTTGAGTGGTGTCTGTCCCCCCTGTGGGTGGCTCTGGTTCTTGTAGCCCCAAACGATCATGAAATAATAAAACATTGTTCAGAGGTTCAAGCCATTGATCACAGCCTTTAGTGTTCTGTTAGATTTTAAAAGCATGCCACGCCCCAAATTCTGTACTGCTCTGATAGATTCATAGTTTATATGGCATTTTAAAATGCTATAATTGAATTCAAGACAAATATTTTTTACCTTTTTAATTAAATATGAATTTTTATGTCATAGTATAAGAACATTTTAAATTAATGTGTTATCAAAGCAACAGTTACATTTAATTATGAATAGTGTGGCCAAAAATAATTGGCTTTAGATTTATTAATGTCTAGACTATAGAGTAATGAATAGGTAGTTTAAACTTAAATTGCTACAATATAAAAAGATCTGATGTGAGCAGCACTTGACTTTTCCTACGGCCTCAAATTCATTTTCTCTTTTGTAATTCATTAAATTGAGTTTAATTGCACAAAATAACACGGATAAGTGTTTTAAATAACACAGAATTTTCAGTTTTAATTTCATTTTCATTTGGTGACTAGATATATTTTCAAAGACTGTGTGGCAATAATGCGAATAAATAAAATTTCTTGAGGACAGTTAGTCCTAGAGTTATAGGGTTGGTTTTATTCTTTTTGTTGTTAAAAATGACGTATAAAACAATAATTTAATAGGTACATCTGAGGAGTCCTTTATTTAAGATTATGACAAATTTTGCGGGCCATTTCGTAAAATAAGACAGTTTTCTTTTTATGAATTCTACCCAAATCTAACCAGCACCAGGGTCCCCCACAAGTGACTTATTTACCGAATTTTGTGAAAATTGGTTCATTAGTTTTTCAGCTAGAGTGGATACATGCATTGCACAAACATATACACACACAGACATCACGCTAAAAATAGTTTTTTTCAGGTTCTTAAGCGCTTAAAATGTGTAGATTCATTGAGAACTTGAATTTCGATTTTCGACACGATTCCAATACTTTTCCTATACATTACCACGTATTGTAAGGAAAGTAAAAATCTGATGTGTCACACACATGATTTACCATGCACTGCTAGGCATGGGGTGGGTTTAATAGTCATAGATATCATTTAACCAATCGGAAATCAATGGGTTTGTTTAGACAATATGGATTTCGAACATGTGCAATTTTAGAACTGTTTGGTGTTAGGGTTTTATGCATTCTAGCTGTCTCATCTCTGACACTTTCTAGATTAACACTAGAATTTACAAAAATTGTCAATGGGTGATGATGTATGGATTAATAAATAATAAATTATTTCTTTACATATTTCAAACACATTTCTGGATAGAACTTTGTTCAATAAATAATGATCTTACTAAAGACAATATCATTGCCATAAAATTCATTTGGGGGTTGTAATAAATAAAATTTATGGTTCTTAATTCGCCAAATATTTTGCCGAACTGTAATTTACTTATAATGAATTTTGATACCCTTAAATTTTAATATAAGGAGAAAAAAACATTTTATTTTTGTTATAAAATGTTTAAACTTGTAGTCAGAAATTCCAAGTAATTTTTGGATATTTATAAATGTTACAGAAAGTTGATTATGTCTTTCTATGTGTCAAAAATTAATTTATGATTTTTATTAGCGTTTATTGAACATTTATAAAAGGTTCTCCTATAAAACTTTAAGGCAATTTTTAGACTGGTTTACCATACGTCTCGGTTTGACCGGAATTGACCTGGTTTAAAAGTATGTCTCCAAGCCCCGGCCGGTTTCTCATTTTGTCCCGGTTGGAAATTTGGTCAGAAAGAACAATTTTTATTTCTAATGGAGCGTGATATTACATTGATTGCAATTTAAATAGCTGCAGAAAAAGTTAATGAAGCACTTGAAAATGCTATTATAAACGAAACGTAAATGAATTGTTTGACAAAATGGTGATTACTAAAGCGTTCTTGTTTTCGAACTGTGACACACGGAAAATAGTGAAAATACACCATCAGAAAAAGAAACTAAAGATTTATATTTTGAAAAATTTCAGAGATCAAAAAACGAATTTCGGTCAAGTTATGAAATATATTTTTTGTCTTCCAGATACTTCCGCTTTTGTTGGAAAGGTATTCTCGATCATGAACAATATTTGGTTTGAAGAATGCGGTAGAATTTCTGAATCAAGTAGGTCTAATGCAGGTGTAATGTTAAGTCTAATGATCTGTGAAATAAACATAGAGCTAAATGTTCAAACTTTCATGAATAAATTAACAAGCATTCCTTTAAAAATTCACGATAGCAACAAGTATACGAATGGTCAGAATCAAATGATTACTGTCTTATGTTTCAGGTTTCAATTTTGTTTTCCTGTATTCAAAATATAATTTTATTTATTTAGTTTTTTTATTTTGCCACGGTTTGGAAAACAGTTTATATGGTAATCTTATTTAGACTCATTTTAAGTCTTTATATCTTGGTATAACTCAATCATTTTACCGTAATTGAAAATACCTCAGTGTAAAGAAGGTTTTGATATTAAGTTGTGATATTTGTTTTTTTTGATTGCCAAACTTGTAACCTCGATTTGCGTTGTGATTTGTCCAGGTTCTAATTCCCCTGCTAATTCTAGGAATCGGTTGGTCAGCTCAAACTCGAAGCTAATGGTAAGAGCACACATTAAATTAAACAAGTAGTGGAAAGCATAACAAGTCAAGTTACTTAATTATAAATATATTTATTTGAAATCGAAAATAATTATCTTTAGTAAATACAAATGATCTATATCCATCTATGAAGACTCTTGATCGAGATTAAGAATATTAACAGCTCACAATGTATGAGATTGTACTTATAATTTATCGATGTTACATCAAACCCATTTACTGGACTGAGGCAGGTGGAGGACTGGTAGGTACAGTTTATTCTAAACACAAACTCCAGAGGGGCCAATTATGGCCAAGGTTGAAGTCGAAAATTCCCAATTTGCGGCACCACACCACTTGGAGATAAAACTTTAGCTCACACGGAAGCATTACATAAACTGGTGTAGAACTCCATAGTTCGTACTCTGCACTCAGCTCATCAAGCAGAAACATTCCAAAGCGAAATTACAATCGATAATCCAAATTTTCTAAGCAATAGAATTAAACCGTGATGACACAAATTTTAATCATCAATAACTTCTAATTTTTCTTCTCCTCAATATTTAGTCACACATTTTAAATAAACACCAATCGAATTTAATTATTTTAATTTCATCACGCCTTGCTCTTCGGACGTCCGCACCCACTGAAATCAGTCTCCGAAAAAAGCCAGGGGCGTCTTTTCAACAACTCCCACGTCACTCATTAATCCGGCCGTCATTGACCAACTCGCACCTGCATTCGTAACGTATCGTAATTAAAAACTGCAGTCCACGTCACTTTCCAGACAGCGTTGGTGCCAGCCGAAATAACGGCATAAACAGAGCTCCGAACAAACTCTCAGGTTAACATGTAATCCTATGAAAACAAGAATTATTTCCGCAAAATGGCTCGGAAATACAATAACTTGAGTAGGTGTTCTAAAAGTCGATACAACATCAGTAACCCATAACCATCATTCTTGAAATCATATTTCTATTTTTTTTTCTGTTTTATTAGTAATAGAATTGTGATTGAGGTACATTTTTTAAATGCATAAGTGTATATTTACGCATTAAAAAGATGTTTTAGCAACTGTATTTTTGAAGAATAAAACCATTGTTTATTTTTCGGAGGACTTGCAATTTGTAGATAAATACACATAACTGGATACACACTCAGTTGCAAAAAACTATATGCACTCATAAATAAAAGTGAGCTAAACCTGCGAAACTCGACATGCAATTGTCTTTTTATGCAAATGATCAAACTGTCAGCGTGAATGATGTTATGGAGCTCATGCAACGCGCATGAGAACGACGCATCGTGTAGCATTTCAAATGACAAATGTTCTCACTTAGGGGAATTGAAATTGGATTTTCTGCTTCGATACTACAAGTTGTGTTCTTTTGAGACGTACTTATCGGTGCTACGAACAATTGTCATATTTAAAGAGAGATTGCATCATAAGCTGGTTGTTGCAACCAGTGTCTTTTTCACACATACCTCCGACAGGGCGAAGCCCCCCGGAGACATTTTATGTTAACCTAGTTTTTACGTAACACACCATTTAGATATATGTGTACAGGGCAAATAGAAAACTTGTCCCACCCTAAAATTTCATACCTCCCCCCCCCCCCCCCCCCCCCCCCCACCGCCCAAAAGGTCTTGAAAGAAACACTAGTTGCAACGGACGTGTCAATTGCCATCTTGATCGCAGAGATATGGCAGTTGCTTGTTGAAAAATTTATTTGAAAAATGTACAATATCTTGAGAACGGTTTATGCTAGTGTTCTAAAGTTTATGTCAATCGTTTTCTAAGGAATAATTACATAAGAAATGGCTATTCGCGCAACTTTATTAAAGGTTCTGATTTTTTGATGATTTTTTCAAAATTTCATTCGAAACTTTAGGGGGGTTCTGAACATTCAATTGTGTTTTAAAATAATAGGCTTCCAGTATTTATGGATTGTGATTTTTGTACCAAATTTCATTCGTTCGTGAGATATCGTCTCCACAGACTCACTGACACACACATTCACACACACACACAAACATCACCTCAAAAATGTTCAATTCGTGATCAGGATTGCTTGAAACATGCTCTCCCGTCGAAAACTCAATTCGAATTTTCGACCCCGTCACAATACTTTCCTTATACATTATGTATATAAGGAAAGTAAAATTATTATTCTTATAGTAGATACTTATATTCTTTCCAATATATTGAATTTTCTTCAATTAGTCGTCATTTTCATTAATGTAGCGTCATTTTTATCCATTTGGCGGGATTTTCGTTAATTTCGCAACATTTAAAAACGTCGCCAAGTTGGCGACATTCCACCAAATTCGTCGCCAAGATCTCGCCAAACGTTATGGACGAAGAAATAAGTTATTCTTACAGCAGATAAATGACTATTGGCGTTCAAATGCAAAAGTATTACTCAAAGTATCTTTTCTCGTGAATGGAACGAGTTAGATCCACGAGAATGATATCACCAAATTTATCGCATGATATTACATATGAAAAGTGAACATGTTTCTTAAGAGTTAATTTTTTTTTATTTTACTTGATTTTTTGATAACTTTATTTGAAAATTGTGCAATATCTCGAGAACGGTTAATGACGTCTACGTTAACGTCCTACAGTTTATGTCAAACGTTTTCTAAGGAAAAATTACATAAGAAATGTCTATTTACGTAACTTTATTAAAGGTTTTGATTTTTTGATAATTTTTTCAAAATTTCACTCGAAAATTTAAGGGGTTCTGAACAGGGGCGGCATTTCATTTGGGGGTGCGAGATTTGTATGTATGAAAATCTACCATATGGAATAAATAAAATATTTGCTAACGGGGGGGGGGGAAGAAGAGGGATCACAAAATTGAATTGATGTTGAGAAAAATAATTGTTAACAAAATTTTTGCACATAATTGTGTTAACTTAATTGTTGTTAACATAATTTTTCTAAATACAAATATCTATATTTATTTACCTTTTATTGAAGTTTTAAACACTGGTTCTTGCAGTCTGAAAGAAGAGAAAATTTTGTTACAAGATCATCATAATCCAGTGGTATATCTTGCCCTATAGCTAAAACAGCTAAAGATGAAAGTCTATCTTGTCCCATTGTGCTGCGAAAATAATTTTTCAGTCTCCTGAGATACGAAAAAGACCTTTCACAACTGTCTGAGCTGATTGGCACAGTCAAAAACAATTTAACTAATAATGTTATGACAGGAAACGCATTTTTTTAAATTCCTCTCTTTAAAATAATTCAGGTGACTTTTAAAATTAGAATGGTCTATGTTTTCATTTTTTACCATTGGATAAAACAGTAGCAATTCACAGAACAATACCGCTTTCTGGAAGTCATATACTTTGCATATGGTTGAAACATTTTCTTTCTCGACATCTGATCCGGTTAATACTGAACTAAGGGCAAATAAAACAGATATATTGTTGTCATTAAATCTTGTCTCAATTTCATTAGACACTGAATCTATTATTTCCTATTGAATATTGATTCTGTGATATGATTTAACATCATCATAGGGATATTTTTCACCGCCTCCGAATTCCCTTGGAATTTTTTTACGCCTTTTCAGTTTTGGTCCAGAATAAGGATTTTTTTTGCAAAGTTCTGTCACAAAACTCCACACTTGATTGAAATATGCATCAGTGCGAAAAGAACTAACAGTTTCAATAGTTGCTTTAGCCAAAGCTTGAACAGTCTGAAAATTAAGATCCGATGACTGAAGATGTTTTGAGAGAGCATTGCATTGATCAAAAACACTGGACAATACAACCAAAGTGAACAAAAATTTGAATGATGTCATGCATGTTAAAAGTGCTTCGGCTCTTCCACCATTGAGGGAATCGTTTTCAGATAATTCTTGCAATGGTAAAATCACCCCTTCAAAGTTATCAAGTAGTGCTTTTATGGCTTTAATTCTGGAAGACCACCTCGTATCACTTAGTGATTGTAGAGTTGAAGAGCCTCCAGAAAAAGTACTTGTTAATGAGCAAATCTTTTCGAAAATAGCATGTCTTTTATAGGATGTTTCTATGAAAGAATATAATGCATTGAGCTGTTGAAATGCATTTCTAGCAGGAGGAATGGATGATCATGCACTAACTACATATAAATTTAATCGGACACTTGAAATTTTCAAGTGAAAAGGATAACATCACCCAATCTTTTCAAGTTCAAAAGGATTCGTTCCAGCCTGAAGAGAGAAGCTTCACTGTGAAGGTTGGCTCTTTTGAAGCTCCATAGCGTAAGAAAACTGACCAGTGGACATCTCGATAAAAAAGGAAGAAACCGATAGACGAAGAGGAAAAATTTAGAGGGCGCGACCGCGCCCCATCGCGCCCCCTATTTGCCGCCCCTGGTTCTGAATATTCGATTGTGTTTAAAAACTATAGGCTTCCAGTGTTCACGTATTGTGATTTTTGTACCAAATTTCATTCGAATCGCTCCATTCGTTCGTGAAATATCGTCTCCAAAGACTCACTGACACATACACACACACATACTTTCACACACACAAACACACACAGATGTCACCTCAAAAATGTTCGATTCGTGATCAGAGATGTTTGAAACGTGCTCTCCCGTCGAAAACTCGAATTCGAATTTTCGACCCAGTTACAATACTTTCCTTATACATTATATATAAGGAAAGTAAAAGTGCCACAAACAATAATACAAAAATAATACAAAAAATCTGATGTGGTCATCACGACTTTCCTTATATAAAGCAATGATATTACTATTTTTACATTAAAAAAAATATAGGCCACACATGACTTTCCTTATATAGTGTAATGAATTTACTACATTTACGGTAAAAAAATAGGTTTTTCTTATAGTCGATACTAATATTCTTTCCAAGATATTGAATTTTCGACAGTTGGTCGTCAATTTCATTGATTTAGCGTCATTTTTATCCATTTGGCGAGATTTTCGTTAATTTGGTAACATTTAAAAATGTCGCCAAGTTGGCGACATTCCGCCAAATTCGTCGCCAAAATCTCGCCAAGCGTTATGGACGAAGAAATAAGTTATTCCTACAGCAGATAGATGACTATTGGCGTTCAAATACAAAAGTATTACACAAAGAATCTTTTTTCATGAATGGAACGAGCTAGATCCACGAGAATGTCACCCAATGTATCGCCTGGTATTACATATGAAAAGTGAACATGTTTCTCAATAGGAAATATAATTTTTTTTTATTAACACTTTACAACAAAGTTGGAAAGTGTTTATGACTTTGTTCATTCTGTCTGTCTGTCTGTCCGTTAGCACGATAACTGCCGTAAAAATGCCTTAATCAAAATGAAATTTTAGTATGTTGTTCAGACGGTCTGTAGGACCTATGGAAATATAAATGAATAATATCACCCAATTAGTTTTGGATTGAACCCGGGTTGAAAAAATGAAATAATTGAGCCCTATGGGACCTAATTTTTCAAACATTTTTTAAGCCGATTTAAAATTCACAAATTGCTTCAAAAATTTTAGGTAATATTTAAATTGTTCCATAAAATATATAAAAAAAAAATTCAGCGAAATATATTCAGTAGTTTTTAAAATAAAAATTAAAATAATAATTACATCTCTTATATGAAACGATCACGTGACCATGATATGAAACGATCACATGACCCACTTCAAAATGATATATGGCATCCATCTTGTTTCAAAATCGTGATTTTTTAAAGTTCTTTTTAATTCATCTTGAGTGTTGTATCCGTCCTAAAACTACTTTATTTTTGCTTAAATTCTGTGCATCTACATACTGAAACAACGCAATGACAATATATTTGAGTTTAAATGCTCATCTAAATTTGATTATTTCTACAACTAAGCCTATTTTTCACCTATGTAAAATGTAAACAGCAAAATATGTAGAATGAGTTGTATTAGAATTCCTGTATTTTTTTAACACAAAATAATTTAGACCATGGAGTCTGCGTGGCTGATATGAATGAAATATTAATTGATTTTATAAAGAGAAGGACGATTTTTTTCGATGAAGTTTTAAGCATAGATTTTAATTATTTGTAGCTTCATGGTCTTAAATAAAATGTTTAAATAAAATAAATTATTATAGTATTGTGATGAATGAAATGAATGGGAGAAAGATATGAATGAAATCCTTTTTTTATAGAGAGATCCAGGCGTGTTATTTTTTCTATGACGTCATTTGAATTAATTTCAGTTGCTTTCGATGAAGTTTTCAAATATAATAAATTATCGTAGTATTATGATAGTTTTTAAAATATTACCGTGGAATGGATTGCATTTTAGAGATATTTAAACTAGGCAATTTATATTTCAATGCCGTCATTTGTATGAAGTTCATTTTTTTCAATGAAGGTTTAAGTTTTCAAATATAATAAATCAATGTAGTATTGTGATAAGTTTTAAAATATTACCGAGGAATGTATTGCATTTTCGACTTTTTTTAAATAAAATTGCATTGAAGTTGGAAAGTGTTTCATAATCAATGCTTTAAGCATGATTGATCTTCCTTGTTTTATATGACTTTTTGATAATTTTTTTGAAAAGTATGCAATATCTCGAGAACGGTTCATGTTAGCGTTCTAAAATTTATGTCAATCGTTTTCTAATGAAAAATTACATAAGAAATGTCTATTTGCGTAACTTTATTAGTGGTTTTGATTTTTTGACGATTTTTTCAAAATTTCACGCGAAACTTTAGGGGTTTCTGAATATTCGATTGCGTATAAAAACAAGAGGCTTCCAGTGTTTACGGATTGTGATTTTTGCACCAAATTTCGTTCGAATCGGTCCATTCGTTCGGCAGTTATCGTCTCCACAGACTCACTGACACACACACATACTTTCACACACACACACACACAGACATCACTTCAAAAATGCTTGATTCGTGATCAGGGATGCTTGAAACATGTTCTCCCGTCGAAAACTCGAATTCGAATTTTCGACCCCATCACAATACTTTCCTTATACATTATGTATATAAGGAAAGTAAAAAGGTTTTTCTTTTAGTAGATACTTATATTTTTTCCCGGATATTGAATTTTCGTCAATTAATTGTCATTTTCATTTATTTAGCGTCATTCTTATCCATTTGGCTATATTTCCGTGAAGTTGGCAACATTTGAAAAAGTCGCCTAGATGGCAACATTCCACCAAATTCGTCGCCAAAATCTCGCCAAGCGTTATGGACGAAGAAATAAGTTATTCTTACAGCAGATAAATGACTATTGGCGTTCAAATACAAAAGCATTACTTAAAGTATTTTTTCATGAATGGAACGAGCTAGATTCACGAGAATGATGTCACCAAATTTATCGCATGGTATTACATATGAAAAGTGAACATGTTTCTCAATAGGAAATATATTTTTTTTATTTTATATGACTTTTTGGAAATTTTTTGAAAAATGTGCAATATCTCGAGAAAGGTTCATATTAACGTTCTAAAATTCATGTCAATCGTTTTCTAATGAAAAATTACATAAGAAATGTCTATTCGCATAACTTTATTAGTGGTTTTGATTTTTTGACGATTTTTCCAAAATTTCATTCGAAAATTTAGGGGAGAGGGGGGTTCTAAACATTCGATTGCGTATATAAACAAAAGGTTTCCAGTGTTTACGGATTGGGATTTTTGTGCCAAATTTCGTTTGAATCGGTCCATTCGTTCGTCCGTTATCGTCTCCACAGACCCACTGACACACACACACACACAGACATCACTTCAAAAGTGTTTGATTCGTGATCAAGGATGCTAAAACGTGCTCTCCCGTCGAAAACTCGAATTCGAATTTTCGACCCCATCACAATACTTTCCTTATACATTATGTATATAAGGAAAGTAAAAAGGTTTTTCTTTTAGTAGATACTTATATTTTTTCCCGGATATTGAATTTTCGTCAATTAATTGTCATTTTCATTTATTTAGCGTCATTCTTATCCATTTGGCTATATTTCCGTGAAGTTGGCAACATTTGAAAAAGTCGCCTAGATGGCAACATTCCACCAAATTCGTCGCCAAAATCTCGCCAAGCGTTATGGACGAAGAAATAAGTTATTCTTACAGCAGATAAATGACTATTGGCGTTCAAATACAAAAGCATTACTTAAAGTATTTTTTCATGAATGGAACGAGCTAGATTCACGAGAATGATGTCACCAAATTTATCGCATGGTATTACATATGAAAAGTGAACATGTTTCTCAATAGGAAATATATTTTTTTTATTTTATATGACTTTTTGGAAATTTTTTGAAAAATGTGCAATATCTCGAGAAAGGTTCATATTAACGTTCTAAAATTCATGTCAATCGTTTTCTAATGAAAAATTACATAAGAAATGTCTATTCGCATAACTTTATTAGTGGTTTTGATTTTTTGACGATTTTTCCAAAATTTCATTCGAAAATTTAGGGGAGAGGGGGGTTCTAAACATTCGATTGCGTATATAAACAAAAGGTTTCCAGTGTTTACGGATTGGGATTTTTGTGCCAAATTTCGTTTGAATCGGTCCATTCGTTCGTCCGTTATCGTCTCCACAGACCCACTGACACACACACACACACAGACATCACTTCAAAAGTGTTTGATTCGTGATCAAGGATGCTAAAACGTGCTCTCCCGTCTAAAACTCGAATTCGAATTTTCGACCCCGTCACAATATTTTCCTTATACATTATGTATATAAGGAAAGTAAAAATATATTTATCCAAAACCGCCAGACTAGAGACCGAGTTGTTAGAAGATGAGGCAAATATTTAGAGGAAGTATATCGCTCATTATTAACGGTCCGCCAACCAGCGTGGATGCATAAAGAGCTTTTTCAACTGCAGGTAATTTGTGCACAAAAATACGTTCCAGGCTTCAGTTCAATAGATGCATTATGTTTTTTACGATCATATTTAAAAAAATCTGATGTGGGCAACACATGACTTTCCTTATATAATGTAATTAATTTACTACTTCTACAGTAAAAAAAAGTAGTTTTTTCTTATAGTAGATACTAATATTCTTTCCAAGATATTAAATTTTCGACAATTAGTCGTCATTTTTATCCATTTGGCGAGATTTTCGTTAATTTGGCAACATTTCAAAAAGTCGCCAAGTTGGCGACATTCCGCCAAATTCGTCGCCAAAATCTCGCCAAGCGTTATGCACTAAGAAATAAGTTATTCTTACAGCAGATAAATGTCTATTGGCGTTCAAACACAAAAGTATTACTAAAAGTATATTTTTTCATGAATGGAATGAGCTAGTTCCACGAGAATGATGTAACCCAATTTATCGCATGGTATTACATATTAAAAGTGAACATGTTTCTCAATAGGAATTTCTTTTTTATATGACTTTTTGATAATTTTTTTAAAAAAATGAACAATATCTCGAGAACGGTTCATGTTAGCGTTCTAAAATTTATGTCAATCGTTTTCTAATGAAAAATTACATAAGAAATGTCTATTTGCGTAACTTTATTAGTGGTTTTGATTTTTTGACGATTTTTTCAAAATTTCATTCGAAAATTTAGGGGGGTTCTTAAAATTCGATTGCATATAAAAGCAATAGGCTTCCAGTGTTTACGGATTGTGATTTTTGTACCAAATTTGGTTCGAATCGGTCCATTCGTTCGTCAGTTATCGTCTCCACAGACACACTGACACACACATACTTTCACACACACATACACACACACACACACATACACACACACAAACATCATTTCAAAAATGTTTGATTCGTGATCAGGGATGCTTGAAACGTGCTCTCCCGTCGAAAACTCAAATTCGAATTTTCGACCCCGTCACAATACTTTCCTTATACATTATGTATATAAGGAAAGTAAAAATCTGATGTGGACAACACATGGCTTTCCTTATATAATGTAATGAATTTACTACTTTTACAGTTAAAAAAAATCTGATGTGGACAACACATGACTTTCCTTATATAATGTAATGAATTTACTACTTTTACAGTAAAAAAATAGGTTTTTCTTATAGTAGATACTAATATTCTTTCCAAGATATTGAATTTTCGACAATTAATTGTCATTTTCATTGATTTAGCGTCATTTTTTTCCATTTGAGGAGATTTTCGTTAATTTGGCAACATTTCAAAAAGTCGCCAGGTTGGCGACATTCCGCCAAAATCTCGCCAAGCGTTATGGATGAAGAAATAAGTTGTTCTTACAGCAGATAAATAACTATTGGCATTCAAATACAAAAGTATTACTCAAAGTATCTTTTTTCATGAATGGAACGAGCTAGATCCACGAGAATAGTATTACATACGAGAATAGTATTACAAATGAATTCCACGCATGGTATTACATATGAAGAGTGAACATGTTTCTCAATAGGAAATATATTTTTTTTCATTTTATATGACTTTTTATTAATTTTTTTGAAAAATGTGCAATATCTCGAGAACTGTTCATGTTAGCGTTCTAAAATTCATGTCAATCGTTTTCTAATGAAAAATTACATAAGAAATGCCTATTTGCATAACTTTATTAGTGGTTTTGATTTTTTGACGATTTTTTCAAAATTTTATTCGAAAATTTGGGGTAGTTCTGAACATTCGATTACGTATAAAAACGATAGGCTTCCAGTGTTTACGGATTGCGATTTTTGTACCAAATTTGGTTCGAATCGGTCCATTCATTCGTCAGTTATCGTCTCCACAGGCTCACTGACACACACACACACACACAGACATCACTTCAAAAATGTTTGAATCGTGATCAGGGATGCTTGAAACGTGCTCTAACGTCGAAAACTCGATTTCGAATTTTCGACCCCGTCACAATACTTTCCTTATACATTATGTATATAAGGAAAGTAAAAAAGGTTATTCTTATAGTAGATACTTATATTCTTTCCAAGATATTGAATTTTCTTCAATGAGTCGTCATTTTTATTGATTTAGCGTCGTTTTTATCCATTTGGTGAGATTTTCGTTAATTTGGCAACATTTGAAAATGTCGCCAAGTTGGCGACATTCCGCCAAAATTTCGCCAAGCGTTATGGACGAAGAAATAAGTTATTCTTACAGCAGATAAATGACTATAGGCGTTCAAATACAAAAGTATTACTCAAACTATCTTTCTTCATGAATGGAACGAGCTAGATCTACGTGAATGATGTCGCCAAATTTATCGCATTCTATTACATATGAAAAGTGAACATGTTTCTCAATAGGAAATATTTTCTTTTTATTTTATATGAGTTTTTGATAATTTTTCTGAAAAATGTGCAATATCTCGAGAACGGTTCATGTTAGCGTTCTAAAATTTATGTCAATCGTTTTCTATTGAAAAATTACATAAGAAATGTCTATTTGCGTAACTTTATTAGCGATTTTGAATTTTTGGTGATTTTTTCAAAATTTCACTCGAAAATTTAGGAGGGTTCTGAACATTCGATAGCATATAAAAACAATAGGTTTCCAGTGTTTACATATTGTGATTTTTGTATCAAATTTCGTTCAAATCGGTCCATTCGTTCGTCAGTTATCGTCTCCACAGACTCACTGACACACATACACACACACACATACTTTCACACACACACACACACACACACACACAGAGACATCACTTCAAAAATGTTTGAATCGTGATCAGAGATGCTTGAAACGTGCTCTCCCGTCGAAAACTCGAATTCGAATTTTCGACCCCGTCACAATACTTATGTATACACTATGTATATGAGGAAAGTAATATGCAGTTAATAAATTAGTTGTTTTTTACTTTCCTTATATACATAATGTATAAGGAAAGTATTGTGATGGGGTCGAAAATTCGAATTCCAGTTTTGGACGGGAGAGTATGTTTCAAACATCCCAGATCACGAATCAAACATTTTTGAAGTGATGTCCGTGTGTGTGTGTGTTTGTGTGTGAAAGTCTGTGTGTGTGTCAGTGAGACTGTGGAGACGATAACTGACGAGCGAATGGACCGATTCGAACGAAATTTGGTACATAAATCACAATCCGTAAACACTGGAAGCCTACTGTTTTTATACGCAATCGAATGTTCAGAACCCCCCTAAATTTTCAACTGAAATTTTGAAAAAATCGTCAAAAAATCAAAACTGCTAATAATGTTACGCAAATAGACATTTCCTATGTAATTTTTCATTAGAAAACGATTGACATAAATTTTAGTACGCTAACATGAACTGTTCTTGAGATATTGCACATTTTTCAAAAAAATTATAAAAAAGTTATATATATAAAAAAAATTATATTTCCTATTGAGAAACATGTTCACTTTTCATATGTAACACCGTGCGATACATTTGGTGACATCATTCTCGGTTATCTAGCTCATTCCATTCATGAAAAAAGATATTTCGAGTAATACTTTTGTATTTTAACCCAATAGTCATTTATCTGCTGTAAGAATAACCTATTTCTCCGTCCATAACGCTTGGCGAGATTTTGGCGACGAACTTGGCGGAATGTCACCAACTTGGCGACATTTTTCTTTGTTGCCAAATTAACAAAATTAATGAAATGACTAAATCAATGAAAATGACGACTAATTGAAGAAAATTCCATATCTTGGAAGAAATATAAGTATCTACTATAAGAATAACATTTTTTTAACTGTAAAAGTAGTAAATTCATTGCATTATATAAGGAAAGTCATGTGTTGGCCACATCAGATTTTTTTCTATTAAAAATATTATAACAAGATTTTTATGTGATATTTACTCTTCTTAATAGTAATACTATATATTTTGTTCCTTTATTGTATTGTAATACTGTAAATATTTTTTGTTTCTAATGTTATAAATTATTATTTTACTGCTTTTATTAATAATATTTGATTATAGCATTTGTTTCCTTATTTTATATTTGTACATAACAAAATTGTTTATATTTTTATAGTTTATGCATTTTTTGTATAAAACTAATAAATATGGCAAAAAACAACTGTGTTTTTGTACCTTTTTTGAAAAATTCCTAATTCCGGTATTCCAGTATAACGTTTAAAAAAATACCGAATACCGGTATTGTATTTTTGGTCCGGTATTGCAATCACTAGATGGGGGACATTCCAAGAGGATAGTTACAGATCTTAGCTTCTTATAGCTCTGAGTCCTCCCTTTTTTGGGGAGTATACAAATCTGCTGATTGTTCCTCTGGGAGTTTTCATTCGAGTTTATGAAGGGGATTCTTTCCAGTTTGCGGGGAGGGACTGGCCTTTACGATCACAGCCCCAGACCCGTAGGTGACTGGAGTCGATACTTTTCGGGACCACTTTCCGGCTCCAGCCGGAGCACTAATTTTTGACATCTCGGCTTGTAGGGCCACTGCGAGTAGGTCTTCCAGATCGCGATCGGAGCTTTTGCTATTTGTTTCCCTTTTAATTCTCTGTTCGATGCAAAGGAATCATAATTTGTCAGTAAATCAAATAATATTCATGAAATTTGGAAGTATTTTTGATAATGTTCATTAAAATGGGTGATTTAAAATATTAATATTGCTGTACATTTCCTTAAAATAAAATATTTATAATGTCTCAAATTCACTCTGGGAGCAAAGATGAAAGGATTCCATTCAGTTAGTGTTTTAATAAAAGTTTGAAAAAGAACCCTGTATATTTATTGCTTAATCAGGCATTTTATTTGAATAATTCTTCAGTACATTCAGCTAAAGTATGCGTACTTACAGATAAAGTATACAGAAACTAAAATGATTACTGAATACTAACTTTATCTTTAAATATCATAAGATAATCATTAAAAAGAAACTCAGAATTTAACTTTTAATATGCTTACGTGTTTATTTATTTTTATTTTATTTTATTTTATTCATTTTTTGTTGTTGTTATAAATTGTAAAATGATTTAGAATTAAGATGAAATACTAGTTAATGTCATTTATTAACCTATGCACTATAATTTGTAGAAGTTCAGGTTTTCTAATATAGCACATCTTATATTCCTTTTCTTATTACTACACATTAAAAAATTGTAAACAATTTTGTTTAATTATAGAGTTTGAAATATCTTAGAGGCTTTGAAAATTTAATAAAGCTGTATAATAGAACTTTTTGGTATTAATATTTCATTTACAATTCCATTGAAGTGAAAATGTAAGAAAGATTAAATTAGCTTTGTATTATTAAAATAACATTAACTATAATATAATGAAATATGCAATGGTAACTTGAAATTGTAAGTTGGTTACTTTGCTTTTTTCCAAAGAATTTTAACAATTTTCAATAACATAATAACTCGCTACATAAAAAAAATGTGCGCAACCTAAACACAAATGGCTTCTTAACCCATTCTTTTAAAATTTCAGCATGCCATAACAAATAATAAAAAATATACATGCAATATATTAAGATACTAAATCTTTTATATGCAATTACTTACTTATCAAACGGTTAAAAATATGTTATTTGATGTGTGAAATATTACATTTTACATTATTTTACTTTCATAACTTTAGTGTAGCATTTTTATTGCTACGATTTCTTGCTATTGACAATATCTTAAAAAGAGAATGACATTTTTTTATCTATATAAATAAAATTGAAAATACATCTATCTGTCTGTGTGTTTATCTATCTCATCATCACGGTAGAACTGCTGCATCGAATTTCATGAAAATTTTGTGGGTAGCCTTGAAATAGCCCTACTTAAAATTTAGTCCATGTTTCGAGTTTCTAGGACCAGGGATTGTCGAGATATGAATAAAAATATCACAATTAAACCTTCCATAAAAATAGAATTAAGCAGTTGATATATTTTTAGCAAATTTATTAAGAAAATTATATCATGAGGCTTCAACGCAATTAAATCAAATGTGTTTATTAGGCAGATGATTATTAAATATTTTAAGATTTGAATAAAAGAAAATTGGAAATTGATATAAAAGAAAATTTTATAACCATTTTTATACCATTTTAGCGCTTTTAATTTAGTTTATATTGATTCAATTTCATATATATTTTATAATTTGTTTTCAAACGAGGATATTTTATTCTTCAGATCTGCTTGAAGATAATTTTGTATAGAAAACACAGAAAGGAGAATTAAATTTAGAAGAATTAAGTGAAGGGAGAATTAAATGAAATATTTTAATATAATGTTTTGAGTAAGAATGTCATTTAGAATACTGCAGGAATTTGCACATATTTTAAATCATGGGCAATGTCGGGTATATCTGCTATTAACAGTATACATAAAATTGCTTGTTGTACATCTATCTGTCTGTTTATTATCTCAACATGGTAGAGCTCTCACCTATTTTCTTTTAATTAGAATTATTATAAAATTTCAAAGATAGAGACTCCAAATATTAAAACTTCACATCAAATTCTGGATTTTAAGTTTCTTGTATTATATAATCAGTACGAAGAACGGACATACTGCTAGTCCATTATACAATATCACACAATTAACAACATTATTAAAATAATTTTAAAATATTTGCAGGAAACTGAATAATTTATGACAGCATATTAAGTACACTAGGTAAATGCAATGAATGACACAAGCTAACCTGATAAAATATACATTTTAAACATTGAATGATTTTAAATACTTCATAATTACTTAACAAAGCTTAATTTTACAAGTGCCTAGGCAGTTTTCTTAATTAATGTGACAACAATAAAATTTTAAAACAAACTAAGAAAACTCTAAAAGGTTTGTTGACGTTATAATTAGCAACAAAACAATTTAGAATCCAGTTAGCTTTCATTGAATAGCAATAATTTGTGAATGCCGTATATTTAAAATTCTAAGTATAAGCACTTACTTCTAAATAGCATTTGCAGTATCTAACATTAGCGTAATAAGGTAATTAGTAATCCAATGTTATAAGGTATGTAGTCGAAGGTATGCAGGTCAAAATCTTTATTAAATCATGAACTAACATATTAGACATTCAAAAATACGAAAAAGTCATTGTCTAGAAAAAAAATACCGTTGTACATCCATGAGCGCGAGCCCACGTACTGCACATACGATACTTCTTTGTATGGGCTACTCTACTAGGGGAGAACTTTCCATAAAATTTGAGGCGGGGGAATTCGAAGTATCGAAGGCCTACTTGGGCCTACAACTCCTACGTTTCGAGGTGCAGAGCCATTAAGCTTTGTTAAGTAATTGTGGGGGCAGTAGTTCGACCTCTACTATTGGGGGTGACGCTTCAGCCAGGTAAATGGTTCCGCTGACTTCGCTCCCCGGGTATCAGTGTTGCTGGAATGAAGATACTCCCAATTTGGTACTCCACTCCTAACCGGCATAAACTCCCAGGCTGCCGCGGAGGTACTGACTGAACCTGTCCACAGTCTCATTGCAAGAAAATAATCTGGTTGAAAAAAATCCAAATTTTAACAAATTTGGTTAAGTTTTTGAGGAGTTATCGTTGGACAATGTATGCCTATGATTGGGATGCCGCACGTGTAATTTTTATCCGATCACATTAACTTACGAACTCAACCTGTGAAACATTCATTTACATCATATATACAAAACAGAAAAATACAAGAAAGATCAATTATGCAAATAGCATTGATTATGAAACGCTTTTTAACTGCTATACAATTTTATTTAAACATCTATAAAATACGATACATTCAGCAGTGATGTTTTTTGATTTATCGCAGAACTGCAATAATTTATTTTACTTAAAAAACTTAAAACCATGGAGGTAAAAGTACCTTCTAACTCCATGATTAAAACTTCACCGGAAAAGGCAATGCTATAAAATCGCCTGTTTCTCTATGCAGAATCAATAAATAATCAATAAATTTATTCATATCACCTATATTCCAGACTCCAGAGCTAAATAATTTTGCATTAAAAAAATTCAACAATTCAACTTATCTTACAGTTTGATTTGCTTACATTCTTCATACGTCAAAATTAGGTTTCGTTGTAGAAATAATCAAAGTTTGATGATCATCTAAATTAAAAAATATTGTGCATCTATATTGCGTTGGCGCAGAATATAGATGCACAGAAAATACGCAAAAATAAAGCTATTTTAGGACGGATGCAACACTAAATATAAATTTAAAAGAACTTTAAAAATCACGATTTTGACACTGGAAAAAAAGATGGATGCCAAATTTTATTTTGAAGTGGGTCACGTGTTCTCTTCATATAATATGGGTGTAATTATTATTTTAATTTTTATTTAAAAAACTATCAAACATATTTTGCTCAATTGTGTTTTATATATTTTATGGGATAGCTTGAATATTTTCTGAAACTTTTAAAGGAATTTGCGAATATTAACTTCGCTTAAAAAATGTTTGAAAAATGAGGTCCCATAGGGCTCAATGTATTTTACGTTTCCAACCCTGATTCAATTCAAAACTAATTGAGTGATATTACTCATTTACATTCTCATATATCTCACAGACCGTTTGAACAACATACTAAAACTTCATTTTGATAAAGTCATTTTTGCAACAGTTATCGTGCTAACAGACAGACTCACAGACAGAATGAACAAAGCCATAAACACTTTTCAACCATGTTGTAAAGTGTTAAAAAACATGATATTAACTTTCAGCGTAGTTGTCGTTGGATAATTTATATAAGTAAATGAGGCGCATCATGTGTAATTTTTATCCAACCACGTTCTGTAACGAACTCTACTTGTAAAATATTAATTTGCACTACATATCCAAATTTCAAGTTCCTGAGGAGTTACGGACGATAGGTGGACAGACAAATGTAAATCATGTCCAAATTGAAAGTAAGAAGTTTCACTCCGTCGCTTCTAATGTAGAGCACATATTTCAATTTTCCACATAATTAAAAATTGCTATTGAAATATATTGGCACGGACCCATAAAACACACTTTTTAAACGGCTGGCTTATATATCAATTTAACTTTTTTAGCCTATTTCAACCTTATACTTTAGATGCTCCAAGCTCAGGAAGAAAATGACTTTTACTATATACTGCATACAAGACGTTGACACATAATGCATAATATATAGCCACCCAGATGGGTATTTTATGCTGTTGTTGACACCGTCCTTTTTTATACGAAGCTTATTTTTGATTGTGCGCATACATAAATTTCTAAAAAAGAAGAAAATGGTTTATATTCAAAGCAAGAATTTTGTGTTCATCTGGAGGGATTTGTTTTAAGTACCTCACGAAGTTTTTACTTTCTGGGAAAAATATTTATGTCGGGTTTCTTTCATGATCTTTTGATTTTTACTTTCCTTATATACATAATGTATAAGGAAAGTATTGTGACGGGGTCGAAAATTCGAAATCGAGTTTTCGACGAGAGAGCACGTTTCAAGCATCCCTGATCACGAATCAAACATTTTTGAAGTGATGTCTGTGTGTGTGTGTGTGTGTGTGTGTCAGTGAGTCTGTGGAGACGATAACTGACGAACGAATGGACCGATTCGAACCAAATTTGGTACAAAAATCACAATCCGTAAACACTGGAAGCCTATTGTTTTTATACGCAATCGAATGTTCAGAATCCCCCTAAATTTTCGAATAAAATTTTGAAAAAATCGTCAAAAAATCGAAACCACTAATAAAGTTACGCAAATAGACATTTCTTATGTAATTTTTCATTAGAAAACGATTGACATAAATTTTAGAACGCTAACATGAACCGTTCTCGAGATATTGCACATTTTTCAAAAAAATTATTAAAAAGTCATATAAAATGAAAAAAAAATATTTCCTATTGAGAAACATGGTCACTTTTCATTTGTAATACCATGCGATAAATTGGATGACATCACTCTCGTGGATCTAGCTCGTTCCATTCATGAAAAAAGATACTTTGAGTAATACTTTTTTATTTGAACGCCAATAGTCATTTATCTGCTTTAAGAACAACTTATTTCTTCGTCCATAACGCTTGGCGAAATTTTGGCGACGAATTTGGCGGAATATCGCCAACTTGGCGACTTTTTGAAATGTTGCCAAATTAACGAAAATCTCGCCAAATGGATAAAAATGACGCTAAATCAATGAAAATGACGACTAATTGTCGAAAATTCAATATCTTGGAAAGAATATTAGTATCTACTATAAGAAAAAACCTATATTTTTTACTGAAAAGTAGTAAATTCATTACATTATATAAGGAAAGTCATGTGTTGCCCACATCAGATTTTTTATCTTAGTAATATAGTTCAGATTCTTCTCGTATAATATTTGCGCGTAGTATGTTTTAAAACCATACCTAATTCTTAGAATTTTTGAAATATATTTGCGGATTGAGAGTTTCAACTAGGTTTTCTCATACTTTAATATTCTGCATTTTTTACGTCCATAATGCCAAATTTGAAACGATGTATATTTTTAAGAGTCTTCGTTTGCAAGTTGTTCTTTAAAAATTTTTTTAATTAAAAAAAAGAGTTGGCAACAGACAGCCGAGCCGATGCATTAAGTGAACACAACATTTCTTTTATCAACAAAACAAAACGTTTTCTTTATCATCTTGTACTTCATTGAAGCAGTCCAAATTAAGACACCCAATATGGATTACATAATAAGATAAAAACATTAGGTCATACGACATTAATCATCCTTCTGCCTATACACACCTCCACACATCGCTATCCATCCGTCTCATTCTATTTTATTCTGTATAACTAGTACAATTACGGTTCACTGTTCCAGTTTTATGTTCCAGGACAGGTTGCTTATAGTTAGCTTACAGTTTGCTTAAGTAAAATTATTTCCCAACACTTTTCACTTTTTTTGAATTTTATTTCGTTAATATATTTTTTGAAGTATAAATATATTATACATGTCGTAAAAGATATTTCTTTTGACAAGACGATTATGCTTTCAAACAGAAACACAGAAAGAATAATCTAGAACATTTTTTCACTCATTTTAATTCGGAAAGTATTTAAAACTGCAGAGCAGTCCTGAATGTAAGGAAATGTAAACTTCAAATAATTTAATACCGTATATTTTTCTCCACTGCAAGTTGCCAGTGGTCTTAACTTCTATTAGTGTTTTGAATTGACTTGCCCTGTGAAGAAAACTGATAAAGCATAATTTAAATAAATGTTTATTAAATTTTAATTTAAGAACAGAAACATTTTTAACCTTTTACTTACGGGTGGAACAGCGTCAATCCCAAACGAAGAACCTCTCTAAAAGACAGGTATTTAATATACCCTATCCCAAATAGTTTGCCCCCCCCCCCCCTTTGGCGTCCATGGACGCCAATGCCTGCAAAGGGGGACCAAACTATTTGGGATAGGGTATGTCAAATACCTGTCTTTTTGAGAGGTTCTTCGTTTGAGATTGAAGCTGTCCCACCCGTAAGCAAAAGCCTAAAGGTATGTTTACATTGACATTTAGCATCATCCCATTTAAACGACGCTTTTATCCCAATGGAATTTACTCATATTATTTTTTAGAAGAAAAAGCATCTATATTTTGTCAACGTACTTTTGTCCTTCCGAATCCTTTAGAAGCCTCCAGGTGACATAGATGGCTGAATCTGTAGTTCTGTAATAAACTGTAGTTCTATGGTGAGAAGCACCTGCGCCGATTTTCCCCTTCTATCAACTTTCCAATCAGTGAGTGATCCTGAGTCCTTTCGTATTACCGCTGCAAATTTAAATGTATGTGTATTGATCACGTTGCATGTCAATAAATTCAGTTTGTTATTTTACCACTGTCTACTTTGTTTTGGCTCATGTTCCTTCTTTAGGTTTTTCCTCGAAGGTAACTTTAATATCGGAACATTGAAAAACTTAATTTTTTAAGAGTACTTATTAGTTTACTTGTTTTTGACAGGCTTAAATATTTGTTGTGTATAAGAATGAAATAAGTAACATCTTTATAGGAACTTTCATTCCCAAGCAATTTACTTTAAAAATCGCTTTAGAATTTTATTTTTGCAAGTTGACAATTTTCGTCATGTAGACGAAATATATGCAGTTAAGCTGATGGGTGTTAATAAATACTATTTCAATACTTAAACGAAGTCCAAACTGCAAATTTTTCATGTAAATTACAACCAGTGGGACCTGGTCATACGAGTATGAATAGCCGGAGACTCATTAATTTATTCACAGGGTAAAATAGGGACCCTGGATAATAAAAATAGAGCGAACATCAATCTGTATATTCTTTGGAAAGATAACATAGTCCCTTTACATAACCCTCCCTAAGATTCTTATATCATCTTAACATTATTCTCATTTCCTTTCTCCAAGATCATTCACTGGAACTGTATCCAATATCTTTGTTTCAAATCACCAAAGCTGAATAGTTGTTATTTATGTATTTACTTTCTGAGTTGTAGGTGGAAAAGATTTATCTGGTCATCTAATGTTTACTGATTATTTGATTTTTTTGGATTTTTAATGGATTCACTTCTTATATAAACACACTAGTCCTGAAACGTGTAAATTGTTTAAAATTTGATATTGTTTCTGATGTTCATTTAAGTGATATTACTTATCATTATCCTATCTTCTTGAGTATTTTCTGCGTATTATCCTATCTTCTTGCGTATTCAAAATAAATTATTATTCTCTTTCCTCCTCAACATTAGAAAACTAAATAATCAAAGACTTCTTGTAAAATTATCTACTTTAAAAAAAAAACAGCGTGGAAAGAGTATGACATTCCAGTTTCCAGTGAATTAGGTATTGGGGAAAAAACAGTGGAGAATTTTCCGGAAATACATAGCGGAGGAATTTCCGAAAATTTTCTTTTTTAGACTGATATCTCTAACAGTGGCAATACAATAATATAGCCCAATAATAATTTATACAGTATACTTACTACCTCGCAGTTGTGTCTTAGTGGTTGTTAGGATCACACTGTTTCCGATCTGATGAAGAGGAGTTATAACGCTTTTGAAACAATTATAATCACTTAATTTACTCATGTCTGCTTCAAGGATGTACAAAGATTCGTATTCTCACAAGCGGCAGTTATTTTCATTGTATATCTTTCCTGTTTTCAAGATAAAGTTCGCCAACGGTCCGGTCATTTTCTGTTAAAATATCTCTCTGAGTTAAAATATTCGTATTCAAGGTTTCAATTTCAATGTCTAATACCACCCGGTAGTGAATTTTCCTCTTTAAGCGTTCTAGATCGGATCATTTGTTTCATTGCTTGTTACTTTGCAGTTGTATTTGGTTCCTCAGTCAGAAAACACTGTTGTTGACCTCATAAAAAGGAATCACTATTCTCTCGAAATAATTGTATAGCCATCCACTTTTGGCATGTCTGCTTCAAGGCAGTATGAAATGTGTATTACAGCAGCAATATCTGATAAAAGAAATATAAGTAAAAATGTCCAATCTCAATTTTCTTTCATTCTATCCATCCATGGCTGGAATAAAAGAAAAATCAGCTTGGACATTTGGGTATTGTATTTAATTCTGGCAATAATGTAAGTTTTTTATGCTACTTGATGAAGTTAGTTTATACGCTTAATTTAAGGGAAAATTTGCATCAGTATCTGGTGATAATTTTGTGCAACGTTGCACTAAAAAATGGCTACAGTTGTATTGCCTACTAATTTTCGTGCAGCATGGTATAATTTTAAGTATATTGGAAGTATCTATTAAAAGTGAGATATTGCACTTATTTTTAGTATAACTTTTACTTGAGATTGTTTCCAAAAATAGAGCAAGGTTTCGCTTAAAATTGGTGATCCCAATAATCTTCATTCAAGTAGTATAATGCACTTTCAATTAGCTCACTTGCGAGTAGAACTTTATATAATAGAGTGTATTTTACATGCAAATTCTCTAAAAAGTGATGCAATATACCACTAAATCAAGAGCCATAATCTTACTATTTTTAAGTGGAATTATGTTTTAGTTTTGTATATAATTTTGCACCAAAAATACATGCAATGCATCCCTTAAATTAAGTTTATTCACTTTCCCAACCCATTGGTGCAATGTTGCACTAAAATGTGTCGGCTATACAACTGTAGCCGCATTTTAGTGTTGTTGTTGTTGAGACCCAGACCGTCCGACCTACCAGAACGATGTAAGGTAACTGTTTGGACGGCCGGGAAGTGCCACCCAATTTAGACCGGAACCCAGTGGGGGAGGCATCCACGGGTACCGTACCCTCCTTCCCCTACCAACAACCTCTCGGAAGGACTTACGGACCCACATGTTTAACGTGATCGTACTCCGCATGAACACGGCGGCAGTTGTGGCAGCATGCAAATCCAGCGCGCAAACCACCGCGCCCGAAATGTACCAACAGCACGCGGTGTTTGTTCCCAGGTGGTCACCCACCCAAGTACTAACCGCGCCCGATGCTGCCTGACATCGGTGATCTAACGAGAACCGGTGTTTTCAGCACGGTACGGCCGTTGGCGCTGCCGCATTTTAGTGAAAAGTAGTTCAACATTTTTAACAGCGTACATTGTATACTTTTTAATCGACAAAGTTAGATAAATATTTGTTCTAGGATTTTATATTTTAATTTTAAATGAAAACGCATTTGATAGTGGGTTTAAGCAGTAGAACTGTTTTAATAAATCTTTCCGTGCAACGAAATACAGTTTCTTTGAGTTATATTGGTTATTTTTACAGGAAATGCAGTATTCTTTTCTTGAGACATTTTTCATTTGCCAAGCTAAAATCTTTTGTTCTTTTCGTGAAAGAATGCGATATATTTTATTAATATTTATGTGGTGCCTGGGGATATATTCTCTGTGTTTCAAGAGAAACCAGACTTAATTTTTTATTTTATTTTAATAAATCTTTTTAAAATAAATGAAGTCTATACATAACTGCAATATCTTTAGAATGAAAGCTGCACTTGACTCACATATATTCATGTTCCATATCGTTCAGTCCATTTTATGTCCCAATGAAATGACATTTAATAGAAATGATGCAAATGATATTCTCAAATGATGCAAATGGTATTTAATAGAATTCTTTATTCTCAAAAGATTTAAAAAGTTTTTAAATAACTATCATCGAATATTTAATAAAATATTTTTTTCAAGTTGGCTACTGGTCTGTCACGACAATGAATTGCTTGCATTTAACTAATCTATGTAACCATATCATAGCTCAAACTTTCGTTTTCCCAGATTGGCAGGAATCTGGTGGTGAATTTGAATGAGGATCGGCGATAACTTGCCGGATGGTCGTTGAAATCTGGCTTTCAAATTTTATTTTAGTACAAGAACAATGGAGCAGTTTAAAGGACAGGATCTACTCGCGAGCACATGAGCGTTTCTATGAGACGAGACCATGAGAGTGTCGAATATCCATGACGTATTCTTGAAGTCACTGAATCCATCTTGCGACCAATCCTTCAGAGTCCTTAAAACATCTTCCCGGTGTTTGGTATCAAGTAAGCTGGAAGGTCTGGGTTCTCAGGGTTCTTAAAATTGAGGAGTCAGCTCAGAGCAGGCTGATCTGCCCTCAACAGGAATTACCTTCCGCAGAGGTAATGAAGGAAATGATCTACGTATTACGCAGTAGTTTCTTTCGGGCTTCGACAAGCACTTTCTAAAGTATGTGATCACACGCTCTTGCCCTCCTATTTCCTGGGAGAGAACTGCCCCTATTTCTTCTTTACTAGCATCGGTGTCAAATATAAAGCTCTCTGTTGGTTGAGGATATGACAGAATGGGAGCTGAAACCAATATTTACTTAAGTCGATTGAAGGCGTCGTCACATTCTGAAATTCTTTCAGAATTGATATGACCCAAATATGCGACTTATTTTTGAAATAGTTTTCATTTTAGAGGATTTAGTTTTAAATTAGCATTCTTCAATTTTTCAAATATCCGCCTAAGGTTGTCGAAAACCAAGACCACCCGACTGATCCAAAGGTTTACAGCAGCAGTTTGGGTGGCTGGGATCGCCGCCTAAGGTTGTTGTTGCTGAGTTCCAGACCGTTCGACCTACCAGAAAGGTGTAAGGTAACTGTTTGGATGGCCGGTAAGCGCCATCCAATTTAGACCGGAACCCAGTGGGAGAGGCATCCACAGGGACCGTACCCTCCTTCCCCTAGCACCAATCTCTCGGAAGGATTTTAGGACCCACATGTTTAAAGTGATCGTACTCCCCGTGAACATGGCGGCAGTTTTGGCAGCGGAGGGAATCGAACCCGGGCCTAACCACTGGGCTACCGCGCCCCGCCTGAGGTTGTTGAAGACTCAGGCCATCCGCCTCGTCCAGAGGACTTGAGTATCCATTTGGACGGCCGCCTAAGGCTGTTGTTGTTGAGACCCAGACCGTCCGACCTACCAGAAAGGTGTAAGGTAACTGTATGGACGGCCGGGAAGTGCTACCCAATTTAGACCGGAACCCAGTGGGGGAGGCATCCACAGGGACCGTACCCTCCTTTCCCTACCACCAACCTCTCGGAAGGACTTACGGACCCACATGTTTAACGTGATCGTACTCCGCATGAACACGGCGGCATTTGTGGTAGCGTGCAAATCTAGCGCGCAAACCACGGGGATACCGCACCCGAGATGGCCAACATCACGCGGTGTTCCGAGGTGGTCACCCACCAAGTACTAACCGCGCCCGATGCTGCTTGACTTCGGTGATCTAACGAGAACCGGTGTTTTCAGCACGGTACGGCCGTTGGCCCGGCCGCCTAAGGCTGTGTAGATGTTCGTCAAATGACCGTTCCACAATAATTATGTTGTCCAAATAGACGAGGTAGGATTCCCAAGAGAATCCTTTCAGTACGGTCTCCATCAGACGTTCATTAGTTGCAGGTGTTTCAAAGTCCAAAAAACATCACTTTAAACTGCCAGAGGTCTTTATCTTCTCTCTGTCGTCAGGATGGATCTGCACTTGCCAATAGCCACTCTTAAGATCTAGATTAGAAAACCACTTGTTCCATGGAGTGATAAAGATCCTTCTCGAGCCCAACGAGAGGATCGAAGTGTCGAGCTAATCCTGATCTGCAAAGAGCGAGCTAATGAGAAGCCGACTTGGCAAGAAATTTCCTGCTTCTCACCTGAAACAAAACTGTGTTGGGAACTGCGGAATTCTCTACCTGAGGAACGGGGTAGTATACCGTAAATGGGAGAGTGATGATGAAAAGAGCATCAGATGGCAGTTGCTACTCCCTCGTTCCAGAGTACTAAAAGATATATATGACAGCCCCATTGGCTATTTCAAAATTAATTTGCTATTTTTAAATTAATTTTCTTATGTTTTTCTGCCAATACTTGGTTTAGGAAAGAAATATTAAGTTTTCTTGCTGTACCCAAACATATCGACTCGCTTGACTCACGTGACTCGCGTTTCCCCTGGGGTACGCTTACCTCACTTTGGCGGTTACTGTTATAGAAAACTATTATTATAAATCAATAAAATAATAGTTTCTTATATTGTTTTATAAAAGGAAACAAAGGTCAGCTTTAAGTATTTCGAGATGATGGAACGTAATATAATCATATTTTTTTTGGCGTTAGACGTCTTCTAGGATCAGAGAAACAATATCTAGCTCAGTAGTGAAGATTTAACGGGAATAACAAAACAGACGCAGTGAAACGAGTAAATAAAAAATAAAAATTTTGAGAAATATTCGCTTGCGGGTGAGCTAGTTTAGCTGTAACTGCAGTATTCTCAGAATCTTTTAAATTCGTGGAGCTAACCATACAGACATAGTTCTCTCTCAAGCTATTCCAGGCAGTTTGTTATTCCGATTTACCCTATTTTACGGCTGTGAAATTTTTAACAATCTGACCTCCAGATAACTTATTCAAACGCCGATCTGAATTCGTTTAGTTTATTTCCCACTTTTGAAACTGTTTCAAAAGGAACTCGTTGGCGGAAGATGGGGAAAACGTTCCATCCTTTGTCCGAATTGAAGAGGAATTCTTCCATTCGTGACTAAGTTTTTTGTTTGCTTGTATAAGTCACTTTTTTTTTCCTTTCATCCTTAATCAAATATTTTTCTCCATTCCTTCTTTTGATTTCTTCAAAGTTTTACAAAGTTCTTAGTCGCATTAGAGGTTTTCCCTTATCTTATCGAAGATATATTTGCATTTTATCATTTCAATGATTACCTTATAATGAAATGCAAGAAATGGTTTTTGCTAAGTAAGTAGGTGCTTCAATATAAAAGTGCTTGGAGTGTGAGTCGCCATTTGACCTTCTCATGCAATCACATTCCATAGTGTTTAGTTCGACTTGCATCACAATCATTATCAGGATGAAAAAAAATGTATCTTTTTCAAATGTAGTACCTAACATATTATATTACAATTTTTTGCATGAATCACAATTTTTTTTTCACGTTGGCTACTTCTTAGTGATGTCGATGCATTAGATGCATTTGATTTATCTATGTTACAATGAACTATATTAATATCATGACGATCTAGCGCAGTTAAAATGATCAATTTACTGCATGTAGTATATACTAAAATCATTGTCTCGGGAATTAGTAGCGTTTTTCATAGAATATAAGGTTATGGAAATTTTTAAATTCGAAACTTAAGAATTAAGAAATTTTTTGTCCAGTTCCAGTTTTTCCCATAATGTATCCATACCTATAATTTTATACAAGTGGGTGGATTCGTTATGGAGTTATTGTGTCCATACCTCCCCCCCCCTACAGTTGAATATGTTTCCAGAAATGTTTGAAATGGATTTAAGTGGTGTTCAAAAGTGCTTATACGTCGTATTCTCGAATTCGAAAATTATGGGGTAAATAATACTTTATACAGCAGTAGGAGAAAGTAAATACAACGAACCTTTGTTATAATACCCTTGGCTATATTGCAGATTCTGATATAAAGCGAGTGTTATAACACCCTTGGCTATATTGCAGATTCTGATATAAAGCGAGTGTTATAACACCCTTGGCTATATTGCAGATTCTGATATAAAGAGAGTGTTATAACACCCTTGGTTATATTGCAGATTCTGATATAAAGCGAGTGTAAGCATGCCTCTCCTACTTTTCAGTCGTCCTGCCTCGTGTGTCTGTTTTCAACGCGCCTATGGCCAAACAAGAGAGTGCATTTGGCACAGGCGCAGACTTCATAATATTGAGGGTCCCGGAAATTTAAAATTGAATGACCCATGTATTTTTCAAAGGATTTAAATTTCATTTAGTCAGATTATCTAGCTCTAGCACAATAGGATGTCTGAAATGTTAAATGGAAGTAAATTATGGTTAAGTACAGAAAAATATTTTTCTGTTCTCTAGATAATTATCTATTTAATTTATTTTGTTTTTGTAGGTGCAACATTATGTATACAATATACTGATACTGTGTGAATTTCTAACTCAATTATCTTTGTAAAATTAGCAAAAAAAAAATGTAAAATTTAGTGTTAGGTATTTTTACCAATGTTAAAAATGTCAACAAATTTCTCTTTAAATCATTTCTGAGTTAAAATATTGTATTTAGAATACAATAAACAGTCTGAGGGGTAAATTTCTATACACACTTTATATATATATCGGCCACACAGTTTTGTTACCATAAACCCCTGGGTTGGTCGTGTGGTCTGGGCCTTCAACACACTTTATATATAGCAAACAGGGAATGGATAACGAAAAACTTAAGGAATTGATAACAAAAAACAAAATTCATGCATGTACGCATACACATTCCCCACTAAATATGTACAAAAATATTACGGCTTCGAGAAATCCACAATGAAATTATTGAGGGGTTCAAAAAGTCTCAAAAAGTGTCTCAAGTCGACGCCACTGATATTTGGTGATATGCAAGAATTATAGAGATAATTATAAATCAGTGAATTGATATTGACTCACAGGAACCAATATATGCCAATAAATAGCTGCTGTATTAATCAATGACAATATTGAAGTAGAAGGTTCTGGAAGTGATGTAGAAAGATCGAACCTAACGATATTACTACAGCAGAAGAAAATCTGAAGGGTAATGCCACCGCTATGTGGTGGTTTTAAGGGCAGAAAGACCACTTCGTCTTTGAGATTATTTCAATTCGCCTCAGTAAAAAAGGAAACTATGAACTAAAAATTTCCTATAAACAACTTAAAATGACAGACTTTATGGCACAGTAATGACTGAAATGTATGTACGTACACCACTGCTTGTACTTATAGTATTAAACACTACTTGACAGTGAAAATGAGACACCAAGGAGTGGTCAGAAAAATATGCAAATAGCAGGGTAGACGCAGCTGACCGAGTTATGTAAATGATGCAAAATGCGCAGCTGTCCCGCGCACGTTGAGTCAAATGTAAGGGAAGGAACATGCAGAATGGGCAATAGTCGCGCCGTTCTGTCTGCCAGGGAAATCAATGTGGAATTTTTGTTTGTATCAGAGGAAACGTCTAGTAGCAGAGAATGCCAGGCCCACCGCCAACCGAGGCAGTTCCAGCAGACAGACGATTTCACGAGGGATATGGTGATCGGACTCAGAAGTGTAGGTTGGTCCGAACGTCAAATCTCAACGAACAGCCGCCTACATGCATCCACGGTGCACCGGCTATGGCGAAGATGGTTGGAACAAGGGAATGTGGTCCGTTTGAGTGGTGCCGGTATGGCCAGAGCGAAGTCAATATGCGTGGACCGACGAATCTGCAGGCAAGCGTTGGCGGCTCCGCAAGCCACTTTCGTCGCCCTTTTGCAGCATTTGCAGGACACCCTTTATGCTCTTATATCGACCAGGACCATTATCCGCCGATTGGTCGCCGGCGATCAGCACTCATGGTGCCCGTTAAGATGACTGCCATTGACCCAACAGCACTCCGTTTGCAATGGTGTCGGGATAGAGCCACGTGGACGGCAGAATGGCACAGGGTCGTGTTCTCAGACGAGTCACGCTTCTGTTTTACAATGACAGTTGGCGTGTACGAGTCTGGCGTCAAAATCTGGCGTCGTAAAGTCTGGTTCAATTCAAAACTAATTGGGTGATATTATTCATTTACATTCCCTTATGTACCACAGAACGTCTCAACAACATACTGACATTTCTTTTTAATAAAGTCATTTTTTACGGCAGTTATCGTGCGAACGGACAGACAGACAGACAGACAGAATTAACAAAGTCATAAACACTTTTCAACTGTGTTGTAAAGTATTTAAAAGGAAGTATTAGGAAGTTATAAATGCAAGACTATTTTGTTAAAAGATTATGGCAATTTTGGAAGTCCAAATAGCAAATAGTAACCCCAAGTAAAACAGGCATGTATTTTTGTATAAAAACGTTTCTTTAGTTACTCTGAAAGAATTGAATGCTGCATCGATTGTATTTGAAAGGATTTAAGAGTATTGATGCTCACTGATAAAAAATGTTGCCGATCTTTGAAATAAATGCTTCGATTAATCATCGAGTTATGGTACTGGGATATTGGAAAAAGACAGATTTCATTTCAGATCAAAATAAGAACATTCATAAATACGGCATGTATATAATATCATGGAGGTCAGTTATGCGTCTAGTCTAGTTCATGGCTGAAGGAAAGTCTAGCCTAGAATAAAAATATCACACACTATGATAATCTATATAAATAAAAATGAAAATCTGTCTGTCTGTCTGTTTGTCACACCATCACGGGAGAACGGCTGAACCGAATTTGATGAAATTTTGTGGGTAGCCCAGAAATAGCCCCACTTAAAATTATATCCGTGTTTTGAGTTTCTACGGCCAGTGGTTCTCGAGATATTAGTAAAAAACGAAATTTTCGTTTGTCTCATCATCACGGAAAAACGGCTGAACCGAATTTAATGAAATTTGGTGAATAGCCTTGAAATATCCCCCATAAATTTTGTCCAAGTTTCGAGTTTCTAAGACCTGGAGTTGTCGAGATATTAATGAAAAACGGAACTTTTCCCTAGGAGTTCTACTCCCTAACTCCGTGGTTTATCCAAACGAAAAGCTTGAAAATCGTTTGAAAGTGAATTAAAATTTAATCTCTGGGTTTGATGGGAGATTTTTTGCGTTAATTAGTCACTTTCTGAAAACATGAATTGTTTGAAACATGATTTAAAGGGGAAATCTATCTCCATGGTTCATGGTTTATTTAAAACAAGCTTTTACGGAACAATGAGAAGTATAGAGAAATCAAAATCGTTATTTAATTTCGCAGTTTATGTTATAAGACATGACATATTTAACATGTTATAAGATTCTATCTTATATCATGTTACTCAGAAACGCAATTAAATTAAATCTGTCTGTTAATTTTAATAATTATTTTTTCGATTTGAATAATAAATAAATAGATATAAAAATATATTTTAGAAAAGAACGATTTCATTTTTCTTATAGCATTTTTGACTGGATAATATCAATTACGGTCTTCAGGTTTAAAAATTATTATTATTTATATTTTCGGGGATTATTGATTCAAGGATTATTGATATTTTCAAGTTATTATGCAATTATTTTATTATGACAAAAATTGTTTAAACTCATATATTGTATGTTGTACGAATCTTCTACAAATACACGTGTATATCTTTTAATCTACGAGAATATAAGTAGTACAGGTATATTGACATATGTTTTGATATATATTGGCATATATTGGAATCAATTACGACCTTCTGGTATAAAGAGTACGGATATTATTGATGTTTTCAATTTATTACGTCATCTCTTTTATTTTGGCAAATATTTTTGAGACGCATATTGTAATACGGGTAATCTTCTACTAACACATTGGCATATTTTCTGATCTGCGACAATATAATTAGTACGGGGTTGCATATATTCATTCAATTCCTATTTTTTCTTCTGTAAATTTGCTTACAAAAGGGGGCAGGATGTTTTATTCTTCAGATCTGATCGTGAAGATAATTTTGCATAGTGAGAACATATATTCTTAAACTTCTCTTTAGGAGCAATAAATTTAATATTTTAACAGAATTTGCAAATGATTGCGAACTTTAAGTTTCTTTAAATTATACACTCCGTACGAATAACGGGTGTGATGTTAGTGGTTGATAAATTTTAACATTTTAGGAGGATATATCATGTTGCTCGGCATCGCAATTAAATTAAATGTGTTTGTTAATGTTTTTATTATTTTTTTTCGATTTAAATAATAAATAAATGGATAAACGGATATAAAAGTATATCTTATGAATGGACGGTTTGATTTTTCTTTTAATTATATTAATTGCTGACTGCGTACATCAATTTCATTTATTTTGGCAAAGAGTTTTCAAGCTTATATCGTATTTAGCTACTAAACTCATATATTGTGTTTAGCCAATAAATTCATATAGCCGATTGTTGAAACAGAAAAAGAGTAGAGCGGGTATATCTTCTAATACAATTGTAGTGTTTTCATTTAGTATATTGAAACGGGATAAGAATGTTTCATTCAGATCTGCAAATTCAAAGCTACGAATTTGGAGGGATATCGCTAATTTGACAACTTTTCTTAAACTTTGCCAAATTGGCGGAAATGTCGACAAATTGATATAAACGACACACAAACAGCTGCCGGGGCGCGGTAGCCCATTGGTTAGCGCGCTGGAGTTGCACTCGGTAGGCCCGGGTTCGATTCCAGCCACTGCCAAAACTGCCGCCGTGTTCATGCGGAGTACGATCACGTTAAACATGTGGGTCCGAAAGTCCTTCCGAGAGGTTGGTGGTAGGGGAAGGAGGGTACGGTCCCTGTGGATGCCTCCCCCACTGGGTTCCGGTCTAAATTGGGTGGCACTTCCCGACCGTCCAAACAGTTACCTTACACCTTTCTGGTAGGTCGGACGGTCTGGGTTTCAACAACAACAACACAAACAGCTGCCATAAACCTTCGGGTTGGTCGTGTGACTTGGGTCTTCTACATATCAATGAAATTTTTTTTTGTTTTGTTAGAAGAGAGTACTGAAATGATGTTTGGTTAGCATTTATCTGTCAGACCAACCATCCTACTTAGTAATACATTTAGCGAATTTTTAAAATGTCACCAAATTGATAAAAATGTTTTCAAATCTATAAAAATATCTTGAAATTGATAAAATTGCGCTACATAAATGATATTAATTGTTTTTTGTTAGGGGATAGTATTGTGATGATATTTCGTCAATTTGTCGCAAAGTGTAACTGTCAGTTCTACAGTCCCACTTGGCGATAAATTTGGCGATTTATTAAAATGTCGCTAATTTGACGAAACTGTCGCCAAATGTTCCATAGAAATATAACTATTTAGACGATATTTTTTCTACCAATTTATTTGAAGCAAATGATATCATGTCGCTTAGCAACGGATTTAAATCCAATGTGTTTATGCGGCAGACGATTTTTATTAAATCCTTTCCGATTTGAATAATGAAGATATGTATATAAAATAAATTTCATTGCCATTTCATTTTGGACTGGATAATATCAATTATACTCTTCAGGTTTAAACATTATTATTATTGATATTTTCCGGAATTATTGATTCAGGGATTATTGATATTTTTAAGTTATTACGCCATTGTTTTATTGCGCAAAAATTGCTGACACACGCATATTGTACGTTGTACGAGTAATCTTCCAGGAATGCCCGGGTATATCTTCTAACCTACGAGAATATAAGTAGTACAGGTATATTGGCATATATATTGGAATCAAGTACAGTCTTCTGGTATGAAGATTAAGGGGATTAATTATATATTCAATTTATTACGTCGTCTGTTGTATTTTACCAAAAAACATTTGTGACTCATATTGCAAAACGGGTAATCTTCTACTAATAATCGGACATTATAAGTAGTACGTGTATATCTTCCCATATAATTTTAGCGCTTTAATTTTGACATATATTGGAATAAATGACTGTCTTCAGATTTAAAGATTACGGGTTTATTGGTATTTTCAATTTATACATGTAATCTACTAATACAGGTTATATTTTCTAATATTCGCGTATATAATTAGTACGGGTCCCATACAATTTTAACGCTTTTATTTTGCATATATTGATTCAATTCCATATTTTTTTTATATTTGCTTACATAAGGGGTCCAAGATGTTTTATTCTTCAGATATGTCCATGAAGATAATTTTATATAGCGAGAACAGAGATTCTTAAACTTCTTTTTAGGAGCATTATATTAAATATTTTAACAGAATATTTTGATTAAACATGTCATTTAGTATACTATAAGAATTTGGGCATGATTATGAATTTCAAGTTTCTATATATTATATACTCCGTACGAAGAACGGGTATGCTGCTAGTCTATATAAATAAAATTGAAAATCTGTCTGTTTGTCTGTTTGTCCTGTCATCACGGGAGAACAGCTGAACCAAATTTGATGAAATTTTGTGGGTAGCCTGAAAATAGTCTCACGTAAAATTTAGGTCATGTTTGGAGTTTCTACGATGAGTGGTTCTTGAGATATTAGTGAAAAACGACATTTTAGTTTGTCTCATTATAGCGGGAGAACGGCTGAACCAAATTTGATGAAATTTTGTAGATTGCCTTGAAATATCTCCCCATAAATTTAGCCCAAGTTTCGAGTATCTAAAACTAGGGGTTGTCGAGATATTAATGAAAAACGAAACATTTCCCTAGGAGTTCTACTCTCTAACTCCGTGGTTTATCCAAACGAAAAGCTTGAAAATCGTTTGAAAGTGAATTAAAACTGTATTTCTGAGTTTGGGGGGAGATTTTTTGCACTAATTAGTCACTTTCTGAAAACATGAATTGTTTGAAACATGATTTAAATGGGAAATCTATCTCCTTGGTTTATATTTCACAAGCTTTTACTGAACAATGAAAAGTATAAAGAAATCAAAATGGCTATTTAATTTCGCAGTTTATGACGAAGATTCTATCTTATATCATGTTGCTCAGAAACGCAATTAAATTAAATCTGTCTGCTAATTTTAATTATCATTTCTTCGATTTGAATAATAAATAAATGGATATAAAAATATATTTTAGAAAAGAACGATTTGATTTTTCTTATAGCATTTTTTATTGGATAATATCAATTGCGGTCTTCAGGTTTAAACGTTATTATTATTGATATTTTCTGGGATTATTGATTCAGGGATTATTGATATTTTCAAGTTATTATGCAATTGTTTAATTATGACAAAAATTGTTTAAACTCATATATTATACTTTGTACGAGAAATCTTCTACAAATTTGCGGATATATCTTCTAATCTGCGAGAATATAAGTAGTACAGGTATGTTGGAATATGTTTTGATATATATTGGCTTATATTGGAAGCAATTACGACTTTCTGGTATAAAGAGTACGGGGATTATTGATATTTTCAATTTATTACGTCATCTCTTTTATTTTGGCAAATATTTTTGAGACTCATATTGTAATACGGGTAATCTTCTACTAACGCACTGGCATATTTTCTAATCTGCGACAATATAAGTAGTACGGTGTTGCATATATTGATTCAATTCCATTTTTTTGTAAATTTGCTTACAAATGGGGCCAGGATGTTTTATTCTTCAGATCTGCCCGTGAAGATAATTTTGCATAGTGAAAACAGATATTCTTAAACTTCTCTTTAGGAGCAATAAATTTAATATTTTATCAGAATTTGCACATGATTGCGAATTATTAGTTTTTTTATATTATATGCTCCGTACGAAGAACGAGTATGCTGCTAGTTCAAATATAAGAGACAGGAGACATAATTGAAGATGAAAACATTACACTCTTTATTTCAGACAATGCCCTATCACAATAAAAGGATGAAACATAAATCCTGAAATCATTTTTAATAAAACAATAAGTATTAAAAAGGTAGGAAAAGTAAAATAGGAATCAGTGTTTTCAAAATAAATAAATAAATTCTTAAATAAATAAATATGAAAAACTATCGTTTTTCATTACAATAAATATTTAGAAATAAATTATTCTTTCAGTGATGAAGTGTTAAATTAATTGAAATTACATTCGAATCCCAAGATGACCTATTTTGAAAGAGAAAACTAACCATACGCCACAAATGTAGAAGCATTTTTACTTTAGTGCAGTAGTCCTAAATGTTTTAAATGCTATCTTTAAACTCGTACTTTAATAAAACGAAATTATGTATGGTGTATAAAGAGTAATTTTTTAATTTCTTGTATTCATACAAAATTTTCTGCATTATTATAACAGTACTTAATAATTTAGTTCAATTAATTACAAATATGATTATTTTAATAAAAATTAGAAATTATCATTTAAAATGTTTTTTTTTATTATAATGGATCATTTTCGGTACTGATTAACATACTTTCAATCATAATACCGCTATGATTACATATTTTGAGAAATTTAGATACTTGTACCAGAATTTTGATGTAGGAACATTTTAACTGTCTACGTGTATTCATTGTAATAAAATGATAAATCAAGTTATCCATACAAAGGATAATATCCGTAGTATTGTACTCGGTTATTTCACTAGTTTGATACCAGGTTTATCAGAGTATATTATTTTAAAATTACGGTCAATCAAGATCTGATGTCAGTAATAAGATGATTGACTATGGTCACAAAAATTTTTTTTCTTTTCTCTTTATTTAATGCATATTCCAACTCTTGTAACACTTCAGGTTTGTAAAGTATTCCAATCAAATATTATCTTGTTTGAACTTTTTGCAGCAAATTCATATATAGATTCGTCTTATCAGCAAAACACTTGCTTATATAATTCAAAGTGCTGGAATATTAACCTAATATGTGCAATTTTGGGTAACGTTTGAGTTTGTTGCTTATATGCGGTATCACACAATGAACAACTTAAGTAGTACTTTTGATATTATTGTAATGAAATATGAAAATTTGAATAATTAAGGAACATGGACAGGACATATTAGATAAAATAATTATTTGATAAAAATAATATAGGTGAAATAATCAAGTATAATCATCAGCTCAAAACAGTCGAGGACTGCTGCTTTAAGAAATAATGCTATTTGACTTATTGCAAGCGCTAGTACGCAACAACTTTCATAAATTTAACAGTTTTCACAGCTAATACTGATGTGGAAACTAAAACGTTTGAAAGAAAATGAAATGGACAAAACATGTGAAAAGTGACATACGTGTAGATAACATATTAAGCAGTTTTTTTTATAAGTCCTCAAATTACATGAGGCAAAGCTCTTCGGTCCAGATGATATGATATAGTCCAAAATTTTCTACTATGAAGTCACCTTCTTAAGGCAATATTAAAAGTATTTAGGTTATTTTGAATTGGTCGCATCGGAGATCGAATCGTGCTAAGTAAAGATTACAGTCATTATGTAGAGAAATATTTATTTCATCACGATAATGTTTGGCTTTGCATGGGGATTCGATCCTTTGCGGCCACAAGCTAAATCATTCTCTAGCTTAAGAAAATCATATATAACTTTAAAATATAATAATTCTCATCTTATTTCTTTCCCGGTGCGACCACAAGTTAAATTAGTCTATTGCTTTTGTCATTTAATATTGTTTTGAGGTAATAATTCTCTAATTCAAGACATTTAATATTGTCTTTTGAAGGGGACTCCACACAATTTTTTTAATCCTAGTTTCCTTAAATCATTTTCCAGTTAATACTCTTTTAGGCGATGGCTTCCAGCACTTGCAGGAGCCATTGACTAAAAACCAGTCATAGTACAACCGGACAATATAGCAACCTATATGGTCCACACCGTCACAATGCTGTTGGGGTTTTACTTTCTTTTCTTTAAACACGGGCCGAGCTCTGAAACTAGAATCGTCTTCTTCTTCACCCACTCGGCGTTTCAAATATTGCTGAAAGTTGTAGAAGTCTTCCACAGGTGGAGGAGGAGGTAGCGGAGTTGATGTAGTTGGAAAAAATGTGTCCGGATAGTATGTTTCTGCTACTAGAAGACTAACCCATCGAGGAGATTCGTGGCAAACACCATCCATGAAATCACAACGACCTTTCCTACGAAAGTAAAAGAATCAAATGATTAGTTAATATATAATAATTATAATAATGATAAAGTATCATAAAATATTATAATAATGATAAAGTATTATAAAACATTATGATAATGGTAAAGTATCATAAAATATTGTAATAATGATAAAGTATTATAAATCATTATAATAATGATAAAACATAAGGTATAATTATGTAATAATATTTCTCCAACTTCGGTTGATTACTTTGCCGAGTATACTTAATCGAAAATGCAGCACCAACATTCCGCTTTTTTACCCTCTTAAAGCCATGGAATTTGTGGGGGGAAACTGATCTAACGACTGATTTATTGACTTATATCAATCGATGTATTAACTTATTTATATTTCATAAGACTTTCTTACCAGAAATTCAGTTAAAATTACATTGGTTATGAAATGACAATAAAAGGAACCTTTCCTACCTTTGCTGCGTTTACAATAGACACTGCGCTTCGTTTCATTTTTTTGCATTTTCTTAGTGCATTATAGTCTTTGAGGTATTTACAACGTTGCAACCTTTTAAACAGAAACTACGGTTTAATACGATATACTTACGGTATAACATATATACGGCATATCCTGCGATATATTTACGATGTACTGCATATCATATGGTGCAGTATATCAGAAAAACGATATTATTATTTATTTACGATATACGGCACTCAGAAGTTATCAAAATTATCTAGTATATTTAATGCTTCAAAGTATAACAAGTTAGGGGAAATAGTATTAGATCCAGTGCTTGCTTTCAGTGATCAATTTTTAGCGATCACTTTTTAGCAGTTATCGTCAACAATAGTAGAATCTAAAATACAAACTTCTTTAAAACAAAACTTAAACCGAAATTAATAGGAAAAATTTCTATATTATTTGAAAGTCCCAAACAGCTTAAACAATTGTTTAAGTCCTATAAAGCTTAAACAATTGTATAAGTGGTCATTTCATTACTTAATGATGCATATACCTACATGCATTTAGTTTGTTGCACAGTTTGTGTGAAGTATCCTTCTTGCGGTATTTGTACGACGTACTTCCATACACCTTGGTAATTCCTGGCAAAAGTTGGCGTAACGTATTCTTCCGAAGATGGACATGGGGTTGGAGGAAGGTCAAAATCATTATCTTGTGGTCTTCGAACGTTGGTTTCAGATGCTGCCATTTCCTCACCAACTGGCCTTCGTCTTCGAGAAGGTATACTTCCTGCCAGGGCTTTTAGTGGAGAAGATTCACTTGCCATCAGTTTCAGGATTACGGATAATGCACTGCTGCTACCTGGAGAAGCTCCCGTCAAGACTGACATGACATGGGCAAGAGTTGATGGCTCTTCATCACTGAAATGGAGTGAATCAATAAAAAAGTTACAAACACATATTTCAAAAGTAATATATTTAGTGTAAGATACGGATATGTCGTTGATGGAATTAGTATATCTTTAAATAAGATTGTTCGACTGCTGGATCTGATTTTGTTACCGTAAAAATGATATTGAAGGCTTGTTTTATTTCACATACAATTTTTTGGAGGGAAGAATTCTGTAATGTCACTGTTTGTGCATATTTATTTATTTCAAATGCAATATTATATGAACATATTTTAACAAGTGAATACACAGCATTGCGTTAATGTACTATATATAATTGACTGCCATTTGGATGTGTTTTATATGCGAGGAATACAGTGGCTGCTCGTGAGCGACATGTAGAGGGAGGCGCTCATCTATGTATTTATGTATATATATCCCTCAATTTGAGCTAACTACGTCGTTCAGACTTCGAGTTCGTCGTTTATCTGGCACTGATAAATTGGTTCCGGCGTTACCTCGAAACAGCCGTATGCCAAATTATTATTTTACTTGCTTTGATATGATATACGTTGTGCAAGTTTCTTTAAAATGAATAAGAGCCTATCGCAACCATGGAAATAATTTAAATACATTTCTAAATAAATTTGTATCAAATTTGTAAAAATTAAATACTCTCAGTGGTATGCATGCGCAGTATTTTTTTATTATTAGCGCAAATATTTTTACACCCAAAATACACACAATTTTTCTCATATACACTCTATGGTTAATAGTTTTGTACCTGATCGTCCTTGTAACCCAAACAGTAACATAATTAGAGAGCGAAAACCAATTAAATCTACGGCCGTTTATATGTAGCAGCAAAGAAACTATTTTTAATACAAGAATAAATTTGGAATTTACAGAAAATTCTTATGCGTTATGCTTATCTCTATTCGTCTTTAAAATGATACTAGCGAGTTCTGCTTGCTAGCAGTCACTATATATAGCAATCGGCCTTTATAACAATAAGTAGTTAACTCGTTGCGCGGGTGCAACAAAAGTGGATCAAAGTTTAGAGTGAGCAGATTGAATGGGTCCATTGTAAAGTAAAAAATACAGTGTGAAAATTGCATCAAAATCGGATCAAGAGTCACTAAGATAGATAAAAATGTAAATATGAAAAAGAGGAGGGTTTCCCCTCTTCCACCACAGTTGTTTCATATTACATAATAACAGACGATATTTGTGTTTCGACGTGTGTGTGTAAGGTCTGTAGCGGAAAACGTAAACATCGTACGGCCTTGAAATGTCGTACACGGATATTTCAGGAACCAAGGCGATGCATTTTTTGTAAAACCGAAATATGAAATTGAGGCTACTTAAAGCAAAAGTTGCGCCCAGGGGGTTGATATAATAAGGTTGTATATCTAAGTGATTGCCACCAGCAAAATCTAAATCGTTCAATTAGAAGGAGACTTAAGAAATTTGGGGGGGGGGGGGGGCTAACCGAACTGAAAGTTACGGCCAGGGAGTTGACACAATAAATATGTATATCCAATTCACATATACAAATAGTGCCAGGACTATAACCACCAGCGGAATCAAAATTGCTCAATTAGGAGCCGAGATGTGAAATTAGAGGAGGACTACTTAAAGTAAATGTTGCGCCCAGGGGATTGATACGAAAAAGATGTACATTCAGGTGGTACAAAGACTGTAGCTATCATAAGATTCAAAATCGCTCAATTTAGGAACCGAGATGTAAAACTTTGCGGGTTAGTTAAACTAAAAGTTACGCTCAGGGGGGTTTGAATAAAAAAATATACATATCCAGGCAATGCACGTATAGAGAGTGTAGAGACTATAACCACCAGTAGATTCAAAATCGCTTAATTAGGAAGCCAGATAAGAAATTTTAGGACTACCTCAAGTAAAATTTATGCCTAGGAAGTGTCGGTGCAATATTGGTCTTCAATGAAATTAGAAGCAAAACCAGGGAGATTGAGTAGTGGCCGGTGAAGGGGGGGGGGAGATTTTAAGGAAAACAACGTCAGATCAAAGAATCAAGTATCTGGTTGAAATTGTTTTTTAACATTCTTTAACAAATATTTATAATTTTTTCAATCTTTAATGTTAAATAGCTGAAAAAGTAAGACAGCTGAGTAAGTCAAAGTGACCCACCCCCTCAGATAACACATTTCTGAAAGTGTCACTAAAAATATCCACGGGTATGCCACAAATACAATTCACGTGGCTTTTAAACAATTAAGAGGTGAAACGCATTGAAACTCGTCACAAACAAAGTATAGAACTACCCTAAATCAGAAATGATCCTCTTTCCGAATGACAGAACCACCCTACATCAGAAATTATCTCCCACCGGGCGCTTACGGAATGAAACATTTTCAGTAATACGGATGGGTGGGTCAAAACTAAACTGAGTGCCCCAAACAATGCATTTTTCTACCGAAGGCGAAGAACAGAAACCTCCAAAATACCATAAATAACCACCATTTATTCAATTAAGTAAAAAGCACAAAATATGTATCGCAACTTTTTTGAATTTCTATTTTCTGTATCTAATACTAAACTATTTCGTCCTGAACCAAAACTGAAAGGACTAGGTCAATAGCATCAATAAAATAAATCAGAATTACATAAATACAGTAATTTATTTTCAAATATGTATTCAAACATCCAAATTTATTATTTTAAAAAGAAGCGACAGAGAAAACACACATTTATCAAGGAAAATTCGAGGCCAAATTAGCGAAACGTAGCCAATTCGAGTCAGTCGTTCACAGTATTTGTTTCTTCTTGGCGGTTTCTTTATTTCTTCTTGGCATTTCTCCGATTTGAGCCGCTAAAACTGCCGCGGCTCACATCGAATTGGAATATTGCAATGTCTGTTTTTTTAAACTCTAATTTCAATTGTCGTTATATTAACATACCATTCGTTCTATCAGCCCAGAGGCAATGTAGGGACGCGGCCCCATTAAGAATCCCTCGTCTTTCCCTGTAATGCAGTATTTTTCCCTATAGATTTAATATGGTATGAAAAGAGGATAAGAGACTCTTTCAAAGCTTTAGTGCTGCCATCTAGTGACAATTTCATCCCTTATTTCCAATAATTCGAATTTTAATTGGAATAAAATGCAGATAATTTCCTTAAAAATTGTAATTAATCTATATAACTAAAATAATTTGAAGTGCTTATTCAAGGGGGTCCGAGCGGCCCCGCGGACCCCCTGAATGACCGCCCCTGGAGGAATAATAGTCAAAGTATTTACATAAACCTAGTATCGAGGCTGTTTCAATGAAATTTAGTCTGAATACTTTCAGAAACACATGAAAAACGATGAATACATGTCTGTTTTACAGCGTTTGGATTCAGAGACTTAAATGAAGTATGATTTATGCATTTAGAAGTTTTACTAGTTGTGGTGCATGCAGCTAGCAGACATTTTTTTATCAGTCATGTATTTGATAATCGGTTAAAATTGTGATTAAAAAATTTAATAACAGTACTTTTTCTACCATTTTCACATCGTCCAGGAGGTAAGATAACAATGCGATTTTAAAGCGGTTTCTCCTAAAATCCTAATACATTGTACTTAAACATAAAATTAAATTTCGGGTTTTGTATACAGGAGACTGAAGAAACGTTTTATATAACTCAAGAATGGAAAAAAAAATATATCACATTCCATTTAATCACTCCAAGCCTCTTAGTTAGGCTTCGCTTTAAAAATAACTAGCAAAAAGCTGGATTTTGAATGGATTCATGCATATAAAGTATGCGAGCTGTGAAAGATTTCACATTGAAACTTAATTTTACAAATAATTATGAAATAAGTGAGTAATTATATGATAGATAATAATTATGAAATTAGTGAATAATTATATGATAGATAATAATTATGAAATAATAATTATAAAATATTCTTATTTCTTATTCTTTATTCTTATTTCATAATTATTATGAGATAATAATTATGAAATAAATATAAAAAAAATTAATTTTATTATTTGAGAATCCTAATGCAAAAGAGCATATAGGTTTTAGAATTTGAATATTAAGTTAAACAAATTAGAATACAGAACAAGAAATGAAATCAAATGGACACATTTGAATCACAAAAAAACATTTTCATAGATTTTACGTTTATTATTGTATGTATCATGGAGGTAAAGGGTAACTCTCCCACTCCATTGTATGTGTTTTGTTTCATCACGTTTTTCTAGCAACGATGTAAAAACAATCGGGTAGCAAAGCTTAATATTGGGTACTATTTTATTTAAATATTGTACAAAAATGATTATTCGTACCCGTCATTTGTAGGAGTGAGCATGCGCAGTTTAGAAATCGGCATTTCGCCTGTTAAAGTTTGTTAACACTTTACAACATAGTTGAAAAGAGTTTATGACTTTGTTCATTCTGTCTGTCTGTCCATTCGTACGATAACTGCCGTAGAAATGACTTTATCAAAATGAAATTTTAGTATGTTGTTGAGACGATCTGTGGGACATATGGAAATGTAAATGAATAATATCACCCAATTAGTTTTGGATTGAATCCGGGTTCAATAAATGAAATATATTGAGCCTTATGGGACCCAGTTTTCTGAACATTTTTTAAGCAAAGTTGAATTTCGCAAATTACTTCGAAAATTTTAGGGAGTATTCGAATTATCCCATAAAATATATATATAAAAAATTCAGCTAAATGTGTTTTGTAGTTTTTTAAATAAAAATGAAAATAATAATTACACACATATAATATGAAGAGATCACGTGACCCACTTCAAAATAAAATAAGACATCCATCTTTTTTCCCAGTGTCAAAATCATGATTTTTAAAGTTCTTTTACATTTATATTTAGTGTTGAATTCGTCCTAAAACTGCTTTATTTTTGTATATTTTCTGTAGATCTATATTCTACGCCAAAGCAATTACAATATCTTTGAGTTTAAATGATTGTCAAACTTTGATTATTTCTACAACGAAGCCTAATTTTAATGAATACAGAATGTAAACGAACGAATGTAAGAGGAGTTGTATAAGAATTGCTGATTTTTTTTCACGCAAAATTATTTAACTCTGGAGTCCGGAATAAAAGTGTGTGAATGAAATATTTAGTGCTTTTACATAGAGAACCAGACGATGTATATTTCGATGACGTCATTTGAATAAAGCTTATTTTTTTCGATGAAGTTTTAAGTTTTCAAATATAAAAATCTGATGTGGGCAACACATGACTTTCCTTATATAATGTAATGAATTTACTACTTTTACAGTAAAAAAAAAATAGGTTTTCCTTATAGTAGATACTAATATTCTTTCCAAGATATTGAATTTTCGACAATTAGTCGTCATTTTCATTGATATAGCGTCATTTTTATCCATTTGGCGAGATTTTCGTTAATTTGGCAACATTTCAAAAAGTCGCCAAGTTGGCGACATTCCGTCAAATTCGTCGCCAAAATCTCGCCAAGCGTTATGGACGAAGAAATAAGTTATTCTTACAGCAGATAAATGACTATTGGCGTTCAAATACAAAAGTATTACTTAAAGTGTATTTTTTCATGAATGGAACGAGCTAGATCCACGAGAATGATGTCACCCAATTTATCGCATGGTATTACATATGAAAAGTGAACATGTTTCTCAATAGGATATAAATATATTTTAATTTTATATGACTTTTTGATAATTTTTTTGAAAAATGTACAATATTTCGAGAACGGTTCATGTTAGCGTTCTAAAATTTATGTTAATCGTTTTCTAATGAAAAATTGCATAAGAAATGTCTATTTGCGTAACTTTATTAGCGGTTTTGATTTTTTGACGATTTTTTCAAAATTTCATTCGAAAATTTAGGGGGGCTCTGGACATTTGATTGCGTATAAAAACAATAGACTTCCATTGTTTACTGATTGTGATTTTTGTATCAAATTTTGCTCCAATCGGTCCATTCGTTCGTCAGTTATCGTCTCCACAGACTCACTGATACACACACACACACACACACACACACACACACACACACACATACTTTCACACACACACACACACAGACATCACCTCAAAAATGTTTGATTCGGGATCAGGGATGCTTGAAACGTGCTCTCCCGACGAAAATTCGAATTTGAATTTTCGACCCCGTCACAATACTTTCCTTATACATTATGTATGTAAGGAAAGTAATAAATGATTGTCGTACTGTGATAATTTAAAACATATCAGCGCTGAATGGATAGTATTTTAGAGATGTTTAAATAAAATTTCATTTCAGTTGAAAAGTGTTTGATAATCAATGATTTATGATTGATTGACCTTTCTTGTTTTTAGTAATTGAAATTGTGATTTTGTAAATCTGCGTGCAATTTTATATATGCATGCAACATTTCATCTTCCTACAATTTTAGTTGCCAAGTAAAAGGGATTAAAAAATTCAGGCAAATATTGATTTTGCTTTGTTAGGACTTCGCTTCGCTAGTTCATAATAAATACAAAGTACGTTCATAGTGAATCATGATATTTAGGTGTTGATAGACAGTTGTAATGAAAATCCCTTTCTCTCTATATTTGTAAAACTACATGACATACTTTAATCATATTTATCATAGTAGAAATTCTGCCGAATTCAAAATTTAAGCTCTTCCATTGATTTCTGTTGTTGTTGTTGAGACCCAGACCGTCCGACCTACCAGAAAGGTGTAAGGTAACTGTATGGACGGCCGGGAAGTGCCACCCAATTTAGACCGGAACCCAGTGGGGGAGGCATCCACAGGGACCGTACCCTCCTTCCCCTACCACCAACCTCTCGGAAGGACTTACGGACCCACATGTTTAACGTGATCGTACTCCGCATGAACACGGCGGCATTTGTGGCAGCGTGCAAATCTAGCGCGCAAACCACGGGGATACCGCACCCGAGATGGCCAACAGCACGCGGCGTTCCGAGGTGGTCACCCACCAAGTACTAACCGCGCCCGATGCTGCTTCACTTCGGTGATCTAACGAGAACCGGTGTTTTCAGCACGGTACGGCCGTTGGCCTTTCCATAGATTTCTGTGTCAAATCTACGCCTAGCAATGTGATCAACCAATTAATCAATTTGTTTCCACGCTAACAGCATTAAGCATATTTTGCAAATTATTACTTTCCTTATATACATAATGTATAAGGGAAGTATTGTGACGGGGTCGAAAATTCGAATTCGAGTTTTCGACGGGAGAGCACGTTTCAAGCATCCCTGATCACGAATCAAACATTTTTGAAGTGATGTCTGTGTCTGTGTGTGTGTGTGAAAGTATGTATGTGTGTTGGCGTATGGTGGGAAGTGGGGACATTCATATGTTTACACACCTTCCAAGTGGGGACGCACCGGCAAGTGGGGACGTCCTCGCTTTGGATTTTTGCAGAAATGTGCTATTTAATGACAGATAATATTCTGAAAAAAGTTTGGTTGACTTTTGGCATAGGTCCCCAGTTAGGTGGTATATGTATATAGTCTGTGTATAACTGTGTATAGCTCGCGAATATCTGTGTGTGTCTTGCAAAAAAACACGTCCGCGGTTTATCAGAATTGCAACATATTGTGTGTATGCGGAACTGGTTTTCAGAGGGAAGGCGTTAACTGCCCTCTAGCTAAATCTGCGAAACACCCGTGTTGGTCTTTGAGGGAAACCGAGGACAACTCATAGAACTATTAAATTGAGGTATTAGCTTCTTGGGATCCCCTAGAACCAATAGAGCCCCCCCCCCCCCCCCCAAAGAGATATGCATACATTTTTTTAGCAGACACAATCCCCTCCGCAAATTGTTGTAATTTTGATTTGGAAATATATTTCTAATTCGCCAGAAGAGAAAAATATTGCACTTCTGAAACTAATGTATTTTTTTTCTTTTGAGGTTCCATTTATGGTTTGGGAGCCAATGTTATAAGAAACAGATTCTAGCCAGACTGTCTTTTATTATTTCCCATATGTCAAGAAATATTCCCGTCCAGGAAGCTAAAAGTGTTTAGAAATTAAGTACATACAACCATCTCCACAGCATATTTTTGCATAGAATTTATAGAAATACAGTGTGATTCAGTTTTTGAAGAGTTGTGTGTAATTGTAAAATACAGTCTTTCTCTCTGTATGTATATTCTGTATCTGTGTAAGCATTTGCCTGGTAATAAATGGAGCACAGGTTCGGAATTCAAAACACGGATAAACTCAAACCGCGAAGCGTAATTTTTTTTTTTAATTAAATTAAAACTTATATTTCAAATACTTTTTTTTTATTTTCTTTTAATCCTTAGACCCTTGACACTGCATTTTCCCTTTAGTGAGTTAGAAAAACATCTCTCCTGAGATGGTTCAACAGTTTATTTGTTGCTGCTAATACGAGTTTTAAAAAGACTTCAAAAAATCGGGAAAATGGATGTACTTTATTTTAAATGTAAGCAGTCTGAGAGCAAAAATTTTGTTCTGACTTTAATATATACACCTTTAAACTTGCTTATACACTTTTAAACCACGGACCATGCATATACACCTTTAAAACGCGGACCATGCGAATACACCTTTAAAACGTGGACGGTGCATATACACCATTAAAACGTGGACCATGCGTATACACTTTTAAAACGCGGACAATGCATATACACCGTTAAAACGCGGACTATGCGTATACACCTTTAAAGCACGGACGATGCATATATACCGTTAAAACGCGGACGATGCATATACACCGTTAAAACGCGGACCATGCGTATACACCTTTAAAACGCGGACAATGCATATACACTTTTAAAACGCGGACCATACGTTTACACCTTTTAAATGCGAATTATTTTTCATAAAATGACAAAAAAAAATATATCTTAAGTGGGGCGCATATTATCATCTTGTGTTTTTATATTATTTATTTGATTTTCTAAAATAAATATTCAGAACTTGATTGCTTTCTACTTGGTTTCTTTCCTCCGAAAATTAATAGGTCTTTGAGTGATGTTCATTGATTGAAAAATGCTCACCAAACTTTATTCGATTTATCCAATTTGTTCGAAAGATATGGCACTACATTAAAAAATATATAGATGAATATATGTTTCAATATCTCGAGAGCAGATCGGGATAATTTCTAAATAATCATATCCATTCATTTCGGATTTAAGCTGTTTGTTTATAAAGCATTCACTCATTTGATAATAGGGAATTTATATTTTTTTTCCGAATTGTTCCATTTTTGACCAAAAACATAAACTATCTCAAGAAGAGTGCATATAAACCTCATGTAAATGATGACATTCGTGTTAAAAAGCTGACATTATAAATACATAAATATTTCTCTAACATTTTTAAGTTTACTTATGTTTCCGAATTTGAAAAGCATGATAAAAAAATAAGATCTATTCCTTGATCCGTTTATCCCAACAGGTAATAGGCTTCTAACATTTACCGATTGAAATTATCTTACCAAATTTTTTTCTGTATTATCAACTTGTTCGATACCATTGTACCTACAAAGAAATAGACAGATGGTTAAAATTGGTTAATTCGTATTTAGGGATGCTCCAAAACGCGTATAACCTATAACCATCAAAATAAATAAAAGAATTTGATTTTTGACTCATCAAAATTGTTTTTACATATAGTCGTATACTATGTGCTGAAAGAAAAAAAAATAGTCATATGGGATTAATTGATTTTAATGAAAGAAAGGGTAGATATGGACATATTAATAAGGGAAAAACTAGTTAATAAGAGAATATTCGCCACGTTCATGCTCCATACTAATAAAACCACAGAAACCCAATGAGCAAAGTCTTTTAATGCCATCTGAGTTGAGCCCCTTTCCACAATTATGCATATCCATTTAATTCGAAAAGTATCTATGTTTTAACAATGGAAGCCAAAATATGGAACACTAAACGCAAAATACATATGTTTTAATATGCGGAAAAAGTACAAATATTGCTAAATTCCCCTGTATAGATATTTAAAGACACCATATGTACAAATTTGTTATGGCAATCCTGTCTGTCCACAATAGAACAGAATATAGAAATACGTATATAGAGCAAATAGCTGAGGTTTGAGAAGTTGGTCGGTATCAGAACTGCCTATTGCACGATAATTTATATGAGTATTCGACCAACTAACCAAAAAACTACTTTCTGACAAGTGAATAAGATAAAACTGCATACATTTGACACAAGCACATTCTCCTGATGGTTTAGAGTGCTTGTCTCGAGATCAACAGGCTAGGGTTCTAAATCTTTATAGTCGGTACAAGACTTCATACAGACTCATGTTCGGTATTGTCGACTCTGGTATATTAAATGAATATAAGTGCAAGTATGTGATAATTTTTAAAAAATTAATTCATTTGTTAAGGCCAAGAAGTATTTTCATCGAATTAGTAGGAATATATTCTGAAGTGTTCGTTATGCGGTCAGGCAGTATATGCAGTATAGGCAGAGGCATATATGAAAAATATTTTTAAAAAGACTGAGTCACATGTACGTGACCTCAATTTTTGCATAATATATCCAAATAAAACATGCTTTTCTGGAAAAGTTTGTTTCCTACTGTAAACATATAGCATATATATATGATCATTGTATAGGAGTGGAGAAAATTTTAGTCTCAAGTTCCAAACAAATATATCGATTGACTGAAGTAGCACAATGTACCCCAAGTTAATTTCCAGTTAAAATTGAGACAGGAATGTTCTAATCTTAATTCATTTTTGGTTCGAAGTACTTAAAAAGCATCGACTTATTTTATAATACCGAAAGTATTTAAAAAACATTCATTTATTTTGTAATACTGAGCATTTAATTATATGATCTTCTCATTTTAGAACAAAAAACGTGCAATCTTTTAAAAACGGAACATCTTTACATCCTAAATGATATTCACTTATAAATGAATAATTTTATATAAAATGACTAATTGCAAAAAGCTTTCAATACAATTATTTTGATAATGTTATTTTAATTATCAAAACAAAACATGTTTGAAAGATTGAGTATACCCCTTGTCTAATCTCTCTGAATGTCAACAATCTAAATGTATCCATATCTGTTATAGATTATATTTTTATTCAATTTATGAAAATTATAGTTAAATAGAAATATTTGATCTTGTTTACCTGATACTGGAACAAAAGGTTACACGAAAATTTTGTGAAACTAGGGTAAAATAACTTTTTCTTCCTATTTTTTTATATAAAAAGAAAAAGAAAAGTGCAAAATCATAAAAGATACAAATTATTGCGTAAAATTAGTTGATCAGTAAAATAAATAGGCCACTAAGTTTACTGATTAAAATAACAGTGCGAAACTTCGTTTGGAGCACATAATTTGTTCGAGAGATATCGTGTCTACAGGGAGACATCGTTTAAAAATGATTGATTTGTATTCAGGAAGACTCAAAATGTTTAAATTCATCCAAATCAAAGAGTCGAATTATTTACCAGTACGTTATGTATAGTAGGATAAGTGAAAACAAAGAAAATCTTGATAGATTCTGTGGAGAATCACTACCCTGAATTTTCATACATAAGCGAGAATTACTTTCCTATACATGAAATGCTGTGTAGCCTCGATTGTACAAGTAAAACTATTTAATTCATAAAAATGCTAAATATCATTTTCATTTAAGTGTCCAAATTCAGTTTACTTATTTGACTCTAAAAATGCGCTCAATATTAATGATCAGAATTTTTTGAAAGAAGCTTTAATAGTTAGAAATGTAAAAATTTTGAGAGTTTGTTTCTTGCTAAGCCAGCGAGGTGTTTTAACTACAAAGGGAGATAGAGTGTTCAAATTTTTGTATTGTGAACAATGAACTTAGTTTGAGGGTGATGGCCCTTTCTTCTATCCCGATTCATATGGTGCTTTAAATGTGTGAAAGTTTAATTATTTTTTTCGAGCAATGTTAATTTTTATTTCTATCCTTCATTGCGCCTTAAATTGAAAGGAAAACGATATCATTTAAATGAATCTGTTTCCTGAAATCTGGTATTAATTCTCGGTGCTTTAATTGAGGTATTGTCTTGAATCGAAGAAAAAAGCAATTTACAAAAGTTATAATTTCCTGAAGGATTACCTTTTTTATAATTATTTAATTACCTAATTCAAGTTGAATCTTAGTTGTTAGAGGAAATACTATTAAAATTATGTTTATATTTTCTTATTGCTAAAGCACTGTATTTTTGTTGACGTTCCGGTTTTAGAACTAGAGAAAGTACAGTGCTTTGTTTAAAAACAATTTTTAGTTTTTTAAACTAATAATAAAAATTTCAATTTCGGCGCCCCTGTGAGACGGCGCCAGAGGACGTCGCCTCGCCGTCTTATTCCTTGTCACGGCCCTGACTATTAACACAGAAGTAGACTGAAACATCTAACTTTAAAATTAGTATAAAGCTATAAATTTCCATATTTGTTTTTTGTCTGGGTGTGTGAGTGGGGGAGAGTTACATACAATAGCATTTTACAGAAAGGTTCAGAAGTTCTGAGGGCAGTTTGTTGCCGTAGATTTCATGTATAAGAATTTTTTCATGTAATCTAAAATATTCCATGTGTGGGAGACTTTTAGTATTACAAAAGCAAAATTTGGAAATAAGAGTATTATTTTATGATTTATTCATGGATCTACGAGAAAAATTCTGACATACAAAATAATTAATTAATAATTTTATTTTGTTTCATTTCCACTGATTAGAAATACCCATAGTTCATATATTTTTATCTCATGTAGTAAAATAAATTGTCTTGTCTCATGTGCGTGTCGTCTGTAACCGAAAATCGAAGTTTCGGACAACGGCGAAACTTTGTGCGGTACTAAAGTTCTCTGAATAATACGGTTCGACGAGATTTTTTTAATTCAAATTAGCTTAACATTAGGGGGCTAGACAACCCAGTGTAAAACATCACTTAGAGGAACCACGTTCGATTCCTGACTCTGACCAAACTGTTCCCGTGTTCAGAGTACATATTTGTATAAGTGCTTTGTACAGTCGCGCATAAGTAACATTCAAAAATACCGTCGTTTTAAATGTCAGCAATAATCAACGGATATCCATAAAAATTCTTCTTTCAGATCCTTGTGGAAGAATTCTATGGTATGTTTAAAAGAGTGTTAATCATTTTTTAAGATATTCACAGAAGAAAATGGAATATATTTCAAAAATGGCGTCACCGCATCAAAATAAAAAAATGACCTGATCGCATCAAAATAAAAAAAAAAATAATTAATAAAAAAAAAACTGGATTATTCTATGTAACACGTGAATATTAACTTTATGCTTATTTTTATGTAAAAAAAGAATGTATTAGACGATTTTTGGAATGCTAGAATTATCTGCTTTTAAGCTGTTATATTATCGGACACTTTTATCGGACACTGCTGTTATATTATCGGACGTTATGAATTGAGTAACCCTTTTTATTGTAAAAATTCCCCAATATGTTTATTTCATAACAATTAAATAAATTCTTTATCCTTTTGAAGGAATTTCAGTTTTCTTAATATTTCGACGTTTATGAATTTAAAAAATATAACTTTGTATCGCTGAACGCATATGACATTTTACTAATTTACTCGAATTTTACCGATCAACAAAATAGGAGAGGGGGGAGGGGGAATAAACCAATTTTGTCTGCGTATGCAGGCAGTTGAAAATCGATCGAATTTAATTTTGAATTGCTGAAATTTCTCTGAGCAAGAAACTGTCGGACACCAAAACTTGAAAAAAAAAAAAAAAAAAAAAAAAAAGAATGTGTAATTCTTACGATCTGTAGCTTCAAGATGAATAGAAACTATGGCTGGGCAGAATAGTAGCCTTTAAACGCGCTATTTTTACCACCCTCCTTCGTATTTACCGTATAGTTGTTTATGGACAGTACATAGTAGGATAAAGTAGAACAACAATACTTCGTCACAATATCAGCAATTTGGCTGGGAAAAGTCCTCCCCCCCCCCCCCTCCATTCCCAAGGTTGATGTCCTTTATTTGCTTTCTGCTCCGTCAGCTGCAGCGTATATTCAAAACTAAGGTGCCTTATTCAAATACAGGAGTCTTATAACGAAACTATTGCATATAGATTAATTTTTTTTTAATTTATCGTAATGCAAAATATGTTACAATGAATATTTAACCAATAAATAAATTTACAAGCCAAAACTAACGGGTATGAGTTTCGCGCAATATTTTAATTTTGATACACAACTTTAATTCCGATTACACATCCGTTTTCGGAAACCCTTTAAAATTTGAGGCAGTTATACGAGTATAAACGATGAAAACCCTTAGTACAGCGTGTGAAGTTCAGCAGGGCGCTGGTGGGGGTCAAAGGATAGAATTGCCACCTCCGCGTCAGGTCATGTATCAAAACACATTCTATATATCTAAGGCGTTAGACGTCTATAAAATATAAAACGGATATATTAGACGAAATATCTACGGATAGAATATCTAAGGAGTTTGGCCGGTCATTTCGTTAATCGCTAGTTTTTCAAATTGAATCGCCGACGTGGGAATTTACGACGTGGGAATACCTTAGAGCAGGAATAAGAAGTATGTCTTCGTATCTCTCCTCTAAGGGGAATACCTGGCCTGGGAAGAATGAATGCTCCACCCCAGGCACGGGATGACGGGAACTATGAAAACCCTTTATGATAACGGAGTGTGTGGCCCGTATGTTTAAAATACCTTGTGTGTCGCCTATCTTGAGTGGTCATGCTCAGAGGGTTATGATTTCACCCTGGGGGCCGTCGGAAGCCGACAAAGGGCCGTAGTTCACAACCCACTCTTTGGTTGTAAATATTGCTGGACTTTGCGTGGCTTTCAGCGATCGATAGGTATCCTTACAATTCTTTCTCCCAGATACTTCTGCAAACATTCTATTGTAAGTCTTAAAAGTGCTGATCATCTTAATGATCTAAGATGTTTACAGAAAAAAAATTGACTAAACGACAAATGTGGCGTCCACTTTAGCCGGTTCACATCAAAACTAAAAATATCAATTATTCCTATATTTAGCTCGAGAAAATGTACTTTATACATAATTTTATGCAAAAAAAAATAAATGTGTCGATTTTTAGAATGCTAGAACTGTCTATTTTGTAGGAATTCTACACTTATAGACATTTAGAAAAATAGTTAATGTGACGAGATCCTTCAAAAGCAAAATTCGGCAACTATTAATTCATTTCTGCAGTGCATATGCTTCACAAAATATGATAGTTTGAACTGTCCTGTTAAAAATTCGTTAAAAATCCATTTAAAAATTTTTTAAAAAAGTCGTTTAAAAACAATCACAGTTAAAAAAATTTATAAAAATATTAATTTGTAAAACTAATATATTGATTATGACTAAAACTCGAATTCTATGAAATTTCATATTTGTATATGCAATTGCATATATGAACACTTATAGAGCATGTAAATGCATAAAAGGCCTTTAAATACATATTTCAAGTACTTCATTTTCTTTTAGCTTGCATTTTTTTTTATTTTAATTATCTTTTTATCTTCTTTAACACTTTACAACAAAGCTGAAAAGTGTTTATGACTTTGTTCATTCTGTCTGTCTGTCTGTCCGTTAGCACGATAACTGCCGAAAAAATGAATTTATCAAAATGAAATTTTAATATGTTGTTCAGACAGTCTATAGGACCTACGGGAATATAAATGAATAATGTTACCCAATTAGCTTTGGATATAACCGGGTTGAAATAATGAAATGCATTGAACACTATGAGGCCTAATTTTTCAAACATTTTTTAAGCGGATTTAAAATTCACAAATTGCTTCGAAAGTTTTATGAAATATTCAAATTGTCCCATAAAATAAATAATAAAAATTTCAGAAAAATATATTCAGTAGTTTTTTAAATAAAAATTTAAATAATGATTACACCTTTTATATGAAGCGATCACGTAACCATTATATATAGAGATCACATGACCCACTTCAAAATAAACTATGACATCCATCTTGTGCCAAAATTGTGATTTTTAATATTCATTGTAAGTCATATTTAGTGTTTAATCCGTCCTAAAACCGCTTTATTGTTGCCTAAATTCTGTGCATCTGCATCCTGAAACACTGCAATTACAATATATTTGAGTTTAAATGATCATCCAACTTTGACTATTTCTACAACGAAGCCTACTTTTCACTAATGGAAAATGTAAACACCAAAATGGGTAAAATGAGTTGTATAAGAATTGTTGCATTTCTTTAACGCAGAATTATTTAGCTCATGGAGTCTGCAATATAGCTGATATGAATGAAATATTCATTGATTTTAGAGAGTAGGACGATTTTTTCGATGAAGATTAAAACATAGAGTCTAATTACTTGTACCTCCATGGTCTTAAGTTTGAAATAAAATAAATTATTATAGTATTGTGATGAATGAAATGAATGGAAAAATGTTTATGAATGAAATGCTGATTTTATAGAGAGAGCCATGTGTGTTATATTTCGATGGCGTCATTTGAATACATTTTATTTGTTTTTGATGAAGTTTTCAAATATAATAAATTATTGTAGTATCATAATAATTTTAAAAATATTATTTAGAAATGTATCGCATTTTATAGATGTTTAAACCAGGCAATTTATATTTCAATCCCGTCATTTGAATGAAGTTCATTTTTTTCGATGAAGTTTTAAGTTTTCAAATTAATGTAGTATTGTGATAATTTTTAAAATATTACCGAGGAATGTATCGAATTTTAGAGATGTTTAAATAAAATTGCATTGAAGTTGGAAAGTGTTTCATAATCAATGCCTTAAGCATGATTCATCTTTCTTTTTAAATAGCTAGATAAGTTAACATCGGACGAAGCTAAACATATTTCTCATTCATCACCCAAATTCCGTGAGCTACTAAGGCCATGCAATTATCATAAGAAATGGTGAAATCTTTTCAGGGTAAAATATCAAGAGACATGTCTGGTAAAAGAGATGGAAAGTCACGTTATACGAATATCTGAAGTTTTGCATACGTCTTTTTCAAAGAGCTGTTCTGTAAAATTTTCTGTATAAGCATTGTGAGTAAAAATGCCTAAAATTAAATCTAATAAATCAATCCGAATAAAATCATGTATTTATAATCATAGAAAAATCTGAATACAGATGGTGTTTTTATATTATGCGATATGCGAGAAAAAATTATTCAGAAAAATATCAGATCAACATGTAAAACCTGCTATTCACATTTCAGAGAGAAAAAAAAAAAAAAGAAGAGTAAACACGCAGTTATAACTAAGCCGTTTTCAGCATGGAATACCCAAGAACTAAATATCACTTTCAGTTCAAAATATGACAAGTACTGTCCAATAATATCAGTTGGTATTAAATTTTTAGCATTAAAATGTTTTTAGATGATAAACGACAAAGTCTACGTGTCAAGAACTTAAAAAAGCACATTAGTTGGTTACAGCAATAAAATTTACTCACTATATGAAAATTTTGACTATATTTGAACAATGATATAAAAACTTTTGATTTGCAATAATAGTTTGCTTGAGTTTGGTTGAAATTCCCCGTTTTTAAATGCTTTCAGATGCATTAATGATATTCGGACAAAATATATAAATACATGTATTTTATGTTATAAGTAATTAATTATTAAATTTCAGGTGCATATTTGCATGCATATTTTGACAAATTTTAATGCATATATTAGTTATGATATTAATGTAGTATCAAATGAGACATATCTGTGTCTGCAGTTACGTAGGAAGCGTCATAAGCATTCATTGATAATGATTACGTTAGTTCTCCATATATAATTGCATTATATTCTTCACAGAGTATTGGTGTATTAAATCCGACACTGTAAACTACCATATTTGATCTTCGACCTCCCTTCCCTGTTCGAGATCCTGACGACACCTACATACCAATCTTGACACTTTGTAAAAAATTAAAAAATTGTTGATTTTCATAAATTTCATTGTAATGTCGGCAAAAAAAAAAAATCAATATTTTCCCTCAAAAGGCTCTCTCTCTCCCAAGAATGCCTTATCAGCAAGCATTATTGAGAGGAAAATTATGCACTCTTTTTAAACATCGAGTTTTTGCAATAAATTAATTTTTAGCATTTGGCAACAGAAGTTTGAATCCTTTAATTTCTATTCTTAAATTATTACAATATATTTTGAGCTATCTATCTATCTATATATATTAATTGTCAAGTGTCCGTCTGTTCGTCTGTCTGTCACGTTTTTTTAGGCACTCCCCGGATAAATAGAGACTTGCAATTTGGTGCACAGGTCGATTGTTCGATAAAAACCCTTGGAAAAATCGAATTTTTCGAAAATGTTCCGTCGAGGGTATGCTACACACCAAAACGTTCGAAAAGTGAAATGATAGAAAAGTATACTTTGCGAGGAGATAGAGATTTCAAATTTAGAGTATGTAAACCATTCTAAAGGAAGAAAGTGTGCAATTTTAGATTTCAATATTTGCTACTTTAGTGGGTGCCGCGCACCGAAATGTTCGATTTTCCGAACAAATGAAAAACGCTTGCTTTAAATTTGATAGAGGCTTGAAATTTGGTATACGGGTTAATCATTTGATGAAAACACTCAAGACAACATTGTTTTTCAAAAATGTTCGTTTAAAGAGGTTGCTCCAAAAACGAAATGATGAAAATTCCTGTTTCGAGATGCAATAGAGACTACAAATTTGGTGTGCGAGTAGATAGTTCGAAAGGAAAAACACGTACAATTTCAGTTCTCCGATATTTTCTACTTTATGGGGGTACCGCAAACCCAAATATTCGATTTTCCGAAATAAATGAGAAACGCCTCCTTTCAAAATGTAATAGAGGTTTGATATTTGGTATTTGGGACAATCATCTGATAAAAAACACAAGAATAGAGTTTTTGAAATCTGTTCATTTAAGAGGGTGCTCCACACAAGCAGAGATGTGTATATATACCCAAGTCAGGGATTAAATAATGCTCAACATTAATGATAAAAATCACATCAATGCAAAGTTAAAATATTTTATTTTTGTATTTATATTTTTTTATAAAGCTTACAACCATATTACAGAAAATTCTTAAAAGGTTTTTTCTATCGCATGTAAACTTATTATCATAGGCGAATCAAGAACGTTGAAGCACAACGTTGAAGCACATCTATTGACCTAATGAGTTTACGAGTCGCATTTCATGACCAATAAAATATAGCTTACAACCCTACAAGAGCTATTTATAATTTTATAATTCGAGAATAGACCAGATTCAGAACTGTAATCCCCATTTGATCATCTACACCCCCACACACTATTTTTGGGATCCTATGTACCGAAATTAAGTGTACGTCGGATATCCTATGCCTATGATAGGATGTTTGCATATGAAAAAAAACGCTGCAGTAAGAATTTTTAGGAATCTGGTTGTAAGTATCACAAAAGAAAACAGTTTTCTTTTAAATACCAAAAGAAAATTTTTCATCTTTGCCCTGATGCAAGTTTAGGCATTAATGTTTGGCATTATTCAATCCACGACTTGGGTATATATACCACTCTGTTTATTTTATTTGTAGATATTTTACCTTTTTGATATCAGGTTTGTTGGTTCTTTAGCACTGGTGAAGGAGATCCCGCGTATTCTCGAAACAGTTGTCAACCGCAATTTTATTTTTTTTTACTTGAATATCTTAGATTTTTTTCCCTAATCCTTTGCACAATGTGTTTTCGTTTTTTTATTGGTATAAGGAAGAACTGAGAATAAACATTCAAAAAGTTAAAAGTTAAAAAAGAAAAGCGAAATGTGTTTTAAGGAAAGTTAAAAATAAAATGTTAAAATTATTTCCTAATTTGTTATTAAAACCATTTCATTACTCAACCGTTTATATTTATAAAGCAGAATTTCCTATACTCCTTTGTAAGGAACTCACACATTATTGAAAAATTAACTTGTATGGAACTCGCTCGTTGTTGCAAAATTTTACTTCATATGTACGTAAATCGCAAAAAATGGCACAAAATTTCAGTTGCACGGAAGCCAGCCATTACCGTATTTAAGAGTGGTCGCACCTCTCAGGCCGATCTCGTGCCAATTTACCTCTGTACTACTCTATGTCACTGGGAACCAATATTAAAAAATCGGTGCAGATTATGGGTGGGACAACGGTAATCTAAAAGGACGAGTCTCTCAAAAAGACAGGTGTATAGCATAATACTATCCCAAACATCTTGAGCCCAATTCCTTCGAGAGTAGCTATTTGCCTATTTCAGATCCTATTACTTTACGAACCTTGGTTAAAGTTCACCCTCTAGGTTATACCCTGAGGAGTGATACCGCACAATAGATCAAAAGTAGCGCCTTTGGCCGTCGACGCTTTGGCCCGCTGGCTGCGGTCAAAGAATGAGGAGGGGACTCCTTGGTACAGGAAAGAAAATACCTCCAGAAAAAGGGGTTTTATTTTAGACTCGTCATATATGATAATCTTGATTCATCTAATATACTTCATTTTTTTTTTCAATTCAGGCTTTTCATCTTAAAATAATTAAAGAAATAAACAAAACAAAAGAATGAAAAATGATGCGTTTAGCATATGACTTTCTCGACAGATCAACAAATCTCGATTTTGTTGGAAAAATAACATAACCTAGTTCCTGTTTACTATTAGAGCTTACTAAAATTAATAGACCTATTGCAGTTACTAATTAAAAAATATGCATAAGAAATCTCATGTAAATTGATTTAATATTTCGTTAGATATCGTGTTCTCGGTGGAAAAGCAAAATATCTAATATCTCGATAACGGCTCATGATAACTACTGAAAAATAGTGTCCCATAATTATTAGTTAACTGTATTTAAAAATCATTTTGTCATAAGATAATAGTTAAAATATTTATTGTTTGGGGTTTTCTCCATTGTGGATCAAAAACGCGTAATATCCCAAGAACAGCTTACATTTTCGGTCCAGAAGTTGTGTTATGGACTTCTAAATACAGAATTATATGTAAAATGGTAACTCCCCCCAAAATATAAAAATATAATTATGTTTAAATATCCTTCGAAACTTATTAATTCGTTAATTTCTTTGATCCTATAAATTTTTGGTCTTGTATTCAGTTTTTTCTATTATCTTAAATATAATGAGCCAATTTTTAAATTTTTTTTTTGTGTTGCATTTATTTCTTGTTTTCAATAAGTAATTTAGTTTTGACAGGTTCTAACATTATTTTTATTATTTTATTACATTAGGTGATTCATTTCATTGATTCTGTAATATGTTCATTACATAGGTATATAGACCATTTCTTTAAAACTATTTTACGAAGGAGACCCTATAGATTTTCATTAAATTTTTAATAAATTTTTATGTAACTTATATATTATGTGTTTTAATATTTTGAAGTCCGCAAATACCGGAGTCCCGGTTTTGAAAATTACAAATGTCGAGATACCTGATTATAATTTTGTCCCGAAATTAATTGCCCAACCCATTTCTATGCGTTTAGTGAAAGTTTCATTTATGCGCATATGGACATACCGGATATTAAAAATAAAGCCAACTAGTAATTTTAATTCTTCCAAAGATGTAACATAGGGAATTGTATGCTAATTTATTCCTTCGTAATATTAAGAGAAATATCCTGCTTATTTAGAAATCACTTACTTTTAAAGTTGTGAGAATTGCAAGTAGTTATTTGCCATCGTGAAAATATAAATGAATAAAATGGCCACCTCTAATCGTAAGGTAATGTTTCGTCAACCTTCATTTTACATTAGCATTCAAATATCCTTAACCTTAACATTTGTTCTTGATTTATTATTTTTTAAATATCCATTGCATTTTGTACACAAGTACTTCAGGACCCGAAAAGTTGTATGAGAATTAATATCAATAAGTTGTACATATGAATTTATTGAAAATGTAAATATTAAAATAAATTACATTTTAGAGCAGATTAGAGGTTTATGGATGACAAATTGGGCAGTTATGTATCAAAATTAACATATCAAGTGAAAACTAAAGTGCAATGCTGATTTAGGGTAATATAACTTTTTGAATTTTATGGAATTCTATATACAGAGAAGAAAGGATTTTTCCAGACCCCTGAGGGTGTTAATACCCTCCCAGATTCCCGAGTTACAATGTTTCGTCTGCGAATTTTTTACTAAATCCTTAAAAGGAGGGTGTATGAGAGTACTATAAAGTCTCCTAGAAGTGAGATAAAAAACAAATTTAAAAATATTACAATTGTTTCAAGTAGATTGACATTCATTCGTGTCCAGTGCAAAAATGCAAATAGTCCAATTTTAGGAGTGGCCATTTAAATAAGGCTGGCTTGGGGAAGTTATGTGCTTAGTCTCCATCCCATCTTTGCTGAAATACAAAAGGCCAGTACCGGAGCACTTCACCATCAAGTCTGAACAACCTCAAGAAATCACTGTAAGCAAATACAATAAATTTATCAACACCTACCTTTGTGGTTGTAGATTATCTTTGAATACTACCGGCTATATGTTGGTTTGTAAAGAATATGTATAACTAATTGTTGGTACATATAGCTTAAACTGCTGCTACAGCTCAAACAGCTATTTATTGCACGAAATAACGCATAAAATGAAATGTATCTATCTATCTATCTATCTATCTATATATCTATATATATATATATATCTATATATATATATATATATATATATATATATATATATATATATATATATATATATATATATATATATATATATATAAATTCAATTTGCTGTTAAAAATTATTATAATCGTTTTGCAATTTGGCAGCTTAGTACATTTTAAAGTGACACCAAGTCGCAGAAAATATATTGGGATCCATTTACTGTATATGAGGTTGATTTTATTCCTTTAATGATGAACAGAAATGTATAAAACAAACTCTTAATTATTATATTTAAACATATTATTTAGTCTTTAATTTAAGATTTTATGGATTTTTGTGGAGCATTTAAATGAAATAGCTGACTCTATTTCTAGTGCATGACTGTCCTGTGTAAGCACATACAGAGATTTAAAGAAGAATCACGAGATGTTGACAATCTACTGGTGGAAGCAGACCTAAATGCATAAATTTATGCTTAGGAAAGGTTAAAAAAGTAATTTGGCTGATATCCATAAAGGCAATAGGGTACAATAATCTCCCCAACCTCATAAAAATAATAGGGCTGGTCTCTATGAAAAATTTTATTAATAAAATAAATATCTTGATCAATTGGTCATTAAATAGATCAAATTTGCATTAGGCGATATTTTGTGGTGCATTTGTTTCAGATTCCATTCGTGTCACTTAACATGTACTTGCTTCTAGTAATATTTTCCAGTACTGAGAATATTGGTGTTTAAGTTGGATAATCAAATGTTTTGTTTGTTGCGAACTCTGCTTACGCTGATATTGGTGATTCTAAAATCTCACATTCTTCCGAAGTAGTGTAATTTTCGAAGACTTTGATAAAACATGAAGTAATTTATTAAAATAAAAATTGTTTCAAATCGTTTCTGAAAAGAAACTGATGTTATATATTATCGTTAATATTAGCATTAAACAAATTAAAGGTGCCAACCAATTTTTTAGAGGCAAAAAACAGCCTCCTTTCGTCAAAGCAAAGACTGAGAAGTTATACCAGCAAAATAATTGCTAAATGAAAATTAGAAAAAATGAAATGAAAGAAACTAAGAATAATATAAATAAACAGAAGAAAGATTAGCTTGGTCATGACCAAGACTACAAATTTAAGTACGCCATGATGGAAAAAATATAAAATAATCTGTTTCGGAAAATACATCACGAGCACCATCATCAACTAATTTAAAATATATATTGGCACAAACCATTATAAAAATACTTATGAATAATCGACTAGAAAATTGTGTAGTATGTAATAAAAAGTATATGAAAGAAACAAGCTACTTTAAGATATTGAAGAATTTTATGTGCCGGTGTCAAAAAGAAAAGAAAAAAAATCAAATTTTAAAATTTTGTCCTGCTTGAAACTTGTCATTATAAATGCAAACTAAGCGATCCATGTGGCAACCAACATATTTGCAAAACAAGATTATAGACAATAGTATTCAGCTGAAAGTGATAGAAGATAGTACATACAAAACTCTTTACCTTTACTCAAAATAAATAATGTAGTATACATTATATAGTTTATCAAAAGATTTGAAAAAAATTGTAATTTGGGTATCTGTTTCCATTGCTCAAGTAAAAAAAAAAATAAATAAAAATAAAATAAAATACATGACTCTATAAAAGGGTGAAACTAAGGCATCTCGGGTCTCGTCTTCAAACACACAGCTCGTATATATGTAAAAGAGTATACTTTATTTCACGTATTGTTTATTTCATAAGCATATTTGCACAAATAATATTTTTAGCACTTGCTTTTATCCATCAAATGAAAGTAAGACATAGATTTTTGAAAGTAAATGCAGTTGAGGTACAAGACATTTTGCGCCCCCCCCCCCTTCAACTCATAGCTTAAACAAAATATAATATAATATACTTTATATAAATTTTATTAGAATATTTACAAAAATCTTGCAAAAAATTCTAACAACAGTCTTTTTAGTAGCTTAGGATACGATACAGAAGTTAAATTGACTTCGATTTTGAATGAACACGGAAATGGATTTTATTTTCAGAAAATTGGAAATACAAGAATGAACTATTTTATAAATTTTCGACTTTTTGCCATAATTCATTATATTGAGGTACAACTCTTCAATGATTACTATGCTACTGTCGAGTTTATTCTATATACTATTACATTTTATTTCCTCTACCTCAATGAATTCAACTGATGAGAAAAATGTGATAGAAACAAAAAAGATTAATCTTGCAAAAAGCAATGACTATGAAACACTTTCCAACTGAAATGCAATGTTATTTAAACATCTCTAAAATGCGATACAATCAGCTGCGATGCTTTTTTAAATTATCATAGTACAATAATTTTTTTACTTAGAAACTTAAAACTTCACTAAAAAAGGCAATGCTATAAAATCCCTTGCTTCTCTATTTAAGGAAAACCGATAAATATTGCATTCATATCACTTATATTCCAGACTCCAGAGCTAAATAATTTTACTTTGAAAAATTCAGCATTTCTTATGCAATTCATCTTATAATCGATTGTCTTGTTTACACTTTGCGTACATTAAAATTAGGCTTCGTTGTAGAAATAATCAAATGTTAGTGTTCATTTATAAAATTTAAAATATTGTAATTCCGTAGGTACAGAATTTAGAAACACAGATAATATGCAAAATTAAAGCGGTTTTAGGACTAATGCAGCACTAAATATAAATACATGAAATATCAATCATGCATAAAAATTGATTATAAAACAATTTTCAACTGTAATTTTATTTAAACACCTCTAAAATATGATACATTCAGAGGCGGTATTTTTAACATTTTACAAAGTTAAAACGTGTTTATGACTTTGTTCATTCTGTCTGTCTGTCTGTCTCTCCGTTCGCAAGATAACTGCCGTAGATATGACTTTATCAAAATGAAATTTTAGTATGTTGTTCAGACGGTGTATAAGACATATGGGAATGTAAATTAATATTATCATCCGATTAGTTTTGGATTGAAACTGGGTTGAAAAAATCAAATACCTTGAACCCTATGGGACCTAATTTTTAAAACATTTTTCAAACGAATTTAAAATTCACAAATTGCTTCGAAAATTTTAGGAAATATTTAAATTATTCCACAAAATGTATAAAACAATTTAAGCAAAATATATTCGGTAGCTTTTTAAATAAAAATTAAAATAAAAATTAGACCCATATTATATGAAGTGGTCACGTGACACACTTCAAAATAAAGTATGGCCTCCATCTTGGGTCAAAATCGTGACTTTTAAAATTCTTTTTAATATATATTTAGTGTAAGAAAACCGCTTTATTTTTGCGTTTTTTCTGTGGCATCTGTATTCTGCGCCAACGCAATTACAATATTTTTGAGCTTAAATGATCATCAAATTTTGATTATTTCTACAACGAAACCTAATTTTAACCTATGCAGAATGTAAACAAGCTGTAAGATGAGTTGTATAAGAATTGCTGAATTTTTTTAACGCGAAATTTAGTTCTGGAGGCAGGAATGAAGCTGATATGAATGAAATATGCATTGATTTTACATCAAGGTGCAGACAATTCTTGAGTATTGCTTTATTTGAAAAATTTTAAGTATAAGTTTTAAGCATAGAATTAGAAAGTACTTTTACTTCCAGGCTTTTATGTTTTCAAGTAAAATATATTAGTGTGATATTGTGATGAATGAGAGGAATGGAATAAAAATGCGTTGACGCATAATACAGATGCACAGAAAAAACGCAAAAAAAGCGGTTTCAGGATGGATGCAACACTAAATATAAATTAACAAGAAAGATCAATCATGCATAAGCATTGATTATGAAACACTTTCCAACTGAAATGCAATTTCATTTAAAGATCTCTAAAATGGGATACATTCAGTGGTGATATCTTTTACATTATCACAGTACTACAGTAATTTATTATACTTAAATATTTAAAACTGTATCGAAATATAAATCATCCGATTCTCTATGCAAAATCAATGAATATTTCATTCATATAACTTGCATTCCAGTCTCAGATTCCAATTAAATAATTGTGTGTGAAAAAAATTCAGCAATTCTAATGTAACTCACCTTACAATCGCTTGAGATATTTGCATTCTGAATAAGTTAAAATTAGGTTTCGTTGAAGAAATAATAAAAGTTTAGGGATCATTTAAAATCACAACTATTGTAATTGCATAGGCATGGAATTTAGATACACGGATAATATATATGTGTGTGTGTGTGTGTGTGTGTATTCAAAGTATTGGAATCGTGCCGAAGATCGGAACTCAAATTTTCGAAGGATCTACACGATTTGGGACTTCTAGAACACGAAAAAACTTCTTTGCGAAATGACCGGCAGAAATTGCCTTTATCCACTCTAGCTAATGGACCAAATTTAACACAATTTGGTGTATAATATTTCAATAACCTACAAATGATTTATATACCAAATTTAACAAAATTTGTTACATAAATCACTTGTAGGTTATTCTAGTACGATTCGGGAAATAGGAATGGACTGTTTTTGCGAAATGGTCCGCAAAAATCGTTAGATATAAAAATAAAAGGCTACGTGTGCTCAATTATATCAATTAAATTCCTATTTTATACGTGATTTTTGACAATAAAAGGAATAAGACAAACCCTATTACTCTAGGACTAGCCGTTCTTTACATATTTTAGTTTTTTTGCGTTTTCGCTACGCCACTTTTGACAATAAGTCCATCTATCAAATGAGAACCAACTTTAAGTTTAACGTGCAAATTCAATGTCATTTAAAATACTTATGGATGTTATATTGTGCAGATAAACTCAAATTATTATTGAAGAAATAAAGAGAACGTGAATATGAGTCTGCAGAGAAAGACATGTGCTGTCCACATCAGAATTTTTAATAATATTACAACAATGATTTATAGAAGTGAACGGGGATTATTTGCAGGCCATTTCGAAAAAAATGTAGGATCTATATTTAAAGATCCACCAAATTGTTGTAGAATAAAATGTTCTACAAATTTAATTTGTGTACCAAATTTTAATTTTCTAGGATGTAGGAAAGTGCATTAAAAACGCCATCAAATAAATATATCATCAAAAGTTATATAAAATGTAAAAAAAAAATTGAAAAATTGTTATCTACCAAATTTATTTTAAAATGTGAATAGTCTTGGAAAGATATTTATTATATAATATATCTACTTTTTCTTTCTGGAGGATGTCGCAAAAGTCGGAATTTAATTGAATTCATTTTTCTCCCTATATTAAATAATTTTTAATTAAAAAACTACCTAAAATATTTTACTGAAATTTTTTTTACATATTTTATGAGATAATGTGAATATTTTCTAAAAATTTCGAAGCAATTTTTGAATTTTAAATGTGCTTAAAAAGTGTTTGAAAAATTAGGTCCCATAGGGTTCAATGTATTTCATTTTTTCAACCCGGGTTCAATAAAAAACTAATTGGGTGATATGATTTATTTATATTCCCATAGGTCCCACAGATCGTCTGAAAAACATACTAAAATTTCATTTTGATAAAGTCATTTTTACGGCAGTTATCGTGCTAACGGACAGACAGACAGACAGACAGAATGAACAAAGTCATAAACACTTTTCAACTATGTTGTAAAGTGTTAATAAAAAGAATAAAAATCACGATTTTGACACAAGATGGATGCCATATTTTATTTTGAAGTGGGTCACGTTATTTTCTCATATAATATGGGTGTAATTGATATTTTAATTTTTATTTAAACAAGAAAGATCAATCATGCTTAAAGCATTGATTATGAAACACTTTCCAACTTCAATGCAATTTTATTTAAAACAGTCGAAAATGCAATACATTCCTAGGTAATATTTCAAAACTTATCATAATACTACATTAATTTATTATATTTGAAAAATTAAACCTTCATTGAAAAACATGAACTTCTTTCAAATGACGGCATTGAAATATAAATTGCCTGGTTTAAATATATCTGAAAAGCGATACATTCCACGGTAATATTTTTTAAACTATCATAATTCTACGATAATTTATTATATTTAAAAACTTCATCGAAAACAACTGAAATTAATTCAAATGACATCATAGAAAAAATAAATAAAGAGAACGATTATGAGTCTGCAGGGAAAGACATGTGGTGTCCACATCAGAATTTTTGACAATATTACAACAATGATTTATAGAAGTGAACAGGGATTATTTTCAGGCCATTTCGAAAAAAATATATGATCTATATTTAAAGATCCATCAAATTTTTGTCGAATAAAATGTTCAACAAATTTAAGCTGTGTGCCAAATTTTAACTCTCTAGGACGTAGGAAAGTGCATTAAAAATGCCATCAAATAAATTTATCATGAAGAGTTATATAAAATTTAAAAAAATGAAAAATTGTTATCTACCAAATTTATTTTTAAATGTGAAGCCACTCCCATATGCAAAACGTTTAAATAAATGGAGAGATATTTATTATATAATATATCTCTCTTTTCTTTCTGGAAGATATCCTAAAGTCAGAATTTAATTGAATTTGTTTTTTTCCTTATATTAAATAATTTTTAATTAAAAAACTACTTAACATATTTTACTGAATTTTTTTTTATATATTCTATGGGATAATGTGAATATTTTCTAAAAATTTCGAAGCAATTCGTGAATTTTAAATTTACTTAAAAAATGTTTGAAAAATTAGGTCCCATAGGGTTCAATGTATTTCATTTTTTCAACCCGGGTTAAAAAAAAAACTAATTGGGTGATATTATTTATTTATATTCCCATAGGTCCTACATACCGTCTGAACAACATACTAAAATTTCATTTTGATAAAGTCATTTTTACGGCAGTTATCGTGCTAACGGACAGACAGACAGACAGACAGACAGACAGACAGACAGAATGAACAAAGTCATAAACACTTTTCAACTTTGTTGTAAAGTGTTAAAAACTACCGAACATATTCTGTTGGAATTTGTTTTATATATCTTATGGAATAATTTGAATATTTCCTAAAATTTTCGAAGCAATTTGTGAATTTTAACTTCGCTTAAAAAATGTTTGAAAAATCAGGTCCCATAGGGTTCAATGTATTTCATTTCTTCAATCCGGGTTCAATCCAAAACTAGTTAGGTGATATTATTCATTTACATTCCCATGTGTTCCACAGACTGTCTCAACAACATACTAAAATTTCATTTTGATAAAATTCTTTTTACGGTAGTTATTGTGCCAACAGACAGAGAGAATGAACAAAGTTATAAGCACTTTTCGACTATGTTGTAAAGTGTTAATAAAAATAATTTCGTCATTTGAATGCTGGATACTATTTTATATCTACTTATAGTGTGATTGTAAAAGGAACTTGCACAATAGAATTTTGCACTATACACGTAAACCAACATTAGTAGATGGTATTTTCATTTTGTGAAGGATGCATGGCTTAAAACTTTCTGGCGACACAGAACGAACAAACAGGTTTCGGATTCCTTTGAAATATGGGGTACGGGTGATGGTTATCTGAGCGTCGAGAGCCAGATACTGGATATTATCAGCAGTATTGTTCACGCTGGCACCTTCTACTAAGGGAACTATGGCTTGAAGGCATGCTCTACCTTGTGGCAGGGCTGTAGAAGTAATGGGTTAAGTCTTAGCACCTGTGGGTCTTAGCGCCTTCTTCCTTGAAACCGGAAATGCTTGTTAAAGCCGTCACGACATTGCATGATGAAAATTAACATTCATAGGATTTAATGGAAAGTTTACAATTTCAAACTAAAAATAAACTCTTGTAGAATACAGAAAATGAAAATCAAACATTTGTAACTAAAGCTCCAATTGAATTTTATTATTAGGGCAATGTCACTTGCGTTTTCTTGACACGAAACAGTATTTTTAATTGTTTCTTTTGAAACATTTTCAATTTTTAACACTTTACAACAAAGTTGAAAAGTGTTTATGACTTTGTTCATTCTGTCTGTCTGTCTGTCTGTCTGTCTGTCTGTCTGTCTGTCTGTCCGTTAGCACGATAACTGCCGTAAAATGACTTAATCAAAATGAAATTTTAGTATGTTGTTCAGACGGTCTGTAGGACCTATGGGAATATAAATGAATAATATCACACAATTAGTTTTGGATTGAACCCGGGTTGAAAAAATGAAATACATTGAGCCCTAAGGGACCTAATTTTTCTAACATTTTTTAAGCGGATTTAAAATTCACAAATTGCTTCGAAAATTTTAGGTAATAGTCAAATTGTTCCATAAAATATATAAAAAAAAAATTCAGCTAAATATATTCAGTAGTTTTTTAAATAAAAATTAAAATAATAATTACACATCTTATATGAAACGATCACGTGACCATGATATGAAACGATCACATGACCCACTTCAAAATGAGATATGGCATCCATCTTGTTTCAAATTCGTGATTTTTTAAAGTTCTTTTTAATTCATATTGAGTGTTGTATCCATCCTAAAACTACTTTATTTCTGCTTAAATTCTGTGCATCTACATACTAAAACAACACAATGACAATATATTTGAGTTTAAATTCTCATTCAAATTTGATTATTTCTACAATTAAGCCTATTTTTCACCTATGTAAAATGTAAACAGCAAAATATGTAGAATGAGTTGTATTAGAATTACTGTATTTCTTTAACACAAAATAATTCAGTGCATGGAGTCTGCATGGCTGATATGAATGAAATATTAATTGATTTTATAAACAGAAGGACGATATTTTTCGATGAAGTTTTAAGCATAAAGTTTATGAATTGTAGCTCCATGGTCTTAATTTTTAAATAAAATAAATTATTATAGTATTGTGATGAATGAAATGGAGAAAGTTATGAATGAAATCCTGCTTTTATAGAGAGATCCAGGCGTGTTATTTTTTCTATGACGTCATTTGAATTAATTTCAGTTGTTTTCGATGAAGTTTTCAAATATAATAAATTATCGTAGTATTATGATAGATTTAAAAATATTACCGTGGAATGTATTGCATTTTAGAGATATTTAAACCACGCAATTTATATTTCAATGCCGTCTTTTGAATGAAGTTCATTTTTTTCAATGAAGGTCTAAGTTTTCAAATATAATAAATCAATGTAGCATCGTGATAAGTTTTAAAATATTACCGAGGAATGTATTGCATTTTCGACTTTTTTAAATAAAATTTCATTGAAGTTGGAAAGTGTTTCATAATCAATGCTTTAAGCATGATTGATCTTTCTTGTTATTTTCAATCTGGTTGTTACAATTAAAAAGCAAGTCACAATTAAAAAATATCTAGAAAGTGGAGATATATTGATGTACGTAAAGAAAAAATTATATTTCAAATTTTGTGTCCAAGTTATTCTTCTAAAATATAACGTAGAAATACCACATTAAAAGTAATTTTTTGTTTAATTAGCGACAGCTTAATCACGCTGATAAATGTACGTTTATCTGTATTATACAACTTATACATTTAGTATAATTTCCTGGAATAAACATTATATTGAAAACAAATTATTGCTATAAAATCTGAAAGTCCTAAAAAGTTGAGTTCTTATTGGGGAAAATTAAAAAAGAATGTTATCAGATTCCACATAATAATTTGATATTAGTAGCTGTTCCTTATTATCGTGTTCTTATCTCACACATTCAATAGTATTCGAGGAGGGCTCAAAAAGTTTTGAAACCTGCTTATTTGTTAATATCTCGAATTCGAATAACTTCTAGGAAAAGAAATTCCTTTTATACAATTAGTATGAGAAAGTACAAATATGTCATTTACAAGGAAAATTATTTTAAATAGAAGATTCATTCCGTTTTTTAAATATAAAGGATCTGGAGTTTAAGTATCCACTGGACTTTTTTATATATTCGTTATACCCCATTGGTTAAGTCTACTTCTGTCACAATCGTCATCAGAATATAAAAAATATATATTTTATTTTCACATACTATTGTATAGAATAGGTATTGTTTTCTTGAGAAATTTCGAATTCAAAATTTTGATGGAAGATATCCTGACGGAAGACAATTATTGAATTTCATAATTTGATTAGATAATTTTTGAGAATAAGTAATATATTAATACTAATCAAATTGTTTCTGGGCAAAATATAATTTTGAAAAATATATAAAAGAAAAGAGGACAAAATAAAATATTCTTTATATATAAATCTAGAAAAATGGAATGCTTTAATGACATATATTAAAATAGATTTTATTAATTTTATGCTATTCTGTAAAAGAAACCGAAAATATACAATTGCTTAAAAAATACGATAACCCATATGGATGAAGCAGAGGCTATGGTATTTAAATGACAGGTGTTATAATGGCGTGGAATATAAATAGAATACAGTGTCTGATTACATACGCAAGTATATAATTTTATCTGTTGCTATATTAGCTTCAAATATTCAGTGGAACGGTCTGTTTGGACATCAGGGATAGTGCCACCCAATTAAAACCATAACCCAGTGGGAGCGACATCCACAGGGACAGTGTCCTCCTTCCTCTAACATCAACTTCTCGGAAGAACTTTCAAACCCACATATTAAACGTGCCCGTATTCAGCGTGAACAGAGGGTCGTCAGTTTAGTCAGAGCTAGAAATCGAATTCGGGTCCTCCAAGTGCAATCCCCGTGCCTTAACCACTGGACTATCCCACCCCAAAGTTCATCCATCTGTCCTTCAGACCGTATGCAATAGAGCAAAATCCACCGGGTTCATGAATAATAATTTAGTATATAGAGCATTTGGCGAAAATGTTATCGTGCCCAAATAACATTTTTAAATAAGTTATTTTTAAAACATTTTATATAAAATACACTTCTCATTGCAGATACTATCTTCCATGGACAGGTTTCGCTCTTATTCTGCGCTTGTCAGCAGGGAATAGCAGAAATCTGTAATGATAGTAAGAAACATGTTACAATTTTTTGCGAGCTTCTATGGGAACTGACAATTTCAGTCCTTCCACGCGGTTGGTATAACATTTGCTTACAATTTAACTCAGGCCACACGGAGCTGCAAAGGCAAATTTCATAAAACACAAATCCGCTTATAAGGGACGTCTCCCAAAAATATGAAAGATATCCCAGCCACAATTTTTAATCAATTTTATGCCGGTCATATAGAAGGATTTAAATTGTCATTTTCCATAAAAGCTTGTAAAAATTGCGGATTTTAGCAAGTTTTGTACTACCTTTGCAGCTGACGAGCTGTATCTTCCATGCTAACGAGCGCATAATAAACACGAAACCGGTCCATGGATGTTGATATCTGCAATGGAAGAGCCATTCTTATTTTGGGGGGCGCCCTTTATAAGTGGGTTTTGTGTATAATACACTTTTATATGTTTAATAATTTTTTCTCAATTTTGCATTCATTCGGTTATGTGTTAGGGCATGTGTTACAGAATGTATAATTTCTTATGTTTCTTCTCTTCTAACTACGAACGCATCTTTTATTTATGTAATTTTAGTTCACTTTTCAACTAGTTTCGAATGAAAGAAGTTGCAGCACATATAGCGTATATATATAAATATTACACAGTTATCAGTTTTAAATAGTGCTCTCAGTAAAAATGTGTATTCACGATCCTTAGTTAATAGATATACGTACCCTTGTTTTGAGATATTAGATATACGTACGTTTACTCTCGGTAAGAACTTATATATCTAATGCCAGGCATTGCCCTCATTCTAACGGTGTATACACATGGCCTCATTCTAACGGTGTATATGCACCGTCCGCATTCTAACGGTGTATATGCATTGTCCGCATTCTAACGGTGTATATGCATTGTCCGCATTCTGACGGTGTATATGCATTGTCCGCATTCTGACTGTGTATATGCATGGTCCGCATTCTAACGGTGTATAAACATGGTCCTCGTTTACCTTGCAAAAATACATACTTGAAATAAAACTATTTTTAAAATTTTCTTGCCACATATGTCATTAACTTCCTTCCAGGATGCCAAAAATGTGAAAATTATATCAGAAAAATCATTGTTTCTGGAGGTCCTCAGTTTGGTGGGTTCCCCGCAGCGTCCTCGTTTTCCACCAAAAACCAACCTGTGTGTGTGTGTGTGTGTGTGTGTGTGTGTGTGTGTGTCAGTGAGTCTGTGGAGACGATGACTGACGAACGAATAAACCGATTCGAACGAAATTTGGTACAAAAATCACAATCCGTAAACACTGGAAGCCTATTGTTTTTATACGCAATCGTATGTTCAGAAACACCCTAAATTTCCGAGTGAAATTTCGAAAAAGTCGTCAAAAAATCAAAACCGCTAATAAAGTTACTCAAATAGACATTTCTTATGTAATTTTTCATTAGAAAACGATTGACATAAATTTTAGAACGCTAATATGAACCGTTCTCGAGATATTGCACGTTTTTCAAAAAAATTATCAAAAAATCATATAAAATAAAAAAAAAATATTTTCCATTGAGAAACATGTTCACTTTTCATATGTAATATCATGCTATAAATTGGGTGACATCATTCTCGTGGATCTAGCTCGTTCCATCCATGAAAAAATATACTTTGAGTAATACTTTTGTATTTGAACCCGAATACTCATTTATCTGCTGTAAGAATAACTTATTTCTCCGTCCATAACGCTTGGTGAGATTTTGGGGATGAATTTGGTGAATGTCGCCAACTTGGCGACTTTCTTAAACGTTGCTAAATTAACGGAAAACTCTCTAAATGGATGAAAATGGCGACTCATCGACGAAAATTCAATATCTTGGAAATAATATAAATATCTACTATAAAAATAATCTATTTTTTTTTACTGTAAAAGTAGTAAATTCATTGTATTATATAAGGAAAGTCATGTGTTGCCCACATCAGATTTTTTCTATTTAGTTTGGTTTCAATTCTGCAATATCATGCATCATGTCTTGTCATATAAAATGCTTCATAGTATCGAAATCGAGCGATGTTAGAAATAAAATTCAAACAAGATTTTTCTATACGATTCAATTTCCAATAATTCTAACCCAAAAGCAAATTATTTTTCTTTTTATTCACCATGCTTCTGAATTATCTAAATTAAAACACTTGATTTGTTTAGGAAACTATCTGAACAATTCAACTTATCTGAGTTCAACTTATCTGAACAATGAATAAAAATTTGGTCATCTCAAGAACGTCCGTAATTATCATCATTAGGTTTGATCTCTTATCTAGAATAAATACATGTAATAGAGTACAATCATCTTAATTATACACTTAGATAGAATGGGAATTTAGCTTACGCAGAACTGTATTCCAATTAATGACAAAAGTTCTTATCTGAAGAACATTTTCTAAGTTCGCTTGAGTAAACCATTTGAATAATCTACTGTTAATTTTTAATTTTTTCTTTTGTAAAATAGTTAGCTATATATATAAACAAAATTTTATAATAGAAATCTTCTCATATCTTTACTTATTACTCTTTTGTGAAAACATTCTAATTTTTTTTTTACCGGGAAGGAAATGCTTTTGTGATGAACAAATAAGAATATTTCTGTTAGGTAAAAACAATAATTTTGAGAGAAAAAAATATGCGTTTAACACATGACTTAATTATATTCTTTAGACTTATGTCTTATGATTTATGACTTAATTATATTCTTTAATTATATTATAGACTTCTGAAAATTATATCTTTCTAATAGCTTCATATTTAAGTTCTTTGTTTTCGATTAAATTGAGCGTGCTAAGTTTCATAGAAATCGCTTGATTATTTCCAGAGATATAGTGGTCTCTTTTGAAAAATAAAAATTATAATATCTCGAATATTTTTGGGATAAAAGTGCTTACAAAGTATGCATTTATTTGATAATGGTAAATAATATTTTTCAGGAGATTTTTTCCATTTTAAGTTGTGACATTTTTTATATTAGGGTATTAATTTTTTTTTAACAAAGGCCGGGTATTTGATACATCCATTATTCGCCTATACATCGACCAGAATCGTCAATCATTTAGTCGTCACATAACGCTGCCCCGAAGCACCAGAGGGGGCGGAACAGACTGCGTCCAACAACACAACATCCATGCCCGCAGGCGGGACTCGAATCTATAACCAGGCAGCCAAGAGCGCACAAAGAAACGTTTGCCTTGACCGGTCAGCCACTGCGTTGGCGTATTAGAGTATTATGATTTTTTTCTATTTAATTCAGAAATACTCTAAACGTGTAAAATCCCAAACAATAATTTCCCTTTATATGCGCACTATATTCTTAAATGTATTATAACCTAACAAATTCGTATCCTGTGGGTTCAGCAATACCTTGTTCAATTTACAGGGGACTAGAATTGCTGAGTTTTATGCTTGGAGCCAGGAATATGACTCGTTAATGGATATTCTGAGCTTTCCATATTGTGTCACTTTCATGAAACATTTAGTTGTCCTATTGCAGTTTATGAGAGCTTCTTAGCATGTGATTTTAGAGGTTTGTAGAAATTGATATGGACATGTTGGGTTATTTGTTTCAGAACATTACTACATTTTTTGACAAAATACAGATTTTATTTTGATCTCTCACTAGACAATCTTTTAAAAAAACTGCTAGAGATTCTTTGTGAGAAAATTTTCCATGCTGCAATTTGTGCCAAAACATTGAATTGGGTTGATATGTAGGATATGAACTTTCAAAAGGTCTGCTTGGCATTTCAATCTTAAACTTTTAAAATTAAAGACAACCAAAATAGGTTAAAAAACTAATTTAATAAATATCCTTTTCTCGACGTGCATGAATTTACAAAGTTAAAACGCTTTCGTGCATCATGCCCTTCATCAGTGGCGAAGTGCACTTCGTCACTTTTTAAATTTTTGTTCCATAATGAGCAATATTAACTCTTAATACTAGAACCTTATGTAAGCTTGCTTTTTACAGTGCAGTTATACATTACAGCTGGACAGTTATTGTTATTCATTATGTATATTCAGTGGTGTCTCCAAAGAGCGATTTGGGAGTCATACCCCCTCCCACCACAGAGGAATTAATCGAAACCGCTAAAGTTAGGAGAAATAACGTATGGAGAAAGGGGAAAGTAAATATTTAGTTACCAAAACCTGCACCCAGCATTTATTTGCCGGCCCTACTGTGTGTATTTACTTACTTTGACGAATCTTTCATAGATCCGGGTCCATGAGCGGCCATGCCCATATTGGCCAGCGTGCTAAGTAGGTTCACAACAGCATCTGTCATTGAAGGATTTCCGCTTCCACTCTCTGAATATTCTGTAGAGTACTGGTGTGTCTGAGGCCGAGGGGTCGTGGCTTCTTGTGGGACCTGAGTTGTTGGACTCAAGGAAGCGGCCAGGCTCTGGGCGACTGCGCTCATGAGTGCTAAGGGTATCTTGTTGTTGTTCATGACCGAGGAAAGGGAACAAAATCTGATGTGGTAAGAAAAAACAAATGAATGTAGCTTATAATATTGGCAGCATATACATATTAGTAATATACTTGGTCAGTGGTTTTCAATTCAAACCGGCAGACATATTCGAATTATTATCAGTCACGAAACCTCGAAGTTCCTTTTCAATTTTTCTATCATTATAGGCAAATGTATTACACTTAGAATATAAATGTGAAGAATAGAGAATCTGAAATTAAAAATAGTACATAAAATAGTAGTTCCTTCATTTTTGAGAATTTCGGGCTTTAGCAGCTATAGAAATAGATAAATACATTGCAAAAACTAGGAGCATATATATATATATATATATATATATATATATATATATATATAATTGAAAAATTTTAATTTACTTGTGTTATATATACCAGAGATTGATCATTTATTGAAATTCTTTTGTATAGCAAAATATGAAAAAAAGATGGCCTGAAGTGAATATTTGATATTAATAATGACAAGCTTGTGAAGATGATATATATATATATATATATATATACTATATGTTCTTTACTTCGATTGCCATTTAATGATTTGCTCCTAAGAATAACGAAATTATAAATTCATGGAGTGCTTGATCATTTTTATTTTATACTTAGATATGCTCAAGAATTCAAATCGGTTTAAGGACCACAATTATAAATAAATAAAACACATTAAAAGTTTTCTTTTGGTATCAAATTTGATTGTTGCTCTGTAACAACATGATAATATAAAGTTTTAAGTGGAGAATCTTCGGACAGATTCAAAAAAGAAGTTCAAAAGTTTAAAGATTCAAGATAGATGAATTTTAACAAAAGAAATTATTGTATCTTCAATAATTCATTTTTATTGCAATTTTCTCAGAACAATTAAATATACTCTGAGGTCTGATGCTAGTCCGAATGAAAAGATATAGCACATGTTTAGTTTCAAATCGAACATGGCAGTTGGTATATTGAATTCAAATGTTATTAGTTGATCTTTTCCAAGATTTATTAAAATGATTAATGTTTGGTTTTGTGCTTTAGTTATATCTTGTGCAGTATATAGCTGTACCAATTGCTGGCAGCAAAGTAAAAAATGACAATTTAATAGTTAGTCAGAAGTAATATTTAGAAATATAATATCGCAATAATATAATTTGCTGCAAGGAAAAAGGAGGGATGCAGTCATCTGCAATAAATCGTTGCTCTCATATTATACTGCTCAATATAAAACTATTATAAAACCTTTTCTTAAGATTTCTTTACTGATAAAGAAATATTTGGAAAAATAAATATTTGGAACATAATGATTTCTAAATCCAAAACTCTCAGATTGCAAATGAACCACCTATAGGCATCGATCCGAAGATGTGTAGTATTTACAACCTATGGTGGAGGAATATCTTCCAAAAAATAGAAAACAAAACATAATGCCGAGATACAAATGATAAACAACTATATACAAAAATGTTCACCCATACTAAATACAGTTGAAATATACTCTCCTATCTATAAACAGTTATATGCAGAACTGTTTCAAATGGAGCAAGGATATATATATATAAATTTTCTAAAATAAGTTATTACGCATACAAAATGCCACGAATAGAAATCAAAGATATGCACAAGTCTGTTAAGTATACATACAAGACTACATATACAAACATACCAACAAGACTACATATACAAACAAATCCCACATATTACTATGGTTTTCAATACTACATTGTTATAGATATAATGCTATTTGCTATGAATAGAACAAATGTAAATTTAAAAGTAATTTGATTGTAGTATATATAACAAAATTTACAATTACTAAGAATAAGTAATATACATTGAGCTAATTCTTGAGGGTTACCAGTAATAACTCTCAAGAATTGCTAGCTTTTCTTTAGAAATTGAATTATAGGTTTTATTATAGATCAGTTAAAGCTTTCAACAAGAGGTTTCATCGTAAATACAAACATTATTTTCATAAAAGCTTTCGCTAGGTGAAAATCCCACTTGAGAGGTGAGATTTACTTTAGGTGCATAGGAGACGAGTTTGATTTCCATGTATGAGTGGAGAGCTGTGTATAACCATATAGGCCTGTAATGATTCGGAATCTAGTTTAGGCAACCTAGATTCCTTTAGGCAACATAGTTTGCTAAATACTACGTGCCAAAAGTAACTTCAAAGTAGTTTTGGTGAGCATAAAAGAAACACCAGAGAGGCAAAATTATCGAATCCAATAAAAACCTGAAACATTGACAGAAGAATTTTGTTTTGTTAAATTTTTTGCGTTATAAGAAAACTTTCTAATTTCTACTGGGTGGCTAGTTTCCTGATTTCCACAGAATAGCTGGGTGCATGCTTTTTACAGTATACATATAGTGTGTTAAAATGTCAAAAGTTCTCCAGAATCCTCTGAATCCGACCAAATGAGCTTAAGAAATCTGTATAATAATTGTTTAATGTCATTGTGTCTTTCTAGAACCCCTGAATCCGCTCTCGGGGACTCAGAAGGCTGAATTTTTGTACACCTAAATATCAATCATGGGGCAGAAAGTGACGAAGCTAGATTTTCGATTTCCCTACCCGGGAGCGGAGGAAATGGGTTTTTCAAAAAGCCTTTCCAGACCCTACAGAAGTCCCCCCCCCCCCCACCCCGTGGACATGATGAATGATGAATCTTTGAACACTTATAGTACCAACCACGGGACAGAATCGAACGGATTTGCAAAGTGAAATTAAACTGAGTCAATTTTCGATTAAGATTACAATTTTAAAGGCTATACACCTCACATTATTACTCAAAAAGCTATAACATAATTTTTTCAGAGCATCCGTTTCCCTGCCTTTGACTAGAATAAATATTAGTAGATCATATTCAAATAAAATGACAAAAATCACTCACAAGCCTGCTGCTCCACCTTGATCGCAATTTTGTCTGGCTGTAGTTTCGTTGTCGTAGATATCAGGAATCATGTTCACAGACTCGGAGGGGTACGTGGTTGTTTCGATCCTATCCTCATTGACGGATTCTCTTTTCGCTCGGTGTTGCCCGTACACTTTCCTCCTGAAGTCAAAAGATGGTTGTGGGCTGATCAATTGAGGACTGAACGATTGAGGACTGAGCGATTGAGGACTGAGCGATTGAGGACTGAAAGGTTGAGGAACAGTCTTGCCAATTTTTGTTACTTTTGGAATTTTTGGATCATCTTTCAAGTAAGGCAAAGCTTTAGACAGAAACACTAGAGTCTTGTTCTTTATCAGCTCACTGTAAAATAAGTAAAATGCATCATTTATGCATCATATGCATTGAAGATGAGAAATATTAAATCATGCAAAGAATGAATTATATAATTAAAAGTGAAAAAATGATATTTTTGGAAGCGGACGAAATATTTTTTGTGCTATAGAATAATTTTCATTGCTTGTAAGTATTTGAATTTGAATTATAGTTTATATAAAATAGTACTAAAGGCCACGAATTGGATCAATTGATGTTGCTGAATGTTTTGTTGTCAACGATATATTCCAACAGTTTTCGCTAAAAGTGAGCCAAACGATCAAATTTTGAGTGCTTCAATTTACTTGAATCCGTGAATATGACATATACTACTTTACATTGGTAAGTATAAGGAGTATATATATCAAATCATATAACTTGAAAACATGCTTGAGTATATAAACAATAGTCTTGTTTACATTTTTAATATAAAAGTTCGAAAAATGAAATTTAAAGTTTTTTCATGTTGAATTTTATCTTATGGTTTAATATTTCTTAAATGTTTCTTTTTATCCTATATCAAAATATGTTTACTACAAACGTCGTAGTACTATGGATATGTATGGCATGAAGCAGAAAATAAGAATGATAAATGAAAATACAAAGAAATGACAAATGCACGTTTTGAAAAATCGATGTGAATTTCTTACAGAATGTAATTAATGTTTGGTTTGTGGGTCTCAATCAATTTAAATAAGCCTAGCTTATCTGAATGAATAATCATTGCTCCATAATATGAAAGTTATAGAGCACCTTTTATATAATAGCAGATTTTATTTTAAGAATTCTGCAGGAGTTATGGGGTGCGTTAATGAATTATTTATGGAAAAGGAAAACATTGTGTGGTGTAGCATATTTTTCGCCAATGTACATTGCTTTTTTAACGAAATTGTGCCCGCAAAACCTTTCAATTTCATTGCATCAGGAATAAAGTTCATAGATTCAGAGGGGTACCTGGTTGCTTCGATTCCATCTTCACTGACGGATTCTTCCTTCGCCTATACCTACTTCGCTATAAATATAAAACTAATTGATAGAGAGATCACCGAATACGCAATTTTACTTAATTCAGTTATGTATAACATCATTAAATGTTACAATGCATGAACACATGTATATTGAAGAGGAGATTTTATATTGATTATGAACTCATTGATGTGTGTAGCCAGACTTTTAACTCGATGAAATTAAAACAAACAAATTTTGTTGCAGGTATTTTTCATGATATCAGTATATTAAATATATTGGTTACTTTACTTTATAGTTGAGACCTATTAAAGCAGGGGCATTCATTCAAATAAAACTTTCTTGACAAATAATGTAACATGTTTTGTTATGTCCATGGAATTCAATCATCTCCGTTCAGCCGCCTCTGATCAATAGCTATTCTGTTTCTACCATTTTTACGCTCTGTCAACATCCCTGGCTAATATATTGCCTATGAATACTAAATACTTTCGTGCGTCCAATTTTGGAGGATGTTTTGACCCCGCCTTTCTGCTAGATGTCAGATACGACTTCCTCAGTTGGTTGGTCGGACTATTGGTTCGTAAATATGACATATTCTACTTTTGATTGGCCCTAACTGACCTGGAGATACAAGTATCTGGACTTGTACAATTTTGTCAATATTTGCTATGTAATAAATATTTTAGTTTCGAAATATCACTAATAGGAACTGTATGGCGATCCTTTTATATTTTCAATTTCTGTCACATTTGTTTAATTAGCATCTTTCACCAGTGTCGGCTTGGGGATCCCAGCGGGAAATCGCTTTTTAGAGCTCCCCTGACGAGCGAAAGCAGTCTTACAGTTTAGACGAATGCGTTTTTTATTTGGTTCTACGATAAGAGAAGATGCATGAACTAAATCGATTTTTATGCAAAACGTGTACAAGTACGTCTCGTGGTAGATTAGAAGCGGACTCCTTTACAGCATTCATAATTGAGAGTAGGGGCCCTGGGGGTCCCAGTGGGAAGAGGCTGCGTTCCGCCTAGACCAAGTACGTTAAATGCCCAGCATATGTTAAATGCTGTTTATCATGTACGTTAATTTGAAATTATATTTTTTTCCATATACTTACAAGGGATATGGTTCTCCACTAAAATCGTGCCCAAGAGGATTTATTGGGATAAATCCTTTGTTCAGGTCACCGCAAAGCGTGTACTTGGGAGATGGTTTCTTATTGTACGGCACTTCACCATTTGGACACGGAACGTTTGACCTCATGTAGGGTGGCTTGCGAACTTGAGGGGGCCGCATGTAACGAGAAGGGGCCTCCTCGAATGCGTAATATCCTTCCTGCTCACCTCGGAGAACATCACTTGTGACCCCATGCAGAAAAATGATGATGGCCACTAAATACAAAAAATTCTGTTGGAAAAGATTAAAAGCATGTGTAAATATTAAAATAAAGACAACCTTGTGGGAAAGAAAATGATAATAGAATATGACTTTTGTAAAAATGTGATTACTTTGCATAAAATATTATGGGGGGCGAGGTGCCTAATATAAAGGATTCCCGTCCATTCGATCATCTACAGCATTTGCACTCATAATATTCTTGGGCACATGACTATCACCCGATTAATATTATTGATTTTGTTATTGTTGACAGATGGCCAGAGTCTTGATCATACGATCATTCGTCGACAGACGACCATAAAAGCGAACCATTTAGCCATGGACAACATTATTCTGGTACAATATGAGAGTTGAAACACATTACACCACTTAATCATCCAATTTATACCAAAACTCAGTGAGGATGGCAGCTATAGGGACTGCATCATCCGTATTCCGACCCATCACCTTTCAGACACATTTTTCAATAATGTTATAACGACTAGTGATTTTTATATCAATCCCTAACGAAACACATATAATTATACTATCCTTTTTAATTATCTCGTTACTCATTCTCTTTAATTATTACATATTTATATTAATGTAAAAAATTTCCAATTTTCACTTATTTAAGTCTGTCGAGCAGAATGTTATTCATACCTTCCGTAAAAGACTGCATAATAATAAATTTTGTTCAATGAAAACAGTCTGAGGAAGGCTGCTTGGAGTTTACAGCAAAATGATATTTTATTTTTAGATGCTGCGCGTCACAATGACATTCCTAATTGAACTATAGAAAGAAGGCTGAAATCGGAAAATTTGAAAAAAAGCTGCTTTGAACCATCTTTAACTGCAGTTGGAGTTAGACTACTTTAAGCCTATTCTAAAACTTTCAAAATTCCTAAATATCTGTTTTCTTGCTTCGTATCATTTATCATTTATCTTAATACGAGTTATCTTAATGCGAATATTTTAAAGTTACCGTTTATAAAGTTTCAGCTGAGTCTTTGCTCTTTATCGATGGAACTGAATTTCATATCATTGTTTATCCTAAAGTATCACTTTTCGCAACATGCAGCTGTTAAAATTGTTGATATTTCAGCGTTAGAGTGGGCGTATACTTTTCACTTTTAGTACTTGCAGAACATTGCATAAAATTAATTTGACTTTTTGTATATAATTGTTACGTCTGCAAACTGACTCTTTTTACTTTCCTTATATACATGATGTATAAGGAAAGTATTGTGACGGGGTCGAAAATTCGAATTCGAGTTTTCGACGGGAGAGCACGTTTCAAGCATCTCTGATCACGAATCAAACATTTTCGAAGTGATGTCTGTGTGTGTGTGTGTGAAAGTATGTGTGTGTGTCAGTGACTCTGTGGAGACGATAACTGACGAACGAATTGACCGATTCGAACGAAATTTGGTACAAAAATCACAATCCATAAACACTGGAAGCCTATTGTTTTTATACGCAATCGAATGTTCAGAATCCCCCTAAATTTTTGAGTGAAATTTTGAAAAAATCGTCAAAAAATCAAAACCGCTAATAAAGTTACGCAAATAGACATTTCTTATGTAATTTTTCATTAGAAAACGATTGACTTAAATTTTAGAACACTAACATGAACCGTTCTTGAGATATTGCACATTTTTCAAAAAAATTATCAAAAAGTTATATAAAATAAAAAAAAATTTCCTATTGAGAAACATGTTTTTCTTTTCATATGTAATATCATGCAATAAATTGGGTGACATCATTTTCGTGGATCTAGCTCGTTCCATTCATGAAAAAAAATACTTTGAGTAATACTTTTGTATTTGAACGCCAATAGTCATTTATCTGCTGTAAGAATAACTTATTTCTCCACCCATAAAGCTTGGCGAGATATTGGCGTCGAATTTAGCGGAATACCCCCAACTTGGCGACATTTTTAGTTGTTGCCAAATTAACAAAAATCTCGCCAAACTGATAAAAATAACGCTAAATCAATGAAAATGACGACTAATTGACGAAAATTCGATATCTTGGAAAGAATATAAGTATTTACTATAAGAATAACATTTTTTTCAAATTGTAAACGTAGTTAATTCACTGCATTATAGTATAAGGAAAGTCATGTGTTGCCCACATCAGATTTTTTCTTCTGTCATTTCATTTCTGTCATTTCATTTTTCTTCTGTCATTTTATTAAATTGTCTGTGCTTACAATACTTGTATAACTCGTGCTGAACAGATTTTGATTCCTTTTATAATTTTAAAATAAATGATATATTCATTTAATTTTCATTTCTTCTAGTGGCTTTGAGTTCTAGGACACCAGATATCAAGAATAATGTCGTTTATTTTGGTAAATTTATTGATAAGTTAAATAAGTATTAAATAAGTTATTCCGATTCTGGTCAATAAGATATTTAGTTGTTATAAATGAATACTGTAAGTCTAGCTATAAAACTTTTCTTTTCCGGAAATGCTTCTAATATTAACATATATATTGCTTAAAGTTGACTTTTGACTCAAAACTGAATTGAATAGCGTAAAGCGTACTAAAACGCAAAATAAATATTTCATAAGAAGAGCGTTTCCGTAAATAGGTAATACAATTCTATTTGGTTTGTAAAGTTGCATTGCATTTATAGAGTCTTCTCCATCCTGGTCTGGGAGGGATGGTTTGGTGATTTGAAATCAGAATGCGAATACACTAAGCCTCTACTACCTATGATTTTAGTTTTACTTAAAATATTATTCCTTTGTACCAAAGAGAGGAGGGGCCGTGTAAAATCACCTTTTTAAACAATTGCGTAATCACGTGCCAAATAAAACGAATTCAGGGCCACGAAAAGTATTACTTTCCTTATATACATAATGTATAAGGAAAGTATTGTGACGGGGTCGAAAATTCGAATTCGAGTTTTCGACGGGAGAGCACGTTTCAAGCATCCCTGATCACGAATTAAACATTTTTGAAGTGATGTCTGTGTGTGTGTGTGTGTCAGTGAGTCTGTGGAGACGATAACTGACGAACGAATGGACCGATTCGAACCAAATTTGGTACAAAACTCACAATCCGTAAACACTGGAAGCCTATTGTTTTTATACCCAATCGAATGCTCAGAACCCCCTAAATTTTCGAATGAAATTTTGAAAAAATCGTCAAAAAATTAAAACCACTAATAAAGTTACGCAAATAGACATTTCTTATGTAACATTTCATTAGAAAACGATTGACATAAATTTTAGAACGCTAACATGAATCGTTCTCGAGATATTGTACATTTTTCAAAAAAATTATCAAAAAGTCATATAAAATAAAAAAAATATATTTCCTATTGAGAAACATGTTCACTTTTCATATGTAATACCATGCGATAAATTGAGTGACATCGTTCTCGTGGTCTAGCTCGTTCCATTCATGAAAAAAGATACTTTGAGTAATACTTTTGTATTTGAACGCCAATAGTCATTTATCTGCTGTAAGAATAACTTATTTCTTAGTGCATAACGCTTGGCGAGATTTTGGCGACGAATTTGGCGGAATGTCGCCAACTTGGCGACTTTTTTGAAACGTTGCCAAATTAACGAAAATCTCGCCAAATGGATAAAAATGACTCTAAATCAATGAAAATGATGATTAATTGACGAAAATTCAATATCTTGGAAAGAATATTAGTATCTACTATAAGATAAACCTGTTTTTTTTTACTGTAAAAGTAGTAAATTCATTACATTATATAAGGAAAGTCATGTGTTGCCCACATCAGATTTTTTTATATTGCTTTAAAATTCTGTACTTCAATAAAAGTAAACAAAAGTAACGTATGAATTAATATACAAGTTGATGCACATATGGGATATTATTTATTAATTAAAAGATGTGTACCTTGCGATTGTTTTCAACATTGAACAACTTTTAGTGATATGAAACTGAAGTTATTTCGGTGGAAGTTTTATTCAAACTTTGATATATAAAAAACACAATTTCGAAACAAGTCTCTAACTTAAATATTTCCTAAGTGCGCGATGGATTTTGATGGACATTTTTTTCGTACAATGAAGGTCAGTGCAGGAAATATTATATTCTGATGTAAGTTTTATTACCCTACAGAGTTCAGAATTACGTGAAATAGAAACCTTTTATCTGTATGACCACAGTGATCGCTTGTAACTCAAGAAAGGCTCAATGGATTTATATACTTTAATTAAAATACCTGTTTTTTATCTGTTTGTAACAGTGCTTCCTAACCAGGGTTTCATGGAGCTTTTTTTCTCCGCGAGCCAGTGCCAGGGGCTCCATGAGAGTTTGCAAAAGCTTGTAAAATAAAGTACAACTTGCATTCTTTTTGCAATCGAGTTAACAAATTAAATTGATTAAGATTCTAACGTAATCTATTAATAAAATAATGAAACATTTTGAAAGTTTAACTTGATTAGATATTTGTGTGATAGTTATAATTGAAGCAGAGAGAGAGAGAGTTTCACTTGGGAAGGGAAATTTTGTCGAAGCGGTGAATTTTTGTAGCGGCAAGGAATTCCGTTAGAAGTAAAGAACATTACTGACGTTCCCGCCGATTGCTTACAAGATTGTTACATAAAATTAAAAAAAAAAAGCCAAACAATAATAGAAAATGCCAAATTAGTTAAAATGTATTTTTATTAGTCATGTCAATCGAGAAGCTAAAGATTCTGATAATCAATGTTATCCTCACTGAAATGAATGGCACCTATGTCGGGAACTTTATCTGATGTGAAGACTTTTATCGATTTGTATGGTTATAAATAAGCAGCCAGATATTTTTATGGTTCGGATTTCAGACTCAGCCAGACCTTTACAGGGGGATTCATTCGTTTTTATGTGATGTTTTTACAGAAAACAACGTTAAAATTGCCATAAATGGGAAAAATATATTAACGTTAATGAAACAGCCAAACTAACGAAAATAAAAGCCGTAGGGGTTCCTTGAAAATTTACAAAATTCTTTAAGGGTTCCTCCACATAAAAAGGTTGGGAATCACTGGTCTACAATAACCACTTATAAATCGGAAACGGATTATCCGATTTACACACTTGTTGACTAGTTTGTTGAACATAATTGGTAAACGATTTTTGTCTAAAATATTTCCGACTTTGAACCTCGTTAATTTGATTTTACTATTATCGAGAACAACGTCGAGGATTTCTGCTGATAATGGATAAATTAAACCCGATGTTACTGTCTTTGAATTTTTATTCTTATATATTACATCTTTTTTCGAATTTGTTAAGTAAAAGTTTAGATATTTTGAAGTTAGAAAAAGTCTTTAAATATACATTTTAAAATCCATCAAACATAACTTTAAAGTACAATTTACAACCATAAGGTACTATTTACAATTATCGTTATTTTAAGGGGTTGACATTCTTCCGTGAAAAATATTTCCTTTGTTTGTTAGTCTTTTTAACAACGCTGACAATTTTCTTAAAATTATTTATCTCAAATTTCTCTTTGAGAAGATAATTACATCAAGTAGTAATTACCTCTTTACGAACTAATTATAAGTGTTAAAGTATCAATGCAGAGAATAGTATGCTCAAGATATTGTTGTCAGGATAATACATAGTATGCATTTACACGAAATTGAATATTTTTACACTTCCCTCGGATTTCAATAATTTCTACTGCTTATTGTTACTTTCCTTATATACATAATGTATAAGGAAAGTATTGTGACGGGGTCGAAAATTCGAATTCGAGTTTTCGACGGGAGAGCACGTTTCAAGCATCCCTGATCACGAATCAAACATTTTTGAAGTGATGTCTGTGTGTGTGTGTGTGTGTGTGTGTGTGTGAAAGTATGTGTGTGTGTATGTGTGTGTGTGTGTGTGTGTGTCAGTGGGTCTGTGGAGACGATAACTGACGAACGAATGGACCGATTCGATCCAAATTTGGTACAAAAATCACAATCTGTAAACACTGGAAGCCTATTGTTTTTATACGCAATCGAATGTTCAGAACCCCCCTAAATTTTCGAATGAAATTTTGAAAAAATCGTCAAAAAATCAAAACCAATAATAAAGTTACGTAAATAGACATTCCTTATGTAATTTTTCATTAGAAAACGATTGACATAAATTTTAGAACGCTAACATGAACCGTTCTCGAGATATTGCACATTTTTCAAAAAAATTATCAAAAAGTCAAATAAAATAGAAAAAAAATATTTCCTATTGAGAAACATGTTCACTTTGCATATATAATATCATGCGATAAATTGGGTGACATCATTCTCGTGGATCTAGCTCGTTCCATTCATGAAAAAAGATACTTTGAGTAATATATTTGCATTTGAACGCCAATTTATCTGCTGTAAGAATAACTTATTTCTTCGTTCATAACGCTTGGCGAGATTTTGGCGACGAAATTGGCGGAATGTCGCCAACTTGGCGACTTTTGAAATGTTGCCAAATTAACGAAAATCTCGCCAAATGGATAAAAATGACGCTAAATCAATGAAAATGACGACTAATTGTGGAAAATTCAATATCTAATAAGTTATATAATATATAAATATATAATAATAGTTATATAATATATGTCGAAAATTCAATATCTAATAAGTTATATATATATAACTTATTTCTTTGTCCATAACGCTTGGCGAGATTTTGGCGACAAAATTGGCGGAATGTCGCCAACTTGGCGACTTTTTGAAATGTTGCCAAATTAACGAAAATCTCGCCAAATGGATAAAAATGACGATAATCAATGAAAATGACGACTAATTGTCGAAAAGTCAATATCTTGGAAAGGATATTAGTATCTACTAGAAGAAAAACCTATTTATTTTACTGTAAAAGTAGTAAATTCATTTCATTATATAAGGAAAGTCATGTGTTGCCCACATCAGATTTTTTATTATGTAAACAAGTTTTAAACACGCGCGAAAATTGTGTTGAAAAGGATGTGTTCGGAGTGATATTTATGTACTTTCTGTTCCAAATGAGCAATGCATTATGAGAGTTATTTTACATAGAGAGCTAAAAACAAATAGAAATGAATATAATTAGCAAGATAAGATTATTAATTAGGTTATTCAGTTTAAAGATCCCACTACACATTTCGATAATCAAAGTCTTAAAAATAAAACCTAATATATATCTTTATTGGAATTTTACCTAAAATGTTACGGTATACATATTATGTTGCTACATAAATAGGGTTCATGACGAATTTTTGTCTAAAAGTGTACTGAAGGTCGGCCTATAGCCACATTCACGTAATACCTGTACTACTCAATGATATCATATTTAATCCATAAGTCGGTTATATCCCATTCTGTAAAAAGTGTAGGGCGAGTCGGTTTATGGACACCTGCATGTAATAATTCTCAATGCTATTATACACTATATATAAGTAAGTTCCTAGCTTGTTTTTTTTGAAAAATATAGGGCAGGTCAGTGTATTACCATCTTCTCGCATTACTAGATGATATTTACATATACAGGGTGGCCATAATTAAAGGAGAGGTGTTTTGAGTCCGATAGTGAGAAAACTGTTGGACCAAACTCAACCAAATTTGCAGTAAATACTATTTAGACCACGAAGTTTTGATTTATAAAAGAAAAAATAGTTCGGAGTTTTGCCACCGAGGGCCAAAGTAGCGCTGTAAGGTGGAGTAAAATAGTGGTGTTTTTTGGAGTAAAATAGGCATAGGAAGTACAGAAAGTTAACATTTTACATGCATTTTGAAAAGGATATTACATTTACATTTTATACGTATACTATATATATATATATAGTTTTATATATATATAGTATACTTTATATTTACATTTGCATCTTACATTTACATATGTTTGCCATTAATTTTTATATTAGCACCATATACATATGTGATTCAATATGTTTTCCTTGCATATGTTCCAAAAAGTGCATTCTCTACTGCAGAATGCAGCAAATCTCCATTGATTTGCTGGACGTGCAATGTTATTCGGTCCTTCAAAGTGGCTAAATTATCCACATTCCTTTGGTATACCAAGCGCTTTACATGACCCCACAACAAAAAGTCACAAGGATCGGGCGAAGGGGCTAGCCACTTCATAGGAAACGCTCATCTAATTATTCGGTTGTTGGTAAAATGCCGTCGTAGGACTTCCTGTACGCGCAATCCAATATGAGGGGGGGGGGGCTCCATTCTGCATAAATATCGTAGATTCAAGACACCCACGCTGTTGAAGTTGCTGAATAACAAAGTTCAGCAGCATTGTTCGATACCTCTCAGCATTGACGAAACTTTCTGTACTTGCTATGCTTATTTTACTCCAAAAATGGACCTTGCAGCGCCACTTTGGCCCGTGGTAGCAAAAATCCGAACTATTTTTTTTCTTTTAAAAATCAAAACCCCATGGTCTAAATAGTATTTACTGCAAATTTGGTTGAGTTTGGCCCAACAGTTTTCTCACTATCGGGCTCTAAACACCTCTACTTTAGTTATGGCCACCCTGTACATCCCATAGAAAGTTTGCTAGTCCATTCTTTCAAAAAATTTAGAGCAGATCGGTTTATGGCTACTTTCACTTCACACTACTCAATGATACTCAAAAGCACCCCACTGGCAAGTTTCTAACCCAGCTTTTTTTAAGACTGTAGAGCGGGTTTAGTTTATATACACATTCACATAATACTTATCAATTCTATTCAACATCTGCATTGTTCGACTCAGTTTGAGATGCCATAATTTCATAAGATAATAATGTGTACCCGCAGTGAATATAAATTGATTGGGCCCGAAAGGAACTTTATGATTTTGTCGGAGACCGACTGAATGGCTTACTCATGTCAAATTCTGTGAAGAATTGTACTCAAGTACTACTAAAAATTTCAGCACTGGTCAGTTCCACTGTAACTGACGTAACAATCAATGCAAAATTTATGGGTTCTTTATACCAGGAAACATTTACTAAAAATGACAAAGTAAAACTTTTATTACTTTAAAATATTTATAAATGACTATCATATAACAACTTTAACATTTTTTCCTGTTATGAATATACTCTTATAATTTCATTTTAAAATTGTGTAACTGACGTAACGCAATTGGACAAGATGTAATTGCTGATTGAATATAAAGTTAAATACTATCAAAATGTTAAAGTTAGAATGGTGCTTTTTGCTTATAAACAATAAAAAATAACATAAATAACTAATAGACTAAATACATATCTATTTATATTTTATTTATCAACCATAATTTCAAAAATTACAATATTTTTCGTGACTGACGTAACATGCTTCTCTAACTGATGTAACAGTATCAATTGATGATTTAGTAAAAAGTTAAAGACTATCAAAATGTTAAAGTTAGAATGGTGTGTTTTGCTTATAAACAATAAAAAATAACATAAATAACTAATAGACTAAATACATATCTATTTATATTTTATTTATCAACCATAATTTCAAAAATTACAATATTTTTCGTGACTGACGTAACATGCTTCTCTAACTGATGTAACAGTATCAATTGATGATTTAGTAAAAAGTTAAAGACTATCAAAATGTTAAAGTTAGAATGGTGTGTTTTGCTTATAAACAATAAAAAATAACATAAATAACTAATAGACTAAATACATATCTATTTATATTTTATTTATCAACCATAATTTCAAAAATTACAATATTTTTCGTGACTGACGTAACATGCTTCTCTAACTGATGTAACAGTATCAATTGATGATTTAGTAAAAAGTTAAAGACTATCAAAATGTTAAAGTTAGAATGGTGTGTTTTGCTTATAAACAATAAAAAATAACATAAATAACTAATAGACTAAATACATATCTATTTATATTTTATTTATCAACCATAATTTCAAAAATTACAATATTTTTCGTGACTGACGTAACATGCTTCTCTAACTGATGTAACAGTATCAATTGATGATTTAGTAAAAAGTTAAAGACTATCAAAATGTTAAAGTTAGAATGGTGTGTTTTGCTTATAAACAATAAAAAATAACATAAATAACTAATAGACTAAATACATATCTATTTATATTTTATTTATCAACCATAATTTCAAAAATTACAATATTTTTCGTGACTGACGTAACATGCTTCTCTAACTGATGTAACAGTATCAATTGATGATTTAGTAAAAAGTTAAAGACTATCAAAATGTTAAAGTTAGAATGGTGTGTTTTGCTTATAAACAATAAAAAATAACATAAATAACTAATAGACTAAATACATATCTATTTATATTTTATTTATCAACCATAATTTCAAAAATTACAATATTTTTCGTGACTGACGTAACATGCTTCTCTAACTGATGTAACAGTATCAATTGATGATTTAGTAAAAAGTTAAAGACTATCAAAATGTTAAAGTTAGAATGGTGTGTTTTGCTTATAAACAATAAAAAATAACATAAATAACTAATAGACTAAATACATATCTATTTATATTTTATTTATCAACCATAATTTCAAAAATTACAATATTTTTCGTGACTGACGTAACATGCTTCTCTAACTGATGTAACAGTATCAATTGATGATTTAGTAAAAAGTTAAAGACTATCAAAATGTTAAAGTTAGAATGGTGTGTTTTGCTTATAAACAATAAAAAATAACATAAATAACTAATAGACTAAATACATATCTATTTATATTTTATTTATCAACCATAATTTCAAAAATTACAATATTTTTCGTGACTGACGTAACATGCTTCTCTAACTGATGTAACAGTATCAATTGATGATTTAGTAAAAAGTTAAAGACTATCAAAATGTTAAAGTTAGAATGGTGTGTTTTGCTTATAAACAATAAAAAATAACATAAATAACTAATAGACTAAATACATATCTATTTATATTTTATTTATCAACCATAATTTCAAAAATTACAATATTTTTCGTGACTGACGTAACATGCTTCTCTAACTGATGTAACAGTATCAATTGATGATTTAGTAAAAAGTTAAAGACTATCAAAATGTTAAAGTTAGAATGGTGTGTTTTGCTTATAAACAATAAAAAATAACATAAATAACTAATAGACTAAATACATATCTATTTATATTTTATTTATCAACCATAATTTCAAAAATTACAATATTTTTCGTGACTGACGTAACATGCTTCTCTAACTGATGTAACAGTATCAATTGATGATTTAGTAAAAAGTTAAAGACTATCAAAATGTTAAAGTTAGAATGGTGTGTTTTGCTTATAAACAATAAAAAATAACATAAATAACTAATAGACTAAATACATATCTATTTATATTTTATTTATCAACCATAATTTCAAAAATTACAATATTTTTCGTGACTGACGTAACATGCTTCTCTAACTGATGTAACAGTATCAATTGATGATTTAGTAAAAAGTTAAAGACTATCAAAATGTTAAAGTTAGAATGGTGTGTTTTGCTTATAAACAATACTAAATAATTAATAGACTAAATGCATACCTATTTGTATTTTATTTATTAACCATAATTTAAAAAATTACAATATCTTTTATAACTGATATAACATGCTTCTGTAACTGATGTAGCAGTATCAATTTCTTATGATGTCATTTATATTTATTATACATTTTTATTCCTCGATATTGTTATGTGAAATCTAGAGTTTTTTACTAATACACATGGACAATCTAAAAATTTAAAATCCTCTGAAAATAGGCAATAATCTGAATCTTTATTTTGGGGCAAAAAGGAGGCTTCTACGTGGGATTCACTCACTCTGAGCTAATCAAACAGTTTTCTCCTGAAGTCGTTCAAAACATTCCTAGTAATGCACCATTTTCAAATTTATACTAATGGCAGCAAATATGAATCTGGCAGAACCGGCAGTGGTTTTATTAAGCACTCTTCTGAACTGTTGGCTATTAGAGAATCATTCACGTATGCTGGTTCATCTAACAATGGCATCTCTATTCTGATTGCCAGCAAAAGTTTCATTCAGCACCTAAAGGGCAGGCCAAGTCAAGGTCCGTAGAATATCTTATATATACTTGGCCTCAAGGTAATATTCTATTAACCTTGAGGCCAAGTATCTTAAATAATAAAAGGAGATGTTTGTTTGTTCCACAGCTGTTCCTTCTTGTTAAACTTTGGGCAGCTGCGAAAGTCGGTACAGAGTTAGGTGAACTCCCAATATGACGAACCTCGCAGATATTTTTTAAAAATTTAAATTTGTTTAAAAGTGATGAACATTTAAAGAAAAAAAAAATACGGCGAAATCTGAACTTTAACAGCATTTTTATTCCGGTTAGACCATAAAAGATAAAATGGCGTAGGAGGTCTACGAAGGATATCTCAGAAGATAACTTTGAGTGCTATTTTTAACACTTTACAACAAAGTTGAAAAGTGTTTATGACTTTGTTAACACTTTACAACAAAGTTGAAAAGTGTTTATGACTTTGTTCATTCTGTCTGTCTGTCTGTCTGTCTGTCTGTCTGTCTGTCTGTCTGTCCGTTAGCACGATAACTGCCGTAAAAATGAGTTTATCAAAATGAAATTTTAGTATGTTGTTCAGACGGTCTGTAGGACCTATGGGAATATAAATAAATAATATCACCCAATTAGTTTTTTATTGAACCCGGGTTGAAAAAATGAAATACATTGAACCCTATGGGACCTAATTTTTCAAACATTTTTTAAGTAAATTTAAAATTCACGAATTGCTTCGAAATTTTTAGGAAATATTCACATTATCCCATAGAATATATAAAAAAAAATTCAGTAAAATATGTTAAGTAGTTTTTTAATTAAAAAAATTATTTAATATAGGGAAAAAAACAAATTCAATTAAATTCTGACTTTGGGATATCTTCCAGAAAGAAAAGATAGAGATATTATATAATAAATATCTCTCCATTTGTTTAAACGTTTTGCATATGGGAGTGGCTTCATATTTTAAAATAAATTTGGTAGATAACAATTTTTCATTTTTTTAAAATTTTACATAACTCTTCATGATAAATTGAATTGATGGCATTTTAAATGCACTTTCCTACGTCCTAGAGAGTTAAAATTTGGTACACAGCTTAAATTTGTTGAACATTTTATTCGACAAAAATTTGATGGATCTTTAAATATAGATCATACATTTTTTTCGAAATGGCCTGAAAATAATCCCCGTTCACTTCTATAAATCATTGGTGTAATATTGTTAAAAATTCTGATGTGGACAGCACATGTCTTTCCCTGCAGACTCATATTCGTTCTCTTTATTTATTCAATGATAATTTGAGTTTATCTGCACAACATAAGTATTTTAAATGACATTGAATTTACACGTTAAACTTAAATTTGGTTCTCATTTGATAGCTGGACTTATTGTCAAAGCTGGCGTAGCGAAAACGCGAAAAAACTAGAATATCTCAAGAACGGCTAGTCCTAGAGTAATGGGGTTAGTCTTATTCTTTTTGTTGTCAAAAATCACATATAAAATAGGAATTTAATTGATATAATTGAGCACACGTAGTCTTTTATTTTTATATATAACGATTTTTGCTGGCCATTTCGCAAAAATAGCCCGTTCCTTTTTCCCGAATCGTAGTAGAATAACCTACAAATGATTTATATACAAAATTTTGTTAAATTTGGTATATAAATCACTTGTAGGTTATTGAAATATTATACTCCAAATTTTGTTAAATTTGGTTCATTAGTTTTTAGCTAGAGTGGATAAAGGCAATTTCTGCGGCCATTTCGCAAAGAAGGCAGATTCTTTTATTACGAATCGTACTATAATCTAATGAACATCAGGATTTCCCACAAAAAACATACCTACCAAATTGTATGAAATTCGGTCCATTAGTTTTTCAATTAGAGTGGATGTAATATCCACACAGACACACAGAAACATACACAGATACACCCTTACACACACAGACGTCTTCCTAAAAGTAGTTTTTTCGTGTTCTAGAAGTCCCAAAACGTGTAGATACTTTGAAAATTCGAGTTCCGATCTTCGGCACGATTCCAATACTTTGAGTACATACACATACACATATATATTATCTGTGTATTATCTGTGTATCTAAATTCCGTGCCTATGCAATTACAATAGTTGTGATTTTAAATGATCCCTAAACTTTTATTATTTCTTCAAGGAAGCCTAATTTTAACATATGCAGAATGCAAATATCTCAAGCGATTGTAAGATGAATTACATAAGAATTGCTGAATTTTTTTCACACAAAATTATTTAGCTCTGGAGTCTGGAATACAAGTTATATGAATGAAATATTCATTGATTTTGCATAAAGAATCAGATGATTTATATTTCGATACAGTTTTAAATATTTAAGTATAATAAATTACTGTAGTACTGCGATAATGTAAAAGATATTACCACTGAATGAATCACATTTTAGAAATTTTTAAATGAAATTACATTTCAGTTGGAAAGTGTTTCATAATCAATGCTTATGCATGATTGATCTTTCTTGTCTAAACTTTAATTTGCTATTTTCTAAATTTGTGAATTTAAAAGATAAATTGTTATGGTTTGGAATATATAACTATTTCCATATTATAAGTTTTCTCGGAAAATTTGATGAAATACCTCGCTGAAATACCGAGTAATATTTTAAATTTATTCTGGGGTAAAGGAATTTTTTTCTATTTTGCGACTTCAAGTACTTTCATTTATTTGTAGCGGCGCTTTTTAGGGCGTATCAAAGGCGTATATTATACCCACGTTGTATAATTGACGTGGTTGCGCATGTAAAAATGATTTTGGTTCAAAATGGGCGATTTGAAAATTCAGAGGTGTTATCTGTATTATTTAAGATGCGGACGCTTATTTTGGACTCGGGCAATGCTGGGATAATCACCGTTTTAGTTGATAAGACAAGCCATGATATCTTCATCCTACTATCCAAAATGACGACTTCTAAATCATTAACCTTCTAGTGGAATCCCTCTCATGTCGGAGATGAAACCGCTGCCTTACTTGTGAATGAGGGTTGTGAGCAAAGTACGCCATCGAACAATGTGTTCAATGCCATGGGAGCCTATAGGGGAGGAAAAGAGGGAACACTCCTCCGTCTGAACTTTCAGTGTCACATATGTGGACATCAAGCTAGTCAATGTTGTACACTTTTTCTTGAGTTTGTTCCACTGACGTGAGTGGTTTGTCTCTTCCTGGAAAAAATTATATGGGCGTCCATGCTCATTGCTTCTAAAATTCAGTCCATGATAGAATAAAAACTGCCAAATATGGAGCATTTATTTTTTTTTCTTCATTAGTACCCGGCTAAATGGCTTGGGTTATTTTAATTTCAGTGGTTTTCTTGATTGCTTTAGCGAAGCTCAGGAGTGGACACACCAAAAGTAGGGGGGTGCGGTAGCCCATTGGTTAGCGCGCTGGAGTTGCACTCGGTAGGCCCGGGTTCGATTCCAGTCACTGCCAAAACTGCCGCCGTGTTCATGCGGAGTACGATCACGTTAAACATGTGGGTCCGAAAGTCCTTCCGAGAGGTTGGTGGTAGGGGAAGGAGGGTACGGTCCCTGTGGATGCTTCCCCCACTGGGTTCCGGTGTAAATTGGGTGGCACTTCCCGACCGTCCAAACTGTTACCTTACACCTTTCTGGTAGGTCGGACGGTCTGGGTTTCAACAACAACAACAACACCAAAAGTAGGAAATTTGAGAACAGGGGAAAGGTTTTTTCATTTTGCTCTTGCTTTACTTCGCCTGTGATTCCTTATAATTTCGGATGTAATGGTGCCTCTTTGGATTTACTTTTTGAGGATCAAGAGGAAAAAGCTTCTTGTCTAGTCAAGCGACGGTTTTACGGACTTGGTCTAGCATATTTTATGCCAAGGGGTTTAGCAACAACTTTTTTTTACAAACTTTATTTTGAGTCGATAAAATTGTCTCTGGATGTCTCTATATACAAGTATTATTAAATTTTGTGAAAATCAAATATGTGGTTTTTGCTGTATTTCCATACAGACGGACAGATGAAGAAATTGATTAAAATGGATGTGCTTTTCGTATTTTATAGAATACGAACATGCCTAAAAACTGGTAATTTAAAAAGTCGCTAATGTCATCAACCAGTAGCCCAATTAAAAACAAATCTACGTAAATTCCCTAGCCGCGTCCTTTAATTTCATGCGTATTTTTTTATTTTTGCAATGGGTGGCAGCCGAGATTTTAGATGCATAGTATTTAAAGCGTATAGAAATAATATATACCTTATCATTTGCAGCTATTACTTTTTATTATCTTACGGAAGTTAACTGAAATGAACATAATTTGTGTATCTTCCCACAGCAATAAAGAACTAATGACCTTCCTGAGTGATATGAAAACAACCATGACACAGAGAATGCGTAACAAAAGAGACCATTGATGATTTGGCCATCCAAGGTAATAGTGCTAATATAGAGAAATCAGTTCTGAATATCAGCAGTTTGCTATAGCACGAAAAGGTCACTGTGGCACAAACAGCCCACGCATGCTTTGTTATTCAAAATCTTTCTAATGACTCTATTGTACTGTCAATTCCGTTCTTTCTTTTAGTTATGTTGGGTGTTTGTAATTTGAATATTCAATTGTCGAGAACTCTGTGACCTGTGTTCAACTGTTTAATCACTTCAAGTTCTTTTTCAACGCAGAGGAAACGTTTGAATATACTGTTCAATTTAGATATGCATTACATTTAATATATTTGATTTGCAGTTTGCTATGTTTAACACATAATTTTAGAAGGCATGGTAAAGTGCATATTTACAATTTTTTTACTTTCTCTATAATGTATAGGGAATGTATTTTGAAGGGGTCAAAATTCGAACTTGAGTCTTCGGAAGAGAACATTTCAAGCATACTTGAACTCAAATCAAACGTTTTTGTGGTGATGTCTGTGTTTTGCTTTTCTCTTTACTATTACGTATAGGGAAACATAGTCAGAGAAAAGACATAGGGAAGAGGCAGGATGTATGACTTAGGCCTCGGGGTCTCGGGCTTGGTCCGTGGACTTAAGCCCAATAGGACCTATGGACCGGATTTTTAGGAAACTACAAACTACCTAAATTTAACTACCTAAATTTTAAGGAAACTACTTCGGGCCGAAACGGGCTCGTATTAAGTTTTAAAAAAATGAGTCGAGTCGGGCTGGGTAAATGTAAATTTAATGTCAAAAATAGATCAAATTTTAATAAAAAAGAATTAAACGAACAGAAAATTTAAAATTAGGTATGAAACAAAATTCTCAATAAGCGAATAAAAGTTTCCCTGTCCTATATTTATCAATATAAGGTTGCTCTGTACAGAGAAAGTAGATGGGTAAATTAGAACCGGATACAAAAAAATAATAAATAAAATAACAGAAAAATAGAAAATGGAAGCTGCATTTACTTGAAGACATTCCAAAGTCAAAATAAATCGTAACTTTCTCCTGATAATTTGAATCATTGTAATATGTAATATAATTTGTATTTAATTCCTTAAATGGCGCGTTTTGAGTGTTTTCGGGTCGGGTGAATTATTTAAAAAACATTTCACTATTTGGTCCTCTAATGTGGCTAAACGGGGTTCAGCCATACTCCCCCTAGCTCCAATTGGTTCCTCTTCATTTGTATGCCCATTGGCTTATAGGCATCTGGAAAGGGCCTAGGCCGGGCTTTTATTGAAGAATTCGAGGATCCACAGGTTTGACTGAGTTCATGGTTTTTATGTGCCATGATGTCATCATTCATTGACTTGATAGTAAATTATTGTCCGCCCTATAATAAAAATTGCACCCTTCTTGTCCGAGTCTTGTGCCATTTTGCTTTTTTGCTATTTTTACAACCTGTAACATTTTTTAAGTCCACTGTATCACAGGTGATAATTCATATGGATTTAGCAGGAAATTCTGAAGGAAGTAGGGTAGTTTACTAAGAATTTTCTCTTCCAGTTCCTTTTCACTTCCGATTTAAAAATGTTCCTTGAAACATCTATTTCTCAGGATTGGCTATAGACAGAGTTTAGATAAAGACTGGTGTGGAGTTAGCATTAAATTCTGCAAGAGGTAACGCAACTCACTACGGACATTTCCTTTCGGTTCTGGAGATGACACTTTCGATTAAAAGTTCACATTTTCCTTGCAGCATCTTTTTTCAACATCGGCCCTTGAAAGATTTTAGATGACAACTGATAGATGCAGCATCAATAGATGAAGAAACAAATTTCGTAGGGTTAGGCGATAAGGATTTCCACCCGTTTTTCTTTTTTTTTCTTTTTTTTTCCAGTTACAAAATTTCTTTGAAACATCTATTTCTCAGGATTGGCTATAGATATAGCTTAAATGAAGACTAATATAGATTCGTCATTAAAATCTGGAGGAGATGGGGAGGGGAGAGGGATTGCTGAGAATTTCTACTTACAGTTTTTTAACAATTCCTATTCAAAGGTTTTCATTTTCCTTGAACCATCAATTTCTAAGAATCGGCTATAGATATAACTTAAATAATAACTGATTTAGATTCAGTATCAAGTTTTTGAAAGGGTTGGGGGACTTCATAAGGATTTCAACTTCCAGTCCTTTTCTACTTTCGGTTCAAACATTTTCTTTGAAACATCTATTTTTTTCTGAATTAGCTATAGATGGAGCTTAGATGATGACTTATATGGATTCATCTAGGGAGATTAGAGGTTTCATTACAGATTTCCAGTTCTAGATATGCAGTTCCTATTAAAAAAATTACATTTTTCTTGCTACATTAATTTCTTCTGATTAACTACAGCTAAAACTTATATGGTGACTGACATAGATTCGACATTGAATTTCGGAGAGAGTGGAGGAGTTCACCAAGGATTGTCACCAGGGTTGGAGATATTACTTACGGTTTTTCCGAAAATTTGCATGATTGCACGAAATAAATGTACAAAAGAGAATAAAATGCTTAATAGTTCCAAAAACGAAGTGTATATACCATATATACTATGTATATACCAGGGTATAAAAATTCTTCATAGTTCCATCTAAAATGAAGTATATACATCACTTGCCACCCTATAAATGACACCTCATAATTTTAGTTTAGATTTTGCATTCAACTACATTTTATTTAATCAATGAATATCTAAAATTTTATTTTGTGATAATCGTGATTTATTGTGCTCATAAATAGGACTAAAAATAGGTATTTTTGAATGCTTCTTTTAATAGGCTTTGTTTTCCTAAATTCTCGTACTTTTAAATATTTATGCAAAACTTTCTCTCTTTGGATTGGCTCCGTTTCAATAAATGAAACACTGATTTTCGTACATTCATCAATTTGTTTCGATGAAACCATGAAGGACAATCATTCAAAATAATTACTTTAAGGGTATTAAAAACTTTAAGGGCAGTGTTTCTGTCGGGGGGACGGAGCTCTCCCGGAAACGAGTATTCGACCTTCCCGAAGACACTTTATGCTAACCTAGTCACTTTCCTTATATACATAATGTATAAGGAAAGTACTGTGACGGGGTCGAAAATTCGAATTCGAGATTTCGACGGGAGAGTACGTTCAAGCATCCCTGATCACGAATCAAACATTTTTGAGGTGATGTCTGTGTGTGTGTGTGTCAGTGAGTCTGTGGAGATGATATCTCACGAACAAATGGAGCGATTCGAATAAAATTTGGTTGGAACAAAATTTACAATTCGTGAATACTGGAAGCCTATTGTTTTTAAACGTAATCGAATGTTCAGAACCCCTCTAAATTTTTGAGTAAAATTTTGAAAAAATCATCAAAAATCAAAACCTTTAATAAAGTTACGCAAATAGACAATTCTTATTTTTCCTTAGAAAACGATTGACGAATACTTTAGAACGCTCGCATGAACCGTTCTTGAGATATTGCGCATTTTTCAAATAAATTTATCAAAAAATCCCATAAATTAAAAGAAAATATTAACTGTTGAGAAACATGTTCACTTTTCATATGTAGTATCATGCGATAAATTTGGTGACATCATTCTCGTGGATCTAGCTCGTTCCATTCGTGAGAAAAGAAACTTTGAGTAATACTTTTGTATTTGAACGCCAATAGTCATTTCTCTGCTATAAGAATAACTTATTTCTCCGTCCATAACGCTTGGCGAGATTTTGGCGACGAATTTGGCGGAATGTTGCCAAATTAACGAAAATCTCGAAAAATGGATAAAAATAACGCTAAATCAATGAAAATGACTACTAATTGTTGAAAATTCAATGTCTTGGAAGGAATATAAGTATCTACTATAAGAAAAACCTATTTTTTACTATAAAAGTAGTAAATTCGTTGCATTATATAATGAAAGTCATGTGTTGCCCGTATTAGATCTTTTTTAACTTTTCCTGCAATACATGGTAATGTATAGGGAAAGTATTGGAATCATGTCGAAAATCACAACTCGAGTTTTCGACGGATCTACACGTTTCAAGACCTCTAGAATACGAAAAAACTGCTTTTAGCGTGACGTCTGTGTGTGTGTTTGTCTGTGCAATGTATGTATCCACTCTAACTAAAAAACTAATGGACCGAATTTCATAAAATTTGGTATGTAAGTCACATGTGTGAGAACCTGGTGCTGATTAGTTTTTGGTAGGAATCGTAAAAATAGAACCCTCCTTTTTTTGCGAAATGGCCCGTAAAAATTTCATGTATCCACTCTAGCTAAAATACTAATTGACCAAATTTCACAAAATTTGGTAGATAAGTTACTTGTGGGACACTCTGGTGCTGATTAGAATTTGGTACGATTCGGAACAGAAGAACCCGCCTCTTTTTACGAAATGTCCCGCAAAAATTTCATCTATCCACCCTAGCTTAAATACTAATTGACCAAATTTCGCAATATTTGTTAGATAAGTTACTTTTGGGACACTCTGATGCTGATTAGATTTTGGTACGATTCGGAAAAGAACAACCTGCCTTTTTTTACAAAATGGCCCGCAAAAATCGCCAATATCTAAAAAAATATTAAGTATGTTCAAATGTATCAATTAAATGCTTGCTTTATACGTAATTTTTGACGAGAAAAAGAATAAGAGCAACTCTATAACTCTAGGACTAACTGTTCTCGAGGTATTTGAGATTTTTATCATTTTTTTATGCCGCCTTTGGAAAATGTCCAATTACCAAATAAAAGCAGAAATTGAATTAAAAATGCAAATTTAGTGTCATTTTGTGCAATTAAACTCAATTTAGTGAGTTCTTAAAGAAATAAAGAAAAAATGAATTTGAAACTGCAGGGAAAGTCATGTGCTGCCCACATCAGATTTTTATTTATGTGATACAACTATTTGATATAGTTATATAGGGCAAATAGAAAACTTAAAATTTCATTTGCTCCCCCCCTCCCCCGGCCAAAAAGCCATGAAAGAAACACTGCTTAAGGGTAGGCCAGGCATACAAAAAAGCTATAGGTTTTGATATTGAATTACGTTGGAAGTAACAGTTAATAATAATCTCTAAAGTTTGTCATGTAAATTCGTACATTTCTTGCAAGAATTTAAATATGAAACGCATAAATCACTTGAATCCAGAACAATAATTTACAGTACTGCCTAAATCACAAATTGATGAAACTGATGTCAAAGAGAGCGATTCAGAAGCACAGCCTTCAATTTCTGAAAGCCATTAAACAGGGATTAAATATCGTAGACGTTCACGGCAGTTCTTTTTATCCAGCGTTGCTGTTCTTTAAGGGCGTACAGCTGAAAAGTCATCCATACGGACAATCATTAATCATAAGTGCTTTCTGATGTTTTTTAACGTTTGTTGTTAAATGAATTTCTTTTTTAGTTTTAGATCCAGAGAATTCAGAAGTGATTTTGTTTCCTGATATTTGTCAAATTATTTCCTATGGGCAATAATGCATTTATTCGCCGACATAGTGGCGGCAATGCTTATCACATTTAGATATTGGATAGAGTTTCTCTTCATAAATATACATACCATGGTTCTCTAGCCGATTTGTCAAAATTAAATGAACATAAGTAAAATCAATAACTTAACCTATTTTGTGCATGTAATTTTTTAAAAGCAAGAAGTTTGCAGGGATTCAGTAACGCAATATTAAGAGGTTTATTTTTTAGGGGTGGGGCATCCCTGTTGTTAGAGCACAGAGATTATACTCGGAGGACCCGAGCTCGATTCCCGGCTCTGCCCAAACTGTTCCCGTGTTCCCGCAGAGTACGGGCATGTTAAATATGTGGGTCCGAAAGTCTTTTCGAGAGGTCTGTGGTAGGGTAAGGATGAGGGTACGGTCCTTGTGCATGGCGCCTCCTACTGAGTCTCGGTCTAAATTGGGTGGCACTTTCCGGAATTCCAAATTTATACCTGACAATTTTGGGTAGGTTGCACGGTCTGGGTCGAAAGAAAGAAATAGGTTCATTTCAGAAACAAGAAAGAGATGAAACGGACAATTTAATTTTACCGCATTAAGGTTATCTATCCAAAACACACGTTTTCCCCAAACTATCGCTGAAGACGGGGTACACAGATTTACGTTTTTCAATCAGGTCTTCATTTATGAAATTCTACACATTCTGTCTACTGCAGAAGCAGCTCAAAAGCGGAGTGGTACCTATGGTAGGTGCTACTATTGTAGCATTAGAATATCGAAAAACTCTTGTAGCATTAAAATATCAGTTATGCATTTAACCTTTTATATGTAAATAATATTTATGTATAAAAACAATAACAAAATCATCTACATTTAAAAAAATTGGAAGTTTCTCAACAATAAGGTGGTATGATAACATGAGGGCAAAGTGGAAGGAGGCGGTAAAAGGGGCGCAATATTTTAGGTAGCTAGGCGGGGGTGAAACAAAATTAAGCACCGCCACTGATCTGAAGATAAAAGTGTCAGTGTTCCAGAACATATTCTTTTAAAACAAAATATATATATATATATATGGCAAACATTAGAGAAAATATTTGCGCAATTCTACCGTTTACTTGGGTCATCAATGTAACATTGATTTAAATGAAGATAAATTGTAGAATAGTTTTGTTAAACATGTTTTTTCTTACATTCACTTGTAAAAATATATAAAGTATATAAATTATTTAGTTAAATATATTTTTATTTTATGGGTTAGATTTTTTTTGAGGGTCGAACATTGTTCACAGTCTTTCATTTCGGGTTATTTATCGTAAAAATGTAAGGAAAAGTAATGGGTGAAATATAGTGTTTTCGATTATGACTGCAAAATAGAATTATCGATTCACTATAGACAGTGCTATTAATAACTGCCATAATTAAAAATTTATTTTATCTCCTGTAAATGATCTTTATTATGTATCATATTAGGTTATTAAGTATTATTCAGGGTGTTTCAAAAATATTGAATGACTAAATATTTCTTGAAAGATGCATGGTGGCAGAAGCATAGTTTCAATTTGGAAATGTCTTAAATAAGGTAGATAGGTGTTCATACTATGGAAGTTTGGATCATGTGACACGTTTTAGTAAAAAGTAAAAAATTCGTTTTATATAGGTCCTCTAACATAAAAGTTAAGATGTTCTTAATTCATTTAAAGATCTTTTGAAAAAATGTTTCTCTCATGTGCAAGAGTGACTGTAAAAAATTATAATGTGCAACTGCTCATTTTTATCAGCCTGAAGAAACATTACATTTCTTGCTTCTGAAACCGGTTGGTACAGTTAGTTGATTGCATTTTGCTTTGTTAATAACAAAATGCTATTTTCTACAGTTGCTTTGACGTTTACAACGTTTTAGTTTAATATAGCTATCCCTTATGGACGGAAAAAATGTTGCCATATTATTGTTTTTACTAAAAAGTTTTCCTTGAAACTTTTACAGAATTTCTTAGGATTTACTGTAGATGGAGATTAGATGACGACTGGTATATTTTCAGCATTAAATTTCGGAGGAGATAGGATATTCACTATGGATTTTCACTTCCGATTCTTTTTCAATTTCGGTTCAAAAGTTTTTATTTTATTTGAAATATCTTTTCTCAAGATTAGCAATAGATGGGGTTTAAATGATGACCTATATGAATTTAGCATTACATTCTGGAGGTGATAGAGTGGAGGTTTACTAAGGATTTCTATTTTCGGTTCCTTTTCCATTTCCAGTTCAAATGTTTTTTTAAATATGTAGTTTTCGAGACAGGCATTAAATAGAGTTTAGGTGACTGATATGAATTCGGCATCAAATTTTGAAGGAGATAGGGGGCTTACTAAGAATTTATATTTTAGTCTTTTCCCCCTTCCGGTTCAGAAGAAAAATTTCTTTTGACACCTGTTTCTCAGGATTGGCTGTAGATAGAGTTTAGACGACAGCTGATATGGATTCAGCATAGAATTTCAGAGGTTGAAGGGTTTACTAAGGATTTTCACTTACGGTTGTTTTTTTTAATTGCGGTTCAAAAATTATTATTTTATTTGAAATATTTTTTCTCAAGATTGGCAATAGATGGTGCTTAGATGATATCTGATATGAATATAGCATCAAATTCTGGAGGTTATAGAGTGGTGGTTTATAAAAGATTTCAATTTCCGGTTCTTCTTCCATTTACAGTTCAAATTGAAGCATCTAGTTTTCAAGACTGACATTAAATAGAGCTTAAATGACTGATATAGTTTAGATGATGACTGATATGGATTCAGTATCGAATCTTAGAGGTAGAAGCGTTTACTAAGGATTTCCACTCCATTTCTTCTGCAAATTCATACGACTGCACTAAATAAGTTCGCAAAGGAGAATAAAAATGCTAATATTTCCGTCAAAAATGAATTGTACACACCATTTGTCACCACTGGCTTTTTCATAAATTGTATGATTACTGGCTAAAATAACATAAATTGTATGATAAATTGTATGATATGTATAGATTGTAAAACGAAGCAAGTAAACAATTTTTAAGCTCATCGATAATAGGGAAAAAATAATTGATATGAGTCAGTTTTTAAATTATTTAAATCTCTCCTGATAGCTTTTTCTTTAATTCCGAAATGTACCTCCGAGTAATAAAAATAAAATATATGAAGCAACTTACAATTTTATATCAATACCTGCAAACGTTTTTCTTACCATTCTCATCACGACTTCCATTCTTTCAAACCAAACTAATATTTTATTGCCTCTTTAAAGCCCGGCACATTAAAAAACAATTCACATTTCTTAAATTGAAAAACTATATAGTCCAAAATTTCTATCAGTGCTATCAAAGCGACGCAGACAATACAGACATCATAAGCGTTTCCGGCATCAAGTGCTTATCATTCCGAAAATAATACCTGCTTCTTCGGGAGACTGGGTCTCAAGTATCACTTAGGGCAAGAAGCAGAGAAAAGAACTTTTTCTCGCCCCAGGCCTGTCTTTTGATCCACAAACTTAATGACCCTAATATGAAAGATAGGGGGGGGGGGGATCAGAAATAAGATAGGGGAATTGCGCTCTTAACGTATTTGTGTTTGGAGTATGGTTTTTGCGTTTTGCTTGGAAAACCGGAGCTTTAAAAAAAAAGATTAGAGTAGATGTAGATTGTTCAGGTGGTGTTTGTTTGCTATTGATGTGATTAAAGAGATGGTTCTAGAATCGAGGTGCAAAGTCAGACGATGAGGGAGATTGAGACATTTGGAACATTTCTAACATAATCATTCTGGCAGGGGCGGATTCACCGTAGACAATTAGGTTATTGTTGCATTAATGTATATTTGATATTTTACTTTTTAAAGAGAGGAACATTTACTTGCATTGCACTATGTATTTATTTCCGAAATCACAAAAATTTCTATTTCCGATAATCAGTTAGATTACATTAATTTAAGTATATACTGTCAAACCTAGGTATAGAGTCTCCAGAGGGGACTATATAAAAATAGTCTTATAAGCGGGGTGATTCTATAAACGGGGTAATATTATATTTTCTATCAAAGACTATAAGATCTGCAAAATGTATTTAGAAACACGATCTTGACGTACAGGAGAATTTTTACATTTTAAAGTGTTACAGCGCTTTTAGACATCATAATGTCCGTCATTAGTGGCAATGTTAAGGAATTGACAGACATGAGCTTTTTCGAGCCCGAAATCGTGAATACAAAATTTGCATACAGAAAATTGGATAAATCGATAATAAAATTATCATAAATTACAAATAAGTACATAAATTTTTATGTAGAAATACGTTTATTGGTATTTTACCCACAGTAGAAAGAGTCAACCCACAGTAGAAAGAGTCTCTTCTACTTTTCATATGGTGGCCCCGTCACTTTCCGATGTTTGTTTCATCTATTCTGGACTCAGCTGATAAAATTTTGTTCAAAGACGTCCTGGGTATTGAATGACTCTTTGCAAAAACTGATTTCGACAGTTCTGCTTGATGTTTGAAAGACTGCGATTACTTTATTTATCTCTTCAAAAGTTCCATATTTTTTGCAAAGATGGAATCTTTCAATCACAAATGTGAATTGCGAAATGAAATCAGAGCGCCTATAAATGCAGTTTTCAGTGATGGTCACGTTTGTTCAACAAGAATGGCAACTGTTGAAATTCGATTCTCCAAAATTCGCTAATCGCACCTGTAATATGTTAATCGAATGAAGTGCTGTTATTTATGTCTCTTCTTCCCTTTCTATATCGAGAGAACTGTAGATATCCTAGTACAAGAATCTACTAGAATATCTAGGAGGAGAACTCAGACGTGCCTAGTTTTAATACTTGCCGAGCTGTCTGCGATATGAATTCAATCCGTGGGTTTGATACAGACAAGACAACACCAACAACATTAGACGGCTCATGTTCAGATATAATGTAAGGTATCCAGATGTTAAGTGTTTGACCTTCTTAACTTATTTCTTCTATAGAATTCTAGACCATTACTGGCAGTTTGTAGAAATAAATTACATTTTTATGTAAACCATTGTTTTCTTTGCAAGCACCTGTGTGACAAGACGTATTCTACGTTGCGGACGTTCCTCCAGTACAGTCTCTCGAGTATTTTTACATGAAAATATCTCATTGGCTCTGGTCATTACTCCCAGAAAATACGTCCTAAACATTTAAATTTATCCTAAAAACATTGTTTAACATTTATATCCTATCTGCAACCATCCATCTTTTCTCCTCTCCAAGGAGAGCTCTTTCAGAATTCTCTTACTAAAAATTTCCTACACACCTACTCTTTTTCGATATAGCAAAATATTTGGTGAGATTTTCATCTTAGCAAATGCATGTCTGCCTTGTCTCTGTCTCTAAGAATGTCTCTGAGATGTTTTATGGGTAATACTCTTCGACAGAGGAAATCAAATGGATGCTTCTCTGCGCCCGGATTTTTGAATTATGTCTTATTTTCTCTTCTCGAGTCATGTTTACTCCTGTTTATATAAGCCCAAAAAATAAAATCATTGTATTTCATATACGGGGCGAAATAGTTTGACATTCGAATCTGTTTTCGCTGCGTTGGAGTTTGTGTGTTATTTACTATACGTTTAAATATGATATTTTGACTTATTTTGTAAGATAAAATAAGAGTTCATTCTTTATCAACTACGCAAAGCATATTGTAGTGCATATACAGTTCCGAGGAAAGTCCTTAAGCATATCTTAATAACTTTGTAAGGAAATATCAATGAGTGTGCATGTTGCAGCGTCTACTTCGATAGTAAGAGCTTGCAATTTCGTCCCAGTAGCTCAACGGTAGAACTCAATGGTAGAGTTTGAAGATCCGGGGTTCGATTCCCGGTTGGGGCTACAAGATTCTTTACAATGGCGCCCGAACAGATCAACTCTGTAGGTTAGTGCTAGTAGGTTAGTGTTATCTGCTCTGTAGGTTAGTGTTATCTGAGATCTGAAAATGACCCGGGTATGACTAGCACGGATTCAATGGACACTGGAATATAGAGCGCCGATTTCAAATGAGGAGGACAACGACCACGCAGGATACTAACCTCGGTAAACATAGTAGTATCAGGAAGCTAACCTGAACTAAAAATAGCAGGAGGTGATCAGTCAGATTGTCAGTTGCCCGCCAATCTGACATTAGAGAGTGGAGAATGCAGAGTCCACTTCGATAATAAGCGCTTGCAATTTGGTCCCAGTAGCTCAACGGTAGAGCGTCGGCTGGCTAGTTCGAAGATACAGGGTTCGATTCCCGGTTAGGGCAACAAGGTTTCTTACAACGTTAGGCTTACCTATAGTAAAGTGACCATGTCCGATCAAATAAAAGTAATTGCAGCGCCCTAGTGGATAATTCTCGACATCAAAGCAAGATATACGAAATTGGCCGAATTGGTTATCTTAACATTTTAAATTCTCCGCTAGGGGCGCTGCAATTTATTTTATCGGATCGGCCATGGTCACTTTGCTTCAGACATACTTAAAGTATACTAGTGGACATTTTCTTACTCAGTTATTGGAATAAGCTATTCAGCTTAACCACTCCTTCCTACGAACCCATTTTATGATACTTCACCTTTAAAGCTATTTCATATAGCAACGTACCATAAACATTTTGAATAAGATGAAAAATTATTTCACTTTATGTAATTACTAGCAAAAATATCGGGCGTTGCCCGGGATAATATTGAAATAAAATTAACGTGGCATGTGAAATATTTTAACCATAAATCTATGTATATCCATATAAGTTTATAGAATATATCCCTATTCCTATAAGTTTAACGAATCAACGAAAAAATTATGTAGATTCGGTAAACCGCTTTTAAGTTATCAGCAGCCACTATAGTCACATTTTTTAAATCATTGGATCAGATAAAATATATGTTAATCCCCTTTGTGCTGCAGAAAGGTGCAAGAGGATAAAATTTAAATTCAAAAGATTCCCCAAAACACACACATACAGACAAACAAACAAGTAAGTAGGCTAATTACATTTTGAACGATAGTAGTTGAGCTATGTAAGGGAGGTATCGATATAGTAAAGTGATCTTGCACTACCATATGAGATTGACGACAGCACCCTAGGTAGCTGCAAAATTTGGAAATTAGCACTTCTATTTCGAAAAATATGAGATATACAGGAAAAAAATTGAATAAAACTCCAAAGTAACAGGACATAAAATTTCAATTCACTTGCCAAAAGAAAAAAAAATATATTGAGAAGAACATACAGAATATACTAAAGTTTCCGGATTTCTGAGCATTGAAAAGGTTGAAAAAGTTTTCTGATTTTAACATTAAGTAGCCTAGTATGGAGTTTTTCAAAAAATGTAATTGTTCTTAAAGCTGTAAATAGAATGCACTAGATAGTCACTTGGCTGGAACAGATTTCGAAGGCGGCGAACAGCAAGTTGGCCAAAATATAAGAACTACAGAATAAAACATTAGAAAAACAGAAGGATAGATATAGCATTTCAATTCACTTCTCAAAAGAAAAAAATAATTCGAAAAAAAATATATATATTCTAAAGTATCCGGATTTCTGAATTTTAGAAAATTTTCTGTTTTTAACAATAAGTAATTGAAACAGGTTTTCCCCCAAATTTCAAACTAAGTTCAAGAAAATCATAAAAAACATATTATTTTTTTTATCTAAAAGCATATTTCTCATAAGAAACAATTCTACCTGTACTAAAAAAAAATGCAGACAAATCTTGGCGAGAAATTGACGATGGGTGAAAATAATATAAAATAGAAGAAAAATTCCGGTTTTCAGCTTTCTTGTGGCCTTGAATCTTTGACCTGTGATACGGAAGATTGGCAGAACTAGAAGCACATTGACTTTGTCAGAAGAAAGTATGGCAGGCATAATAAATAACCGATGAAGATATTTCCCTCAGGGGGACGTGTTTAACGTATTCGATCATTCCGGTCGTCGTCTGCTTCGAAGCTCAAAGACAATTTCATTCTCGTGATATTGATATAAATGTTCCTTACTTTTACTGTTGATCGCGTGTAATCTGCTTTATCAAATGCTCCTGTTTCATCCTTTCTCTATTGGTGTTTATGACCGGATAAATGCTTCAAATTTATTATAAATATACATTTATAACCATTATGTACGCCTATCTGTATTTCTACATATTTCTTCCATCTAAAAAATTGATTATAATATCTTTTGGTCCGACGATAATAATTCAATCTATAATTTAAGTTTATGTGAAAAGTTACTGAAATTTTAAAATTTTGATTTTTAGTTTAGACTACATTGCTCCCAAAAATATTTTGTAGAACACCAAGATTATAATATTGGTGATTTCTGTTTATTTCTTTCAATTTGCTGTGTTCTCATTTAAGTAGCTTTTTTAATTCAACTAACGAATATGCCGACAAACGAAATTATATTTTAGATATTTACTTTAAAAAAATTTACGGTAGGTATAAATGAATATTTTAGATTTTATTATACCAAATTTTTATATTTTATTATACAAAAATTTGATATTTTTCTGGGATACGTTAGCAGAATTTGATCACATTTTACCTTACCTAGGTTTGTTTGTTCAAGTGGTAGCTTGTGGAATTTTTTTTTTGTTGCCTGTAAATACATCACTCTAACAATAAAATAGAATATATTAAACTCTATTTATATTTACTTTAAAATGATTAAATATTAGTATACGATTGTTACGAAATACTTTATTCCAGTGCTTTTTTCCAGTGATAAAGTTGAATTAACTTCATTGGGATGAGGGGCGTGGTTTAGGGAGCATGGCTAAGTGTCAGTGTTTAAACGTGATTGAACGTTGGGAAGACCCTTAAATTTAAGAATGAAATTTTTGAAAATAGTCTCAAATCAGGACATCCAATAATGTTAACTCTTAAAAGAACCCCACCCCACCCGAAGGTATACGGGAAATCCAATAATGTTAAATAAAAATAATTTTATACGTTTGAAATGGTATGTTTGGTTACCACAATTTATGCAATAATTCCATCAAACAATTGGAATGTCAAATTTATCTCTAAAAATACCACGTGCCCTATTTTACTTCAGATTAGCAAATTTTGATATTATGGGAAAACGATAAAACAAAATTGAGCTTCCGTTTAATTCGATCTTACTTATTGTTGTCGCCAACGAAAATTAGCGCATCAAATTACAGGGACATCGCTGGATACTTTCAAGAGAAATCATACTCTCTGAAAAAATAAGTTTTTATATCTGGAGAAAATCTTACAGTAACATCTAAACAACATTGTCCACCCATTTCGGATAAAAAGGGGATTCAAAGTCATCTACTCATTTGGAATTAGTGATTATATAATTTGGCAGTAGTGATTATATAATAGTTCGATTATTTTTCTTATTTTGACTAAAAACTTGTAATATGTAGAGACGACACACTAATGCGAATGACATCTACTTTCTAAATAAAAAAATATGTAATTGCTATTTGTATAACAGAAATAGTTTTGATAACATATTTTCTATTTTAGAAAAAAAAATGTTCCAAAAATCGAGGGTGCGATATTTTTGAAAATAATTAGGTGTTCAGTTTACAAATTGGAATAATCTTACAAAATTTAAGTTGAATCGTTTAATTCAGCAGTTTTTAGAGTGTGTAACGCGGAATAAATCCGCAAGTGATAGTTTCATGAAAAATTTCTGAAATATGAAAAAAATTTGGATGCATAATTCGCATCATATCGAACCGTTTCTCATTTTGGTGATCCTCTATCGAACTGAATTTCAAAATAAAGTTTCGCGACCAGAAGAGTTTGGAAAATACTGGTTTAAACAGTTGGCGGGATATTATGACCACAGATTTACAGATAGATAGACACATGGACCTTCACAAATGGCTGATTTGTATTAAGTCTTTGTTTACGGGTAGGACAGCGTCAATTTCAAACGAAGAACCTCTCAAAAAGACAGGTATTTGGCATACCCTATCCCAAACAATTTGATCTCCCTTTGCAGACATTGGCTTCCATGGACGTCAACCTGTCTCTTTGAGAGGTTCTACCTACCTTTTTGAAAGTTTATCTGTCTTTTTGAGAGTTTCTTCGTTTGGGATAGACTCTGTTTCACCCATAAACAAAAGGTTAATAAGATGCCCCAAACGTGTAAATCCATGAAAATTGGAGAGTCGGATCATGAATCTAATCACAAGAGCCTTCACTTAAGACATTTCCAATTAAACACTGCTTCACATTTAATCATAAAGGAACGCGCATTTTTTAGTTCTGATAATATTTAAATTACGGTATATAAAACATTACTTCATCTCCGATCACAGTTCGTTCGCTACTAATTCCCCCGTGGTGAAGGGGCGCCTACGCACCACGTCCATAAGACCCCCCCCCCAGGGTGTCCCATGGCGAAGGGGAAGAGATTTGCAGCTTCACTTTTATAGAGGCTACGCGAAGAGCGGAAGTCAGACTTGACATGACAACATCCATACCCGCTGGCGGGATTCGAACCCGCAACCCGGCAATCCAGCGATCAGACGGAAACGCACGCCCCTGACCGCTCGATCACCGGATCGGCCCGATCACAGTAAGTTGCCTTATTTACAATATTTTCACACATCTTAATCTAAAAACCAATCATTAATAAAACATATTTTCAATAACTTGATCGGAAGAATAGCCACGAGACAATTTCGGTATTTGAAGCGTAACTCTGTTACTATGGTTACAAATGAAGTCAAAATCAGCATAAAATATTGAATTATAAAATATAAAACAAATCGTCTGCAATAACTATGAATTAAAATATTTCAAGAACGATTGATGGGATATCACTCGTTGGAGTTAATTAAAAAAAATTAATTTTTTTCTGCGCATGATTGCATAAAAATGAATTTTGCATATCTAAGCCGTTTTCGAGTGATAGACAAAATAATGTTAGACCAAAATATTTCCGCGATTTATAAATTTTTTTAACAAAATTCCAAGATTCAAGACTTTTCTCATTGCTTGTAGGTCAAGTTCCACGTGTATGCAAAGTTTGAAATGAGCAGTGTAATTCACCCTTTAGTCAGTCTTCGGTTAGTCTCAATCATTTTTGTGATATAGATTGTAGTGAGAGGAAAAAAAAAACTGATGTGGCCAACACATGACTTTTCCAATAGAATGCAATGTATTTATTTCTTTCACAGTAAATAAATGATGTATAAGATTCATATCACAATATTTTCAACGTTGAATTGTATATTTGGCGCATTTCCGGATGACAACATGTAAAACTAGGCATTTCGAAGTGACCAATTAAATTAGAGTAACTCTGACAACTATCAACTATATAGCATCCGCAATAGGCAATACAATCCATATACTAATATATTTTAACAATTGATTAATTAATTTGGCATCATTTTCATTAATTTAGCGTCATTTTTACAATTTTTACAATATTTTTGTCAATCTGGGACGAAATATTGCCAAGTTGGCGATATTTCGCTAAATTAGTAGCTAAGTTCGCTAAATTTATTACCAAGCGTTACAAACAAACGGAGAGAAAAAAATTCTTATATACAAATGATTAGGAGCGAATTGTAAGGCGTCGAAATACTTAGTGTCTTCTCTTGTGAATGGAAAGGCCTAGATCCACGAGAATGATATTAACAAATTTGTCGCATAATATTAAATATGAAAATGGGCATATTTCACGATGGTTCTCTAATTTTCAGTTTTCTGAAGTGAGTTAAGTTTTAATCATCTTAAGTTTTCTAATGAAAAATCACATAAGAAATTATCATTTCCGCAAAATTATTGAAGGTTTTGATTTACGATTTTTTAAAATTTTATTTGAAAATTTGGGAACATTTCGAACATTCGATTACATTTAAAGTCAATATGTTTCCTCCAGGATTCACCGATTTCGGTATGTGTACCAAATTTTGTTCGAAACACTTCGTTCGCGACATATCGCATCCACACGCACATACGCACGCGCGCGCACATACACACATCACCTCAAAAACGTTCGTTTCCACTTCAGAGATGCTTGAATCGTTCTCTTCCTGCGAAAATTCGAATTCGAATTTTTCGATCCCGTCACAATACTTTTCCTATACATTATACTATGGGTACATAGGGAAAGTAATAGAAATCGGTCCATTTGATTAATTGCCTAAAATGATCGTGTTAAGTAGAAAGTCAGTGATCGGGAAAATTAAATTAAAAATTTCATCCTAACACTTCACGGCATAACTTACGGTCACTGATAATCTATGAATGCATATGCATTTAGAAAACCATTAGACAAGATTAAATTAGGGATTATGCATCGATTTTCGACACCTCATTTCAGCTCTATCTCTATCTGTGCGTCGAGAGAATATTCTTTTCTCTTATTCTATTATTCCAATTATGATTAATGACCTTTTATGTAGTGAGTATGACACACGAGTTAATGATATTACATTTTCATCTAATTGTAAATACGAAGAAGTTCTATGATAGAACTATGCTTATTCATCTGAAGTTAAGATGATATTTTTAACTAGAAGGAGAAAAATCTAATGTGGACAGCACATGACTTTCACAACAGACTCAAATTCATTTTTTTTCATAATTCACTAAAGTGAATTTAATCACACAAAATTACGACGGATAATTTTTTGAAATTAACTGAATTTGCTCCGGACGTATTTTCAAAGGTGACTTTGCGAAAAGGCAGGAAAACGTTAAAATATCTCGAGAAAAGCTAGTCGCAGAGTTATAGGGTTGGTCTTATTCTTTTCATCGTTAAAAATTACATATGAAACAAGCATTCCATTGATGCATTTGAGTATATGCGTTTGTAAATTTTAAAATGTGGCGATATTTGAGGGCCATTTCGCAGAAAAAAAGGGATGCTTTTATTTTCCGGATCGTACAAAATATAACCAACACCAGATTCAACCACAAGTGATTTATATACTAATTTTTGAGACATTTAGTCAATTAGGCATTGAGCGAGAATGGGGACATACATTGCACACACCTGTATGTACACTAGGGTGAACTAAAAAAAATTACTTTTCAGAGGTATTTTAAGCAGCCTAATAAGAAAATCAGCACTAATAAGAAATGTGTTATGTGTGTAAATCGGCACTAATAAGAAATGTGTAATTTTTTTTTCAATTAATATGTTTGACAACCTTCTGAACAACTGCCGCCGTGTTCGTGCGGAGTAAGATTACGTTAAACATGTGGGTCCGTAAGTCCTTCCGAAAAGTTGGTGGTAGGGGAAGGAGGGTAGGGTCCCAGTGGATGCCTCCCCACTGGGTTCCGGTCTAAATTGGGTGGCACTTCCCGGCCGTCCAAACAGTTACCTTACACCTTTGTGGTAGGTCTTACGGTCTGGGTCTCAACAACAACAACCTTCTGAACATGGATGCTTTAACTATGTGTATCCTGCACTGTAGAAGGAAAAATATTTATATTTGCAATAAAACTACATTAATATACTGAAAATTATTATATACTTTTGAAATTATATACTCCTAATACTTATATTCATTCATTCTATTCATAAGATTTCTATGTCTCGTAAACAACATCTCTAAAGTTAAAATTGGAGACACACTTTTGATATTTTAATTACAATAAAACTAAAACAACTTCGTTAAAAGCAACACACTCGTATAACACAAAATGAATTGTGTCGACCGAATTTTTCGTTACATGTTGCTTTTAACAAAGTTATTTTACTTCTATGACATTAACATCAATTTGATTTGCAAGTAATTTAATGACTCCCTATAAATATTTGAGTTTTCACATTTTGTCATTATCTCTTAGCTGTTCTGACCATTTTTTACATTCATGATATCTTTACTGGATAATTTTCTGTATTTTTATTTTATTCATTGATATTCTATTCGATAATTATTCATGTTTACGTTAATTCCTCCTGTTTTTATCATGAATATGTAATTAACTTGCGTGATGACAGCCTTTACATCAGCCGCTGTTTTATTAAGAGTTTTGTTTTCACTAAAAATAGATATGAAAGAATTATTTTTAGTTTTCTGCACTAAAATATTTTTGCTGATATATTAATTAAAAGAGAGGAATTTTATTGGATTCAGAAAACCATTCGGAATTGTTAATTATTAACAAATAATTCCAATATCTTTAGGGCGGCAAACCCGCGGCTGTACCCGCGGGAAAACAACATTTACAGGTAATCATTTTTATTGTATAAGGGACCGGGTCAATTGGCACTAGCGACAAACGCAGTGGAAAGATAACAGCATCTTACTTTATAATGAAAGATGTATGAGTGTGTGTGTGCGTGTGTGTGCGTGCATGCATGCGTGTGTGCGTGCATGCATGCATGCGTGTGCGAGTGTGTGTCTGTAGCCTAAAATCTAAGCTTCGTACGGCCGTAAAATTTGGTACACAGGTATTTCAGGACCCGAATAGGTGTATCTCGGAGTTATTATATTATAAATTTCGAAATAGTTTTTTGATATTTTATGATTTATCCCGATCTGCAATGATTTTGGTTGATACAAATCAATTCACACAAATCAATTCCTTAGCAACCTAAACTATTATTACAGAGTTTCCATTATGACACCACTGGAATGATCAAAGAATGCTCTTTCTATAGAATTTGAACCGAATCCGTGGAAAAATTCATTCATATTTATTTATTTATTTATTTGTTTAAAAATACATCGAAATTTGAACCGAATTCGTGGGAAAATTCCTTCATATTTATTTATTTAAAAATACATCGAAATTTGAACCGAATCAGTGGGAAAATTCCTTCATATTTATTTATTTAAGTATACATCGAAATTTAAACCGAATCCGTGGGAAAATTCCTTCATATTTATTTATTTATTTATTTGAAAATACATCGCAATTTGAGCCGAATCCGTGGAAAAATGTATTCATATTTATTTATTTGTTTAAAAATACATCGAAATTTGAATCAAATCCATGGGATAATTCCTTCATATTTATTTATTTATTTATTTATTTAAAAATACACCGAAAATTGAATCGAATCAATAGAATTTTCTATCAACAGGATCTTTCATATTTATTTATTTATTTATTTAAAAACATCGAAATTTGAACCGAATTCGTCGGAAAATCATTCATATTTATTTATTTAAAAATACACTGAAATTTGAACCGAATCAGTAGGAAAATTCTTTCATATTTATTTATTTATTTATTTAGAAATACATCGAAATTTGAACTGAATCCGTGGGAAAATTCCTTCATATTTATCTATTTATTTATTTAAAAATACACCAAAATTTGAACCGAATCAGTCGGAAAATTCCTTCATATTTATTTATTTAAAAATACATCGAAATTTACATTTTTTACGTGATTTGATGTATTGTCGCATCCTAAAAACAAAGATTAATACAATTCTATAATTTGGCTAAAATTTCACCACACATCTCAGCCTTCTAACAATTTTTTTTTCTATATCGTGAGTAATTTAAATTTTTGTAATTTAAACTAGAAAACTAATAACTTTGTAATATTAACTGGAAAACTAATTCGAATTAAAAAAAAAAGTAACGACGAGATCCACCTTCTCGGGTCCTGAAGTACCTGTGTACAAAATTTCATGGCAGTGCGTCGCTTATATTTTCCATTACAGACGACACAAACAAACAAATAAACCGACTCCTTTATTATTATAGATTTTGTGGTTACTTCTACAAGGTAGCTTTAAAAGTTTCTTGGAACTACTTTATTTTAAGAATCTTAAAGCTTCAGAATAGTATATAAATACTAAAGAAACTTATTAAACGCAGTTTAATCCCAAAACTTTGTTAACATTCAAAAGGGAAGCAATGTTTGCGTAATATTCTGAAAGTAATAATTTTTATGTCTGAAACTCTATAGATTTTTTTTTTTACACAAAATGTCCTATGCAACTGGGACAAACAAAATCTTTTATTGACCCAGAAGTCTCACATAAGTTCCGAATTCTGTTATCTAAGGATCCTCTTTTGGTTGCTTCGAGTGCTGTGCTGACATTCCTCTTTTGTTTCGAATTTAGTTCTTTTAAGTTCTATTGTTCTTGTGTCATCCCACTTTCAGTTATAACTTCATTTTCACCGTCATTATCGGCACATAAACTATATTGTTAAAATAGGTAAACGAGGGTATACCATGGCGGCGTCTTTGTTGAAACATTACGAAAGCAGAATTATTTATTTCTATAATGCAATTTCTCTACTATAATTTCATTCACATATATTGTAAACAATAGAAGTGAAATAATAATATGTGTTTGAAAAAGATAATGGAATTTAAAACAATTAAGATTAAAATAAATGTTAGCGCATATGATTTTGTTTTATTATGACTTTTCTCTTTATCTGTCGGAATTATTTTTGTATGTATAACCTTTTTCAATTTTACGATAAAATTCATTGCTCGACATAGAAAATGCCATACATTTGTTGCATTTTCTGTGTCGAACAAACTAGTTTTGTCTATGTCAGGCCAAGAGTCACCTAATTTAGACCTGAACCTAGTGGGGGTGGCAACGACAGGGACCTTGCTATCCGTCTCCTAATCAATTACCTCTCGATTGGACTTCCGGACCTAAAAATTTATCGTTCCCACACTCCACGTAGACATCGGGATAGTTTTGGGTGGCATCGAGGATCAAACACAGGACTACCACTTGCGATCCCCGGCACCTTAACTTCTGGGCTATGTTGAATTTTCTCTGGAGTCTACACAACTTAGTCGCTGGCCCCCGCCGTCCAAACCAAACATTCTGACAATCCGACTTTCGGATAGGTCGAACGGTTTGAGTTGGAGCGCTCGACTCGAGATACAGAGGGCTAGAATTCTGGTTCTTTTCTGGAAAGGACATCGTTTTAGCGCTGGAGCAATTGTAAACCGTGGGATAAGATTTTGTGAATAAAAACATGATAAATAACAGGAAATTCCAATAGGATAAATAACGGAAATTCGAATAACAGGTGACCTCTTTGAGGCTGATTAGATTGTAGGAATTGGCTATTCCACTCTGAAGATCAGATAAAGAGTGCGAAATTGATCCACGGATGCAACAGGAAAATAATTTACATGCTCTGAACACCATTAGGTGGGTTCTATGAATATACATAATTACAATCAATAGCCATTTATATTATAACACACTTTTTTCGTCACTAATTACGATTTTACTGCAGCGTCACCAAGGAGGAAATTGGGGGTCATAACGGCCAGGAACCCATTCAACCAATTGAATTTTGTAGAAATTTTACATGAAGAAATGTAAACAAAGTATTTGATCCCCCCACCACAGAATTTTTTTTCTGGCAACGCTACTGCGCATTCACAGTTAATTATAAAAATATAATCAATAGACGTCAAAATGACAGGGGAATTTAAAAAAGAACAATAAACTGCTATACCTATTAGTTTTATCCGGCTTATTATTATTTTTCTTTTGATATGGAATGTGATAGAAATCCGGTTCTTTCAGCGAAAGAAACTGTGCGTGACATGCTTGTTCTATTTAAAAATATAAGAAAAGGTTAGTTGAATAAATATAAATTCAGACATGACATGTAGCACTCACGGTGGTGAGCAAGAAAATGTTTAACTGGTTCCGAACGAAACTTTAACAACGGATCTCGTTTGAAAGATGTTATATTGTTTCCAAGTGGTGCGATAAATTAAAAAATATCTTTGAGGTTTCTTTATTAGAAAGTAAAAGTTCATGTTCCTTTTTTTTTGTAAAAATACTAAATTTTCTGAACTTAGAAATTCTAGGATTCGGAGATAACTGGTAAAAAGAAACGAATTAAAAAAAAAACCCTGGAATTAGTTTTGTTGCTGGTAGTTTCGAGTTATCTTTTAATAAGGTGTTTTTTAGAGTCACAAACGCAAGATATTGCTCATCGGCTAATTTCCAAGAGCATAAAGGCTCACTCATGGGTGAAAGCCTTCAGATCCATAGATGCTGGGTTCGAATTCCGTATATGGATGGAGAATCTTGAGTTTACATACATGCTCCTAGTTACTGACAATTTCTTATAAACTATAGACTGTAGGCCCCGATTAGAGTAGCCCTCAAAAAGAATATCAGAGCACTAAAATATCCCATTCTATTCCAAACCGAGAGATGCGAGCCATCGAACAAAGGATAAATGTTATCTTTTAATAAGATATTTTCTAGAGTCACAAACGCAAGATACTACTCATCGGATGCTTTCCGACAGTATAAAGGTTCACTCATGGGTGAATGCCTTCAGATCCATAAATGCTGGGGTCGAATGAAGGACATAGATGGAGAATTCTGAGCACACATACATGCTCGTAGTTATCAAGAATTTCATTTAAACTGTAGATTGTAGATCCCGATTACAGTAGCTATCACAAGGAATATTTGAGCAGCAAAATATCCCATTTTACTCCCATCCGAGAGATGCGAGCCATCGAACAAAGGATAAATGTTATCTTTTAATAAGATATTTTCTAGAGTCACAAACGCAAGATACTACTCATCAGTGGCGCACCCACGGGGGGGGCCGAGGGGGCCCTGGCCCCCCCCTTGGGCTGACAAAGCAAAACGCGAAGGGCGCTGTCAGCACAAGGGAGAACTAGGTCTGCCTTCGGGAATGGACTCGTCCAAAATCACGTGACCCAAATGCCTTCTCGCTGGAGTCGTACTATACCAGTGCTGTGTAGAGTGACGTCACAGGCGCCTCCGTGGCCCTATATAAAGAGTGAACGGCGGGGAAGCGGCTGTTCGCTCGAAAACTCGAGGATTTCGTTTACCCAGTGAGAAAATTGTGGAAGTGAATAAATAGATCGTGCCAACGCTTCGCGAATTAAGTGTTGCTGTGAGTTGAAATAAAGTGCGACGTTACGACACAAGGTGATAACAGTGAATTGGTAGTTTCGGAACGAGGGCCTGCGTGGTGAATAGCTGAATTTAATAATGGTCCTGAACTTTCAACTGATCTTACAGTGAAATGCATCTTTAACGATCAGTGTGTGTGTTTATGTGCGTATTTCGGCTATATAGCAAATTTTGTTCTTGAATAACTGAGGAGCAAGGTAAAAAAAAAGACAATGAGTGAAAAACGAAAAGGGCTAGGCCAACAGACACTGGGAAATTATTTAAAAAAAAAAGTAAGATTGAAAATAGTGACGTTCCCAACGACGTTTCCCTGAGCTCTTGTTACATTGATGAGGCTGCAGTCGAAGCAAGCAACAGCCGTGACCCCGGGCTGTCTTCAAACGCTTGTGAGGAGGTAAAGGTAGGACAAAACACAATACCAAACACAGTTGAAATAGAAATTCTGGCTGCAGATATTTCTAATTATGTCAAGAAATCTAACCTCACAGATGAAGATAGGATAACAGCGCTAAAAAATCTTTGGGAACCGTATGAAAATTACAGTTTTCCTGCTACTGTCACTAGTGCTGTATCAAGTCAAGGAAAACCTCACCACACTCGGAAGTTCTGCTCATCTTGGCTGAGTAAGCATAACTGGCTAGCTTACTCAAAGGCAGAGGACAGTGCCTATTGCAAATTTTGTGTTCTCTTTGCACCCCATGAAGTCGGTTTAAGATCCACACAAGCTACAGGTCAACTTGTTTCAAAAGGATTTAATAATTGGAAGAAGGCCTTGGAGAAGTTCAGTCAACATGAAAATTTTTTCTATCATAAGGATTCAGTTCTCAAAGCCGATGAGTTCTTAAGGGTCACGGAAGGAAAAACGGTTCCTGTGGATCAAGTAATGGACAGAGGAAAGCAAAAACAAGTTTTGCAGAATAGGGCTATTCTTAAACCTATTATCAAAACAGTGATTTTTTGTGGAAGGCAAGGGCTGGCCATGAGAGGGCATAGAGACTGTGGGGATTTGGACGTATTGTCAGAACCATGCCAAGGCGAAGGAAATTTTAGAGCCCTTTTGCGACTCCGAGTTGATGCAGGAGAAGAAATACTGAAAACTCATCTACAAGGTTGTGCAAAAAATTCAACTTACATAAGTTGGAATATACAAAATGAGATTATTTCAGCATGCAATGATTCCATTGTGAAGCACATAGCAACTGAGGTGAATGAGGCCAAATGTTTTGCGGTTTTATGTGACGAAACCACAGATATTGCAACGGTAGAGCAAATGACACTTTGCGTTCGTTATTTGAAACGGTTTGAAACGAATGATAAGTATAAAATTGAATTTAAGATAGTGGAGAACTTCCTTAAGTTTGTGCCCCTGACTGAAACTACAGGTCGAGCAATTGCAGATGCTATTCTTAAAGGCCTTGCAGACTGCAACATTGATACGTCTTTCCTCCGTGGACAAGGGTTCGATGGAGCTTCTGCAATGAGTGGAGAGTACAATGGCGCCCAAGCAATTATATATGAGCAACACCCCAAAGCCCCCTACGTTCATTGTGCATCACACTGTTTGAACTTAGCCATAACTTATTCATCTAGAGTTCCGGATATCCGAAACAGCTTTGGAATAATAGGGAAAATCTCTAGTTTTTTCAACACACCAAAACGAAACCTTGTTCTCACCAGCAAAATTAATGCAGCTAATCAGGGAGAGACAGAAATCAGTGCCAAAAAACTGAAGAAATTATGCCCTACTCGTTGGGTGGAGAGACATGATGCCGTCACAGTTATGGTTTCATTGTTTGATCAAGTAATCGAGGCTCTGGAGGAGATTACTACCTGGAATGACAAGGAGACATCAACAGAGGCTCATACCTTGTTATGTTCAATGTTAACATCACAGTTTGTCATAGCACTTGTTTCAGCTGACAGATTACTCAGCTACAGTGTTCGTCTGAGTGAAAAGCTGCAGGAAGTTAACCTTGATCTGGCAACTGCTGTGAGTGACGTAGAAGACGTTTTGAAAGCTATATCTATAATTCGAGAGAACGCAGAGAACGAGTTTCACCATCTGTTTGAACAAGCTGTTAAGAAGCTGGAACAGCATAGAGAAAACATTACTCTACCACGCCGTGCCACCAGACAAATTTATAGATCAAATTTCAACGTACAGACTCCTGAAGAATACTACAGACTTTCTATTTTCATTCCATAGATTGATAATTTCATCACTCACCTCCATGAAAAATTTCTCAAACATAAGGAATTTCTACAAAGTTTTGCATCTGTCGTTCCGAATGGAAGGCAGCCGATACTGGAAGAAAACGAGAGATTTGTTGCCTTATCAAGGAAATTTGCAGATGATTTAGGACCTAGATCAGATAATACTCTAAAAGCTGAACTACATCTGTGGTACATGAAGGTCTCTGCATTGAACAAGAAAACTAAAAGCCCAATCGAACTGCTTAACTTTTGTGACCAAAGGACTTTTCCAACTGTGTTTGAACTTTTAAAAGTGTATGCCACCCTCCCAGTATCAACAAGCAGTGCTGAGAGGTAATTATCCACAATGAAGAGGTTGAAAACTTACTTGAGAAACAGTATGAGTGAAACCAGACTGAATGGACTGGAGTCAATGAACATTCACCGTGAAGTGGAAATTGATCCAGACCAGATAATTAATGCTCTGGCTACAAAGAAGAACAGGAGGCTGGACTTCGTTTTATGAATATGTATAGATCATAATTGAATAATATAACAATATGTAATCATGAGAGAGTGGTTGAAAACAAGTATACAGTATAAGCAGACCAGAACAAATAATTTTATCATCATCTATTTCTTAATTTGTGTTGTTTTGTATAAATATCTACTACTACTTCTTCTAATCATTCAATTCTCTTGCACTGCACTGAAGAATTGTTAGTAATTTGATAAAAATAAATGTACAAAAAAAGACAACCGCCTTGTTAATTGATATGGCCTCTGATCATTTTTTCTCGGAAAATTTATCGAGGAGTCATCCTCCTTCATAAAAATTTTGTGCACCAATGGCCCCCCCCTTAGGAATATTCTGGGTGCGCCACTGCTACTCATCGGATGCTTTCCGACAGTATAAAGGCTCACTCATGGGTGAATGCCATCAGATCCATAAATGCTGGGGTCGAATGAAGGACATAGATGGAGAATCCTGAGCACACATACATGCTCGTAGTTATCAAGAATTTCATTTAAACTGTAGATTGTAGATCCCGATTACAGTAGCTATCACAAAGAATATTTGAGCAGCAAAATATCCCATTTTACTCCCATCCGAGAGATGCGAGCCATCGAACAAAGGATAAATGTTATCTTTTAATAAGATATTTTCTACAGTCACAAACGTAAGATACTACTCATCGGATGCTTTCCGACAGTATAAAGGCTCACTCATGGGTGAATGCCTTCAGATCCATAAATGCTGGGGTCGAATGAAGGACATAGATGGAGAATCCTGAGTACACATACATGCTCGTAGTTATCAAAAATTTCATTTAAACTGTAGATTGTAGATCCCGATTACAGTAGCTATCACAAAGAATATTTGAGCAGCAAAATATCCCATTCTACTCCCATCCGAGAGATGCGAGCCATCGAAGTATAAATGTTTTCTTTAACAAAAAATCTAAAATTATCAAATTTGAAAGTTTCAAATACTTTAAATTTTAAAATATTTTAAGTTTTTCTAATGCTGACCGGTCAAAGAACTCTGTAATGCTGACCGGTCAAAGCCGAAACCGGTCAAAGGATGATGTTATTAGCATTGAGAACGCGATTCATTTTTATGCTTTCAAATATTTCACAACTTCCCAGAAACAAACCTGAACGAACTTCAAATTACCATTAAAATGAACTGGTTCACAACATATAATGCTCGATTCCAGCCACTGCCAAAACTGCCGCCGTGTTCATGCGGAGTACGATCACGTTAAACATGTGGGTCCGAAAGTCCTTCCGAGAGGTTGGTGGTAGGGGAAGGAGGGTACGGTCCCTGTGGATGCTTCCCCCACTGGGTTCCGGTCTAAATTGGGTGGCACTTCCCGACCGTCCAAACAGTTACCTTACACCTTTCTGGTAGGTCGGACGGTCTGGGTTTCAACAACAACAACAACATATAATGCAGCACAAATCAAGATAAATCAACATACGTACGTTTCAGAAATCAACTGAATTTCCTTTTTCAGTGTAAGAAGTCTGGATCTGAATGCCTAAATGGCATTTTATGTATTGCCAGGTCTAGACTTTTTGCTTTGAAGAAGGGAATCTTGTTGATATTTTAAATGTACGTATGTGGATTAATCTTGATTTGCTCTGCATTACACGCTGTGAACCAGTTTATTGTGAGCAAAGTCACGTGCTTTACTTACCCGTAGCGTAACTACAAATCTAATAGACTTGCAGTTTATATATTACTTACTTTAAATAAGCTGTTTAGCTGTAAACTTGCTAATAATTCCTTTGAATTCCAGAAAATTAAATCTGAATTGACATTTATTTTCAGTTTCTAAACAAGTTATATTTATATCGATAATTATGTTAAAATTTAATTGTGGGAACATTTCTTTTGGAAAATACATTCCTACTGAAGTTTGTTAAATATTTTATTTCGCGAAATATTTTATACAAGTTTACTATTTAAATATATTCTTTACATTGTCCACATTTTATTTTATCACTCAAATTTTAATAAAATATGAACCTGATTCTAATGTAACATTTAACTTTTAATAAAAGATAAATCTGATACTATTTTAAAGCTTAATTTTTAATAAAAGATAAACATGCGCCCCTATATTTTTTTTAAATGACTTACTGGATTGCAGAAGAGATTTTAAGAACAAATAAAATACATTTATCTATATCATGTAGAAAATAAAGTAAAAATATCTTCTTCCGTTCTAGACAACTGAATTTTTGCACATCTTTCTTATATTTGCCATTATATTTAATTTCCATTTCAGTCTAGGTTATTAAGAATTTCATCGCCGAATTTTATTTTTTATTTCTGAATTAAATCATGCGCAAAGTCATCTGTGAAAAATTAATTTGATCTCTTGGAAGTAAATATTCTTTGAAATTGCTTTTTACTCTTTTTTTATGTTTCTGGCTTTTAGAAATGTTTCTTTAAATTGAATTCCATTAATAGACTAAAACTTGAGACTAAAAATTGTGTTAATTTTTGATTTCCACTCTTGGCATTTATCGTTTATTAAATACATTATATTTTGTTTTTAAAAGTTTGAAGTTATATTAATTTCTTTTGAAATACAGTTAACATGAAGATGAAAGAAGACAATTTGATATAAAATCTATTTAATCCAACATTTTGCTTAAAATAGCTTTTGAACTTCTTTGAACTATTTAATAGCTTTTACTTTTATTATTATTGATTTAACTTAAGGTTTTTTTAAATTTATTAAAGTAAATCAAGTGAATTATTTAATTTTTGAATGGTTAAGGATTTTTCGTTAAAATTGTAATTGGAATTTAAGAATAAATTGAAGCATATAAATTCAGATATAAATGTTAAATTAAGGTATAAAAAATGAAGTTTGAGTGTTAGTAGCAGTCATAGATTCAACGTTTTTGGCAAGGGAGGGTCCCCTGAGATATTTATACGAAAAGAAGAAAAATGTGTTGCTTTCTATATCAGTGGTTATTGAAGAAAATAAACGATCAATCAAATTCTTGCTTCATTTATATTTTAAATATTGCATATATATGGACGCATCATAAAGAAATATCATGCAGAAGGGCAAATATATTGATAAGAAATGAGGATAAAGCTGGGGTATCAACTAATCATTATGAAACCCAGTTCAGGCAAAATCACGATATACTGTGTCAGGAAATCTTATAACACTGGTTAGCCAAATTTTAAATTATTTTAGAAATTTCCCAACTACAAGTGAAATTATTCCAACTACCCCAACAAAAGTTTTGTTTGTATAAGAAATCTACATATTGTAAAACTCCAAGACATGGCAACGCTGGGAATGTTAAAAATTTACCTCTAAATATTATTTCCAGTATAACTTTTACGCTTAGTGAAATTACTTAGAGAATTAGTCTTAATAGTTTAAAAGTTTACTCCAGAGAAAATAATAATGTTATTATTGAACAATTTGGTTTTAGGCCCAAGAACTTTTGTCATTTATTATTTATAGAAAATGGCTGAGAATATTTCTTCCGGACCCCAAAGAAGGCCACCCATAACTGCGATTTTTATAGATTTCCAAAAAGCTTTCGATAAAATAAGGTATCGTGGTTTAATTTACAAATGAATTACATTTAAAGTCCCTGACGCAATCTAGCTTTAATTTCATATCTAAATAATAGACACTCCCAAGTTAGAGTTAAACATAAACTATAGACACCCAAACTGCTAAAAAGTAGTATCTTTCTGGGATCCATACTTGGCACTACGCTTTTTAACATATACTTAAATGTCATATAAATGCCTTAAAATTGATAATTATGCTAAAGTTTAATTGAAAATTTGTGCCAATCCTCTAAATTGTCAAACTTAAATGTGTATCAAAATGCAACATTATGAGCTTACTTAGACTAAATTATAAATGTAAAATAAATATCCTGAAACTCCAATGTTGGCCACTGAACTAATCTAAAAAAAATAATGATGGTTTAAAAATTGATACTGGAAAGTAAATGTGCTTTCCTTGCCTGGATTTCATCATCAGAACGATACCCCCCGATATTTATACATAAGAAAAACCAACCATGATATGCCATGATTCGAGCCGAATTTTGCGACTCTGGTGCTCAATTTGGAGATTAATTTGGCACAATATTGCTAGCTTGGCAACTTTTGGAAAATGTCATCAAATTGATGATTATTTAAAAAAATATTAAATTCAATTTCTTTGATAATCCCAGTCGCTAATTATTAATTGAATTGTAGGACAGGTTTGCAGTTTAAACTAAATTTTAGTTTTCATTTGTAGACTTAGCGTATTTTAAAAGGCGGTGAGGCGGAAACGCCCTAATACTAAAATATCTTGAAATTGATTGATCTAAAAACAATGGAGAATTTTGTTATATTTATATCGTTATCAAAAATTATGTAAGAATAAGTAGTTAATCAATACATTTAAGCATATGCAGTTTTTTAATATAGATTTTGACGATTTTCGTTCTATCTTTTGTAAGATGATGATGTCGGTTCCCATTCCACCAAATTATATCAAAATGTAATCAGCACCAAAGTAATCATAAGTGATTTGACTGGCAAACTTTATAAATGTGATTTTATTAGGGTAGTTTTTGTGCTAGAGCGGATATATGCATTGCACAGACAGGTGAACAAATAAACAGACACACCGACAAACAGTCAGACCAACAGTCTGATTCAGAGACTCAAGTTCTGCTTTTTAAGTTTTGATCCTATTTCATTAATTTCCCTATATGTTTTCATTTCTGGTAGTGAAAGTAAAATGAATTTGGGTTTGTAGGAAGTGTCACGGCCTGCACTTATCAGATTTTTAAATAATTAAAGATAGTCTTAATAACAGCCACTTTATTTTATTCGTTAATTTTCACTATGGAATATCTCTCTATATTAAATAAAAGTAGCTGACGCTGCGCCGCCTCTGTTTCACGAATTTCTCGTTTCTCGAGATTCTTTGCTTCGTATCGCAAAAACTATTGCATATAAAAATATGAAATTTGGTACACCTATAGAAAAAGCTTTCGGGAATACTCTGAAATAAACTGTTTTTACTTTCCTTATATACATAATGTATAAGGAAAGTATTGTGACGGGGTCGAAAATTCGAATTCGAGTTTTTGACGGGAGAGCACGTTTCAAGCATCCCTGATCACGAATCAAACATTTTTGAAGTGATGTCTGTGTGTGTGTATGTGTGTGTGTGTGTGTGTGTGTGCGTGTGTGTGTGTGTGTGTGTGTGTGCGTGTGTGTGTGTGTGTGTGTGTGTGTGTGTGAAAGTATGTGTGTGTGTCAGTGAGTCTGTGGAGACGATAACTGACGAACGAATGGACCGATTCAAACCAAATTTGGTACAAAAATCACAATCCGTAAACACTGGAAGCCTATTGCTTTTATATGCAATCGAATGTTAAGAACCCCCCTAAATTTTCGAATGAAATTTTGAAAAAATCGTCAAAAAATCAAAACCACTAATAAAGTTACGCAAATAGACATTTCTTATGTAATTTTTCATTAGAAAACGATTGACATAAATTTTAGAACGCTAACATGAACCGTTCTCGAGATATTGTTCATTTAAAAAAAATATCAAAAAGTCATATAAAAAAATTTCCTATTGAGAAACATGTTCACTTTTCATATGTAATACCATGCGATAAATTAGGTTACATCATTCTCGTGTAACTAGCTCATTCCATTCATGAAAAAATATACTTTTAGTAATACTTTTGTGTTTGAACGCCAATAGTCATTTATCTGCTGTAAGAATAACTTATTTCTTAGTGCATAACGCTTGGCGAGATTTTGGTGACGAATTTAGCGGAATGTCGCCAACTTGGCGACTTTTTGAAATGTTGCCAAATTAACGAAAATCTCGCCAAATGGATAAAAATGACGACTAATTGTCGAAAATTTAATATCTTGGAAAGAATATTAGTATCTACTATAAGAAAAACCTACTTTTTTTTACTGTAAAAGTAGTAAATTAATTACATTATATAAGGAAAGTCATGTGTTGCCCACATCAGATTTTTTGATATATATTGTAGTTTAAGAAATATTTAAGACAAAATATTTGAGTTGCGAGTTCGCGTTCTGAATAGACTAATAATAGCAAGATCATAAATTTTTGCAGGCAAGTACCTAAATGGATGAATTTTTGCAGGAAGGAGTCCTTTTTTTAATTTCGATGTAGTTTTTGAGATATTTTACCTTTTATGCACTTCTGAAATGAACTTTTTTTTTCGTATCGGCACGTCTAGCGAGTTCTCTGTCTCGTACCGTTAAAACTATAGCATACAAAAATATGAAATTTGGTATATTTATAGAGAAATTATAGGGCAACATGATGAAATAAACCGATTATCGATATAAACATTAGTTTGGCATGAAATAACTCGCGAAGCGAGCTCATGATCGAGGAATTCAGCTTTAGGATTCCCAAGGTTAATGCTTTTCCTTCCTGCGGAAAATAAGCAGGGATTGAGAGATTTTTGAAAGTAGAATTTTTAGGAAAGTTAGATATGAATATGCCCCCTAGTATATTAAAAAAACTATGTGCAGCCGCTGACCAAATCCTTTTGAAATAGAGAGATTTTTCTGTCAAGGCTAGCGTCGGACCTATGGTATCAAATGATCTGCAATTTGGTGTTGTGTGCTTACATTCTCCATAAGTGAAAATTAGGCTTCATTGTAGAAATAATCAAAGTTTGAGGTTTGATGATCATTTAAACTCAAATATATTGTAATTGCGTTGTTTCAGAATGTAGATGCGCAGAAATTAAGCAAAAATAAAGCGGTTTTAGAACGGATACGACACTAAATATAAATTAAAAAGAACTTTAAAAATCACGATTTTGACACAAAATGGATGTCATTGATCATTTGCATTCAAATATATTGTAATTGCGTTGTTTTAGAATATAGATACACAGAAATTAAGCGGTTTTAGGACGGATAAAACGCTAAATATAAATTAATAAGAACTTTAAAAATTACGATTTTGACACAAGATGGATGCCATATTTTATTTTGAAGCGGGGTCACGTGACCTGTTCATATAATATGGATGTAATTATTATTTTAATTTTTATTTAAAAACTACTGAATATGTTTTTCTGAATGTTTTTTCATATATTTTATGGGGTAATTTGAATATTTCTTAAAACTTTCCAAGCAATTTGTGAATTTTAAATTCGCATTAAAAATGTTTGAAAAATTAGGTCCCATAGGGTTCAATGTATTTCATTTTTTCAAACCAGGTTCAGTCCAAAACTAATTGGGTGTTATTATTCATTTATATTCCTGTAGGTCCCACAGACCGTCTGAACAACATACTAAAATTTAATTTTGATATAGTCATTTTACTGCATATGATATAGTCATATATGATATAGTCATTTTTACTGCAGTTACCGTGCGAATCGACAGACAGACAGGCAGACAGACAGAATGAACACAGTCATAAATACTTTTCAGTTATGTTGCAAAGAATTAATGAAAAGAGAAAGAGAAATAGAAAAATGCAGAAAAGAAATAATGAAATAAAAAAAGAGAAACAGAGAAAGAAAAAGTAGAGAAAGAGGAATTGAAAAATGTAGAAAAATTATGAAATGAGAAAAGGAGAAACAGAGAAAGAAAAGAGAGAAATAGGAAGAAGGGAAAAAGAATGCTGAAAATTTGGTAGAAAAGTATCATATATCCAATTTTTTCAAAAATATTTTCTGATATTTTAACCACGTTTCCGGAATCGGACATTTCATAAAGGGCTTTATGTTGTCACTTGGTATAAAAAATATTTATATTTTAGTAATTTAAAAATACATCAATATACACTAAAAATTTTTATATAATATATATTATATCATTTTTTTTTATATAATATATATTATATAATTATTTTATATAATATATATTATATAATTTTATAATATTTTTTATATAATATAATGTATTTTTATATTATATAATATATTTTTATATAATTAGAGATCCCGCCCACCTGCTTGCTGACGCTCGTCAACCCAGGTAACTCGCTTCGCGAGTTGGGAGTCTTTGTCTCCTACTTTCTTGTGCTAGCTTCGCGAGCTCTTTCTTGACGCCTGATACACAGACGTAATACATTAATTAGTTGGGGGTCCTTTGCTCGGTGTGCTACTAACCCTTCTTGTGCTACCAACCCTCGAGATCAATTCGCGATCTCTTTAAAGCTGACATGTATACGATCGCCTTTGTGCTCACTTGTCAAATATGCTCTCTAGATTCTGGCGCTTGGGGCTACAACCCCGGTTTATTGCCACTCATTTATAACTCGAGTTCGCTTAGCAGGTTTAAAATACTGACGAAAATATTTTCACAAAACAGCGGCTACTGTTCTCAAAACAGTGGCAAATCCAGAAATTCCACGTCTGGTACCAGTTTTTTACGAACATATCCTCTGGAATCGTGGGTGTGTACGCAGGATACAAGAACGAGTCAAAGTTTCTGGATAATTTACGTTTATTCATAAGCAAAAAGTAAACAGGAACAATATAAAATCAAACAGCACTTAAATGCTCCGCTAATTTCACAGAATAAGCGATATTATTCTCATAATACTGACGAAAATAATTTCACAAAACAGCTGCTACTGTTCTCAAAATATAGAGAAAAATCACAGTCTAATGTAGCTCGTGCCACATCAATTCCTCAACACCCTTGCAACGGAGGGATGAGTCATTTTATAATTTCTTTATAGAAACTTCTGGAAATCGTTCCATATCTCCTAGACTGATCGTTATTTCATGAAATGTCTGGAACATTCCGGAAATTGTCAAATCTGGCAACCCTTCTTCTAACTGGGAAATCTTGGAAACCCTGAGAACCCAGTTCGTCCAGATCACTTCAGAGCATGGAGCAGTTGAATGAACGGCCCGGAAGGTTCCTGGAAACTCTAGGTTTACGTCATCCCCACGTCATGCTGACGTCACGGACTGTGTTTTCTTCGTCTGGCTTTCGAGGCAGACTATAGAGGAGGCGCCAGAGAGAATATTGCGTGTTCGCAACAATACCCAGCAAAGTATACCAGCAAATGCCATTTTTATTATACTTGTCACTGTCCACTCCCTTTTTCTCATACTATACACACATATTTGTTCCTCCTCTATGAATCATGAACAGGAAGGAATGCGTAAGAAGGAAGGCCAACTAACCGGTATTAAAGAATTTTCTTATTTTGCCGGATTTCTTGGTTTCTCTGTATGTCAGTAGAATGTTTATTTTGAAGTTTAGGTTCAAACAGAACAGAAAATCAATGTTTGAAAAATATAAATATATGATGCAAATTTTTTTTCGGTCATATATTAAATTCACAAACTGAAATATTTTATTAATTTTATTTACATGTCAAAATTACACAAATATTTCAACTTTGGGGTGGCAGTTTGGAACATTGGGGGACAGTTGCCCCGACATGCCCCCTGGATCCCGTCAGTGCAATTCTTCTTTCGCTTTTGCAATTTTTGGTGTTTACATTGAAGATTTCGAAAGAGGACAACCAAACAAATTTTAATGGTAATAATGCGAAAACTTGCTGTGTTTTGGAAACAACTTTCAAAAGGTCTTTGACGTTGTTAATGACGAAATGCTATGCTCCTGATGCTGAGCTGACAAATTTTTGATTCGTTGCTGGACCCCCCCCCCAAACTTACATTAAGAAGCTTTGGCCCAGCTTTGTCTGGCGAGCATCGTCCATGCTTGTGCGTTTTGATTATTTTAATCAACTGCGGCCTTTCATGGCGCAGCTTTCTGGATCGAACGACAAGGAATATTGAAGACCAGACTAAGCGAAATCATTTTTTAAAAATTATATTATTCTAAAATATTATCGATATCTAAAATATTAGATGATGCACAAAAATATTTTACGTTTTAATTTTGGTAATTTCCTACACTTTATGAAGATAGATAATACACAGTTTTCGGTTTAAATAAGGGTTGATCATACGATTACAGTTAAAAGAAATTAACTCATGACCTGGGGGTGTTTTAAATAAAATAAAACAAAATGTTGAAATTAAATGGCAAAATTAGTACCAATATAAAATCCAGATCGAAAATTATTTCATTTTCCGATTTCCCCTTGATTATTTTAGCAGCTATGGAAACAGGGACTTGGAATGAGATCACTTAATTATAAATCCTCTCCTCCCAGTTTCATATGCATTGCCAATAAAGACTGTTCCAAGAAAACTGAGAATGCAAAAAATGGGAGGGAACAAATGTGGGCGTGGCCACATTCACATTTTATGCATGTCTAGGATATTCACAATTCAAATCTTGCAAGTACAGAGGCTGCTTACACGATTTTAGAACGATTTCCCCTATATCATCTCTATATTAAAAAAAAAAGAAGTTGACTCTGCAGCCGCCGCTGTTTGACAAATTTCTCGTTTCTGGAGATTCTTTGCTTCGTACCGCAAAAACTATCGCATATCAAAATATGAAATTTGGTGCACTCGTAGAAAATGCTTTGAGGAATACGCAGAAGTAAACCGTTTTTTGAAATATTGTAGTTTAAAAAATATTTAATGTCAAAATCAAAGACAAAATATTCGATCTGCGAGTTCGCGTCCTGGATATACTACTAACAATAGCAAGACCACGAATTTTTGCAGGCAGGTATCTACATGGTTGAATTTTTGAAGGATGGAGTCCCCTTTTTTTAACTTCGATGTAGTTGAGATATTTATGCACTTCTGAAGTGAACTTTTTTTTTCGTATCTGCATGTCTAGCGATTTCTCTGTCTCGTACCGTAATAACTATAGCATAAAAAATATGAAATTTGGTACATTTATAGAGAAATAATATGGTAACTCGATAAAATAAACCGTTTATCGATTTAAATTTCAATTTCGTATGAAATAGCTCGCGGAGCGAGCTCATGATCGTGGAATTCAGTTTTTGGATACCCTGGGCTAAGAAAAATCCCTGCTTTTCCCTTCTGCAGAATATACGCAGGAATAGAAAATAGAGAATAGGAATAGAAAGAAGTATTTTTAGGAAAGATAGATATGAAGCGAGCTGTGCGAGCGCAGCGAGTAGGAGACGAATCCTCCGGAAGGGAGTTGCGCGAGCGGAGCGAACAAGGGGCAGATATCCTCCTAGTATTTTAAAATAAAACTACAAAAGTTAAGCTATATGATGTGGACATAAAGTATCAATATCTTTCTCCTTTTCAGATTGTGAAATTTCGTCGCAGATGCATTACATTTATCATCGAATTTAATTTTCCAATTCAATTTGTTAATTTGGATTCCATTGTGGATTCGTAATTAAATAAAGTTCAAAGTCATATGCGAAATATTTCATTTGAAACTTAGAAATAAATATACTTTGAAATTGTTTTTCTATTTACTTTCAAGTTTTTAATTAAATTGATATTCTTTTTTAGGCTGCAAAGTATTAATACATTTATTTCCTTTTAATTAGTGACGTTAGCTTTTAACCCTTTTCTATAAAACCGTTTCATATTTTTGTTTTCAAGTCGGCATTTATAGAAATTTCTTTTGAAGTTTATGTAACGTGAAGATAAATAAAAATAAAATTAATTTAAATGAACTTATCGCCGCCGCTTTTTTATACAAGTAATTTATGTTACCTTTTATTACATTTATCATTCATCTATTTTTTCACAAGACGTTTCGAAAATTGATGACGAGAATAATATTTTATCTAGAATAGTAAAGGAGTTTTAGAGTATTCCAATATTTTAAGGTTACTTCGGATAAAATTGAGGCTTGTAAATTTCGGATTCCATAGTTTGTTAGGATTCTAAAAATATAAATTTTAATGTTAGGAGCTGCGATTTCGATTTTTTGGTAGACGGAGTGAACTAACTCATTACATATTAATTAATATGAAAAAAAAATAATGCGTTTTAATATATTGGTTTCCAGATTGAAAACATTTGATATGTCTAACAATTAACCTTTTCTGCAGAATAACAAATTGTAACATTGTATGCGTGGAGAAGCTGCCACTAATTAGAGTTTAGCTTAATCAGTACACGTTTCTGACTACATTTATAAAAATAATCATATTAAATTTCCTGTAATTCACTTGATTATTTCGAGAGATATTGCGCTTTGTGCGAAAACATGAAACTTCTGATATCTCGAGAACGATACATAATGACTAGCAGACAAATGTGACCATTTATGTTTGGTTAAAAATCTCAAGAACGGTGTATGAGAATGTCTTACGGATAACATCATTCGTTTTTATTTAAAATATTCAACATTAAATTTCTATTTTCGTAAATTTTTTTTATATGTAATTATGTTTTATGTCTTTTAAGCCTCTGATGTTAACCAACAGAAATTATCTTACTAAATTTAATTTGAATTTATCAATATGTTCGAGGGATATCGTGTCTAATAGAGACACACATATATCTTTAAAAAATGGTTGATTCCTATTCAGAGATGCTCAAAATGTGTAAATCCATCCGAATTCGACAGTCGAATTTTGGGCTTCATCACAATATTCCCTTTACACATAGTATGCATTGTAGGGACAGTAAAAATTAACTTAATTCTATCGGAAACCACTCACTAATCACTAATCTCAATTGAAATTTGTAGCAGTAATGATTCAAACGTATATATTCGCCTCTGGTCTAAGATCACAGTTCTCTGCTCAATTTGAATTCTCAAATTGAACAGTTTGAATTTTCAAGAATTCTCATATGAAAGGAACAGGCACGAACATTTTGATTTATGTAACAGAGGAAAATAATAGGGTGTTAGTTTAAGGAACTAATAAATGGTTTTTAGAAAAGTATTCTTCAGAAACCCCAATTCCTCTTTTGGACTTCGGGATTGTTGGTTCTCTTGCACTGACGAAGGGGATACATCATATCCTCGAAACAGTTGCATTGTGTTATTTGCGCTTTTTTTTTTATCTTGCTCTAGCTTTTCTTATCCTTCAGCACCCCGACTTTGTAAGGAAAGGAGTATACGTTAGATCTATATATTATAAAATAATCATTTGCGATCGAATGAAAGGGATTGCAGCGCTCCTAGTGGAGAATTAAAAAGTTACGGTAACGAACTCGGCAATGAACAACGCCAATTTTAGAATTGTAGAACATTGCCTAATTAAGTAAGAATTAACAATAATACTGTTACAGAAGGCATCTATCTACAATATGGATATTGGCGCATGACTGGCCTATTCAGGAAATCTAAAATAGACAAGACTTTCATGCACGGGAAACTAATGTGTATCCTGTTCAAAATGCCCAGAGAAAAAGCATATTTGAATTTGAAAATTAATATTACATCTTACTTTTACAAGTATTTCAAGTGTATCCCTGTTACAGTCTTTTATGATACGACTTTTTGATAGGCTTTTATTGCCTTCCATATATCCTTTTGTTTGTTCTTGGTGTCAATTTCAACTCATTAAACTATGCTCTACGACTTATGCTTCTTCTTTTGTCGTTTATCTCATTTTGTTGCCGAGTTTGTCAATTTCCTAAATTATCCACTGCTGCAATAACGTTTATTCGATCGGACATGGTCTCTTTACTGTAGATAGCCCTAGAGTGTATACACAAGTCCCTTTCTTTACAAATTTATTTGGGTGCTTAAGGAGTTTTTAAGAATTTTGTATACACTGGAATAGGAGTCTAAGTAAGGGATAGGCGGTTGATGTGATTTAACAATAGATAAACGTGGAAAAATGTAAGTAAAATTTGCAATTTTAATATTTCCAGTACAGCATTATTTACTATACTATAGGAGTATTCTTTTAATATATTAAGTAACCTGTTGCGCTGAAGATATAATTTTGTTTCTTGCAAAATCGTCTCAGTTAGCTTTCCATAAAAATACGAAGTTCAACATCATGAAAATTAATTTGCCAGTTCTTCATAAATGCAAATTCTGAAAGTATTCTTAAGCTATCCGTTTTAAAAACTGGTGAAAAAGTTTCAGTATCTTCTACGCCTAACTTCTGAGAACAAATGACTGCTACTAATCGCACTTTGTGTATAACGTTTGGTGCTTCGGGTGTTTTTTATTCTGTATACCCATTTATAGTTTATTGGCTTGATTCTTTCTGGAACCTTTTCATAGGTCCAAACTTTGAGCATTTAGTGATTTCGTTTCTTTATCTATGGTTTCTGTACATGTATCCCTTTAATCAGAATCTGTATAACTTGATGGTATGTTTTTGCCAATCTGTCGTCTTTAGTATGGTTTGATTAGGATAATAAGTTGGATTTGCAGTTTCGTCATCGCTTTCAAATGATTCATTATAGTTTATAATATTATGCGGGGTCTTAAACTGAGTTTTATCATCACCAGAACCTCGATCATTTACAGGTTGGTTGGTTTCAATGCTCATTTCGTCTTCATCTGTCTTGAAATTACCGTCTCCCGACAAATTCTCACCAAAATCAAAGATTTTTGTCGAATATACACGATTATACACGGAATCTGAATATATACGATTTCGTTGTTGTATGTAGGTTATTTCCCTTAGTTTCTTCAAAGAATCAATCTAGCATCTCGTGATTCCACAATGTCTTGTTTTAGGATTCCATATTCCTTTGTCGAATAAGAATATCCAACGAATATTTCCAAGTCAGTATTTTTGCCAAACTTGCCTCATTTGTACTTCGGTTTCCAATAATCCTGACATACTAATAATCGAAAGTATGAAACATTTGGTTTTTACTGGTAAAAAGTTTTCTGGTATTTATTTCTTGATTTGGAAGGAGTTCTGTTAGTTATATAAGTTACATGGCCCCTGATCAAAATTTGATAGGTAAATTAGTTTCTATTAATGAAGTTGATGGCATTTACTATAGATAACTTTAGACAGAAAAGACAAATCACAGAGACTCAGGCGAAAGAAAATCTATATACTATGACTTTTTTACATGTATAAATGAGATAATATTTGCATTTGAAACAATATACTAGAGGTAATAATATTAATAGAACGAAATAAGCTTCTGTGCAGATAATGGAGTTTGACGTGCAAAGAAATTTAAAACGTATATTCAGAGTTTAGTACGCATGTAACTCAAAATAAATATTTGAATTTCAGATAAAACCCCTCGTGCCTTTCTACTCCATTTTTCAAAATTTCGCTTCCTGCGCTTTGCCTTGATAAGGAGAATAAAAAATGGCGAGAAGCTTTCATAAATAGAATAATAGAAATATATTTTTAGATACTTTGAAGTTTTCTATCTGCGACACTTTTATTTTTTATTCTAATTTAAATTTCACCATGGAATATTTTCTTAAAAACTCTTATATTTTTTTTAAGTTTCCACTTTTGAGTATTCTATTAGATTTTTGGCGTCATCTAAACTTTTACATTTTCTTACAGTCCCAGTGAAACATGAAAAACTAGAAAGTTCAAATAAATACATTTTACAATTATTTACCCAGCTTTCACATAGTTTTTATTCTTAAAATTTCAAGAGAAGACTTTTATCTCTAAACCGCATTTTTACCACAGAACTGCCTAGAAGTAAGAATTTTATTTTCATCGATCTGTTCGTTTCTAAGGCGAATATTTTAGCACGATTAGATTATGAGAATTGGGTATGTAATTTCGTTATTTGTTTTATTAAAGATATGAAACTAGAAAACGCTAACTGAATCAATTGAATTTTGCTATAACTATTTTAACAATATTATGCAGGGTGTCCCAAAAAGATTGAAACGCGCTTTAATTCTTTACCTGTTGGGTAATGTAATAAGTGGGCAATGTAAATTGCAAAAATGTTGAAAGTAAGGAAAGAAATGAGACAACGTTAATGAAATAATCCTCCCATTAATTTTCAAAAAGTTGCACTTTTTAAATATTTATACGATCCTCTTAGATAAATTTGGTCAATCAGAAATTTTTTATTTTTAATGCAACAAGATCATTCAAAAAACCGCATATCTGTATCTTTAAAATTGAGCGAGTTATATTTAATTGAAAATTAAACATTGTGAATGGAGGCCAGATATCAAATCAGAAATGTAAATTTGTGACATATCACAAAAAGATAAAATTGGATGATAATACATAGGATACCCAACAACGTAGTGAGTACCACTGCTTTATATGATCTCAGTCTGTGTAATGCTTTATTTAGATGCATTTGTGATAAAAATTTTTAACACATATTAACGTATTTTTGATCTAAACAATTTCCATCGTCAATTTGTTTATGATCCCTATTTTCACTGGTGAAACAGCCTTTCACATGATACGGAAAAGTGGCATAAGTCAGATTTTTTTTCCTTTATAATTCAGTTGATTTTAAGGATATATATATGTGGGTTTTTTTAATGAACTTGTTGCATTAATAATAAAAATTTTCTGATCGGCCAAATTTGTCTAAGAGGGTCGTATAAAAATTTAAAAAGTGTAACTTTTTGAAAATTAATAGGAGGACTATTTCATTAACGTAGTCTTATTCCTACCTTACTTTAAATATTTTTGCAACTTACATTGCCCACTTATCTCCAAGTAAAGAATTAAAGCACGTTTCAATTTTTTTGAGACACCCTGTGTATTTAAAGCATTGCAAAAAGTGTGTATCTACAGTGCGCGAAAAAAGTATAAGGACAAGCGAAAACTCGGTAAATCTGGAAATCTTTTAGACGGAAATGTATGCAAATTTCTTAAGTAAAAATATAGATAAAATTAAGTTCTTTTTCATGTAAATTAGTTACATTTTCCAAAAATAAATATGTATAAATTTACTCTATAAATTTTAAACCCTTATGTTCTGCGTATAATCTGCGTAAAACTAAAGACGTTTTTTTGCAAACGTCAATACAGTGAAGGCACAGTAATGATTTGGGGCGCTTTTGCAGCAAACGGAACCACGCCTATAGTCTTTATCAACTACAAAATGAACTCTAAACAAATATGTTGATATGTTAGGCGAACATTTGTTATCTGAAGTTACACTAATTACTTCAGGAGATTATATTTTCCAACAAGATAACACATTCATACACTTTTCTAAGAGTGCAAAACTCTGGTTTGAAGCTAATTCAGTAAATTTACTTGATTGGCCGGCGAGGAGTCTCGATCTCAATCCAATAGAAAATTAATGGGCCTTCTAGTCCGAGAAGTTTGTAAAAATGGCACACAATATCAGTATAAACAGGATCTTGTGTTAACCATCAAATAAGCTTGGAATAACATTTCTATAGACACTTTAAAATAACTTTCTACATCGATGACTTCTCGGCTTATTCAAATAATTGTAAAAAGAGGTTGTTTTCTTGCTTATTAAAAGAAATGTTAAGTAATTTAGACATGTCCTTATACTTTTCTCTATATTTTCTTTAGTGATGATCTATATAATGTCAACTTTTGCAAGGTTCATATTTGTTGTTTTATGTGTTGTAAATGTTATTGTATAATTTCATGTTAGAGGTCAGAAATATCAAAAATTCATTTTGATAAAGTGAAAATAAAGTATATTTTCATTTAATTATATGTTGTCCTTATACCGTTTTCGCTCACTAAAGCTGTTATGTAGGATAAAGAAGTCCACGTGTCCTTTAGATACTAGAAATTTTCCTTCTTAAATAAATATTTAATAAGAAACTTTTCTCGGTTAATGCTTCTATTTCATATATTCAACTACATGCTACCATTTTGCCACTTTGCTGTTCTTGTACACGATGGCTACTTTTAGTGGAAATAGAATCCGGTATGAATTCCTGCATCATGTCCTTCTGATTCCTGGTTTCAAATCCGTCATCTGCGCTTCAGATCCTTTACATACCTGGTTTCAAATCCGTCATCTGCGCTTCAAATGCCTGGTTTCAAATGCGTCATCTACTTGCTCTTCAGATTTTCAAATTCGTCATCTGGCCTTCAGATTTTTCAGAGACTGTTTTCAAATCCGTCATCTGCCCTTCAGATTTTTCAGATGCCTGGTTTCAAATCCGTCATCTGCCCTTCAGGTTTTTCAGATGCCTGGTTTCAAATCCGTCATCTGCCCTTCAGATTTTTCAGATGCCTGGTTTCAAATCCGTCATCTGCCCTTCAGGTTTTTCAGATGCCTGGTTTCAAATCCGTCATCTGCCCTTCAGATTCTTCAGATGCTTGGTTTTAAATCCGTCATCTGGTCTTCAAATGTTTCAGATGCCTGGTTTTAAATTCGTCATCTGGTCTTCAGATACTTCAGATGCCTGGTTTCAAACCCGACATCTTTCTGATACCGGATTTCAAACCTGACATCTATGAATCTGGTGGACACGGAGTGAATCATGCGCTCGCAGGCTGATATTACGATCGTAGAAAAATTGTTATGGATAGAAGAATGCCTGCGTTTATAACGTTAGGACATATCTTGATAAGAAGATTTTTTTGTCTCGAAAAGATTTTACTTCCTAAAAGAGAATAATTGATTTTTTCCGACTTTTATACGTAAGCAAATATGAAGGATATTTTTTACAGTATAAAAATAATTGTACACAGTATTCATATTTGTTAGTAATTAAAAATGTAAAGCGGGGAGAATGTTTAATTTATCTTTTATAATATTATTTAAGATAAAACATTGCTTGATCAACATCATTTTGTTTTACTTAATAAATGAAGATGTCTGCTATTACGTGCATCTGTCTGTTTGTCTGTGCAGTCTGTTGTGGTAAATTTAAGCATCATACTACCATTAAATTTAGTACAAGGTACTTCAGAACCAGAAAAGGCGCACCTTGGCGTTATGTTTTTAGTTTCAATATTTTAGAACGGTTTACTTCAATTTCAAGCGATATTCACATGATTATCATTGTTTTCTTAGCGACCGAAAACATTATGACACCAGTTTTTATCCTGACACTATCGGAAAGATCGAAAAATCTTCTTACAAACAAATTTTGAACGGAATCTTACGGATCCTTTTGGATGTAAGGGATTCGCCTATTAATCTGAACGGATAAATAATGCTTTTCGAGTGTTTTAACTCCCGATTTTTGTATTTTGATATAAAAAAAAGATTGACTGCCAATCCAACATTTATAATTTACCAGCCACTTTAAGTATTACATACTGCTCCAAAATAAAAAAAATTACATTCCTAAAGCCTACCGTTCATTAATTATTCTAAAGTGTAAATGTATCGCATATTTTTGGACTTCTGTAAAGGCGGTCCAAAAATGAGGCCTCTAATCGGGTTCTCTAAATCATGATATAGTACTTTATTCAGCTACTTTATACAGAGTATAACATTTTTGAGTGGAGAATTTTTTTTTAATATAATATAAACAGAAATTTTGGTTATATATATGTATATATATATATATATATATATATATATATATATATATATATATATATATATATACACACATATATATATATATATATATATATATATATATATATATATATATATATATATATACTATTGAAATTGAAAAATGATTGCTTGTCAACATTTGCTTCTTGGTTAAATCATTTGGCTTTCGTTTAAATCCAATGTGATTGTATTTATACAGGGTGGAGCGCAGCCAACTGACACATTTCAACTAGTCATATATCACATATGGAAGCTGGGAAAAAATAAATAGAAATAAGTTTTTAAGAACGTTTTTAAGGCAATGTTTGTGTGTGTGTGTTAGCGTGTGTGTCCAAATCTTTGGATACAATATTTCACGAATGAATGTAGTGTTTCGAACGTAATTTAATATAATTATTACGATCCTTAAATACAGGAATTCTATTGATTTTAAACGCGATCGAACGTTCAGAAAACCTCCAAGTTTTCGAATCAATTTTTTAAAAAATCATAAAAAAATCAAGACATTTAATAACGTTAAATAAATAACTAATTTGTACGTACTGCTTTATTCTAAAATTAATGAAACGCTAGTTTGAACCGTCCTGGCAATATTGCACACTTCAAATAAATGTATCTAAAAAATTACATAAAAATGAACAGTAATAAGTACCATCAATTATGTAACTTTTCGACCTTGGCGACTAATTTGCCAAAATATCGTCACCTTGGCGACTTTCTTTAATATGATGCCAAATTTACGAAAATGTCGCCAAATTGGCTAAAATGACCCTAAAGTTACGAAAATGACTCTAAATCGATGAATTAATAATTTACATATTTTAATTTAATGGATTATATTGCATAGCAAATGTTAGCAATATTCCGAATTGTTAAGTTTTATTTGCGTGAAATGGCAGTTAATTGGATATTTCAAAATAATTTTTCATGTTATCATCCAGAAAAGCGCCCAATGCCAGTGTACTTTTCAACATTAATAACATTGTGCCGATGATCTTCTCCATTATTATTTCGCATTGAAAGACCTAAAGTACTTGTATTATGTAGATAAAGTTTTGTGCTGCCCATATCAGATTTTTTGTTTATGTTTAAATGAAGAATGATTTAAAAATCATTTGCCTTTATATCTGTTTGGATATTCATTTATATTTTAAGTGTAGCAATAAGTAAACTTGCTGTATTTATTTTCATTTCTTTACTTTCATAGTTGTTAATTTATTTGTAAAATAATTCTGTTAGATATTCCATTCATTTATAGCAAGAGCATTTACGGGCGGATTCAAGTTTTTGGAGGCTATAAGATGTGTTATTGTCGGGAATTCTTTATAAACAGTTTGCTACAATATCGTTACGACGTATACTCTGGAATCGGGGGTATACTTTCAGAATGCAAGAATGAGGTTTACATTTCTGGATAACTAACACGTTTATTTACAAGTGCAGTGCAAACAGGAACAATATATAGCAAATAGCTCCATAACTATCTCACGAGATCACTAAATAACTGTCTGGTACATTAAAAAAGCAATTAAATGCTCCACTAATTTCACAAAACAGCGGATACTATACTCAAAATATTGGTGTACCTCACTATTCAATGTAATTCGTATTACATCAACTGTCCTCCAAATGAGTGATGACCCTTTTTATATACTTTTGCAGAAACTTCTAGACGTCTCTCATAATTCGTAGAATTTTTGTTACTTCAAAATGGTTCTCAAACATTCGAAAAGTCGCAAAATGTCGCCAAATTGGCGATAAATTGCCAAATCTGGCAGCCATATCCATACTTCAGCATATGGCAACCTTAGATTTACGTCATAGGAAAGGTTGTCGTACGTGTGTTTTCCCCGTCTGGTTTTCAAAAGAGACTCCAGTGAGACCATTTTACACGTTTGTAACAACATTCAAGTAAATAGCAGCCGGGATCCTAAGAGGCCGCTTAGTCTGAGTATAATCTGCATTTGTTGATATTAAAGTTTGATTCTCAGAGTAAACAAACACATTCATACTACATGCAGAATTTTAAGGAGTATTTTACAATTGTAGTGTCAATCTATCACATTCTTAATTGTTCAGCTACCGTATTATTACTTTCCTTATATACATAATGTATAAGGAAAGTATTGTGACAGGGTCGAAAATTCGAAATCGAGTTTTCGACGGGAGAGCACGTTTCAAGCATCCCTGATCACGAATCAAACATTTTTGAAGTGATGTCTGTGTGTGTGTATGTGTGTGTGTGTGTGTGTGTGTGTGTGAAAGTATGTGTGTGTGTCAGTGAGTCTGTGGAGACGATAACTGACGAACGAATGGACCGATTTGAACCAAATTTGGTACAAAAATCACAATCCGTAAACAGTGGAAGCCTATTGTTTTTATACGTAATCGAATGTTCAGAAACCCCCTAAATTTTCGAATAAAATTTTGAAAAAATCGTCAAAAAATCGAAACCACTAATAAAGTTACGCAAATAGACATTTCTTATGTAATTTTTCATTAGAAAACGATTGACATAAATTTTAGAACGCTAACATGAACCGTTCTCGAGATATTGCACATTTTTCAAAAAATTATTAAAAAGTCATATAAAATGAAAAAAAAAATATTTCCTATTGAGAAACATGTTCACTTTTCATATGTAATACCATGCGATAAATTGGATGACATTACTCTCGTGGATCTAGCTCGTTCCATTCATGAAAAAAAATACTTTGAGTAATACTTTAGTATTTGAACGCCAATAGTCATTTATCTGTTGTAAGAACAACTTATTTCTTCGTCCATAACGCTTGGCGAAATTTTGGCGACGAATTTGGCGGAATGTCGCCAACTTGGCGACTTTTTGAAATGTTGCCAAATTAACGAAAATCTCGCCAAATGGATAAAATTGACGCTAAATCAATGAAAATGTCGACTAATTGTCGAAAATTCAATATCTTGGACAGAATATTAGTATCTACTATAAGAAAAAACTTATTTTTTTTACTGAAAAGTAGTGAATTCATTACATTATATAAGGAAAGTCATGTGTTGCCCACATCAGATTTTTTTATATAATTCCATAGATCCTTCCCTCTAACAAACCAACGTATTAGATGTTAATAAAATGTTTCTTTTTTCCTACTTTTGTTTGAATGACTGATCATTTATCATGAAGGAGACTCTTTTTGCCTCCGAAATTGTTTGATAGGGGTATTCATTTGCCAGTTTTAGTTGGAATGTTTAGTTTTGTTTCATCTGCAATAAAAATATTCAATAACTGTGACAATCCGTATGAGTCCAGGGGACTGATATTAAAAATGGCGACCGTTGCTGAGTCTAACAAGCGCCTGCAGATGACTGTAACGACCTGCAGATGACTGTAACGACCTGCAGGTGACCAGTGAACCAAAGCGTTACCGTCTCTGAGGACATTTTTAAAATTATTATTTGACTCTAAAGTCAATCAAAATTATCGCCTGTCTGGTCATCCCAGCAAAAAGGTTAGTTTTAAAACTTTATTATGGCCAACGTAAAAATTGCTGGATATGACGTGTTAATTATTAATGAATACTTAAATACTTTTGATTTCAAATAAATAAATAACTAAGATTATAAAATAATTAAGATTATAAAATAACTGCCTTATCATGTCACAGTAGTGGTTAACTTTAATATTTATGTATCATAATTATATTTATTAACAGGTTCAAGTCAGACCACACACAGCGGGTGGGTTTTGAGAGGTTTGAGCATTGCACGAAATATACTACCATACGAACGCATATAAATATTATCTTTTTAATAGAAATAATAAATTATTGCCACTTAAAAGCACCCATCATAATTTACACCGCATTTTAGTGTTATATTTAAAGCCACAATAACAACGTGAAAATTTGTGATTAAAAATATCAACCTGTTTCAGAAACGGAAACAGACTCCTTTTTCTGAATGGAGAGATAGAGCAACTGCACCAATGACGGTAAGAACGCATTTATAAGAACATGAGAATCCCCCTTCAGGATCAAATAAAATGAGCAGGGAAAATTTTATGCACATGCAATACATTACTTTGTTAAAGTGGAGAACCCATGGAATGGTCGTATAAAGCAATACGGCAGTCAGCCAACCAAGAGTGTAAGTGTAAAAGCTTCACGCTACTCATTCTGAGTTAACTGTTACTTCAATGGTATATTTAAAATATTTGATGTCTGTGAATGTGTTTTTTTGAATGTATGTAAATTAGAGTTCTTGAATGTTTTCCAACAAACTTGCCATGTATGTGAATATTTCTTTGCATTTGGTGGAGCTGTTACTATTCCTTCCTGAAGAAGGTGTCTGTGTTTTGCTCCCGAAATCGTTTGCTACTTTTAATCAACTTTATAGGTTGTTATTAATGAAGTATTTTGATTGGATATTCATAATAAAATGTATTTTTTGTTGTGGATAAATAATAAATAAATTATTTTTATTGCATATTAATAATAAATGCAGTATTTTTTTTTATTGCAGATTAATAATAAAACAAGATAATTTGATTGCATATTAATAATAAAGTGAAATATTGTTTTAATGTGGATTAATGATAAAACAAATTATTTTTATTGCAGATAAATTTAGACAGCAGTTGTTTGAGGGAATTTTTATACTTTGTTCTATTTATACTAAAGGAGTTTTTTATCTGAAAAGGTTGATAAGTTATATATTTGTTTTATGTCGTTTTATTAATAAAACATTTATTTAGAGGTTTACAGTAGTTTGAACTAATTATTTTATAATTTACTGCGTTCCCTATAATCTAGATGCACAAAATCGAACATATTACCAGAAAATTTGCCTCAAAACATAAATTATCTTCAGCAAAATAATGCACGAGCTTGTTGCTCCTTATAGGCTATTTCGCTTCCTTTATACCTTAAATTACCCTCACCTATCTCAACGGTTCCCTTAACGATCTGCTATTTACCATCCGAGCTCCACAACTTTTGTGGAGATGGTCACGTTCCGCAGATCGTGAGTATTCCGGCATCTCACTTTAGAACGATTTCTGCCTCGGTCATGAATTCAATGACAGGCCCCAGTGGCCACTAGGTCACGAGCCTCAAGTGGTTTTTCAAGTCATGAAAAAAGACTGCCGAGAATATGTGGCATTAGTGCCAGTCGGAAGGACGATGCTGTAATGGAATTTTTTCATGGGATTGGTCCGTGAGTCGGACGATCGCAATTCTGGGTATTTTGGTAATCAAATAGAGGTTTATGTGTAATCATGAAGTAGCTTGGAGTGCAGCAGCTTCATGTGTGTAATATCGACATACTTTGGAAAATAGAATAAAGTCGAATGTTAGTAATTTAAAAAGGAAAGTAATCTTATCTTCTTACGTAATAAAAGAAGATGTTTGTTGTTCTGTCTGTGTGTGTCGTCTGTAGAGGAAAATTTAAATTTCGGACAGTCGCGAAATTCGGTAGTGGGTTAACTGAACTCCCGGTACAACATACTTTGACGAAATTAAAAAAAAATTCGAATTAGTTATTCAGTCACTTTACGTTGAAGTACGATTTTGAGCGATTTCACACCCCGTCCTAGAAAATGCCTGCTTTTCTTCAATTTCGATCTGCGATGTCGAATTTTTTTTTACATGGTAGCTAAAGATTTTTCGAAAAGAGAAGATGGTTATAGCAGGCATTTATTGACACGATACGGGTATAGGCAAATTACTGTTATATCCAGGAATGATACAATAAACAACACTTACAAGTACGGGTATCTAGTATAGAGTCTGCTTAAAATGTCTTCCGCTATCGATTATTCTCATTTGAATTCGATAAAAAATATTACACTGTAATTACTTACAAAGCTGAGTCAACCTACTCTTAAACTAAAGCTCAGACGTTAAGCGTAAACAAATCCTCAATAAAGGACAACACTCAATCACTACCTGTGTGTCTATGTGCGTAACCCATCGAGGTAAGATCACAACATGATGCAATTGCATGTTCATGAGATTTGATGCCTGAAGAAACTGAAAGGAAAACTGTATTCACCACATGGAGTTCGAGAAGAGACTATATGGCACCTTTAACCTCCATAATTCAGCTGAATAGGAAATTTAATATTGAGAGGTCACTCCCAATTTAAAAATTCAGAATATGATATTTAAAGTATGGAGTTATAGTGACTTGCTTTCTCCTATATATTTAAATTTATGTTTTAAACAATGAAATTAATGCCTTGTTTATAGATAGAAAGGGTCTAGGGGAGCTTAAATTAATTGCGTCATGTTAGAAGATGGTATAGCATGTATTTATTGTTAGAGCGTCGTATAAGAAATAGTGACATTCAATGGGAGAGATGGTATGATTTGCATGTGTTTGTGTATATAAGGAGTATAATTGCTCAGCGGATGGGAGGAAATTTTTTGTAACTTTATGAATGGCAGACTTGAGATAGTCTTTTGCAACTTTACTTCGTTTTATGAGGGGCTTATTCTTCTAGTAAATTGTAAAAGGTTTCTTTATTGAATAAAATTTCGCCGATTGCTTAATATTTGACAACAAGGTTACGAGAAAAAGTTTTAGGTTAGTTTTTGCAATGCGTTAAATCAACTTAACTTTCCGAGATATTGAATTTTACAGAAAGTAGCCAAATGTATTACCAAGCATTACCAACAGACAAACTTAGAAAATGGATTTTTTTATATTATATATATATATACCAGAACTAAACCCATTTCAATGAGAGAAAACAAAATAATACAAATTTTAACAAATGTATGTAACGTATGGAGCTAGAAAGTTCCATTTATTTCCATTGTATAATCACAATCGACAAGCATTCAAAATTTAATTATTTCTTTATGAATCCTAAAATATAGTCATTTTAAGTTTGATAGTTTCAATAAACGGATTCCTCATGGAGGTAAAGGAAAGGAGTTAAAACTTCATATAAAGAAAACCGTAAAATCGTTTGAGACAATAATTCAGGTGGCGTTGGGATTACATACAAAAGGACACTCCTACACTGTATGCATTTCTATGGTTAAAGGGCAAAATATTTACTTAATACTAGAACGACAGCAGCGGTCATTTTGGCCGCATAACTACTTTGACCGCTGCCGTCGTTCTAGGAAGATCATTGATTTGTTCTCTCATTATAAAACCTTGAATAATTTTCTTCTGTGTTTTCAATAACTTTAAGAAAATAAGAAAAATCATAAAATTTCAACGGGCTAGGATTAGCCGTTTTGGAGGAATCGTTTCTCCAAATAATTATTAAATTATTTAATATTATTAAATTATTAAATTCAATACTATTATTATATTTAATATTATAAAATTATTATAAAATGAATAAATTATTAGCGCAATATAAATTACAAGCCAAGCGAAAAACATTCCTACGTATTTAAAATTATTTTACATTTTCATTTTTATCTCCATATATTCTGTACCCTGTTTTATAACTGTGAAAAAATAGCGATTAAATAAAATCACTCATAATTAGGGAACTTTAGTTTAATAATAGTCAAAAATCTATGTAGTAAATATTACGCATTCCTGTTTTGTTTAATTAAAAACGGATGGGACTTTACTAACGCTACTGACACAGAAATATAATTCTCGAAGCGTTATAACATTTTCAAGCGATTAATCCGTATGAGTTTTATATCCTCTTTAATTCCATGGTTGTCCTTTAATAGAAAGCATTATAGGACATTGTTGCTTCGCAACAAGGGTTTGTTTCTCAACATTGATATCAAATAATAAGTTTTATCACATGTCACGCTACCTGTCTTTTTAAACATTTAGAATCATTTTAATCAACTGTAAACTACGTTGTCAAACAAAACATTAAATGGCAACAATGGTTTATTTCTTTACAACGTGCGAAAGTTAAAAAAAACCCGTTCCCCATAGCCTCAACATGGACACCTTTAACCTCAATTATCTAAGTTCACAGATCGAATTTAAAGATTTTAGCTTCGTCATGACCTGCAACTTGGTGAATTTACAAATGTTGCAAATTTTGCGTAAATTAGCCAAATATTCGTTGAGGAAGAAGCAGTGTCAGCAACACACACGTATTCGAGTCGCTGTCAAGGAAACTCAGCTGGCAATTTGCTGCGCTTCAATAATTAGTGGCTACGCATCTAGCCATTGATAAAGACATGTGTTTAATACATTCTATAAACGCGTTTGGTGCGTTACTAATGCCAATTCCTATTCATTAGACAGTGCTCTACAACTTTATAATTGGCATTTTTCTTTTATCTCGCCTTGTTATTCAGTTTGTGTTCTTGACTTCTTAAATTTTCCACTTGGGGTGTTGCAATCACCTCGGGCAGAGTTACTTTACCACAGATAGACTTAACATGTATACTGAAGGACGTTCAATAACGTGACGTTTAATTGAATATTCAATTTAAATTAATTAAAGTGATGATTTACTTTTTGAAATTTATATATTTTATTGCGTGCAAGATAATCTGTTTTGCAGTGGCTCAATGTAGATGATTATTACATCTAAATAAATATCCCCTAAATGTTTAATTCATGAACTATGAAATTTCTTCACACAGGATCTTCAACCCGACGGGTTGAATGTTTTACATCTTTAGCTCATGAATGAAGTAAAATAAAATAATGGGTATCAATCATTGCAGAATTTACCAAAGTACAAAATAGTATAATAATGAGAAAATACGTTATTTCAAATTTGCAAAGTCATACTGTCCTTCTAAGAAATGGAATTATTGAAATATTTCCAGATAAAAGATTGAAACGAACATTCTCTTGAGACCGAACTCATGGAAGCAATAAATATTTCCATATAGAATGTGTGGCATTAGTGGCAGTCAGGATGATCATCTGGTGATGGAATTTTTTTGTGGAAAAGAACCGCAAATGCGGTTGATCGCTTTTCTGGTATTTGGGTAATCAAATAAAGGCTTTCGAGTAACACAGAGATGCTTTAGAAAAAACCGAATGAATAGAAGGAACATCGTAGCGAATAATATAAAAGGGACTGCTATTTCAATGTGCAAAAGAGCCCTACAAGTTATTCTTTAATAAATTATGAAAGAATATCCTCGATTTGTTTCAATTTCGTGAGTGAATGTGCCATATTCTGTAACGAAGGACACCTGCTTTTTTTTTCTCATAATTTATTTTTTCCTCTTTCTTTTTTAATTTTTTTGCGTAATTTACGTTCAAACCCATGTAGTATTATACGTAGATCAACGTATTACAGAGAGGAAAACATTTCATCTCAAAACACTGAACATTTGCAAAGAAAATGTATGAAAACGGCAAAAACATAGCCAATGGCATACGTAAATGACGTAAGGCAATGACGCGAAAATTTAGTAGATGAAAAGATGAAAATGCCGTGAAACTTCTGTCCCTTCGTTCGATCATTCGACCTTTCCTTCCCTTTGTTCGCGAAATGAAACTGTGTGCCGAGTTTCAGCTCTCCACGTCCTCTGAGAACCGTGAACAAGTCTGTCAAAGATATTGAACGAAGGGACAGAGTTCACGTGAAGTTAATAAGAGGTGTAAGGAAAATGAAACTAGTTTATAAGATTTTTTATTGAATAGAATTATTGAAATAAGCTAGGTCAGATTTAAACCATGTTACTCTTAATTAAAGTTAAAGTCAATAAATACTTCCGTATTAATCTGGTTTCCATTATGTGGTGTCCAGTAATTACAAATATGTATATTACAGCTCGAAGACGTAGGTAAAATTTAGCACATCATAGTTAGCATATCTAAAAATGAAGGAGTACACGGATTTAAAATATGTGTTAAACTATTTCATTCCACTTAAACCAATAAGATCTAAATCCCTTAATTCTGAAGAGGAGAAATTAAAATTAGAAGATTCTAAGCTCCGAAAAAATATCTTATTCTTCGCGTTCAGATAGATGACTCTCTAAATTAAAATACCATAAATTAATATTTTTTTCAATTAGCAACACATGTGAAAACGATTAAGAAAAGAAAAACAAAACATGACCCTTTTCAATCAGTAATCAGATTTAGAGATTGAAATACTATTGACAATTACTGAATACATTTTATTGCGGTATAATGTTTAATATTGCAATGGGTGTGTCATATCATGACAGTATCCAGTACATGCCATTTATTCTGTAATAAATGTCGTGTACTGTATCGCTATTCATTCACTATAATGAATAACGTGTACTGTAACGTCATTCATTCTCTGTAATGAATAACGTTACAGTTTCTCTGTAAGGCCGTGTACTGTAGCGCCATTCATTATAGATAAACTATTTTTAAGACTTTGCAACAAAGTTGAAAAGTGTTTATGACCTTGTTCATTCATTCTGTCTGTCTGTCTGTCTGTCCGTTGGCACGATAACTGTCGTAAAAATGACTTAATCAAAATAAAATTTTAGTATGTTGTTCAGACGGTCTGTAGGACCTATGGGAATATAAATGAATAATCTCACCCAATTAGTGTTGGATTGAACTCGGGTTGAAAAAATGAAATACATTCAGACCTACGGAACCTAATTTTTCAAACATTTTTTAAGCGGATTTAAAATCCACAAATTGCTTCGAAAATTTTAGGTAATATTCAAATTATTCAATAAAATATATAAAAAAAAAATTCAGCGAAATATATTCAGTAGTTTTTTAAATAAAAATTAAAATAATAATAACACCTCTTATATGAAGCGATCACGTGACCATGGTATGAAAAAAACACGTGACCCACTTCAAAATGATATATGGCATCCATCTTGTCTCAAAATCGTGATTTTTAAAGTTCTTTTTAATTCATAGTGAGTGTTGTATCCGTCCTAAAACCACTTTATTTTTGCCTAAATTTTGTGCATCTACATACTGAAACAACGCAATGACAATATATTTGAGTTTAAATGCTCATCTAAATTTGATTATTTCTACAACTAAGCCTATTTTTCACCTATGTAAAATGTAAGCAGCAAAATATATAGAATGAGTTGTATTAGAATTGCTGTATTTCTTTAACACAAAATCATTTAGTTTATAGAGTCTGCATAGCTGATATGAATGAAATATTCATTGATTTTACAAAGAGCAGGACCATATTTTTCGATAAAGTTTTATGCATAGAGTTTAATTACTTGTAGCTCCATGGTCTTAATTTTTAAATAAAATAAATTATTATAGTACTGTGATGAATGACATGAATGGGAAATTATTTATGAATGAAATTCTGCTTTTATAGAGAGAGCCAGGCGTGTTATTTTTTCTATGACGTCATTTGAATGAATTTCAGTTGTTTTCGATGAAGTTTTCAAATATAATAAATTATCGTAGTATTATGATAATTCTAAAATTATTACAGAGGAATGTATCACATTTTAGAGATATTTAAACCAGGCAATTTATATTTCAATGCCGTCATTTGAATGAAGTTCATTTTTTTACGATGCAGGTTTAAGTTTTCAAATATAATAAATTAATGTAGTATTGTGGTAAGTTTTAAAATAATACCGAGGAATGCATTGCATTTTAGACATGTTTAAATAAAATTGCATTGAAGTTGGAAAGTGTTTCATAATCAATGCTTTAAGCATGATTGATCTCTCTTGTTAATATATAAAGAAACTAGCTAGAAAACAGCTGTATTTTGAATGGACTTGAGCTTATGAAGTATGCGAGATTTGAAAGATTTCAAATTAACATTTAATTTAATAAATGGGATTAGGAGTTTGAAAATATATTTTAAAATCTGAGAATCCTAATACAAAAGAGTACATAAGTTTTTAGAATTTGAATATTAAATTATACAAATTAGAATACAAGAAAACAATGAAATCAAAGTAACTTTAAATCGCAAAAACGTATTTAATATACAAGAATACGTCTAAATCACAATACATGTAATGTGCTGTTGTTTAAAAGCTGTTGTTTTCTTGCTAGTTGTTTGTGAGCATGCGCGGTTTAAAAATGAGTGTTGCCCTGTTACAAGTGGTTTTATAATTGAAATTGTGATTTCGCAAATCTGCGTGCAATTCCACGCATATATTCAAAATTTCATGTTCCTACCTGTTATAGTTTTCGAGCTAAGGGGATAACAAAATTCAGGCAGAAGTTGATTTTGCTTCGTTAGGAATGGAGAATGGATTTCGCTTTGCTCTTCCATAATAATAAATATTAAAGATTGCAAGTAGCTGTTTTGCCGTTTTTTGCTGATTGCAAGTAGCTGTTTTTACCAAATTCCTTCATTATATTTCCACTATATTCATGGGTGATCCAAGAACAGTTAATTTAAAATTGTGAATGAGTAAAATTAATCCACTAGAAGGGTCACACAATTCTCTTACTCGAGTTATCTCATGAAAAAAATATCTCATACTTTAACGATGACTCGAACGCAAACAGAATTTTAATTGAAATTTAATACTGTTGAGATTTAAATATTTTTGGAATGCGAAACAACAAACTTTTCAATTACTCTGAGATCTTGTTTTCCTTTCGGAACAAGAAAATAGAAATTACTTCTTTTTCTCTTCGACAGTTTTTATTTCAAAATTAAAATAATTCAATTAAAGCTCTGTGTGCTTTTCGAGAATTCAGAACTTTTATTGGATATAAGTAACTAAGTAACGTTTTAATCTTCAATGAGAAGAGAAACATCTGCTATAAAATTTTGACATGGAAGGAAATACTTCTGTAGAAATAAAAATAACCGATTTTATTTTAATACAGGATTCATTGCAGTAAAACAACATTAGAATTACTTGGTGACTGATTTTTTTTATTACAAGAATGCTTGTATCTTTATTCAGTCCAATCATTTGCATCATTAGAAAGGGCTCTAAGTTTTAGACGTATACTTTAATCAAAGCCAAACTTTGCTGATCGATTTAGTTATACAAAATCTTAATATTATACAATAATATTATTTGTTATACAAACTCTTAATGTTATACAATAATATAATTAGTTATAAAAAATCTTAATATTTATTTTCAAGATGATTGGTTGAAAAAGTAACATCAAAGGGAATATTTCTGATCACAGCGAATAACGCTGGATAATTTGCAAGGAAATAGTGAAGAATTTTGACGCTTATGAGTATCATTATTGAATACTTACAGTTGAAACCGTTGCTAATATAATAAAACTAATAACATTTTGTTAAATCAATATCCAATATAAAATTTAAAATTAATAGAGGCAACCAATTTGGAAGGTAAAATACATCCTCTTCGTCAGGATAAGCAAGAAGCGCAACTTTTTTTTTGTCAAAGCAAGATTGGGAACTGACGAATCAGAAGTTAATTACTCACCACAACCTTTTATCTTGCTTTCACACGAAGGTTGCGCATCTTGCTTGTTCTGGCGAAAAAGTTTTTTGTGCCTCAAAAACAGATTACCATTATTAATTTAATGTTGGATGTTGCTTTAAACGAAATTTTATTAGTTTTATCACTATTCAACTCAACTGCGTTTATCTGGGCTCAAATTTTTGAAAGCATATGCCAATTGACAGCAAATTTGAATAATGAACTTCTGATTTAGGAACTAAATTTTTCGATTTAATCAAACTGTAATAAATCTATTGTTTAAATTTATATTTAAGGAAATATAAAATACACAATACATAATACAGACAGATTCTTGTCAGCTATGCGATGCAGAACTGAGTGTATATTTATTTAACTTATTTATTTATATGTATATTTATTTATATGTATATTTATTTATATGTATATTTACTTATCTGAGAGTTTGTGACCAAATATAAATTTCACGTTTATTGTCATGTGACTTTTGTATGTGTATAAACTTTTCGTACAGTGCAGTATTTGGAATAAAAAAATTTGTATAAAAAATATATCATAAAATTCAAAATGGCAATCCCTTAAATATTGACTAACAGATGTAAGTGCAATTCTCAAAAGAGTTATTGAGTTATTGACTATTACAGAGGAATATAAACACAGACAGACATATAAAGTGGATGAAATGAGGGAAACGGAGAGAGTCATTATACTCTTTGCAAAGCGTACATCATAACACATTTATCAGACTAAATTTCTCATGACACATTTAGCAGACACATTTATCAGACTAAAAATTTATCAGACTTTTGAAGCGACATTTATTTTATATATGACTATATTTTAAAGTAATTAAAGGGACGGTGGACGGTGGATTTTTTTTTATTTATTTATAGACTTAGAAACGTGAAAATTTGTATAAATATTCCTCTTAACATTACTATATACAATACCATTAATTTTTTTTCAATTTTGTTATAATTTTTTATTTTTTTTTAATTTAATTTTTTTAACGAAAATTTGAAAATGTTCCTTGCGTGCCATTTGTTCACATTTTTGATTAATTTTACATTATGATCACTCAAAAATATATTATGAACAAATTTGGGTATTCATTTTTAAATCCCTTAGAAAGTTAATTTAAAAAAAAAAAATTCTTCATTAAAACTGAATTTTCATTATTTAATAAGTTTCTTATTCATTTTTAATTACCTTAATAAAGTCCAATTATAAAATGCATACCCAGTTTCATTAAAAAGTATGAGCGGTGTCTTCTTGCCAAATTTCATGCATCTCAAACAAAAATTAAGACGCATGGAGCATTTTAAAAATGTAAGACCTTTGAAAATTCCGTTTCGAAAAAAATGCATTCAACCTTTTGCTTACGGGTGGAACAGCGTCTATCCCAAACGAAAAACCTCCCAAAAAGACAAGTATTTGACATACCCTATCCCAAAAAGTTCGACCCCCTTTGCAGGCATTGGCGTCCATGGAAATCGCTGACAGAAACATTGCACCTGCTGTATGTCAAATACCTGTCTTTTTGGGAGGTTTTTCGTTTGGGATAGACGCTGTCCCACCCGTAAGCAAATGTTAAATGTGTAAAATAGTGTTATATATTAAAACTTTTTTTGTCGATTTTTGTTCATTTCAACGTCCACCGTCCCCATAAAATAGTCATTTTTAACACTTTACAACAAAGTTGAAAAGTGTTTATGACTTTGTTCATTCTGTCTGTCTGTCCGTTAGCACGATAATTGCCGTAAAAATGACTTAATCAAAATGAAATTTTAGTATGTTATTCAGACGGTCTGTAGAACCTATGGGAATATAAATGAATAATATTACCCTATTAGTTTTGGATTGAACCCGGGTCGAAAAAATGAAATACATTGAGCCCTATGGGACCTAATTTTTCAAACATTTTTTAAGCGGATTTAAAATTCACAAATTGCTTCGAAAATTTTAGGTAATATTCAAATTGTTCCATAAAATATATAAAAAGAAATTCAGCGAAATATATTCAGTAGTTTTTAAAATAAAAATTAAAATAATAATTACACCTCTTATATGAAACGATCACGTGACCATGATATGAAACGATCACATGATCCACTTCAAAATGATATGTGGCATCCATCTTGTTTCAAAATCGTAATTTTTTTCAAGTTCTTTTCAATTCATATTGAGTGTTGTATCCGTCCTAAAACTACTTTATTTTTGCTTAAATTCTGTGCATCTACATACTGAAACAACGCAATGACAATATATTTGAGTTTAAATGCTCATCTAAATTTGATTATTTCTACAACTAAGCCTATTTTTCACCTATGTAAAATGTAAACAGCAAAATATGTAGAATGAGTTGTATTAGAATTCCTGTATTTTTTTAACACAACATAATTTAGTCCATGGAGTCTGCATGGCTGATATGAATGAAATATTAATTGATTTTATAAAGAGAAGGACGATTTTTTTCGATGAAGTTTTAAGCATAGAGTTTAATTATTTGTAGCTCCATGGTCTTAAATAAAATGTTTAAATAAAATAAATTATTATAGTATTGTGATGAATGAAATGAATGGGAGAAAGTTATGAATGAAATCCTGTTTTTATAGAGAGATCCAGGCGTGTTATTTTTTCTATGACGTCATTTGAATTAATTTCAGTTGTTTTCGATGAAGTTTTCAAATATAATAAATTATCGTAGTATTATGATAATTCTAAAACTATTACCGAGGAATGTATAACATTTTAGAGATGTTTAAACCAGGCAATTTATATTTCAATGCCGTCATTTGAATGAAGTTCATTTTTTTCGATGAAGGTTTAAGTTTTCAAATATAATAAATTAATGCAGTATTGTGATAAGTTTCAAAATATTACCGAGGAATGTATTGCATTTTAGACTTGTTTAAATAAAATTGCATTGAAATTGGAAAGTGTTTCATAATCAATGCTTTAAGCATGATTGATCTTTCTTGTTAAATTATGTACTTAAAGTAATTGTCCGAACTTATACTTGCCAATAGATTTTCTTGCGCATTTATCTGTAAGTAACAAATTTCTATATTTAGGGACAACTGTTCCGGTTTTCTTGACACTGTTTCGCTAAAACTTTATAATCTGATCCTTGTTAACGATTAAAATATATATACCAAATTTCATGGAAATCGCTTGATTATTTTAAGAAATAAAGTAAAATTAGTAATATCTCGAGAATGACTCGTATCGAATTCTAAAATAATTCAAATTTATTTTTTTTTAGCACGTTGGGGAACTCCATAACAATGGTATTGGGTGTAATGGGTGCTTCATTTGGCAGCCAGTGTATTAAAAGTATGTACAAAGCATATACTCATTTGGTAATGGTGGATATATATATTTTTATGATCTTTTATTCTATTTTGGATCCAAAGCGTGCAATATTTCAAAAATGGCGCTTGTTAACGTCTTACAAATGACGTCATTTGATTTTAAATAAAATAATTGCATGTAAATTACATACAAGACGGTTGTAATTAAAGAGAATGGATTTAAATTCCGATAGTCAAAAATTTGTTGGGTCAAACTCAATCAAATTTGGTGCAAATACTATTTAGACCATAAGATTTTGATGTGCATATAAAAAGAAATATGAAAAAGTTCAGATTTTTGCCACCAGTGAGAACCTGGCGCTACAGTCATGTAAATAGGCATAGCTTACCAAGAAAAACCGATACATTATGCAAATTTTAGATGAGCTTACGTCATAGTTTAGCGGATATAATTAAGACAATAAGAGTTATGTGTGTTTGACAGAAAAAGTCCTGCGTTTCCTATGAACTGGCCAGCTCGTTCGAATGATCTCACCCCTTGTGACTTTTGGTTATGGGGTCATATTAAACGCTTGGTGTACTATAGAAACGTGGATAATGTAGTTCTTTGAAAGACTGAATAGCAAGCAAAATACACAGCGATTGCAGACATTTTGCTGTTTTTAAATTTCCAAAAATAAATTTTGTTTCGTTAATTGCAGTCAACAAATAAATGAAAACTTAATTTCATATTTAACCCACATTTGTCCACATTATAAATTGAGTGCTTGTTTTTGCGATTTATTATGATTGATTATTTTGACGTCGATACTGATACGAAACTGCGTACACTCTACCACTTGCGTTTATTTACAGTCCTTAAGGTCACTAAAGTTTGTAAAAAAAAATTGATTATCGTTATTTATTTGTAATTATTAATAATTATTTTATGTATAACATCAAATATTTTTTAATTAATTATTATTTTCATGAGATTTTGCAGAAATTTAGTCAAACTTGCATTCATTATGCAATGGCAGCGGACGAATTTGACTGATTTTTTTTTCTGTGGTGTTGACATTGGGTGCGGTGTGGATGCCTGTTCGTTTTTGGATTATATGGTTATAGGCCTTTTATCGTAAATTACGGCAAATGTTTATTTGTTGAGTCCTGCGGTTTGGGTCGTAAAGGCAAATGTTTATTAATGTAAGTGCAAATTTTATTTATTATTTATCTATAAATTTTGGTAGTGTTTACGCAGATAAATTTAATAAATTATCAGGTTCTCGCATTATTAAAAGAAACGTCCAATTGTCCTGACATTGAAGAACATCTTGAATTCAGTTATAAGCTATTACTTTATATTTTGCGTCAATTTTAAGCAATTTGTCATGACTGATTCTAATGGATTTATGCTCGAATATTCTGAAAAAATATTAAAATGTAGAATTACGTATAGAAATGCTGATCATTTAGGGGAATACATCATAGATAAAATCAAGACCATCTGACAATGCAATAGAAATAATCACATATTTCTGATTCAAAGAAAATTAAAAAAAATATTACTCTAGTGTATTTCCTATAAAATGTCAAAACACTTACAAAGAACGGAAGATGAATGGTTTAGAAATGAGATAATGAATATGAAGATAGAGTTCGCAATGTATTCTATTCACATTCTCCATTCAAAAGGCAAAACTTTGGTCATCCATTACTAGCTAGTCATCTATTACTAGATTCTCCATTCAGGCCTGCTCCGCCTCTTCTCAACTTCAGCATTAAGTCAAAACTTAAGAGACAATTGTAGTTGGAAACCTTAGCAGATGCAATCAATAAACTTAAAAAGGATTATTGTGAATAGAAATTTTCTTTAATAGAACAGTAGAAATACAATGCAAATATGGTCGGATTACCCATTAGTCCAAAGTGCTCTTAAGAGACCCAGGTATTTTGGGGTTCCGTAAAAAATTTGAATAAACAGAAAATTTTATATTTGCCGCTTATTTATAATCAAAGTACTTCTTTTCTTGCAATGAAATTTACTTTTGCATTTATTTTAGTCTTATAATGTTAGTTGCTACAGAAAAGCGAATATTCTGAAAACTAAAAATTAAAAATTAAGTATTTTACAACCCGGCATATCCTCTGAGTTATGTACACTGAAAGTGAAGTATTGAAAAATATTTGATACGATAGTAGATTTATTAAGAAAATTTAATTTTACGAAGAACCAAAAAGTCTCAGGTATTTTGGGGCTTTGCTAAAAATTTGAATAAATGGAAAAATCTATATTTGTTGCCAATTTATAGGGGAAGTATTTTTCTTAAAATGGAAGTTGTTTTTTGTATTTACTTTAGTCTTATAGTGTCAGTTGCGATAGGTGAATTAACAATTTTAAAACTAAAATATAAACTAAGTTCGCATGGTATAACACCTCTTAGTATCTTAGTTACATCCATTGAAAGTGAGGAATTAAAATTGAGATAATAATAAATCAAACTCATTAAACAAATTAATTTTTACAAAGATGCACAGACGAGTCATTTGTACAACAAGGCTGCATAACTTTGAATACAATTTTAGCGCTTTCTTCAATGCGTTTTTCTATTTTTTTCATTTTTGTTATTTCCAAAGAAACAGATAAATAAATTAAAAAAATATATTATCTTCACTTAATTTCATATTTGTTTAGTTTTGAAACATTATCACTGTATATTTTCTTTTAAGACTTATCTTGCAAATCTGTTAATTTAAATTGCCAAATTTTTTCAACAGCAAACAAAGAGCAACCACAAATATAAATTAGATGATGAAGCTGATGTTTATGTGACATTGACAACAACGGAGAATAGGAAGATCATCCTAAAGGCGTGAACTTCGAAAATATCAATGGCAATATGATGTTCGTAAGTTTTAGTAGAATTTTAACCATTATTAAATTTAAAGTAGTGGCTCTTCAACATTTTATCGCCTCTTTTCTATGATGAAAAGTTTCCCCCAAAACTGTTTGAAATTGATTCTGGATGTCTTAAAATGTGCTTTATCGTAAAAATTTCGAATTCAAAATTTTTGATAAAACAATACTTTCTCTATGCAGCAGTATGAGGAAATAAATATATATAAAAAAAGTCTGTGGTTGATTTCTCCATATTTTGTTCTAATTAACGCTAATTTAATATTAAAAGAACTTACAAAACGAATTTTACACATGTAAAAAGTAAATTTCATCTTAAACAGATTTTATAACAGCATATACTTAATTTCAGGACCTTATTAGCTTTCGTTATTAGGTAGAATTCCATCTTCAGACGATTTTATTTTACTCAGATTTCACGGTATATTAGTAACACCGTCTTTTCCCAACACAAGAGTACATTTATATGCATGTTGACCCTAAGCCGCGAGAAGCCTCAACACATCTTTTAAAAAAGTTCATTTAGTTTAATTTTAAGTAAATTGTAAACTGGGGAGGAATTTTGTAAAAGCTGTAAAATATTTGGAGGCCGTTTGCTTTTCAAACTTTGCATAAGTTACTCTGTGCAGAATAGTGGCAGTTGAAAGGGTATTCTAATTTTTCTGAGAACTGGTGTACCATTACTTTAGCTTCGTGCTGCAATTAGAAGTTATGCATTTGTGAGGTAGTTATAAACTTAACTGAATTTAAAATTGTAAGTGTATGATATAATGAACAGCAATATGTCATTTTTTTGCTATAGAAGGTAAGTTATTACAATACATCCGCCATATATGTAAAAATCTGATGTGGGCAACACATGACTTTCCTTATATAATGTAATGAATTTACTACTTTTACAGTTAAAAAAAATGTTATTCTTGGTATTACATGTGAAAAGTGAACATGTTTCTCAATAGGAAAGTTTTTTTTTCATTTTATATAACTTTTTGATAATTTTTTGGAAAAATGTACAATATCTCGAGAACGGTTAGTGTTAGCGTTCTAAAATTTATGTCAATCGTTTTCTAATGAAAAATTACATAAGAAATCTCTATTTGTGTAACTTTATTAGCGGTTTTGATTTTTTGACGATTTTTTCAAAATTTCACTCGAAAATTTAGGAGGGTTCTGAACATTCGATTGCGTATAAAAACAATAGGCTTCCAGTGTTTATGGATTGTGATTTTTGTACCAAATTTCGTTCAAATCGGTTCTTTCGTTCGTCAGTTATCGTCTGCACAGACTCACTGACACAGACACACACACATGATCATCAAAGATGTTTGATTCGTGATCAGGGATGCTTGAAACGTGCTCTTCCGTCAAAAACTCGAATTCGAATTTTCGACCCCGTCACAATACTTTCCTTATACATTATGTATATAAGAAATGTAAAAATTTCAATCCATATACAAATGCAGAAAACTATATTCATGCAAATCTATATACATGTAAAATAGATCGATTACAGGCACAAGAAAATTGAAACTGATTGATGCATTAGCTGAATAGGTTACGGATGTTTAAAATGAGAATGCTTGTTGATTCTTTCCTTAGGAAAGCGTAAGATGTAATATATGCAATTAAGACATATTTACAAATAAAATACATTTTTTTACAGTATTTGCAGGTTATACAATATAGTGCATTTATAATTTATCATTAAACCTCGATTTGAATTCTATCCCCATATCATATTATTTTTGATTCTTGAAAATTGAAACTATATGAAGCTAGTTTTAGCACTTTTTGGTCTATGAAAATATATAACTTTTTGATGCTTTATTCTAAATGATTGGGAAAAGATAATTTAAATAAAAGGAAAATTCATCACAATTTTACTGTTTAATGAAAAATATATTCCACAAATCACAAAAAAATATCCCTTTATTTATGCCTCTTTAATATTATTAGTTTATACTTTTAAAATAAATCTACATAAAAATTGCGTTATAATGTACAAACATAACGTAACAAGTCACTCACACAAATATCCTTAAACGCAACTGTCAATACCGCTATAAAACCCGCAGAGCACCAGCATAACGGTACACAATACGGGTTTTCCACCACACATGTAAATAAACCTTGAAGCGTGCAAGGAATGAAAACTTCTTACCTGTCTTACGATCCCGAGCACTTCCATGTTTTGTCAGGTCACGGGAATCGTAGTGGAACTTCAGATCGTCGAATCCTGTGACGTCATGATCGCTCGACCTCAGCGCCCCCGCTCGAACATTGATGGTACTAGAGGTCGTCGACCGTGGTGTCACTGAAACCTGGGGCAGTGGAAGACTCGATTGCCAAAGGTACAAATTTCCTGGAATTTCATCGTTTGTGGTGCTTTCCTTGGGTGGATATTCATTGGAGATATGGTCTTAAGGTCAAGGTAGGCTCACACCCAAAGCGAGTCATGGTATGGGTGCGTTGTAATGAAACATAAAAGAATATGCTTAGAATATTTAAGTATTGTCACAGGAATGAAATGGGAAGTGTTGGAAAAGGAAATACATTATGATGTTTAGGCGAAAATTAAAATATCTGTATTCAAAACCAAGAAGGACTATTTCTCTAACTTAGACAAATAAACCATTTTTCCAAGGACACCTTCCCTAAACTATATTTACTGTAATTAAGAATATGAGAAAGCATACCGATTATGGTTAGCAGGCATATACTAACTGCTGAACTAGTCTTACTAAATTCGAAACATTCAGTGTATTCGACTTGTCAATACAGATATTTAACTAATAAATGCTTAGTTACATTATCGGAAAATAACGTAAATTCCATTTTATAAAAATATTGTTAATTTTTCCTATACACACAAATTCTACCGGCAGCTATATAGAAAATTTTGGTCAATATTTTTCTATTAATGAATTGTGCTACTGGTGGCCATCAAATTTACCGAGCATCGGACTATTCTGTGTTTTCATTCATATGCATACATTCGTTAGCATTTAGAGCTGATACAGAGATTAAGCAAACCGTAAGCAACATATATTTTTATTTTTCAGTTATAAATAAGTAATTCGTCCACACATTCATGCTAAATGGGAATAAAATGCATTTGAGATATAAAACGACTCATTGGTGCGAAAATTATAACAAAAGTTTATTCTGAAATTTTGGATGAGATATTTTGTGTTTATAACACATTAAAATGTTAGTATTTTTTATCCGAATAAATATGTGTAGTCCATATTTTAGGACCAAGGTTTAAATCTGACGTAAAGAAACCATACAGTAATGTATAAAATGGCCTAAGCAATAGCTTAAAGTAAATACAGAAATAGTTGTTCCCATTACGTGGTATAATATCAAGACAAAATCTCAGATTGTTGCTTGACTTGGGAACAACCACATTGCCTGTTGCCAAAAACAATAATCCTATTAAACAAAATTAAATGATAGTTCTTTGTGTTACATGCAGGGGCGGAATAGACTTATCAATGAGTCTAATTATTTTGAACGTTTACCAGTTTTAATATTTTTAGTATGTCAAGATAGGATAGACGTTTAAAACATCACAGTCGTCAACTAACTCGATTCTTCTTGATGATTGAAGACCTCTATAGCCAGTATGCTCATGAATCCACTCTAGAGAATTGTCTCATATATAGTAGTAAAATCGAAATATAGATTAAGCAAAACGGAGAGTGCTTATATTGTAGTAGTATTTAAATTAATTTTAGGATAAGCAGAATGTATAGTTACTAAAGAAGCAGTAATTATATACTAAATGTAGAAACAGTATCATACACTATATTCGGACCACTTTCCGTATTTAAGAAGATTTCTACGCATAGTAGAAATTTTAAATCCTATTTCGGGGTGTTCGAATTTTTGGATAACATCCTGGATAAAGTTATCCGGGATTCTGAATGCTTAATAGCTTCAGTTGTCCCGAAAGTCGGATATGAACCTCGTTTTGGAAAAAAATAAATAAAACGTATGTGATAAATACATTTGTGAAATGTGGTTTAAAAGCAGGTATTTTCTACATTAAAACATATTTCGCATATTATGCAGTAAAATATGTACAAGTTTAAGCAATTATTTTCAAGGTAGGTGTTTTACATCATTTGCATATCGCATTTATACTTATGAAATACTGCTGAAAACCATAAAAAGTAGCAATTATTATAGAATCAAATAGAACTGTTAAATTATCTTAACAAATTTTCAAATTAAAATACTTTGTAACAGAGCAAGATAGTTGATAAAATCATGTACTAACTGGTTTTAGCGGCAAAAAGGCAGAAAAAAGCTTTCTGTGTTTGCTATATAATTGTGACAGATTAGTCTTTGCAGCGAACACAAGGACATCTCTAGTAACAAAAAATGCACACGTGATTTAGGATAATAAGCATTGCGAATCCTGAAAAATAATTAATCGAGAAAGCCACGACGGTATGTAGTAAGTGCTCTGTCTCAATTATCCTGACGTAGAAGGTTCTTTCTAACCTCCGAAACAATTTGGTAAATTTAATCAGCTATTTTATTCTGTTACCTACAAAGTATTTTAATATTTAGTTAATTTATAACAGCAGTTTGAAAGAATAAGTTAAAATTTGTAAAATTGTAAATGTAAAACTGTATTAAAATTGTATAAGAGTTATATTCTATAGAATTTTATTGTATAAAAAAATATTGAAATAAAAGATTGTATAACAAGGGTTTGAAGTCTGATTTAATCCTGAATATTCTGTCTGTTTTTTCTCTGTTTATGCAAATGCGAAAAGTGAACTTGTACGTCTATTTAGGTCACAGTGATAAAAAGCAAAACTGATGTATATAATAAAAAAGCATGAATTTATTATATGCTTTAACTCTTTAGGAAGATTTTGTCCTGCCAACTCATTGTTTCAGCACATTTATTCGAACAACATTGTTTTACGTTCACGCTCGAATGCATCACTTAGCATAAGTTTTGGATGCTACATTTCACGTTCACGCACGAAAACACGCACATATCAAATTAGCGAATTATATTGTTTAAATTTATAAAATCATTCTTTAGTAGCGTAAGACGACATGCACATAGGACAAAAGCTGAAAACGTACTTTTATTTCTGCTATAAATATTAAGTAATGTATGTTCAACAATATATATATATATATATATATATATATATATATAAATGAAAAAGAAAGAGTAAAAATGGAATAAAAAAGGAAGGCTTATCGAGATGCTTACTTAAAGGCGGTAAGGGGTTGTGACCTTACACCCCAGTTGTCAACATGCATGTCATAAATGCCGCGGTATTGCACTCCTAGACGCCAGCACTGTCTAAAGCCAACCTCCGAAGTGATAATAACAATTATCACAAAACCTGGATGAAGTAAAGTCCAAAGAAAATACACTGTCCAACCCGTTAACCCGTATAAGTGCGTTAGATGCTACGGTACTTCCCAAATATTACCTCTTGGTATTGTGCTGCGGTCCTGTCGTGATGATATTACATACTCGTTGTTCAAGATCTATCAACTTTTTAGATGATACAATATGTGCTTCAATTTTAAACTATATTATTTTTACCATAGTAATTATTGCATCTCGATAAGCGTTCCTTCTTTATTCCTTTTTTACTCTCTCTTTTTCATTTATATCGTGCATAGTATTTGCATCTGCTTTGCGCATACATACTATTTCAATATAAAAAAAATATTGGAGGATTTCCCTGTTTCATTGCTTCTGCAATCCCAGTCTATTGTTTTAAAGTTTAATTTTTGACTTCGAATTAAGTGATTAAAAACTATGAACACATTTTTCTGTAAGCCTGAACTATTTTTATGTAGGATTTTTTCTTTCTTTATTATCAGAATCGATACATATATCTAGAAAATTCAAACTATCATCAAAATTGTGTATATTTTATATATATATATATATATATTATATATATATATATATATATATATATATATATATTATATATAATATATATATATATATATATATATATATATACGTATATACATATATATATATATATATATATATATATATATATATATATATATATATATATATATATATATATATATATATATATATATATATATATATACTTATATATACGTATATATATATATATATATATATATACCTCTATAACTCAATGATGTATATTGCCAATTCATTCAGAGATTGTAGAATTTTATTAATAGAACTCATCACAAATTCTTGAGCTGTTTGAATAGTTCTTAAAAAAAAAAATCCGTTTTCCTTTAAATTTAAAAGAAGAACAGTTAGATGAAGCTCTTTCGTTCGAAACATTTTTCCACTCAAAATCTAATTGCTTGTCATCATCAAATGCGTGTCTCCTTTGAAGTAATATATGATTCCGTTTGATGTTTATTTTTTTAGAATATTAGTAGGTTTTAAGAAAACTCCAGCTTAAAATTTTGTTCATGAGAAAAATTTTCATGCTTTAAGTTTAGATCTAATGTTAACGAATCTAAAATATGAAGTTTGCGAATATTAAATAAAACATTTCGTTAAAACAACGACTATATTTAGACTCAATATTGATTTAATTTTGCGCGGCATAGTAAAATAAATAGAACTTTAACCTAATACAAAAAAATCTGATGTGGGCAACACATGACTTTCCTTTAATATATAATGCAATGAATTTACTACTTTTACAGTAAAAAATAATAGGTTTTCCTTATATTCTTAGGATACTTACATTCTTTCCAAGATATTGAATTTTCGACAATTAGGTGTCATTTTCATTGATTTAGCGTTATTTTTATCCATTTGGCGAGATTTTCTTTAATTTGGCAACATTTAAAAAAGGCGCCAGGTTGGCGACATTCCGCCAAATTCGTCGCCAAAATCTCGCCAAGCGTTATGGATGGAGAAATAAGTTATTCTTATAGCAGATAAATGACTATTGGCGTTCAAATAAAAAAGTATTATTCAAAGTATATTTTCTCATGAATGGAACGAGCTAGATCCACGTAAATGATGTCACCAAATTTATCGCATGATATTACATATGAAAAGTGAACATGTTTTTCAACATTTAATATATTTTTTTTAATTTATGGGATTTTTTGATAAATTTATTTGAAAAATGTGCAATATCTCGAGAACGGTTCGTGCTAGCGTTCTAAAGTTTATGTCAATCGTTTTCTAAGGAAATATTACATAAGAAATGTCTATTTGTGTAACTTTATTAAAGGTTGTGATTTTTTGATGATTTTTTCAAAATTGCACTCGAAAATTTAGGGGGGGTTCTGAACATTCGATTAAGTTTAAAAACAATAAGCTTCCAGTATTCACGGGTTGTGATTTTTGTACCAAATTTCATTCGAATCGCTCCATTTGTTCGTGAGATATCGTCTCCACAGGCTCACTGACACACACACACACACACATTTTCACACATACACACACACACACACACACACAGACATCGCTTCAAAAATGTTTGATTCGTGATCAGGGATGCTTGAAACGTGCTCTCCCGTCGAAAACTCGAATTCGAATTTTCGACTCCGTCACAATACTTTCCTTATACATTATGTATATAAGGAAAGTAATAATTAAAAAATTAACCTATAATAGCCAAAATATGTTCTAATTTAGTCAATCTAGTAAACAATATTTAGAAGATGTGGATGGATGGAAAATGTATTAATGGATTCTCGGCGATTCACAGGAACAGAAAGTGACTTGTGTAATCGGGCTGTTTATGAAAATGGTTAAAAATACAACCATAATAATTAATCAGAATATAAAAATAAGCTAGTTTAGTCAATCTAATATGCAATATTTAGAAGATGCAGATAGATGGGAAAATATACTAATCGACTCTTAACGATTAAAGAGAACATAAACTGAAATGCGCAATTGCACTGTTTATCTGCAACTAATTATAAAATTAACGGTTCAGCAATTTATGCGAAATTTAACAACTTTTGAGAAATACTACACTTATCACATGAAAAAAAAAATCCTTTACATTCCACACAGCAGTAAATCATCAATGCCACGGTGATTTGATTGGCATTATCGTCCATGCGGACCTAAATTCCCGTTGTCACATTAATTTGTTTGGCATTACCGTCTATGTGGCCGTAACTGATCGTTGTTATGTTGTTTTGGTTGAAATTACTGTGCACGCGGCCGTAAATTTACATTGACCTTCATACAAGATAATTTTCCATAGGAAACTATGCAAATTCTATGCACAGAATTCGTTTCCCGTGGAAAATACAGAGAACCCGTAGTTATCGGCATCTTTGTCAGCAGGTCGGCAAATTGAAAATTCCCCGATTTTTCCAGAATTTTAAACAAAAAATCGCTTCTTCCCGTAATTTCCCTGACATTTTAGTCCTCTTTCAAATCCCTGTAAATTCTAGGTTTCCACGATTTCAGAGTGCGCAGGAATTTTGCGTTACTTAATTTTTAACGACAAAACGAATAATATCAACCTCATTGGTCTAGGATTATGAATCTTTGAGAAGCTGGTGACTTTGAAAAATTCATTAAATTGTGAAATGGAAAAGACGCATTGAAATTGCAAAAGGGATATAATGACAAACAAGCATCTGTATTATTTGGGGGCAATTAAGCTTAATTTAATGATGATGATAGAGAAAATATATTTGAGTCTGTAGGAAAAGTCACCTGCAGCAAGATCAGATTTTTTAACACTTTACAACATAGTTGAAAAGTGTTTATGACTTTGTTCATTCTGTCTGTCTGTCTGTCCGTTCCCACGATTACTGCCGTAAAAATGACTTTCTCAAAATGAAATTTTAGTATGTTGTTCAGACTGTCTGTGGGACCAATGGGAATATAAATGAATAATACAGGTATCATCCAATTAGTTTTGGATTGAACCCGGATTCAAAAAATAAAATACATTGAACCCTATGGGCCCTAATTCTTCAAAGATTTTTAAGCGATGTTAATATTCACAAATTGCTCCGAAAGTTTTAGGAAATATTCAAATTATCCCATAAAAATATAAAAAAATTTCTGCAAAATATGTTCTGTAGTTTAAATAAAAGTTAAAATAATAATTATACCCATATCATGTGACGAGATCACATGATCACTTCAAAATAAAACATGGCATCTATCTTGTGTCAAAATCGTGATTTTTAAAGATATTTTTAATTTATATTTAGTGTTGCATCCGTCCTAAAACCGCTTAATTTTTTATTTTTTTCTGTGCATCTATATACCACGCAAACGCAATTACAATATTTTGGAATTTAAAGGATCATCAACCTTTGATCATTTCTACAATGGAGCCGTACGTATGGAGAATGCAAAAACATCAAGCTGTAAGTTGAGTTGTATAAGAATTGCTGAATTTCTTTAAAGCAAAATTATTTAGCTCGGAAGCCGGCAATATAGCTGATATGAATGAAACTCTCATTGGTTTTACATAGAGAAGCAAACGATTCCATATTATTGCTTTTTTGATGAAGTTTTAAGCATGGAGTTAGAAAGTAATTTTACCTTCATGGTTTTGCATTTTAAATAAAATAAATTATTGTAGTATTGTGATAATTATAAAAATATCGCCTCTGAATGAAAGGAATGGAAAAAAGTTTATGAACAATATATTCATTGCTTTTATATAGAGATCCAAGGGATTTATATTTCGATGACGATATTTGAATAAATTTCATTTGCTTTCGATGAAGTTTATGAAATATAATAAATTGCAGTAGTATTGTGAAAAATTTAAAATATCACCGCTGAATGTATCGCATTTCAGAGATGTTTAACTAAAATTGTATTTCAATTGGAAAGGTTTTCATAATCAATGCTTTATGCATGATTGACGTTTCTTGTTTTTATCTAATCATGAACTGAAGAGTCGAAAATGCGCTGCAGACCTTCGAAGGAAAGTTTTTAAGAAGCTAATTTGGTGGTATACTGTCAAATCAGCCAAATGCTGTGTGGCGAAGAAAATTCAATTTCGAACTATACCACCTATATAAAGAACCACAGGCGTGGTTAAATACATAAAGATACAAAAAATGAAATGAAATGGGCAAGTCGTTTGTATGGATGACAAAATGGAAACTAAATAAATGTTTCTGGCTGGGCCAATTGGAGTTAGGCCTAGAGCAAGGCTGAAATTCAGATGGATTAACTGTGTAGACAAATATTTTCGCATTTGTAAGACTAAAAACTGGAGAAATGGAGAACTGTCTCTGATAACAAGTCAAGATGACACAAAATGTCTGAGATCGTCAGGGATTAATATTCACAGGACTGTTGTGTCAAGAAGGAGAAGAATCATATCTAGTTATGTTTGATCTGGATAGAAGATATTCTATTGAACAAATTAAAACTGAACTAATTTAAACAGAACTATAGCTAATAAAGCAAAAATTAGTCAATATAATTACGCAAAAATGATAGATTTCACGGAGATATTTTGGATCTCTTTCGTCACTGCTAACAAACAAGCAAACTCAGAAGTAAAAAAACAAAAATCAAAATACTCTAAAGACATTTAGTATATCCTTGAATCAGTTGTATACTGCGTTGTACTTAATTTTGAGTGAAATTATTAATTTTTCTTTATACTTGAAGAAAGTGATAAATGTCAATTTGTAAATTAATCTAATTAATTCATTCATAATAGGAGCATTATACTATCCCATTGTGCTATAACTAGTTAGGGTAAAGTGAAAAAAATGTGTATTTATTTTTATTTAAAGTTTTAACTTATCAATAATAATATCTATAAGTCATAATCTTAATATCGATACCCCGTCGGGCACACTGCTTACGCTTGCTCATTAATACGGCAAAACATTCTCAAGACATTCGAACTACTGTATTTCTGCTTCGCGCTATTATATGTTGCTTCGCATTATTTGTTGCTTCGCCCTATTCTATTGCTACAGCAATATTGCATTTATAGCTGGATTGGTTTGAAGAAGTTTTTGAGCCGTACTTGCCCGTCAAAGGAAATCATGTTATTGGAGTTTTCCCTTGTAGCATGTGATTTCTGCACTATTCATTTATTTTTCTTCATTTATTTTTCTTAATAGGTAGTAAGATATATCTACCTATTCTTTATGTCATTGAGTCTGACTTATTGTCTAAGGTAATTAGGTTTTATTGCATCGAACTGACTTAGAAAATACCATCTGGGTGGTCCCTAGTTTCTTACACCGATTTCCATGTTCAAAAATATTTAAATAGCGTTTTATTTTTCATATTTCTTCTGGTTTACATTATCTCGATCAACAATGGTTTCAAGCTACAGAGCACCATACACAGATTTATATGCTATATTACATAATCTATTACCATCAGTTCAATTTTTCACATTACATGTTTCCACTATATTAACAAGTCAAAGTTCGTGAGACACAGGAAGCGTTAGCCTTCATCCAAGTCGATAGAAACAACAGTCACTACGTGTATCATTGGTGCGTTGAAATTGCATCATAGCTGCTCCGACCATGGAAAAGACAGACTACTCCGCTGGAAGTCTTCGCATCAGTCACACACGCAACAACATTATCTCATTCAACAATGATTTCAAGCCACGAAGTTTCCACTAAATGAACACGTCAAAGATCGGGAGACACAGGGAGCGTTCGCCTTCACCCACGCCGACAGAAACAACAGTTACTATGTGTATCACTGGTGCGTTGAAATTGCATCATAGCCGCTCCGAATATGGAAGAGAAAGTCTAATCCGCTGGAAGTCTTCGCATCAGTCACACACGCACCAACCTCATCTCATTCAACATTGATTTCAAGCCACGAAGTTTCCACTAAATGAACACGTCAAAGATCGGGAAACACAGGGAGCGTTCGCCTTCACCCACGCCGACAGAAACAACAGTTACTATGTGTATCTCTGGTGCGCTGAAATTGCATCATAGGAGCTCCGAATATGGAAGAGACAGTCTAATCCGCTGGAAGTCTTCGCATCAGTCACACACGAACCAACATTATCTCATTCAACAATGGTTTCAAGCCACGAAGTTTCCACTAAATAAACACGTCAAAGATCGTGAGACACAGGGAGCGTTCGCCTTCACCCACGCCGACAGAAACAACAGTTACTATGTATAACACTGGTGCGTTGAAATTGAATCATAGCCGCTCCGAATATGGAAGAGGTAGTCTAATCCGCTGGAAGTCTTCGCATTAGTCACACACGCAACAACATTATCTCATTCAACAATGGTTTCAAGCCACGAAGTTTCCACTAAATGAACACGTCAAAGATCGGGAGACACAGGGAGCGTTCGCCTTCACCCACGCCGACAGAAACAACAGTTACTATGTGTATCACTGGTGCGTTAAAATTGCATCATAGCCGCTCCGAATATGGAAGAGACAGTCTAATCCGCTGGAAGTCTTCGCATCAGTCACACACGCACCAACATTATCTCATTCTACAATGGTTTCAAGCCACGAAGTTTCCACTAAATGAACACGTCAAAGATCGGGAGAAACAGGGAGCGTTCGCCTTCACCCACGCCGACAGAAACAACAGTTACTATGTGTATCACTGGTGCGTTGAAATTGCATCATAGCCGCTCAGAATATGGAAGAGACAGTCTAATCCGCTGGAAGTCTTCGCATCAGTCACACACGCACCAACATTATCTCATTCAACAATGGTTTCAAGCCACGAAGTTTCCACTAAATGAATACGTAAAAGATCGGGAGACACAGGGAGCGTTCGCCTTCACCCACGCCGACAGAAATAACAGTTACTATGTGTATCACTGGTGCGTTGAAATTGCATCATAGCCGCTCCGAATATGGAAGACGCAGTCTAATCCGCTGGAAGTCTTCGCATCAGTCACACACGCACCAACATTATCTCATTCAACAATGGTTTCAATCCACGAAGTTTCCACTAAATGAACACGTCAAAGATCGGGAGACACAGGGAGCGTTCGCCTTCACCCACGCCGACAGAAACAACCGTTAATATGTGCATCACTGGTGCGTTGAAATTGCATCATAGCCGTTCCGAATATGGACGAGACAGTCTAATCCGCTGGAAGTCTTCGCATCAGTCACACACGCACCAACATTATCTCATTTAACAATGGTTTCAAGCCACGAAGTTTCCACTAAATGAACACGTCAAAGATCGGGAGACACAGGGAGCGTTGGCCTTCACCTACGCCGACAGAAACAACAGTTACTATGTATATCACTGGTGCGTTGAAATTGCATCATAGCCGCTCCGAATATGGAAGAGGCAGTCTAATCCACTGGAAGTCTTCGCATCAGTCACACACGCAACAACATTATCTCATTCAACAATGGATACTAGCTATGAAACTTCGTATACAGATTTATATGCTATATTATGTGATCTATCATAATTTGAGGTAAATCGTCATGATAACACGTTAACACTACGCATGTCAATTAAATTAGCAATTGAGGGAACGTAATACCTAAGGAGTCTTATTATAATCAGACAATTATTTCGTAATACATACCTAAGACATAATTTATATTTTATTCTTGGCTTAAATATCTTTTATACATATTTTAGAAAAAATTCTGGTAGTAAAATTTTGCTTCATATATTTTAATACGTCTAACATTTTGCATCTGGTAACTGATTATAAAAATCTGATGTGGGCAGCACGTCACTTTCCTTATATAATGCAATGAATTTTTCTACTTTTACAGTAAAAGAAAATAGATTATTCTTACAGTAGATAGTTATATTATTTCCAAGATATTGAACTCTTGTCAGTGAGTCGTCGTTTTCCTTGATTTAGCGTCATTTTTATCCATGTGGCCAGTTTTTTGTTAATTTAGCATTTAAAAGTCGTCAAATTGGCGACATTCCACTAAATTTATCGCCAAAATCTCGCCACGCGTTATGGACGGAAAAATAAGTTATTCTTCCAGAAGATAAATAACTACTAGCGTTCAAATACAAAAGCATTACTCGAAGTAACTTTTTTTATGAAAACTATGAACTTTTTTTACGAAACGAACTAGATCCACGAGAATGATGTCCTCAAATTTATCGCATGGTATTACATATGAAATGTGAACATGTTTCTCAATAGGAAATGTTTTTTTTTATTTTATATGATTTTTTGATATTTTTTTTGCCAAAATGCGCAATATCTCGAGAACGGTTCATGTTAGTGTTCCATAATGTATATCACTCGTTTTCTAATGAAAATTTACATAAAAAAATGTCTATTTACATAACTTTATTAGAGGTTTTGATTTTTTGACGATTTTTTCAAAATTTCACTCGAAAATTTAGGGGGATCTGAACATTCGATTGCGTATAAAAACAATAGGCTTCCAGTGTTTACGGATTGTGATTTTTGTACCAAATTTCGTTTGAATCGGTCATGTGGTTCGTCAGTTATCGTCTCCACAGACTCACTGAAACACACACACACACACGCACACACACACACACACACACACAGACACACACACCCACACCCACACACACGGGCACACACACACACGTACACACACACACACAGACATTATTTCAAAAATGTTCGATTCGTGATCAGGGATGCATGAAACGTGCTCTCCCGTCGAAAACACGAATTCGAATTTTTGACCCTGTCACAATACATTATGTATCCTTATACATTATGTATTAATGTATAGAGAAAGCATTGCGATGGGGTCGAAAATTCGAATTTGAGTTTTCGACGGGAGAGCACGTTTCAAGCAATCCTGTTCACGAATCAAACATTTTTGAAGTGATGTCTGTGTGTGTGTGTGTGTCAGTGAGACTGTGGAGACGATAACTGACAAAGAAATGGACTGATTCGAATGAAATTCGGTACAAAAATCACAATCCGTGAATACTGGAAGCCCTTTTGGTTTTAGACGTAATCGAATGTTCAGAACCCACCTAAATGTTCGAGTGAAATTTAAAAAAATCATCAAAAAATCAAAACCTTTCATAAAGTTACGGAAATAGACGTTTCTTATGTAGTTTTTCCTTAGAAAACGATTGACATAAATTTTAGAACGCTAGCATGAACCATTCTCGAGATATTGTACATTTTTCAAACAAATTTATCAAAAAATCCCATAAATTAAAAAAAAATATTAATTGTTGAGAAACATGTTCACTTTTCATATGTAATATCACGCGATAAATTGGGTGACATCATTCTCGTGTATTTAGCTCGTTCCATTCATGAGAAAAATTCTTTGAATAATACTTTTGTATTTGAACACCAATAGTCATTTATCTGCTATAAGAATAACTTATTTCCCCATCCATAAGGCTTGGCGAGATTTTGGCGGCGAATTTGGCCGAATGTCACTAACTTGACGACTTTTTTAAATGTTGCCAAATTAACGAAAATCTCGCCAAATGGATAAAAATAACGCTAAATCAATGAAAATGACGACTAATCATTGAAAATTCGATATCTTGGAAATAATATAAGTATCTATTATAAGAAAAACCTATTTTTAACTGTAAAAGTAGTAAATTCATTGCATTATATAAGGAAAGTCATGTGTTGCCCACATCAGATTTTTTTTAATTATAAGATTTCGATATTTTTTAATTTTTTTAATTATAAAGTTTCGATATATTAGACAGAATGCAGTTTATGTCTTCCTAATTGGACTACAAACAGCAAAATCTGATGTGGGCAGGCAACACATGACTTTCCTTACATAATGTAATGAATTTACTACTGTTATAGTAAAAAAATAGGTTTTTCCTAGAGTAGATATTAATATTCTTTCCAAGATATTGAATTTTCGACAATTAGTCGTCATTTCCATTGATTTAGCATCATTTGTATCCATTTGGCGAGATTTTCGTTAATTTGGCAACATTTCAAAAAGTCGCCAAGTTGGCGACATTCCGCCAAATTCGTCGCCAAAATCTCGCCAAGCATTATGCATTAAGAAATAAGTTATTCTTACAGCAGATAAATGACTATTGGCATTCAAATACAAATGTATCACTCAAAGTATCTTTTTTCATGAATGGAACAAGCTAGATCTACAAGAATGATGTCACCCAATTTATCGCATGGTATTACATATGAAAAGTGAACATGTTTCTCAATAGGAAATATATATTTTCTTATTTTATATGACTTTTTGATAATTTTTTTGAAAAATGTACAATTTCTCGAGAACGGTTCATGTTTCAGCTTTCTAAAATATATGTCAATCGTTTTATAATGAAAAATTTCATAAGAAATGTCTGTTTGCGTAACTTGATTAGTGGTTTTGATTTTCTGACGATGTTTTCAAAATTTAATTCGAAAATTTAGGGGGGTTCTGAACATTCAATTGCGTATAAAAACAATAGGCTTCCAGTGTTACGGATTGTGATTTTTGTACCAAATTTAGTTTGAATCAGTCCATTCGTTCGTCAGTTATCGTCTCAACAGACTCACTGACACACACACACACAGACATCACCTCAAAAATGTTTGATTCGTGATCAGGGATGCTTGAAACGTGCTCTCTTGTCGAAAACTCGAATTCGAGTTTTCGACCCCGTCACAATACTTTCCTTTTACATTATGTATATAAGGAAAGTAATTAGTTGGGAATCAAGTTCTTACTTTAGCAACTTGTATAGCTGAATCGGTTATGTGTGTTTTAGGGTTTATTGGCCATCAAATAGTAATTCTTCTATATAAATAGTTTGCGAATTCCTAATTTGAAATTCATAGAGTTACCGATGTTTCAAACATCAGATTTTTGATAGAGTGGGGAATAAATGGTGCAGTTAAAAGTAAGGTGGAAATAAAATTCAAAGTTCATGCGAAAATTTTTCCTTTTATTTAATTTTTACTTTCCTTATATACATAATGTATAAGGAAAGTAATGTGACGGGGTCGAAAATTCGAATTCGAGTTTTCGACGGGAGAGCATGTTTCAAGCAACCCTGATCACGAATCGAACATTTTTGAGGTGATGTGTGTGTGTGTCAGTGAGCTTGTGGACACAATATTTCACAAACGAATGGCGCGATTCAAATTGAATTTGGTACAAAAATCACAATCCGTGAATACTGGAAGCCAATTGTTTTTAAACACAATCGAATGCTCAGAACCCTCCTAAATTTTCGAGTGGAATTTTGAAAAAATCATAAAAAATCAAAATCTTTAATAAAGTTACTCAAATAGACATTTCTTATGTAAATTTTCCTTAGAAAACGATTGTCACACTAGCATTAACCATTCTCGAGATATTGCACATTTTTCAAATTGATTTATCAAAAAAAAAAAAAAAAAATCAAGTAAAATAAAAAAAAATAATAACTCTTAAGAAACATGTTCACTTTTCATATGTAATATCATGCAATAAATTTGGTGATTTCATTCTCGTGGATCTAACTCGTTCCATTCACGAGAAAAGATATTTTGAGTAATACTTTTATATTTGAACGCCAGTAGTCATTTATCTGCTGTAGGAATAACTTATTTCTCCGTCCATAACGCTTGGCAAGATCTGGGCGACGAATTTGGAGGAATGTCGCCAACTTGGCGACTTTTTCAAATGTTGACAAATTAACGAAAATCTCGCCAAATGGATAAAAATGACGCTACATCAATGAAAATGACGACTAATTGAAGAAAATTTAATATCTTTGAAAGAATATAAGTATCTACTATAAGAATAACATTTTTTTAACTGTAAAAGTAGTAAATTCATTGCATTATATCAGGAAAGTCATGTGCTGCCCGCATCAGATTTTTTCAAAATATGATCAGAAGCTATTGAGGGACATGGATCCCTTAGCACTCAAATAACTCGTATTCTCATCCTTCCTGGAGTAAGGAAACATTACTTTGGATGTCCTTTTGAAATGTGTTTCATTTGCCATAAGAATAAGGACTTTACTTTATAAGTCCATTTTTATTTTATAAATTGTACTAAAAATATACACCCAGCAGTATTGCAGAAAATAGATATTTGCCATGTAGGAAGCAGATTTTTTTTGTTACATAAAGAATTTAACAAGATAGCTTTTTTCCGCCAATCCTGGCAACTATAGGATTGGACTGAATTGTTTAAATTTCACGTACTATTGTTTTATGCACAAAATGAGTACTTTTATAGGAACTTTTACAGGGACTATGTGACATCTTCGATTCGCTGGTGTTATTTTTCCGTTCTTATCGCGGTTCCACAGATAACATAAGATTTCCAATGAAGGAGTATGTTCGATTACCCTTTTACAAAAGCTTTTGCATATTGTAGCGTGCGTGGGAATCGCGTCTCTGCGGGATGCTTGCATAAAGGTGGCTTTTCTGAAGGAACTTTTTAAGTATAACAAGAACGCACACAACTTTCCTATATAAAGCAGGCATATGTCAGTTAAGTGACAACAGTTTAGTGACAGTTAAGTTAGGTTGTCACCTAACTGACATATGTCTGCTTTAACAAGGATGTTGTTGAATACCCAGACCGCCCGTCTCACCAAAGGGCACGAGCAGCAGTTTGAGCAGCCTGGAACAAGGAAGTTGTAGAAAACCCAGACCACACGACCAACCCATAGGCTAATGGTAGCTTTCTGTGGTCAACAAGGAAGTTGTGTAAATCCTTGTCTTAGGAGTTGCAGTTTTTTTTAGTTTAGCTTTCAAAGTAAGTTTCTTCCAGGATGTTAAGATATCATAAAAATTTCACTCGCTTCAGAGCATGTAACTGAATTTATGATTTCATGCTTTTCTTGAAAGATATCTCAGATCTCCTGACCATCTAGGTCTAAGTTTAATCTGCAGCAGAGTCATCAAAAAATGGGGAGGGGGGGGGGGCAAGTTAACAAAATATATTATTTCACATTTCTTCAAATACCATTTCTATGAGCTGGAATGTGTTCTAATGGGTTCCTGGTGGTTATGACCATCAAATGCTCCCTTGGCGACGCTACTACTCTACTTTTTAATTCCAAGTCTGATTTGAATTTGCTTTTTCTCTTTGTCCTGCTCCTGTACATATAGGTCCTCACTGTTATGATGTCAACTTGAAAGCTCTATAGAATCCCTTATAGTGTCCAAAATTTCAAGACAATGATGTGTGAGTATCTTTTTATTAAAAATCTGCAGAATTTAGGGAATGCCTTTCTCACTATCTATGTCCCCTGACAGATTCATCGTCTTGCTTGCAAGTTCCACACCTGTTTAAACACATACGTGATGGTTTGGATTTTTAAACTATGATTATGTTCGCAAAAATGATTAAATCTTTAAGGCAGCACTTTACACTGACTTTAAAATATCTTTTGTTTTCTCGTCTTCCGTCAAATTTTCCTTGGCTAGATAAAAAGCAACAGAAAACAAAATATCTATTTCTAAAAAAAACTTTCTTTAGTTTTGTAAAAGAATTGCTGTTTTAAATATCTTATATATAAAGAAAAGGAAAACTCTTTACAAAATGCATTTATAATAGAAATAGAATTATTTTCTAAGTCTACATTTGTTAATATGGGGACACTTTTTTTCCACGCAGAACAATAGATGAATATTCGAGAGCTTTAGTAAAAGATAATCAGGAGTGTACTTAAAGAGGTTTGTTTTGTTACAGAATGAAAAAAATCCACGATAAACGAGTAAAAAATAACGTGTTATTTGATTTTAGTTACTGGGGAAGATTCATTATGATCAAAGAGAATACTTTTAAATAATTTTATTGATTTTTACAGAGTATTATGCCAATAAAAGAAGGGCTTATTTTTCGTCTTTAATGCAAAAGAAGGATAACGCTTTTAGTTTTTTTTATCAGAACCGTGGGTCTTCGTCTCACTTGGCTAGGAAACTGGCATTTTAGACTTGCGCACTACAGATATTTGATGAGGACAGTACGCGATTTTCGCTACAGACTCAAGATTTTTTCTTTTTCTTTTTTACAACCTTTTATTTTACTTGATCTGGTGTTTGTCTGTATGATTCAAATCTTTGACGTCCTAACTAATCAAATCCCATTCATGACAGACAGACACATGAAATTTGATATCTTTACAGATAATCTTTTTTAAGATTACCTTTACAGATAATCTTAATGATTTTATTCATCTACTAGCGCTTTTTAAAATAATTGATTGTAAATATTTTGCATTATAATTTGTTTTACAGTATTTTTATCTGTACATTTTTGTATTGTGTTTTATCTTGTAAGCTGTTACTGCGATTTTATCCTGTAACTTTTCATTTTTTTAAGTAAATAAAATAAAATAAATAATATCAAGTGAAATAAGTAAAATTTGGGGAATTTGTCGGTGTTGAAATTCACAACTTTTGTCTTTCCTGTTAAATCCGTTGAGATAACTTCACGAGTATGCTGTTGATGAACTAATCGGATGATATTGAATATGGAAAACCAACCTTCTTAACGTTATTTAATATATCTTGAATTTTATGTAGCATGTAGGCAAATTTATTTTCAAGAACAATTTACGCTAGCGATCTAAAATGAGTAACAATTCATTTTCTATCAATATAGATTGTTTTATGTTCCTCAGTATTCAACTAGGTCTATGAGTGTATTTACTGAAAGGAAATTTGGAGCTAAAATTGGATGTTACTGTGCCATTAATAACTTTTCTAACTTTTATAAACTTTATAACAGCTTTTTTAGTAATCTTGATCTTTTTCATTCACTTACGAGTGCTTTTAAAAATTACTTGTTATAACCTTTATGTTTTACTACCTTATTTATTTCTTGCTGATCAGATATGGGCTTCCAGTCAGACAATCTTGGTTTGGATACAATAAAATTATCGGAACCGATAAAACACAAAAATAACAGGAATCAGTTTGATAGTCTCAGTCTGGTCCTGTACATGTGTCTGCGTCTGTGCAATGTTTGTAATCACTCTAGTTCCAAAAGAATCAGTCCGGATTTTATGGAATCGAGTAAGTAATGAAACATCCTGGTGCTGATTAGATTCTGGTATGATTTAGGAAAATAGAACACGCTATTGTTCTAGCATTTTTGTTCATTAAATTATGTGTGTGTGTGTGTGTGATGTGTGATGCAAGGTACACAATACACATCTGCACAATTGCTATCCTTATTTCCTTGTGGTTTGTGTTGTTTGGTTCCTTATTTGTTGCTCTAGTGCTGATAATGATAAAAGTTTTATACAAACCGAGGAAACAGAAGTTGCTGCTATAAGATTTGAACCTACTGACTTTTGATTCTTCACTACACAAGATCGTGATTTTGTGTTGAAACTTTAAATTGATTTGAATTGATTTGAACTGATTTGAATTGCTTTGAATCTAAAATAGATTTACCTAACGGCTAGAATTCTGCGAAAGAATAACGACACTTAAAATATACAATACGTTATTCAGAGCTAACCTAGCTGGGAAAACTAAAACATACGACACGACATACAAATTTATATACAATCTATATAAAATAATGCTGGTAATACAGTATCTACCCGAAACATACCAATTTAAACGCATAATTTGAACCTGAATAATTGAATCTGAATTTAAACCTATACGAAAAATACGAAATGCTAATTTTACGATATTTCTATGAAAGATAATTCCCGAAATCGGCAGAAAGGCAAATGCCGAAATTCTAGAGTTTGGAATTTCACACATCTGGCCAATAGCGAGAATGCGATTCTTTAGAATGGAAGTTGAGATGTTTAGGACATAAATTAGAATCAGGAAAAAGGCAGAGTTATAATAAAATAATAATTCATAACAGAGTCCTCATACTCTTTATTTCGAAATTACCTGTGTTTGCTAAGATAAATCGTCTGACAACGATCTATATCGTTTCATTTCAGATTTGTGATATTTTCGTTTACTTACAGCGACGATTAATTTCGCATCATTTAAGGATGTGTCGATTTTCTAAATGAAAAACATATATATTTTTTAAATTGCATAATCGGTGTAATTTGCTGTAAATATTGATTTTTTTGAAGCGATTAAAATCTAGAGTTGAGGTATCTTTGGCCGTAACTGGAAAGTTACTTAAAATATAAACCCTTTGGACGCTTATATCTCCGAATCAAATTGAGAAAAATTAAACAATTTTACTTGTATTGTTGAGAATGCATCGATATACAAATGTTTGGATATACCATGTATGGATATACGAAAAACAGTTCAATGTTTTAATAAATTGATCTTTTTAAAAAAATCTAAAAAGTTTTTCTTTCGAGTGAGATTTTGCTTCCCTTTCCTTATCTTCACTAGGAAAATCTTCCAAACTATTAAAGATAGATATAAACATTAAGGAAGAAACATATTTAGTAGAAAGTTCAATTTCTAGGTTAAGAATGTTTTTTAACAAAGCTCATAGAGTTTCCCAGGATTGGTCTTTTCAAATTGAAGAAATTTGAAAATGTTTGTAATGCTTATATCTCAAACACTAAAAGTCGTAACTATAAACAATAAATCATGATTTATGGCCCTTTGAAAGGTCCTATGAGGTCATTTAGTTTTTAAATTATAGAGATTATTATTTCGACATTTTATCATTTTGGTCTTATAAAGTTTTTTATTGAGATGGAAAGCTATCTATATAAATAAAAATGAAAATCTGTCTGTCTGTCTGTTTGTCACACCATCACGGGAGAACGGCTGAACCGAATTTGATGAAATTTTGTGGGTAGCCCAGAAATAGCCCCACTTAAAATTATATCTGTGTTTTGAGTTTCTACGACCAGTGGTTCTCGAGATATTAGTAAAAAACGAAGTTTTCGTTTGTCTCATCATCACGGAAAAACGGCTGAACCGAATTTAATGAAATTTGGTGAATAGCCTTGAAATATTCCCCCATAAATTTTGTCCATGTTTCGAGTTTCTAAGACCTGGGGTTGTCGAGATATTAATGAAAAACGGAACTTTTTCCTAGGAGTTCTACTCCCTAACTCCGTGGTTTATCCAAACGAAAAGCTTGAAAATCGTTTGAAAGTGAATTAAAATTTAATCTCTGAGTTCGATGGGAGATTTTTTGCGTTAATTAGTCACTTTCTGAAAACATGAATTGTTTGAAACATGATTTAAAGGGGAAATCTATCTCCATGGTTCATGGTTTATTTAAAACAAGCTTTTACGGAACAATGAGAAGTATAGAGAAATCAAAATCGTTATTTAATTTCGCAGTTTATGTTATAAGACATGACATATTTAACATGTTATAAGATTCTATCTTATATCATGTTACTCAGAAACGCAATTAAATTAAATCTGTCTGTTAATTTTAATATTTATTTTTTCGATTTGAATAATAAATAAATGGATATAAAAATATATTTTAGAAAAGAACGATTTGATTTTTCTTATAGCATTTTTGACTGGATAATATCAATTACGGTCTTCAGGTTTAAAAATTATTATTATTTATATTTTCGGGGATTATTGATTCAAGGATTATTGATATTTTCAAGTTATTATGCAATTATTTTATTATGACAAAAATTGTTTAAACTCATATATTGTATGTTGCACGAATCTTCTACAAATACACGTGTATATCTTTTAATCTACGAGAATATAAGTAGTACAGGTATATTGACATATGTTTTAATATATATTGGCATATATTGGAATCAATTACGACCTTCTGGTATAAAGAGTACGGATATTATTGATGTTTTCAATTTATTACGTCATCTCTTTTATTTTGGCAAATATTTTTGAGACGCATATTGTAATACGGGTAATCTTCTACTAACACATTGGCATATTTTTTGATCTGCGACAATATAATTAGTACGGGGTTGCATATATTCATTCAATTCCTATTTTTTCTTCTGTAAATTTGCTTACAAAAGGGGGCAGGATGTTTTATTCTTCAGATCTGATCGTGAAGATAATTTTGCATAGTGAGAACATATATTCTTAAACTTCTCTTTAGGAGCTATAAATTTAATATTTTAACAGAATTTGCACATGATTGCGAACTTTAAGTTTCTTTAAATTATACACTCAGTACGAATAACGGGTGTGCTGTTAGTGGTTAATAAATTTTAACATTTTAGGAGGATATATCATGTTGCTCGGCATCGCAATTAAAATAAATGTGTTTGTTAATGTTTTTACTATTTTTTTTCGATTTAAATAATAAATAAATGGATAAATGGAAATAAAAGTATATCTTATGAATGGACGGTTTGATTTTTCTTTTAATTATATTAATTGCTGACTGCGTACATCAATTTCATTTATTTTGGCAAAGAGTTTTCAAGCTTATATCGTATTTAGCTACTAAACTCATATATTGTGTTTAGCCAATAAATTCATATAGCCGATTGTTGAAACAGAAAAAGAGTAGAGCGGGTATATCTTCTAATACAATTGTAGTGTTTTCATTTAGTATATTGAAACGGGATAAGAATGTTTCATTCAGATCTGCAAATTCAAAGCTACGAATTTGGAGGGATATCGCTAATTTGACAACTTTTCTTAAACTTTGCTAAATTGACGGAAATGTCGCCAAATTGATATAAACGACACACAAACAGCTGCCATAAACCTTCGGGTTGGTCGTGTGGCTTGGGCCTTCTACATATCAATGAAATTTTTTTTTTTTTTGTTAGAAGAAAGTACTGAAATGATGTTTGGTTAGCATTTATCTGTCAGACCAACCATCCTACTTAGTAATACATTTAGCGAATTTTTAAAATGCCACCAAATTGATAAAAATGTTTTCAAATCTATAAAAATATCTTGAAATTGATAAAATTGCGCTACATAAATGATATTAATTGTTTTTTGTTAGGGGATAGTATTGTGATGATATTTCGTCAATTTGTCGCAAAGTGGAACTGTCAGTTCTACAGTCCCACTTGGCGATAAATTTGGCGATTTTTTAAAATGTCGCTAATTTGACGAAACTGTCGCCAAATGTTCCATAGAAATATAACTATTTAGACGATATTTTTTCTACCAATTTATTTGAAGCAAATGATATCATGTCGCTTAGCAATGGATTTAAATCCAATGTGTTTATGCGGCAGACGATTTTTATTAAATCCTTTCCGATTTGAATAGTAAAAATATGTATATAAAATAAATTTCATTGCCATTTCATTTTGGACTGGATAATATCAATTATACTCTTCAGGTTTAAACATTATTATTATTGATATTTTCCGGAATTATTAATTCAGGGATTATTGATATTTTTAAGTTATTACGCCATTGTTTTATTGCGGCAAAAATTGCTGACACACGCATATTGTACGTTGTACGAGTAATCTTCTAGGAATGCACGGGTATATCTTCTAACCTACGAGAATATAAGTAGTACAGGTATATTGGCATATATTTTGACATATATTGGCATATATATTGGAATCAAGTACAGTCTTCTGGTATGAAGATTAAGGGGATTAATTATATATTCAATTTATTACGTCGTCTGTTGTATTTTACCAAAAAACATTTGTGACTCATATTGCAAAACGGGTAATCTTCTACTAATAATCGGACATTATAAGTAGTACGTGTATATCTCCCCATATAATTTTAGCACTTTAATTTTGACATATATTGGAATAAATGACTGTCTTCAGATTTAAAGATTACGGGTTTATTGGTATTTTCAATTTGTACATGTAATCTACTGATACAGGTTATATTTTCTAATATTCGCGTATATAATTAGTACGGGTCCCATACAATTTTAACGCTTTTATTTTGCATATATTGATTCAATTCCATATTTTTTTATTATTTGCTTACATAAGGGGTCCAAGATGTTTTATTCTTCAGATATGTCCATGAAGAAAATTTTATATAGCGAGAACAGAGATTCTTAAACTTCTTTTTAGGAGCATTATATTAAATATTTTAACAGAATATTTTGATTAAACATGTCATTTAGTATACTATAAGAATTTGGGCATGATTATGAATTTCAAGTTTCTTTATATTATATACTCCGTACGAAGAACGGGTATGCTGCTAGTCTATATATAAAAATGATAATCCTGGAGTTTTTCGTTGCTTATGACATCAGATACTAAAAATAAAGCTGGATATTGGGATCATTTTTGATCCCAATTTTGATGTTTTGATCCCAATTGGGATCATTTTTGATCCTTTGCACCTAGTTGCCGTCGTAATAGACAACATAAATTGTGTTTAGATCCAGATTTTTGTCTGGTGGTCCACTCTGCAAACTATAATAACTGTTATTCTCAAAAAATTTGCAAGTGCAGCAGAGCTAATGTTCATATTACTGTTTTACGTATGACATGACTATGACATGAGATACTAAAAGTGAAGCTGTATATTGGGCTCATTTTTGACTTATTTACAACAATGGATATTATAATACCCCCTTTTGTGCTGTGGCTACCCAGAGAGTGGTTTATTTTTGTCTTTTATTATAGTATAATAATCCCATAAATAAACCGTTTTCTAAAATTACTTACAGGCAGAATGCCACGGGTCTCCACAGTAACATTCAAATGTCACGAGTGTGTGAGTGTGAAGACCCAGACCGTCCGACTCATCCAGAGGACTTGAGTATCTAATTGGACGGCCGGGAAGAGATCCGGCGACAACACCAGAAAAAACACAACTAAACAAAACAGCAAACAAACAAAGCAGTAATCAAAAACAAAACACAACATCAAAACAACACAGCAAACCAAAATAAAAGGGAAGGCGGCACCACCGGGGAGGAGCAAGTAAAAACCAAGGGGATCAACAACCAGAGAAAAAGTTAAAAGCAGCAATGGCTCTGAGGCTATTCAAGTGATTTTGTTGGATATTTCTCTCGCTATGAGAACACAGTTTTTAATTTTGTTAATTGAAGTTTTATTCGAGCAGACACTCGAGAACCAGGCCGCGGAATTAGCGGGGGAAGGTTTAGAAAGATGAAAAGGTTTAGAGTGGGGGCAAGCAAAGACGTAGTGGTCTGCATCTCCAAAGTAACCGCAGGAACAGCAAGAGGTTGATTTAAATTTAAAAAAGTAAAGGTAATCCAGAAATGGGCCGTGGCCCGTGATAAAATAAATAAGATATTTGTTCATTAAAAGGAAATTAAAGTTTACGTGGGGAAGAAAGTTTAAAATTCTGGCTGGGTCATGGGTGCGAGGGGAAATGTAGTTGTTTAGATAGGATTGCCAGGCGTTTAAGATATCTAGTTTACAATGCTTTTTTAACAGAGAGTAGGGAAAAGGTAAAGGAGATGGGGTACCTGAAGAGGTAGCAAGTTTTGCATTTTCATCGGCGGCCTCGTTGCCCGAGATGTCAGAATGGGCTTTAACCCAACAGAGGTTTATTAAGTGTTTGTTTAAATTTGCATCTAGTTTAATTTTGGAAAGATAGTCAGATTTGTTTCTAATGGAGTTAAGGGCCGAAATGGAGGATTGACTATCTGAAAAAATATTTATTTTTAAATTATTTGTAGAAGCCCAGTTGATAGCAAAGTGTATTGCTGCTATTTCAGCTTGAAAAACTGTGTTCCCAAGGTTGAGTTTGAAAGTATATATGTTTTGAAGTTTATCCCCCCTGTATATGCAAATGGCGTAACCCACTTTGTCGTCAATGGCAGAGCCATCTGTGTAAATATTTATGTCTGAAAAAAGTGAGGGGTCGAAGGGAGCCAGATAGGCGATACGAAGGGAAGGGGGGATAGAAGAGGAAGGGCGATTGAAGTCAAAGTTAGGGGGAGAGGGAAGAGACGGGTTGGTAAAATGATTTGTTCTGAGTTTCCAGAAGGCATATTTTTTAAATTGTGTATTAATGACAAAATGAATGGGGGGAATACCAGTTATAGAGTAAAGAGAAATGTTGGAAGTAGTCCGAAAACCAGAAGAGATTTTGAGAAGAAAAATCCTTTGCAAAGACAAAAGTTTTTTGACCTGAGCCCCAGTCAAAGCTTGTCCCCAAATTCCTGCGCCGAAAATGATTATCTTTTCGATGACCGAAAGATACCAGATTTTTAAAAAGGATTTATCTATACCCCAGTTATTGCCAGACACCCTCCCAAAGGTGCTGGCGAACTTAAAACATTTCTCTCTAAGATTGAAAATGTGGGAGCTCCATTTTAAATTATCGTCGATAGTGATTCCAAGAAAGGTGAGTTGTCTAGTTGTAGGTATTTTATGGTTTTGAATTTTGAAGGAAGGGCGTTGTCTGATTTTTGACCGGTTTTTATTAAAGATAATTGATTTACATTTTTCTGGAGCTATGGAAATTTTTAAAACTGTGAGAGTGGATGAGATAAGGTTTAAAAGGTTATTGGTATTAAGTTGTAGTGTTTTTAAGTTGGATGAATAGGTGACCACCGCGAGATCATCCGCGAAGGCCTGGAGGTGAAAAAGATCGTTGTTGAGTTTTAGAATGTCATTAAAGTAGATACTCCACAGGCAAGGGGATATAACCGATCCCTGTGGAGCGCCCATAGAAATGTGTTTTGTAATATGTGATTTACCTATGTTGAGTGAAATTTCTCTGTTAAAAAGATATGAAAAAATGAAATTTTGAAAAGGCTGAGGGAGGTTGATTTTTGAAAATGAAAGAGGCAAGACATTCCAGTTGAGACTGTCAAATGCTCCGCAGATGTCCACGGTGGTCAAAGAAACAAAATGTATTGACTTGTGGGAGGAAATGGTTTGAATTAGCCCAAGAGCAGCGTCCTCACAACTCGTTAATTCCTTAAAGCCATATTGGAGGGGATGGAGAGCATCCTCAGAAGAAAGCCAAAAATTGAGTTTATTTATGAAAATTTTTTCCAATATTTTACCAAGGGTCGGGAGGAGGCAAATGGGTCTATACGAAGAACATTGAGACGGGTCTTTTCCAGGTTTATTAAAGAAGAGAATGTTGGCATTTTTGAGACAAGAGGGAAAGTGACAGAATTTAAAACATAGATTTATAGTTTTTGATAGGAAAGAAGGGAAAAATTTATAAAGTTGCTTCCAAATTGTGAAATCTAAATTGTCAAGGCCTGGGGCCTTACCATTTTTTAAATTTTTAAAGACAATGAGGAGCTCTTCATCCGAAACCACCCCCAGTCCCTCAGAAGGCAAAGTAAATGAAGGAAAGTTTATAAAATCCTTATCTTCTTTAAAATGGTGGTCCAACAAGCGTTTCAGTTTATCATCAAGGTTGAGGGAAGGGGAGTCAGGGAAGTGGAGATTAATGTTATTAAATTTTTTGTGTTTCTGGAAAGTAAATTTGAATTGAGAGACGAAAGTTTTGCTGCATCCTGTGCAGAAAGATTTCCAGGAGTCAAGTCTTGTTTTCTTAATCAGTAATTTGTATTTGGCTCTATTTTGTTTATAAAGAATTAAGGCCGCAGAGATTTCGGCGGGAGGGGCAAAATTCCTCTCGAGTGATTTGACTCTTTTATAAAGGGCGGTAACGAAGTTTCTATGTTTTGTGAGGGTGGGATTCCACCAGGAAAAATTTTTAATTGTTTTTGATTTTTTCTTTCTAATAAATTTTAAGGCACAATTTTGGGTTATATCAATAAGAGTTTTAAAAAAAGAATCTAGGGAGTTAGTGTCATGAATATTATCTAAAAGGGGATTGAGAAAATTTAAGTTTGCTCTAAAGTTATGTATAAATTTACCGATTCCGTATTGAGTTTTGAAAAAGAAGGTATCATTAGAGGGGGGGTCAAGGCTAAGTGTAATTTTAATATATTTATGGTCGCTAAGAGTATCACTCGAGAGGACCTCCCAGCTAAAAAGAGAATCGAAGAGTGAAAAGTTCATGAGAGAAAGGTCGGGGAATCCATTTCCGGAGTGTGAAGCGAAAGTTGGACCACAATTTTTATCGTTACAGATTATGAGATTGTTTTTGAGGCAAAAGTCAATCATGTCCAACCCCCTCTGGTCGGTGAACCCATATCCCCACATCCGAGCACGGGCATTAAAATCTCCCAGAAGGAGAAAGTTAGAGTTCAGGTAGTCAAAGATATCTATTTCTGATAAAAGGGTTAAAAAGTCACGAGTGTAACAATTTAATGTTATTGGGGAAATATTGGTGCACATCCACAATATTTCATCTTGAAATTAGAAGGCGATGTGAGCTTTGGGATTCTAAAGATGTTTAATGATTGATGAGGTTTGAAGAGAAGAAATGAAAATATGAATGTCTAATACAAATTCATGTGCCTTCAGAGACATGTTTATGGATTCACCTAAATCTTAAAACTCCTCAAAGATAAATAAAAGTCCATAGTCGCAGTATTCGGCTGAAATCGTAATGAAAACTAAAAGCTATAAACAGTTTGCTAGGAATTTGTAGCCGTTTCAAATATCTACAGGGGTATATAATTAGATTTTGAATCATGTTCTCAGTTTTCGAAGCATGGTGGTTATTCTCAGTTTTTGAAGTATAGTTGTTATAGTTTCGATATTTAATATGTTGAACTATTTTACAAGGTAGTTCTAGGTTGGTGGTAGGGGAAGGAGGGTACGGTCCCTGTGGATGCCTCCCCCACTGGGTTCTGGTCTAAATTGGGTGGCACTTCCCGACCGTCCAAACTGTTACCTTACACCTTTCTGGTAGGTCGGACGGTCTGGGTTTCAACAACAACAACAACAAGGTAGTTCTAATTCCAATATTTTAATTTTTTGAATTGTTTTGAAAATATACCACCCACAAAGAAAAATATTTTTTTATTCAAAACCATTTCGGCTCCATCGGAATGGAGCCACTGCCGAATTTTTTGTTTTATTTTGTGCTCTAAAACGTTGATAATTATAAATAACGAAGTACATTAAAATTAGTTTGTGTCTGTAGGAAAAGTCATGCATAACTAACATCATATTTTCTGTTATAGAAATAACTATATAGATAGAGAAAAGGGTAAAATCAATATACTTGGGTTGCAGGAAATAATAGAAATATTTATATTACTTTCCTTATATACATAATGTATAAGGAAAGTATTGTGACGGGGTCGAAAATTCGAATTCGAGTTTTCGACGGGAGAGCACGTTTCAAGCATCCCTGATCACGAATCAAACATTTTTGAAGTGATGTCTGTCTCTGTGTGTGTGTGTGTGTGTATGTCTGTGTGTGTGTGTGTGTGTGTGGAGACGATAACTGACGAACGAATGGACCGATTCGAACCAAATTTGGTACAAAAATCACAATCTGTAAACACTGGAAGCTTATTGTTTTTATACGCAATCGAATGTTCAGTACTCCCCTAAATTTTCGAATGAAATTTTGAAAAAATCGTCAAAAAATCAAAATCACCAACAAAGTAACGCAAATAGACATTTCTTATGTACTTTTTCATTAGAAAACGATTGGCATGAATTTTAGAACGCTAATATGAACCGTTCTCCAGATATTGTACATTTTTCAAAAAAATTATCAAAAAGTCATATAAAATGGAAAAAAAAATTCCTATTGAGAAACATGTTCACTTTGCATATGTAAAACCATGCGATAAATTGGGTGACATCATTCACGTGGATCTAGCTCATTCCATTCATGAAAAAAGATACTTTGAGTAACACTTTTGTATTTAAACGCCAATAGTCATTTATCTGCTGTAAGTATAACTTATTTCTTAGTGCATAACGCTTGGCGAGATTTTGGCGACGAATTTGGAGGAATGTCGCCAACTTGGCGACTTTTTGAGATGTTGCCAAATTAACGAAAATCTCGCCAAATGGATAAAAATGAAAATCAATGAAAATGACGACTAAATGCTAAATCAATGAAAATGACGACTAATTGTCGAAAATTCAATATCTTGGAAAGAATATCAGTATCTACTATAAGAAAAACCAATTTTTTTACTGTAAAAGTAGTAAATTCATTACATTATATAAGGAAAGTCATGTCTTGACCACATCAGATTTTTTTATACATAATTTTATATATTGCTGTAAAATACCTGTTCAAAATGTATTTGTTTCATGGAAAAGTAAACTATTTAATGATATGATACCTGTACTAACACAAATAGAATTATTTACTAAAAGTAGCATCTGTTAGAATATTAATTTTCATTGAGAAAATAAAAGTTAGAGTACCAGTAAAAAATCTCATATAACATCTGTTAGAATATTCATTTTCTTTGAGAGAATAAAAGTTAGAGTACCAGTGAAAACATCTCATATAACATCTGTTAGAATATTCATTTTCTTTGAGAGAATAAAAGTTAGAGTACCAGTAAAAAATCTCATATAACATCTGTTAGAATATTAATTTTCTTTGAGAGAATAAAAGTTAGAGTACCAGTAAAAAATCTCATATAACATCTGTTGGAATATTCATTTTCTTTGAGAGAATAAAAGTTAGAGTACCAGTAAAAAAATCTCATATAACATCTGTTAGAATATTCATTTTCTTTGCGCGAATAAAAGTTAGAGTACCAGTAAAAAATCTCATATATTTGAGCTGCTGAAAATAATAAAAATATTTTGTATTTTAAATATATATTTTTAAGTATTTCTGCAAAAGAATTGAGTTCACATTGCGATTGTTTTAAACGAAATTGAAATGCTTTATACAATAATAGCTATATCAATACAAATAGAATTATTTATTAAAAATAATATCTGTTTGAATATAAATATTCTTTGAGAAAACGTAAGTTAGAGTATTAGTGAAAATATTAAATAAATTTGAGCTGCTGAAAACAATAAGTATTTTTTATTGTAAATATATATTTTTCAAGTATTTCTGGAAAAGAATTGTGCTCAAATTGTGTATGTTTTAAACGAAATCGAAACACTTTATAAAATGATAACTATATCAATATAATTAGAATTATTTACTAAAAATAACTCTGTTAGAATATGGATATTGTTTGAGAGAAAGATAGCTAAACGGAGTATCAATGAAAAATTTAAATATATGTGAGTTGCTGAAACATTTTACATTTTAAATATATATAACTTTTAAGTATTTCTATAAAATAATTGCTTTCGAATTGTATTTGCTTTAAACAAGAATTGAACTCTTTATGAAATGATAGCTATACCAGTACAAATGGAATTACTTTCTATGAATAGCATTTGTTCGAAAATGGGTCTTTTTTAAGACTGCACAAAAGGTAATGATTCAGAGTATTAGTGAAATAATACTAGGTGTATGCCATAAGAAAAATGTTTTTGTTATTGTTTGAAAGAACCGCGATATATATCTAACGTGGTATTTGATTTCAGTTATTTGGTAAATTGCTTTATGTTTGAAGAGGATCTATGTGAATCATTTCATTGATTTTCGAGGGTGAATTATGACAATAAAACGAGAAAATAGTTTCAAATTGGATCTGTTTGCTGCAGAAAAATGTAATCTTTTTTTAGGCGATTTTATGTATGAAGCAATTTATTTTGCAGTAATTAACGAGATGCAAAATGGATTTATATTTGATGTTAATTATATTATATTTATTTTATACTATTGAATTTAAATATAATTTATATTGTATGTTGAAATTGGAACTAAATTGTGCAAGAAGAATTTTTATAGTTTCAATGATTTTATTGTTAAAGTTCTGATTTTGTGAACGCATTAGTTTTCTAAAACTACGTAACATTAAAAAACAAAAAATATAATATGAATATGTTATTACGTCTAAAAATTACATATTAAAGAATAACTCTTTAAAATAATCTTGAAAATAATCTTGAAATCCATGTTGAAAATGACTCGACCACATTAATATGATTTAAAAATTACACTCTTCTGGACGGTTAATTTGGACGGTCATCATCAGTGGCAATTACAAAAGAAGTGAAGGATACATGGACTCTTATGATAGTCAAAAACCACGAACAAAATTTTCATGCGAATTGCCAAATTACATAAGTAAAACATATGAATGAAAAGAATTTAATTATAAAATTCACACAGAAGTATGTATGTGTGTGAAAGTGTGTGTGTGTGTGTGTGTGAAAGTATGTGTGTGTGTGTGTGTGTGTGTGTGAAAGTGTGTGTGTGTGTGTGTGTGTGAAAGTATGTGTGTGTGTGTGAAAGTATGTGTGTGTGTGTGTGTGAAAGTATGTGTGTGTGTGCGAAAGTATGTGTGTGTGTGTGCGTGTGTATATGTGTGTGTGTGTGTGTGTGTCAGTGAGTCTGTGGAGACGATATCTCATGAACGAATGGAGCGATTCGAATAAAATTTGGTACAAAAATCACAATTCGTGAATACTGGATGCCTATTTTTTTAAAACTCAATCGAATGTTCAGAACCCCCTAAATTTTTGTGTGAAATTTTGAAAATTTTTTCAAAAAATCAAAACCTTTGATAAACTTACGCATATAGACATTTCTTATGTAATTGTTCCTTAGAAAACGATTGACATAAACATTAGAACGCTAGTATGAACCGTTCTCGAGATATTGAACATTTTTCAAATAAATTTATCAAAAACTCCCATAAATTAAAAAAAATATATTAACTGTTGAGAAACATATTCACTTTTCGTATGTAATATCATGCGATGAATTTGGTGACATCATTCTCGTTGATCTAACTCGTTCCATTCACGAGAAAAGATACTTTGAGTAATACTTTTGTATTTGAACACCAATAGTCATTTTTCTGCTATAAGAATAACTTATTTCTCCGTTCATAAAGTTTGGCGAGTTTCTGGCGACGAATTTGTCAGAATGTCGCCAACGGCGACTTTTTAAATGTTGCCAAATTAACGAAAATCTCGCCAAATGGATAAAAATGGCGTTAAATCAATGAAAATGACGACTCATTGACGGAAATTTAACATCTTGAAAATAATATAAGTATCTACTATAAGAAGAACCTACTTTTTTGCTGTAGATCATCGAACTAGTTTCTTCATTCTGTTAGCACCCTTTACTGTAACTTGAAGGATTCGATAAAATAATTGGTGTCAGAAGTGAGATGTGACATGAACTTAAAACATCCAAACTTAGTAGAGGGGGATAAACAGGGGGGATAAACTATGGCGACAGTCAGACGGAAGAGATGACGTTACAGTATCAAACATAAAAAATAACTTTATTCTAAAATTTATTGCTGGCAATAAAGCTCCAAACACCGGACTTGTTAATCCAGCCAGACTGCAAGTGATTAGGATAGGGCTGAAAAAATCTAATCTGCAGCCAATGTTTGAGGCTAACCAATAAGCTTACAAATACTTTGACCAATCGCCAGAGAGGGGCCCAGAGGTGGATCTCACCCCCAACATGGGCCAGAACTTTTATCAAAATCTTCTTCACTTGCTGGATAATGTTTTTGTGATGTGAATATAAATATAGGTGCTTTGGTTCAAATGAGAAAAAAAGGATATCTTCGATACTAAATGATTGAATGAATGCTTTGACGCATGATGACATGATAAATCATCAATAACCTCAACGTGAGAAAGTCTGTTGAGACTTTTTCTTTATCTCTCCCTATATTCTAATAGTCGTAATTGTCCCTGTCCTTTCCGTCTGGACAAACGACACACACATTTTTTTGAGAACATTAATGTTTGTAGACACTATTAGAAGAATTAAGAATGTTTATTACTTTCCTTATATACATAATGTATAAGGAAAGTATTGTGACGGGGTCGAAAATTCGAATTCGAGTTTCCGACGGGAGAGCACCTTTCAAGCATCCCTGATCACGAATCGAACATTTTTGAGGTGATATCTGTTTGTGTGTGTGTGTGTGTGTGTGTGTGTGGTGTGTGAAAGTATGTGTGCGTGTCAGTGAGTCTGTGGAGACGATATCTTACGAACGAATGGAGCGATTCGAATGAAATTTGGGACAAAAATCACAATCGAGGAATACTGGAAGCATATTATTTTAAAACACAATCGAATGTTCAGACCCTCTTAAATTGTCGAGTGAAATTTTGAAAAATTCATCAAAAAATCAAAACCTTTAATAAAGTTTCGCAAACAGACATTTCTTATGTAATTTTTCCTTAGAAAACGATTGACATAAACTTTAGAACGCTCGCATGAACCGTTCTCGAGATATTGCACATTTTTCAAATAAATTTAATAAATTTATCAAAAAAATCCCATAAATTAAAAAAAACATTAACTGTTGAGAAACATGTTTCCTTTTTATATGTAACATCATGAGATAAATTGGGTGACTTCATTCTCATGTGTCTAACTCGTTCCATTCACGAGAAAAGATACTTTGAGTAATACTTTTGTATTTGAATGCCAATAGTCATTTATCTGCTGTAAAAATAACTTGTTTCTCCGTCCATAACGCTTGCCGAGATTTTGGCGACGAATTTGGCGGAATGTCGCCAACTTAACGACATTTTTAAATGTTGCCAAATTAACGAAAATCTCGGCAAATGGATAAAAACCACGATAAATCAATGAAAATGACGACTAATTGAAGAAAATTTAATATCTTGGAAAGAATATAACTATCAATTATAGGAATAACAATTTTTTTAACTGTAAAATTAGTAAATTCATTGCATTATATAAGGAAAGTCATGTGTTGCCCACATCAGATTCTTTTGTGAAGCAATTGCATATATAATGTTTTAAATAATTCAATTTATCTTGTAAATAAAATACATGAATTTAACCCAGAATAATGTTATGTGTGTGTTGAAGGTCCACGGCTTTTATATTTTGAATGATATGTTTTTTTTAGCAGCCAAAAGACAAGTGTAAAATTAAAGCTACATGAGATATAAGTTCTAATATATTGACAAAAAATATAAAACCGAAATTTTAGGTAGGATTAAAACGGTGCAAGTCGTGAAAATGAAACGACTGCTGCTTGTATCCCCAGAATGAGAGAAAAGTTGAAGTCAGTATTGTGCAATCTTCGAGCGAAGATTATCTAAAAATGTCAAGAGTGGGTGCATTGTAAAATATTTGCTTCAAGTTCATTTATTATAAAATAAAACTTAGTTGCTTCCCTGTAAGGGACACAATGTTCAAGAACCTAGAAGTTTCTTAATATGATATTTCACACTGGCGCAAACATAGATACTTTGTGGACTTTCCGCAAGCAGTAAGGCTTACCTGTTGCTAAAGCTTTCACTCTGACCTTCAGTTAGTTCCAAATGTATTGAGTCCCAATCTTGAGTACAGGTGGAAAAACCCTGGGTATGTGCTCGAGCTGGTTAGAAATCCATTTTAAACTGTAACTCCCTATAAAAGAAAATATCTTACTGAAAAAAGGAACTGCAGAGTGCCAAAATAATCCAATCCAGTCTGATAAAGAAGGTGCGATTCATCAGCTGAAGAATAAATTCGTAATTCAACAACAAACTTTTCTTCGACCAACAGGGCATCTGAAATTCTTCCTAGTGCAGAAAAGATAGGTACATATTTTCAACATCTATGGTGAAAGTTGAGTTGGGAGAGAAAGTGTGTTCCTTAAACCAAACAGCAGTTACGAAAGTTATGCATGAATTCGACGTTATAGACAAAATTATAAAATACGAACTTAAAAACAGGGATAGAGGTATAAAAATATCTTTGAATATCGATTAATATTATTGGAGCTTAAATCATCTGTCTGTGTAGGCCATTCTTCACACCCGTGTATAGCTTTCTTTGGCCTATTAAAACCTTCAACGCATAATGGAGAAGCAAGTAAGACTAATTTTCAAACACCAGTAGACGTGATGATCACTCACGTGACACCACTATTCTCCCGGTGCAGCAAACTGCATAGGTGAACCCATTTCTTGCTATTTAACTCTCATAAGTATCAAATAATAGTTAACTTCAGTGGCAGCAAGAAATCTTTCTACGTGACACCATTTGGAATCTTTGAATCAGCCTAGTACAGCGTCTGATCGATCTATACATTTATTGTTAGTTGTACAGTAAGACTGCATTGATTTACAAAATTCTGGTATGTAGCAAATTTGATTTTGCTTCCAGTGCAGTAACTATATATTCAGTATTAATGAGTTATTTGGAGAACGAAACCGTTCATCAGTGCTGATTTCTACACCCGAAGCATGATTCTAAGCTTTGAAATACCCCTTATTTGCGGGTTTATGACTGTATTTAATATTTTAAAACATTTTTATAGAAAACGAATTTATTGAATATATTAAATGTTTTGATTAAGAAATAAATCCGTTCAATATTTTTAATGCTCAGTTAGGAAACGAATACATTCAATATTATTAAAGGTTTGGTTAAGGAAGTAAATACAAGCGATATTACAATATTCTTAAATGCTTTTGCTAGGAAATAAATATAGTCATTCTTCAATATTTCATTCAGAAGTGAAATACATTCAATATTCTTAATTTTTTTTGCTAAGAAACGAATACAACCATCTTTCATTGTTTCACTATGAAATAAATGTATTAATTATTCTTGCTTAGGAAACGAATGAATTCCATATTTTTTAAGAATTTCTGCTAGGAAATGAATACATTTCTTTAATATTTGTTTAGGAAATTAATATATTCAGTATTCTTAAATGTTTCGTCTAAGGAAACGAATGCATTCAATATTGGTAAATGTTTGGCTAGGAAAAGTTTACATTTATGCTCTTAAATGTTTCAGATTAAGACGAATGCATTCAATATTTGTAAATGTTTGGCTTGTAAATTCTACATTTATGTTCTTAAACGTTTTAGATTAATGCGAATGCATTCAATATTGGTAAATGTTTGGCTAAAAAAAGAACACATTTATGTTCTTAAATGTTTTAGATTAAAACGAATGCATTAAATATTGGTAAATGTTTGTCTAGAAAACGTCTACATTTATGTTTTTGATTAAAACGAATGCATTCAATATTGGTAATTGGTAAATGTTTGACTAGAAAACGTTTACATTTATGTTCTTAAATGTTTTAGATTAAAACGAATGCATTCAATATTGGTAAATGTTTGGCTAGAAAACGTCTACATTTATGATCTTAAATGTTTTAGATTAAAACGAATGCATTGAATTCGAAAAATAAAAGTGAAGGCATTCGTTTAAAAGTCGATATATTAAAATATAGTTTAAACGGTTCGCCATAGAAACGGGAAAGTTCCGATTTTTGGCGGATAACTAGCGACCCAGTAGTCTTGAAGCTCTGAAAGTATTTTATAGTGTGACAAGTTTATAAAAATGAAACCGTCACTTTAATTAATACTGTGGAAGAGGGAAGGAGATGAAATGATCCAAGTCATTGTATGATAGGGCTCCATCTGCACTGTAGTCAAGATTTTCATCAATCCCAGTGAAACACGTATTTTTTATTCCAAAATCTTTTACCGCTTTAATAAGTTTGTTAATAAATTGCATATTAGGATTGGGAATTAAAAATTAATTGCATTAATTAATTTTTAAATTTAGTGATGGTTAAAATTAATCAAGTAAAAATATCCACAAAGATACACTAAATTTATATTTGCGAAATTAATTAAATTTTATTTATGATTAATTTTTTAGTATAACACTAACTTCTAGGAAATTCTAACAAAGATAATATCTTTTAGTTTTACGAATGGAAATAATTATGATATAATGCTATAAATGTAGATCGTGAATGGAGTTACATTCTAATTATTTCCCCAGTTAATCAATAAGTAATTTAATAACTTATGGCAAGAACAAACCCTATAATTAAAACGGACCAAATCGAATTATTAATTAAATTTGCAGTAATTCCTTTTCAATTCGGGCGTTGTTATTACAAACAGTGGGGTGGGAATTAATTCATTAGAAAATAAGCATTCGAGTTTAATGAATGCATTAACACGATGCATTATCTTAATTTAATCCCCATTCAATTACTTATATGGACTTATTTCTATTTTTATGAAGTTATAAAATTTTTCCATTTTATATTTGTCTACTAATATATATATATATATATATATATATATATATATATATATATATATATATATATATATATATATATATATATATATATATATATATATATATATATATAAATATATATATATATATATATATATATATATAAAATGTTTTTTTGTGAAACTGGAAAATAACCGGTATTATAGGTTTAGTATTGAAAAGATGAATCGGATATAATGCTATATTTAATGATGAAAACTCTCCATTTATTACTGGACGGTTTTAAATAAACATTCTGTACCCCCGAATACCAGCAATCATTGGTTCAATGCAACACCAAGTAATATAAAACCACAGAAAACTTGTAAAGAACTCAAATCCTAACTATATCCGTTGGGATGTGAGAATCGAATTGCTAACTGTCAAAACGGAGACCTATGGATCTTCGTCTTGCTAGTTAGCTGTCTATCCATGGACGAAATCTGTTTTTACTCTAAAGAAAATATATCGGCCATGGATAGACAGCTAACTGGCAGTGTATCTATCAGGCATACCTCTGGGGAGGCGTAGCCCCTCCGGAGACGAGTATCCGCTCCTCCGGAAGCATTTTATGCTAACGTAGATTCAATTTATGTGACACATCATTTAGATAATTTATATAGGGCAAATATAAAACTTGCCCTCCTAAAATTTCATTCGCTTCCCCAGCCAAAAGGTCTTGAAGGAAACACTGCTATCTTCCGTATCGTCCATGGATAGACAGCCAATTGGAAAGGCGAAGATCCACAGCTCTCTGTCTTCACGCTCCGATTTCATATTCAAATGGATATAGTTAGGGGGTAGTCTGGGAGTATATATTTTCATCCTTCAGATTTCAGATTAGAGTTAAACTCGATATATGTTCGTCTTCCCCATTACTCATGCATTAAGATGATTTGCATTAATACATACTGTTTTAATATTTTTACATGTATCAAGAATTTCTAAATACCAGTTTTCTGTATTGCCTGTAAAAATAATATTGATCAGGTATTTATTGTGATCTTCATATAAAATAATGCTGTGAACATTTTAATATTTGAATAAGTTGAACTCTAATTACTCTAATTATGCGAATCACAAGAAATTCTATCTACTTCTGCTTTTTTACATATCTGAGCATAAAAATTTTGAAAATAAAATAATGTGAAATCAACTGGACTTTAAATAAGGCGAATTGTTAGAATATGTTTTCGTAATTAAAAATATAAGTCTAATTTATGAGTTCTAGTTTTTATCTTATTTATATGTGCATAGAATTCCACAATGATACAAGTAAGCTCGTTCTTGAATAATTATTGCCCCACCTCAAATTTTAAATTTTGAATAATTCTTATTCTAATCACACGGACTATACACATACACACACATAGGTGCAGCCACAATCGAGTAGTGGTGGAAGACCGAATGGAATGTTTACAGTTCTAAAATTGTGTTTTCTAATCTAGACCATATAGAAAGCTAATGTAATTGTACAACTAATAGGCAGTTGTTTTTCCCACCTCACTTGTTTACATAACTGTATACACACACCCATACAGGTGAGCATCTTATTAAAAGCGCTTGATTGGATCTTATAACTTACTTTGTTGTCAAAATCTAGAATTCGAAAATTTTCAATGTCTTTATATACGTATATGAGAAAGTAAAAACACTTAAGGAAAATAAAAAGGGTCAAATATATCAATATTTAAGTTAAAAAAATATCTGGTTATAGAAACTCTAATGTATTTTCTAAAATATCTTACGTGATTACAATTATTGTTTGTTGGAATTATTTAAACGAAACAGTATCAACTTGTTTGTATCTTCTTTATTCAGGTAATAAATATAACTGTAAAGATAAAATGGAAAAACACTAAAAGTAAATATCACTGAGCAGGAAAGAAGCGAAAAGCATTTTATTCTCTATAGATATGCGATTTCCCGCAATTCTGCGACAGAACGGTGTTCGAAATGTTTCCGTTACTGAGAAAAGGAGAACTTCCATTGGAATTATTACTTTTCAAATACAAATAACAGTATTTTCTAAAGCGGTAGTTGTTAGAATTTGCGAATTATTTGGAGTAGATGTAAGAAGAACATATTAGTTATAGTAAAACAAGAAAGATCAATCGTGCTTAAAGCATTGATTATGAAACACTTTCCAACTTTAAAGCAAATTTTATTTAAACAAGTCTAAAATGCAATACATTCTTCGGTAATATTTTAAAACTTATCACAATAATACATTAATTTATTATATTTGAAAACTTAAGCCTTCATCGAAAAAAATGAACTTCATTCAAATGACGGCATTGAAATATAAATTGCCTGGTTTAAATATCTCTAAAATGTGATACATTCCTCGGTAATAATTTTAGAATTATTATAATACTACGGTAATTTATTATATTTGAAAACTTCATCGAAAACAACTGAAATTCATTCAAATGACGTCATATAAAAATAACACGACTGGCTCTCTCTATAAAAGCAGCATTTCATTCATAACATTTTCCCAATTATTTCATTCATCACAGTACTCAAATAATTTATTTTATTTAAAAACTTAAGACTATGGAGCTACAAATAATTAAACTCTATGATTAAAACTTCATCGAAAAAAATCGTCCTTATCTCTGTAAAATCAATGAACATTTCATTCATATCAGCTATGCAGACTCCATGAGCTAAATACTTTTGCGTTAAAAAATACAGCAATTCTTATACAACTCATCCTACATATTTGCTGTTTACATTTTACATAAGTGAAAAATAGACTTCGTTGTATAAATAATCACAAATTTGGATGATCATTTAAACGCAAATATGTATATTGTCATTGCGTTGTTTCTGTATGCAGATGCACAGAATTTAAGCAAAAATAAAGCGGTTTTAGGACGAATACAACAATCAATATGAATTAAAAAGAATTTAAAAAAATCACGATTTTGAGACAAGATGGATGCCATATTTTATTTTGAAGTGGATCACGTGATCATTTCATATCATGGTCACGTGATCGCTTCATATAAGAGGTGTAATTATTATTTTAATTTTTATTTAAAAAAACTACTGAATATATTTTGCTGAAATTTTTTTTATATATTTTATGGAATAATTTGAATATCACCTAAAATTTTCGAAGCAATTTGTGAATTTTAAATCCGCTTAAGAAATGTTTGAAAAATTTGGTCCCATAGGGTTCAATGTATTTAATTTTTTCAACCCGGGTTCAATCCAAAACTAATTGGGTGATATTATTAATTTATATTCCCGTAGGTCCTACAGACCGTCTGAACAACTTACTAAAATTTCATTTTGATTAAGTCATTTTTTTGGCAGTTATCGTGCTAACGGACAGACAGGCAGACAGACAGACAGATAGACAGACAGAATGAACAATGTCATAAACACTTTTCAACTTTGTTGTAAAGTGTTGAAAAAGAATAACTTAAGAAAATAATGAAAGCAGAGATAATTAATATATATATATAATTAAAAGTCTGTCTGCCGTTCTCGCTGTCAGTTATCCTTTCTGTTTGTTTCTTTGTTCCGTATATGCGATGCACATGTTTATACTGAACTTTTTCAAATTTGGTACGACTATTCCTTTCTCATTGAGGTAATCGCATCTATTATTCATGGTTCTGGTTCAGGGGTTAACAAAATATTAATAAAAATATATAAAATTATTCTTCCAATAGAAATAACAGTGAATAAAAAAATTTTCAGAAACTTTATTTAAAGACGTAGTGGAACTTTATTACTTTTTCTACATACATAGTATAATGTGTAAAGAAAGTAATGTGACGGGGTTGAAAATTCGAGTGAGTCTTTAATGGACGAGCACGATTCAAGCATCCTTGAACTCGAATTGAACTTTTGAAGGAAGTTCTATATGTATATGTGTGCATATGTATGTGGGTATGTATGTGAGTCTCTGGAAGCGATTTCTCATGAATGAATGGGACGTCTTGAAAAAAAAATTGGTTTGATTATTACAATCAGTTAATGCTGGAACCTTATTGATTTTAAATACGATCGAATGTTTGGGAGGAATCCCTAAATTTTGAATGAATTTTCGAAAAAATCAGGATCTTCAATAATGCTAAATAAATAATTCATTCATACGGAATTTTTCATTGCAAAGCGAATGACAGAACGCTAATATGAACCGTTGAGATAATACATATTTTTCAAATAAATTTATCAAAAAATGACATAAAATTACAAAGGAAGTAAGTGCCATTAAATAGGCAATTCCATATGTAATATTGTGAAACAAATTTACTAACATTATTCCCGTGGATCTAGCTCCATTCATGAAAGAAGACATCTATTGATTAGAACTTAAATTATCGATTTATACTATATAAGAAAAGTCCTTCCCATCTGCTTGTCTACTTGTAACGTTGGTGATAAATTTAGCGACAATTTTGCGACCTTGGCGACTAACTTGGTTGAAATATAGCCAACATGAAGACTTTTAAAATTGTCGCCAAATTGACGAATGCGAAATGGGCAAGCGTGATGTATAATTAACGAAAGTGACGACAAATTGATGAAAATTCCATATCTTAGAGAATGAAGTTCAATTTCTTTGAAAATCCCTTTCGTTTTGGGGGAATTAATATCCTTAGTGTAGGGAAAGTCATGTGTTGCCTACTTCTTTCTTTTGAGCCAGAACGTTCGACCTACCTGAAGATGTAAGGTATCTGCTTGGACGGCTGGAGCAGTGACACTCAATGTAGAATCGGAAACAGTGGGGTTGACATTCACAAGAACCGTACATCAACCTCTTAGAAGGAGTGCTGTTCACGTCAGATTTTTTTTTATGTTGCTGCTTAGCAACATAATTAAATATTTTCTATTCTTTAGAACATGTTTATTGATAAAATTTTTTGATACGCCAGGATATTTTAGTTTCAATTATTTGATACACATTATAATGAAAATTATTGATAAATAAATTTAATAAATGAACTGTATTTATATCGGTTAATGCGATGGAATAAAAAATGATTAAGGTGGTTATTAAAAATTTCAATTTCTGTTTTATTTTGCTAAAGATTTTTCAAAATCATATATTTCTGATTATGTTAACTTGACTGGTTCAACGGGATAAAAATAGTACGGAAATATATTTTGCTATATTTATTTCGTGTCTTTACTACGCCATAAGGGGACACAATTTCATATTTTTTGTTTGCTGGTTTACAAACGGGACAAAAACATTTTATTCATTAGGAGTATGACTACATCGGAGTATGATTACAGAATCAAGTATGATTACGGAATAGTTTGATATCTTTAAGATAATTTTTGGAGTTATATTAGGTGGGAAACGGCAGAGCCTGAGTTTTTAGAGTGTCTTGAAACGCTCGTTAGGGGAACAAGGTTTTCTTTAATGGACATGTGTAACAGAAGCATTTTAACTGTACATAAGGTCAATGTCTGAACAGCAAGAAGTTGTATATGTTTTTTCAATATGTAAATAAGTTTGCATTTTAAATCTTAATTTTTGTGTGCTTTTGCTTGGGCCTTAGAGGTGTAATGGATTGCTTTTGAGGAAGTTCGAGTTGTGCCACTCTTAAGTATATATTTTATCCATATAAAAACAAGGAAGCTTTGCATATGCTGGTAAAGGAATAAATCAGACAATTTCACAACAGTTTTCATTGTAATCAAATAAAAACATTTATTAAAATTGTTTTGGAATTATGTGCTTTAGATTGCAAAGTATTTCCTGACATTTGTATGCAATATACATTTATACTTATATTTGTTTGTAATTAATATAAATTAATATGTGAAATTGGAAGGCTATCTATTTAATATTCATGAGATCCTACATTTTTTATGAACCTGCATTTTTTAATTTAGCATAATTATTTTTTACAGTATGTTTGTTCTTCAAATAAATGCTTTTCACGGATTTTTTTTTATCAGAATGTGTATACAAAATAGAGATATTTCAGATTCAATTGCACTGTATAACGCAAAATGATTCATATATTAATATATTTAGTTTAGTACTTGATTTTAAGTAATAAAAAATAAAGTGAAAACAATGCAAATAGTTCGGCAAATGATATTATAAAAACTAGACGATATTTTTTTAGATATAGTTGGACGCCCATCTTTAATGCAAACTTTTCAATAGCTGAAAATTAAATTTGCCTCTCCTCAAAATTATATATACAAAATTCAATCTGTTGGAGAAAGGTATTTCCTATTTTCTTTTACTCAGCAAAAATATTCATGCTATGCATCTGATTTCAATTTATTTTCTACTTAAATGAGATCTATATATATGTGTAAAATAAAATAGTATAATAAGATATATTTGAATCCTTTACAACCCTTTTAGTAATTTTAAATTGTGTTCTTAAATATTTCTTAATCATTTTTTAAATAATTTATTCATTTTTTATGTGTACCAATATGAGATGGAGCATACTCGTTTAAAATGTATTAATTAATTAATTAATTAATAGGTAATTATAAGCATTTAATTGTAATTGTTTTTGAGATTAATCCACATTACCCTATACCGAAACTATTTTCATAAAATACTCAAGCGTCGTTCGCGCTGTTTAATATTTGCTGGTGGGTCCCTGCCCACCTTCCCTTATCGTTTAGAATTTTAAGATGCGTACCATATTTTATGAATATGCTATTCAGTTCAGCATTTAAGTGTGTTTTCCATACATTAAAATTGTAAAAACTTCTGATACAAAAGTTTAAGGATCGTAAGTGATTAAAATTTTAATTATTAAATATGGAATTCTAATTGCCATGCATAATTACTTTCTGCAATTATTTAATTGTTTGCATCAATTAAGAAAATTATTGTTAATTTCCTTAATTGTTAATTGCATTCTAATCGTAATTGTTAATTGTTAATTACATTAAATTTCGCCCGAATATATACTTTCATGATTTGTGGTATTAGGTAACTCCCATGCGCTACACAATATAAGTCAGTTGGTGCTAAATTGTCAGATTTTAGCAGTTAATCTTAAATGGAATATTTGTGAAGGAATCCGCATGATCTTAAGTATCTGCAAGTGTGATTTGAGTATATTATTGTGATTCCTTTACTTCAATCTTCGGAAAAGTATTAGGGACATATAATACATTTTTCTTCTCATGCTTATTTGTCACAATTTCAAAAAAATATTAAAAAAAATGTTTAATAGAATATTGTGTTGAATATTAAATACACTAGCATATGTGCAGTTCTTGTTTGAAAAATATAGACTATTTTTATGAAGTTTGGCATTCTGAGATCGAAACAAACTTCACTTTTTGCCTATGATGGGCAGTCTTTTGTTTGGGTGCCCAATAATAATGTAAAGCATATTCAAAGTAATAATAAATTTTTAATAATGTGTTATAATAAGTTTTTAATAATGCAAAGTATATTCATTTTAAAAATCCTATTACGTAAGTTAATTTATTTTAAATTAATGCTTAATATTTCTGCTCTTTTAAGAAATAAAAACTGTTTTTCAGAAATATTGAAAAATGCAATAAATTATATACTGAAACTTGTTTGCCATGAAATATAAATATACTTAAGAAATCATGGAAGTATTACTCAGACAAATGAAATATCATAGATCACGAATGATTGGCCAATATGCAGGAACTTGAAAGTCATTGCTGCATTTATAGGTTAGCAAGAGGTTAAACAAAATTTTTATGCTTTCTTTGAGAGTGGGATAGTACCAATCGAAAGTTGTACAAAAAACATTACAACTTAAAAATATATTGATTTCAGACACACGATATATAATAGTCTAAGATTTGGTGAGGCCAAAGAAAGTACAACTACTACCGCAACTTCGTAACAAACCATAGGGCTCATGAAATGAATTGTGAAAGCTCTGAAGAAAGTGAAAAATATTTTCAACACCATGCATCTCAATTTCGTTACCTGTCTATTGAGAAGAAGAAATAATATTTGATGGAACTCAAATAAGAAAACTAACAAAATATATCCAATTTGAACAAAGTATGATAAATTGGGATTAAGAAGCATGGAATGAGTTTAGAATATAAAGAAACCGTTGCTAGGGAGCAAGGTTATTATATATAAGATTTTCTACGGATCTTATGACAGATGGGGATAAAGACGCATGGAATGGATATACAATAAAGAGAAATCGTGGACGATATGGTATAGAATATCTAGTTGTAAGGATGCAACATTAGTATCAAAATTGTCTTCCTATGTTATCATTTATACAATTTTCAGATAGTTTAGGCCCAGGTGCATAAAAAATTATGTAAAAATTTTCGCAAAGGCACAAAGGAAAAGTAACGAAGGTATCAAGGACAATGGGATAAACGTATGATGGCTGATTTTTGTTGGTGCTTTAAATAAGAGTCACAAAAGAAAATTCATTAAAACATTTCTTGCTAAAAAAACATTTGACATTGCTTTAGGTTGTAAGTACCATTTTAAATAGTAAACGTTTAAAACATGATGATTTCATACAATAAAATTCTATTTTTAATTATATTATAATTAAATATATATATATATAGGTATATATAAGTATAAATATATATATATATATATATATATATATATATATATATATATATATATATTGCATTTGGATCATAATTTATTCACCCTTCAATTGTAAAAAACGGCACACGAAAAAGAACAAAAAATTATGCTTTGTAATCAGCACAATTAATTACACAGTTCATTTGCAATCAACCCTGATCAATTGAAAATTTGAAAACAAGAAAAAAGGTTTTATTTGTAAGCTTGTGATATTATCGATTCAGAAATAGAAGGTAAATTGTTTTTAAAAAGAAAATAAACACGAAATATACACGCCATGTTGTGTGGAATGAGATTGCTCCTCCTTATGAATGTCAATTTTTCTGTGGGATACAAACTGATTTTTAACTAAATTAAAGTATGTATTTGCTGTGTTCAGCGCAGAATATATAGTTATATATATATACAGTGTCCCCAAAACACTATATAACCTCTACTTTTATTCCTTAAATATTGATCTTAGACATATATAATAAATTACAATGTTACGTAAAAAAAGGTACAGAATTTTATAAAATCGATTAAAATTTTCAATGGAATTAAATTTTAAGAAATACAAAATTTAAATTTTTATACGGCTCCCGTACAAAAACATTTCCAATGAGTAAAATGTGCCCCATACACTAATAAGGTGATGTACAACATTTCAGCATTTTATCATAAAAGTCCCAGAGATAAGTTTAGCCAAATTGCTGAGGGATTAATCAAAAATTAAAATGTAAATGTTTACAGCCAGAGTGCAAATGACGCAATGCAGAAATGCATCATAGGCAAATAATATCTGCCTTTTAACTTTAATGGATCTTTGGCATGGATGGAAAATATTTTGAACAAGCTTTGTAATCTTTGTGTAAAGTTATTATTTCCACATAGTGTAGATACTTTTGTACCAATGAATAGCAAAATTATTATGTATTTATGTAAACATTGTTTTATTACGTAATTTGCGTATGACTTTTGAAACGCGATCTGCAGATATGATTTTTCCCCTCTGAGAACCAATGTCGATGCATCGAAAAGCGGTTTAAGTCAGCATTTTTGTTTTTTCATATCTCTGGGACTTTTTATGATAAAATGCTGAAATTCTGTACATAAATTTATTAGTGTATGGGGCACATTTTATTCATTCGAAATGTTTTTGTACGGTAGCTTTGTAATTTATTATATATGTCTAAGATCAATATTTAAGGAATAAAAGCCGAGGTCAATGTTTTTGGGACACTCTGTATATATACACACACAGACATACATATATATATATATATATATATATATATACATACATATATATATAAATATATATATATATATACATATATATATATACATTCATGGACAATGAAAGTTGCCCACCAAGAAGAAAACATGGCACAACCGCGAAATGGTGTAAATAGCTAGAGGGTAGACTGGTATGCAAATGATCTCAGTCTGGTGTGATTGTGCATGACCGCACACCCGTGAGCGGCGCTGCAGCATGAGCCTGCGACCTTGTAAACCGGCGTGTAGTCGACGCTCCATCAATATGAGAAGCTTTGGATGACGCATACACGAGTACGGAGTGAAAAGAATGGTGGGTTGATGCCAGAAATGTCGATATACGCAACTGACGGATTTCGAGAGAGGCCTGATCATCGGGTTGAAAACAGCAGGATGGTCATATATATGAATTGGTTTTAAAGTCTGCTTTTGAAGCATGCATTGCTACGTCGTCTGGACCCAAAACAGGATTATTTAAACTATTTCAACAAGCCAGGGCCAATATAGATATTTCTAAATATACTGTTGGAATTGATGATCAATTTGTTGTGAGCAATATCGGTAAAGACATGGAGATTGTGCTTCATTTTGTCAAAGAGCAAATTGTTATTCAACGGACAAGAGACGACAATAAAGAGCTGCTCCAGTTAGTTATTATATATTTAGGCGGACACGAAGCAAAAGCAATTATATTTCGATTACCTGGTGCTTTTCACTATGCCAGGTGGATGGCGAGAAAGCTATTTATTGCTTGAAAGTATTTATTTTTCGAAATGAATTTCATTTGACTCTGCAGGAACTGCAAGGATTAAGGATATCTATATATTTATTGTAAAAATATACATAAAAGCTTGGTACAATGCTCCCATAGCCTGCAAATCTCCATCTTAGGATTTGATGTTTTTAAAGGATCTTTATTTTTACAATGACATAAATGAAAAAATTTCCCAAGCAATAACAAAAAATTGTGTGGTCATTTGCGGTATCTTACCGAAGAAATAGTGGCTTTAGCATTTTTTGATGATACAATTCCTGTCGAACAAAAAGTAAAGATGGCCAAAGCATTTAAAGAAAAAAATCAACTAATTGTGACTCCAAGCGTTTCAATTTTGATTTTGAGGAAATGACCGAATTCACACACAAAGAACTACATAACTTTGTGTCAAAAAGCACATCCAATTTTTTTAAGCGGTTTAAAATATCGTCCGATTTTATTGCTTGTGATCCTGCAATCTGGAATTCTTTTCTTGATTATCAACATGGCCTTACAGTAGTCAGAAACCTTACAGTTATCAATGATATCGCAGAAAGAGGTGTGAAGCTTATGAAAGAATACAGCAATATTATAACACACGATGAGGAGTAAAAGCAATACTTATTGCAAGTTGTAAAAGACTATCGGAGCCATTTTCCATCTTGCTCAAAGCATTATTATCAAAAAATTATTAAACCTTTTATTATTACAATTTAATGTTATAAAATCTTGTTTTTGCGGTTAAGCAGTTCTAGGCATTATTTTAGCTATTTTTACTGCTAAATATTTGTTTTAAATTTAAAACAGAATTAATAAAAATGTTATTCCGAAAATTTAGGAATTTAACTAATTTATTTCAATTTTCATCCCCCTTCTTGGGGCACGTGTTATTATTAAATAAATTTTTCAAAATTTTTACCAGTTACTTATTAGCCCTAAAGGAAAAGAAATAAGAAGTGAGACTTATAAAAATATAAAATTCATTTTTTGCCTATATGCTAAGGGCCACCCATATATATATATTATATTATAAACATTATTCTCATTTTCAATATCTTTGTAAAATTAATCTTTTATAGGCTGTGAACATATATGAAATGATGTTAATGATTATTTCCTGTTACTACATTTAATAGTGAATATATTTTCTAAATATTGCTGTGCTCACGTACGCGTATTAGCATGTGATATTCTTCACGGGATACAACTCCTCGATTTAGAAAATTTGGAATCACTTAAACGGTCTTTTCTGAAACAATTCTAGAAACTTGCCACATTTATGGAGCTATTCCTGACTTTAGGACTTCGTTACGCAGATAAAATTATGCAGATAGGCAGGAATGTAAAGCTGATATGTCCTGAGGAATATTTTCAAAATTGAAGACGATTGTTGGGAAATCAATATTTGGAACTTTAGTTCAGGAATATATGTATAATAAATAAGTAAATAAGATCACTTGTAATTATGTTTTCACTTTGAATCGTTTATTGCGATCATTATTCATCAAAATGATAGAGGTTTTTATACTTAATTATATGTCGAGTAATGAAGTTCATATAAAAATTTTAGGCATGGTCGCTATTCGCGTTTTTAAGAAGCACTTTAGGCAATATAAATATTGTCTGAATGAACAATAGATAAAAAGTAAAAGATAATTGAGTAGTTGACACCAGCGTCTGGGCTTAAAATTAAGGGCGGGGGAAAATATGATGCATTTGTTGAATCCCGGGTAGATTAGTCGATAAAGCTCTAGGCTTGAAATATAGAAAAAGATAATACAAGTAAATCGTTTTGCAGTCATTTATTTTTGAAAACTTTTAGAAGGAGAGTCTATACTTAAGCAACAAACGGAAAAAATTAGCATTTTCGGCAAAAAAAACAACGTGTAGCTACAAAATTTGCATACATAACAGGGACACGCACGCGGAAGCTAGCCCATAGAAAACATTTTGCATATCAACATTTCTTAACAAAGAAACGTATTAGGTATAAAAACGGTCTATTTTGTGCAGAACTTGTATCTCCATGTTACAGAATTCAGAAGGAAAATCGAAATATCCAAATTTGGAAGAGTCTACAGTGTGAAAGTCTGGAGGCGACGTGGAAACAGATGCAATCCTGCTGCGACCGTTGAATGCCATACCGCTCAACGAGGCGGCATCATGGTTTGGGGGACCATAGTCTTCGGTAGCCGGTCACCGCTGGTTGCTGTTTTCCAGTAAAATAACGCGCGACCGTACAGGGCAACCATCAGCAGATAAGCTTGCAAGGTATCCAGCTGCTTCCTTGGTCTCCGCTGTCTCCAGATCTCACACCCATCGAGCATGTATGGGACGTGATTGGCAGTCGTCTGACTGTCCTGCCTCCGCCTCAGACAGAGGATGACCTGTAGAGGATGGTTGAAGGCATATGGTCATCCATCCCTCAGAAAACTCTCCGCATGCTCATTGCATCTGTTTCTCGAAGAGTTTCTGCTTGCACCGCTACAAGAGATAGACCTACTGCCTACTGATAACGTTGTCTATGTCATTACTGTATTGCAGTATCTTTCTGGTATTAACATTCCTTATTTATATATGCCATCTCTGTTTGTGAGTGCTTTATCATCAAACTCTATTCGTTCTTTCATGGTGTTGCATTTTCTGTGTCGGGTAGTGTATATAAGACAAGTCCCTCGCTTCGTCTGTCTGTAATACTTAACGACACCTTTAGCAAACAACCACAAGCTTGTTAACTTATTATATGTAAGAAAAGCCTGCTCAAATGTGTCTCTTTCTGTAATGCTTGGCAATGAATTTGTCGTCCTTAGCGACTAATTTGGCAGAATATCACTAGCTTAGCGACGTTTTGAAAATGGTGCCACATTGACAAAAATATCACCTAATTAGTAATACTAATGCTTAATTAATGCAAATGAAGTCAACTTTATAAATTAATTAGTAAAATATTTTAATATCTATCTATGGCGAAGGTGTGATGTTGTAAGGTATTCATCACAAAGGCAGTCATAAAATATAACTTTATTTAGAAGAACATAAATTCAAACAGTGCTACATTACCACGCGCGTACACCGTAGCCATCCGAAATGCGAATGTTCTGAAAATCATCACGCTGGGGATGGATTATTGGAGCGCCTGACCAAAGAGACCGTATCTCCGGGATAAGGATTATATAGCTCAACATTTGCAATTAATGAATTGCTCCAAAAGAGGGGGATGAGATATGTTAAAGACAGGGTGTGTCAGACTATAAGGTGGTGCAGTGAGAGAGATGGAATCACGAAAAAAAAAAAAGGGGGGGGGGGCCATTTATTTTTTCAGTGAACCAATGAGAACATAAGTTTGGGCTAATGACAGGAGTGAGAGATGGTTTTGATTTGCTGTTGCCCATATAAGATGCAGGAGATTTTAACAATACTACTAACGTGTACTAACGTGAAGTGCCAGTAGATGGCGACATGTGCGCTGTTTGCAGTTTTCCATAAACAGAAAGAGATGCAGGCCTAGAGCATTACAATTTACCGACGCAGGAGGAAAATAAGGATGAGTAAGTGAAAATTTAGTAAAAAAAAAATCAAAGAAGTGGGATTAATTAAGAATTAAGAATAGTGGATGCTCTAGGTCTTCTCCGATACTTTTACTGATGGGGATCATATTCGGGCAGGTTACACATTTCCTCGTTCTGGATTTTATTGATGTTTTGAAAGAATTTAATGGAAGTTTTAGTAATTTGTTGATTAATTTTGTTAATTCCAAAGTCCTGATGGATGATATCATTCCTAAGGAAGCCGGGGGCTTTTCTAATAAGTCTCAGAGTTTTATTTTTTGAGTTCTTTGAAGTTTAAGAAGGTTTCTTTCGTTGGTAAAACCCCAAACAGCCGCGCCGTAGAGTAGAATTGGTCTAAGAACTGTTTTGTAGAGTAAAACCTTGTTATGGTAGCTGGCATGGGGGGAGTGGAGAATGGTAAAAAGCTTATGTCTGGCTGGATGGAAGTTTTGGGTGGCTTTCTTAATGTGGGGTTTCCATGTCATTCGGGAATCGAAGGTGATGCCAAGGTATTTTGCTGTTTCGACGTATAGAATCGGGTATTGTTGATTTGAATTGGGTTGGGCTTTCTTTTTTTTTTAGACTTTCGAAAAGATTATGCATTTAGTTTTTTCTTCATTTATTTTAATTTTCCATTTCCGGAACCAGGCGTAAATAGTGGAGATGTGAATTTGAAGTCTGGAGCGAATTACATATTTTTTGGAGTTTCTGGTGTAAATGGCTGTATCGTCTGCATACATGGCAAGTTGTGTATTAGGTGCTCTTGGTATGTCGTTAATATATAAGTTGGAAAGGGTCGGGGCCAAATGGGAGCCTTGCGGAACCCCTGACCTGAGTGGTTTGTGATTAAGTTCTGAAAATGTTCTGAGCTGGCTTTTTATGTGCATGGGCTGAGACGTTGAGCATGCGTCACATGTAACTCTCTTAAAGTCTCTGGAGATCAAGAAGTTTTATGCTAATCGCATTTATGCTAATCTGAAGGAGTGGGGAGTACAGGGTGTACCAAAAAGATTGAAACGCACTTTAATTCTTTACCTGTTGAAGATAAGTAAGCAATGTAAATTTGCAAAAATGTTGAAAGTAAGGTAGGAAATAAGACTACGTTAATGAAATAATCCTCCCATTAATTTTCAAAAAGTTACACTTTTTAAATTTTTATACGATCCCCTTAGACCTTAGACTAATTTGGTAAATCAGAAAATTTTTATTTTTAATGCAACAAGATCATTAAATAAAGCCGCATATCTCTATCTTTAAAATTGAGCGAGTTATATTTAATTGAACATTGTGAATGGGGACCATATATCAAATTAGAAATGTAAATTTGTGACATATCACAAAAAAGATAATACTGGATGATAATACATAGGAGACATTTTTGCGAATTCAGCGTAGGCTCACGATGCAATCACGGATTCTTAAGCACTTTTCAATAACTAAGTACTTTTTCAATAATTAAATACTTTTAAGTACTTTTTTATCTAAACAATTTGCATCGTCAATTTGTTTAGGATTCCTATTTTCACTGATGAAACAGCCTTTCACATGGTGCGGAAAAGTGGCATAAGTCAGATTTTTTCCTTTATCATAATTCAATTCATTTTAAAGATACAGATATGCGTTTTTTTAATGATCTTTTTGCATTAAAAATAAAAATTTTCTGATTGACCAAATTTGTCTAAGGGGATCGTATAAAAATTTAAAAAGTGTAACTTTTGAAAATTAATAGGAAGACTATTTCATTAACGTTGTCTTGTTTCCTACCTTATTTTCAACATTTTTGCATTTACATTGCCTAGTTATCACCAAAAGGTAAAGAATTAAAGCGCTTTTCAATCTTTTTGGGACACCCTGTATATATAGTATGAGAGTATTCGTTCGACTTTCCCATACCTACACATTCCATAATATTTATTTCAACTCATCGTATAACCATTGTATGGAATGAAAGAAAAGGGTTGCATTACATTATGTAAAATATTTCCTGTGATACGACCGTCTGCAGCACTATTACTCCTAATTATGTGGACTACGTAGCGCTCTTAATCAAAAACAACACAATTTCTAAGCAACAGACAAATATTTTCTAAAAGTCTTCAAAATAGGTTCGTTCAGGTGGTTTTAAAACGTGCTTATTTGACAAAATATTAAATTCGAAAATTTTAGGGGAACATCACTTTATACAATAGTATGAGAAGTAAATATTCTACGAACACAAAACTTGCCAATTTTAATTCTTTTTAATTCCAGAAAACTGAAAATTCTCTGATGCAATAACTTACGAAAAGTTTATATGTTTCTGTTTTGTACTGAGTAAAAAATCAGATGTGGGCACATGACTTTTCCTTTACAATGCAATGATTTGATTTTATATTCACAGAATTATAATGCACAAGATGAATGTTTTAAACGTTAACTTGTACCTTTTGGCGCTTTTCTGTGGGGCAATATGTAAAACCATTCTGAAGTATCGAATTTTGTGCAAACCTAATACGACTGTTAGAAATATTGCTAGGATCCGCTGAACAACATAGTCCATATAATGAAAGCTTTTACTAATTAATTCATCAGTTTGGCTTCGTTTTAATTAATTTAGCATTATTCTTGTCAGTTAAGCGATATTTTTGTCAATTTGGCACTATTTTAAAACAGGCGCTAAACTGGAGATATTTCGCCAGATTTGTTATTAAGGACAACATATTTATTGCCAAGCATTACAGAAAGATGCACATGGGAGAGGCTTTTCTTATATATAAAGAAATCGCCAAGTATGTGATATTTGAACCAAGTGTGTCGCTAGGTATTACAAACAGACCGAGAGAAGACTTTCCTTATATATAAACTAGATTAATGAGAAGGACGCTAACCAATTTATTGCATAAAATTTCATATAGCATTCTAAACTTTGTGCCATTCGTTTTTTAATGAAAAATTGAAAATAAAATGATTATTTATTTAACATTATTGGATGTCCAATAATACTGTAACGGGTTATTTTATTGCAGGGTATATAAAGTCCATGCCGAACGACCTTTGTTTCACGGTATGTAAAAGTACTAAAAACTCATTCAACATGAATTGTCCTTTTAAGCACGGTGGCATTTCTCAGGTACAAAAGTGTTGTTAGGAAGTAATAAAATCCATTTCCAAAATTTATACGAAATGTGAATAGAGTAATGAAAATAGGATCCTTAATAATTGCAGGTTTCCAAATTTGCCTACTTTGTTATTGCGAAAAATTGAATACGATCCTATTTCGAATACGAACTTTCGTGAATTAGTTAAAACATTTATCGAATACGGAAATCTTGCACTCGAGCAGCGGTCGTATGTATCTATTATAAAGTCACTTCTGAAAAGTTATAGCTAAATACAATCGCTACCTGCGGGTAATCGAGTGAATATTAAAACATGTTTTAAACATTAGAAGCAAAATTGAATAAAAAGTTTAGGTTTCAACAAATTTTAAAAATATTTCAAAAATACTAGTTGTAATTAATAACATGCCAGCATAATCTTGTCGAAAGTTTCACTTAAATGATTCACTTATTTATGGTAGAATTTAGATCAGAAATTGTAGAAAATTGAAACAATTGAATTTGTTTAAAGTATTTTTTTGAAAGTGTGCTGTGTTCGCTGTTTACAAAATTATTTTACATCCTGAATGCTGCCCGCAGCAGTGCAACCCTGCAGACATGTATTATATGCAGTGTATGTAACATTAAAAGCTCATTGTAAAATAGCCAAGTGGCGCTTATATACTATACTTTAACATTAGCAAAAATTTCAGCAATCTCACACAGCATATTTTCCTATAACCAGACGGGATCTTTTGGAGAGGGTTGATACAAAACTATTGTGTTATATCTAATATTTACTGTAGCCTTTAGAAGGCCAAGTTTTACGGATATACATTTAATTGTTTTCGAGTGCCAGTACTAGAATAAAATAAATCATTTTTTATATAAAATATAGTTTTAAGATATTATCGGTATATATGGATAGTGTGCAATTTCTGCAACCCCATACTCTGAGGGGCGATAGCATAATGTTATTTGTAGCTGACGTGGTAGTCGAGTGGTCAAGGCGAGCGTTTCCACAACAATCTCTCGACCGCTTGTGGGTTCGAGTCCCACGTAAGGCATGGATGTTTGTGTTGTGGGCGCAGTGTGTTCCGCCCCCCTGGTGCGCCTGGGGCAACGTCCTAGGACGGTTAAATGGTTCACGTTCTGGCCGCTGATAAATAAGGCGAATGATGATGAGTCAAGTGCTTGGCCATTTGATAAAAAAAAATAAAATAAAAAAATAATGCTATTTGTTTTTGACTTAACAAAGCGTTGATTAAAAGCTGCCATTGAAAAATTTTATATATAACCTGTCGGGCCAGAAATAATACAAAATGGAATTTAGACTTGAAATGACGGAATGAGCGGTTAATGGTGGACACCGAAAAGTGATTTCGATTTTCATATTTTTCGTCACTTTTGCTCTTGCAGAAATTGTGATTTAGAATTAAACTATCGGCTGTAAAATTTACCCTCCTCTTTCACATTTTTTGTAAATAAACACTATTTCTATATCTTAAGAAAACTCCAAATGTGAAAGTTGGGAGTGGACAAATGTGTGTGTGACAATATACACTATAGATACATGTACTGACTATTCACAATAAAATCTGCTAGATATTTACTGAATAATGCTTGCTTTCTACTATTGATCATAATTGCTAGAAATTTCAATCTGTTTGGTTTCCTGCAGTAATTTCACTTGAAAATTTAGGACGGGGGGGGGGGACTTCTGAACATTCAATTGTGTTTAAAAACAATAGGCTTCCAGTATTTACGGATTGTAATTTTTTTACCGAATATCATTCTAGTCGCTCCATTCGTCCGTGAGATATCATCTCCACAGACTCACTGACACTCACACATACACGCACATACACACACACACAGACACACACACACACACATAGACACACACACACACACACACACACACACACAGAGTGAGACATCACCTAAAATGTTCTATTCAGGATCAGGAATGCTTGAAACGTGCTCTCCCACCGAAGACTCGAATTTGAATTTTTGACCCGTCGCAATACTTTTCTTATATATTGGGATTGTGGCAACCAGAACGGTAGAGGGTTTGGGAGGAAGAGGATGGGAATCGGTGGAAGGTAGTTCCCACCAGGATTCGGAGAAGTCCTCTACACTTGTCTGGCACTCCACCACTGAGGACCTTTCTCCACCAGTGGAACCTACTCAAGTAGGTCTTTCTCTATCTCCTTTTTCTTCTCCTCTTTCTCTCCTTTCCCTGCCGGCCTCCTTTTTCCCTTCTCTTTGGCCAGTACGGACCTCTTTCTCCTTGTGTTGCAGGTAACTGGCGCACTGTTACAATTTTGTTTTTTTGTTTTTATAATGTGTCCCGCCACCGAAGTGTGGTCTTGTGGCTTCGCTGCAGAGGACCTGTCCCTGCAGCTTGTGTTTCTTCATTCCCATGCTCTGGTTGTGTAGGTTGGGTGTTTTTCCTACTCCTCCACCTCAGTAGTGGAAGAGTAGGCTGAGTGTATTTGGGGCGGAAGCCTGCGTATTTAGTATGGCAGAGATATTGTCTCTGCCCTCGTACCTTGTGAAGTGCACCTGTAATGTGTTCTACATCTATGGTGCCCTTCTCTGCTGCTCATGCAGCAAGTGCTCTTAATCATGACCTTTCAGAAGTCACCTTTTTCTTTCAGCTCCAAGCTCGCGCCCCCCCTCTTTCTGCTTTTCCCCTCGTAATGCTTGTTATGTTTGCTTCTCTCTTTCCAGGGACTCCTCGTCAACCACGCTAGAGGGAACCCCGTGAAGTTTTGAGGGTAAGCATCTGGGCCGCACGGGTCGGTTTTGGCTGGTACATAGTCCCCTCCCGCCGTCCTGTCTGCTAATCTTTCCCTTTCAGCTGCAGTTCCTGTTGTAAGTACCTGCTTCATACGCGCGCCTTAGTCTGTAGTCTAATTTTTTTTCTTTTCTTTTTCTTATTTTTTCTTCTTTTTTTTGTTTCTCCGTTTAGTTAGTGTTAGTTTCCTAGCTTTAGTTTACTTAGCTCTATTTTACTTAGTTCTAGTTTTTTTTTAGCTTCTCTAGTTTACTTGCTTAGCCTTTTTTTTTAGTTTTCTGGCTAGTATTCATAGCTTTAGTTTACTTAGCTCTAGTTTACTTAGCTCTAATTGCTTCCTTAGCTCCTCTAGTTTTCTCAGTTCTAGTTGTTTCCTTAGCTTCTCTAGTTTCCTCGCTTAGTTAACTTAGCTCTAGTTTACTTAGCTCTAATTGTTTCCTTAGCTCCTCTAGTTTTCTCAGCTCGAGTTGTTTCCTTAGCTCCTCTAGTTTTCTCAGCTCGAGTTGTTTCCTTAGCTTCTCTAGTTTCCTCGCTTAGTTAACTTAGCTCTAGTTTACTTAACTACTCTAGTTTACTTAGCTTCTCTATTTTACTTGCTTAGCAACTTTCTGCCTATCACTCTGCTTAGTTATGACTTCCTTTCGGCAGCCGCCTTTCTCGGATACTTTTCCCTCCCTGCTGTTCCTTTTAGCCTCCGCGCTGTTAATATTATCTTCCTCTGTCTTGCTTCCCGGCTGCCCTCATCATCCATCCTCTTGTTCTTTTTCCTTGGCCCGCTTTCCCCTCTCTTTCTTCCCGGCCCTTTTGTTGTATTCTCTCTTTTCTTTCTCTAGGTTAAGTTAACCTGGCAGCACAGGTATAAGCCCGGGTTACAACAGCGCCTCTCTAAGTAGTATGCTGCGTCTGCATAACTACCGAAGGGTAGAAAGTCGAAATCCTCTAGCTAAAAGACAAATTTTCTGTGGTAGCATCCAAGATCTTGGAGCTTTTTTGATCATTTGGGACGGTCACTGCAATTGACATCTATCGCTTCCCGTCTTCTTGGCACCCCTGCACTCCCAAGGAGTTGGGGCTTTTTAGTACTCAAACCTCCTCAATTAGGGGAAGTACCCTTGAGGTACCTTGAGTGTTATCTCACTCATCTTCTGTTCTCTGGGGTGGGGTGTGTGTGGTTAAAAGTCCCTCAGCAGCTCTGTCTGTGCCTGGCATTATGTCTATTCACGGTGCTCTGTCTGGTTGCAATCATCACACCTCTTTCTGGACCTCAGCCTGGTCGTCTGTAGATGACCCTCAGTCGTGGGGAATTTAAACCTGCGGGCCGAGTGGCGGATCAGGTTCTCACGGCTGTCTGACAGAACGGTAGAGGACGTCATTAGAGGACAGCGCCACCTACAGATGAGAGACTATATAAAGGATTCGACTCTAGACAGACGAGGAATCACTCAGACGTTTTGACTGACTCACTTTTTTGACGATTCGGAGCTTAGCCCCCGAACAAGTTGGTTGTGTCATTCGTGAGCTCCGCAAACATGTCGGAAGTTCAAGTTCCGGTAGCGCAGGAACATGTTGTAGCAATGGAAACCAGTAGTTCTGTACTTGCTGACGGTATTTTTGATTTCAAATCTATTACGATTGAGGATGGGAATATTTGTAGAAAAGAGTTTTTGGACTTGGATACCAGATATATAATCTCAGCCGCGAAGGTTGGCAAGACTACCGAGGACCACGTACAGCATACGGAATACAAGCGTAATCGAGATGCACTATACAGAAGATTCTCCATGATGGCGGATGCTTGCTCGGTGAGTATTTTTAACTTTACTCCTCCTGCCCCCTCCTGCTCAAGAGCCTTCTAAAGAGTCTCGTAAAGACTCGTGCGGTACTAGTTAGCATAGCAAGAGTGACCACTTTGTAACACATAATGTGCCACCTTCTGATATTTCAACCCAGGAAGTAACTGCTTCGGTCAGCAACCTTAATCTAAACGCTAATAGCACTAGCCTAAATTCAGATAACTTAAACTTAAATGCCAACGTTAACCATCAATCTGCTAAAAAGAAATCCAGAGTGGATAGCAACGACAATTCTGATGACAATTTAGAAACGGAAGGTGAATGAATCACCGTAAACAGGAAAAATAGGAGTCTCAAGAACCCGCAAACCTCCCCTAAGGAGAACTTAACTTCTAAACAAAACCTAAGATTAAACAATAAATTCAGTTCCTTGAAGAGTAACTGTACTGGACTTGAAATGAACGACCAGCCGGCCACCACGCCAAAGCCTCCGCCTCTGCTCATTAGTGCAAATCAGCCTGAATGGCCCTCTATTTTGCACAATCTAAAAGTGATAGAGCCCAAAATTATACCCAAGCTTGAGTTCAGCTTTTTCAAGGTGCATGTTCTAATGAGTTTAGAAAATGCACGGATTTTCTGAAGAGCAGCGGAGTCCAATTCAAATCATTTAATCTAAAAGAAGACCGTCCTCTTCAGGTCGTGATCAGAGGGCTTCCGGTTGCTACGTTTATTGAGACTGTCAGCCCAATAATGGAAGCAATGGGGTATCCTGTCCTCAACAATTTTCGACTATCTCGAAGAGGCAGCAAATAACCACTCCCCTTGTACCCTCTGCAACTTAGACCCGGGACTAACCCGGAGGATGTTTACTCTATAAATTCAATATTAGGCACGGAAGTAAAGTTGGAGCCATACACAGGAAGGAAAGGCTTTGCCTCCCAGTGCCATGGTTGTCAAGCTTATTTTCATATCTCTGCAGTCTGTACACTGCCACTGAATTGTGTGAAATGTGGAGGGCCCCACTCCGTCAGAAGTTGCAAGGCTGATTATGTCCTATGCTGCAATTGCAATGGGCAGCATGCAGCGAACTGGCGCGGTTGCCCGAGGAACCCAGGTAACTCGCCCAAGCCTAATCGCCTCCTTAAGCGTAACACATCTGATCAGTATTCAAAAATTTCAGGAACATCCCCAGTATAGACCTGGGAATTAAGGTCGTTCATTTCAATCTGCTGGCGTCTCTAAAATCGTAAATTATTCTGCTGTTTGATCTGGACGTACCCAGGAGCCCCCTCAAATTGTAATCGACCGCAGCTTGGTCGAAGAAGGCGATTAAAGCCCTGCCAATAATGATACTACAGGGTTTCGTCCAGAAAAGAGCACCAGGCGCGAAGCGCCTTTAATCTCCAATCTCCAAGTGTGGTTCTTATCTTCATACTGTAACATTATTTCATTTGCCCATAGTTGGAGGTTCGAGGTTTTTGATTTACTGTTTTTATTATTTGATCTAGCTCCTAGTGTGGCAGTTTGTTGCAATTTAGAGTTTGAGTAATCTTGGGGAGTTGATGCAGATCTAAGGATTTCCTAGCAATTTGGCAGTTTAAGGTTTAAGAACATTTTGTTTTAGAAAAGCATTGATCGCGGTTTTTATTTAATTTCAACTATTTGAAGTGGGACTTACCTAATTCCGATTTTCAATATTAAGTACCGCGCGGGGTCTCTTACGTGATTTAGCCTTGCGATTATCATAGTCATGCAGATTGAATAGTAGTTCATTTGGAACAGATGGCAGATTTTTGTAGAATTTAAGCGATAGCTTTTTAATTTGGGCTCTAATTGTTTTTATTTTGAAGTCTTTCCTAATTACCGAGTTTCTTAAGTATCTAGGGGATTTCCTTATAATCCTTAGGGTTTTGTTTTGTTTTGTCTCTAGTAAGTCTATAGTAGTTCTACAGGCATATTCCCATACGGGTGCTGCATACAGCATTCCCGGGCGGATGACCGATTTATAAATTAGGGGTTTATTTTGATAACTTAGATTTCCGTTTCCTATCATTGGGTATAAGGCTCCTGTGGCTATATACGCTTTTTTGATTAAGTTCGTTACGTGCTGTTTCCAGGTTAGGTGGGAATCTAACGTTACACCTAGGTATTTAGTAGATTTTTCCGCTTTTAGGGCATGGTTGTTTATGTACTGAGGTGGCGGAGGTTTACGTTTTCTAGAGAAATAAATCCAAAGACATTTATTGTGTTTTAATTTTATTCGCCATTTTTCCAGCCATGTTTGGAGTATGTCTAAGTGTTGTTGTAGCTGTCTGTGCATTTCTGAGACGTAAGGGTGTTTTGCAAGTATCGCACTGTCGTCTGCATAGAGTGCCACCTCCGTGTCTGGGATCCTGGGGATGTCATTTAAATATATGTTAAAGAGTATCGGGCCCAGGATGGATCCTTGTGGTACACTATTTTTAATGAGCTTGGATGTAGACAAGTTATCTTTTACTCTAACTTGGAAGTGTCTGTTATTTAGGTATGAGATTAAAAGTTTGACAAGTGCGTCAGGGACTTCTAGAGTGATCAATTTGTATGCTAATCCACAGTGCCACACTTTATCAAATGCATTTTGTATGCCAAGAAAAATCGCAGCTGTGGGTGTCACTAATGATACTGAAATTAACGATGTCAATAACTCTAAATTCTCAAAATTGCAAAGGATTCCCGAGCCTCCAATCAGAAGCTAGCAATTCCTTCTGGCAAAAATATTGACTATACGGCATTCCTTTCGTCCATAATGGCCATGAGGAATACCCATAATAAAGACATCCTTTTTAAAGCTTTTAGCCTAGCGCTCCCTGACCTGACAGAGGCACCAACGGAGATAGATATGATATTTCATATCTATCAGCGCTATGACGCGCTCCTTAGGTAAACTTCCCCCCTTTTTTTGACCGTTCTTTCTGGCCTCGTCATGTTCCCGTTTTCGGCAACTTGTAACTTGCAATCTCTGAAAATCGGCTTCTGGAATGCCAATGGAGTGCATTCCAAGCTCGATGAGATGCGTGACTACGTTTTAAATAAAAATTTTAATATTTTCATGGTCAGTGAAATTCACCTGGCCTCGCCTTCCAGTCCAGCCAACTGCAACTATTCTGGATATTTCACGTATAGGCCCCCCGGACCTTAAAGGCGTATTTATGGCGGTAGTGCACTCTACATCAAAAATTATATTCCTCATCATCGACTTAGCGTCCCCGTCTTCACGAAGCCTGAAGCTACGCTTATTAAAGTTACTATTCCAAATTTGGTCCCAATTGCATTTGCTTCAGTGTATATCCCTCCAATAAACAATAAAAGATTTCCGACCAACGAGTTTGAAGCACTTTTAGAACTTTGCAATAACATGGTCATTGCTGGTGATCTAAATTCACGCCATAGATCCTGGGACACAGCTTCGAATTGCTATGGCCATGCTCTAAAACGATTGGCTCAGTGCGCCAACTTCAGGATCCTAGCTCCACCCATCTCCACTCACTATACTGCAGGAAGGCCCCTCAGTACTATTGATTTGACGATCATTCTGAACATTCCGTACAATTATACGATCAATGCAGATTCAAACCTGGAATCTGATCACCTTCCTGTGGTTTTAACCCTCAACTTCTCATCTATCTCTTTCGACCACCCGGTGGAGCTATATACAAATTGGGATGATTACAGATACATCCTTCAAAATTTAAGAGCGCCCCCTCCTCAAAATAACCAGCACGGACGATATTGAAAAATGCGTCCAGAAAATGCAATATGTACTGCTCGGAGCAGTAGTTGCAGCCTCGAAACCAAATCGTTCACGACCTAATTATCACACTCTTCCTGGTGATATTAGGGACAAAATTATGCAGCGAAACCGGTTACGGAAGAATTGTCACGGCACTAGATATCCTGTTTACGGCGCAAAATTCCGTAAACTTCATAACGAGATCAAGGCCTTGATTAAAACTCACACCCAGCCACTCTGGCAAACACACCTTGAGGAAATTACACCGTTTAATCACAGTCTCTGGCGAACAGCAAAGGACCACCAAGACAACAATTCCGCCCATTAACGGCTTAAATGGATTTCTCGCCCAGACTGTGGAGGAAAAAGCTAATGCTTTCGCAGACAGCTTCGAATTCCAATTCTCCCCCCATATTGACCACAATTTCAGCCATACTTACGACAACACTGAAAACGATTTACAACAGACAATCCACAACGCTCTACTATCACAAGCACCAAACGACTACTATCACAAGCACCAAACGAGAAAATCTCATTGGCTGGAATTCTTCAAATCGTTGATGGACTCAAAGTAAAAAAAACCCCTGGTCTGGACAGAATTAATAATCGCATCATCAAGAATCTATCTGACTTGTATCTATGTTGGATCACTATGCTTCTTAATTACATACTGGATTATAGCTTCCCCCCCCCCAGAGTTGGAAAACTGGCATCATCTGTCATATTCCAAAGCCCAATCAAAATCTTACATTGCTCGAAAATTGGCGACCAATCAGCCTTCTTTCAAATTTAACGAAACTATACGAATTAGTGCTGCTTAGACGTTTGGATAGTTTCTGCAGACTCAACAACGTTTCAATACCTGACCAGCATGGATTTCGGTCTGCTCATTCCACGCAATCTCAACTCTTGCGTGTTATTGAAACTATCCACTCAAACCCTAACAACAGGCAGTACACTAGCATTGCCTTTTTTGATATTGCTAAAGCTTTTGATAAAACATTAATTTCTGGAGTAATTACCAAGCTGGTGCCACTTGGAATCTCAACCCAACTTTTGACCATCATCAATTCGTATCTCACTAATCGTTCTTTCCGCGTATGAATTGATCAAACTCTCTCGTCTGTCCGACCAATCAGAGCCGGAGTACCGCAAGGAGGGAACTTGAGTCCCCTTCTGTTCAGCATCTTCATCAACGATATAGCAAGCATACCACAAATCATGCCCGCAATCTTTGCAGATTATACTGTATTGATAGCGCGAAGCTGCTCACCACGAAACTCCAATAACACGCTGCAAAGCTACATTAAACACAGCCTTGAGCACTGGCTCGTTACTTGGAGAATCAAAATTAACGCGACCAAGAGTGCAGTTTGCATATTTAAACTGAACTACCAAGAACTAAATCATAACTTCGCCCTCAAAATCTTCAACAAAAATATTCCTTTCGAGCACTCCGTAAAGTATTTGGGAGTCACACTCGACGACCATTTAACTTACGGAGAGTACATCGAAACTAAACTCCTCAGAATTACTAAAACTTACCGTTCCCTTGTCCCACTTCTCGGTAGAAAATCCCACCTTTTCTTTCCTAATAAACTGTTGATTTACAAACAAGTCATTGCACCGGCATTTTTGTACGACAGCCCAATCTGGGGCGCTGCGGCAAAATGCCATATTCAGAAATTGCAAGTTTTTCAAAATAAAGTTCTTCGTTGCATTATTAAAGCTCCTAGGTACGTCCAAAATGAAGTAATTCATCACGACCTCAAAGTCTCTGCCGTTGTAGAGCAGTTTCGAAAATTCAGTCTAAATTTTTACAAGAAAACCTCTAGCAGACCGTGCATGCGAGACGTCGACCTAACTTACGCTTTGACCTCGTTTTCCTATTGCAGGAAACGTAGAGCAAGGCATCTTCTACTTGATTCCCAGCGAACTGAGTGGAAGAAAGCGATATTTATCGTCCCCCAGGTCGGGGTCTTCTAGAGTTTTTCATTCCAAATTCATTTTTAGTTGGAAGTACTAAACTTCAACGCCTTCCCTTGTTTGGTCTATCTCGGCTTCGGTAGATGGCACTACAGATGTCCACTTCGGTGAACGGAGGTGGTCCTGGCTAGGGATTCTGAGCGGACCAATAGGATTTCAGGTGGCTAGCATTTGCCCATGCCCTTGACGCCAGCCCAGTACTTACAATTTCACTTCGTTCAGTTGCTGACCACTTTTTTCACTGCTGTTATGTACTTTACAAATCTCCGATAAATCTTAAACTTAACTCTTTGATTAATTTGATTAAGTCCAGTTTTCTTTCTTAAACTTAAATTTAAATCTAGTCTTTAATTCTTAATTTTTATATGTATTCTAATTTAGTAGACTTCAACTTTGTTTTTTCCCTTGCAGAAGTAAATCTCTGCGCTTCTTACATTTTTAATGTGACTCGCTCTTGCTTATTTCTTGCCCCTTCCATCCTTTTTTTTACAGCCGAGCAGGCATCTATCATAGCAGAGACAATCTTCCAGACCATCCTAAATAAATTCCAAGCTGATCAAAAGACTTCACGCCCAGTGGAGTGGAGCGACATTGCGGCCCACCTGCAATTTAACATTAACCTACATTTGGTCTGACACCTATATTTTCGCTGTGGGGATGAGTCTCTCTGAGACAGGCACCCCGTAATCATGCGTCTCGGTCTTGAAGTCACTCAGACGAGCGAGAGGCTGGAAGTCAGAGTTCAATCAGACGAGATGCTCTTAATCGCTTAGGCGCTATTGACTGCTTAGAAGAAAGCAAGACGGAGACGAAAGTGAGACGGCAGGAACGAAGAACATTTGCTGAAAAGGAGCGTGCAAAGACGATTGCTCGTGACGTTTGATATCTTCAACTTGTAAATAAATGTAAATAGCTTAAAAAGGATGTATCACCGAATGTTTTAAGTAAAGGTATGTTATGCAGAGTGGAGTCGACTTTTACTAACTTCTCACCTGACAAACTCACATACATTATACTATGTATATAAGGAAATGTATAGAGACGAAATCTTTTGAAACTGTTATCCACAAATTATTTTTATAAATACGTGTAATATTTTAATATGAATATGAGTCAAGACACATTCATATTTTAAAAGGCCTTTTCTACATAGTAACCAGTTAAAGACAGTTGTACAACGGGTCAAAAACGTATTAGCAAGAAGCTCCTTATTCAAACCCTTCGTGTCCCACAGGCAAACTAAAAGTATCATTTGTCTTGAAATAATGTTTAATATACATACATATGCATCTAGTTGACATGAAGGATTGTCTTCCAATTAAAACATGTACTCACTGAAAGGGCAACACCCATTTTTCAAAAAGCAACACCCACTTTTCAAAAAGCAACACCCACTTTTCAAAAAGCTATACCCACTTTTCAAAGGGTAACACCCACTTTTGATTATATATTTTGATTCTCTGGATCAAAGTAGCACGAATTCATATAAAATTCATGTATTTTATTCAGACCCATAATGAGTCACGAGTGGTTAAAATTTGGAACTACTAATGGGAAGTGTGTGCTTCAATCTTTACATTATGTCTTTTGAAATAATTAGCTGATCAAATTAATTATCATATTATATTAAACTATTCCATACCGAATCCATGAATGTCTTTTTAATTTTTAAAGAAATATTTTATGATTATCATTAATATAATATCTTAAAAAATTATTAATTATAATGCATATAAATTTCGAAGGTAATCGGTTCAGCAATATCTCAAACATAAATGCGCAAAGCGAAATTCTAGTTTATTCCTTTTAGTAGTAATTGAGATAAGAACTTTATTCAAAATTGCACTGTTTTTACTCCCATTGGGAGTCGTCTTCAATTTTAGTGTAAATCTATTTGGCAGAATTTTTTCGAGAATGAAATCAAATGTGAAGTTCGGGCTCTTGAAATTTGACAAGCGAATAATGAAATACCTTTATTGTGCTTGTGCTTAGAGAATATCTGTAATTTAAATTGTTCTAAGCAAATTGAAAGTCGATTAAGCTTACAAAGATAACTTCTCTAAGCGGGATTGCCAATTTTTTTTTTGTAAATGTAATCTAAAATACAGTTTTGACAAAAATAGTTACGTGGTAAAAATGAGGCTGCGAATTCAAAGAGGCAGGCTTTCCTAAATAATTCTAAAAGTTTAGAAACATTGTATATTTTTAATTAAAAAGGGATTAAATGTCAAATACAGGATAAATAGCCCATATTTGGGATATATACTCTTTTATGATGAATGAGGAAGGAGTAGAAACAAAAATGTACCAGTTGGCTCGCGGTTTCTGTCATTAAAATTAGCAAAAATTTTTACATTTTTTTAAATTTTATAGATATCCACGCGGATTCTACATTTAGTGTTTTGTATAAAAAATTTACTGCAATAATTATATAATTATATAAGTATATGCAATAATTATATAAGTATAAAAAATTTACTGCAATAAAAAAACTGCTAATAATTTGATAGTAATATGCCAATCAAGACATATTTTAAAAATATCTTTAATGGTTTACTGAGATTTTATAATGAAAATGAGACCTGGAAGTCAAACGTCAGACAGTGGCAAATTGAGGAGGGATGATTAGAGATCATACAAGTAAATCATTCTATTTGTAACTTTCATTTTATAATCTTAAATATTGGGACAAACCCAAATTGCTTTCCTGATATATTACTGGTTTATTATGGCCAGAATTCCTCTAAAATTTCTATTTTGCATATTTATGATATGGCAAATCATTTGTTCACATTAAAAGTGGGCGTTGCCATTTGAAATGTCGGGAAAAAATAAATGGAGATGAGCTTTTATGTACTCGTATATTAATATGAAAATGGATTTTTATGCAAGAAGAATGAAATTTCGTACAGGACAGAGCACCAGGCGCGGAGCGCCTTTAATCTCCAATCTCAATATATGGTTCGTATCTTCATGCCGTGACATTATTTCATTGACCCATGATATGGAGGCTCGAATTGTTTTTTTATTTACTATTTTATTTTGACTTTTCTTCTAGTGTGGCAGTTTATTGCACATTTGGGTTTAGTCAGTTTGAGGGGTTGATGCAGATCTGAGGGTTACCTAGCAATTTGGTAGTTTAAGGATTGAGAATATTTTTTTAAATTTGAAAAATATTGATCGCGATTTTTAATTAATTTCTGTTGCTAGTGAAGGGGTTTACCTAAATCCGGTTATTCAAGGTTAAGTACTGCACGGGGTCTCTTACGAGATTTGGCCTTGCGATGATCATAGTCAGGTAGACTGAATAGAAGTTCATTTGGAACTGAAGGCAGGTTGTCGTAGAATTTTAGCGCTAGCTTTTTAATTTGGGCTCTCAAGGTTTTTATTTTAAAGTCTTTTCAAATCACAGACTTCCTTAAATATCTAAGGGCTTTCCTGATACACCTTAGGATTTTATTTTGTCTTTTAAGAAGTCTATGGTAGTTTTACAGGCATATCCCCATACGGGTGCTGCATACAGCATTCCCGGGCGGATGACCGATTTGTACATTAGAAGTTTGTTTTGATAATTAAGATTTCCGTTTCCTATCATAGGGTATAAAGCTCCTGAGGCATTATACGCTTTTTTGATTTACGTGCAATTTCCAAGTTAGGTGGGAGTCTATCGTTACACCTAGGTATTTAGTAGATTTTTCCGCGCGTAGTGCTTGGCTATTTATATACAGAGGCGGCAGGGATTTATGCTTCCTAGAGAAGTAAATCCAATGACATTTATTAGGGTTTAATTTTATTCGCCATTTTTCCAGCCATGTTTGAAGTATGTCTTAGTGTTGTTGTAGCTGTCTGTGCATTACTGTGAGATAAGTGTGCTTTGCAAGTATCGCACTGTCATCTGCATAGAATGCCAGCTCGGTGTTTGGTGTCCTGGGGATGTCATTTAGGTATATGTTAAAAAGTGTCGGGCCCAGGATGGATCTTTGCGGTACACTACTTTTTATGAGCTTCGGTGTAGATAAGCTATCTTTAACTCTGACTTGAAAGTGTCTGTTATTTAAGTATGAAATTAAAAGTTTGAGTCAAGGACTTTTAGAGTGATCAATTTGTATGCTAAACCACAGTGCCATGCTTTATCAAAGGCTTTTTGTATATCCAGGAAAATTGCAGCAGTGGGTGTCTTGGTATTTAATCCAGAAGATATGTACTCTACCACTCTCAGCAGTTGATGAGTGGTGGAGTGTTTTGGCTGAAACCCAAACTGCTCCGGAATGATAATGTCATTCTCACTAAGGTGCGTGATCAGTCTCTTAAAAATTATTTTCTCAGTAATTTTATTAAGTGTTGGTAGTAGGCTAATTGTTCTGTAGTTGGCTTGAATTGTGACATCCTCTCTTGCCTTATAGATCGGTAAAATTATTGCGTACTTCCATTCTTTAGGGAAATAGTTTAATTTTAATATTTTATTTATTAAAATGGTCATGAAAAAAATTATATTTAAGGGTAAGTTTTTGACCGCTACTTTCCTGATTTTGTCATGTCCTGGGCTCTTACGGTTCTTTAAGGTTTTGATAATTTCGACTGTCTCTTGCGGTGTAGCTGGGTTAATCTCAGCCGTGACTGGGGAGTTTCTAAAGTTATTTAGTGTTTGCCCATGATCCCTCGAGGCAAAAGGCTTACTGCCAAGCCTCATGCTTACATCTCTCCCTTGGGAGGGAGTGTGTTAGTGTTAGTGTTAGTTTTTTCCTGACCGTTTTTAGGGTGTCCTGACACATTAAATCGTGATTTGGTTCGAATTGCTTTCCGTAATGCTTTGCGAGCGCCTCGGCTTTTTCTTCATCTGAGTACGCGGTATTATTGCCATCTAATAATGGCGGGAGTTTATTTTGCGGTTTCCTAAGTCTTTTGGCGAATTCCCAGAGCGACACGTCTTCTGGGTTAAGCGATTCGATTAACTCTTTATACTGTTGCTGCTTTTCCGCGACGATTTTTTCCCTGACTTTACACGTGAGTCTGTTAAGCTCCGTTTTAAGGGTAGGATCTCTATTAGCCTGCCATGTCTTTCTAATTCTGTTCTTCTGTCTTACTAACTGTCTGACATGGTGGGAAAGTGTAGGTGTTTTTGGTGACTCACGATGTGTTGTAGCAGAGGCAATTGCTCTCTTGATTTCTGTTGTGAGTGTATGCGTGGCAGAGTCAATATCCGCCGTGCTCATTATGTCAGGTACTGCTAAGTGCGGCTCGAATAGTGCTTTTTTGAATACGTTCCAGTTCACCCTCTCTTGTCCCAGAGAGGCTGGAAGAGGTGTGTTCAGATCAAATGTCACTAATACCGGTAGATGACCCGAGTCGAATTCATCGAGGGTATTAATAATGTGAGCGTAGTCAATGTTTCTTGTAAGGACAAAACTTATGCAAGAACCATTGCCGCGTGTAAAGCAGGTTGGACTCGATGGTGCAACAATGTTGGTGTTTGTTGTGCTCAGCAGTCTGTTTATGTGTGTACCGCGTGTGTTGGCTCTTCTACAGCCCCACCTACGGTGGTGCGCGTTGAAGTCACCCGCAAGTATGGTGTTCGGGTATCGCGAGAAAAGCAGTTCCAGTTGCGCAGCTGCATTTATTCCATTCGTGTGTTTGACATATATCGAAGTTAGGATAAAAGGGTTTGTATTATTTATTTTTATACTAGTATTTTCTACACCTTGAAGATTTATGTTATTTACTTCCTCGCGGGGAATATTTCTTTTAATGTATATTGCTGTTCCTCCATGGGGCCGTCTAGCAGTTGTATGGATTTTTATGCAAATGAAATGCATATGTATTTGTGGAAGAAATTATAATTAAATTTTTGGTTTGTATGTATAATCCGAGAGGTGTGAATGATCGGTATTTGGACGCTTTCTTGACCAGCTGTCAAGAAACTGCCCTAATGATTGTGATCAAGTTCATTGTGATCCAAAGTTTTATGATCGAGTTCAATATGTTTATCTATTATATATATTCCATGCATGTACACTTGCCAAAAGATAGTTTCTACAAGTACAACCAGGTGCCAAATTACTTTCTTTCTATTCGTCAACCAAACTTAATAAGTGCATAAAAATATTTTCTCTAATGTAAACTACTTGACAGTAAAATGAGACACCAAGAAGGAGTGGGCAGAAAAATATGCAAATTGCAGGGTAGACGAAGCACACCAAGATATGTAAATGAAGCGAAATGCGCAGCTGTCCCGCGCACGTGACCTACACGCGTAAACGGTGCACCGGCTGTGGCGAAGATGGTTAGAACAAGGGAATTTGGCACGTTTGAAGGGTACTGGCACGGCTAGAGCGACGTCAGCACGCGTGGATCGACGCATCCACCGCCAAGCGTTGGCGGCCCCGCAGGCCACTTCCGTCGCCCTTTAGCTGCATATGCAGGACACACTTGATGCTCCCAATCGACCAGGACCATTATCCGCCGATTGGCGACCTGCACTCATGTTGCCCGTTAAAAAGCTTGTCATTGACCCAACAACACAGACGCCTCCATTTGCAATGGTGTCGGGACAGATCCATGTGAACGGCGGAATGGCACAGGGTCGTGTTCTCAGACGAGTCACGCTTCTGTTTTAGCAATGACAGTCGCCGTGTACGAGTCTGACGCCGAAGTGGTAATAGGTTCAATCCGGCCGCATCTGTGGAACGCTACACTAAACGACAACGCGGCATCATGGTTTGGGGCGCTATCGCCTACGATAGTAGATCCCCTCTGGTCCATATTGAGGACACTATGACGGCCCAATGATACGTGGATGACGTGATGAGGGCGGTGACACTATCCTTCATTTTGGGAATGTCCAATGCCATTTTCCAGCAGGATAACGCCCGACCACACAAGGCACTCATCAGCCAACATGCCCTGCAAGGTACCCAGGGGCTTCCCTGGCCACCAGTCTCCCCTGATATCTCACCTATCGAAGACGTCTGAGACGTCATTGGACGTCGCTTGTGTGCGCTGCCACCTCCGCGTTTAGAAGACGAACTCTGGCAAATGGTTGACAAAGAAAGGACAGCTATCCTTCAGGATCTCATTGACTCTGTACCTAGGCGTGTTGCTGTCTGCATCGACGCCCGCGGTCGTCCTACAACCTACTGATCAGACCGTGTTATCGCTCAGTGTATAAGTGCATCTTTTTGCAATAAACATCATTTATTGTTCGTTGCTGTCTCTCTCTGTTTGCCGCTTTTCATCAATTTCTGCCCACTCCTTCTTGGTGTCCCATTTTCACTGTCAGGTAGTGTATCATTAAAGTGAGAGTTGATTGGTAGCGGTACAGTGCCTCTTCTATGCCCTGTATTAGGGGTTTGTTGTTTGATTAGTCACTGTTTCTTCAAATTTCCTCCACGCTTTGCCATTGCGTAAGGTTTGGGGAGGGTGAGCGTGTTTATCGACCTTTATGAGACCGCGGCCCTGTACATTTTGTTTTATAAGACGAGAGCCCGATCTCAATAAATGTACTCTTAAATTTATTTCTCATTTTTATAAGTTCATACAGTAAACTAACATAAGTAATAATAATTAATAATGGTATAATCATAAAGCGTTTAGTACATTTATGCATATGGTGTGGCATGTTGACAAATATAAAATTATATTTAAATAAGTTATCAATCACTGGACTCATAAATCGTGTAATATATTGTAATTTCCTCAGGCTAACATTATTAAATTAATTTGGTCTGATTTTTAGTGACATTTTTTATCCCCAAACGTTTATAATATTATTCAATATAAAATGGATTATTGTATTATTAAATTGATTTTACCGATGTTGGTTTGGGAAAAAAACGGTATTGAGAAAGAAAATTTTTTATCCATTGCAATTTACAGAAGTCAGCTGAGCAGCTTCTATTTGTGTTAAAATTGAAAAGCGGCTAGTTATCGAAATTTGTTACACAGATGTTAATTAAAGATGATCTGGTTCTGAGCTGTTCGACATATTGATGAATATTATTTTCCTAAGAATATTTCCACTGTGATTTCATAGTGGAAATATTCTAAGGAGAATATTTACTTATTCATAAAAATGCTTAGAAAATTAAAACGACACATTTCAAGAGTATCTCTCACGGCCCGGTATAATTGATGCCAGGAGGAATACAATTGATGCCAGGGGTAATATAATGGATGCCTGGGGTAATATACTTGATGCCAGAGGTATTGATGCCAGGTATAACTGGGTCGCGGTCTGGCGGTCGAGAAAGACTGGCGTAAGCAACCTCTTCGTTCAGTTGGAAAACTAAATTTGAAGGCAAATTAGATCTTTTGGAAGTGTAAACGCATGGAATCTATTGATAGATAAAAAATAATGAACTAGATCACAACATATGCTTTAAAAATCATTGGATTTGACTCTTCAGTGCAAAAGCCTGAGGCTCACCGCTCAAATGAGCCTTAGACTATACCGACCAAACAGAAAATAGCTAAATGACAGAACCCAATATAGTAGAGCTACTTACTGTGAAGAAAGGGAAGTAAAACGAAAAAATTATAACATCACAGAAATATTAATTTGTGAAACAAACAAGCAAAAATAGAAAATATAAATAAAATTCAGAGTATATGAATTCAACATGCAAAGCAAGAAAAGAATGAAACATATAAACAAAAATTAGGCATGATCTTGCCATACCTCTGAGAAATAGGGTAACATTGACAAATCATTAAGCAGATAGTTGAAATTTTAATTAATTTGAAAAGCTTCAAAGAAATTCAAATCAGAAACTGAAGAGTAAGAATAATGTTGGCAGAAGAAAGATCAAAACGGTGACTTGTCATCTAGCAATCACTGGAGATAAACTATTTATTTATTTCTTGATTTTTGACACAATTTTGGAAAAGGGTCTGGAAAGTCAATACTATAAGTGTGCAAAGATTTAGCCGTCAAAGTAGCAGGGGCTTTTGGAAGGTGTAGAAGGAACTTTCAACCTCCCCATTTTCTCCGCCCAGGGAGCGAATCAAAAATCTACTTCGTTAGTTTCTGTTTAATGGAACATACTGTAAGTGTGCAATTATTCAACCTTCTAGGTGTTAGTGGCGGGGTTGTTGGTGGGGCTGGAAAGATTTTTCAAAAAACCCCTTTTTGTCTGGCCCCGTAAAAATAGGCAATCTGTCCCCATTATTTTCTGACACCATTGTCGGTATTATACGTATCTATGCATTCGTTTATCTAGGGCAACATGGAGTTTCTGGAGGGTCTGGGAAAACACAAATAAGAAAGACAATTGTTATATATATTCCGTTCAAATAACAGATAAAATGCTCACTGCAGCTCACTGCCGGTCTCTAGCCTGCGAATGTGGTTCCAAGTTATATCATTGTTAGAGGTTTTATTCAGATGCAGTGTTTAATAGTTGTAAAGAAGCTTGCTACCCCAACCAGATCGAACCAAGAGTCTTCGTACTGACCAGCCGATGTTCTACCGTTGAGCTACTGGGACGGAATTGCAAGCTCTTATCGTCGATGTGACCTTTGTATTCACCACGCTCTAATGTCAGATTGACTTGCAACTGACAATCTGACAGACAATATCTATTTTTACTTCAGGTAAGCCTCGTGCTGCTATATTTATTCTCCAGGTTAGATTTATGCGTGGTCAACCATGAATGGGGACTAGAACCATGAATCTTTGTACTGGCTAGCCAACGCTCTACTGTTGTGTTTACTAAGACGGAATTGCAAGTTCTTATCGTCGACGTGACCTTTGCATTCACCACGCTCTAATGTTAGATTGACGCGCAATTGACAATCTGACTGACTGATTTCTGCTATTTCCACCTCAGATTAACCTCCTGCTGCTTTTTTATCCTCTAGATTAGCCTCCTGTGCGGTTTTTTGTCTCCTGATTTAACATCAGCGTTCGATATAGCACAACCCACTGAATCTATTCTAGTCATACTGGGGTCACTGCCAGACTTTCGACATATTTACACTAACTTATAAGGTTAATTTGTTCGGGCGCCGTTGTAAAGAACCTTATTACTCCACCGAGAATTGAACCAAAGGTCCTCGTACCAAGCCAGCTGACGTCTTATAGTTGAACAACTGGGACGGAACTGCAAGCTCTTATCGTTGAAATGTTCATAGTTTATAATATTTTATGAATAAATGTTAATTAAGTAATCTCATTCATTTCATAATATGATCGACATGTATAATATACATATCTGCTGGTCAACGAAAATATGCTGAATTTCACGGAAAATATCAGGCTTTTCAAAGCAGGAGAGAAGCCTCAAAGAGCTGTCTATAAATAATAACGCAATTCTGTCATAATACAAATAGGAGGATTGAAATGATATTCCTCTAAGGCATGTCAGTGATCGATACACGAAAGATGTTATCTTTTATTAATCTAGGCATAACTTTAGTGGAGGACATTCTTCTGACGATTCCAATCAAATGAGGAGAGCTGAAGCCAATGAAATCCGGATAAGTGTTTTGAATAGAAAATTAAGAGTGGTATTTACGCCAGAATGTTTGGGCTATATGCATTACATATAATTTCCAAGAATATTCTAGAATGTTCCAAAGCAGTGTTTGTAAATATGTTAACATTGACGTATCTCTTTTAAGACATTGATATTCTAAGTGTTTCCGTATTTGCAGAGTGTACCATTTTTTGAAATTAATTTGAATAATGTAATGTCCTCTGCCCAAACTGTCCCCGTGTTCACGCGGAATACGGTCACGTTAAATATGTGGGTCCGTAAGTCTTTCCGAGAGGTTGGGGGTAAGGGAAGGAGAGTACGGTCTCTGTGGATGACGCCACCACTGGGTTCCGGTCTAAATTGAGTGACACTTCCTGGTCGTCCAAAGAGATACCTTACTCTTTCGGATTGGTCAGACTGTCTGGGCAGAAAAAGAAGAATAATGTAATGTTTTTATGCCTTCTTTACTCTGAACGGCTTGGGTAATAATAATAATAGAAAAAGAAAAATATACCCCTTCGGTGTCTTCACCACATAGTGATTAATCATAATAATGAATTTCAATTTATTCATAACTTTAATTAATGTATCACTTACTATTAATTGTTAATTAAAGCGACTTATTAACGACTATCTTAAGCGATATTTAACAAATTATTTTATATTTCCATAAAAATTTCTTGTACGCCGTTGAAGCGTGAAAATGACAGGAAGCAAATTGAAATGAAGATTAATGGATATTAGTAACCAAAAAGTAGTAAATATATGCGACGCGGTTAAATTGTTATTTAAAATACAAAATAATTACGCTTGTATTTTTTCATAACAATTCGTTTATTTTGTAATCCTGAAAACAGACATTTCCCTTGTGACTTCTATATGGTGTTTGAAAGCATCATTTAGTTGGAAGGAAATAATTGTTAAATTGAAGTTAAAGTGAGGATGGAATATAATTTTAAAAAGAAGTCAAAAACATGACAATGCTAAAGATGTCATCGGGAGATTATTTTTAGAAAGAAATAAAAGAGGGTTTATATTTCTTCAATTAGTGAGTGTATTTTCCGAACCTTAGTAGATCAGTCGATAGAGTGCTGGTCAGATTTCATGCTAAAGCTCAAAATATGTTATAAAACGTGTTCTGAGAAAAAATGATACAATGCATCCTTCAGATTTATTTAATTATAAAAAAAAGTTTTGAAAAGTCAGCTGTTTCCTTTTGTAAACATACTGATTTTCGAGCCTCAAAAACTCTTGAGCGATTTCCTAAAGTCGTAAACACAAAACTGTCCACCTGTAGTCAAAAGGTTCAATATTTGGCCTTCGATTCATAGGAGTTGGGTTTGATTTCTGGTTGCGAAGTGGGAGAGCTACGTTCATGCATAAATGATCGTTATGGTTTGGAGTCTACTTTAAATTTTATGAAATTTTATTTATTTTTATGCTCACAGTCCTAGTGAGTATAAAAAGCAGAGTGTAGCGTCAAAATCACCCAATTATATCAAATCCAAGAACTGCAAACTCTGACGGAAGAATGTTTTTTTTTTTTCTAAATATTTTATGAAGGAAATTATCTGCTTCCTATCAAGCCTTCACTTCGGATTTTTTATTCTTACTAAACAACTAAGTGCATATTTTTTAGTGTTATGCAGATATAAAATTCGTTAAAAATGTGTAAAGGTGATTTCTTTGAGGAGTCTAAGAACCAAAATCAGGGAGAGGACAATGTGAGATTTCCTTCAAAAATCCGGGTAGACATCTGTCGGCAGAGTGCTTGTCTTAAGATTACAAGCTCGTGGTTTTCAATCACGCTGTGGCTCAGACTCTGGCTTGCGAGTGATATATATACTCGTAAGTAGCAAACAGTAGTGAGAGAATAAGAATTGTGCAGATACAAAAATAAAGATCAATAAGTATACGAGAAATAAAATAAAAATTGGATACTTTGAGAATAATTAATTTCAAAGTCAAAATTAAGGGGAGAGCCTAGGTGGCTCATTTGGTAGAGTGTTGGTTATAGGATACATTGGTATAGGAATCCAGTCCTTTTCTGGGTATGGCCTTACGAAGCTATGAGTAGACGATATTAAAGCAAAATAATAGAATCGGACAAAAGTGCAGTTGGAAGTTTGAAGTGCTCGGAGTCAAGTCAATGTCTGAGTGAAAAAGGTAGAAAGTGCACGTCTGTGGAGCAGGCATTAGTATTGATACAACTATGATCGTGAGGATATAGTACCACAAGTTGGCCAAGATAAGAGTTATATGTCTTAAGAAGAAGTTGAATAAGCATCGACAATTTATAGCTATTCCAATGATCTTGTAAAAATACTATATCACCAAGCCCGGCTAAAGTTCATTAATGATATTTATTAACATAACCAGCTGATGTATTATTCTGGAGTACACAATAATTGTGTTAAGTTAACTTTCTGCCTCAGTGAATTATTGCTTCTGGCCGTCAGGCTTTTTGAGTATCAATTACTACTAAAGTTTAGAATTATATCGCTTTAACTTGACCTAATGCAGAGTTACGCAGCCGAAGTTAAAAATACTTTACATAGTACCAAACAAACGTCCCTAACCTTTACAATGACACCCGATCAGGGTAATAGCTTGATCAACTCCATCTGAGTTTAAGGCACGCACTTTACAATGGCGCTCGAACATAAAAGCCAATAGCAGACGAAAAGACGAAAGTTGCAGATCGTAGAAGTTTTTTCAAAAAGTATAGAAAGTTGTAGATAGCAGCATGGAAGGTTTGCTTAGCCAGTAAAGAAGTAAAGGCAAGTATAGCAAAGCCACGTGTACAGTCAATTAAAGAAAATTGACATAAGTAAGAAAAAAGTTAGCTGCAAAATTGCATAAATAAGTTCGTGAATTGAAGGGAAAATGAAAGGTTCAGTGAACCAATATAGTGAATCGGTGGCAAAACCGAACTTCGGATTTAGCGGAACTTGCTTGACACAAGTGTACATTAACAAAAATCTGATGTCGGCAACATATGACTTTCCTTATATAATGTAATGAATTTACTTCTTTAACGGCGAAAAAGTGATTGTAACGTTAAATTGTACATCTGATGCTTTTCCGGATAACAATATGTAAAGCTATTTCGTACCCAATTAACTTATATTTTAAGAAACTCTAAATTAATAATGATCAATATTGATATCATCCTCAATGATCCATATATTTAAATATTTTAATAATAAATTCATCAATTAGACTTCATTTTCATTAACTTGGCGTCATTTTTGCAATTTTGACGACATTTTCGTTATGTATGACTAAATATCGCAAAGATGGCGATATTTAGAAGAGCATTTCTTATATAATAAAAGGTATGCTCATCATATGACGAAATCAAAAATTTGCAAAACATTGCATCCTATTTAGCGTTATTTTTATCAATTTGGCTACATGTTTATCAATTTGATAACATTTTTATCAATTTGGCAAAATTTTAGTCAATTTGGCGACAATTTTATCAATTTGGCAACAGTTTCGCCAATTTGATAACATTTAAAAAGTTGCCAAGTTGGCGATATGCCTCTAAAATTCGTCGCAGTACTTTCACCAAGCTTTACAGACGGAGAAATAGGTTATTCTTATGTTCTTTCCAAAATATTGAATTTTCATCAATTAATTGTCCTTTTTATTAATTTAGCGTCATTCTTATAAATTTGGCGACATTTTTTATCAATTTGGCGACATTATTTTATCAATATGGCGACATTTTCATGAATTTGGCGAGTGGTGTGTGTGTGTGTGGGGGGGGGGGGGGGAATAGGACAAAATTATTACAAAATATGGTCAGAAAAGGCGAATTGTATGGATATTTCATGAACTGGTAAATGAAATGCCGGAATTCGAAGAATGAAAAGATTCTGAAAACGATGACGAAGACGAAGGGGATGAGGTAGAAGACATAGTAGTGATTAAAGGAAAGTTGGTATATCCGAGATGGAAAATAATTGCAAAAAAAAGTAAATTAAATTAAGCTGAAATAATGGTGGCAATGAAAAAACAGGTATTTGAAATGGAAAAAAGTTTAGTAGAAAACACAAAAAAAAAAATTCCGTTTTTGAACGAGGCGGCGAAGTCGAAAGTTCAAGAAAGTTTGGAATTAGAGCATTCATTTGGTAAAAAGGGGAAGTGAGATTGGAATATGATCGGAAAGTAGTCCAAATGTCGGTGAATGAAATAAAGAAAGATTTTTAGAAAATGATTTCGCGAAATCGAAAACGGGAATTCAAAATGTGTATAATTTGAGCTCAATATAAGTGAAAGCAAAGTGAAGATAGAAGGTTATATGAAACGGAAAGAAACCAATTCAGAATTGAAAAATACAAGTTAAGGAAATGAGCAGGAAATATGTGGAAAGGAATCTGTGGACCCAGACGAAAAAGTCCACATTGAATTTAGATTGGATTAGTCATTTGAAGAGGAAAGATACAGAACCGCGAGAGTTATGCGTCAAAATTGAGAAAGCGGAGCAATACTCAGAAAAAGGACAGGGGTCAATGTTAAACAAAAGAAAGTGGGAGCTGATAAAGAAATACTTTAAAAGTCCGGACACTCGAAAGTCAAAGAACTTATGGCACCGATAGTGCAGGGTTGAAAGGATAAATCCTCAACGCAAAGTGAACCACACAGGGTCCAATGGAAAGACATGGAAGCGAGTTTGGCAGACCGCTAATCGTAGGAAGGATTCCGTATGAGGACAAGGAAAAGGCCACACTGGAAACAGCCAATGAAAGAGTCAAATCCGAACGATAGTCCCCATGAACAAGGTCACATAGAAATAAAGATTTTGGGACTCAGACTGGCTGATATGGATTTTGACAAGCAATAAAGTTATAAAAGTTAACTAAAAATTTTAAAAAGCAATTATTAAATGTATGTTTTAGTATTGAAAATTGTATGATGTGAACGTGTATAATGAGCACTTTTAAAGTATTAATGTATGAAATGATGCTTCCAATTCCAACCCATGGTTATGGAAGAATTTAGGAAATATAAAAGTAATAGTAAGCTCATAAAGCAAGTCGTAGACAAACGTTGATTGTGTTGAAAACGACTTGTGTTGTAAACTAAGTGAACATTTTTTAAATTGGTTATGAATTTACAACTTGCTTGTGTCCTTACAATAGGATGAAAATCAAAGTTGAATTGTAATATTGTATGAAATAATTTTAGAAGTAAAAATTGTCTTGAGTTTATTCAGATAATAAAAAGTGTATTGATAAACATTGATTGATTTTAGATATGAAGATTGTATTGATGTGCATTGAGTAATTTTAGAAATTAAAAATTGTAATTGACGTGTATTAAGTAGTTATATAAAGAGTAGAAATTGTTTTAATGTATAAAGTTTAAAGTAGTTGAAAAAGTGGATTGATGTGAAAAATGGATTGATGTGATGAAAAAGTGGTTTAAAGAGTAATTTGATTCTGCAGTAAGATTGAATAATGAATGTGGTTTGTGGGTTCGTTTTGGTATAAGCTTTTGTTTGATCAAGATGGTTGGAGGAATATTCAGGATAGATCGCGAATCTAAGGGATTTTACTGTTATATTAAATTGTAAAAGAAAGTTAGAAATGGGAAATTTTGCATCACGAAAATGTCTTGAGAAATCGGATTAGGTGAGTGGAAGGTTTCATGATTGAAGTCAAATAAAGCAGAGTAAAGGTATTTAAGAGTGAAATAATCATGAAGTGTATGTATGTATTGAAGTATTTAAAGTAGGTGATGACGAAAGACGTAAAGGAAATGAAACGAGTAAGTCAGTAAAATGATTTATAATGAAAAATGTTTAGATATTTAAAAAAGGTGGATACATTCTATATTCTAACTGTGGATGACATGCAAAATGAAAAAATTGTTGAAAGATGTCATTTGCAAAATGTAATTTTATGTGTATAGTATCAATTTATGTATCGTGATGTCGCTATGTGACCGACAGTCTAATGGTCTAATTTCTTAACCCATTCTATGATAATGTAAACATGTTTTATTTATAATCCTGTATTAAAATAGGTTTTGTTCCCTTGGTATAACCAGAATTTAAAGGAGTGCTCGCATGGGGTCTTAAATCAACAACGTAAGATTCGGTTGCTCGGTTGCTCAGATTGGCGACAGAGGAAAGTTATACCAATTGTAGGTTTGCCACTCTGCTCTGTAAATGGAACTGTTGATATTAGGACCCAACAGTTAAATCTCACTCCGATAGGATGTAAACGGGACGGAGTCGGAGATACAGGTATTTGGCTATTGACTGTCGAGGAATGGGGCAAGATGAGGTAATTTTGAGCGATCGATCCTGTTTAGAGGGATCTCCCTTTCAAAATTTTTTGTTTGTTGGGCCATGTGTGAGGTCTATATAGCATTTGGTTATTATCTCCCTCAGTTACGTTATAATATATGTTTGACTTTGTATTAACAATTTCTGACTGGTTCGGTTGTGAGGTCTAAATAACCTTTCGATTAATATTTCCCTCGCTTTGCATTATACTTTATGTTTGCTTAAACTAACCATTCTAACTAGTTCGGTTGATAGACCAATTAGCGACCTAATCAGCATTTTCTGCGTTCCTAAGGTAGAATAGGAATATGTGTCGGATCAGGATAGATTCAGTAAAAACTGAGTAAAAAATGAGTTCGGAAATTTGCCGGCAACCTCACGGAAGGAAACCCCATTCGATACAACGATGACTAAGACGAGTCTAGTATTTGGGGTGTAGCGGCAATACGGGGCGAAGTAACATAAGATAGCATATAAACTTGGTAAGCATATAAGCTTGAGAACTCGTATTTATTTAAGAGTTATCAACAGACTAGCATGTTGTAGTTACTTGCATAATTGTCATTTATTCTGGCCGTGTGCAATAACAATTAGTATATTTGTTATTTGTTGCTCTAAACAGCAAGCTGCTGTAATTTTTGTGAAGTCCCCAATAAACTGAGTTTGATTTTTAAACAGTGCCATCCTGTGTTATTGCCCTTATACAGAAAGGTCGAAATATTAAGTACTCTAAAGTTTGAGTTAAGTCACTTTTGACAGATTTAGTAAAGATCCTCTACAAAGGCATCTAAAGCGGATAAAGAGACCTATGATCCTTACACGGTCAAGTTGACCAATTGCCAAGCTAAGTAACATTCCCCGGTCCTACACAGAGACAGGATGGGTTTTGAATCGTGGATGAGAGTTTAGTCTGGTTGATATTTGGGCAAAAGCTCTGTTGGAAGTTGAAAGTGCTCGGAGTCGAGTCGATGTGTGAATGAAAAAGGTGGAAAGTGCACGTCCATAGAGCAGGCAATAATATTGATACAACTGTGATCGTGGGGATATAGTATCATTAGTTGGCCAAGACAGGATTCAGATGTCCTATAAGGAAGTCAAAGTTCATTAATGATCTGTTTCTGTTAAGTGAAGGAATGTGCAATACTGGCTGTTTTGGTATATGTCTATTTTTAGTTATGCAGCCAGATGCTGTATTATTCTTGAGTGAACAATAAATGTGTTAAGTTAACTTCTTGCATTAGTGCGTTATTGCCCCTGGCCATAAGGCCTTTTTGTATCAATTACTACCACATTTTATGCCATTTTTACTTGACATAACTTAGAGTTATGCAACCAAAGTCAAAATATTTTACAATAGTATCAAACCAAAGGCCTATAACTAAGAGAGTTCGCTCCGAGACGTTGGTGACAGAAGAGAGTACGGTCCCCACGGATGTCGCTCCCACTGTGTTCGTCTCTAAATTGGGTGGCATTATCCTGGCCGTCCAAATACATACTTTGCATCTTCGGGTACATCGGACCGTCTGGGTCGAAAAAAGGAAATACATACAGAAACACATACAACATATTTTATTATGTAAGATAATTCATTAAATACAAAATCCTTTAAACACCAATGCACATTTTTGCAAATTCACTCTAATCTCTGACCCTAAAACTACTACTGTAAGCGAAAAATAATATGACCCGGATATTCTACGCTCTGTCAATAATTCCCCCTAGAAAAGGATCTGCTTCCAATAGATCCACGGTAAAGAAACTCTGCAAAAATAATTGAAATGACCAGTGAAGTGCACACAAATGTGAAGACTTGCATTCTGCCTATTGATTCTGATAAAGGGTGAAATTGTTGTGGGGATGTAACTGAAATAGAAAATAAATATGGTGGGAGTTGCAAGTGATTTTTCCTGCAGAGTTAAAATCAGTTTAAATTTATCTATTTATATATATTAATTTGAATTTCATCACACAAAATAGTACAAGAAAGATACATTTTTCTGAGTTTGTAATTTAAAAATAAGTTATTGTCTCATTTCATGACGACTTCAAGCATTATATAATGTCAAAAAATCGTCAAAAAATTTGAAATATATATTCAGAACAATACTGGGAAGGGGCGAGTTTATATGATTGGGGGGAAATAAATGGTACTAATTTTGGTAGGGCTCTATAAAATTATAATTTGTCATTTCTTAATGCATATACTATATATTTTTATCTGGTTACGTTTATTAATGTCACATAAAATTAGAGGTTTTAAAGTTTATGGTACACGTTTAATTGAATATTTTAAATTACGTAAAACAATAAATAAAATATTTAATATTTTTTATGAAAATATAAAATATGAAATAATAGAAATGAAGAACAGGCCCTATAATGGAAAAAAAATGCCGAATTAAGGACGCCTATCATATGTTCCCCATATAGAGGCCCCGATTCTTCTATAGTCCAGGAACACAGATGTATAGTGAGCACAACTCATGTAATTGGCTTTATTTGGTATATGGTATCCAATGTGGGTGCTCAACATTTCATATCCTAGGGCACCTAAAAGATTTTTAACACTTTACAACAAAGTTGAAAAGTGTTTATGACATTGTTCATTCATTCGGTCTGTCTGTCTGTCCGTTAGCACTATAACTGCCGTAAAAATGACTTTATCAAAATGAAATTTTAGTATGTTGTTCAGACGGTATCAATGGGAATATAAATGAATAACATCAGCCAATGAGTTTTGAATTGAACCATGGTTGTAAAAATGAAGTACATTGAACCCTACGGGATCTAATTTTTCAAACATTTTTTAAGCGGATTTAAAATTCACAAATAGCTTCGAAAGTTCTATGAAATATCAAATATTCATATATATATTTTATATGAAGAGATCACGTGACTCACTTCAAAATAAAATATGGCATCCATCTTGTGTCAAAATAGTGATTTTTGAAGTACTTTTTAATTCATATTTGGTGTTGTATTCGTCCTAAAACCGCTTTATTCTTGTTTAAATTCTGTGCATCTACATACTGATATAACGCAATTACAATATATTTGAATTTAAATGATCATGCAACTTTGATTATTTCTACAATGAAGCCTAATTTTCACTTATGAAAAATGTAAACAGAAAAATATGTAGAATGAGTTGTATAACAATTGCTGCATTTCTTAAACGCAAAATTATTTAGCTCATGGAGTCTGTAATACAGCTGATATGAATAAAATATTCATTGATTTTACAGAGAGAAGGACGATTTTTTAGATGAAGTTTTAATCATGGAGTTCAATTACTTGCACCGCCATGGTTTTAAGTTTTAAAATAAAATAAGTTATTATAGTATTGTGATGAATGAAATAAATGAAAAAATATATAGGAATGAAATGCTGCTTTTATAGAGAGAGCCAGGCGTGTTATATTTCGATGACGTCATATGAATAAATTTCATTTGTTTTCGATGAAGTTTTCAAATACAAGAAATTATTGTAGTATTATAATAATTTTAAAAATATTACCGACGAATGTATCGCATTTTAGAGATGTTTAATCCAGGCAATTTATATTTCAATGCCAACATTTGCATGAAGTTCATTTTTTTCGATGAAGTTTTAAGTTTTCAAATATAATAAATTAATCTAGCATTGTGATAATTTTTAAAATATTACCGAGGAATATATCGCATTTTAGAGATGTTTAAACAAAATTGCAAGTTGGAAAGTGTTTCATAATCAATGCTTTATGCATGATTGATCTTTCTTGTTAACACTTTACAACATAGTTGAAAAGAGTTTATGACTTTGTTCATTCATTCTGTCTGTCTGTCCGTTAGCACGATAACTGCAATAAAAATAACTTTATCAAAATGAAATTTTAATATGTTGTTCAAATAGTCTCTGGAACCTATGGGAATATAAATTAATAATATCACCGGATTAGATTTGGATTGAACCCGGGTTGAAAATATCGAATACAATGAACCCTATGGGACCTAATGTTTCAAATATTTTTTAAGCGAATTTGAAATTCACAAATTCCTTCGAAAGTTTTATGAAATATTCAAATTATCCCATAAAGTATATAAAAAAATTTCAGTAAAATATATTCAGTAGTTTTTTAAATAAAAATTAAAATAATTATAACACCTTTTATATGGAGAGATCACGTGACACACTTCAAAATTAAATATGGCATTCATCTTGTATCAAAATCGTGATTTTCAAAGTTCTTTTTAATTCATATGTAGTATTGTATCCGTCCTAAAACCGCTTTATTTTTTCTTAAATTCTGTGCAACAATTTTCTGAAACAACGCAATTACAATATATTTGAGTTTAAATGATCATTCAAATTTGATTATTTCTACAACGAAGCCTAATTTTCACTTATGGAAAATGTAAATACCAAAATATGTAGAATGAGTTGTATAAGAATTGCTGCATTTCTTTAACGCAAAATTATTTAGCTGATGGAGACTGCAATATAACTTATATGAATGAAACACTCATTGATTTTACACAAAGGAGACGATTTTTTAGGTGAATTTTAAGCATAGAGTTAAATTACTTGTACCTTCATGGTTTTAAGTTTTTAAATAAAATAAACTATTATGGTATTGTGATGAATGAAATGAATTTAAAAAATTTATGAATGAAATATTGCTTTTATATAGAGGCGATTTATATTTCAATGACGTCATTTGAATAAAGTTCATTTGTTTTCGATGAAGTTATCAAATATAATAAATTATTATAGTATCATGATAATTTTAAAAATATTACCGAGGAATGTATCACATTTTAGAGATGTTTAAACCAGGCAATTTATATTTCAATGCCGTCATTTGAATGAAGTTCATTTTTTTGGATGAAGTTTTAAGTTTTCAAATATAATAAATTAATGTAGTATTGTGATAATTTCTAATATATTAGACGAGGAATGTACCGCATTTTAGAGATGTTTATATAAAATTGCATTGAAGTTCGAAAGTGTTTCATAATCAATGCTTTATGCGTGATTGATATTTCTTGTTTTAGTGTTTGATGTTGAAATTTTAGATTTTCCCCTTGCTTTGAAAACTGAAATACATTGAATGACACTCAAAAAAAGATTCTAGCTATAGCGAAAGTGCTCGGTAATTTTGATACATCAGTCGCTCACTCACTCATTTAGTCAGTTCAGAGCATATAATATCTCTATATTAGAAACAAGAAAGATCAATCATGCATAAAGCATTGATTATGAAACACTTTCCAACTTCAATGCAATTTTATTTAAACATCTCTAAAATGCGATACATTCCTCGGTAATATTTTTAAAATTATCACAATACTATATTAATTTATTTTATTTGAAAACTTAAACCTTCATCGAAAAAAATGAACTTCATTCAAATGACAGCGTTGAAATATACATTGCCTGGTTTAAGCATCTCTAAAATGCTATACATTCCTCGGTAATATTTTTTAAAATTATCATAATATTACAACAATTTATTATATTTGAAAACTACATTGAAAACAAATGAAATGTATTCAAATGACGTCATAGAAATATAGCACGCCTAGCTCTCTCTATAAAAGCAGTATTTATTCATAAATTTTTTTCCATTAATTTCATTCATCACAATACTATAATAATTTATTTTATTTAAAATCTTAAGACCATGAAGGTACAAGTAATAAAAGTTTATGCATAAAATTTTATCGAAAAAATCGTCCTTTTCTGCGTAAAATCAATGAATATTTCATTCATATCAGCTATATTGCAGACACCATGAGCTAAATAATTTTGCGTTAAAGAAATGCAGCAATTTTTATACAACTTATTCCACATCCTTTGGTATTTACATTCTTCATAAGTGAAAATTAGGCTTCGTTGTAGAAATAATCAAAGTTAGATGATCATTTAAATTGAACTATATTGTAATTGCGTTGTTTCAGAACATTGATGCACGGAAGTTAAGCAAAAATAAAGCGGTTTTAGAACGGATACAACACTAAATATGAATTAAAAAGAACTTAAAAATATCATGATTTTGATACAAAATGGATGCCATAGTTTATTTTGAAGTGGGTCATGTGATTTCTTCATATAATGACCATGTGATCGCTCCATATAAAAGGTGTAAATATTATTTTAGTTTTTATTTAAAAACTACTGAATATATTTTATTGAAATTTTTTTATATATTTTATCGGATAATTTGAATATTTCCTAAAACTTTCGAAGCAATTTGTGAATTTTAAATCCGTCTAAAAAATGTTTGAATAATTAGGTCTCATATGATTCAATGTATTTCATTTTTTCAACCCGGGTTCAATCCAAAACTAATTGGGTGATATTATTCATTTATATTCCTATAGGTCCCACAGACCGTTTGAACAACATACTAAAATTTCATTTTGATAAAGTCATTTTTAGACTGTTATCGTGCTAACGGACAGACAGACAGAATGAACAAAAACATAAATATTTTTCAACTTTGTTGTAAAGCATTAAAAAGTCATAAACACTTTTCAACTTTGTTGTAAAATGTTAAAAAAGTAGCTGCCGCCGCTGGTTTGACAAATTTCTCTTTCTCGAGATTATTTACTTTGTACTGCAAAAACTATTACATATGAAATACGAAATATGAAACACTTGTGGAAAAAGCTTTGAGGAATACACTGAAATAAACCGTTTTTTAACACTTTACAACAAAGTTGAAAAGTGTTTATGACTTTGTTCATTCTCTCTGTCTGTCTGTCTGTCTGTCCGTTATCACGATAACTGCCGTAAAAATGACTTAATCAAAATGAAATTTTAGTATGTTGTTCAGACGGTCTGTAGGACCTATGGGAATATAAATGAATAATATCACACAATTAGTTTTGGATTGAACCCGGGTTAAAAAAATGAAATACATTGAGCCCTATGGGACCTAATTTTTCTAACATTTTTTAAGCGGATTTAAAATTCACAAATTGCTTCGAAAATTTTAGGTAATAGTCAAATTATTCCATAAAATATATAAAAAAAAATTCAGCTAAATATATTCAGTAGTTTTTTAAATAAAAATTAAAATAATAATTACACATCTTATATGAAACGATCACGTGACCATGATATGAAACGATCACATGACCCACTTCAAAATGAGATATGGCATCCATCTTGTTTCAAATTCGTGATTTTTTAAAGTTCTTTTTAATTCATATTGAGTGTTGTATCCATCCTAAAACTACTTTATTTCTGCTTAAATTCTGTGCATCTACATACTAAAACAACACAATGACAATATGTTTGAGTTTAAATTCTCATTCAAATTTGATTATTTCTACAATTAAGCCTATTTTTCACCTATGTAAAATGTAAACAGCAAAATATGTAGAATGAGTTGTATTAGAATTACTGTATTTCTTTAACACAAAATAATTCAGTCCATGGAGTCTGCATGGCTGATATGAATGAAATATTAATTGATTTTATAAACAGAAGGACGATATTTTTCGATGAAGTTTTAAGCATAAAGTTTATGAATTGTAGCTCCATGGTCTTAATTTTTAAATAAAATAAATTATTATAGTATTGTGATGAATGAAATGGAGAAAGTTATGAATGAAATCCTGCTTTTATAGAGAGATCCAGGCGTGTTATTTTTTCTATGACGTCATTTGAATTAATTTCAGTTGTTTTCGATGAAGTTTTCAAATATAATAAATTATCGTAGTATTATGATAGATTTAAAAATATTACCGTGGAATGTATTGCATTTTAGAGATATTTAAACCACGCAATTTATATTTCAATGCCGTATTTTGAATGAAGTTAATTTTTTTCAATGAAGGTTTAAGTTTTCAAATATAATAAATTAATGTAGTATCGTGATAAGTTTTAAAATATTACCGAGGAATGTATTGCATTTTCGACTTTTTTAAATAAAATTGCATTGAAGTTGGAAAGTCTTTCATAATCAATGCTTTAAGCATGATTGATCTTTCTTGTTGATATATATTGTAGTTTCAGAAATATTTAATGTCAAAATCAAAGCCAAAATTTTTGAGCGGATTACTGCTTTGGAAATTGAAATAGATCGAATGACACTGAAACCAAGATTTTAGTTATAGCGAAAGTGCTCGATAATTTTGATGTACCACACACTCATTCGAGTTTATACAAAATATTCGAGTTCGCGTCTTGGATAGACTAACAATAGGAGGACCACAAATAGTTGCAGGCTGGTACCTACATGGGTAAATATTTGCAAGACGGAGCCCTTTTTAACACTTTACAACATAGTTGAAAGGTGTTTGTGACTTTGTTCAGTCTGTCTGTCCGTCTGTCTGTCTGTCTGTCTGTCTGTCCGTTAGCACGATAACTGCCGTAAAAATTACTTTATCAAAATAAAATTTTATTATGTTTTTCAGACGGTCTGCAGGACCTATGGGAATGTATATGGATAATATCACCCAATTAGTTTTAGATTGAACCCGGGTTAAAAAAATAAAATACATTGAACCCTATGGAATCTAATTTTTCAAACATTTTTTAAGCGAATTTAAAATTCACAAATTACTTCGAAAGTTTTGGAAATTATTCAAATTATCCTATAAAATATGCAAAAAAATTTTCAGTAAAATATGTTAGGTAGTTTTTTAAATAAAAATTGTTTAATATAGGGAGAAGAACAAATTCAATTAAATTCTGACTTTTGCTATATTCTCCAGAAAGAAAAAAGAGATATATTTTATAACAAATATCTTTCCAAGAGTTTAATTGTTTTTTTAATCATGCGCATGAGTAAATTATTTTCAAAAATCATTAACCAAGTAGGTCATATAGAACGATACCGTTACGATAAGATAGAATCGTACGGTACGATACCGTACGATACCGTTACGATACCGTTACGATAATCGTACGATACCGTTACGATAAGATAGAATCGATACAGTTATAAGTAGAAATGGGTGAATAACACTTTTCTCGAATTCGAGGATTCTAATCAGACTGTGTAGAGTTAGTGAGTTTGTCGCCAATGTTAATTTGACGAAATGAGCGCTATTTTGTAAAAATGTTAAGATATTACATAAAATAGTTCTTCACTTCTGCTGGACTGTCAAATTGTGGGTTGCAATCAGAAATAATTTTGCCATCCGCTAACCCAGACGCTTACGAGATATACAGGGTGTTGCCTTGAAGTGGCGACAAACTCAGAGGGGTGATATTTAACTTCAAGAAGAACAAAAATTGTCATAGAACATGGTATCACAAACCACGTTTAGTCTGTGAAAATCACAAAAATACTTATGAAAGGGAATGAAGTCGAGTGGGACAAAAAGGCCAATAATAAGTAAAAAAAAACATTTACTTGACAGCATGATTATAACACAGCCTATGCTGTACAAAATAAAGTACAATAAGTACAAAAGAGTAAAATAAATAAGTACAAAAACCATTTAATTGCCAGAAGGATTACAATACAGCCTGTGCAGCACAGTTCAATGTCAGAAAGGAAACGAAGAGAAATGATTACAGGAGTTGTTTGAAGTTGCGGCCGCGAAGGGCATTGCACATCCGACAGAGTAACGATTGTCAGACTCGCTGAAAGATACCGGGTATACTGGCGATGTCTGCTTCAGCGACGACGATCTGTGCTATGAGATCCTCCAGTGTCTCCACATGCGTCTGATACACGAAGGATTTAAGTTGTCCCCAAAAGAAGAAGTCCAACAGATTGAGGTCCGGGAAGCGTGGTGGCCAAGCACCAGGTCCGGCGGGTTCAATCCACCTCCCGGGATATGTAGCATGAAGGTGGTTACGTACCACAATGGAAAAATGTACTGGTGCACCATCATGCATGAACCACATGTTCTGTCGCCTTGTGGCCTATACATCCTGTAGCAAATCGGGGAGGACGTGCTGCAGGGAAACAAGGTACGTTGCACCATTGAGGCTATCAGTCAGAAGGTGCGATCCCAACAGATTATCTCCGAGGATCCCTGCCCAAATGTTAACACTGAACTTGTGTTGAACTTTCGAGGGGACAAAGGTGTGGGAATGACGTCTATTTTTGCGATTTTCACAGACTAGACGTGGTTTACGATGCCATGTTCTATGGCAATTTTTGTTTCTCTTGATGTCTAATATCACCCCTCTGAGTTTGTCGCCACTTCAAGGCAACACCCTGTATAATATAACGAGAAATTTATATATTTTAATTTTCTACAATTTCTGAATGAAATTCTAGCACAAATTACAAATGTTTATGTTTAAGTGTGATTTTTGACAAGGGGAGGCGAGTTGGCATGCATTTAATTAGCATTCCTATTTTTCAAATGTTTGTAAAATGTATTTAAACTTTAAATGTTATTAAATTTATTTTCTAATCTACATTTTAAACGTGTTTTAATATTTATTAGCTGCGCAGGCTCTTTTGCAGCAACTACAGCAAATGATATACTTCGCTGAGAGATAAAATAAAAAAATATATATTTACTATTGAGAAACATGTTCACTTTTCATATGTAATACCATGCGATAAATTTGGTGACATCATTCTCGTGGATCTAACTCGTTCCATTCATGAAAAAAGATACTCTGATGAGTAATACTTTTGTATTTGAACTCTAATAGTCATTTATTTGCTATAAGAATAATTTATTTCTCTGTCTATAACGCTTGGCGAGATTTTGGCGACGATTTTGGTGGACTGTTGCCAACTTGGCGACCTTTTTAAATGTTGCTAAATTAACAATAAACTCGCCAAATGGATAAAAATGACGTTAAATCATTGAAAATTATGACTCATTGACGAAAATTCAATAACTTTGAAAGAATATAAATATCTACTTTAAAAATAATCAATTTTTTACTCTAAAAGTAGTAAATTCATTGCATTATATAAAAAAAGTCAGGTGCTGCCCACATCAGATTTTTTTAACGTATTATCTGTTTATCTAAATTCTGAGCCAACGCAATTACAATATTTTTATTTTAAATGATGAAATATTCATTAATTTTACATATAGAGGCAGACGATTTATATTACAATGGCGTTATTTGAATAAAATTCATTTAGCGTAACTAGCAAAGAGTTAAAAAGAAGGAGATAAAACTCCTATGGAAGAAATGCTTAAAAATGCCATAATGTTTTGAGCATTATATGTAGGTGTCGCTAGTTCTAGTAAAGTGGCTGCTATTGCTAATTGACACAACAGAAAGGCGTATTATTTAGTATGTGTATTTTTGATTAGTTTTAAATTAAGAGTTAACTAATTATGTGTATAATTAATTTTAGTGTTTATTAATTAGTGTTTGTTAATTAATTTATGTGTATAATTAATTTAACCAGTATTTTTTTGTAGTAGTAGGATAGAGTACAGAATCTATGGAGATAAAAATAAATTGAAAGGTAAAATAATTTTCAATGAGTAGGAATATTCATTATTGTTTCAGTTCTAACTTGCAATGCGTTAATTATTTATTTTTACAAAACTGACAGTTTAAAAAATACTGTAGGTCTTTTGCCATAGAAATTCATGCAATGCAGCTTATCCCAGCGCCACCTAAATTATTGTCTTACACGATATTGGCGTTTTCTTAATGTTTTCTTAATGTGAAGTTTTAATTTCTTACTTCTACCTCCATGGTTACTGGCATTGTATTTTTTGATTCTCTTTTTTAAAGTTTTAAGTTTTCAAATATAATAAATTAGTGTAATATTTAAAAAAAATATCAGCGCTGAATGTATCACAATTTAGAGACGCTTAAATAAAATTAGATTTCTAGTTGGAAAGTGTTTTATAATCAATGCTTTATGCATGATTGAACTTTCTTATTTTAATTTCGATGTAGTTTTTAAGATATTTTACTTTTTATGTACTTCTGAAGTGAACTTTTTTTTTCGCATCTGCACGTCTAGCGATTTCTCTGTCTCGTACCATAAAAACTCTAGTATATAAAAATATGAAATTTGGTACATTTATAGTGCAATATCGGTATTTTCTGTTCAATTTTTCTGTTTTAGATGTGTTTTTGTGCTGAATGTAAATGTATAATATTCTGTGTTAAATGTTGGCCTGCGAAGGAAATCGCACGTTGCCTGAGCTTGCATTTTGCGGCTTTCACTTCTGTCTTGAGAAAGACCGTTATGTAGATGTATTAGTTTTTTTGTTTGATTCTTTCGGTACCTGGAAAAAATGGTGTTGAGAGAGTTTTGGGAGGCTCTCGATCTGAATCGTCCCTGGTCGGTTTGAAGCGAGCGCCTCAGATAGGTGAAATTTGGATGGCGTGATGTTTCTATGACGTCACGTTGGTAGTGGTAAGAAAAGGACGCTTCTTCTTCGGGGAGATGGAACAAAGAAGGCAACCATGACGGACATATGAAAGTCCGGTCTAAATTCTAAATAATGTCAAAATGTAAATCCAAATTTAAATTTCCATTTTCTGCTACTAATGACCATCATGACCCCATATTAATGACCATTAGACAGACTAACTGAGATCATTTGCAAGTAAGATTTTTTTTAAAGATTCTAAGACAGAAATGTGTTTGGAAGAGTTTGACTCAATCCATAAGTTTTATAACCTGTTTGAAATTTTGTATTCAACTTAAATAAAAATAATATGGCTAGTAAATCGCCAAGTTGAAATGAGAAATGATTGAAAAAATATTAAGTTAAATTGATATTATAATGAAATACATTTAAAATGCTGAAAAAATGATTTGTGTGAATTGTTGTATCAAAATATGAAACAAGAGAAATTCAATTTTTCTATTCATTATTATAATTTTATTGAATCGACACATATATATATATGATTTATGATTAAGTAAAGAATTTTAACATCCAAAGTTTGGTAATTATTATGTGTACAAGTCAACATATCTCTTTGCCATATTCTAAACTTTTCAGCCATTGATGGGTCCTGGCGCTTATCACCAGGGAAGGCAAAGCACTATTACGAATACTTTCAGTTATTACAGTATAATAAACTTTTTCATATTGATTCATACAGCCTTTACAATTGCTTCTGATACCTCAAGTTTGGTACATGCTAATCGGAACTGTTTATAATTCCCATTTCACAATAGAGAAATAATACCGTAACATTATGAAATAAACCATTTATCGATTTAAACTTTAGTTTAGCATGAAATAGCTCGCAAAGCGAGCTCATGATCAAGGAATTCAGTTTTGGGATAACCTGGGCTAAGAAAAATCCCTGTTTTACCTCCTGCGGAAATCAGAGATAGAAAAGAGATTTTTGAAAGTAGAATTCTTAGGAAAGATTGATATGAAGCGTGCTCTGCGAACGCAGCGAGTTGGAGACGAAGCCTCCCGAAGGGGTTGCGCGAGCGGAGCGATATTATTTTTATATATTTTGCCGAATATATTTTGCTGAAATTTTTTCATATTTTATATGGGATAATTTGAATATTTCCTAAAACTTTCGAAGCAATTTGTTTATATTCGCATAAAAATGTTTGAAAAATTGGATCCCATAAGATTCAATGTATTTAATTTTTTCAACCCGGGTTCTGTCCAAAACTAATTGGGTGATATTATTCATTTATATTCCCGTAGTTCCCACAGACCGTCTTAACATGATACTAAAATTTCATTTTGATACAGTCATTTTTACGACAGTCATCGTGCAATCAGACAGACACACAGAATGAACAGTCATAAACACTTTTCAACTATGTTGGGTTATGCGGGATGAGTCATTTTATACTTTCTGTCAGGCGCGGTTATCGTGGGAAGTCGCGGGGACGCACGGCACCATTGAATAAACACCCCAAGTTATTTTTTTTAGTTATACAGATTTATTACAGTTTCTATTGAAAAAATCTGAATTTTTGGTTTAATTAATTCGAGAATTATTGAAAATAAGTATTGTAAAATGTCACTAGGTGGCAGCATTACAGCTTTCCTCGGCGAAAGAGGCCTCTAAGAAAGCTGTAGTGCATAGAATTTTCAAGGGCAAAAATACAGGGAATACAGGGATATTTGTTAAATCCTCTTTCCTTTTACTGGTTTGTCCTGAGTGAACGAATGGTATGGGAAAAATATTAGATATTTGGCGTGAAATAAAAACAACCATTGCAGTTTTAGACTGATGTGTGTCGCAATCTGAAAGCTCCTTTCGCCAAAGAGAAATAGAAGAATAGTAAAACTTGAGGAGGAACCTCTCAAATTGGCTCAGATCTAAAATTTGGCTTTAGTTTTCTACATTTAAGAATGTGTATGTTCTCTCTCTCTCGTCTATTTTAATGAATAAATTTGGAAGTTTAAATAAACATTTGAGAGCAAATTACTCTTTATTATAATTTTGATTTCTTTTATTAAATTTATTAACCTAGTTCTTTCAGTTTTGGTTCATGGCGAAATCGTATTAGATTTAGAAAATTGAAATCTTAAAAATCTTCGATAGATGATTTTTTTCTTTTAATAAGTGAGTTGAATAAGTGGAGGTTACTTATGATATTTTAGAGGTTTCTGTCCATCATGAGTAAAATGGGACATTCAGTTTGAGGGGCCACTTGACCTACCCTGTTGTCCTACTTTTCAGCTATTTAATATTAAAATATACCCCAAAATTAAAGAATATCTAAATATTTGTTAAAAAGCTTAAATTAAATTTTCAAAATGATACACCTTTTATCGGACGTTATTTTTCTGGAAATTTTAGCCCCTTCGCTGGCGATTATATTGCAAACATACCCTATGGGTGTATATTTTAATTGAGGTAGCACCCTATATTTCATATCTCGGCTTCTAATTCAGCGATTTTGATTCTGATGATGGCTATAGTCTCTGCACCATCTACACGTGTCATCTGAGTATACATATTTTGTGTCAACTCCTTGGGCGTAACTTTTAGCTTAACTAGCCCCCGCAATTTTACATCTTGTTTCCTAATTGAGCGATTTTGGTTCTACTAGTGGATATAGTCTCTGCACCATTTTTACATGTCACCTAGATATGCATCTTTAACGTGACAAATTTCAAAGCGTAACTTTTACTAAAGTAAGCCCCCCCCCCCCAATTTCTATCTCGCCTCCCAATTCGCCGATTTTGATTTTACTAGCAGTTATAGTCTCTGAACCATTTGTACGTATCACCAGGATATGCATATTTTTTAGACAACTTTCTGGACGTAACTGTTAGTTTAACTAGCCCCCACAATTTTACTTTAATGTAAATTAGGACTATATAATGTTTTCACCAGGACGGGGGCGTCATATATGTCCAAGAATGTTATGAACGAGCGAGCAGGTGGGAGGTATGTTATTTTACTTATCTTAATAATGCACTCGCCGCTATACACAAAACACATATGTATATACAAATACTATATATATATATACATATTATACTATATATATAATAATTATGCCATTATTTGTAGAAAATATTATGTTTCTCTGTTACAGAATTACTTAAAAAACAATCATATTTTTAAACCCATTAATAATCAGTCTATCAAAATCAAAACTAAAATGCTAAAATTATATACACAATTAAATATTAATTATAAGTTTTATAAATTTCCATATGTTACTTTGGTTCCTAAATTCCACAAATCACCTCTCAGTTTTAGAACGGTCACTTGTGGACGTAATACCTTTACCACTACAGCAAGTAAGTACTTGCTGAACTGTTTAAATAGAATTAATGAATCTCTTAAATTTAAGAATTCAGGCTATTTCATATTGAACAATAGTTTTGATTTAGTTAATCACCTTAGCAAGCTTCCACATATTCTTGGTTTCCATACCTTTAATTTTAAAGACCTATTTAATAATATTGATATTAAAGATTTATATAAAGTTATTATCTCTATCATGATTATCAATCTTCCAATAATGTTCCATTTAATATCAAAAGCTTTCCTATGCTATTGCACTTTGTGTTATACAACAATTATATTGTCCAAGGTGATAACATATATTTACAAACATCTGGTGTACCTCAAGGGGGCTGTAGTAGTAGTATTCTAGCTAACTTGTATCTTTATTATTATGAACGTCATTTTAACTCTAATTCATATATTATATATCGATATGTTGACGACTTAATTTGTATTATCATTGATGATTGCTATTCAATTAATATTGATTTTTACCCCTCTAACCTAGAATTAATCCCTAATGAGCCTAGTGTTAATCAAACTGTAAATTATTTAGACCTAAATTTAGATACCCTCAATAATCATGTTATCACCAATCTATATGATAAAAAAGATTCTTATAACTTCACTATTATTATGCAGCTATCATATTGATCTTGTAATTCTATTCAATTGTTCTTTCTGGAATTCAAATCGTGCATCGTTACTGACCGAGGGCATTTTAAACAGGTTGTACATTAGGTGTCTGTGCATATAAGTGTTGTCTATTGTATCATTCCGGAATAGGACAGCCATTCGCCAAAAACTATATTGTGTCAAATAAACGACTTCTGTAACAGTTTTATCGTTGATTCCTACTCGTTAGATAATGTTCTACAACTCTGTAATTGATTTTTTTGTTTATCTCACTCGTTTCCGAGTCCCTTTATCACACCTTTTTAATTTCTCAATTAGGAGCGCTGCGATCCCTTTCATTCCATTGGACATGGTCATTTTAGCATAGATAGACCTAATGAGTACACTCATGACCTTTCCTTATGAAGTCATTGGAGTGATCAAGGACGTTTCCAAGAACTCTATATGTAGTACTACAGAGGCCATTTCGACAATAATTTTGTCCCAGTAGCTCAACGTAGAGCGTCGGCTGGTCAGTTCGAAGGTCAAGGTTTCGATTCCCGGTTGGGGCAGTAAGACTCTATAAGGACGGCCGAACAAATCAACCCTGCAGGTTAGTGCAAAGACGTCGGAGGTCTGAAAACGCCGCTTTCAAATTGAGGGGATAATGACCATGCAGGATGCTAACCTGGGTAAAAATAGTAGTATCAGGAGACTAGCCTAAGATAAAAAAATCTGTTGTGGGCAACACATGACTTTCCTTATATAATGCAATGAATTTACTACATTTACAGTAAAAAAAATAGGTTTTTCTTATAATAGATACTTATATTCTTTCCAAGATATTGATTTTTCGACAATTAGTCGTCATTTTCATTGATTTAGCGTCATTTTAATCCATTTGGCGAGATTTTCGTTAATTTGACAAAGCTAATTATTTCGTTAATTCGTTAATTTGACAATTCGTCAATTCAAAAAGTCGCCAAGTTGGCGACATTCCGCCAAATTCGTCGCCAAAATCTCGCCAAGCTTTACTGACGGAGAAATAAGTTATTCTTATAGCAGATAAATGACTATTGGCGTTCAAATACAAAAGTTTTATTCGAAGTATCTTTTCTTATGAATGGAACGAGCTAGATCCACGAGAATGATGTCACCCAATTTATCGCATGGTATTACATATGAAAAGTGAACATGTTTCTCAATAGGAAATATATATTTTTTTATTTTACATGACTTTTTGATAATTTTTTTGAAAAATGTGCAATATTTATCGAGAACGGTTCATGTTAGCGTTCTAAAATTTATGTTAATCGTTTTCTAATGAAAAATTACATAAGAAATATCTATTTGCGTAATTTTATTAGCGGTTTTGATTTTTTGACTTTTTTTTTAAATTTCACTCGAAACTTTAGGGAGTTCTGAACATTCGATTACTTTTAAAAACAATAGGCTTCCAGTGTTTAAGGATTGTGATTTTTGTACCAAATTTCATTCGAATCGATCCATTGGTTCGTCAGTTATCATCTCCACAGACTCACTGACACACACACACACAGACATCACTTCAAAAATGTTTGATTCGTGATCAGGGATGCTTGAAACGTGCTCTCCCGTCGAAAACTCGAATTCGAATTTTCAACCCCGTCACAATACTTTCCTTATACATTATGTATATAAGGAAAATAATAACAGGAGGTGGTTAGTCAGATTTTCAGTTGTCCGTTTATTTGACATTAGACGGTGGTTTATCTGACATTAGTCCATTTTGACAATAAAAGCTTGAAATTTAGTCCTAGCAGCTCAACGGTAGAGCGTCTGCTGACTAGTTCGGGGTTCCAGGGTTCGATTTCCGGTTGGTGTAGCAAGGATCTTTGCAGTACTTAGTAGTGTCTACGATGAGAGGTTTTAAGATAATTTAACTTCACTATAAGTTGTGGCAGAGCTTATTGTAAAGCTCCCCAGACGGTCGCCGAAGACGGCTAGAAACGTGGTCCAGTTAAGGACCGCTCTCCGCCTCACCGAGTCAGTAAGTTGTTTTTATAAAATTCAAATATATATTCGCAATTATTAAATCATTTTAATCACACCACGAAGAAAAATAGATCCAAAATATCCGCAAATTTTATTTCCAAGTAAAATAACAATATGAATTAATTAAATAAAGAAAGCCTTTCCCTTAAGGTTTTCAATGTTATCTTGAGGACTCATCCAATATATGATTCAATTAAAGATCAAAGCATTTATAAAATTTCAGCATAAACCCTGACCTTAAAACTGTTTCTACAACGTAAACACAGATACGACATGCCTGTCATACGCACTCTGCTAATTGTGGCGGAAAAAGAATTGGCTGCTAACAGATCCACCAAGGGAAACCTAGCAAAGAATGAAAAAGACCAGCGGGTGGATGCAAATGGGAAAACTTGTATACTGCCCATTGATCCGGAAAAAGGGTGGGAGTATAGTGGAAATAAAGCTAAAAGCGTGGCAATGGATCCTATAAAAGAAATAATATATATTTTTTTTGTATTGCGGACGTATTGCAATTTTATGTGTGCGTATGGTATGGTACATTTATTCTTAGGTAGCAGAAAAAGTCTTTGAATCATTAATTTCATTAATTTAATATATTGAATTAATTTTCATTTCCGATATATTGAATTTTCGTGAATTTGGTGGCATTTTCTAAAACTCACCAAGTTGGCAAAATTTCGCTTTTTATTTTCCAATTTTGTCAAATTCTCACCAAATGGGTCAATAAATGAGAGACGGACACATAGACCGTTTGAGAAGAGGGCTTTTCTTTTACAATGTTTGTTGAATATTCAGATAGTATTGTGAACAAAAATTTTAAATTATACTTGTTTATTGGGGGTATATGGTAGCATTTTACGTAAAATGTAGAGATGGTCGAATACAATCATTAAATACTTGAATTCCTCGAATACTAGAAGGTATTCGAGATTTGAGACCTCGAATATTCACTTGAAGAAATTCGAATAAATCGAATATCTGTCATGATTAACAGCAGGTTCTAGAATAAAAAATTAGGATACTTCAGAAGAAGAAATTCGGGGGTACGTAGCAGAAAGTTTACTTCCAGCAAATGAAACAGTTTCGACCACTGGGAAAATAACAGTCTATATCCTCGCTTGAAGGAATTATTTTGAAGTATTTAATCACGTCAACGTCAAGAGATTTTTGAGCGATTGTTAAGCACCTCTGGTTTAATTTGCGATAAAAAAAAATAAAACAGACTATTGAATGCTTGTTTTTTAAAAAATAAAAATCTGTAACAAGTAAGAAATATTTACAATTATTGTAGTTAGGTATACCTAAATTAACAAAAAAACATACTGTGAAATAATTAAAATATAAAATTCAAAGTTTCATTTTTAAATTAATATGTTTCATTAAAGTTTTTATTTTTTTCATTTTATTTCATTTATTCATTAAAAATTAATGGTATTTAACATATGCAAATATTTTCAATAACAATTTGAAATAACTATTTGGTGTATTCAAATTTTCGAGATATTCGAATGATTCGAATATTCGATATCTGGTTAATTTTTGCATTCTAAAAAAGTATTATCTGTTCATCTCTAGCAAAAAGTAATATTCTTAAATTTTGTGTGCTTCGTTTACGCTATTTTGATAGGTTCTCTTACAGCTCGATTAATTTAAGATAGCGTTCCTATATCAAATCACAGCCTCCATTTACCGGTTCCTCGCATATTATGCCCTGAGAATAAAATACTAGCAATGGCAGTAATAAAACTTTATAAATGTCATAATTCTAATCTGAAGAATTTCCCTTACCACCTTGCTGCTGTTTTTTTACGGAACGGATATGCTGATTCTTTTTACCTTATCAAATATGATTGAATAATCCTTGATATCCCAAGTGTCTTTTAAATACAATACACATACATATCATACACATACATTGGCTAGTGATTAAGTATTTAGAAAACAATACACAACATATTTTGTATTTAAATCAATCGTTTTATTGCTTTTCAAAATATTCGCCTTAAGCATCAATACATGTTTTTATTCGAATAAATTAATTTTCGGAAGAATTACGGTATTCAGAAGTTGGTGTAGCGTAGCAGAAACGTGGGATTTATCAGCTTCAACTGGTCCTTCTGGGCTGTTAAATCGTTGACTACGCATTTTATTTTTGATTGCTGGAAAGAAGAGAAAATCATTGGGTGCTAAATCAGGCGAATAAGGACAATGACTCATCCAATCAATTTTTCATGCTTCAAATAATTGATAGTTTAAAATGCAGTCTGTGATCTTGCGTTGTCATGAGGAAGAATGGTGTGAGATTTCGCATTATTTTTTTTTATTTGAGCAGCTATTTCTGGCAAACAAATTATCGTATACCAATCAGCATTTACTGTTTTACGATCCTCCAAAGCAACGGTTTCAACATGGCCCGATTCATCAAAAACGAAACAATCATTTCTTTGAAACAGTGCACGAACAACTTTTGTAGAATTTGGTTCATTTTGAAACACACAAACAGTAGATTGCTGTTTTGTTTCGAGTTCATTAAAATAAATCCACATTTAAATTCACGTTACAATGCTAAAGACCTGTTTTGAGGTTAGAGAGTTGAATCTTTTGAGAATTTCCTTACACCATTTTACACGAGTGTATTTTTAAGTTTCAGTTAAATTGTGTGCGATTCAACGGGCACATACTTATTTCACTTTTAAATGATCACGTAAAACTGAATGCACTCGGGTATTGCTTCTTCGACCCAGACCGTCCGACCTACCAGAAAGGTATAAAGTATCTGTTTGGACAGCCGAGAAGTGCCATCCAATTTAGACCGGAACCCAGTGGAGGAGGCATTCACAGGGACCGTATCCTCAACCTCTCGGAAGGACTTAAGGATCCACATGTTTAACGTGATCGTACTCCGCTGAACACGGCGGCAGTTTTGGCAGTGGTGGGAATCGTACCCGGGCCATCCAAGTGTAATTCCCGCGCGCTAACCACTAGGCTGTCGCGCCCCTGGTTCTTGAAATGTTCAAAGCTGGCTTAATTTCATCATATGTGACATGGTGATCTAACGCGATTATTTGTTGCACAGCATGAATGTTTTCTGGCGTCACAAAAGTTCTTAGTCGACTTACACGAAATTCATCACTGAGACTCCTACGTTCAAGATGGAATTCTTCTTTTTCAATTTCGAATTAGATTTTTTAATTATTTGTACTCCAATTTAGACTGATAATTACACAAATCGATTTCCTAAAATATTATCACAGAGTTTCGATATTGACACCATCGGAAATATCGAAAAGTTCTTTTTCAAACAAACTTTGAACGTAGTTCGTACTATAAATAAATAAATTTTAATGAATGTAAAAATATATATATACTTTTTGCTTGTTTAAAACCTCCCCGAATTTTATATTGTGATACATTAAAATTGACGCACCATTCACCGTTAAATTTTTTAAGCAGCTGCTTAAAATATCACAGAACACTCCAGAAAAAATGTTCATAAACCCATCTGTTTATTAATTACAAATAATTTATTCGAGGCATGTCTTAGATTTTTTGAACGAACCTAACTATTTCCGACTACCTCTCGGATCACTCCATTGGAGTTGTTGTAGCTACTGAGGGCACCCTTCGTACTGGGGGGAGGGAGGAACTTTTCTATCTATTGAAACCACACCATGCACGGGGAAATCGCGTAGAGTCTCCGCAAATGACGGCTTTTCTTCCAATTGCTTGCAATTTTCACCGTTATTTATATGAATAATTTTTAGTTTTAGTTATATTTTTTAGATTAATAAATGTAAATTTTCTCGGATGTTTAAATTAATACAATTTCTTTTTCTGTTATTTTTTAGATCAATATTTTTGTTATTTTGTTAGATTAATATTTTTGTTATTTTTTAGATCAATATATTCAATTTATCCTTGCTTTAACTCCCTGGCAACGCCGGGTTGATTTTCTAGTTTTAAATGTTACGTCTTTCTCACCCAGTGGAAAACCCAGGTTAAAATACTAAAATATCGAAATTATAACAACTCTACTCAACGAAAATTAAGAAATCCATCCTAAATCCAATTATATTCACTTGTAGGGCTTTCAAAAGATTACAAATTATTACTTATTGTTCATCACTTTTAGTTTTCGAGATATAAGCATTACAAGCTTGAATAACGAATATTTTTCAACTTGACCAGACGATTACTCGAAAACTATAAGAGCTTTTGTAAAAAAATAACTATGGATCTGGAAACTATATTTCCAGAAACTGATATTTTGACGTGAAGTTTATGGTCGGGGTACTCAGATGAAATCAGGGCAAAAACTTAAAGTTCTATCCAGTTCCAAACATTTAACATGCAATTTATAACGCTTTGAAAGCCCGTAAATGACCAAATGAATGTAAAAAATCGAATAAGTTTATTGAACTTTACAGGTATATTAGTTTACAAACCATTATTCAAGCAAAACCGTTTTGGCTCCATCGGACTGGAATCATCGCTGATTTTTGTTTACCGTACCCTTTACTTTCTTTTCGCTGGGAAAACTGAAAAATTGGCCCTTTTTTTCTTAGTTTTGATGCGCCTGAATATTTAACTCTCCACTGAAATATATATATTTAAAATATTTGTAGCTCCCACATTTTAGAACCACATCTCCTCTTTTCTAATCAATCTGAAATGTCTATCTTATCTTTTTTTCCTTTTCGAGTTAAGATAATATATCTCTAACAATGTCTTGAGGTTTTTGTGCATTATTTTTTTCACAGCTGAGGAAGTACAAATATTTTATCTTTTTATCTTCTGTTCTTCACCTCTCGCAAAACCCATCAGCGATTGAAAAATTAAAAAGTTTGATACTTTATCGATGGATCCGATATTTTATTACACATGAACATTTGTAATTTTCGCACACAAACACAGCTCGCCTACACACATATACCTCATAACTCTTTTTTGAGTCAACTTGAAGTGTTGGTGTTAATTATCCTATCATTAAGATCCTGTTTCTGAAAAAGATTTTTAGATTTTTTTTTCTTCAATTATTTTTGAGTTTTAAGCCTTTAAAACCGCCCCTTTTCCAAGTGATTGCAAAAATAAAACATTTGGTACGTTACTTATCGACTCTCTGCACCATACTTTTTTTTATTTTAAATTCGAATATTTTTATTGTATTTGATTTTCACCGACATAATTAACTACCTCTTCTCTTCCTTTTATCAAATTGAAGCTCTTTATTTTTAAATTCTGAACTCTAATATTTTTCTTTTATTGTTTATCCATTACTTTTTACATAACTAAGAAAAAGCAAGAATTTACAGTTACCGCATTCCTCTTTCTTCAGTGCCTGCAAAAATATCCCCATTCGACTATTTTCATAATATTTTAATTTTTATACACACACACACATGCACATTTTAGTATCTCCTCCCTTTTCATAATTAACTTAAAATACCTGAATTTTTCTCCCTGTATTTGGGTTGAAATGATGAAGTTCTGATATTTTTGTTACAATTGTTTGTTTATTGGTTTATTCTCAAGTCCTGGACCTATGCTTGCAGAGGATGCAACTAGTCCTATGCTTACTACTTACGTGTTTTGCACATTTTTGGAGCGCCTAGCACAGAGTGCTGTATCTCCGATCTGATATGACATGAAATATCATTGAACATTGCTCCAAGAAGGGGCGGGGTTAAATTTTGGCCAAAGGCCGGGATGATTTTGATTGGGAGAGGTGTTGCTGGTTTTCAATTGGATGGTAAGTGAGGGAGAGAAGCTTCAGTTTGTCAAAAAGAGAAGTTTATGAATAAGTACTATTTGGTACATAGATAGGATTTAAGTTAAAGAAAGCATAAGTGTCTTTTCCTCAGGCAAAAAAAAAAGGGGGGCCCACACATTTTTTTTTTTTTTTTTTTTTAAACTGACTTCCAAACTTAGATAGATATTCAGGAAGTACAAGTTGCTAGTTGCTTAATAAGGTGGTATACCTCGGACGCTTCCGGAACTTCCATTGGTGGGGGGTCATATACGTTAATGTTTTGTAACTCAGAGTTGGGAATGGATGATATATTATTAAAAAAGTTATTTGCTAATTTCTTTATTTCAATTTTAATGGAGTTGATTTTAAAGTCATTATGTATTACGTCTATCCGGAGGAATCTGGGTGCCTTCCTGATAAGCCTGATAGTTTTGTTTTGTTTAGTTTGTAGCTTCTTGATGAGGTGTCCCGCAGCAAAGCCCCAAACCGGCGAGCCGTACAGTAAGATTGGTCTTAGGACCGTTTTGTAAAGAAGTATTTTATTACTGATGTTGATGTGGGGAGAGTGCAAGATAGGGTACAGGGAAGCGGTTGCCATATGGAATTTTTTGATTGTTTGGGTTATGTGATTTTTCCACGTTAACTTGCTATCATAATGTAGCCCAAGGTACTTGCAGGTTTTTACATACGGGATAGGGGTGTTATTTATTATTATGGGGGGGGGGGGAGGGGGTTTGCGCTTTTTAGTAAATAAGATACAATTAGTTTTTTTTCATTAATTTTGATCTTCCATTTCCGGAACCAGGCTGATAGAGTGTCCATGTGTTTTTGGAGGCGGGAGCGCACGAAATTAAAGTTTGATGATCTGGTGTAAAGGGCGGTGTCGTCCGCATAAAGTGCGATTTTGGTGTGTGTGGAGTATGGGATGTCATTGATGTAAAGATTAAATAACGTCGGGGCAAGTTGAGAGCTTGCAGAGGACAAGTTTATTTATGCATGCTGATACGAGCTGTACAGCGTACAGCGCCATCTGTTAGCAGATTTTGTAACTACTCTTTCAAAACTTCTGTAAAAATTCTTACAGCTTTCACAATAAACATACCGTTTGTTGCATTCTTCTATCGATCTTTGTTTTCATGTTATTTAATTTTAAATTCAGGGAGTCCTTTGTTGGACACCCTCTAAGTTAAAATGAAACTTATTGTTCTCGCTTTTCTTCGCTCCTTCTCTCTCTAGTCACTTCAAAATTTCTTAAAATAAATAGTATTTTCTTCTTAGCTTCTACGAGCCCGATTTTCTGATACTCTCGTTGAATATTTTTATCGCATTTTAATTTTCACTGCCTTCCCTACACACAATTTAGTGCTTCACTCTTTTTCTAATTAACTTGAAGTTTATTTTTCTGTGTTTGGATAGAAATGGTGTAGCTCATAAATTTTTCGCAATTAGGGTAATATCGGGATAGATGCCGCATCCAGCATAGATTGCTCTCCTCCCCCCCAGTTCTGAAACTTACCGAAAGATGGTAATTCAGTAAGCACTAATGGTGTGCCATTTAGTGTTTCAAATATATTTGATAAAAGTATTGTGTTCCTGTGCCCTTTTTTTTCACCTGAAATTGACAAATATCAAAGATGATTTGTAGAATTTATCATGAAATATTTTGTATTGTGCTACCACAGATTGTAAAAATTTTTTTTTAGAAATAACGGAGGATTTCCTTGTTTGAGTCAAGTATAGCCTTCGTGTGGAGTGTTTTTATTGTGATTTCGCCATGTTTGAATCCAAGTTCAGTAAGCTGTGAGGTGCGGCATCTTTCCCCTAGAAATGGGTACGCTCAAGAGTTACTTGAAAAATAAATAAAAATTTCATAATTATGTTATTAAATCAATTTTCTTCCTACTCCGTTGTTCATTAATGCCATTATTCTGTCCATGTTGGTTGTATTCTTAAACTGAGTTTAAAATAAAAAAAGCAAACATTTTTCGAATTGAGTCAATTTTTTATATTTCACAAAATTGCAATTTCAGGATTTCTATCTCTTTTATATTTCAATATACGTATATTTTGAAGAAAACTATTGGGGGTACGTGCATTAAAATTCATTTATGTTAAATGTGAAGAGTCTCCCTTATGGTGCGGCGTAACACCTGACTCATCAGCAGGGCCGATCCTAGGGTGTCGGCCGCCCGCGTGCAAAGACCTAATGTGCCGCCCCTCTATAGAATTTTTACATTTTGACTAATATTTAACGTTGACGTTATAAATTCATCTACCTGTATAAGAGTAAAAAGTAAAACATTAATAAAAATGCAAATAAAATTTGAAGTGCAAAACTTTATTTTTTCGCCAGCTAATAGGTTATAATAGCGACAAAATACTTTAACAAAATAATAAACAAACAAAAATATTACCTTTGAAATAAAAATAGACATTTTATAATTAGAAATGCAAAACAACAGTATTTACTCAGAAAATATAATCTAATAAAAAAAGTACTAAAGCATAAATCTCGTGAAACGAAAAGTATATAAATCAGTCCTTCTACAAAGACTACCTAATAATTAACTATAAAATAACTTTTCTGGCTTTCTGAGAAGTAAATTTGTCAGTAATTTCGGTGAAATTAATTTTTTCAGAGATATCGGATTCAAGAGAGATGATGCCCAAATCTGAAAGTCTTTCTTGTGTCATTATTTCTCAAGTAATTTTTAATAATTTTTAATTTACAGAAACTTCTTTCACCTGAAGCCACAGAAACAGGTAAGGTTAAAAAAATTCTTATTGCTAGAGCAAAATTTGGAAAACAGGGAATGAGATTATTTTTGACTATAATTTCTAATATCTCAATTGGCTGTTTTTTACCTGGAAAAATATCTTTGAATGAAGTTATTTCATTGAAGAGTTGTATACCGTCTATATCTTTCTCAATACTTCCTTCCTCCTGTACCTGTAACTTAATATCTAAGTCCATGCAGGCTTTCAAGAGATCATCATTAGAAATGTTGTGAAACTCATACAAAAAGCAGAATATTGAATGGCACTCAGATAATAAGGTAAATCTTTCATTTACCGAAGAGATCGCGTGATCAAGAATTGCAAAATAGAAAGCAGTCTTGAATTGCTGGAAGGGATTTGAAACTGGTTCATCACTGCCCTCGTAATCAAATAAACGGACCTTTTTCCTGAGCTTCGACATGGGAAATTCGGGATCAATACCTAAATCTCTAGCAAGTGTTGTTGCTGAATCGACAAATATTTTAAAATTATCGTCCGATCTTTGGGAAACTAAATATTTTTTAAGATTATGTAAGCCTTCAATGCATTCCGCGATGTTTAATTTAAGATTTTGATGCATTTTACTCAATACATCAATTCTTGATAATAAATCATGCCAAATTAAAATTGAACACAAAAATTTAAATGTTTCAAGACTTTTAATTATTAATTCAGCACCCATTTTTGTTTTCGTGTCTCTGGTGGTATCTTCAATTAAGGCATTTAATGCGGTAATAATGTTTTTAGGTCATGTTTTAGAGGTCTAAAAGCATTGATACGACTTTCCCACCATGTTTCACTTAATGGTTTTAAAGTTAGACTTTTCACGTGTTTTTTTTGTAAATCCCATCGATATGGGGACGCAGAAAAGTAATTATATACCTCTTATACCATATCAAAAAAACCAGAAATTTCACCACTGGAGCTGGCAGCGTCATTAATGACGAGATTTAATGTATGAGCCGCACACAGCACGTATAATGCTCTAGGATTGATATCGAGAATCCGTTTCTGAAGCCCTCTATTTTTCCCCTTCATGTTCGATCCATTGTCGTAGCCCTGACCCCGTATATCTTTAACTTCGAGCTGCAGACTAGATAATACCCTCTCTAATAGAAAATTGCACAGACCTTCTTCAGTGGTATTAGTTACTGGAAAAAATCCTACAAAAAATTCTAAAATATCTATCTTACCATCAGTAGTATCACACATCTAATTACAAACATTATTTGTTCTGTGAGGCTAATATCTGGTATAGAGTCGAGAATTATAGTGTAATATTTGGCTTTTTTGACAATGCGTGTTATCTCATTACGAATAGATTCGGCTAAAATATTAATTATTTCATTTTGAAAATACTGCCGCAAGTAGTGTGGAATACGTGTTTTGTTATCTTTATATTTACTGACATTATTAAGGTGTTCTGAAATAACTGGATCAAATTTGGCCGACATCTCCACTGCCTTTAAAAAAATAACATTATCTCTACGATACAACTTCGTACAAGTTCCTCTGAATGCCAAATTTTGACTGGCTAAAAATTGTACTACAACAATCATTCTTTGAATGATGGCGGGTCATCGCTTTTTCTCTCGATTGTAAACATTTTGTTGTTCCGCGTCAATAGTACAATTTCTTTCCAGCCTCGTCTTTATTTCGCACCACGATCTTATAGAGTTTGTTTTAGAGTATTTCTATGCTTATTAAGGTAATCCAAACAATGACGACAATCAGAAAAGTCAGTGCTTACAAGTTGTGTTGAACTATCTTTACCAAACAATTTACATACAAAACAAAAAATACGATTTAGTTTTATGGAATATCAGAGCCACGCGCGATTTATTTTCTCCCCGTTCACTAAAGTTTTGTTATAATATGAACAACTAGATTTTCTGTCACTCTCATCGACCGGAAATTTAAAATTTGCTACTTGTTTATGACCATGTTCTACCAATAAATCAATATTTTTTTCGTTAAAATGTTAGGCCAAGAATATTACGTTACCTTCGTTTTACTCTTGATAGTAATGCCCAAAAACTAGATAAATTGAAACCCGTTTTAGATGCATTAGTTTCAAAATTTAAATCTGTATACACTCCTGATAACTGATTTAAATCTATATACACTCCTGATTAACTGATAACTATTTTATTCAAGGTAAGTTATCATTTTTAATACGCTAAAATTTTTAATATTTTGATAAAAGAAAATTTGAAAGAAAAATATACATCAAATAGAAAATAAGAAATTCCTTTATTCCTGAAAATAGTAGAATGATGTGTTGAACGGGTGATTTTTAGTGAATTTTTTTCGAGAGTTAGGCTTCGCGCAATAAAATTGCCGTCTCCTGGAAACAGTTCGAAAAAGAAGCGCTCCGTCCTTTGGGCCGCCGCAGTTCCGGAATGCCGCCGTCGCGAAAGGGTTAACTTTGCTGAAATATTTCAGTTCTAATCTACAAAGGAGACCGCTAAAATAAAGTTTCTTTTGACCATTGATCTGCGAGCCGCGTGCCGACCGTGGTATACATAAATAAGCTGCCGCACAGTGGAACGAAACATCCTTAGGCGTCTCAAAAATATGCTCCGTGGTTATTTGTTTAGATAGAAATTTAAAATTTGGTATACTTTTCTATGCCGTATAAGCCGGCTCTGCCACGAATTTTGCTATCAAATGAAGGACCAACAATGGACCAACACACTGTGCACTAACATTCTATTTTTCTTAAACTGTGGGACTTATTTTGATTTTTCAATAACTATTTAAAATTCAGCATATTTATTCGACTTATTATAAGTTTTAAAAAATTTTGCTTGATTGATAGAACTATATGCGGCCTGCGGCCGCCCCTTGTTTTGGCCGCCTGCGTGCGGTGCACGCGCTGCACACCTGCTAGGATCGGCCCTGCTCATCAGGGAGAGATGCCGCAATTAAGTGGTTTACAAAGTAAATTATAATTGATCAACTTATATAACAAAATGACAAATCAATAGATCACAAAAGTCATTTTATTAAAAATATCCTTTAGATATATGTACAATCTTTAAAAAAGCCCGAGCGCTTTCGGGTATCATTATACTCTTCCTCAGTGGCGTAAAAGTAAGAAAAATTACTAACATGCTTAAATACAATTTACTACCGACAAGCTGAATTTTCATATCCTAAAATTGACATTACCATAAAACATATTTTATGCATCCATACATCAGATTTAAAAAATCACAAAAATTACAAAATCAAGAAAACACATTGTCATAAGCCAGTTTAAGCATCGATATTAAAAATTATATTTTATAAATTAGAGGTAACTTTGTAAAGGTTTGATTCGTATGGAATCGAGAATGAGTCGCCAAACATAAATTAAAATATGGACGGGGTCAAAATTACAAATAGAAGTGCGATATAGATAAATAAAAAGGGAATCGTAGAGTAAAATAGACCGGGGATTATTACAGCTGATCAAAAGAATAGATTTTTCAAAAAGGGGTTGAAAATTATCATTAATCACTAACAGGGCAAGAACAGTCGATTACCTACCATTTTTAACGTCTCTAGCATGTTCTCCCAATCGAATACCAACCGTACGTTTAGTGCTACCTATATAAAACTCATAAACGTCATCCGGAGGAAGAAGGGGTGCAACATATACCCTTGCATGAGTAAAATATGCATTAAAGGAGGTTATTTTTGACGAGATTATCTCGTCTTTAAACAGTGAAATTGATTTCATCTTTAAACTTGCTCAGGATGCCTGTTACTCTTTTGAGTTTGTTTATAAAATCTTTTCGAATATTCGCTGTAATTTTATTGACCCAATTCTAAATTTATTCCCATTAATGATCGTCTGCCTTTTAAAGCCAGTTTTTCGCACCATCCAAATATATTTTGTCGTCTTATCAAATTTTGAACCGAGTTTTAGCCCCGCGCACTCGACTGTTACTATTTTATTTAATCGCATTCGTACTGATAAATTCAGGGATAAAGATAACTTTAAAAGTCATGCAGGGTTATATGTTGTACTCCTTCTTTCCCCAGAAAACGTTTATAAGTTTTATATAGGTAGTAGCACTAAATGTACGATTGGTTATCGATTGGCAGAATATGCTAGAGATATTAAAAATGGTAGGCAATCGACTGGTATTGCCCAATTAGTGATTAATGATAATTTTCAACCCCTTTTTGAAAAATCTTTTCTTTTGATTAGCTGTAATAATCCCCGGTCTATTTTACTCTACGATTCCCTTTTTATTAACACTTTACAACATAGTTGAAAAGTGTTTATGACTTTGTTCATTCTGTCTGTCTGTCTGTCTGTCTGTCCGTTAGCACGATAACTGCCGTAAAAATGACTTTATCAAAATTAAATTTTAGTATGCTTTCAGACGGTCTGTGGGACCTATGGGAATACAAATAAATAATATCACCCATTTAGTTTGTTATTGAACCCGGGTTGAAACAATGAAATACATTTAACCCTATGGGACCTAATTTTTCAAACATTTTTTAAGCAAATTTAAACTTCACAAATTGCTTCGAAATTTTTAGTAAATATTCACATAATTCCATAAAATATATAAAACACTTTTCAGTAAAATATATTAAGTAATTTTTTAATTAAAAATTATTTAATATAGGGAAAAAGCAAATTCAATTAAATTCTGATTTTTGGAATATCCTCCAGAAAGAAAAACGAGATATATTATATAATAAATATCTTTCCAAGAATTTAATAATTTTGTTTATGAGAGAGGCTTCACGTTTTAAAATAAATTTGGTAGATAACAATTTTTCAATTTTTTTTTAAATTTTATATAATTCCTTATGATGTACTTATTTGATGGCATTTTTAATGCACTTTCCTACGTCCAAGAGAGTTAAAATTTGGTACACAGCTTAAATTTGTAGAACATTTTATTCTACAAAAATTTGGTGGATCTTTAAATATAGATCATACATTTTTTTCGAAATGGCCTGCAAATAATCCCCGTTCACTTCTATAAATCATTGTTGTAATATTGTTAAAAATTCTGATGTGGGCAGCACACTTTCCCTGCAGACTTATATTCACTTTCTCTTTGTTTCTTCAATAATAATTTGAGTTTATCAGCACAAAATAACAGCCATAAGTATTTTAAATGACATTGAATTTGCACGTTAAACTTAAATTTGGTTCTCATTTGATAGCTGGACTTATTGTCAAAGGTGGCGTAGCGAAAACGCGAAAAAACTAGAATATCCCAAGAACGGCTAGTAATGGGGTTAGTCTCATTTTTTTGCTGTCAAAAATCACGTATAAAATAGGTATTTAATTGATATAATTCAGCACACGTAGTCTTTTATTTTTATATTGCGGCCGATTTTTGCGGGCGATTTCGCAAAAATAGCCCGTTCCTTTTGCCCGAATTGTACTAGAATAACCTACAAATGATTTATATACCAAATTTTGTTAAATTTGATATATAAATCACTTGTAGGTTATTGAAATATTATACAACAAAGTTTGTTAAATTTGTTCCATTAGTTTTTAGCTAGCGTGGATAAAGGCAATTTTTGCTGGCCATTTCGCAAAGAAGGCAGATTCTTTTATTACAAATCGTACTATAATCTAATGAACATCAGGATTTCCTACAAAAAAACATATCTACCAAATTTTAGTCCATTAGTTTTTCAATTAGAGTGGATGTAATATCCTCACAGACACACAGAAACATACACAGATTCAACTTTACCCACACAGACGTCTTCCTAAAAATAGTCTTTTCGTGTTCTAGAAGTTCCAAAACGTGTAGATTCTTCGAAAATTCAAGTTCCGATCTTCGGCACGATTCCAATACTTTGAATACATACACTCATACACACACATATATTATCTATGTATCTGTGTATTATCTGTGTATCTGAATTCCGTGCCTATGCAATTACTATAGTTGTGATTTTAAATGATCCCTTAACTTTTATTATTTCTTCAACGGAGCCTAATTTTAACTTATGGAGAATGCAAGTATCTGAAGCGATTGTAAGGTGAGTTACATAAGAATTGATGACTTTTTTCACACAAAATTATTTAGCTCTGGAGTCTGGAATACACGTTTTATGAATGAAATATTCATTGATTTTGCATACAGAATCAGATGATTTATATTTCGATACAGTTTTAAATATTTAAGTATAATAAATTACTGTAGTACTGTGATAATGTAAAAGATATCACCACTGAATGTATCACATTTTAAAAATTTTTAAATGAAATTGCATTTCAGTTGAAAAGTGTTTCATAATCAATGCTTATGCATGATTGATCTTTCTTGTTAATTGTAACCATGTGTTTGTGAATGCATTGCGAGAGCCTTGAGCGTCCATGTTATATTGCCGCCAGGGCAGCTCTAGAGTCGCAGAAAATTAGAAGTCCGCTAGCTCTGTCTGCATCTTCGAAAGAAATATAAATGCCTAAGGCCTCATGAATTGCCCTTAGTTCGCATGTAAAGTTGGAAGCAATGTACCCGCTCCAAAGCTCTGGAGTATTTTTGTGCCATTTGGCATAGCAATGTGAATGCCAGCTCCTCCCCTGAGGATAGTCTCGTCTGAGGATCTATCAGTGTACATCTGTGCTAAATCACACCCCAAATAGGTCTTAATTGTTTCTATTCCTTTAGCTTTGACAATAGTTTCTTTTCCTTTTTTGAACAAAGCTCCACGAGATCCAAATTTATAGTGGTGTTTTGGGGGATGCAGGATGGTAAAATAGGCTTTTGACTTATATCATATTTTTCGTGTTCAAGGCCAAGACTTTCTCTGATTTCCTTGTCATATTTCATAGTTGATGACCTTTTGAGTCTTGACTTCCCATTCCAGTTCAAAAAGGTCCTGCGGGAGATGTGTTCAGTGTCTTGACTATTAGCCTTGTTTGTGAACTTAATTGAATGATATCTCCTTCTTTGATCAAGTGTCTGAAGGCCACACTCCCGCACTGCTTTTGTCGGTGGACGAGACAGCACCGATAATTATTTTGGCTGCTCTTGCCTGAATTCTATCCAGTTTCCTAGTGCGGACATGGAGGCATGAGCCCATATTGGCATTGTATATTCTAAATTGGGTTTAACAAGTGTAGTGTAGTTTACTATTAAAGTTTTCGCGTTTGCACCCCAGTTTATACCACATAAGCTTTTTAAAATGCTTAATTTCTTAAGTGCTCTATGGTAACAGTTTTCTATATGTTTGGTAAAGCGCAGATCCGCATCTAGAGTCACACCCAAATATGTTGGGTTATCCATTTTGATAATTGGCAAGCCGCTCTTAGTAATGGATGGATTAAAGGACTTTCTACTGTTTCTGTCTGTAGGAGACAGTGTAGTTAGTTTTATGTGGGTTTATTTGTAGTTTCAGTTCTCTCGACCAATCCATAATACCTTTTAGCGATCGATTAATGGAGATTTCCGACTTTTCGATGTCTTCACAAGTGTGCCAGACTGCTATATCATCTGCATAGCATGCAATCCTGGTATTTCCGTCTATGTGCTGATGGATGTTGGTTAACGTATATCAGAAACAGTAGGGGGCTGAGGATCGAGCCCTCAGGGACTCTTGCCCATGTTCTTCTGTTTTTGGAGTAGACCCCATTATATCTTACTCTGAACTTTCTATCTTTCAAAAAATATGCTATTCATATTAGGGCATTACTTTTTAGACCATGCCTATATGCTATTTTAATTAGTTTATGTCTCCAAACAGTGTCGAAAGCCGATGTCATATCCAAGAAGACAACAATAGTCTTTTTTGTATGTCTTTTTTGTAATCCATCTATGACCGATAACAGGGTTTTTACGATTGCCTTATGATTGTCTACTTGGCCAATTTTCATGCTTTTATTTTATAACAAATGTCTTGACCTTCAGATTTGTCTATAAGTTTTGAAATTGGGAGTGTATTCAAATTTTAATTATGACCATTTATTCAATCTATATATATTTTAGTGTGTTAGAATCAACACAACTACTATTCAGAATTCATTTTTAATAAAATGCTAAATTTTTAATGCCTTTTGATCTGCAGATTTGTTCAAAATTATTGCCCACGTCTAAAGCACTTTCAAAATGGGAACTTTGGGCATTTTATTGAAAAATATTTGCATTATTTTTATTTCCGATAAGGCACAATTTCCGATGTTTTTTCCAATCCAGAACTTCCAGTGTGTTATCAAAATTTACTCGGCCGATATTTCCTTAAAGAACAGAAATAATTACAATTTTTTCGAGTTCAATTTATTTTTAATGTTTTAAACTCACAATTTTGTTGTTGTGGAATTTTTATTGATGTTCTGCTTGAAACGTACACGTTTTGTCTATCAATGTGTATACCGGCAATTGCATATTGTTTTATCCATAACTTCTAAATACTTATCTCTTTACATATACTATAACAATGAGTTTCTTTTACAGATACTGAGCACGAAAAGTAAAAAGAAAATATATTGAATACATAATATTAATTTTAACACGAAATTCATGAAGGAGCCTGCAATGAACCTTGCTGCCCTAACCGATAATCGAACAGCGGATCTTAATATTGGCCAGCTGACTCTCTATCGTTTAGCTACTGCAACGGAACTCTTTCTATTGACGTGGACCCTATATTAGATCCTCTAATGTCAGATAGAAATGCAACTGACAATATGACTGTCCACCTCCTGATTTTTTTACCCCAGATTAGCCTCCTGCTGCTATTTTTATCCTGAAAGATAAAAATAGCAGGAGCTGAACTAGTATCAGTGTAAAAATGTCAGGACTTTCCTGCGTGGTCTTTGACCTACCGATTTGAAATCAGCGCTCAATATACCAGAGTAGTCCACTGAATACGTGCTAGTCATTCTAGGGTCCATATTAGACTTCCGACCTCTTTGCACTAACCTACAGGATTGATTTGTTAGGGCGCAATTATAAAGAACCTTGCTGCCCTAAAGGTGAATCGTTCGTACTGGCCAGCCGGCACTCTACCTTTGAGGTACTGGGAAGGAATTGTAAGCTATAATCGTCCAAGTGGACACTGCAAGGTTACAATTGGTGTATCTACTTCATTTCCGACGGAAGTGTTAGACAAATTTATATTCTTAAGCAAACTTATTTCGTACTGTCATGCACATTTTCAGAAAAATTGAAAGTGACACCTCCAAAACCGGAAGTGAATATCCCTAGTGACACCCACCAACCCCCTTCAAAATTCGGTGATGAATCCATATTAGTCATCATCTAAGTTCTATTTAGAGTCAGTATTGAGAAACAGATGTTGTAAGCAAAATGTAATTATTTTAATTGCGTGGCATCTCTAGAACTGAAAGGGGAAATCCAGAATCAGACCTACGTCTCTGAAATTTGATGCTGAATCAATGTCAGTCATCATCCAAGCTCGATTTATAACCAATTTTGATAAATAGATGTTTGAATACAATAAAAGATTTTCCAACCTGAAATGGGAAAAGAATCGGAAGTGAAAATCCTTATTGAACCCCTTACTTCCTCCAGAAATTGATTCTGAATCGATATCAGACATTATAAGCAGATTCCAGATAATGTATTTTTGAAAAAAAAACTTCAGTAAAAATAATAGTATGCTATAATTTCTCCCATCAGCAAAATACTTCTCTTCAAGGAGCCTAATTTAGCACTGGATATCTAAATGAAAATTATTTATATATAGAAGTAATTCCGAAGTTTTTATATGATGCATATGCAGAGTTCTTATATTACAGAAACTTGATCTCGGTTCATTAAAATATGGTTTTCAATTTTTATCCACGATATACCAAAGGAAAGAAGGAAGAAAGAGTAATTCAAACTTATCTTAAAAATTGAGCCCCTTCTTTCAAATTTTATCCATAATTATGAAAGTAAACGTTTTTTATGGAGAATTAAACTGGTTTCAAAAACTTTTACGCAAATATTTTGTATCGCTAATTGCATAATAAAATTTGAACTTACGTGTATTTGATAGGTATTTCTTTTTATAGTCTTAGATTAATAAATTGTGCCAGCTGTGTGAAAATATATTGGAAAGAAAAATGCGTAACATAAAAATCGAATTTTCATAAAAAGCAGCAGCTATTGAAGATTAAAGAGGTAATCATGTTTAAATTTTTTTTAATAATTAAGAAGTGTACAGGTAACGTGCTTAACGAAAAAAACAACGACTCATGTTTAGTCTGAGAAACAATTTCGAAAAATATCTAATTTAAAAATTTGGCGTTCTTCTAGAAACTAAAAACATCATGTGTAGAATATAAATATCATGTGACAGTTATCTTTGAGTTATATGCAGAATATAAATATCATGTGACAGTTATCGCTGAGTTTAATATTTTGAGAGAACAGACACAAATATATTCTACTGCAATTTACTTTTGTTTTGACGGAAATCTTGAACGTGACATGGTGTAAAATGTAAAAAGAATTTTTGAGATTGCTTTATTGCAAATAAAGATTCGAACAAGTTAGTTGCATTCTTTTAGTGACCGGAAAACTTTTCTAGACAAGTACTTAACAATCGATTTTCGAAAACACAGACATTTTACATTGCTCTTGTCTTCAGATCCATGGGAGCTGTGTTGAATCCCGGATGGGTATGGACTGGACAGCCTTGTGCATGTGTAAAACCCCATAAAGGGGGAGGCTGTCCTTGTCAAGGCAGATGGGTCTTAGTCTCCATGGCCCACCTCCTTTGAGATGCGCATTAATCTGATATATGTAAGCGATGGGTACTTGAAATACTTATTTTTCAGAGCGGGTCCTTGTGTGGGCTTCTTCTCAATGATTTAAATATTTCTAGGTAATGGCTTGATTTTGTATTTTGCGCTCCAAACCGTTGACGATTGGAGTCTTTGCTTGACAGTGACGCCAATGACGTCAGACCTTGCTCGGTGAATGGATCTGTTAACGTGCCTCGCGGCTGGGCCTCACCGGAATGGAGATTCTGATTAGAGACCCACTTTAGTATATGTTTAAAGCCCCAAGCTTTCTGTGGTGGACTTCTACGCTGTGTATGCGTTCAGGTTTAAAGTTGTTCAGAAGCTATTTTCAACTGTAGCTTTTTGTTAAAGTAGCTTCTGTGTTTAAAAGAACAGATAAGTGCCAAAATACCACAATCCAGACTAATTCGAAAGCTGCAAGCTTTGCAAAAGAAAAAAAAATCATGTTAAAGCTTTACCAAGCAAACAATTTGTATGTTTTATAAGGCAGCAGGAATTATCCATACTAGAGGACAGCTGAATATGCATATTTTCCTAGAGTATGAAGGAAATACATTTTATAACGACATCGAATTAGACGCTAAGATAGGCTGAGATCTCATTTTCGACAAATGTATATATTGATCAAATATTTCGACAGTAAAAACTAATTACTTCGACAGTAAATTTAATTTATATTCTATAAAATCTATTTTAATACTTTTGAGAATGTAGAAAAGATTATATATATATATATATATATATATATATATATATATATATATATATACAGGGTGTCCCAAAAACATTGATCCCCGCTTCTATTCCTTAAATATTGATCTTCGACATATATAATAAATTACAAAGTTGCGTAAAAAAAGGTACAGAATTTTATGAAATCGATTAAAATTTTCAAGGGAATTGAATTTTAAGAAATACAAAATTTAAATTTTTATACGGCCCCCGTACAAAAACATTTCCAGTGAGTAAAATGTGCCCCATACTCTAATAAGGTGATGTACAAAATTCCATCAATTTATCATAAAAAGTCCCAGAGATAAGAAAAGACAAAAATGCTGATTTAAACCACTTTTCCATGCATCGACGTGGGTTCTCAGAGGGGAAAAATCATGTCGGCAGATCGCGTTTCAGAAGTCATACACAAATTACGAAAGAAAACAATGATTATATAAATAAATAATAATTTTGCTATTTATTGGTGCAAAAGTATCTACACTGTGTAGAAATAATAACTTTACACAAAGATTACAAAGCTTATTCAAAATGTTTTCCATCCATGCCAAAGATCCATTAAAGGTAAAAGGCAGATATTATTTACTTATGATGCATTTCTACGTTGCGTCATTTGCACTCTTGTTGTAAACATTTACATTTTAATTTATGATTAATCCCTCATCAAATTTGTTTAAACATATCTCTGGAATTTTTTATGATAAAATGCTGAAATTTTGTACATCATATTATTAGTGCATGGGGCACATTTTACTCATTGGAAATGTTTTCGTACGGGGGCCGTATAAAAATTTAAATTTTGTATTTCTTCATATTTAATCTCTTGAAAATTTTTATCGATTTCACAAAATTCTGTACCTTTTTTTAAGCAACTTTGCAATTTATTATATATGTCTAAGATCAATATTTAAGGAATAAAAGCCGAGGCCAATGTTTTTGGAACACCTTGTATATATACAGCATTCCGTAAAAGAAATTTTGAGAAATGATTTTTAGTGAATATATATTTAGTTTGATACCATCCTACCATTGGATTATCCTCTTTTCTACATTGAGAATATTGGTAAAATTTCAGACCAGTTACTTCCTTTTTACTTTCTTTATATACATAGTATAATGTATAAAGGAAGTATTGTGACGGGGTCGAAAATTCGAATTCGAGTTTTCGACTGGAGAGCACGTTTCAAGCATTCCTGATCACGAATCGTACATTTTTGAGGTGATGTCTCTGTGTTGTGAAAATATGTGTGTGTGTATGTGAAAATATGGGTGTGTATATGTGAAAATATGTGTGTGAGTGTGAAAGTATGTGTGTGTGCATGGAAGTATGTCTATGTGTGTCAGTGAGTCTATGGAGACGATATCTATGGCGAACGAATTTAACGATTCGAATAAAATTTGGTACACAAATTACAATCCATGAATACTGGAAGCCTATTGTTTGAAACACAATCGAATGTTCAGAACTACCCTAAATTTTCGAGTAAAATTTTGAAAAAATCATCAAAACTCAAAACCTTTAATAAAGTTACTCAAATAGACATTTCTTATGTAATTTTTTCTTAGGATACGATTGACATAAACTTTAGAACGCTAGCATGAACCGTTCTTGAGATATTGCACATTTTTTAAATAAATTTTTCTAAAAATTCCATAAATTAAAAAAAAAATTAACTGTTGAGAAACAGTTCACTTTTCATATGTAATATTATGCGATAAATTTGGTGACATCATTCTCGTGGATCTAGCTCGTTTCATTTATGAATAAAGATACTTTGAGTAATACTTTTATATTTGAACTGAAATAGTCATTTATTTGCTCTAAGAATAACTTATTTCTCCGTCCATAACGCTTTGCGAGATTTTGGCGACGAATTTGGCGGAATGTCGCCAACTTGGCTTTCTTAAATGTTGCCAAATTAACGAAAACCTAGCCAAATGGATAATAATGACGCTAAATCAATGAAAATAACGACTAATTGAAGAAAATTCTATATCTTGGAAAGAATATAAGTATCTACTATATGAATAACGATTTTCCTTTTTTCTTTAAAAGTAATAAATTCATTGCATTATAGCAGGAAAGTCATGTGCTGCCCACATCAGATTTTTATATTCATACTGATCCTTTAAATACAAATTGCAAAGATAGTGCTTTCTGATACAAATAATGAAATCCTTGTTCACACTCTACTAAAGATACAAAAAATCTCAAATATAATTGATTATTTATCATTTATATACAGTCGAAACTTGTTAACGTGAACATGCTGAAAGTGAATGATTTTTACAGCGAATATGTTTTACAATCCTATTCAAATTTCATATAAATACGCTACACTCTTTTTTCTACTCTTAATACATGAACTACTATTTTTTCATGAATTAGGGACTCCGCCCCTGTTTGCTAGGCTCGTCAACCTCATCCTGGAGAGATTTTCATGCTTTTTAAGAAATATTATGAATTAACAATTAAGATTAACTAATGTTTTCGTACTGTAACACCTTATTAAAAACAGTGATCACAATTCTGTTCCTTTTCTTGATATTTTCACCTGAAACACATCGCAGTGCATGAGGTTTTAAATGTAGACACATTAAATGGCTGTCAGTTTAAAGGACAGTCAGCAGGCTAAAAGTTCTAACAATTGGGATAATGAACAATTACTTTTCGTAATTATTATTTTTTAATTGTAAGAATTAGCAATAAGACAAATATAATTCTGAACTGCATTGAAAACTACGTTTTAATCGTAAAAGTTCATGGCAATTACAGTTGCGAGACACAATTTTAAATGATTACTTTTTTATATTTCCAGAGCTTTAGTTTTCTGAAATTCAATCCTTGGTCATCTTTGTGACATTTCTGCCAGCAACCAATCACAAAAAAGTTAGAAGTCGGCTTGATTTAACAGTAGGGAGGAATAGCTGATTTACCAACAGTGACAGTATGGTATGCGGAATACTTATATCGCCTCGTGCGGTCATCACTGAATTTCTGTAATTTTAGACGGGGATATTTTTGTGAAATGGAAAATTTTGTTTCTATTTTCCGAAATTGTTTTGGGGTTGCAACGGTATTGGTTTCGTGATATTGTACGGAGGATATTTTGGATGAACCTTAAAAATTTTTCACTTAAATTTTTCTTTTAATTAAATTTTTAAGCGAATGGGGTGTGTATAAACTTTTTTAGGGTGGTAACGATATTATTTTACTGATCTTGTGTGGGGTATTTGGAGCCAAATTTAATTTTTTTTGCCTTAATTTTTTCATCCAATTAATCTTTTTAAATAAATGGGGTGAGTCCCGCCTGCGGGCATGGATGTTGTATTGTCTTATTTGGAGCAGAAGTCAGACTTCTACCTTCGGGTGCCCCGGGTCATTAGACTAAACAGAAGCAGTGCACACATTCTTCCTTAAATGTAATGTTAGGGACACGTCAACAACAACAACAACAAATAAATGGGGTGGCAACATATGCAGAGATGGTATGTGTGATATCCATCAATGCCACATAGCGGTGGAAAGCAGAACTAACATAGATGAGACTTTCAATTTTTTAGGTAAATGGATTGTTGAGAAACTTTCAGTAGGATGGCAACACCTGCTGCGGTGGCATTGAATGAATACATCACCGCCACCTAGCAGCAAATTGAAGAACTAGGGATTATTTTAAAGATGGGACTTGGGATTTTTTTAGCTAATGGATTTTTTAAGTAAATGAGATACATAGAAACTTTTTGTAGGGTGCCCAGACTTAAAGCGGTGGTATGAAATGTATCCGTTAGCACTACCTAGAGGTGTATTGGAGTACTAAGCTAACTTTTAAAGACAGGATTTTGGATGTTTTCAGAGATCTAAAGAAATATTTTAAGCGGCGTAGAAATATTTAAGGGGTAGCAACACCAGAAGTGACTGTATATGTGACACATCTCAGCGCCACATAGTGGTGTAAAGGAGTACTATTATAGTTTTTAAAGTTTAGACTTTAAATTTTTTTGAAGAGACTTAATACATCAATTGTTATTATTAAAGATACATTTTACTGAAATATCGAACTTCAGAGAAAACTTCAATTTTTAAAACTAGCACGATAAATCGCCAAATGCAGGTTTTGTAATGATGTACGAGAGGTGAATTGTGAAAATATAGAGTAGAGTGAAAGGGGGGAATCGTTCAAAAAACAAAACGCTGCATCGTAGAAATCGTTTATTTTCATCTTCGATAAAAGGAATGATCAGCAAGACATTATTTTCTTAACTATTATTTTCTGTTATTCCTTTCAAACTTCAACAGAATTTAAATGTTTGTATTTTATTGTATTTTTGTATTTGTATTTTTTTGGAGACATGTGAATGATATATTGGACATGTTATTAACGTTTATAAACATGTGAACGGCAAGACATTGATTTACAAATAATGCAGAGCTACAAATATTATACTCATTTTTAATAAAAACAACAGCTTGTCATTTGTTTCTAATGTGAGTTAGAAAAAGTATAATGCTTAAAAGTCCTTAAAATGGAATATATAAGAAACTTTCACCTTAGGAAAATATTTAAAAATATATATATTAGGTAGCTTAGCACCTACTAACACAAAAGAACCGTAAATCGTCAAAGAAATAGTAGGCCTATTAATCAATATGATATTTGAAACAGTCTATTTGATATTTCATTTGGTTATGATATTTCATTTGGTTAAACTGTCTCAACATTGAAATTGAATGTTACTGATTGTAGATTGCTTCCACAAGGCTGCCTGATTCTTTCGTGGGTACCCATTTTTTGTACTTAGTCATCTTATCCAAACCAGTTTCATAAAATAAAATCATCTTTTCCTCTTAGAAATGTGGATCAGTGGGACAGAGTTTATTTTATGGAGTGATATTTTTTTATTTCAATTTATGTTTTTGTGATTAACATTCTTCAGATTTGCATATTCATTTGTACAAAAAAAAAATTGAAAATGTAACAACTGTTTGTTTTTAAGTTAAATCCACTAAAATATGCAATTCATTGGAGTAGGGTAGACAATGTGGATGACATTTTATTAAACTAACTTTTTATTGCAGTATCAGAATTTAAGTTTTAAAAAATCTCTAATATAAAGGAAAACATCACTATGAATTACCTCTATTTTTGTAGAATCATATATATATACTTTAAAAACATTTTTTAGGAATTTTTTAAGCCGAACTTTGATAATTTTTTAGAAGAAAATTAAATTAAAATAATTTTAAATTTAGCTTACCTTGTAAGTTTCCCCACTGATTGCTACAAAAATATTTTGAATGTTTTATTAAATGCAAAACTCATAATTTCAGTTATGAAAATTAAATCCTTTAATCTGTTTTAAAAGTAATAAAACGAGGCAAACCAGTGTTTACAAAAGTAAACAGGCAACTAGAGAAAAGAGCAGAGTATTAAAAATAGAAAAAGTTTCAAAACATTCAATTGCCCTGAAGGTAGATGTTTTTGAAGAAACATTTCACGAAAATAGGGAATTTATTGGGCTGCAGTTTTATATTTTAGGGCACAATGTTCTTCTTTAAAAGTAGGGAAATGTAATATTTCGAATATAAACTTCGAAATATTGAAAGAAAATTATTTTGCAAAACTTCTGTTTATTTGAAATCTAGCTCGTTCTATTCATGAGAAAAGTTACTTCGAGTAATACTTTTGTGTTTGAACGCCAATAGTCATTTATTTGCTATAAGGATAACTTATTTCTCCGTCAGTAAAGCTTGGCGAGATTATAGCGACGAATTTGGCGGAATGTCGCCAACTTGGCGACTTTTTGAAATGCTGTCAAATTATCGAAAATCTCACCAAATGGATTAAAATGACGCTAAATCAATGAAAATGACGACTAATTGTCGAAAATTCAATATCTTGGAAAGAATATAAGTATCTACTATAAGAAAAACCTATTTTTTTTTACTGTAAATGTAGTAAATTCATTGCATTATATAAGGAAAGTCGTGTGTTGCCCACATCAGATTTTTCTTTAAACGGAGAGAACATTATTTGCATTTGACTACTACTACGTTTTGAGATTTGAAGTCTTCGTTCTGTTTTTTTTTCTCTCTCAGACTTAACGTCTCGGCATTTACTTATAAATGTTAAATTGTGACGTCAGATTACATAATGTAATTAAACAATTTATAATGCATTTTGCGTATAACATCATTTTTGATTATGTTATGGATACTACTCGAAATAGTTTGGTATCGGAGTGTTTATCAAAATATCAAAACTGACACATTTAATTAACATTCTTGACACGTTAATGTTTAAGATATAATATTATATTACATTTATAGACTACGCATCAGTGAGAACTAATAAACTGTTAATTACATAATTACAGTGATTGGATGAAACCTGATTATATCATTGTGTTGTTCTGTAATTTTGTATATGTGTATATAAATGTAATAATATAACAAAAGATTTAAATACTTGTAACTTATATGAATTTTTTTTTAGATGAAATAAACTCGAATGGGGAAATTTAAATTTTCTTATCTAAGTTTCAGGCACTTTTAATACATCATATTTCGCCCAAAAGCACCCGAGATATGTTTACTATTTTGCTATGAATTACATTTCGCCGCTGCACCAAAAAACGTGGTTCATATTACACTATGTGTAAAGTGTATTAATAATCACTGCAAAAATTCATGCATACTTAAGGTACCCTTGCACTTGGGACTTAAATTTTAAAATACTGCAATCAGTTATTGAATTTGTTGTTTAAAAAGATTTTTCTCATTTTAATCCAATATGCCTTTAACATTTAACATTTAAACACTTTAACATTTAAAAAAAAAAATGAGGAATCCGTGATTTTACCATCCTCAAACTAACTTATGTTGTAGTCATATGCTGGTGATATTATTACTTTCCCTACAAAACATGGTAATGTATAGGAAAAGTATTGGAACCGTGTTGAAAATCTAAATTCGAGTTTTCGACGGATCTACACATTTCAGGTATGCTAGAACACGCAAAACCTATTTCTAGAGTAGCGTATGTGTGTGTGTGCGTGCGTGCGTGTGCGTACGTGCGAATGTATGTATGTATGTGGAAAACGATATCTCACGAACGAATGGAGCGATTCGGACGAAATTTGGTACAAAAACAACGTGATTCTAAGGGGGACGGATGCGATTAGGCAGTTTATCCCCTCCTGTTAAATGTTCGTTGTTCCATGGAGAGAGCAAACAGTATAAGGCCCGATGGTTGTATTTGGCAACCAGCCTGGAATTAATATGCCTGGTGGTCAGAATTAAAACACCCCTACTCTGAGCTCTCTATACATCGAACTACGCAGTGTAATGGCTCCAAAATTGTTGAACCTACTATTCAAGACATGGGGAAAGGGATTACCCGAAAAAAAAAATTAGTTCCAGAAACACCGATAGGTGGCGCTGTACAACAGACAATATGCTGAAAAGACACAAAATAATCACAAAAAAAAAAAAAAACACAGGCGATATGGAATTTTTCTTTTTAATTTCTTTTGCTGATATGAAAAAAAAAGAAGATAAAAAAGTGAAGAAACTTATACAGTCATTGTAACTGCAATTTCGCACTGTAAGCACAAAAATTTGAATAAACCCTTGGTTTGCAGCTACTATGTTCTGGGCATAAAAGGAGATAAAACTGGGAAATTTTCATTCTTATCAGCGATGGCTGTCAAACTGCCAGAACGCGCTTTGCTTGTGAAGCTGTTTTATGAAAACAAAGGTCATGCTACAGCTGCACTTCGAGAGTTTCGTTGACTTAAGAATTTGCGCAAAGGACCATTACTTCCCCTATCTCTCAAGAGAAGGATCGCTCGATTCGAGAAAATTGGACATCTTGGAGTTCAGCTGGGTCGAGGACGCAAATCGACTCGTTCAGATGTCGTTGACGATGTTGCCACCGCTATTGTTGAACAATCAATGGATAACGTTATACGCAGCATTCCCTGCATCGATAAGGTCCTTGTGATATGAATGTTTGGTGCGTTCGAATAAAATGTCTTACAAATGTGTATTTTGTGTCTTTTCAGCATATTTTCTGTTGTACAGCGCCACCTATCGGTGTTTCTGGAGCTTTTTTTTTTCGTGTAATCCCTTTCCCCATGTCTTGAATAGTATGTTCAACAATTTTGGAGCCTTTACACTGAGTAGCTCGATATATAGAGAGCTCAGAGTAGGGGTGTTTTAATTCTGACCACCCGGTATATCATTAATGTATATTAGGTGGTACGTGACTTGATCGGTTAGGATAGGTTTCTTATTTGAAGCATTGCATCGTAATTGTATTTAAGTGTAGTTTGTACGCGCGGTTATATATTACATAAAATAACTGTTAGTTTATGTTATTCAAGAAAGACGTCCTGTATTTTGAGATGAATGAAGTGTTATTTAAAGTTCATATTAGTCTGTGCACATCTCTATCTATTAGTGTGATTTTATATTTGCTTTATAGCAGGCTTAAGTAATTTGAATTAGGTGGCATTTGAAACGTCAACGTTCTAAAAGAAGTTGGTACTTTGTACTCTTCATCAGCATAAGGGATACACTATTCAAAATGATCTTTAAAAAGGGGTACGCCTATGGATTGGATATCTTAAAAAGGGTACACGAATATATAAAGTTTGAAAAACACTAATCTATGGAGATTCATCGAATAGTGAAAAATTTACAAGAGCAATAATAAGGGATCATTTCGAACAAAACACATTTATTCGCAACCACAACTATTTAAAACTATCCACACGAATGCTTCCCTCTGAGACCATCACTTTCGCAAAACTTGGACAGCAATTTTAATCGATCTAAAATCGCTGAATTTAGATGCATTTAAGCTCCGAGAAATTTCACCCGTATTAAGATCTCTCAGATCTCGAAAGTTCCGTAAGCCGGAGATTTTCACGGTTCACGGAGTTATCTATCCCCGGGGATTGACTTCGACTTCCGAAGTTTCTTGGGGAAGAGCTCCAGATGCGAGATAAGTTTCGAATTAGATGGGTTGAGAAGGATATAGAATCAATAGAATTTAAAGGAAGGTATATATATAAATATTTTATCTTCAGAATTGTAATTTACCATTTTATAACAAGGAAAATATTCTGAAAACAGTGCGATTAAAAATTCGCGTATCTTGAAAGACAATTATTTATTATTTTAAGCAAATTAAACGGAATTTAATTGTATTTTCACGATATTACACTCTGTGACATAAAAATCAACTCACATAGAAGCAAGTCGTATATTTCTATGAAACTCCGTACTCATAATGAGTATATAAAAACAAATAAATGATTGCATTTTCACGACAAAATGACTTTTTATTACAGGACAGTGCAACAAAACGGTTATATGCTGCTACGGAGTAAATCCTCTGCTGGCGGCGATATACGGTGCGACATGGAGTTAAATATCAGTCACTTATCATGGGACTTACTTTTCAAAATGTTCTAACAATTGCTAGGATAGATCATGCAAATTATATGATGGCCACAGCTGCTGTTTCAGCAAATCTCAGACATTCTCGCGTCAATATCAGTGTCGTTATCTAACATAACCACATTTCCCTGACTTTTGTAGGGTAATCAACATAGAAAAATAAAAAAATCGATTTTTCAAGTATTTTTCTTTTCAAGTGCATTAATAATTTATTTTATCTTGTTTCTGTTTGCACACATGTTGCTATTCATTCCATTTTACGAAACTCAGATGTAGACATTTTAAGAAAAACCCAGAAAGGTATTCTGCTTATGCAATTGTCGCCCAATGGTACACACTGATACTGAACGATTTCTAAAGGAACCTATATGTTTTTTTAACACTTTACAATCTAGTTGAAAAGTGTTTATGACTTTGTTCATTCTGTCTGTCTGTTTGTCTGTCCGTTCGCACGATAATTGCCGTGAAAGTGACACTATCAAAATGAAATTTTAGTATCTTGTTGAGACTGTCTATAGGACATATGGGAACGTAAATGAACAAGTTCACTCAGTTAGTTTTGGATTGAACCCGGGATGAAAAAATGAAATACATTGAAAACTATGGAACCTAATTTTTCTAACATATTTTAAGCGAATTTAAAATTCGCAAAATGCTTCGAATGTTTTAGAAAATACTCAAATTATCCCATAAAATATATAAAAATTTTCGGCAAAATGTGTTCGGTAGTTTTAAAATAAAAATTAAAATAGTAATTACACCCATATTATATGAATATATCGCGTTTGGCTTGTGAGAACATTACGTCCTTGACATGGAATCAGTCTGTAGTGATTTCCATTTGGGAAGCTAGTTCACGTGACCATTTTGTTGTACATATCAACAAGTTACAATGCCATTTTATTTTGTCAGGCTGGCACCACCATTATAGTTTATCTGGGCACATTCATTTCTGATTACAATGTCAACTAGCACATTAGCATACCCTTCTAAGCATTTATATTCATAATCGCAATTCGTACAATTTCACAAAAGTAAAGAAATATTTAACCTTCAAAAAAGTTATTTCTTTGATATTTATATATATAAAATAATAGTACTTTGTAATGTTAGTTCTGTTTAAATTATCTTTAGAAAGTTGAGTATTCTCCTGAGCTCACAAATCCGAAATCAACAATTATCCTACATTTACGCAATAATCGTATAAATGACGTACAAAAAATATTTGAACAACAACATTCCAACAATGTATTCGAAATGTGTCCACGGAATTATATACAAACAGACGCGCACAGACATTAAAAATATTCATTTATCTTTAAATAATCTTAAACCGTGCAAATCCATTAAAATTTAAGATATGATCCACTTTCACTATGAGAAATTTCACTGTAGGATACACTTTCACTATGGACAACTAATAATTTTTCTGAGAACCCCTACTATTTTTGATAGCGACTTTCATATATCATGAATATTACGACTCACAGATTGCTGTCATGTAAAAATTTGGTGTGAATAAGGTAGTCGCTCATATAAAAAGTGTCCTTTCAATCTCAAATTTAAGGGAGAATGCAGAACACTTCCACTATAAGTGATAAGAATTTAGTCCCTGTACTTTCATGGATTTAGAGCTGTTTTTTCTCAGTACGGAGATCCACTTAAAGAAGTGGTTTGAATTCTGGCCAGGATTTAAGTTTTTTACACCATTTATAAGCACATCATAATACTTTCCCTTTAGATAGACTATAGAGGACTTAAAATAAAAATATAAATTCTCATCGACTTTTATGAGGATCACACTGGAATTTTTGAGATACGGCTAAGTGGTACAAGTTAAACTTACCAACTCTTAGGAGTGTTCAAAGTACACCCCTCCAACATTAATGCACTTTTGTAGGCGAATTTTCCAAAGATTAAATGCTTCAAGCCATCCATTTCTTTGAATCGATCAAAAATTTGCTTTTATAGCCTCATAAATCTCATCTTCGGAAGGAAAACGACGCCCACGTAAATTATTTTTTAAATTAAAAAATCGCCAAAAGTCACACATCAACGCAAAATCAGAAGAATAGGGTGGGTGTTTTATCACTTTGATCTTTTTTTGTTCAAAAAATTCGACTCTCATTCTTGCTGAATGAGATGCATTGTCATGGTGAATCATGAGTCTCCTAACATTCACTTCCTGAAGAATTTCTGGAAGATACTTAGTAGTGTACCAGTTACCTGTAACTGCCTTCTGTCTCTCTAGCTTCATGGCTTGTTTCAGACCTGTACTTTTGAAGAACACTGCATACATTATTTTTTTCATCGCTCGTTGTATTTTCACCATTGTTGGTTTGGGGTCATCTGCAAAGATCCATGCCTTACTATCCTGACGCGTTGGAACGACAAAAAAAGGTATGTACGTTTCATCACCAGTTATGATTTTAAAAATACGTGATGTACACCATCATTGAACAATTTTAGGGTTTCTTTACTGATTCTGACGCGCTCCTCTTTTTGGAGTTCTGTTAAATTATGGAGGACTCAACGACAAACTAATTTTTTCATATATGCAGTTCTTCATGAATAATTTTATGTATAGCTGCGGATTCAATGTTAAGTTCCTTCTGTATCATTTGGTAGATACATCGATTAACATTTTTCTAATGGCCGATACATTTTCTGGGACTACAGCTGACAAAGGTCTTACTGTGTGTTTTTCATCAAGGAGAGAATTTCGACCTCTTCTAAACTCTGTAGATCATTTGAATACAGTGGCACGAGATGGAGCATCATTTCCATATACTAATTGTAGTCGTTGAAGACATTTTTCCTGATTCAGACCCACTTTAAATTCATAGAAAATCATAGCTCGATAATGCTCTCGCGTCAACTCCGGTTTCTTATTTTCCAAACTTATAATTCTATGATAGCTAAATTGTAATTGTTGATACAAATTATCGTCTGCGGACATAAAAGTGTTCAGATTTAAATATCCGAAGAATAATTTTTTTCTATCGCATATCGTCTGCCCCTGTCTCAAAAAGTTCAGTGTGGCCCTCATGTATATCAGATTCCTTTTCAAGTTCTCGTAGATTTGAAATTAAATATATTTTGAACAAATCTAACTTTCAGTCCTATCGCATTTATTAGACTACATTGATTTCTAAAACACTGACAAAAACAAGAAAAAATGAAGTGAAGTACTATAAACTGATTTAGCAATAAGAAGAAAAATGTCACTAAGTGATCCCGAAACACAGCCTCAAATGTTAAATCATCTTCAAATTTAATTATGGGAATTGTTTGGAAAAGCGTATCTAAAAGAATTAGTAAAATGAGATTAATAATGCCAATGCAATTAAGCGTATTTATTCTACGGATGCCAATTATATATATAAAAAAAATATGGTATTAGTGGTGGTGGTGGAGGGGTGTATAGCATTACATTTATTAATTAATTCAGCGATTCAGATAGCCTCAATATTTGCTAGGTTTTAATTTTAGTATTATTCCTTTAAGTAAATAAGTCTTTCATGACTTAAAACTTTAGATAAAAAAATAATTATCTTGGCAATAAATAGCGTCTAATTCGGCATCTTATTAAATTAAGTAACTGAGAAACTGATTAAAAATAATCTATCGTCTTGAGTAAATAAATTTCCTTAAAATAAGCGTAATGATTAATAATTAGTTTAACTCCAGTTAACTATTTATGGGCAAAATCGTCTTTGTAAAACAGCATAAAGCAAAATTTAAGGGTATAAAACTAGAACCTGACATAAAACAATGCATGAATGAATGCGGAATGCAGACGATCGTTTCAGAAATCTTAGATTTCCTTCTTCAGTTCTGATAAGGCTAGAGCTGAACATTAAATTCACTTTGACTTTCAGCTCTAGACTAGTTTGCAGTGAAGAAGGGAATCAAAGAATTACCGAAACATTAGTTTGAGTGAATATTTCTAACACGTAATAATTTTCTTTAAGTAAAGATTGCGTATGGGGCCTTCAGTTTTACCCCCCATCTCCTTCGATTCATCGCTGAAGATGCTTGCGTGTCTGTCTGTATGTCTGTTTGTATGATTGTGCCGTCTGTAGCAGAAAACCGAAGTCTCAGATATCGGCGAAATTTGGTTCAGAGATAATTCAAGTTCCTGAAAAAATACGGCTCGATGAGATCTTTTAAAATTCGAATTTGTTTTTAAGTTATTTTATAATAATGGATGATTTTGAGCGATATTCACACAAATTGGTTCCGTAGTGATAAAAAATATTATCAAAAATATGAGTTTTCATCTTGACATTCTCGAAAAGATTGAATAACGTTCCATCCAAAGATTTTTTAATTGAATCCGTAAGACAATTTCTTCATATTTATTTGTTTATTTGTAAATATATTAAAATATGCATTTTAAAAAAATAATAGCAGAAATCAATAATTTTTCAAAAATATGGGCACACATTTTTGCATTCTAATAATTATTAACAATTATTATTATTAATTTAATTACAATATAATTTAATTTTCGGGAAATTTTCATACAACTGTATAACAATCGAAATTTTAGATTTCGATAGTGAAATGATTTCATTTTTTTACAGTTCCCGTCTCTATGCAATGGGCTGGACGTCGCTATAGGGAAAAGTGGTGTTGCACATGCTTGGTGTCAAAACAGGAGATTTGAAAATTAAATGGTGTTATCTGTATCTGTATAATTTAAAAAGCGGACTCTTATTGAGGATCCGGGTAACGATGGGTAATACGTTCTAGTATACACACACACACACACACACACACACACACACACACATATATATATATATATATATATATATATATATATATATATATATATATAAAATTGAAGAATTTTTATTTTACTTGTGTTATATATACCTGAGATTGATCATTAATAGAAAATGTTCTGTATAGCAAAAATGAAAGGAAGGTGGACTGAAACGTAAATGTGACATCAAAAATACTATACGACAAGCCGTTGAATATTGGAAAAAAAAAACATGATAAATAAACATTATGAATAAAACAGGTACTAAATTGGTATAAAATACCTCCTTTTCCCTGTTCCATATATAAGTTAAGGAAAGGAATAAGAATTACATGTGGTAAAGATGGGTGAATTTTTTTTTTTGTAACTACACATTAAGATGAAAGTATTTTTATATAAATCATATATGTAATGCAGGTACTTAAGGTACTACTCCCCTTGTTCCCTGCATAAGCATACATTGTGTAAATGCAAGAAATGTGTTTAAGATGAAAAGTTACAAAACAGAAACATTATTTTGAGCGATGAGCTAGGCCTTTTCTAGCTCTCAATTTTTTTTTGAAATTAAATAAATTGAATAAAGTGAAAAGCATTTCCGAAACCATGTACGTTATCAAGGGCCATACATGTTTCGTTAATGCGGATTCTACGTTTTTGAATGTATTACTGTAAATTGTATTACAGAAATAATGCACATGGTCCGACGTAGATGAAAATATAAATTAAATCAGATATATAAGAAATGAAATATAAAAATCAAATACGAAAATCAAATATAATCAAATATACCAGCGTGTGGCTAAGTATTTATAGGAGAATACAATGTAATGAAAAGGTATAAGAATATAGTATAATAATATAAATGTATTTACCCTTGTGCTGTACATTACGTGATACTAAGCAATTTAACTCCAAACAGATTACAGTTAATTCTATATACCAAGATTTCAACTGTTAGAAGTGAAAGATGGAGATGAAAAATTATTTAAAATTGTTTGAGAATAATCTGTCAATATGTTGCTGTATTTGTAGCAAGGTGTTGAATTTAAAATTAAAATGTGTTTTAATAAATGAAAAAATAAGGTTTGGCGGGTAGGTATTTTGGATAGTGGTGTTTATGAATTTAAAAAGATGTTCTTAGTAACATGGTGTACTTTAACATTTTTATTCTTAATAACTGATTATTAATAATATTTTTAAATACTGATTTTGAAAGTTTGGATGAATAATGTTGAAGTTTATTTACTTTGAAGTTATAAGTTTCTGTTTTGTCGCAAATTTTACATTTTAATCTGTCTGTATTTTGAATTTTTAAACTAACGTCTAGATAATTGGTCCAGTTTGATGTATATACATTTTCAATTAGTTTTAGATTAGGTGGATCAAAATTAAAGTTTAATATGGATGCTTCATTAGTAATTCCAATAATAATTAGATAATCAATAAATCTGTACATGATAGACTGTTGAAAGGGTACTGAATTTCGTAAAATTGTAGATAAAGGTTGGCCAGTATTGTGGATGAGATTCCTCCCTGTGGTATTCCTTTATTTAATTTGTATATACTATTTCCTTGAGACAGATAATGTTTGAACAGAGAGAATTTTAATAATATTTTGAATTTTGGAAAATAGATGTTTTTTGATTGAGTAAATTGCTCATATAAATTTAATATGACTTTATATAAATCATTATCAATGTTATTAAAGAGGTCTTTGAAATCAAAAGTTTTAATATCATATATGTAAGGTACTTGTTTTAGGTTATTAATCAGTTCTAAACTATTTTTGATTATATGTGTTTGTTGTGTAGTAAAATGATCATAAATTTGATTTAGTATAATTAGAAGTTGTTTGTCAGCAACATTGGTGTATTAATTAAATCCTATAGTAACAGTTCTAAAAGAAATGGGTGATTTATGGAATTTAGGTGTGAGTATCAGGTAAGGAAAATTAAGATTGTGCTTTTGTTTAAGAAGTTTGTAGTACGCAATAATTTGTTTACTTATAATAGTGATATTAGAGTTTATAAGAGTTAATGAAATTGAGGTATGGAGTTGCAGTTTGAGTTTATCCAACTAACATTTTTTGCAAATAAATGCATAATTACTTGATGCCTTATGAACATAAGTTATTACAAATTCATATTAAAGATGTCTTTGTAATTATGTATATATTTTGGTATAAGAAATTGTTGAATCAATTGCTTTACATGCCAGGTGACTTGTATTTGCCAACCTGTAAAGGCTTCAAAAGGGCAGTGGTATTTATCTGATATTTATATATATATATATTTATCTCGACCAATGTCAAAAGCTTGTATTATTTTCTCTTTATTTATATTAGTGGTAGTCTGTATTTGGATCCATAGCTGAGAAATTGTTTGTGATAAAGTTCCTGAATTAAATTGAGATTTCCGGTGATTACATATCCCAGATGTTGATCAATAAAGGGTATATGATTCATTACATGAACAAGATATAGAATTGTTCAACTGTTTTGTTAAAGATTGTAGCTGTAAACTTTACGTCCTAATGGTACTTGATATTTATATGCTTTTATTATATTAACATTTTAATTGGAAAAAAGGATTGGAATTTTTCAAGAATTTGTGTAAAGTTGATATAATAAAATATAGGATTTGTGTAATTAATAACACAATAAGATCGGTTGGTTTTTCTTTTTGGTGTGAAAGTGTGAGGTGAACGCCTAGCAGTCTTGCTCTTGTTAATAAAAGGTCAAAAACAAGGTATGCGAAATGTTTTTTGTTATTAAGATCTATGAGTGAAATATAAAGATTACTTAATTGTTGCTTTTTGATGGAAAATACCCAGTTTCTGATTTTTTTTAATCATAGTTAGATTAAAAAAGTGTACTGAGATTATTTAGTTGAGATTTGATGACTAAGTTAATGGAGTGTTTGTTTTTGTGTATTCCCCTCTCAGTACGTGAGAGTGAGAGTGAGTTTGTGTCAAAGTATATACTGTTGGGGTTTTAATTAATTGAAGCATTGAATAAATCATTTTCAACTATATTGTGACTATAAATAATTTGATTTAGTCCAAAAGGAAAAGCAATATTATGCTTTAAAATGTGTTTGTTTTCATAGTAATTTCGGTCAGATGAATTTGGAATTATATCCAAAATAGAAATAATAAGTGAATCAAACCGTGTGAAGTGATTATTTTTATAAGATGTTTGACTTGTTATAGATCAAATAACATGGCTGAAGGTAATAAATTATTCCCTTTCTAAAAATAACGCTCTTAAGCTGCTGATATTTTTTAAGGGACTATTTAATTGAAGAATTTTTATTTTATTTGTATTATATATACCTGAGATTGATCATTAATAGAAAATATTCTGTATAGCAAAAGTGAAAGGAAGATGGACTGAAATGTGAATGTGACATCAAAACTACTATACGACAAGCCGTTGAATAATAAAAAAAACCATAAGTAAACATTATAAATAAAACAGGTACTAAATTGGTATAAAATAACCCTTTTTCCCTGTTCCATAGCATGTTTACAAACATGGTTTTGATTCAGTTATTATTTATATTTTGAATATAAATCTAAATCCTTCTGAAAGAATTTACTATGAAAACAAACACATTTACAAAAATAATACTGTTTTTCCTTTTGGACAAAATCAAATCATTAATAGACACAATATTGTTAAAAATGATTTATTTAATACTCCAATTAAACAACAAACATTATATACTTTGTTGCAACCTCATTCTTACAAAACCACACGCATTCAGAGGGGAATACACAAAAACGAACACTCTATTAACTACTTAGACTAAGTCTCAACTAAATAATCTCAATTCACTATTTGAATCTAAGTATGATTGGAAAAAAATCCGAAACTGGGTATTTTCCATCAAAAAGCAACATTTAGATAAACTATATTTCACTCATAGATCAAAATAACAGAAAACAATTCAGACACCTAGTTTTTGACCTATTATTAACCAAAGTCAGACAGCTGCGTGTTAACCCCACACTTTCACACCCAAAAGAAAAAACCAACCAATCTTATTCTGCTATTAATTACACAAATCTCATTTTTATTTATTTCAACTTTACACAAATTTTTGAAAGATTCAAATAATTATTACCAATTAAAAATGTAATAATAAAAGCTTATAAATATCCTGTACAATTTGGACGTAAAATATACAACTACAATTTTTATCAAAACAGTTAAACAATACTGTATCTTGTTCGTGTTCTGAATCATACTGTCAACCAACATCATGGACATGTAATCACAGGAAATCTCAATTTAATTGAGGAGTCTACTCTCAAACAGTTTTAAGCTATGGATCCAAATACAGACTTCTGCTTTTATCTAAAAAGAAAATAATTTAAGCTTTTACCATTGATCTAAATAAATATATATATAAACTATCGGGTAAATACAATTGTCCTTTTGAAGCCTTTAAGAGCTGGCAAGTACAAGTCACCTGGCATGTAAAGCAATTGCTTCAACAAATTCTTATACCAAAGTATACACATTCCTATACCAAAATATACACAAAGGCATCTTAAAAGAGATCAAATTACTGCAAGACAAATTTGTAATCACTTATGTTGATAAGGCTTCAAGTAATTATGCGTTTATATGCAAAAATTTTTATTTGGACGAACTCAGTTCCTCAATTTCTTTAACTCCTATACACACTAATATCTCCCGGTCGTCCATTAGGTCGTTCATAAGTCCTCTGGATGAGTCGGACGGCCTGGGGTTTCCACACACTAATATCTCTACCATCAGTAAACAAATTATTGCTTACTACAAACTACTTAAACAAAAACACAATCTTAAATTTTCTTACCTGATTCTTATACCAAAATTTCATAAATCACCAATTACTTTTAGAATTGTTACTATAGAATTTAATACATATACCAATGCTACGGACAAACAACTACTATTTATATTAAATCAAATGTATGATTATTTTACTACACAGTGAACACATATTCTCAAACATAGTTTAGACATGATTAATAACTTAAAACAACAACCTTACATGATATAAAAACTTTTGATTTCAATGACCTCTTTAATAACATTGACATTCATGATTTATTTAAAGTACTCAATTTATATGAGCAATTTACTCATTCAAAAAACATCTCTATTCCAAAAATCAAAATGTTGTTAAAATTCATTCTGTTCAGGGTAATTGCATATACAGATTAAATAAGGGAATTCCACAGGGAGGAATCTCATCCACAATTCTGGCCAACCTTTATCTACATTTTTACGAAATTCAGTACCCTGTCAACAGTCATATCATATACAGATTCATTGATGATCTAATTATTATTAAAATTACTAATGATGCCACAATGTTAAACTTTCAATTTTATCCTCCTAATCTACAACTAATAGAAAATGTTTATTCATCACACTGGATCAACTACCTGGACGTTAGTTTAAAAACTCAAAATGAAGATAAATTAAAAATAAAAATATATGACAAAACTGAATCATATAATTTCAAAGTAAACAAACTTCAACATTATTCAACTAATCTTTCAAAATCATTATTTAAAAATATTATTAATAATCAGTTATTAAGAATAAAAAAATGAAGTACGCCATGTTACTACGAAGAACATATTATTAAATCAATAAACACAACCATCCAAAATAAATACCCGTCAAACCTTATTTTTTTTTTTATTATAAGAGGCTCTGTCCCCTACTCGCTACGCTCTCGTAACCCCCTTCGGAAGGCTTCGCCTCCTACTCGTTGAGTTCGCAGAGCTCGCTTCATATCTATCTTTCCTAAAAATTCTACTTTCAAAAATCCCTTTCCTATCACTGCCTATTTTCCGTAGGAGGGAAAAACAGGGATTTTGTCAGCCCAGTGACTCCTAAAACTGAATTCCTTGATCATGAGCTCCTTGGCGAGCTATTTCATGCCAAACTAATGCTTAAATCGATAAATGGTTTATTTCATCGTATTGCCCTATTATTTCTCTATAAATGTACCAAATTTCATATTTTTGTATGCTATAGTTTTTACGGTACGAGACAGAGAAATCACTAGACGTACCGATACGAAAAGACAAAAAAGATCAATCACGCATAAAGCATTGATTATGAAACACTTTCCAACTTTAATGCAATTTAATTTAAACATCTCAAAAGTGCGATATATTCCTCGGTAATATTTCAAAAATGATCACAATACTACATTAATTTATTATATTTGAAAACTTAAAAGTTCATCGAAAAAAATGAACTTAATACAAATGACGTCAATTAAATATAAATCACCTGGCTCCTCGGTAATGTTTTTAACATTATCATAATACTACAATAATTTATTATATTTAAAAACTTTATCAAAAACAACTGAAATTTATTCAAATGACGCCATCGAAATATAACACGTCTGGCTCTAGATAAAACAGCATTTCATTCCTAAACATTTTCCCATTCATTTCATTCATCACAATACTATAATAATTTGTTTTATTTAAAAACTTAAGACCATGGAAGTACAAGTAATTAAATTCTATGCTTAAAACTTCATCGAAAAAAATCGTCCTTCTCTCTGTAAAATTAATGAATATTTCATTCATATCAGCTATGCAGACTCCATGAGCTAAATAATTTTGCGTTAAAGAAATGCAGCAATTTTTATACAACTCATTCTACATATTTGGCTGTTTACATTTTAAATAAGTGAAAAATAGTCTTCGTTGTAGAAATAATCCAATTTGGATGATCATTTAAACTCAAATATATTGTAATTGCGTTGTTTCAGTATGTAGATGCACAGCATTTAAGCAAAAATAAAGCGGTTTTAGGACGGATACAACACTCAATATGAATTAAAAAGATCTTTAAAAATCACGATTTTGAGACAAGATGGATGCCATATTTCATTTTGAAGTGGGTCACTTGATCTCTTCATATAATGGTTACGTGATCGCTTCATATATAAGGTGTAATTATTATTTTAATTTTTATTTAAAAACTACTGAATATATTTTTCTGACATTTTTTTTATATATTTCATGGGATAATTTGAATATTTCATAGAACTTTCGAAGCAATTAGTGAATTTTAAATCCGCTTAAAAAATGTTTGAAAAATTAGGTCCCGTAGGGTTCAATGTATTTCATTTTTACAACCCGGATTCAATCCAAAACTAATTGAGTGGTGTTATTCATGTATATTCCCATTGATCCCATAGACCGTTTGAACAACATACTAAAATTTCATTTTGATAAAGTTATTTTTACGGCAGTTATCGTGCTAACGGGCAGACAGACAGACAGACAGACAGACAGAATGAACAAAGTCACAAACACTTTTCAAATTTGTTGTAAAGTGTTAAAAATGTTTTAGGTGCCCTAGGATATGAAATATTGATCCAAAACTAATTGGGTGATATTATTCATTTACCGGGTGGTCAGAATTAAAACACCCCTACTCTGAGCTCTCTATAGATCGAACTATTCAGTGTAAAGGCTCCAAATTTGTTGAACATACTATTCAAGACATGGGGAAAGGGATTACTCGAAAAAAAATTAGTTCCAGAAGCACCGTTAGGTGGCGCTGTCCAACAGAAAATATGCTGAAAAGACACTAAATACACATTTGTAACACATTTTATTCGAACGTACCAAACATTCATATCACAAGGTCCTTATCGATGCAGGGAATGCTGCGTATAACGTTATCCATTGATTGTTCAACAATAGTGGTGGCAACATCGTCAACGATATCTGAACGAGCCGATTTGCGTCCTCTACCCGGCTGAACTCCAAGATGTCCAGTTTTCTCGAATCGAGCGATCCTGAGGGCTTGTGGAAGTAATGGTCCTTTCCGCAAATTCTTAAGTCGAAGGAACTCTCGAAGTGCAGCTGCAGCATGTCCTTTGTTTTCATAAAACAACTTCACAAGCAAAGAGCGTTCTGGCAGTATATCTGATAAGAATGAAAATTTCCCAGTTTTATACCCTTTTATGCCCAGAACATAGTAGCTGCAAGCCAAGGGTTTATGCAAATTTTAGTGCTTACAGTGCGAAATTGCAGTTATAATGACAGTTTAAGTTTCTTCATTTTTTTATGTTTTTTTTTCATATCAGTAAAAGAAATTAAAAAGGAAAAATTCCATATCGCATGTGTTTGTTTTTTTGTGATTATTTTGTGTCTTTTCAGCATATTTTCTGTTGAACAGCGCCACCTATCGGTGTTTCTGGAACTAATTTTTTTTCACGTAATCCCTTTCCCCATGTCTTGAATAGTAGATTCAACAATTTTGGAGCCTTTACATTGAGTAGTTCGATGTATAGAGACCTCAGAGTAGGGGTGTTTTAATTCTGACCATCTGGTATATTCCCGTAGGTCCCACAGATCGTCTGAACAACATACTAAAATTTCATTTTGATTAAGTCATTTTTACGGCAGTTATCGTGCTAACGGACAGACAGACAGACAGAATGGACAAAGTCATAAACACTTTTCAACTTTGTTGTAAAGTTTTAAAAAGTTCACTTCAGAAGTACATAAAAAGTAAAATATCTCAAAAACTAAATCGAATTTCCTGCGAAATTCCTGTCCTCGTCCTGCAAAAAAAAAAATAAATAAATAAAAATCACCCACGTAGGTACCTGCCTGCAAAAATTCGTGATCCTGCTATTGTTAGTCTATCCAGGATGCGAACTCGCAGCTCAAATATTTTGTCTTTGATTTTGAATTTAAATATTTCTTAAACTACAATATATATAAAACAAGAAATATCAATCATGCATAAGGCATTGATTATGAAACACTTTCCAGCTGCAGTGCAATCTTAATTAAACATCTCTAAAATGTGATACATTCAGCAGTAATATTTTAAAAATTATCACAATACTACATTAATTTATTACATCTGAAAAGTTAAACCTTCATCGGAAAAAAATTCAAATGACGTCATTCAAGTATAAGTCGGCTGGTATAAACATCTCTAAAATGCGATACATTTAGCGGTAATATATTTTTAAATTATCACACTAATACAATAATTTATTACATTTAAAAACTTAAAACTTAATCGAAAAAAAATGAACTTTATGCAATAACGTCATTGAAATTTAAATCGCCTGGATCTCTATGTAAAAGCTGTAAATATTTCATTCATACACTTTTATTCCATTCATCACAATACTACAATGATTTATTTTATTTAAAAACTTAAAACAATGGAGGTAAATATAATTTAACTCCATGTTTAAAACTTCATCGAAAAAGTGTGCTATAAAATCATTTGTTCTTTATGTAAAATCAATGAATGTTTCATTCATATTAGATTTCAGACTCAGAGAGTTAAATTATTTTGTGTTGAAGAAATTCAGCAATTCTTATACAACTCATCCAACATATTTATGTGTTTACATTCTCCATAAGGGAAAATTAGGCTTCGTTGTAGAAATAATCAAAGTTTGATGATCATTTAAACTGAAATATATTGTAATTGCGTTGTTTCAGAATGTAGATTCACAGAAAGCAAAAACAAAGCGGTTTTAAGACGGATACAGCACTAAATATAAATTGAAAATCACGATTTTGACACAAGATGGATGTCATATTTTATATTGAAGTGGGTCACGTGATCTCTTCATATAATATGGGTGTAATTAATATTTTAATTTTTATTTAAAAACTACCAAATATATTTTGAAAATTTTTTCATATTTTTATGAGATAATTTAACACATTTTTTAAAGCTTTCGAAGCAGTTTGTGTATTATATGTTTGCTTAAAATTTTTTTGTAAGATTTGGTCCCATAGCGGTTCAATGTATTTTATTTTTTCAACCCGGGTTCAGGCCAAAACTTATTGGGTGATATTATTCATTTATATTTTCATAGGGTCCCACAGACCGTCTACACATCATACTAAAATTTCATTTTGATAAAGAAATTTTTATGGCAGTTATCGTGCTAACGGACAAACAGACAGACAGAATGAAAAAGTCATAAACACTTTTTAACTATGTTGTAAAGTGTTAAAAACGGTTCATTTCAGCGTATTTAACAAAACTTTTTCTACCAGAGTACCAAATTGGCAATAGTTTTTGCGGTACAAAGTAAAGAATCTCGAGAAACTAGAAATTTGTCAAATAGCGGCAGCGTCAGGTACTTTTCTTAATATAGAAATATAGAGAAAATCGTTGTAGAAACGTGTAAGCAGCCTCTGTACATCCTCTGTAAGATTTGAATTGCAAATATACTAGACATGCATAAAATGTAAATGTAGCCACGCCCACATTTGTTCCCTCCCATTTTTTGCATTCTGAGATTTTTTGGAACACTTTTTATTGGCAATGCATATGAAACTAGGAGGAGAGGATTTATAAATAAGTGGTCTCATTCCAGGTCCCTGTTTCCATAGGTGCTAAAATAATTAAGAGAAAAACCGGAAAATGAAATAATTTTTCGATCTAGATTTCCTTTTGGTACTATTTTTGCCATTTAATTTCAACATTTTATTTTATTTTATTTAAAACCCCTCAGTCATGGGTTAATTTCTTTTAACTGCAATCGTTTGAACAACCCTTATTTAAACCGAAAACTATGCATTATCTAACTTCATAAAGTGTAGGAAATTACCAAAATTAAAACGTAAAATAGTTTTGTGTATTATCCAATATTGTAGGTACCGATAATATTATGGAAGAATATCATTTATAAAAAATAATTTCGGTTAATCTGATGTAAATGACACACTCTAATACATCCTGAAAGCAGCGCCATGATAGGCCGCAGCTAATTAAAATGATCAAAACACATGAATATCGACGATACTCACCGAACAAAGCTTCTTACTGTAAGGTTGGGGCCCAGCAATGAATAAAAAATTTGTTAGTCCACCATCAGGAGCATAGCATTTCGTGAATAGCGACGCCAAAGACCCTTTGAAAGTTGTTTCCAAAACACAGCAAGTATTCGCATTATTACCATTAAAATTTGTTTGGTTGTCCTCTTTCCAAATCTTCAATGTAAACACCAAACGTTGCAAAAGCGAAAGAAGAATTGCACTGACGGGATCCAGGGGGCATAACTGTGCAACTGCGACCTCAAAGTTGAAATATTTGTGTGGTTTTGACATGTAAGTAAAATTAATATAATATTTCAATTTGTGAATTTAATATATGATCGATAAATAATTTGCAACATACATTCATATTTTTTCAAAAATTGATTTTCTGTTCTGTTAGAACTTGTTCTGCAAAATGAACGTTCTACTGAGAGATACAGAGAAACCAAGAAATCCTGCAAAATGAGAAAATTCTTTATTATCGGTTAGTTGCCAGAGCTCACCCATTCCTTCCTGTTCACGACTCATAGAAGAGGAACAAATATGTGTGCCTGGTATGAAAAAGAGGGAGTGGATAATGTACGAGTTTTAAGAAAACGACATTTGCTGGTATACTTTGCTGTGTATTGTTTCGAATACGCAATATTCTCTCTGGCGCTTCCTGTTTCGTCTGTCTCGAAGGTCAGATGAAGAAAACACAGCATGACTTGAGGATGACGTGGCTCAGAGTTTCCAGGAACCTTCATTTCCTTTCATTTAACTGCTCCATACTCTCGAGTAAGCTGGAACGGCTGGGATCTCAGGGTGTCCAGGATTTCCCAGTTAGAAGAAGGGTTGCCAGATTTTATGACTTCCGGAATGTTCCAGACACTTCACGAAATAACGATTAGTCTAGGACAAGCATGTCAAACTCGCGGCCCAGTCTATATAACAGTATTTGTGAAAAGTTTTGATAAAATTTTCGTAGCTTAATTTTTGTTTTTCTAATTATACATATTTATTAACATAAAGAAAACGTCTTGGCCCAGCCATTATTTTATCCGAAATAACCTAATAATTTCATTGCCACATAGTCCTCTGAAACCCAAACTTAAAAATCTGATGTGGGCAATACATGACTTTCCTTATATAATGTAATGAATTTACTACTTTTACAGTAAAAAAAATCTGATGTGGGCAACACATGACTTTCCTTATGTAACGTAATGAATTTACCACTTTTACAGTAAAATAAATAGGTTTTTCTTATAGTAGATACTAATATTCTTTCCAAGATATTGAATTTTCGACAATTAGTCGTCATTTCATTGATTTAGCGTCATTTTTATCCATTTGGCGAGATTTTCGTTAATTTGTCAACATTTCAAAAAGTCTCCAAGTTGGCGACATTCCGCCAAAATATGTCGCCAAAATCTCGCCAAGCATAATGGACAAAGAAATAAGTTATTCTTACAGCAGATAAATGAATACTGGCGTTCAAATACAAAAGTATTACTCAAAGTATCTTTTTTCATGAATGGAACGAGCTAGATCCACGAGAATGATGTCATCCAATATATCACATGGTATTACTGAAAAGTGAACATGTCTCTCAAGAGGAAATATATTTTTTTTTATTTTGTATGACTTTCTGATAATTTTTTCGAAAAATGTGTAATATCTCGAGAACGGTTCATGTTAGCGTTCTAAAATTTATGTCAATCGTTTTCTAATGAAAAATTACATAAGAAATGTCTATACGCGTAACTTTATTAGTGGTTTTGATTTTTTGACTATTTTTTCCAAATTTCATTTGAAAATTTAGGGGTGTTCTTAACATTCGATTGTGTATAAAAACAATAGGCTTCCAGTGTTTACGGATTGTGATTTTTGTACCAAATTTGGATCGAATCGGTCCATTCGTTTGTCAGTTATCGTCTTCACAGTCTCTCTCACACACACACACATACTTTCACACACACACACACACACACACACACACACACACACACAGACATCACTTCAAAAATGTTTGATTCGTGATCAGGGATGCTTGAAGCGTGCTCTCCCGTCGAAAACTCGATTTCGAATTTTCGACCCCGTCACAATACTTTCCTTATACATTATGTATATAAGGAAAGTAATAGGATTTTATTATAGTAGATACTAATATTCTTTCCAAGATATTGAATTTTCGACAATTAGTCGTCATTTTCATTGATTTAGCATCATTTTTATCCATTTGGCGAGATTTTCATTAATTTGGCAACATTTCAAAAAAGTCCCCAAGTTGGCGATATTCCGCCAAATTCGTCGCCAAAATCTCGCCAAGCGTTATGCACTAAGAAAAAAGTTATTCTTACTGCAGATAAATGACTTTTGGCGTTCTAATACAAAAGTATTATTCAAAGTATATTTTTTCATGAATGGAACGAGCTAGATCCACGAGAATGATGTCACTCAATTTATCGCATGGTATTACATATGAAAAGTGAACATGTTTCTCAATAGTAATTTTTTTTCTTTTATGTGACTTTTTCATAATTTTTTTGAAAAATGTACAATATCTCGAGAACGGTTCATGTTAGCGTTCTAAAATTTATGCCAATCGTTTTCTAATGAAAAATTACATAAGAAATGTCTATTTGTGTAACTTTATTAGCGGTTTTGATTTTTTAACGATTTTTTCAAAATTTCATTCGAAAATTTAGGGGGGATCTGAACATTCGATCACGTATAAAAACAATAGGCTTCCAGTGTTTACGGATTGTGATTTTTGTACCGAATTTGGTTCGATTCGGTACATTTGTTCGTCAGTTATCGTCTCCACAGACTCACTGACACACACACACACAGACATACTTTCACACACACACACACACACACACACACACACACACACACACACATACACACACACAGACATCACTTCAAAAATGTTTGATTCGTGATCAGGGATGCTTGAAACGTGCTCTCCCGTCGAAAACTCGAATTCGAATTTTCGACCCCGTCACAATACTTTCCTTATACATTATGTATATAAGGAAAGTAAAAATAGGTTTTTCTTATAGTAGATACTAATATTTTTTCCAAGATATTGAATTTTCGACAATTAGTCGTCATTTTCATTGATTTAGCGTCATTTTTATCCATTTGACGAGATTTTCGTTAACTTGGCAACATTTCAAAAAGTCGCCAAGTTGGCGACATTCCGTCAAATTCGTCGCCAAAATCTCGCCAAGCGTTATGCACTAAGAAATAAGTTATTCTTACAGCAGATAAATGACTATTGGCGTTCAAATACAAAAGTATTACTCAAAGTATCATTTTTCATGAATGGAACGAGCTAGATCCACGAGAATGATGTGACCCAATTTATCGCATGGTATTACATATGAAAAGTGAACATGTTTCTCAATAGGAAATATTTTTTCTTATTTTATATGACTTTTTGATAATTTTTTGAAAAATGTACAATATCTCGAGAACGGTTCATGTTAGCGTTCTAAAATTTATATCAATCGTTTTCTAATGAAAAATTACATAAGAAATGTCTATTTGCGTAACTTTATTAGTGGTTTTGATTTTTTGACATTCGATTGCGTATAAAAACAATAGGCTTCCAGTGTTTACGGATTGTGATTTTTGTGCCAAATTTGGTTTGAATCGGTCCATTCGTTCGTCAGTTATCATCAATCAACTCATAGACTCACTGACACACACACACAGACATCACTTCAAAATGTTTGATTCCTGATCAGGGATGTTTGAAACGTGTTCTCCCGTCGAAAACTCGAATTCGAATTTTCGACCCCGTCACAATACTTTCCTTATACATTATGTATATAAGGAAAGTAAAAAGAAATTCTCTCTTATATTCCTATGATTCACCAACGAAATCTTTAAGCTAAAATTAAAACGACAAACGAAACTCAATTGTAAAATAGCAGAGGTTATGAGAAGTGCTCTGTTTGTTTATATTACAAAACCATGTTTCACAGCTTCAAATGAAGAAATGATTCATTGGATCCCCCTATGCAAAATCATTTCAAAGCTTTTTCCATTGCCTGTGACGAGAGTACTACAGACATTAGAGGCGTAGCTCAGTTATCTGTGTTTCTTCGTGCTTGTGACACGGATTTCGACATTTTTGAGGAATTATTGGAATTAGTACCGATGCGTAGCACTCCGACAGAACAATATATTACTTTCCTTATATACATAATGTATAAGGAAAGTATTGTGACGGGGTCGAAAATCCGAAATCGAGTTTTCGACGGGAGAGCACGTTTCAAGCATTCCTGATCACGAATCAAACATTTTTGAAGTGATGTCTGTGTGTGTGTATGTGTGTGTGTGTGTGTGAAAGTATGTGTGTGTGTGTGTGTCAGTGAGTCTGTGGAGATGATAACTGACGAACGAATGGATCGATTCGAATCAAATTTGGTACAAAAATCACAATCCGTAAACACTGGAAGCCTATTGTTTTTATACGCAATCGAATATTCAGAACCCCCCTAAATTTTCGAATGAAATTTTGAAAAAATCGTTAAAAAATCAAAACCACTAATAAAGTTACGCAAATAGACATTTCTTATGTAATTTTTTATTAGAAAACGATTGACATAAATTTTAGAACGCTGACATGAACCGTTCTCGAGATACTGCACATTTTTGAAAAAAAAATGATCAAAAAGTCATATAAAATACAATAAAAAATATTTCCTATTGAGAAACATGTTTACTTTTCATATGTAATACCATGCGATAAATTGGGGGACATCATTCTCGTGGATCTAGCTCGTTCCATTCATGAAAATGATACTTTGAGTAATACTTTTGTATTTGAACGCCAATAGTCATTTATCTGCTGTAAGAATAACTTATTTCTTAGTGCATAACGCTTGGCGAGATTTTGGCGACGAATTTGGCGGAATGTCGCCAACTTGGCGACTTTTTTGAAATGTTACCAAATTAACGAAAATCTCGCCAAATGGATAAATATGGCGCTAAATCAATGAAAATGACGACTAATTGTTGAAAATTCAATATCTTGGAAAGAATATTAGTATCTACTATAAGATAAAATCTATTTTTTTACTGTAAAAGTATAAAATTCATTACATTATATAAGGAAAGTCATGTGTTGCCTACATCAGATTTTTTTAATTGTGTCTATGAACTATTGCAAAAATACAATCTATCTCTGTCCAAATTGACTTCTGTAGCAACAGATGGAGCGCCTTCAATGACCGAAAAAATCTACGGTTTCGTGGCACGATTGCGGAAAAAACAAAGTGAAAAATATGATGGTTCCAAGATTCATCATACGCATTGAATTATACATCAAGAAGTATTATGTACGAAGGTAACAAAGATGAAAAATGTGTCAGCGAAAATTCTCTGCTTTATTAAGTGAATTAGAAAGCATATATTCCTGGTTGTCCTACTGTACCGAGGTACGTTGTCTATCCTGTTCCAAGGTTCTTAAACAATTCTGGGACTAGAAAGAAAAAATATGTCAGTTTTTAATAGCGAAAAATCAAGACACGAACTTGTTTTTGATCAGTATGGTTGCCATATTTATCCTTCTTGGTTGATATAACAAAACACGTATCCGATTTAAATTTAAAACTGCAGGGGAAAGATCAGATCATTACGAAAATGTGTGACCAAGTTAAAGCATTTAAATGTAAGCTAGCTCTTTGGGAAACGCAGTTGAAAATGAAGATTTGACTCACTTTCCGACATACAACAAATCAAGTTTAGGTAAAATTGCATCGTATCAAAAATACGCAGGAAAAATTTTGAGCCTTAGAACTGAATTTGAAACAAGGTTCGCAGATTTTAAATTCCATGCTGAATATATGCCCGGTGACACATTATCAGGGTATATGTGTTATCGAAATACAGTTACCCTAATCTTTATATTGAAGCAAGTGATGAGCAGTGTTTATAAGCCTTGTACAATTGTCCATGATAAAGCTTTGACAAACATAAAAAATGTAAATTCTTTTGTAATAAATGACACGATCTATAATAGATCATCTTTTTTTAACGACTTTTATCAACACTACCACCATATGAAGAACTTCAAGTTCAAGAAATGCAATTCTAAGCGATGTAAGCTTTGTCCCGTAGCCAATCCACACCAAATTTCTACAAAAAAGGACAATATAAAAATCTTTTGCAAAACTTTTAATGTGGTATATTGCATATCATGCCTTGCCTGTCAGGCAAAATATATAGGACAGACGCAGAATTCCCTGAATATCCGTATAAATCTGCACCGAAGTCAAGTGGGCAAAATCCAACAGCTATCCACCAATAATAACTTAGAAGTACGACATTTTCAAGTACACCCCTTCAGCAATATTATGGTAACTATTATTGATATAGTACCAGACCTTTCTGAACGCTTGTGGTGGGAAAACACCCATATAAAGCAATATAATTCTGCATATCCATATGGTCTGAATACTTTATTATTCAAGGAAAATTGCAATAAAGAAAGATGCAGGAATAGTAAAGCATACCCTCTCTTAGAAAATTCAATACATAAGAAAACTTATAGACACCAAAGAGGAAATAAAAAGCAACAATTTAATTATATCAAAACAGAAGAAAAAATCTCAGCCTTCATAAAGACAGAAATAACAGTGAAATTCGGATGGATCAAGAATATAGCAAACAGTATCAAAATCAAATACTTACAACGTATATGGAATTTTATTATAAATTTCAATTTAAGTGAAAATAACTGCAATACAGAAGATACAAACACTAATATAGACATCATTCTGGATTTAATTAAACTCAGAGCCGCAAAATATAATGTAGCACTTGAACCAAAATATCAAATAAACAAATCAAAAGAATTTTTTATCACAACATTTAAGAATAAAATGTTCGAAAATATTCCATTCAACCAAATATTACATAATATAGAAGAACGTCTTCCTTTGCCTAATCTAAATATTAAGATATCCTATCGCTTTGTAAGAACCAACGGTAGAAGATTATTCAACTACAATAAATTATGTAAAACCGTGTCTTCATTTAATATTGAATCCTGTCAATGTCATAAAAATATACATTGTGATCCCTACCACAAGCATATAATTACTGGAAACTTAGATTTTATAAAAGATAATAAACTCAAAAACTTATTACAACTTGGTACTAAGTACCGAATACAAGAATATAATGATATTTATAATGAATTTAATTACGATCTGGAAACCTTCATATACAAGATGGCTGTCAAACACAGTATACCTGTACAAACTTTTAACGCATGGAAATATGCCTTTTACAGTGCTTTTTGCCAATTCTACCCGAGAAGAAACAAGGATTCTGGGAGTTCTCAATTTCCGTTTTCAATCAAACATTTTAATGAAGAATTCGTATTGACATACACCGACAAAATCGTATCGAATTTTGCATTCACGTGTAAAAAATTCTATGTCGATACTTTAACACAATGCTATAAGGATTGTGCCATGTATACATTAATTCCTAGTAACGAATCAATCATCACTAATAGAATAAAAGCACTGTATAAAAGAATTGGTATGGATATTAAATCAGTAAAATTTCCATACTTGATCCTCATTCCCAAGTTACACAAAAAGCCAGTCAAGTTCCGTACTGTAACAGTGGGATGCGGATCATACCTAGAACATGCAAATAAAAAACTTCTGAAATTACTCCAATATGTTATGACTGATATTAAGAAGCAAAACTCCATAATGTTAAAAAACGGACAAGAATTCATAGACCGACTGAAATTTTGCCATAAAGATTTAAACTTCAGAAGCTACGATTTCAGGGATCTGTTTAATAACATCGATTTAACAAACCTACAAATGATCTTGAAAGAATTACATGAAGAGTATAATTTAAAACCATATATAACTCTCAGAAGATATTTGGATTTGATTGAGTTGGTTTTAAATGAAAACATACTATATGACGGTATGCATTTCTACAAACAGGTCAAAGGCATACCCATGGGTGGTGCATGCTCATCAATATTGGCGGATATTTATCTATCCAAATATGAAAGAGGAACCCATCTATTATCGGAAATACCTTATTTCCGTTATGTTGACGATGTGATATTAGGGGGTTATGCAAACACCCCTGACATAGATTTTGCATTCTACCCAAGGGAATTGGACTTAATTGAAAACCCGATCAATGAGGATGGATCGACAGACTTCCTGGATTTGTCAATAAGAAAGCACCAACAGTATGGAATTTATACAACCATACACGACAAGAGAAATTCATACAATATCAAAATTAATAATATTATTGATTGGAATTCAAACCTCACTAAAAATATATTCAGAAATATTATTATCGGGTACTTCAGAAGAAACAGAAACTACAGTACTTTTAAAAAAGACTGCATTCATGAATGTAATAAAATAATAAATGATGCATTAAAAAGAAATTACCCTAGATATTTTTTACAACATTATTACTATTCCTTTTTCAAAGAAAGAAATTGTACATTGTTTGATTCTAAATGAGAATTCTTAATCATATATATTTTCATATCTGCGATCCTATCATCTTGAAGTCTTTTCGCGCATGTGCGACTTTCCCTTATAAAATGTTGTGTTTTCATGCTGGATAGTAAGGTGTATCTCTTCCATGCTTGGTTCCATCTTTGCTCTTTTGTCCGTTCGGGTGCTTCTGTCTTTGCACATGTGGGAGATTGACCATTGAATTACATTGGTGCCGTGAGCGTTGCCCGGGTCGTAAAAGCTGCTTTAAGCGGGAAAGGGGTGTCGCAATCCACCCCAGCCATTCTATGCAAATCATATGGTCACTCCTGTTCTCGCTTATTTTTTCTTCTTGTTTATATCCTTGTATTCCACTCTGGATGCAGAGCTGCTATGCGCCACATCCTCTGTAAGGCTTCTGTTTTCTCCTTTAATTAAATAGGAGTTCCGTTCGTGATATACTTATTTTTATATGTATATATATATATATATATATACTTTTATAGTACCTTATTTATAGTACTTTTCGAGATAAACCTACTTCTCTATAGAAATTGAAGGTTTTGTTTTTGAGGCCCACATAAACTTAGACCTTCTTCATTGGCCCATGTTAGCCTTTGAGTTTGACATGCTTGGTCTAGGAGATGGAGAGATTTCCAGAAGTTTCTATAGAGAAACTATAAAATGACTCATCCGTCCGTTGCTGGGGAGTTGACGAATTCATATGGCACGAACTACATTGGACTGTAATTTTTGTCAATGTTTTGAGAATAATAGAAGTTGTTTTAGGAAATTATTTTCGTCAGTGTTTTGAGAATAATATCACTCATTCTGTGAAACTAGTGGAGCATTTAAGTGATGTTTGATTGTATATTGTTCCTGTTTACTTTGTGCTTGTGAATAAATGTGAATTATCCAGAAACTTGGACTCGTTCTTTTATCCTGCGTACACATCCACGTTTCCAGTGGATACGTTTATAACAAACTGGTGTCTGAAGTGGGATTTCTGGATTTGTCAACGTTTTGAGAATAGTGGCCGCTGTTTTGTGAAAATATTTTCGTCAGTATTTTGAGCCTGCTAAGCGAACTCCGGCTATTAATAAGCGGCCGGTGTTGCAGCCACAAGCACCAGGAGCTAACGAGCATATTTGACCAGGGAACATGAAGACGATCGTATACATTGGCCAGATTTAAAGAGATCGCGAATTGAGCTCGAGGGTTGGTAGCACAAGAAGGGTTAGTAGCAAACCGAACAAGGGATCCCCAACTAATTAATGCATTACGTCTGTGTATCAGGCGTCAAGAAAGAGCTCACGAAGCGAGTGCAAGAAAGTAGGAGACAAAGCCTCCCAACTCGTGAAGTGAGTTAAGGGGGTTGACAAGCGTCAGCAAGCAGGAGCATGGCCCCTAGTTATATAAAAATAGAAATTTCTATCCGATTGTAACCAAAATTGTAGGCGACACATAATAATGTACTTTAAATCATCATGCCAAATTACAGATCATTTGATGCGATAGGTCCGGCACTAGCCTTGAAAGAAAATATATCTATTTTAAAAACATTTGATCAGCGGAATATAAATAGATATATATCTTTCAAATAAAAGTTGGTTCATCAATTTTAAACTGTCTATTGATATATTTTTAAATTATTAAAATATATATATTTTATGCTAAGTGACAGCATAAAGCCTCTTATGAAAAGTCCGATTCTGAGGAAACGTAGTTGAAATATCTGAAAATATTTTTGGAAAAATTGGATATATATGATTCTTTCATACCAAATTTTCAGCATTTACCTCTGACACACTTTCTCTTTATCTCGTTCTTTCTTTTTCCTTCTTTCTATTTCTCTCCTTTCGTTCTCTATTTCTCCTTTTTTCAATTCATCATTTCTTTTCTGCCTTTTTCTGTTTCTCTTTCTCTCCCTTTTCTTTCTCTGTTTCTCTATTTTTATTTCATTTTTTCTTTCCTGCATTTTTTTATTTCTCTCTCTCCTTTTATTAACACTTTGCAACATGGTTGAAAAGTGCTTATGATTTTGTTCATTCTGTCTGTCTGTCCGGTTGCACGATGACTGCCGTAAAAATGGCTTTATCGAAATAAAATTTTAGTATGTTGTTCAGATGGTCTGTTGGACCTATGGGAATAAAAATGAATAATATCACCCAATTAGTTTTGGTCTGAACCCCGGTTGAAAAAATGAAATACATTGAACCCTATGGAACCTAATTTTCAAACATTTTTTAAGCGAATTTAAAATTCACAAAATGCTCCGAAAGTTTTAGAAAATACTCAAATTATCCCATAAAAATATAAAAAAATTTCAGGAAAATATATACGGTAGTGTCTTAAATAAAAATAAAAGTAATTACACCAATATTATATGAAGAGATCATGTGACCCGCTTCAAAATAACATATACCATCTTGTGTCAAAATCGTGATTTTTAAAGTTCTTTTTAATTTATATCTAGTGTCGTATCCGTTCTAAAATCGATTTATTTGTACCTAATTTCTGTACAGGTACATTCTGAAACAACGCAATTACAATATGTTTGAGTTTAAATGATCAAATTTTGATGATTTCTACAACGAAGCATAATTTTAATTTATGGAGAATGTAAACACATACCACCAAATTGCAAATCATATGATACCATAGATCCGGCGCTGGCTTTGACAGAAAATCTCTCTATTTTATAAGGATTTAGTCAGCGACTGCACATAAATTCTTTTTTTTTAAATACTTGGGGTTCAGCCCCCTGCTCACTCCGCCCGCGCAACCCCCGTCGGGAGGCTTCGTCTCCTACTCGCTGTGCTCGCTTCATATCTATCTTTCCTAAAAATTCTACTTTCAAAAATCTCTTTTCTATCCCTGCTTATGTTACGCAGGAGGGAAAATCAGGAATTTTTCTTAGCCCAGGGAATCCAAAAACTGAATTCCTTGATCATGAACTCGCTTCGTGATCTATTTCATTCCAAACTAAAGTTTAAATCCATAAACGGTTTATTTCATCGTGTTACCCTATTATTCTCTATAAATGTACCAAATTTCATATTGCATTGCAATTTCAATTTCATTGCAATGAAGCACAACATTAAGCTGGGGTGGAGGTCCAGAAGTATAAAAAAATTGTTTCCACACTGTTCGGACATTAGAATAAAGCTCATTTTTATTGTTCTGGAAAATACAAAAGGTTTTGAAACATCTGAAAGGAAAATAGTGTTCATTTGATGCTGTGTATGGAGAAATGGAAAAATGCATATGAACGACAGCAGGCACCTTTGAGAAAGGTGTCAGTACGGGATACCGTGGAGTGCGATGCAACATTCCACACGTCGTGTCATGCTTTGCAGAACATTATCCATCATCTGTTGAGGCAAGCTATCCTACTTCTCTGTCAGTGCACGGAAGAGGGTGTTCTTGTTTGTTGGAGGATATTTTTGACCAGCAAGTCGCCTCCCCAAAGCACTCCAAACATTTTCAATGGGGTTTAGATCTCGAGAACGTGCTGGCTATACGAAGCATTGAATACCTTTGCTGACTAGACAATCCTGAACAGCGAGTGTTCGATGACATGGTGCGTTGTTGCTCATGAAAACAACATTATCACTGACAGCACCACGGAAAAAGCGAACATGAAGCAGTAGAACTTCATCAATGCATCGTTGGCCAATCACAGTCCCAGTTGTAACCAAATGTAGGGGCGTGCGGCCATTGATCATGATGCCGGCCTACACCACGATACTGCATGTCGGATATCGGTCCCTTTCCTGGATATTTTTTGACGATAAGCAGTACCAATCTCACTCCAGATCAGCTGGCGTCTACAATCCGATGACAGACTGAACCTACTCTCATTTGAGAATAGTACGCAAGCCCAGTCCGGTTAGGTCCAATTGCGATGTTCACGACACCATTGCAAACGGGTGCAGTCTGGACAATGGGACACACACACAACAGGTCAGCGAGCGTACAGTCCCCCTTCTCCCAAACGTCTGTCTATAGATTTTCGGGAGATCCGCTGTTCTGTGGTAGCAAGAAATTGATTGGCCATCTGCTGAGCTGTGGTGCACAGGTCCCTTTTTGCCGATAGGACATTGTACTTGTCTCCTGCAGGCGTCGTACTTCTAACAAGACATCCCCATGGCACTTGCTACACATTCCAGTTATTTTAAATGCTTTCTACAGCCGTGAAACAACGCTGTGCCCGATGTCAAACTCCCTAGCACATCTGTTAGTTTTCGCCCTTCTTCGATCTTTCCAATAATACGGCCACGCGTAAAATCATCTAAGTGATATCAGGAAGACATACTGAAAACTTCAAATTCGTCAATTAAATCTTTCCCGTAAAACTTTCACTTGGAACAGGAACTGTCCACATGCGTCAAATCCTTTAAATCTCTTATTAGCGCTTTCACGTGACGAACAGACGTGGAAATGAAAAATGTGCATTCTCACACTTCTTACTGTATCTCGCACTTATTCTAATTTTTCACATTTTGCTTACTTTCATTTTGTGGTTGCTATGGGGGATAGTGTCATTCGTCCTTAGCAATTGTCCAACAGTGTATATATATATATATATATATATATATATATATATAATTTTTCATTTAGCTTGTTTATTTGGTACAGCCATTTTTTCAACATGGCGGACTCCAAATCTGATAAATTTTTATGTCCAAACAAATTTAAATATCTTGAAACTTAAAAGAGGTAGATACTTGGAATAAAACCTATTTTACTGTCCTGAAAGTGGTCTACATTTCATTTGCAAAGTTTGTGTAACTGCAACTTGGGGGACTGAAATTTAGCGTCGAAATTCAACATCAGTTTAGCTAAAAATGCAGTTTTTAGGCTTTTTTAAAAATAATGAAGGGAACAATTTTAAATCTGGAGAAATTTTAAGACTGAGAACTTTCTCATTTTTGTTTTATTAAGCCCCAAACATGGCGACTGTTTTCAAATTTACAAATATTTAAGCCTTAATACCTCTGGTGGGGGAACCAGGAGAAACCTGAAACTTACAAAGAATCAAGTACTGTATAATAACTAATTGTAGTAAAAAATTGGAGTTAGAGACTGTTCTTATTTTATAGATATGGAGTGATGAGCAAGTCCTAAAATCTTGCTCATTTATTTATAAACATGCATAACTTTATTACAAATTTTCTATTTATTCTTATTATTAATCCTCCAAATCATGAAAATTATGAATTATAAATAATTGAAAATCATAAATAATTGTTTTTAATGAAATTTCATTTAAAATTTTAGCTTTGAATTTCAAAGTTAAAAAAAATTAACCAATCATGATCAAAAATAGCCAAATTGGCTAAAAGGGTCCAAATCTGGCAACCATGGTTTGCATTTGAAAGGAGAAAAAGATTATATGCATATCTGAAGGAGTGCCATTTTCCGATTGTTACTACTACTTGTTGCAGAATGTGAAGACAATTCTGAACTGAGAAGCATGAATCAGCTCATATCATTTCTCCCCGTTCTACACAAGTTCTAGTGATGGGTAGATGTATTCGATGTTTTATGCAGTTTAATTATATTAAAAATTGATATTTGAAGCTCATAAAAATGGAATGTTCTATTGGTAAATTTATTAAAGAAAATTGCCATAAGCATACTTATGGTAAAGTCAGTAAGGATTTTTACTAATTTTGGAAATTTCAGTGAAGTTGATAAAACACGACAGAAGTTAAGATTAGGTACGGGTCACTTGAAAACAGTTTGAAAATACCACGAGAAAAAGTTCATTAATAAGTATAATCATCTTTTTGGACAGATGTGACGTGATCTTTTTAGCTACCACACTGGATCAAAGAAACAAGAAAGATCAATCATGCTTAGAGCATTGATTATGAAACACTTTCCAACTTCAATGCAATTTTATTTAAACATGTCTAAAATGCAATACATTCCTCGGTAATATCTTAAAACTTATCACAATATTACATTAATTTATTATATTCGAAAACCTAAACGTTCATCGAAAAAAATGAACTTCATTCAAATGACGGCATTGAAATATAAATTGTCTGGTTTAAACATCTCTAAAATGTGATACATTCCTCGGTAATAATTTCAGAATTGTCATAATACTACGATAATTTATTATATTTTAAAACTTCATCGAAAACAACTAAAATTCATTCAAATGACGTCATAGAAAAAATAACACGCCTGGCTCTCTCTATAAAAGCAGCATTTCATTCATAAATAATTTCCCATTCATTACAATACTATAATAATTTATTTTATTTAAAAATTAAGACCATGGATCTACAACTAATTAAACTCTATTCGTAAAACTTGATCGAAAAAAATCATCCTTATCTTTGTAAAATTAATGCATATTTCATTCATATCAGCTATGCAGACTCCATGAACTAAATGATTTTGTTTTAAAGAAATACAGCAATTCTAATACAACTCATTCTATACATTTTGCTGTTTATATTCTACATAAGTGAAAAATAGGCTTTGTTGTAGAAATAATCAAATTTGGATAAGCATTTAAACTCAAATATATTTTAATTGTGTTGTTTCAGTATGTAGATGCACAGAATTTAAGCAAAAATGAAGTGGTTTTAAGATGGATAAAACACTCAATATGAATTAAAAAGAACTTTAAAAATCACGATTTTGAGACAAGATGGATGCTATATATTATTTTGAAGTGGGTCATGTGATCTTTTCATATCATGGTCACGTGATCGCTTCATATAAGAGGTGTTATTATTATTTTAATTTTGATTTAAAAAACTACTAAATATATTTCGCTGAATTTTTTTTTATATATTTTATGAAACAATTTGAATATTACCTAAATTTTTCGAAGCAATTTGTGAATTTTAAATCCGCTTAAAAAATGTTTGAAGAATTAGGTCCCATAGGGCTCAATGTATTTCATTTTGTCAACCCGGGTTCGATCCAAAACTAATTGGGTGATATTATTCATTTATATTCCCATAGGTCCTACTGACCGTCTGAACAACATACTAAACTTTCATTTTGATTAAGTCATTTTTACGGCAGTTACCGTGCTAACGGACAGACAGACAGAATGAACAAATTCATAAACACTTTTCAACTTTGTTGTAAAGTGTTACAAAAGCTGCAAAGGTTGTCGTGAAATTACTTTGGAACATTTAAAGAAAAACAGACAGCATCAGGTACACCTTGTTCCAGGAAAATCTTTATGACCTACGTATTATAAAAATACATTTTTGGTTAGCAAAAGTATAGAGTTTCATGAAAAACTGAAGTGTTTGTTCCAGAAGTGGTTAGTTTAAGTGAAGTTGATGCAGTTTGTTCTGTACTAGATATTTCACTATTATCAAAAATTAAACGATTGAGTGTAGAAATAAAATCAAGAGCTTTAATATGCAAAACAAAGAAAATTTCAAAGGTGCTGTGTAAAAAATTAGAACATTCATTTACAGAAGACGTGTCAGTAGATAATGCAGAGGTTTCATCTATTTAATGACAGAGCTGCCAGTCAAAATAAAAACAAATATAATTTCATCAACATGTGTCATCATAAGTTTGATTTCTTTCTAGATACTGAGTGGACTTTTTTTGCTACTGCGCATGGGAAGAATGCCTGTAACGGAATAGAAGGTGCTACAAAAAAGGAAGCGGCGAAAGCAAGCTTGCAAAGAGTTTATGAAAATCATATCTTTACTCCAAAACAGTTATATTATTTTGCTGCGGAAAAAATCTACATTTTTGTTTCAACGGAGGAAGTGAAATTAAATGAGAAAGTGTTAAAACCTGGATTTGAAAACTGTAATTCTGTACCTCTAACGATAGAAAAACACATATTTTTACCTTTCAGCAAATCCACCATAAGATGTTACCAAACATCTATATCTATGGCATATGTAGATATCCCAGTAGTAATTTGTATTTATGATAAACAATAGTGGCGTACTGGAATTTTAAAAATGTGTTTTGGAAATAAAGACCTATCTGCAATCTTTATGCCACGAGGCCCAAGAATTTCTTTCCAAACGGCATCCAATACATCATGGGTTCCTCCATCAACAGTACTGAGAAAACACACACTTCTGGAATTTCATACACCTACAGAACAGAGGTACCAGATTACTGATAAACTCTGTTAGGAAATATCACGATTGTACAATTAAAAGATATCAAACTTTATAGATAAGTGAAAATTAAGATTTGTCACTTTTAGGACTCACTCATCTCTACATATCAATAAAACCAGAAAAGTCTCAAACTCCAAATTTTTATTACAATTAGTTATTATATAGTACTCGATTCTATGCGAGTTTTAGATTTTTCCCGGATTCCTCACCAGAGATATTAAAACTTAAATATTTGCAAATTTGAAAATACCGTCATATTTGGGACTTAATAAAATAAAAAGTAAAAGGTTGTCAGTCTTGAAATTTCTCCAGTAAAGACAATGGGAGTAGGGTAAGATATGACGAAAATGTGAAGATTAAAATTTGCTCCCTTCATTATTTTTAAAATGCCTAAAAACTGCATTTTTACCTAAATTTCTGCTGAATTTCAGCCCCTCAGATTGCAGTTACACAAACTTTATAATAGCATAAAATATAGATCTCTTTAAGGCCAGAAAAAAGTTTTATTCCAAGTATCTAACACTTCTGGGTTCCGAGATGAAATTTGATAGAACATCAAAATGTCTCAAATTTGGAGTCCGCCGCGTTGAAAAACTGGCTGTACCTGTACCAAATAAACGAGTTAGATAAAAATATTTTAAAAATCGTTTTTCATCTGCTGAAATATGTAAGTATTTGTGCAAAATATAAAAATTTTCAAAAATGGTCATGCAGCCACCACTGGGTGATTTTATATGGAATGACCCGGCTGTATTTATACAAATTTTGCACCATTTTTATTTTTGTTTGAGTATCACATCAAATAGCGCTAGAATGAATATTTCTTCTGAAAAATACTAAAGATGTTTACAGAACTGCTTTATAGCTGCTTTAGAATTCGTTCTATCTAAGATTTCTTACATTTCACTCTTCATTAATTCTGATGACTGCGCCGAGAAAATAAAATCTGTAATTCTTTTTATAATCGTATCTTAATTTTCCTTCCCTGTTTTTATGGATTTGAGACAAATAATATTTGGAAGTAATCCAACTTTTATTCCTATAAACTGTATTGGACTAGGTTGATTTCTATAGCACTCTTAAAAAAAATTAAATGGAATATGGGTCAACTCGAATTTCTAATTACGGAATCCATATTTATGTAGTTAGTGATTTTTTTGTGTGCAAATTTTGTATTAAAAAATCTGTACTGTTGGTCCACATTCCGATTACAGCATGTTAGTCTTCATTTCAAAGGGCTTGAAAAAAATCTTTAGATTGATATCAAATTTGATAATGTACCCCCGAAGGGGTTAATGATGTTACGAACACAAAAATTGTATCTCGGCTATTTTCCACTACACCGATTGAAACTGTTAAGTTGCATGATCAATGATCCATAAATAACCCCTTATAAGCATAATTGTGTCAAATTTTATCCTACGCTGCTATGTTTAAAAAATATAATATTTCTATCTAGTTCCAGATATTTTGTTAACAAAGCCGGAAAAAAAGTTTCATGAAAATCTATTCACATTTGTGGTAGCTATGGTGTGCACAAGAAATCGATCACAGACAAAAAAAACCAGACGACAGTCATCACTCCAAAAATAGTTAACACGTGTTCAGGAAATCCTAGAATATATCTTAGCATCAAAATCTCGAAATCGAAAGCTTTCGTAAAAACAATACTTTATACTACATTCTATAGTATGAGAAAAAAAATATCATGACTTTCTTTGTATATAATGAGAAATTTACTTCTGTAATTCTCAGTCCAGTATTTTCTCAAAGTATTTTCTCAATCCAGAAAATACTTTTTTCAACTATTTATGTCAACTTTCAAAATCTACACCACAAAACTATTGGAAATAAATTAACATCACGTAGATTGAAGGTGGGCGATTTTGTTGGCAAATTGATTTGACGGTTTGGCTGAGTGCCCTGTAATGTTACTCTTTTATTGTTATCTGTGTTCCATTTTAGCATTTCATAGATTCGGTGATTCCTGTGTGTCGTTTTGAATTTGTTTTCTTTTGTTGATACTCGTTTAATTCTGTTCGAACTTGTCTCGCCTTTTTGAGACATTTCTGTTGTGTTTTGAGGTATTTAATATTGTTTGTTAGTTCTCTGTTTAGGATCGGTTGGTTTGTTCTTTGTTCCGCTTTCTGACTGACTCTTTCAGGTGGACTCTGAATTTTCGATTTGAGCATATATACCATCCTTTTCTTCAATTTGTGCCCATTTTCTATTTGGACTTTGGGTTTGTTGGTCTATATTGCACTTAATAAGGGAATAGAAAGTATCCTCATAATAATACTTTATTTATTTATTTGCGTTTAATTACGTTATTTAAGATTTTATTTATTTATTTATACTCACGTGTAAATTACGCATCAAAATATCGTTGAATTTATTCAATACCAGTCTAAAAATATAAAGTTTGGCGACGTTGTTGGCGTTCATATGTGACATTATTTCCTACGTTTTTTATCTTGTGAATAGCAGAATGTGATAGTTGCATGGAAATCATCTGAATAGATTTGTTACGCATTTCACATGAAAATAGTATTATGTAATTATTTTTAATTCAGTTTAAATTTTAAGAGATTTTAATTTGAAATTTATACGAGAAACGTACAACATTACGGGTATAAATTTTTACCGATATTTTTAAATGTGGCGCCATTTATTTTTACTTTCTCATATTATAGAATTATAATACGTATAGAGAAAGTATTGCTTTCACGACGATTTTCAATTTCAAGATTTTGATGCCAATATATGTTTTAGGACCTCCTAAACTATTTTTAGTCTGTTTGTCGTCTGTGTGTGGTCGAATTATTTTGTAAATAATAGCTTTCATAAATATTAATGGATTTGGGCAAAACGTTTTATCCGGCTTTGTTAACAAAAAATCTAGAACTAGATATATTTTTTTTAAATTCGAGCAAAAACTTCCAAATTTCGCATTTTCTTAACATGGTAGACAAAATTTGACATAATTACGAATAAAAGGGATTATTTAGGTCTCAGTGATCCCCAAACTTAACAATTTCAAATTATTGTTGTGAGAAATAGTCGCGATTCAATTTTAGTGTTCGTGATATCATTAGAGCTCCTCGATGGGTGGGGGTGGGTTGCAAGTCCCCTCCCCCTCCTGAGGGGGTACATTGTCAAACTTGGTGTCAATCGAAATATTTTTTCAAGCTTTATAAAATGAAGGGTAATATGCTATAATTGTGATCATTCAGACCAACGATACCGATTTTTAAAAAAATTTCTTTTGCAAAATTTGTAAAAAGAAAAAAGCATAAGCTACTTAAAATTTGATTCTGGTACGAGAGAAATCGAGTTCAGCCACGCCCCAGTTAATTAAATAAAACATTAAAAATATAGTTAAACATAATTGACTGTTCATTCAAAGAAATTTCCAAATAGAGATTTTTTATCTTTTTATCTGAAACAAAATCAAGAAGGTTGAAGTATTCACCCCTTGCAATAAGAACATCAAATTTACTTCTAAGCTCTTAATCCATTCCTGAGATATTGCGCATATAAACACACACACACATACATACCCGCAGAAATTACCTAGAAAACAATCGATTTAAATACATTGATACTTGAAACATTTACTTCGAAACTCGAATTTAAATTTCCACTACAACACAATCTAAACGAATAATAATTTTGATATCTAAACGAATAAAACAAAAACCGAACCCGTTACTTTAAGATAATCCGCTCTCGAGGCACTTCAGATTTTGGTATTCTTTGCAACCAGTCGCCAAATGTAGAAGGAAATTGTTTTATAGCTGCAAATTGGATATCTATATTAATAATAATCTATATTAATAAAAGGAAGAATCTGCCTGTCTTTTTGTCCGCGATGGGGTGCAATATCTACCGCACTTATAGGTCTCGAGGTTTTTAACACAGTTGCATCTATACCTGTATTAATATAACTCGAAGGTATTTTTCCAAATATTTAATTAGATGTTTTTATATTAAATTTTAGAACTTTTTCAAAGTGTTCAAGTTTGCTGTTGCATCATATATGAATAATTATTATAGTACGGAAGTTATAAAAATGTGTCCAATGTTCAGCTTCATTTTCCTAATATTTTATTTTAGCTTGGTTTACTTGCATTTAAAATCTTTCAATTCATCACACAGAGAGGTCCAACCTCTCTCTCCCCTGGTACATTTTAGGCATTTCAATGATATGATCATATCTTAGCTTCTGTCTTTAGATCATATGTCAGCTATCCTGCTTGCATTCACCTCGTGAGCTTATTTAGGGCATATAATGCGTGCTTACTTAGAGCATATAACGTGTGCTTATTTAGGGCATATATTAGGCGTCCACGCAGCGGGCACTGTTCAGACGTGTGTGCGGTCACGTTGAGGTCGAGGGCGTATTTAAGCATTCATTTAAAAGCTTAAAAACATTATATGTGAGCATATGTCTTTAACCATTTGATGCATGTGCTAGTTTGTCAAGCGCCTAGGATTTATAATCATCTAATTATAGTTAACTCATGCGAATAATGGTTATTGGCTGCTAGTATTAAAGTGTTCATTTGATGTGTTATTTTGTGCGGTAAAACTTAAATAAATGCAATACTGAATATGTGAAGACAAATGAACTGTCTATATTCTGTCTATAAGAAAAATTATGTATTGCTCACACCAGAAATTTTTTTATTTCTGTGATATTCTGTTAAATAAATAAGACAACTTTATTCCATATAGAATATTAAGCATTAAATGCCAAATTATTGCCTGAAGCACTTTAAATTCCTTTCTGCATTTTAATTAAATATGAAATCTATTCATGCAATTTCTGTTTAAAAGCGAAACAGTACCAGTGATCAATAAATGCATTTTAGAAAAGGAAATTAAAAGTATTAATCAATTAAAATGCGACTCGTTTAAACCAGTTGATTAAACATTCCTTAAAGAGTTCAGTAATGATGAACAGATGATAAAATAAAAAAATACATCTTTGTTTTCTCAAATAACTGCATCATAACAGGAAACAATTTATCAGTTGGAGGCGATTATGGAGAGGGGAGGTGTTAAAGGAGCCAGGTGTTACTATATTGAAAAAGGAAATATGTTTTTCGAGGAAAACTTTCCAAGATGAACTGGCGTGTATTTATATTACATGCTAGAAAAACTACCTCGATATCATCCAAAATTGTGATGCACCTGCAGAGGCTGCTGAGTTACATTTGAGCCAGGAAAATTTATTCCACTGTACAATATTTGCCAAAATATCTCACCTTAAAACACAAATGCAGCAAAATGGCAAGGGATAAAATATATAAATATTAAAAATATAAAATCTACTATATGAAATGTATTTTCCTAGCGTTGTTGGGTAGATTGCCTTCTGTCATTTATACTTAAGAAAAATGTAATTTTACATCTAGAACCACACGATACTTTTAAGTATTACTGCTTTATGCTGTTATTAAAGAAGTATTTTAATTTTCAATTATTAGAAACGCTGCTCCGTCCCGCCAAGGCGTCATGTCCGAATCAATAACTGACAAGTGTATATTATACTCGACGTGGCAAACCACGATTTTCAAGTGTATGTGTCTCAGTTCCAAGCTTAGCTAAAGACTTGATTTATTTACCTCTGTAATATGTTCATAAAGTTGAGAAAAACAAAACTGAAATCTACAATGGGAGCGTTCGAACCCCAGAAATAAGTACCTTAAAATGACACTTTTAACGATTTTTGTTCTGTTCATGTTTTTCAGTGTGGACGGACTTACACATTAAACTACAAAATCGATTTTAATTAAAAATGACTCATTTTATACATTCTGGTGCGATATACATACTTTTTTCTCAAAACGTAAAGATAAATTTGATTTAGAATTTCAAAAATTGAAATATCTTCATATATCTTACATTTTCTTCAGTTCAGTATTAAAGGACTTATAGCCTAAATTACTGAACCGATTTAAATCAGTGATGGCTTATTTTGTATGTTCTGATAGGATGTCCATACTTTTTTTAGATATTTCAAGATAAATTTGATTTAGAACTTCAAAAATTAAACGCACACACACATAAATAAATGGTGCTCGGCGATGAATTCGAATTTGCTATGTCATTTGCTATGTCATTGTTGCGTAATCATCTTGATAAATATGATAATCGTTGCGTAATCATGTTGATAAATAGGATTATTGTTGCGTAATCATGTTGATAAATATTTCTATAAAAAGCATTGAAATCTCACAAAAGCACCACTTAATGGTTAGAAAGTCCCCGACAAATACAAAAGACAGAAACCTCCTTCCAGAAAGTAAAAAAACTCTATAAATGGTTTGCTCCAATTTCTCAGTGGACGAGAGCCGCTGTATTTCAGGCTCAAGGAATCCTGCTGAAGGATGCTAACTCTCTTTCAAATAACATGTAGTCTTTAGTAGTAGTCAATTGAAAAATTACTATATTCTTATATTTCGTACCATTCTTATATGCAAATTTTCAGACATACCAAATAAGCGGTTCTATGAGATGCAATTTAAATTTCACACAGTTGCATACATGTATACTTTGCTTCAAAGAGAGTGTTTTAACGTCTTGCGCAAACATCATTTTAAAATAGAATGCAATTCTGTGTAGTTTTGTTTAAATTAAGAAATACCCATATATAAGTAAAATTAGTTGGGGTATTTCCGTGCGTAAAATTCGTAATTTTTACTACCCTATTTTTACCAGATTTGGCCGATTTGCACCACATAATACAAGTAAAATCTTGTACTATATGTACTATTTGCATAACATCCTTTAAAATCTCTTTATATAATTTTATATTAATGTTTTGTGTTAACTATTCTGAAATTTTCAAAATCCGATTTTTAAATGACGCCAGAATTATCGGATTATTGGACGCCAGGATTATCGGATCTTATTTCTCAGGATAATGAATTAACGGCGACGTCACAGACTTGTGTTCCAAATAAGTTCGAAACGTTTTAAGGTCTTAAAACATGTATTTTCCTGACTATCTGGAAATAGAAATTTTTTAAAAAACAATAGTTTTTTCATATTATAGTAAGAGAAAAATATTACATTATTTACTTTGCTCAAGCCATAATGCTTAAAATCACTTTGAAGAATGAAATATATGAGGAATATATTCAGGAAAGAAGATACAAAAAGGAAATAAAACAGTATAAATTATAGTTGCGAATGAAATTCGAAATATAAAAGCCTCCTTTAGAAAGAGATTTTGCGAAAACTTCTTTTTAAATGTTTCTGCCCACTCAGGAGCTTTTAGTTTTATCGAATGACGCAGAAAACTTCATAGTGTAAAAAGAAATGCGTAATAAAATGGAAAAGATAAAAATATTTCTCTATTCTTTGACAATTATATTGCATTCACACGAGATTTTCCTTTTGTTGAGTTACACTAAAATGGAAATGGCAACACCAAAAAGAAGTACGATTCATCGGAAACTTATGGGCAGGCCTAGGTAGTAAATAAGATAGGACAAAATCTCCATAGCAAAATGAAACATTCATTGTAGAAAAATGGCTTATAATACTGTACTAGAACGGGATAGCGTCTCTTTTATTAAAAATGCAGTTTGTTACCTGTCGCAGAATTCAATCGTACAGATTCGTATACAGTTTTTGGTGTAATATACTGTTTTCAGCTTAATATATGCTTTCTCAACTCGTTTAAAAAGATTTCCTGTGTGTGATATTCGTGTAGTTTGTAGATTATGCTCCACGTTATCCAGATATTTTCAGGGATAAATTTGGGGATCTGACAGGTCAGGTTAGCATTTAATAGCTCATAGACATTCCCGCCAGATGTTTGCAGTATATGGATGGGCATTGTCGTGCTCGAACAAGATGTTAAGCTCACCAGCTATGAATCCGATTGCTATAGCTTTAAAGATTTTATCAATATAGCGCCTAGGTGTTAAATTACCCCCAATACGACTATCACAGCTGATCTATTTTCGGGCCTTAACACCCTCTATTCGGGAAGTGGATCGTTCCAAACGTCACCTCCATATAAATTCTTGATCATTACTGGAGTCTGAGTAAGCGAGGTATTCGTCAGTGAAGACAATTTGACGTGACACCAATGATAAGTTTAGGTTAGTGACAAATAGCGTAATGGGCAACGCACATACAGCCCTACTGAAAACCGTTCAAACGCTGCCAGATAGTCTTACTTGTTTGAGGATCGGTAGACTGATTGTAGATGTAGCTGCAACCTGTTGGTGAATTGAACTATTATCACGCTCACCTGCCATCATAGGTGTTTCAGTTCCTATTTTACGGCGGAGGGTGTATTTTCTTAACCATTTCTTGACACATTGTTGGACCTTGTTTTTTTCGTCCGAGGTATAGTCATGTACGTCGAATTAACCATCCAACCTCGGTAAGGCTTTTATTCCGCCCTCTCTTAAATTCAGTTAGATGATTGTTGTTTTTGCGAAAACTTGTTCTAGGCATTATGAACACCTAATTATCCTGCAAAAACACAATTTATTTCAAATTTGCTTTAATAAAAATAATTGCTCGGTAGAGATACATGAAACGAAATCCCAACTCACCAAGTTTAGAATTATTTTAGCTACAGCTAATGCTGTATTTCTACAAAAATTTAATAATTTGCATATGTCGCACGTTCTTATATGTACATTTTTAGACAAATCAAATTGTCAATTCAGTGTTTTTCAATTAGCGTATTTAAAAATATATTACTATTAGAAATTGCTGCATGAAATATTGAACCTGAGTCTCTTTATTCCGAAGCGAAAGTTCTACGACAGTCACGAAAACCATTGATCAGGACTGTCAACCTATCCATTTTTGGAAACATTTCACAAAATAAATTTACATAAAACCCTCTAGTCATAAATCTAGCCATTGCCAATTGCAGTTTGATCACTTTCTAACCATTAAGCAGATTAATTAACATCCATAATATTGAATCCAATTTGAAATGAGGCACTGATTCGATTACAGCATTAAATTTTTTTACCTTTTTATATAATTAGCATAAACACTATTTGATAATAATATTTTTTATTTTTATGGAGTAAAAAGGATTAAACTCTTCGAAGGTCTTTTAATAGAACCTCAATGTTAATTTAAATTTCCATAGAAGATAAATCGCTTCTACTAGGATTCAGTTACATTTAACACGTTACTCATATCTTTTTAAGTAACACGCATGAAGTATACTACTAATTCTACTAATGACTACTAATTCTACTAATAACTACTAATTTTTAGTAGTTGGGACATGCTACATTTAAATGTCCTATTAAATGTCCTATTAAATAATAGTTAATTTTTATTTATTTGCCATTGCAAGGATTATAAACATATTTGGGGTCTTTGGACTTTTGAAAATATAAAGTAGCTTTATACTGTAAAGCAACCTATTTATTACCTGGCATTACTTAATATAATTTCCCAGTTTATTATGAATTTCTTGAAGAAATAGGTAACGACATTAATGTAAAGAAAAAGGATGTGATAATTAAAACTTAGTCCACTCCGGCATTAGGCCACATTCATATTCTTTTTATTCGGAGATTTTGGTTGAGTTTGTTTTTGGATATTTAGAGAATGCTTATGTGTTATGAAATTTTATAATTTTTGATGGCAGGGGATTGGGAGGTTATTCGTAAACTTTATTGAAGGATGGGCATAAAATGCTAAGGAAAAATTGAATACGTTTTTAAAGACATTTTATACTTTCTTATTACAACGCTTTAAAGTTATAAAACTGTACTTGGTCTTTCTGTTGGAGTAGTATGAAATATTGCCAAACGAAATTTGAGAAATATAAAGTGAGTGAAAAATTTGAATTCTGGTCAAGTGGTCTGAAATGAGGATTGAAGACAATAGAGGATTTCCGAGCAGAAATAATGGGGCTTATGAATCGTTGCTAACTATATTAGTTTTCGGGCATTCTAATGATAAAATATAGTGCATTTTCAGCCAGTTAATCGTTATTGAACCAAAACCTTGTAATTAAATGAAGCAATGCACGGTTAAAGCCACCAGGAACACTCGTAGGAAACGCGAGGCCTTATTGGAAGTATCATTTGCTGTACTTTATTGGAGATATCATTTGCAGGGCTACCCTGAGATTCCTGAGATTATTTTGACAATTTCTCCGTTTTTTTATATTTTATACGAGTATGTGGTGTTTACATTATTTGGCTCTAATTTGACAATAATATTTATGGGAAACCGTGTTATGATAAACCTGTTTGAAAAAACAAACAAACAACGACATAAAATATCAAACATCACATGACTGAGACATGAAAGAAAAACGTTCATAACTACTCAAAAATTTGAGAACATGGACCACGTAAGCACATTACAGATACATATATGTAATTTTTTAAACAAGATATACAATTACATTTCATATATACATTTCAAGAGATTAAAAATATGCAGGACAAGATGTCAAACCTGGGAACTTGTTGATAGTATATAGTGTGGAAAGTAGCAAGACCAAAATCTAAACTGAACAAGGAGCACGAGGAACATAAAGTAAACTGGGTTATTCTGCGTGAGGGAATAGGAGAAGGGAGGTGAAATAGCTAAACAAAGTGCACTTCCTTTTCTGTTTCATCTGCAGCACCTTCAAACAGAAGGTGCGGAATTTTAACTTTTATTGCTGCCTTGCAATGAAGTAACAACTTGTAATACAATACAACATATGTTCTAATACTCATACTTTCATCCACTCACAGTCATAGCAGAAAATTTATAAGGGGAGAAAGGGGGGAGGGGAGAAGAAGCAATCAGCAAAAATATGAACCTTCTATATACGACTATACACTAAATTACATCTGTTATACTGTAAAATAGGATTTTAGTCTTACTGCTTCAGTTCCATTGATCAGTCTATCCTTTCTGGAGGGTTTGAAACGTTTTTTTTTGTCTCTGAAAGTTTCCACAGATCGCTGATACTCATTTTCCATTGTTGAGAGAAGTTTAAGCGGGTCAAAGTGATATAACAATGAAACAAAAAGGCAAAGGAATCTGGAGAAATTATCATATGTGAACTTCAAGATAAAACAGTTAAATTAAAGTTACTACACATAAGCTGCCTTAAATTTTGTTTTCTAGGAAATGGAAGTTCATAGCCGAAGTTTCAAATTTTGAAAAGAAATTAAAACAAGACAAAATCTACAAATTTATCTCTGGATTAAAAATGCTATTTCAAGGATTGAGACATGCCGTTAAAATGATAACTTTATCAATAGATGATAATCTAAATTTCCAGACCTAACGACAGCATCACTAAATGTGAATTTTTGTACATCAAAACGGAACAGCTGTTAATCAGGCATATACAATAAAGTTTCTTATATGATAGTATTTTTATCAACTTAGCGGCGTTTAACTGAAAATCAGTTTAAATTCACAGCTCGATTCTATTCACAAAACATTGAGCTAAAACTGCAACGAAGCATGATTAAGTTATTTAAAACACTTGTGATAAGTGAGTTTTGTGACGCAGGCAAACCTAATTCTATGATTTCGAGGTAGTTGGAGCTTAATATTTCAAACTTGGATATGATTTCCAAGATGTGCAAAACAAATCCATGGATAATTGTTGTTGCAGTGGGAGTTTGATTCCAAAGATTCTCCCAACTAAACTATCTAGACGAGGCAAATGAAACTCACATCCTCCTCTTTCTTACTTGAAGACGAATGTCTACGGCCTAAATTTAAATTCTTTAAACATCTTTGACATTCGATTTCTTTATATATGCAATTGTTTGGTCAAATTAGGCATATTTTAGGCATCAAATCAGTCAAAAAATACGAAACTCAACATTTTACCTATTTTGTTGAGATACAAGGGGACGCGAAAATAGGTGCAAACAGTCACTTGATGACTTGGGTAAAAGGTGCACATCCGAGCCTCCTGTATTGTAAATTAAATTTTTAAATAGAAAATAAAACTTAGTGTTCTGCCGTGAACCTTAATATGTATTTGTTAACAAATTTGATAGAGTCGAAAATTCGATTCTTAAATTTTAATAATTTGCGATGTTTCTAGATAAAATTAGAGATTTGAGTGAAATTTCGGGAAACTTATTTGAATCGGTAAAGACAAGAATCATATATACACAATCAGCAGCTGAGCCTTCATAAATATTGGATCGAACTCCCATTATAAGTATCAGAAACCTTAAATCGGTTTCGCACATTTTAGCACTTTATACATGATAGCTACCGATTTATTACACCTTCGATAGCAGCATAAAATCTTCTTTTATAACCATAACATTAAAATTACTGGTGTTGTTAGGAGTTTGCAAATTTTTTCTTGCTACCATTGCAATTATCACTTGTACACTATTTTTGAAATATTGCACGTTTCGAATGAAAAGCACAAATCACAAAATTTTGCATTATCATATTATCCAAGGAATGAATGTTTTGTAAATAAAAATTCATGGGCACCATCTCTCGTTGTCTGTCAAAAAAATTGAGTGACTACAAAGACATTTTGAGCGTTCTAATAAAAGTAACCACAACGACACATTTAAAAACTGTTGTAACCAGAAATTCATTGACAGTATTTCTCAGAAGCATAAAAAGTTTTCTAGATGTTAAAAAGTTTGCATTCTAAGCAATGATCGTAATATATCACGAAATAATTTTAACGAAATAATAAGAACGAGGAATCGGATAGCTAAAATATCTTTAAACATTCAGAACTGCCCAAACTTTAAAATTATAATATATATATATATATATATAAACTGTATTTTAACTGTATGGAATTTAGTATAACGGAAATTGAATTACACATAATATATTACACAATTTCCCAATACACTAGAAAATTTTGTAGCGCACAATAATATACCACCCACCCTGCAAATTCTGTTAACATTTCACTACTACGCAGTACATTTTCCAAGAAATTCAATATAGAGGAAAAGAGAAAAGAACCATGAAACGCAGGGTAACAGTTATTGCGAACCTTAGAATTTTATGGAAAGCACTTTCTGCGGAAAACTTTTCGAATTCCAACAAAAAGTAACACGCAGAACGAATTATGGAATCTTTTAAGATATTAAAGATACGCATTCCTGTGTTCAGTTATTTTCTCCAGATCCTTTTGGCCTATTTTACGTTCTTTTCTTTAACTAGAAATCACAAAACGCCTTTCTTACGTCTTTATTCTCCGTCCTTGTGCAAAAAGTTGAAAAGTGCGTTTCTCTGGCTTTTTTGTGTTTACGGTATGTGATTACGGATGCCGTGTTAATCATATGTCACATTGGATCGGGGAATGGGTACAAATTTCCCCAAATTACTTAGTGATTCATAATGCTACAACACACCGTCTGCATGCACGGGTGTATGACTAGTGTGCAAGAATTGATTTGAAGATCTGTATGACTTCAGTTTTTTGATATGAAACATGTTATATGGCGTTAGGTATGGAGTGAGTCTTGAAAAAAATGTGACTGGGATGAAACAGGTGTATGTATCGGAAGTGACATCATATTGTTACGAATACATAACAGGAAACCATTATTCATAATTTGAAGATCTGGGTCACTTGATCTTGGCGCCAAATTCAGTGGCCTTGGCGACGAATTTTTAGAAATATCGCAACTTGGCGTCTTTTGGCGAGTTCTCGAAACTTCACGAATCTTGAATATTAGCTAAGAATTTCACGAATTACGTGATTTTTCAGAACTTTCAACAGGAAATATATAAATTCGACATCATTTAGTTGGGTTATATATATATATACCCTTTAAGTTCTGTTATAAAACAAGAAAAGTGTAAAAAATGGAAATTTCAAATCTGCGACTTCTGTGCATCGATATTACGCTAGTATGTTATTATCTTTTGCACCGAAAGCAAGCTCGCCCGTTGGAGGGACTGCGAACGTAAGTAACATCCAAACGTTTCATCGTCGATAGCATCGTTATTTGTGGTCCAATTCGGACGAAAGAACTTTTATTTATTTATCAAAATTGTATAATTAAAACAAGAAATATCAATCATGCATGAGCATTAATTATGAAACACTTTTCACCTGAAATGCAATTTCATTTAAAAATCTTTAAAATATGATACATTCAGTGGTGATATCTTTTACATTATCACAGTACTACAGTAAATTTATTATACTTAAATATTTAAAACCGTATCGAAATATAAATCATCTGATTTTCTATGAAAAATCAATGAATATTTCATTCATGTAACTTGTATTTCAGTCTCTAGAGCTAAAAAATTTTGTGTGAAAAAAATTCAGCAATTCTTATGTAACTCGCCTTACATTCTCTTGAGATATTTACATTCTGCATAAGTAAAAATTAGGCTTTGTTGAAGAAATAATAAAAGTTAAGGGATCATTTAAAATCACAACTATTGTAATTGCGTAGGTACGGAATCTAGATACATAGATAATACACAGATACACATATAATATATATGTGTGCGTGTGTACGTATGTGAAGAACGATGCGACCCTTGTGAAGAACCTGGAAAATACCTTGTGGAATATAAAAGTACCTTAAAAGGAAAGCCCTCCTGGAAATCTGAGGAAAGACCTCCTGGAAATCTGAGCAAAGACCTCTTGAAAATCTGAGGAAAGACCTTCTTGAAAATCTGAGGAAAGATGTCCTAGAAATCTGAGGAAAGACCTCCTGGAAATCTGAGGAGAGACATTTTGGAACAAGATGCAGTTAATAAATATCTAGCAAAGTACTAACAACATAACATTCAGATGCAATAATATAGTAAATAAATATTCAGCTAATTCACAAATAAGACTATCTCTTTCTCAAAGCATTAACGTGTTCACAATTCACTGTTACTCGTACCAGACAACATTGCTGTTTGAACAATAAGCATCTTTATACAGGGTGTCCAAAAAATTTGAAACCCGATTTAATTCTTTACCTGTTGGAGATAAGTGGGCAATGTAAATTGCAAAAATGTTGAAAGTAAGGTAGGAAATAAGACTACGTTAATGAAATAGTCCTCTCATTCATTTTAAAAATGTTGCACTTTTTAAATTTTTATACGATTCCCTGAGACAAATTTGGTCAGTCAGAAATTTTTTATTTTCAATGCAATAAGATCATTAAAAAAACCGCATATCTGTATCTTAAAAATTGAGCGAGTTATATTTAATTGAAAATTGAATATTGTGAATGGGAACCATATATCAAATTAGAAATGTAAATTTGTGACATATCACAAAAAAGATAAAACTGGATGACAATACATAGAATATATTTTTGCGAATTTCGCGTAGGTTCACGATGCAATCACGGATTCTTAAGTACTTCTCAATAACTAAGTACTTTTTCAATAATTAAGTAATTTTAAGTACTTTTTTTTAGATAACCAATTTTCAGCGTAAATTTGTTTATGATCCCTATTTTCACTGATGAAACAGCCTTTCACATAATACGGAAAAGTGGCATAAGTCAAATTTTTTCCTTTATCATAATTCAGTTGATTTTAAAGATACAGATATGAGGGTTTTTTTAATGATCTTGTTGCATTAAAAATAAAAAAAATTCTGATTGACCAAATGTGTCTAAGGCTGTCGTATAAAAATTTAAAAAGTGTTACTTTTTGAAAATTAATGGGAAGACTATTTCATTGGCTTAGTCTTATTTCCTACCTTACTTTCAACATTTTTGCAATTCACATTGCCTACTTCATCTCCAACAGGTAAAGAATTAAAGCGCATTTCAATCTTTTTGTGAGACCCTGTATACACTCTGTGGAAAAATTTAGTAAACCTATGTATCTTGTTGTTGTTGAGACCCAGACCGTCCGACCTACCAGAAATATGTAAGGTAACTGTTTGGACGGCCGGAAAGTGCCACACAATTTAGACCAGAACCCAGTGGGTGCGGCATCCACAGGGACCGTACCCTCCTTCCCCTACCACCAACCTCTCGGAAGGACTTACGGACCCAATGTTTAACGTGATCGTACTCCGCGTGAACACGGCGGCACTTTTGGCAGCGGCGGGAATCGAACCTATGTACCTTGTGCAATTCTTGATTAATATATTACTATAAAGACTTTCTAATATTGTCAAGTTGTTGATATTTTTGCCAAAATTATCCGACTTAGATGCTCTCTTACTAACAATTGTTATCTGTAAATGATGCTTTCCAGCAAGGAAGGCAGGGAAAATATACGTATTTGTAATAATAATAAAGCAGATCTGAAAGAACATTAGGGTATTCTACGGTATTAGAAATTTTAAACTAGTTCTATTATTAATTTTTTTTTTGCTACCTGTTAAAATGCTGAGTAATTCTTATTTTGACATTCCTGAACTCAAATATGGCGATTTTATCTATCAAGTTTTAAATGGAAAAAATGATTAAAGTATAAAGCTTTGTGGAATTGGTTGTAAATTATGAGACATGTTTAATGGAAACTGTCTGCAAAATAGAATTTTTTCTGAATTTTGACATGATTGGCCGCAATTTAATTTACCATCTGTCTTTCTACCAAAATAATTTTTTGAAGCATTCATTTTTCAGGATCTACTATAGATATAACTTATATAATGACTGGAATGGATACAGCATCAAATTTCGAAAGAAGAAAGAAAGGGGGGAGTCGAAGGTTTTCCACTTCTGGTTCTTTTTCCATTTCTTTTTCAAAAATTTCTATTTCCTTTTAAACGTATATTTTCCAACATTGGCTATAAATAGAACTTAGATAGTAACTCATATGGATTTTTCATGAAAATCTGGAGAAGGTAGGGTGACTTATTAAGAGTTTCCACTTCCAGTACTTTTTCTACTTCTGCTTCAAAAAATTTCTTTGAAAAAGCTATTTCTCTGGATTGACTATAGATAGAGCTTAGATGATGATCACTATGGATTTAGCATCACATTTCTAAGAGGGAAAAATTCACTAATAATTTTATCTTCTGGTTTTGGAGATGTTACTTTCGGTTTAAAAATTTACATTTTCCTTGCATTATTTATTTTTCAGGATAGGCTACAAAAAGAACTTCGACGACAACTGATATGGAATCATCATCATATTTTGGAGGGGTATTACCTAAGGATGTGCACTTTCGGTTTATTCTACTTCTGTTCAACAAACATCTATTTCGATTTCTTTTTTTTTTTCTGAATTTTGATTCAAGCACTTTCATTTTCTTTGAGGCATCCATTTCTCAGAATGTGCTATAGATGGAGCTTAGATAGTGACTGATATGGATTTAGTATAAATTTCTAGAAAGGTAGAATGATTCAATAAGGATTTAAACTTCTGGTTCTTTTGTATTTCAGGTTCAGAAAAATTCTTTGGATCATCTTTTGTTTCTCAGAATCCGCTATAGATAGAGTTTAGATGATGACTGGTATGGATTTAAAATCGAATTTCCAAAGGGGGTAGGGGTTCATTAAGGATTTCGCATTTCTTGTTCTAGAGATGTCACTTTTGTTTTCTCCGAAAAGTCGCATGATCAGTGACATTTTCTCCGAAAAGTGGCATGATAAAGTAAGCGTATGAAAGAGTATAAAAATGCTTCCAAAATGTATTCTGTATATTTCGGTCGAAAATAAAGTACATACACACTATTTACCACTGCATGAAAGCTCTATCCTGTATTTCTTGGTTTCATTTATTTTTCTAACGGCACGTAGGTGGTGTACCTTCCACATATTTCCTCATGGGATAGTAAAAGAACTGAAAATGTCTAGCTTCTAAAGTATGTGCCATACAAATAAGTTATTGGAAAACTGTAGTTCACGGACATTTGCGACTCATTAATACGAGTTTTGTGAACCACCATTTAATTTTTGATCAAATTCTCCACTCCCCCATTTTCCAATACATCGTTATATATAGGGAAAGTACTGGAATCGTGTCAAACATTGACTCTAAAATCGTGTCAAACTCGAGTTTTCGACAAATATACACACTTTGAGTACTTCAAAACCCGAAAATCGTTTTCATGTGAAGGTGTGTGTGTGTGTTTGCGTCTGTGTGTATGTGTCTGTGTATGTGTCTGTGTGTGTGTTTGTGCCTATGTGTATGTATGTGTGTGTTTGTATGTGTGTGTTTGTGTGTGTGTGTGTGTGTGTTTGCGTCTGTGTGTATGTGTCTGTGTGTATGTGTCTGTGTGTGTGTTTGTGCCTATGTGTATGTATGTGTGTGTTTGTATGTGTGTATTTGTGTGTGTGTGTGCGTCTGTTCTGTGCAATGCATGTATCTACTCTAGTTGAAAGACTAATTAACCAAATTTCACAAAATTTGGCGGTAAGTCACATGTGAGTTGCCCGGGGCTGATTAGATCGTGGTGCGATTCGAAAAAAAAATAACTTACCTTTTTTTTAAAATCGCCAATAAAATTGCATGCATTCACTCTAACTGAAAAGCTAATAGACAAATTTCACAAAATTTGGTAGATGAGATATCTGTAGTTTACCCTAAGGTGGATTAGATTTTGGTGTGATGCAGAAAAAAGAAGCTGCTTTTCTGCAAAATTTCCAGAAAAATTCTCCAAAATCTAAAATAGAAGACTACATAAGATAAAATATATCAATTAAATGCTGGTTTTATACGTAATTTTTGATGACAGAAAGAATAAGACTAGCCCTATCAATATAAAACACTACTATTCCCGATATTTACATTTTTCGTATTTTTGCAACTACGCCTTTGAAAATACATCCCGTCACCAAATGAAAATGAAAATGGAAATAAGACTGCACATTTATTGTAATTTCAAAAATAATTGTAATTTATTGTAATTTAATTTATCATTGCACTATTGCATTTAATATATGTAGTATTATGTCAGTTATATTTAATTTATCGTTGTGATTATATTAATTTATCATTGTAATATGATATTTAATATCTGCATTATTATATTAGTTATATTTAATTTATCATTGTAATATACAATTTATAATTGCAATTTATCATTGTAATTAATCATTGTAATTTATCCTTAGTATTTTGTGCAATTGGTCCCAATTTAATAAATTATGAAAGAAAGAAGGATAAAATGAATTTGTGTCTGCAGGGAAAGTCATGTGTTGCCTACATCAGATTTTCTTAATTACCAGTATACGAGTAATGCGATCATTAAGTTAAAATAATTGAGAGAATTTTAAAAGTTTAAAAATATCCCTTATGCAACACTTTCCTTGTTATTTTCCCTGCAATACACGGTAATGTATAGGGAAAGTGTTGGAATCTGGTCGAAAATCAGAACACGAGTTTTCGGCGAATCTACATGTTCTGTGCTCTCTAGCAAACAAGATATCATTTTCAGCTTGGCCTCTGTCTGTTGGTGCAATGTATGTACCCACTCTAGTTCAAAAAATATTCAACGGAATTTCATAATATTGGTAGGTAAGTCACTTGTGGGTTACCCTAGTCCTATCTAGATTTTGGCTAGATTTTTGGCTAGACCCCTGGCTAGATTTTGGTACGATTTAAAAAAGAAACCCTGCTTTTCATGTGAAATGATCCGCAAAGATCGTCAAAATGTTAGACAAAAGATTAACTGCTGTTAAATGCATTGATTAATTGCTTGTTTCATAGGTATATTTGACAATGAAATGAATAGAACCAACCTCATTAGTCCAGGACAAGCCGTTCTGGAGATATTTCAGTTTTGTCGTTTTTAGAATGAGACTCCTTGAAAAGACATCCAATTACCAAATAAAAAATTGAATTAAAATTGAAGTTCAAGTGCCATTTTAGGTGAACATTAGTATCAAACGTTTATGAAGTGATGCAGAAATGACTTTTACATCCTACTCCCGGTTATGTGCTTTGGTTATGTGCTTTTAGGGTATGTGCTTTTGGGGTACGTGTTTTTGGGGTATGTGCTTTTAGGGTATGTGCCTTTAGGGTATGTGCTTTGGTTATGTGCTTTTGGGGCATGTACTTTGGTTATGTGCTTTTCAGATAACCGAGATTCTACTCTATATGATTGTATCACTAAATAAAATAGATATTTCATAAGTAACGTCCCCTTTTAATATATTTGCGGAGCGCAATACTGCACATCGTCAAAGCAACACCCTATATTGTAAACAGATTCGCATGGCATAGCCCTGGAATCTTCACGCATGGTGTTTCATCTACTATTATCACAAATTTATATATTTTCTCCATTAAAAATAAAATTTTCATGAAGTGCTTTGTTGTATCGTGAAAAAAGGATAAGAAATAGATAAAAAGTTTTCATTATCATTTATATGATGAATTTGGAAGGGATTTATTATTCAAAAGCTTATAATCCTAACTCCACGAGGTTTTCCCAATTTGAAAAAAGTTTTGGTTTTAAAAAAGATAATGACACCCTGAAAAATAGCGTTCAAAGGAATAAAATATTAATAAGATTAAAATAAGCAAAAGAAGTTTGATATATTATTTAGATGGAATTAAAGCTGGCATTCACCATTTTTTTAAGATTGTTCAATGCAACTGGAAGAACTGGAAATGCAATTTTTTGGAAGAGTAAAATTAAATATTTTTGAGTCCATATATAGATATAAAAGTTATCAAACTTTGTTTGTATTTTATTGGTATTTTTTCTCCTTTTTACTTTGCCGAGTAGGGATTATATCGTTACGACTAAGCTCTTCAGAAAATATTTATTTGTCAGTTCTTAAAGCGGAAAAATAGCATGATTTAATCTCATAGATTAAGCTCAAGATGGTTTGATAGACAGCTCATTATCTATGTACGTGTTCAGATCTTTTATTCTATAAATTTTATTGCAATAAATTAAAATTATTATAATAAACATTCTTGTACATATTCATTTTCGTTCATAACAGATAATTGCTTATAATTGCTTTAAATACTAAATCAAGAATAGTTAATTTGTCTATTCAAATCAGAATAGTCAATGTATACCATCAATGAAATAATATACAATTGTGAAAGATTACATTTAAGAAAAAAAAGAATCACAAATAAAGACTTGCAGTTGAAGAATAGATGTATTGTACTTAGTTGATAGACGAGTGGAATTCGATTATGTTAAAAATATCAACTAAATAGTAAAATCGTTGTCAATAACGCAACATAAAACAAATTAGTAACGTATTAATTGGTTTAGGAGGCAGAATATAGCTTCCTGCTGCAGGCTAAAATGACAGAGTAACTTCACCAATAAAGGTAAGGAGGCGTCTGTCAGAAAAGTAGTTGCATCTCGTAATTCAGGAAGGAACTAACTATGAAATTAAAATTAGAAATTATGAAAAAAATCATTTATAAGATTCCAATTTTCATGATGTCTTTCTACAAAATAAAAACTAATCAGTTTGGAGTCAAATATTTGGACATATCAGATTTTTTCCATTTCCAGATAATCTACGAATTCATATGTTTGCTTTCTTGTTTCATTATTATTAACTTATTACTGAAATTCCAAATATTTATAAAAATATGTTAATTTTTGAATAGTTAAATTCATGATGTTATTGGAGAATAATTCAGATTGTAATTGTGCTACTTTTTCTTATAAACTTTATCCCATTTCAAAGCTTTAAAAATTAAGCATTTAGTTTAAAAAATTGCCAAATAATAGACTTGATTTTATCCAAAAAACGCATTGGGCCGAAATTAGAAATCATACTACCTGGTCGTCTTAGATTATGCTCATTTATTCTACCTGCTATAGTATTCGGGTAATGTAAATGTTTACATTGAATTTCTTTACAAGATCTTTGAATGTCATGCGTTTTGCTTGTTACTAGTCAAACACTAAAATAATGTTTATTTGATGTTTATTGTTTTTATTGAGTTTCTAGTCTCTATAAACCAATACTCAAAAGTATGCTTATAGTTTTCTCCCAGTGTAATATAGCTCGGTATGATTCGATGGCACAGTATTACATAAAAATTTAATGTGCTTGTAAAAAGGTAAATATTTGATAAAAATATTATCAACCGAGTAGAAAAAATATTTCAATGTATTTTTATTTACGAATGTGTTGCAAATTTCAATTACGAATAAATAAGGGTTGTTAAAAATAAGGTGTACTTGTAGAGAACTTAAAATTTATTCGGAAGAATATTTTTAATGCAAAATTTCAAGCTGTTAGAAAATAAAAACATTAAGTTTTAGCTGTTTTGAATATGCATTCTGTTGCAAAAAAATATATGCTCCCATAAGAAATTGAGCTACAGCCGCGAAGGTCGGCATGTATGTATCGTTTGAGGAGTTATTAAAATTATTAGATTTAATCCCAGACGTGTTCTACTGGTGATAGGTCTGGGGACCTGGATGGATATTAAATCCCCGAAGACATTGATGAGAAAGTCGTGCAGTATGTGGCCAACTGTTGTCTTGTAGGTAAATGGAAAATGGGCGGCTTGAAAGCATAGACAGATCAATCGGCTGCATAATGTTATTGACTTACAAGCGAGCCGTCAGCCTGGCTCGCAGTCCAAATAGAAGTGATAGGCTGTCCTAAGAGCTGGCTCCCCAGACTGTATCACATATCTCCAATCAAGCACTGTCCGGGCTGACCGAGCTCGGCACCAATCCAGATGTCTCTGTCTATGGGATGATCACTGTAGGTTTCTTAATGAACGTCAAAGCGTAATTCCACCTTCTGCCACTCATCTCTGAATAGTCTTTGATGCTTCATGTATGGAGGATGGTAAATGCCTTCGTATGATTGATAGCGACGCCATTAGTGTGAACGTAGCTCCTCCCCTGACTGCATGATTCGCTCTAGCAGTTGTCTGTCTGGGGTGCCCTGATCCTCTGCGATGGTTACATGCTGAAGACCCAGACCACTCGACTGGTCCGAGGACTTGCAGCAACAGTTTGAGTGGCTGCCAACACTGACCGAATAAATCGCTCCTACTAAGATGGCGACTGATACGTTTGTCGGACAAATTAGCTTCCCTTAGGCTGATGTTGCGACCTCTCTCTAAATGCAAAAAATGTTCTTAGCACCGCCGAGTACGTACGTCTTAAAGGTATTTTTTTACATATTTTTCCATGCTAAAGCTGAAAATCCTGTTCAAATTGCATGTGCGTGAGAACACCGGTCGTTTTGAATGCTGCATGACGCGTCGTTCTCATGCGTGTTGCATTGAATACTTTAACATCATTGGCGCTGACAGTTTGATAACTTCTGCAATAACTTTTGATACGACATTTTCATGTCGAGTTTCGTAGCTGTAGCTTAATTTTTCATGCGTGCACATATTTTTTTGCAACAGAGTATATTTTACAAATGATGCGCATAAAGATACGCGAATATAAAATAGTATCATTATTGCTGATCAATACTGACAGGAGAAATAGTTTGATAGAGTAAAGAATTATTCAGGAGATGCCTGAATGGAAAACGTTGTGAAAATTAGTTAACCTTATGTAAGATTATGATGCTCAGAAAAGTGAAAATTACTCATCGACTAGTAAAGTTCCTTACCTTAGGACTGCAAAATCTTAAACATAAAGTGACATAACTCTAATTCTAGTTGAAAGGTAAACACTCAATGCGCCTAATGACTACGGATTGCACACAGGCAGTTTTAAAAGTCAAAAATATATTTATTAAATTCAAATACATAGCTTCTCTACAGGCATAATAAAATTAAAGGTACGCCTTATACCATCATACTACTGACTTAAAAGTATACAGAAATCACAATTACGTATGACTGACTCTCTAACTTTTCGTACTATAGAACTCATGCGATACCCATAATAAATATTTAATATTACTTTTGCGCTAGGCGCAAAGGACATACATTAAGGGACAACTATTTGTTTGTTTCCCGAACTATCGTCGTCGAACACTCAGGTCTAGATATTCATCCAGGTACGAAACTGTTGAACACACAAAATGAACTGAACACGCACAACGTTGGGACGCGATTTCAAACACCCAATCATAGAATCCGCAAAAGGCTTGTCTGACCTCGAGATTGATCTTTTAAACCAAAAGCTCTAATAGACTGTCGGTTATCTGAAAATCATACAATTTCTGGCCCGACAGGTTATATATAAAATTTTCCGACGGCAGCTTTTGATCAAGGCTTTGTTAAGTCGGAAACAAATAACATTATACTATCGCCCCTCAGCCGACGCGGTGGTCGAGTGGTCAAGGCGAGCGTTTCCAAGCGATCAATCGACCGCCGCGTTGTGGGTTAGAGTCCCACGTAAGGCAGGGATGTTGTGTTGTTGGGCGCAGTGTGTTCTGCCCCCCCTCTGGTGCGGCTGGGTCAACGTCCTAGGACGACTAAATAGTTCACGTTCTTGCCGATGTATAGGCGAATGATGAAAGGCAAGTGCCTGGCCATTTGATAAAAAAAAAAAAAAACTATCGCCCCTCATAGTATGGGATTGCAGAAACTACACACTATCCATATATATCGATAATATCTTAAAACTGTATTTTATATAAAAAATGATTTCTTCTGTATTAGTATTGGATTATATGAAATTAAATGTATATCCGGAAAGCTTGGCACTCTAAAGGCTACAGCAAATTGTAAATACTAGATGTGTGTGTCCGTCAGTCTGTGGAGACGATATCTCACGAAGGAATGGGAATTTGAACAAAATTTAGTACAAAAAATCTGTGAACACTGGAATCCTATTGTTTTTAAACGCAATCGAATATTCAGAACATCCCTAAATTTCCGAATGAAATTTTGAAAAAATCCCCAATTCGACGTTAAAAACACTGTACCGTGGATCTTTACATCATGTGAAAAAAGTAAATTCATTGAATTATATAAGGAAAGTCATGTGCTACCCACATCATATTTTTTTAACCTGAAAAATACTTGGTGACCGGTACTGATATATTAAACTCAGTGGCATTATGCCACTGAGGAAGGGTATAAGGATAAGGATACCCGAAGGTGCTCTGGCTTTTATTTTATGTATACGTCTATAGGAGGTTTATTAAATGACTTTTTTTAAATCTATTGATTTGCTTTTAATTTATTACTTAACCGTTTTATAGTTATGACGTGTTACCACTCTTAGTATTTCTAATGTGCATTTATCATTAGATAAGTAAAATGCATTTTGCGGTTACAGCGTAACTTCGAAAAAATGTGATATAACTATCAGCGATACAAAAAATGCTCTTGATTTTCGTGGGGAAAAAAAACAAATGTTGAAAAACTGTCAGTTTATCACTTTTACGGCTTTACCCACATTTTCTGGTAACGATCTAATGAAACTTTAAACAGCCCCATTTTTTCTGGTTTATGTAACGGCATGTCGTAGAATTTTATCAACGCAACGAAACTGCTGAAAGGGCAACCGTTTATTTGCATTAAGAATGTAACAGCAATATTTTAAATGCAGAAAATATGAAAATTTTAAACGATGTTTGAATTTATTTGATGTAATTTATTTAGAATTAGAAAAAAATGTAGTTTAAGACGGAAGATAGTCTAGGCAGTAGCCAGATGACTAATGCTACTATAAACATTTTGCATGACTAAATATATCTCGAAAGTTTGGTCGTAAATTCTGAGTTCCAATTTAAGAAATGCCTTAATAAGGTAAATTATTTTCAAGTGTAAATTTTGTTTGTGTGACATCATTTAATAAAACATTTCAAAATCTAATTTTTTTATACGTGTCATACTAAAGATTTTTTTTTCAATTATGCATATATTTTGCGTAGATAAATTATTCAAATAAAAATTGTTTTACTATCATACGATCAAAATTACCTGAGATATCAATAAATAAATTTTTTCGACGTATAAACTGGGGAATGTATAAACATTTCGCTAAAAATAGGTACGCAAGTAAGTTTGCGATGAGTACTTTATCAAATGAAATTCAATTTTTATAAGATTCATGAAATCTATGTTTTTGCGGCTGCTATTAATCGGGTCAAGTTGTTATGAGTCAATAATTCTCAAAATTCTATAATTTTTACAATTTTTTCACGATCAATTTGTATATTAATTAGAGAATCGTATTTTTTTTTAATCTTTAAATGAATAATGAGCAATTTGCTAATTGGAACTTCCTTTGTAGAGGATCGTATAAAACGTTAAATTTTGTACATTTTTCTAAAGCGTATTACGTGACCAAAACTGTTATAATATGACAGTTTATCTTATTTAAAGCATCTATTAAATTGGAATCATGAGTAATTTGCTAATTGGAACTTCCTTTGTAGAGGTTCATATAAAACGTTAAATTTTGTACTTTTTACTAAAGCGTATTACGTGACCAAAACTGTTATAATATGACAGTTTATCTTATTTAAAGCATCTATTAAATTGGAATAATGAGCAATTTGCTAATTTGAACTTCCTTTGTAGAGGGTCGTATAAAACGTTAAATTTTGTACTTTTTACTAAAACGTATTACGTGACCAAAACTGTTATAATATGACAGTTTATCTTATTTAAAGCATCTATTAAATTGGAATAATGAGCAATTTGCTAATTTTAACTTCTTTTGTAGAGGGTCGTATAAAACGTTAAATTTTGTACTTTTTACTAAAACGTATTACGTGACCAAAACTGTTATAATATGACAGTTTATCTTATTTAAAGCATCTATTAAATTGGAATAATGAGCAATTTGCTAATTTGAACTTCCTTTGTAGAGGGTCGTATAAAACGTTAAATTTTGTACTTTTTACTAAAACGTATTACGTGACCAAAACTGTTATAATATGACAGTTTATCTTATTTAAAGCATCTATTAAATTGGAATAATGAGCAATTTGCTAATTTGAACTTCCTTTGTAGAGGGTCGTATAAAACGTTAAATTTTGTACTTTCTACTAAAACGTATTACGTGACCAAAACTGTTATAATATGACAGTTTATCTTATTTAAAGCATCTAGTAAATTGGAATAATGAGCAATTTGCTAATTTGAACTTCCTTTGTTGAGGGTCGTATAAAACGTTAAATTTTGTACTTTTTACTAAAACGTATTACGTGACCAAAACTGTTATAATATGACAGATTATCTTATTTAAAGCATCTATTAAATTCGAATCATAGGTCTACGATGTATTGTTTAAGCGATATTCAGTCGTTCAATTTTTTTTTCAGACACTCTGTATAATCTCATCATCCTCTTTGGGAATATTAGGAAATAATTGGATTTCATCATATTGGGCATACGCAGTGAGAATTAAACGAAAGTCATTTTACCATTTTTGAGATCAAGTACATAGATATGCTTAATGTTTCAAATATTTAGTTTATTCAAAAATGAACAAAACATTTTAAAATATAGATAGACGAATATATTTTAAAGCAAACTAAAGCAATTTAAAAATAAAATATTTAAAATTTCTGTAAATGAACGGGTCTAGCAGTTTGTATTTAAAAGACATTATGGTACCATACCACTCAGAAGGTCGAATAGACAGACATATTACAAACTAAATGTTTGATTCATTTAAAATGAAATAAAACATTTTAAATTTACATGTATACATTTGTTTAAAATAAACATTAGTAAATGAACATTAAAAAGAAGTTAAGATCACCCACTTATAACTTGCAGCGCAGTATGTATATCGTTATCGGGAATGTTATAGGAGGTGTTGCACGTGCTGTCTTCTATCCCACAAATGGGTAGTACTGCGTTACTGCCTTTATTTGTAAACACCCGTGAATAGTTGACCACCGTTCTACTGTATTGTGGTATGGCTGTGTATCTAGTAACTCATAATATATGACATGCATTTATTGTCCTTCATATATGTCTTTCGTGAGTTCCTGTTGGCAATTCCTAATTAGACAGTGTCTAAGACTCTAAAATTCATACTTTTCATTTAAATATCGTTGTCGAGTTTATGTTCCTACGTAATGGTCTTAGTTTATGTTCGAATTATCATTCAATTCTTCACTAAGGTAACTGCACTCCCTATTATTCGGTCTGAAATCGTCACTTTACTATATATAAATCTAACGTATGTGCTCAAAAACTTTTAATTCCTAGTTTAATTCCAGATTCTTAAAAATAATTCTTAAAGTTTGTATATCCATATTCAAATTTGAAATAAGTTGGAGAGGGTGTGTGTGTGTGTTAAGGATTAAGATTTTAAACGATTTCAGAATTTTAAAGGTGTATGCAAGTCGAGAATATTTAAAACACGATATGAGTGCATCTTTATCGATTGAAATTTTCAATAGCTATCTATAACAGCGTTTCTCAACATGTGGTTCAAATTATTATAGATCTTTCACTGTAAAACAAATATAGAGAAATATGAAGGGTGAATAAATACTCTATCGAAACGATTTTTTTCTCTTTTTCCTACCATTCTAATAGGAAATATTTTCTATAAAATTTTCGAAATCGATATTCTTATTTAAAACTACGTTTTTAGGCATCTGGAGCACATTCAGAAAATTTCAGAAACACATGCGCCTTTTTTCGTGTATGAGGTATAAATTTTTTCTTTATGAACGTGAAAATGAAATGTGTCTTATCGCATCAAACACATGAATGTTCTGTAAATGATTTTAGTCTCTGTTAAATAAAAATTACGTATAAAATGCCTATTTCTTTAATATTTTATAACACAATTTTAAAATGTATTTCCGATTTTAGATAAACATATTCGTTTGATAAATGTCATTTCCCCAGTTCGATTTATTCATAGTATTTTCTTCGTACGATTGATTAATAGCATTTACATTTCTCGATTGATTAATAGCATTTACATTTCCCGATTGAATAGTGGAATTTCCATCGTTTGATCACTCTAAAAAATAAGAATCAACAGACCTCTTAAAATTAATGGAAATAATCGTAATAAATATCATTTGAATGGCTTAATTTGTTCCACAAATATCCTTCCCAAATGTTACCAAACAGACAACCATTGAGAAATAACAGTTTCTTAGAAAAGGATTCTTAAAGTGTGTATATCCATCCAAATCTGAAAATCAGATTTTTGACCCCAACATAATACTTTTATTTATATACTATGCATTGTAGGGAATGTAAAATATTATAACTGAGTTATTGAAATTATTTTGTGATACCTCCATCACAAAATACCCATTCTCTCATCTAGTTAAGAGCAATTAAATACTTTATAGTAACTTTGTAAGTTTTTTTAGCCCCCGTGGCTTTGCTGATATTGCTCCCCCTCAAGATCAAGAAACTTTCAAATTGTTATTACATCTATTAAAAACGTTTGAATTCATGATAACATATCTATACAAAATCATCTTCTCAGTTTGGCTGGACCAATAAGACATCCTGGTCTCGTTTTTAAGCGAATAAAAAAATCTGAAGCTTGATCAACATATGATCAATAATGACCTTGATTAATAATGAAGCTAAAATAATAGAAGATAGTATACCTCTATTACATTTATCCTGTTTCAACAATTTGTTAAACACAGTAGAAAATATATTAGTCTGGAAAACATTTGCCAAAATTAAAAAGATGAGAATATATCATTCATTCTCGTAATCTAATATCACCAGGCCGTAATAAAATCCCGATAAAAAGTATATCACAATTATTTTATAAAATTTATTATTATATCAATTTCTTTATTATTTAAAGCATATAAACTGAATAAAAATCGGCTTCCGTATAAGCACATTTAGTTGAATTCGGCTGCTAAGCAATATGATACGATTTTTTTCAAATAAGTTTTCGAAACATTGTTATCTGCATAGTGCAATTTTTATAGATAGATAGATTTAATATTGCGTATTTTATTAACATCTCAAGAACCCCTGGTCCTAGAAACACTTAACATGGAGTGGGTTACCCTCGGTGAAGTAGAGAATAACAATACCAAATTTGAAAAATAAAATCTGACAAAAATTGTGGATCTATATACGGAACAGCCAAAGAAACTAACTTACAAACAGACATACAAATAAACAACAGACTTTCGATTTTATATCTATAAATTTTACAGTTCCTTACTCGAAGAAATTTTAAAACCGAAACGAAAACTTCATCAGAAATTAAAATGTTAAGATCTTTTATCTTATCAAGTTCTTTTAAATTCCACTAACCGATGAAATTTTGTTTAAACTTCGGAAAGCTTTCTTGATTTGGGTTTCTCATATCTTCAGATTAGATTTCATTGACCAGCAAAATAAGTAATAATACTTGACATGGAATACGTTTATATATCCATCCTTACTAAAAATTTAGTTGAATAACAAGATTTTAAAGGTAAAATAAAAATAATAATACGTTTAAAATTAACTGCTGAAATTTAGGATAAAAGTTTGTAAACTCTAAAAGATGTTGTGTATTTAGAAATGGAATGAACATTAAAAAGTAATGAGTTAATTTTTTGCTCTCCTTAAGTATTCTTACAGTTGCATCGGTTGCTTGTTTAAAAAGTAATAAATGCGAACTTCTTTTAACACTAAAATTAACCATCACAAGTAACGTCGTTGTTTTTACTCAGTTCCTACTGGTCATAATGTATATGTATACTTAATTTCCTATACTTAATGTTCGGTTGTTACTTTCCCTGCAATACATGGTAATGTATAAGGAAAGTATTGGAATCATGCCGAAAATAGCAACTCGAGTTTTCGACGGATCTACATGTTTTGAGACCTTTAGAACACGAAAATACTATTTTTAGCGTGACGTCTGTGTGTGTGCGTGTGTGTCTCTGTGTGTGTGCGTGTGTGTCTCTGTGTGTGTGCGTGTGTGTCTCTGTGTGTGTATGCCTGTGTGTCTGTCAGTGCAATGTATGTATTCACTCTAACTTAAAGAGTAATTTTGACCAAATTTCATAACATTTCGTAGGTAAGTCACTCGTGGGTTACCCTGGTCCTGATTAGATTTTGGTATGATTCAAGATAAAAGAACCTGCCTTTTATTACGAAATGGCCCTCCCAAAATCGGATGTACCTACTTTAGCTAAAAAACTAATTGACCAAATTTCACAAAATTTAATAGATAAGATTTTTTAATTCTTTTTTTTACAAAATGTCTCGCAAAAATCTTCAATATCTAAAATAAAAGACTACGTATGCTCAAACGTATCCATTAAATGCTTGTTTTATACATAATTTTTGAAGATGAAAATTATAAGACCGCCCACATTACTCTAGGACTAGCCGTTCTAGAGATATTTTAGCTTTTACATTTTTCCTACGCTGCCTTTGAAAATACGCCTAGTTACCAAATGGAAACAAGAATTGAATTAAATGTACAAATTCAGTGTATTTTCACATAATTACGCTTGTTATTTTGTGCAATTAAACTAAATTTAATGAATTGTAAAAGAAATAAAAAGAAAATGAATTTGAGTCTGTAGCGAACGTTATGCGCTGGCCACATCAGATTTATTTTCTTACAGATATTTTCAGAGATATCACTGATGGCATTTTCAAGAACTTAACTATAAAATTCATTCTACCTATAGAACATTATCTTATTGAGTTTCATCCGCTTTTATGTAAGTGAAATTTCAGTGAGGACTTCAATATGAATTATTGAAGCAAGCTCAAATCATTTTTCCAGAAAAAAACACGCGAAGAAAAAAGTAAAACGGATTTTTTTTTATTGAGGTCAGACGCAAACACCTTATTGATTTTCCGACGTGGTCAAAATCGATAAAATACCGGAGACTCAAAAAATTTAAATTAAATAAATTTGAAAACCAAGAATGTAATTTGAGATTATTTACATAAGAGTGAAAATCATGAATAGAGAACACTAGAAATGACTTGTTTTGTGGAAAGCGACTTCTAAACTCATGAATAATCAAAATTGGCTCTAATAGTTTCCGTTGACATTACTTCTGAAGATCAGATATAAATATGTTTCATCGTATAAGGAAGTGCGCGTGTGAGAAACTAGTGAAAATAATGCAAATTATTAAATTGTAAGTGAAATAAATTGTAAAGGAATTAACACAAATTCTAATATGGTTGAAGTGGTGTAACTGGTAGAAAGCTTGAGCGCGATTAAATTGGCATGAGTTTGACTCCTGATCCGGGCAGATTACTTTTTTAGCTCAAATTAAGTTTAATACTGTACAATTGGCATCTGAGTTAAAATTTCAGGTTTGCACTTATCGAAATTTTAGACTTTTATCTGGTCCAGCAATAACAGAACTCAAATTCAACCCGTACCAAAACACATTAAACTTTATTCATTTTCTGACGAAAAATTGCATATAAAACCATTACTTGTTTGTTATTAGTTAGTACTGGAGGTCTTAATATTTAATGATTTTTTTTACCAAAATTTATTTAAAAATCGTACAATATCTCGAGAACGATTTACTCTAGCGTTCTAAAATTTATATTATCCGTTTCGCAATAAGAAATTACGTCTAAAATGATTATTTATTTATCATTATTCAAAGTCCTGATTTTGTAATGTCTTTCTCAATATTTATTTCGAAACAATGAGGACCTTTTGAACATTCGATTGCGTTTGAAATAAATAGGATTCCAGTATTTACCGATTGTAGCAATCGTACCATATCGTACCATATAAATTTCAAAATACTTCATTCACTAGTTAGATGCCGCGTCCACAGTGCAAAACACTCAAGCGCAAACATATGCATACAGACATCACTTCAAAAACGTTGGATTCGAGTTAAGGGATGCTTAAAACGTGCACTTCTGTCGAAAATCTGGATTCGAATTTTCGTCTCTGTCACAGTACTTTCCACACACATTTTAATATACATACAAGGAAAGTGATGTAACTATCGACTGCCTGCAAAGTCTCAAAAAATAAAAAAAAAATGCTATCAGAAATAAAAGTATCATATGAGGTTTTTAGAAACGTCACATTAAATTGTCAGTACTTCATACATATTCGATGCGAGTGAAATAGAACTTAGACTTATTTTTAAAGGAATGAAAAATATCTTATGCCGTATTTGGAATAGCCGATTTTACACAAATCTCCATACTTTAATGTGCTATCAAACTAAGATGTATTTATATTACTTCGTTTAATATATTTATAGCATCTAGCTCTTTTTTCATTAGAGATTTATTACTCTATTGAAAATTAATACTTCTCATTCCTTTTAGTAGGTCTTACTCATACATAGGCGAAATTGAACATTTCGTTTTATACGGATTACAAACGTTGAGTATGAGACTTTTGTGATTAATAGTACTGTGGTGTACGTATTTCCATGTTCTTTAGTTTTCCCATTCTATGCTAATTTAGTAAGCAAAGATTGCAATAATTGGTAAAGGGTCTTAACAGTGAGATTTTACAATAGCACAGTACCAATGGAGACATGTTTATTTCGATTCTTTTTATGGGCGAATTCTGAATTTTAAGAAATAGGTTATTTTTGTTATGACAATTCAGTCATCGATTTATCTAATTACTGGATCAACACTGGCTAAACGAATGGTCTGCATTACTTTAGATGTAAATATAATGTCAAATATAATTTCTATAATTTTGTGCTTGAATAGTCATATTATATTTATAGTGGATTTAAAGTTTAAGGAGCAGACGTTATGCACATTCGAATGGAAAATTTCTTGAGTGTGACTTGTCTATTGGATCGCCTCATAACATTCATATTCGATTTTTATTATCAATAACTTCTAAGTACATAAAAAATATATTTTTTAATTGCTTACCTGCATAAGTTCTGTTTTAAAATATGTGTAAAGATTCTTAAAATATGTATCTTAAGTTGGCAGCGAAAATGTAAAGATAATGAATTGAAATTATTTGTCTGATTTGTGTGAAGATATATATTTTAATAATATCTGCATTCACAGCTAAATCCACACTATTATTTTCTAGCATTGCCTATACTACCATTATTGTTTTCAAAATTATAATGTTTATCCAAACGAAATAATGGTATGAAAATCACAAAATTTGAGAAATTCAAGTTTTACTTATGAAAATTGCTAAGCATTCTATCGAGTTCGAGTTTTTAACATAATATGTATTCACACATAGTATTTCACGGCAATACGAATATTTGTTCTTGACTTATCCAGTCCACAAATCACAGATATATACACACACAGATGAGTATACTTCGAAAAGTGTTCTAAACGGGTAGGAAATTGCAGTTTTAACATTTTGCCTAAATTGCAAAAATTATATTTATAGTTATGCAGAGTTCCTACGAAAATTCCTAAATACCACAATTACATTGTCAGAAAAGGTTCATGAGTGTACACGTTAGGTCTATATTTATTAAAGTTCTTATGCTAGTAATATAAAATGTTATGTAAAAAGTATGTTAAATGTATGTGAAAATTTAGGGTAAAAGCACCCCAACAATTGCAAAATTCTGTAGTGTTTGTCAAACCTTTTTTTCGTGGAACCCTTTTTTGAAATTCAATTTCATGACGGAACACCAAAATGAAAACAATCTAGTAGGGTCCAAATTATTCATTCACATTTAACGCGTTTCCGTTAATTTTTAAGAAAATTTACACGGGACAATTACGTTGCGGAAAACTTGTAATATTGTTGCGGAAACTAAAAGATTCCGCGGAAAGCATTTTAAGCAACACTGGGGTAGGAATCGACATTAAGATTGACAGAAAACATATAATAGATATCGCCAATAAACACAATAGGTTTATTGGCGATATCCTATACCCATATATCCACAATATTTGATTATTGGCGATGTCTTATAATCCTCTAACAATGTCCTGTACTTTCCCAATTCAGGAATGCTAAATTAAACAACACTTATATACAAAAGAATGCAGTATACAGGGTGTCCCAAAAAGATTGACCTTGGCTTTTATTCCTTAAATATTGATCTTAGACATATATAATAAATTACAAAGTTGTGTAAAAAAGATACAGAATTTTATGAAATCGATTAAAATTTTCAAGGGAATTAAATTTTAAGAAATATAAAATTTAAATTTTTATACGGTCCCCGTACAAAAACATTTCCAATGATTAAAATGTGCCCCATACAGTAATAAGGTGATGCACAAAATTTCAGCATTTTATCATAAAAAGTCCAAGAGATATGAAAAGACAAAAATGCTGACTTAAAGCACTTTTCGATGCATCGACATGGGTTCTCAGAGGGGAAAAATCATGTCGGCAGATCGCGTTTCAGGGGTGATACACAAATTACGAAAGAAACAATGATTACATAAATAAATAATAATTTTGCTATTTATTGGTACAAAAGTATATACACTGTGTAAAAATAATACCTTTACACAAAGATAACAAAGCTTGTTCAAAATGTTCTCCATTCATGCCAATACAGAGCTGCATTCGCCTGATAACACTTCTGTGTGCTCGATCAAGTTCTTGTTCGGTGATGTGACGACAACCATCTTGAATACGTTGTTGCAACTTTGATTTATTTATGGGAGGTGACATATAAACAGTTGTGCTTAAACGACCCCACAAATAAAATTCCATAGGCGTTAAATCTGGCGATCTAGGGGGAAATTCAACTGGCCCATGCAAGCCAATCCACTTGTATGGAAACTCGTTATTTAACAAGTGTTTCACAACTGTAGTTTAGTAAGCTGGAGATCCGTCCTGTTGAAACCACACACGTGAAAGCACTGTTAGGGGCAGTTCATCCATAAAATCAGGAATAACCGCATTCAGAATCTCATTAACATATCTGCCATCCATCAACGTACCATCATACAGTATGGGTCCAAGCAAATGGTTTCTGAAAATACTACAGCATGCATTCACAAAAAATTGCTTCTCATGATGAATATCACGTACCACGAATGAATTTGTGTCAGACCAGAAGTGCTCATTTTGAGGATTCATGCATCCATCTTGTTTAAAACAGCATTCGTCAATCCAAATTAATTGATGATCCTAAGTTTTTCATCTTCCTTAGGATCATCAGGATTTGCATCTTCCTTATTTAGAGCTCAATTACAAAAATCTAGACGACATTGATAATCTGTTTACTCCTGTCCTTGCACACTATGAATATTAAAAGGATACCATTTACTCTGTCTCAGTATTCTCCACACTGTTGCACGTAGTACGTTCTTTTCTTCAGCGGTACGAACACTAACTACTATGTCGATGACTGCAAAAGTAAGTCAAAATATCAATTTCTACATCAGTTGAGTGAGGTCTGGGCCTACCTAGTCCTACACGATATACGCTTCCTCTTTCACGCACTCGTTGCACCAATTGGGAAACAAATCTTCCAGAAGGATGTCGAGAGTTGGGAAAAGTAAGTTGATATTCCCGTACAGTTTCGTTAGCATTGCGATTGCATAAATGTACAGCATAAGCATTTCAAAAAGTTCTTCGTTGCTGTATTGCGACATACTGTCGGTACAGGCAAACTACACTCTCAAAATGTAGCAGATATGTGAAATAATTAAGTGTCGCTCAGACTACAGGGCTGCGCATGCTACGCTTGCGTAAGCGAGGCGATTGATCAATGGCAGAGCGAAAACAACTTTCTCATGTGATGATGCGCCTGTTTTGATTGTGTGACGCACCGATCAAAGGCAGATATTTGCATATGCATACATTTCTAAGCTGTTTTAATGTTTATTTTGATTGTGCCGTTTCCAAGATTTATTCTGTAATTAATCAAGTAAGATTTTAAGGTATTTTTCAGGAAGCATATTTTTGAAAAACTGTAAATAAATCTAAAGATAAGAGGAAGATATTATTTGTCTGTAGTACATTTCTGCGTTGCGGCATTTGCACTCTTACTGTAAACATTTACATTTTAATTTGTGATTAATCCCTCACCAATTTTGTTTAAACATATCTCTGGGACGTTTTATGATAAAATGCTGAAATGTTGTACATCACCTTATTAGTGTATAGGGCACATTTTACTCATTGGAAGTGTTTTTGTACGGGGGCCGTATAAAATTTTAAATTTTGTATTTCTTAAAATTTATTTGCTTTGAAAATTTTAATCGATATCATAAAATTCTGTATCTTCTTTTTACGCAACTTTGTAATTTTTTATATATGTCTAAGATCAATATGTAAGGAATAAAAACCGAGGTCAATGTTTTTGGAACACCCTGTATAGTCTGTTCAAAGGTTATAAACCAGCAAAAATACACAAATTTATTTTCTGACAGTGTATACCATGTATTCTCTCATTAAACAAAAACTATAGATGTATGGAATGTAGAATGTTCTTTCCACACAATTAAAATTAGAAATTTTCCATTATAGATTCAGTCATTCCTAGATCCCCAACAACTCAGCCGACTTCCAAGAAAATAACGAGACCATGGCAAAAAAAAAATGCCTTACAGCTATGCCTTTAGCTATGAAGCTATCGTCAATCACATCGATAATTAATTCGAATAATCTAATAAAGCTTTCCTTACTACACTCTTAGAAGAAGTGTAAAAATTTATTTTAGACGAAGAATGAATGATAAAATCTACCAGCATAAGCGGTGTGCTAAGATGGTGGAAAGAACAGCAGCAGCGCCGAACTGCTTCAGGCGGGAAAAGACATGATTATTTTACGACTAGATTTTTAATAAATTATGTAATTTATGTTTGCTCTTTTAGTAGTTTTTGGACTTTATGAGGGATGAAAGTTTTATAACGCATGCAGATGTTCACTGTGGACAATTAGAATGCCAGAAAAATTCGAACTTTATTATTTGATATTTTCTTTTTCTTCTTTACGTCTGCCACTTTTTACATAGCTCACATAATATGTGTATCTCCGTTTAAACTTTGCTCTTTTTCAGTTTGCAATATTTCAAAATATTTAAAAAGAATAAAAATAATCACAGTTTATATCATTATTTATATTAAAAACGGCAAAGCGTTTTGATATTGGTCCCATTTAAAATTATCCTTCTGATGACTCCAATTTGAGTACGTCATTAAATAATTAAGAGTAATATATTACATGATAGGAGAAGTGTAACGCTTAAAATGATTTCTGATCCAATTTTGTTGTGAAAGCCTTTGAAAGCTTTACTCTTACTTACATGCTAATAATGATTCGGAATCCAAATTAAATTGTATTTACAAATGAAGGAACATTCGTATGCTTAAAAGAACAAACACTATAGCATCAAAATTATCCAATACAGTCCAATCAGATTGCCGCGTCATCGACCCAAGCAAACATTATTTGTTTAACAAGAAAACACGCTTCTTTAAAGTCTTTAAAAGTTTTCTAAAGTCTTTTTTAAAAGTTTTCCATCCTAAAAAGTTATCTGGGTCAGATTTTTTAAAATGTGCAGTCTTTTACTTATCTTTGTTGCATTTTTGTCTGAAATAAAGAAGGGCACGCTTTGAAATTTTAGTTAATAAAATACTGTTATTTGTATACAAATGTTACCTTTTATTTAAACGTACGTTTCTCTTTTGTTGGAGAAAAATAGGTTAGAAAAAGAAACTCTTTTCTACAAGAAACTGTAAATTAAAATAAGGATTTCGCCTAGCAAGTTGGATACTACTACTGAATTTGAAACAAATCCTGGTTTTATTGTAAGAATTAAATGTAAACGTTATTTCATCTCTGTAAATCGAAAAATATATTAGATATAATTTGTAGCACATATTTGAAACCATGACTTAAAAATAAAAAGCCAAAATTAATACAAAATTGAAACACTTTCTAAGCATCTACTACTACGGAAAAGGAAACCCGAGAGACTAAGCACTATGACTTTCTATAATTTGTAAGAATAGAGATTCAACAATAAAGGCGCGAATAATCAACTAATATCTATGGTGAAATTTCGAAAATAGAAAAATAGAAAAAGACGAAGCATCAATGCCAATTATTTGGTAAAGCGTTAGGCTTAAAAAGGAGATCATTTTGTTACAAATTCTTAATCAGGATCCAGTATTGAAAATGGTTAAGAAAAAAAGCTTGTTTCTGAAAACGGAGATATATGATATACATAAATACCGTTTTTACCGGCTAACAAATCAAAAGATATTAAAAGATAACAAGGAATTAAAAAAAATTTCCTCAGAAAAATACACCATGCGTCGAAGCTAAAAGCGAAGATTCAAAAAGTATTAGTCATATGTTGCTACTCGCAAGAGATAAAAGTGGAAATGAACTGTTGCAACTCGTGAGAGATAAAAAGCAGTGTGGGCAATAGGTAGGGAAAGTTGAAAATTCCCCTATAAATACTACTAGAGTAAAGGCATGGGGTCAAAAAACTAAGCAGTGAATCAATATATTGCAAATACAAAATAATGATAAACTAATAATAGAAGTTAAGGAGGACATATCTAAGAATATTCAGCCAATTTAAACTTTTTTACTATACAATTAACTAAATGTATTAAACAGTTACATAAATTACTAGTTTTTTTAAGGTTATTAATATGCAATTCATGATATTTTTTAACAGATAATCTAAAAATTCTAAAAAGTTGATTAAGAATAAGATTTCTAAATAATTGAATAGAGTTACAGGAATTAAATTGCAATATTTTATTAATACGAGTATTAAAATTAAAATTGTCTTTTTGTCATATAAATTAGTAACAATTCTGTTAGATGGTTCAATACTATTATTTAAATCCGAAAAACTAGCATTATTACTAACAGATGATTCATTAGGTAATAATTCTAAATTATACGGATAGAAATCTATATATTAATGGTATAATTATCAGTAAAAACTAAACATGTTAGATCATCAACAGATCTGTAAATTTTATAATCGGTAGATTTGTAAGAATATTCATAATGATAAAGGTACTTTTATAATAACATTAATATTTCCGATCTTTATGATGTAATTTCACCACTTTATAATACATTTATTACAAATCATTCTAATCTTATTGAATTTCAAAATTTCCCCAAATATTTTCCCTTTGTACTATTTAATAATTATATTTGTCAGGGTAATGAATTATATTTACAAGCATCTAGTGTTCCGCAAGGTTATTGTAGTAGCAGTATATTAGCTAATTTGTACCTTCATTATTATGAACATTCTTATACCTCTACTGAATAGAAATTTACAGATATGTTGATGATCTGATATGTTTAGTTTTTACTTATAATTATACCATTGATGTAGATGTCCGGATAGTTTGGAATTATTAGCTAATGAGTCATTTATTAGTAATATTGTGTGTTATGTTTCTGGATTTAAATATTAGTATTGAATTATCTAACAGGATTGTTACTAATTTATATGACAAAAAAAAGAAAATTTAATTTTAAAATTATTAAAATATTACCATTTAATTCTTGTAACTATACTCAATTGTTTTGAAATATTATTTTTAATCATATGCAAGTATAAGACCAAGAAATCTGACAGTATTTTATTTAACGTTCCCAATCACAATGGTAATAGAAATAAATAATTTATTTTTTATCTGATTCGCATATCGTAATTAAGAAGATTAATTAAATGCCAAGTTGAAAAGCAATATTCTAATGTTCGGTGCAATTGCACGTTATCTATTTAGCGTAGCATTTAATGAATTGCCTAATCCAGCTGTTTACAATGTATATTTTGCATTTCCATTTCAGTTCTTAAATGAGTTTTGTATTCAAATTTATATCGAGTATATGCTTCAGACTGACTGCAGCTGTCAGCTAGCTCACAGTCAAAATAATAGGGAATGTTATTGAACGATCTACATAGGTTGACGAATGAGCTTCATTTACTAGACACTAATGATCGTAGAATGGAAGTGTTAATATTTGTAAAAGTGTGAATATTTTTGTCAGCATAATGATGCAAACACTCAACGATAAGCTGGGTATGTCTTTTATTTATTTAATCAGCTTTCAGGATTTGCTTAATTTTTCTATCTGCCGGTTGGTCGCGTTTGTCTGAGTTATGTGAGTAAATTTTCTGTTTACAGAAGTTATCTGCTTTGCTGAAGTGACTGATATTTCTTTTTGTCCTGTAGGTGTAGTATGAATCTCGGTTTCCTTCTAAAAATGGTTGATACCTTTACTTTATGTTATTTTTATAACAAATTTTCATTCACAGTTACTAAATATGTTGTTCAATCATTTTAATATACTAATTAAAATTAATCATTTACATATTACTCGAAATATTTATCATAAAACAAGATGATGTGTAGTCCAAACAATTCAAAACATAGAACTTGCAGTGAAGTTGAAGCTTCCCAAATTACAACAGGAATGTTCCAATAAGACTAGACAAGTCCCAACAAGTTAAAACTAATCCTAACAAGATATAAATGAACCAAAACGTCTGAGAAGTGTCCTGCTCACATTTCGTCATTTTGACTTCGAGTTTGTTCGTCTGTTTTACACCGATAAAGTGGATGTAACGTATCTTCAAAACAGCTGTATGCTGTGTTGAAAAATAATCTGAGGGTACGCGTTATTACGTTACTAAATTTTCAATTATTCATCGTACAAAGTATTTTTACATGTATAATGTAAGAAAGTGTGCATGTATAATGTTACATGTATAATGTAAGAAAAATACATGTGGCACAAAATATTGAAAGATCACATTTCAAACTTATACATATATTAACTTTATTTCTACAATTTTAGGATACTCTTGAACAGTATAAATATATTACGCACATAAAATAGCATTAAATTACCCAATCCATTCGTTGTAAACAGCATTATATACCAGGAGTGGTGAGACGTCACAATTTCAAATCACTAATTATTAACAAATGACAAATCTCAAACAGATCCAAAAGTCATTTTAGTATAAAATCATCCTACAGACGTAAAAACGTCATTGTGGTTCTTATTAACACTTCACAACAAAGTTGAAAGTGTTTATGACTTTGTTCATTCATTCTGTCTGTCTGTCTGTCCGTTAGCACGATAACTGCCGTAAAAACGACTTAATCAATATGAAATTTTAGTATGTTGTTCAGACGGTCTGTAGGACCTATGGGAATATAAATGAATAATATCACCCAATTAGTTTTGGATTGAACCCGGGTTGAAAAAATGAAATCCATTGAGCTTTATGGGACCTAATTTTTCAAACATTTTTTAAGCGGATTTAAAATTCACAAATTGCTTCGAAAATTTTAGGTAATATTTAAATTATTCCATAAAATATATAAAAAAAAATTCAGCGAAATATATTCAGTAATTTTTAAATAAAAATTAAAATAATAATAACACCTTTTATATGAAGCGATCACGTGACCATGATATGGAAAAGATCACGTGATCCACTTCAAAATGATATAAGGCATCCATCTTATCTCAAAATCGTGATTTTTAAAGTTCTTTTTAATTCATATTGAGTGTTGTATCCGTCCTAAAACAACTTTATTTTTGCTTAAATTAAGTGCATCTACATACTGAAACAACGCAATTACAATATATTTGAGTTTAAATGCTCATCCAAATTTGATTATTTCTACAACGAAGCCTATTTTTCACCTATGTAAAATGTAAACAGCAAAATATGTAGAATGAGTTGTATTAGAATTGCTGTATTTCTTTAACACAAAATCATTTTGTTCATGGAGTCTGCATAGCTGATATGAATGAAATATTCATTGATTTTACAAAGAGAAGGACGATTTTTTCGATGAAGTTTTACGCATAGAGTTTAATTACTTGTAGCTCCATGGTGTTAATTTTTAAATAAAATACATTATTATAGTGTTGTGATGAATGACATGAATGGGAAATTATTTATGTATGAAATGCTGCTTTTATAGAGAACCAAGCGTGTTATTTTTTCTATGCCGTCATTTGAATGAACTTCTGTTGTTTTCGATGAAGTTTTCAAATATAATAAATTATCGTAGTATTATAATAATTCTAAAATTATTACTGAGGAATGTATCGCATTTTAGAGATGTTTAAACCAGGCAATTTATACTCCAATGCCGTCATTTGAATGACGTTCATTTTTTTCGATGAAGGTTTAAGTTTTCAAATATAATAAATTAATGTAGTATTGTCATAAGTTTTAAAATATTACCGAGGAATGTATTGCATTTTAGACATGTTTAAATAAAATTGGATTGAAGTTGGAAACTGTTTCATAATCAATGCTTTAAGCATGATTGATCTTTCTTGTTTTCTGGTTGAAGAAGAAAATACGCAGATTTAATCTGGGGAAGAAGAAGAATCCGTATGCAAATTTTCGTAACACCGAATGTACGGCCTTATCAGTTTGCATCAGTTATTCGCAGCTCCAACTTTTGAGACGATGGAGGAATTTACAAATACGGAAAAAGCCGATATGCATTTCAACTATGGATCTTCTTTTGCGAAAACATCTCAAAAGTCTCGTCTATGACCCTGACACTGGCGCGTTTACGTTTTATTTCTGACCCGGTAAACTATAACGAAAAATACTTAGTTTAGTATAGAAACCACCTCGTAAAGTTTAGCCCATCTTTTTTTAATCAACCTACCTGTTTGTTGTAGCAATCGGTTATTCATTGCCAAAGAGCAAATAATAACGACGAAACTGTTCATGAATATTGTTATCTGCAATGGAGGCGAGGTGCTGAATTAATATTTAGTTATATGTTTCGCCATAAATTTTTTCACATCAGTCTCACAAGACAATAAAAGTACAAAACTACATATGTGGTCAAAATTAGATAACCTAATTTCAAACAAGGCATATTTGAAATACATTAGCAAAATACATCTGGAGCTGAATGAGGGTATTTCAGTTTATTTGATTTTTAAATATATTTTCTAAAACTTCTTTTTGCAACTCAGTAAATCAAACGTTTGAGTGATAATTTTAGACAAAAATAATCGATTACGCTTTTCGTAGCTTTGTGAAAACATCAAAAGCGATTCTGATATGCGAATAAAAATATATACCTGGAAATTATTGAAAGTTCTACATGGCAATTACTGGAAAATGCAATTTTTTAACGAATATTTGTTCTAGTGAAAAGAAAATATCGTGTTCAGACCATACATTTGCAATTGTTTCATTCATTACTGTCTTAACATTACATTTGTTGCAAGAATTCGTTCAACTTGCAACCCAAAATACCTGGTGGATAAACATTTTCATTAACATAAGACAAGTAATAATTGGACATCATCTGGTTTCGGATGCAAATCTAATCTTATTTTCGGTATAAACAATTATTACTCAAGAAAAGCTGGAAAACGTCTATCAGTAAAAAAATTACTCGCTTAACTCAGAAAGAAAAGGGTTGACAAGCGAAAACTAGAAAAACGAAGCAAACAAGCTAATTGAATATGCTTTACGATAATTTAAGCAATTATTTTATATTCTTTTTATTGTCTATTTCCTTTAAACTAATGAGCGCTGTCTGATCCTCTGGAGATAAATTCTCCATGACAAGAATTCTTAACAATGATTCCCAAGCGATTTAACACTGAAAGTAGGGACATTAACTTTCCCTACCTTTGCTGTAGCAATTTCTCTACCTTTCCTGTAGTAACTGCTGATGCTCAAGCCACTTAACATTGAAGGTAGGGAAATTATTTTCCCTATTTTTACTGTAGCAATGTCCCTATCTTTCTTGTAGTGGCTGCTCTGAATTATTTATCCCGACGAGAACTCTATTCTTATCTTCCCAACAATAGAGAAATCATTGACATGATGTCAAAAATAGTGGTGTTCTTCTGACCTTAGCTGGTGAATGGCTTCTTGTGTAATTTGTCTGCGTGCACGATATCTCTCGAACAAATTAAAAAAACCTAATTCAATTCGGCATGATTATTTCAATCAATGATCGTTAGAAGTCTACTGAATTTCATAGTAAACAAACCAAGGAGAGACACTCAATTTTACACCATTATTTTAAATAGATAAAACATTACATAAACATAATTATGCATTAAAATTTTACGAAAATATACATATGAAAGGTGATTTGTTTTATTTAATAGCGAATGTGCTTATTTATAAAACGCAACGTGTAATATTCCCGAAATATATCATGATCAAAAATTAAGAAATAATAAAAAAAAATCAACTCACTGTTATTACAACAGTGAGTGCTTTGCAAAAACTTCACACTTACCAATATTCAGAAATAATCTTCAGTCATTTAAGAGATTAAGTATTCTATAAGAAAAGTCATGCATGGCACACACCAGCCTTTAAAACTGCTCAATATTTTTAATCATTATTTTATGCTTCTATTAATAAAGTCTTTTAATTTCAGATTAATACTTTCCTTATACACATATTTCTTTCCTTATATATATAATGAATAAGGAAAGTATTGTGACGGGGTCGAAAATTCGAATTCGAGTTTTCAACGGGAGAGCACGTTTCAATCATCCCTGATCACGAATCAAACATTTTTGAGGTGATGGATGTGTGTGTGTGTGTGTGAAGTATGCGTGTGTGTGTGTGCATCAGTGAGTTTCCAGAACCCCCCCTAAATTTTCGAGTGAAATTTTAAAAAAATCATTAAAAAATCAAAACCTTTAATAAAGTTACGCAAATAGACATTTCTTATGTAATTTTTCCTTAGAAAACGATTGACATAAACTTTAGAACGCTAGCATGAACCGTTCTCGAGCTATTGCACATTTTTCAAATAAAATTATCAAAAAATCCCATAAATTAAAAAAAAAATTAACTGTTGAGAAACATATTCACTTTTCATATGTAATATCATGCGCAAAATTTGGTGATATCATTCTCGTGGATCTAGCTTGTTCCATTCATGAGAAAGGGTACTTTGAGTAATACTTTTGTATTTGAACACCAATATTATCTGCCATAAGAATAACTTATTTCTCCGTCCATAACGCTTGGCTAGATTTTGGCGACGAATTTTGCGGAAGGTCGCCAACTTGGTGACTTTTTTGAAATGTTGCCAAATTAACGAAAATATCGCAAAATGGGTAAAAATGACGCTAAATCAATGAAAAAAACGACTAATTGTCGAAAATTCAATATCGTGGAAAGAATATAAGTATCTACTATAAGAAAAACCTAATTTTTTTACTGTAAAAGTAGTAAATTCATTGCATTATATAAGGAAAGTCATGTGTTGCCCACATAAGATTCTTTTAAATAGCAATATGAGTGAATTTTTTATATTCCATTATCGGTCCTTATAATACGAATAGTATACACTACTCCTCACATACATGATATGAAATCCATCGCATATAAGAGGAGTAATGGACATTCCATTGAAAAAATAAACGATTTTCTAATTTTTGGTCCATTTGCGCATTATTTGCTCAACTCACCATTTAATGAGCTGTCTAATTCAGCTGTTTACTGCGTGTTTGGCATTTCGATTTTAGTTCTTCATATAATAAGTTTTGCATTCGAATTTCTTTCGTAAGTACTGTGTGCCAAAATGAATGCAGCTGTCTGCTCAGACCTAGATAATGAGGTATGGTATTGAATATCTGCATAGGTTGATAAATGTTCTTCATCTACTAGGCGTTAATGATCTTCAAATGGAGAAAACGTTCTCATTAATATTTATAAATGTGCTAATATTTTTGGAAAATAATGGATTATGTAGTGTAAGCTTACAACGAATTGATTGGATAAGTTAACTTTAATGAACATTAACTATTGTTTTAAACGCGTAAAGCATTAATATTGAGCATTAGATATATAAAATTGTGGAACGAAAGTTATTGTTTGTTTTAGGTATGTTCATTAGAAATGTAACCGTTTTGTAATGTTATATGTATGTTATTAATTTGAGGTATATTAAACTTCAGTTACTGAACTTTTTACTTTCCCTGCAATACATGGTAATTAATGTATAGGGAAAGTATTGGAATCATGTCGAAAATCGCAACTCGAGTTTTCGACGGATCTACAAGTTTCAAGACCTCTAGAATACGAAAAAACCATTTATAGCGTGACTCTGTGTGTGTGCCTGTGTGTCTGTCTGTCTGTGCAGATTTTGTATCCACTCTAACTAAAAATCTAATACACCGAATTTCACAAAATTTTGTAGGTAAGTCACTTGTGGGCGGTTCTGGTGCTGATTAGTTTTGGGTACGATTCGGGATAAAAGAACCCGCCTTTTTTTGCGAAATGGCCCGCAAAAGCTTGTATCCACTCTAGCTGAAAAATTAATGGACCGAATTTCACAACATTCGGTAGATGAGTCACGTATAGGTCATCCTGGTGCTGATTAGATTTTGGTACGATTCAGATAAAAATAACCTGCATTTTTTTGCAGAATGGCCCGCAAAAATTGTCAAAATCTAAACTTAAAAGCTACGTATGCTCAAATATATCCATTAAATGCTTGTTTAATACGTAATGTTTAGCGAGGAAAAGAATAAGACCAACCCCATTACATTAGGACTAGCCGTTCTCGAGATATAGTAGCTTTTTTTTTGTATTTTTTCCACGCCACCTTTAAAAATAAATCCAGTTATCAAATGAGAACGAAAATTGAATTAAAAGTGAATTAAATTCAATTTAAATAAAGAGAATGTGGATATAAGTCTGCAGGGAAAGTCATGTGCTGGCCACATCAGATTTTTTTATCATATATTTGATACTACTATTAAAAATCATTGAATAAAATTAGGATGTAAAATATAAAACCAACTAATGCGGGCAGTACACACTGCAATGAATTTGTTTCTCCCATATACATGTTTGTTTCTCTCATCCTTTTGTACAATATACATGTACAAAATCCACCGCCGAATGCTATAACATTCCTTTTATAGTGAGTTTTGTATACTGAAATTAAAAGACTGTTCTTGTGCACATATTTAATGGAATTTTACTGTTTCACTTGAATCGCTATCAGTCTCTACACTCGAATCTCTATCACTCCATATCACTTGAATCTCTATCAATATCAGTCGAATCTCTATCCTTTTGCATGAAAAATTTAATTATTTTAACGATTTCCAGTTTAGAGAAAATGTTACCTGTATAGAAATCCTAACTTTTACCTAAAGATTGTTTTTATAAATTTTGAACAACAAAAATATTTCGAATATAGTTATTTTACAGAAAAGTTGTCACTGATCTGGTATTTTAGTCATGATTTGCATCACAAGTCACTTCCCTGTCCAGTCAATGATCTATCAAGTGAGTTGTTGATACAGTTTCAATTTGTTCTGTAGTTGAAGTAATCAGTACAACAAAAATTTAAAAATAAGGGTTCTCCATTTTCTTTATCAGGATCAGAGCAATTTCTACAACAAGGATAAGGAAATTAGTTTCCTTACCTCTGCTGTTGCAAGTTCTATACTTTTTTAGTAGTGTCTGTTGTGTCTGATTCTTCCTGAAGAAGAGTTTGTATCTTGATAAATTTCTTATGGTAATTGATAATCTGCATAATTTTGTTATTATCAGAAACATATTTTATTATCTGAAAATAATTTTAGACAGAAGTTAGAGTGGATTTTTGTATATTTCATTAGCGGTTCTAACAACATGGGAAGTATTTATTACACATATTACGAACCCACACAATATAAAATTTCTGTTACAAAACAATATTTTAATTCTCAGTATACTTGTACACTATCTTCTGAACACACCATTCAAAGGATGTCTAATCCAGCTGTTTGCTACATGTCTGGCATTTCTATTTCAGTTCTTCACATAAGTTTTGCATCCGAACTTCTTTCTTACGTATTATGAGCCAGAATGAACGCAGCTGTCAGTTTAAAATTGAGATAATGCGGAATTCTATTGAATATCTGCATAGGTTGATGAATGTCCTTCATTTACTTGGCATTAATGATCTTCGAATTGAGAAAATTTTTGCATTAATATGTATAAATGTGCAAATATTTTTGGAAAAAATGAACTATAATGCTTATTATTAACAAATGACAAATTTCAAACAGATCCAAAAGTCATTTTATTATGAAATCATCCTACAGACGTAAATACAGCCAAAGTGCTTTCGAACGTCTTCCATGTTCATCCTCAGTGGCAATACAATGTATTGCCACTAGGAGTGCTACTATATTGAGACGCCGTTTAGCCATTTCCATTTGGTCGACATAGTTTTGCGTTATTTGTGCGGTCATATCTATATCTTTTTACACACACTAAACTATGAAATTCAGTTGATTTTCTAAACATACGTATGTTTATTTATTTGGATATGCTGTGCAATTTACGTAGTGAATGACTTTATTACTGATAGTGCGTAAAGTCATGTTCTTTACTTACAGTACACATATTCATTTGACGAAGTTTTGTAGTATAATTTTGCTTTCTAAAGTTTTCAAATATTTCGGATACAATTTCATATTACTTGTTCACCCCAGTCACTATGCATGCTCGATAAATCAATTTTCATCGCAAGTACAGTAAAAATTTAGGGTATTAATAAGAGTAAAATTGCATTTCTTATTTGTCCTGTCATCAGAATACTGAAAATCTCATATTTTATGCTTCGCTCTTTGTATACCCAAATGTAACAATTTTTATCACGTGCACCCTTCGAACTTTTAGGGAAACTGTTTCCATTCTATTCCGGACAACGATTTAATAACTTAAATTTCTGTCGAAACCCATCCTGAACTAAGTAGTCGAATCTGGAAATATCTTTTGGTATAAGCTCTAGTTCAAACTAATGCGTCAGTCCGTTAAATTGTTTCTCCGTTAGTAAACTAAGAAACTTGCTATAAGCCACACTTTTTATGAACTTCTATGGGAGCTAACAAGCTTTCTTTCCACATCAAATTATTTTGAACATCAAAATACTACACAATTATAAGCTATAAGCTTCATGAGATTAAGATATGAGGACTTGATGCTGTGTCCAAAACCCAGTAGTACTTTAATGAACCAGAGGTAACAAAACAGTCTAACAAATTGAGAAATGAGATTTTATGAATAACATTCTATCCATATAAATTTAAACAACATACAACACTCCGAAACTAGAAAGTCCATTAAATACAATTTGATTTCCTTCATTTGTAGATCAATTATTTATAATTGTTTTAGCAATCGAATATCGAACTTTAAATTTGATCTAATTATAGTATTATAATACTGTATACTCAATATTTTGAATTTTAGGACATGCTCTATCGGATAAATTTGACCTCAACAATAACCAATTGTTAAAAAATGACACATTTGTCAGTTTTTGGAAAAAATAAGAACTTGGTTTTAAGAGTGAAATTTTGTATGCTTGGTTTCTGGGGGGAACAAAATTAAAGTATGAGAAAAATCAGTTTTCATAGTTTCCTCCTCCATACCCAACGTTTTCCTTAAACTTAGTTTTTCGAGAAGATATTTTTATAAATTTCAATTTCACTTTTAGATATGAAATTCAAACATTTTCGATATTTCGCGATATACGAATTTTAGTTCCTTTACAAAAAGCAAAATAATTGTTAATTCAAGCGTTTAGCCTAAATTATATATTTCCGAGAGAATGCATTCTCCATAAACGTTGAAATTTGTCAAAAATCCTGTGCACCATCCCAAAATTAACCGTTGTAAAGAAAAAAATCTGATGTGGGTAACACATGACTTTCCTTATATAATGTAATGAATTTACTACTTATACAGTAAAAAAAGTAGGTTTTTCTTATAGTAGATACTAATATTCTTTCCAAGATATTGAATTTTCGACAATTAGTCGTCATTTTCATTGATTTAGTGTCATTTTTATCCATTTGACGAGATTTTCGTTAATTTGGCAACATTTCTAAAAGTCGCCAAGTGGGCGACATTCCGCCAAATTCGTCGCCAAATCTCGTCAAGCGTTATGCACTAAGAAAAAAGTTATTTTTACAGCAGATAAATGGTTATTGCCGTTCAAATACAAAAGTATTACTCAAAGTATCTTTTGTCATGAATGGAACAAGCTAGATCCACGAGAATGATGTCTCCCAATTTATCGCATGGTATTACATATGAAAAGTGAACATGTTTCTCAATAGGAAATATATATTTTTTATTTTATATGACTTTTTGATAATTTTTTTCAAAAAGGTACAATATCTCGAGAACGGTTCATGTTAGCGTTCTAAATTTTATGTCACTCGTTTTCTAATGAAAAATTATATAAGAAATGTCTATTTGCGTAACTTTAGTGACTTTGATTTTTTGACAATTTTTTCAAAATTTCATTCGAAAATTTAGGGGGGTTCTGAACATTCGATTGCGTATAAAAACAAAATCCTTCCAGTGTTTACGGATTGTGATTTTTGTACCAAATTTGGTTCGAATCGGTCTATTTGTTCGTCAGTTATCGTCTCCACTGACTCACTAACACACACACACACATACACACACATACTTTCACACACACACGCACACACACACACACACACACAGATATCACTACAAAAATGTTCGATTCGTGATCAGAGATGCTTGAAACGTGCTCTCCCGTCAAAAACTCGAATTCGAATTTTCGACCCCGTCACAATACTTTCCTTATACATTATGTACATAAGGAAAGTAAAAATACTACAAATGATAAAAATTGAAAATAGGTCTCATTGAAGTGTCAAAGCATATAAATTTTCCGACACTTTAATGAATCCAAATAGAATTGTTTTTCATTGCATTTTCAATGAAAAAAAAAAAAAAATGGTTTTCAATGATGTGGATTGACATGAAATGATTCTCATGTGACAAAATTTTGCAAAAATACGTTTGCTCGGTTGAGAAAATGTAAATGTTAGTTAGATTTGGAAACTGAAATGTAAATTTATTTTCGAAGTGCGTTTTTGATGAATTTAATTTATAAGTAAATAAAATAGTATTTTGTTTTGCATGCAAATATTTTATATAAGGAAATACTCTTTGAAATGACAAAGTTAATATCCGTCATTCTTAAAAGAAAATTACGTGTTATGCCATCTTCATATATTTCAATAAATAATGTATGAAATTTCCAATTGACCCACTTTTATTCTTTCATGCCTTTTATATAACAACGGCCTCACTGCTCATATTTCCTCATGAATAATGGAAAGTGCAGGCGTTATTTGAATTTGAATTTTCACTACTTAAAGTGGATGAAAAATGTTTTGCATGGAAATAAAGAAATGGAATTTGTAAATCAAATTTTCAAATTAAGATAAAAAAAAGATCAAAATTTGAATACTGTTGAAAGTTTATTGTATTAACTACAGCTCATGAAATAAAAGAATTAGATCTATTATTTTTTCTATACAAAATGCTATTGGTGGCAAAATTTTTGTCATACAATCGTTTTTACTAAAAAAAATTTTGAAGCATCTCAAGATGTTTTTCAAAAATTTCACAAGATGATATGTAAGCTTTTACTAGGAGTGTTAAAAATTTTTACCTTAAAATGATATTGTAAAATGTTGTAACTTGATTATAAATTTACCTCTGCAAGACTGCATTTTGCAGTTATATATATATATATATATATATATATATATATATATATAAAATATAAAATATATACTATAAAGAAAGTGGATTATCAGAAATATATGTGTTATAGTAATTATGCGCAAAGCAGCAAGAGGTACTATACACCATATAATGCATAAAAAAGGAATGGATAAAAAGTGAAAAAAGGAAGGAAGGCTTAGCAAAAAGCTTACTTGATGGCGGTAAGGGGTTGTGACCTCACGCCCCAGTTTTCAACGAGCTCGTCATAAATGCCGCGGCACTGCACTCCTGGTCGCCAGCTTTGGCTCAAGCCCACCTCCGGAGTGACAATAAAAATTGTCACAAGACCTTCAAAAAGGAATGAACTGAGGACGAGAGTAAATTCACTACCGTACAAGCGATCTGTATTGCTGACCTCGGTGAAATGTATACATCATCTTATGATCGTGCTGCGGTCCTGTCATATGCATGATGCGATCCTTCATTCTCTAATTGAATATAAAAAAGACTTGAGCTTTACACCATACGCTAAATTGTTTCGGTATAAATTATCGATATTTTTAAGCATAAAAGGAACTGGATATTTTTGAATATATACTTGCTTTAAAAATACTTGATCAAAATCAATACGTAAATTTTCTTCTTTAATAGTTCTTTTAATTCTGACGAATCCTCCCAAGAACACATTGCGAAATATATTCAAGTGTAAGTTGGAGTGCCACTGTATTATTCCATTTATAGATATTTTAAAATGGTTTCTTTTGTCATAGATGGTAAATATGATTGGGATTTGTCTAAAGTTGATACTTAAATCCAAAATCTCAACCACGTTTTTATTTTTAACTGGATTTTCTTTCAATATGAGGTTGGGTGGGTAGAAATCAAAGTTCATACAATAGTTTTCATTTTCATATCCAATAATCACGTCATCTACGTAACGCAGGTGAACGATTTCGTTGTTAATATGAGACTGGCTTTCATAAAAACTAAGGTAGAGATCGGCTAGTATGGAAGAACATCCCCCCCCAATGGGGATGCCTTTAATTTGTTGATATGCATTGATTCCATTGAAAAGGTAATTTTCTTTGATGACTATTCTAATTATAGTCTTGAATTTATTGAATTCTATATTTCTTTTTAATTCATATTCTTCATATAAACGGTAAAGGATATTTGATAAATCTTCTAGATCTATAGTGTTGAAAAGTTCTTGGAAGTCATAAGTCTTTAAGTATAAAGGATTTTTATGATATTTTAATGAATAGATAGGAACTGAAATCAAAATCAGAGGTGTTTTTAATACAACCTAAAAGAATGTCATGTGTAGGTTGTATTAAAAACACCTCTGATTTTGATTTCAGTTTCTATCCATCAAGTCTGAAATTAACGGAAATAAAAAAAGATTCACGATAATGAGATTAGTTATCTTGACCTATGTATCAATTTCACTGAAAATGAAAAGATATATACAAAGCTATATGATAAAAGAAATTATTTTGATATAAACATTAATTACATCATCGATTGGAAATCGAACTCGAGCGCCAATATTTTCCGCAATATCGTAAGAAACCATTTTCTACGAAACTCAAGATTGCATACTTATAAGGATGATCGTATCAAAAGTGATAAAAATTCATAAAGGAAGCGTTGAAACAGCACTATCCAATGGGATATCTCAAACACCACTATAATGCTTTGCACTGCAAGGAAATTAATGCATTTGATAGGGATATTGGCAACACCTATTTTATATAATATAATGGCAAGGCATCGAATGGCTCGGCACTTTATATTTGAATTGATGAATGATCTGTCATTCGGGTTAACTTCTTATTTCAACCTGTCTCAATCCAAAATATTTTTCTCCACTCAGTCCATGCATTCACTTCTGGCATACGTCTTTTGCTTTGACGTTCCAAGGAAATATGGCCACAGGCACGTAACGGTTCCGTGAGTGTTTCCTCAGGAGTAATAGCTGGCTATAAACGGGAACAAGGGGTCACAATCCCCCTTGGCCATTTGTTATTTCCCTGTTGGCACTTATATCACCTCTCGATCATTTTTGATTTTCTTTTATACAAGACATAAATAGAGCAGCATTGCGCCTATATGACTTGGCAATTTCTATTAGTTTACAATTGGGTACGTTTAGTACTTTGTTATTTACATTATATATATATATATATATATATATATGTAAATTTATATATATATATATATATATATATATATATATAAATATATATATAAATATATATATATATGTATACATATACAGTAAAACTTCGATTAACCGTAACTCGTTTAACCGTCAAATTATTTTATCCGTCATCGTCTAAAAAAATGCGTATCAGCAAACAAACAGGGAATGGGTGGAATAAACTCTTGCCTGAACCTATTGACGAAACTGAAGGAACTGAGACTGTTAGTGTTGACGAAATTGTGCAACTGTGCAGCAATGTAGGACTAAATAGTGAAAATATTACGCCAGAAGAAGTAACAGATTGTTTGGAATGTGACAAAATGGATGGTGGCTTTGAAATTTTGAACGATGATAAAATTGTTTCTAGTGTGACTACCATTGAAGAAGAAATTGATGACGATGAAAGATCAGTTCTTAACCAAGAACCTACAACTAGCCACTCAGAAGCAGAAACAATGTTATCAAAATGTATCGACTCATTTGAAATACAAAAGGAGGCAAATGCAACTCAGTAAGATACTGAAGATACGGAACATCTCCGCGCAGAAAGCTCGAACCTTAAAGACACTGAAGGAGATGACAGATTAATTTAAATTAACGTAGGTTTATAGTATTACAATACATTTCTGTACATTACTACTCTTATATTGAAGTTTATATTAATAGTTTTGTAAAATTAAATGCAATATGTATGTATTGTTCACTTTTAAGGGATTATATTTTCATTTTCGTCCCAAGTCCGCAGTAAAATCACGTTACTGTACATATGTATTAAGAGATTTCTGTTATCCGTCTATTCGGTTATCCGTCACAGTCCTAGTCCGGACGGTGACGGTTAATCGAAGTTTTATTGTATATATATATAGATGGATAGATATATACAGATATATATATATACATATATATAAATATATATATATATATATATATATATATATATATATATATATATATATATATATATATATATATATATATACATTTTACAGGAAAGAATGGAAATATATACTGTCTGTTGTATATATTAAAATATTTTAATAAAAGAAATAAAGAATCACTTATTCTATAATCATATGTATATGTACATAAAAAGCAAGCACAATGAAAGAATGAAATCTTTTCTGAGTTTCTGATCATTTTAGGTAATATTATTGATATATTTATATGCAATTTGTGCATACATTGCCATCCAACAGTTAAGCGCGAAATACAAATTTCCCGATAGCGAAGGCAAGCGTAGATTTTATAGCATGAAAGTGACTGTGGTCATCGATTAAAATATGTAAATATCGAAACATGCTCAGAAAAAATGTCTTTGCTCCAAATGTGCCAATCAGACATTTTGTAGAAACGGTGAGTTTGCATCTAAGACTTTTCATTGCGGCAAGAGCGTGTTTTTACGGAAAGTTAGAACAGGTTTGGGCTTCGCCTCAAAAATACGTTTGGGTGGTTCACAACGGTGGTGTGCTGTTGTGAGACTTGACGCTAGATAATCCACCAATGAGGTAGCAAATTTATTTTGCGTTCACCATTTTCAGGATGCCCTAGGTCCACAATAACTTCTAATGACTAGGATATTGTTTTACTGGTTAGCAGTGATAATTTAAATAGAGCACAATCTCTAAGAGCGGGTGCAACTGCTAGAGAGTCGATATTGAGCAGTTCTGTGCGAAGAACGCTGCATACTAGAGTGCTCTACGCATGGAAATAAAAGATTTGTATCCCGTCAAGATGTAGAGACAGAAAAGCACGCAATTTCAACCCAAATACAATGGACGAATATTCTTATTACAGACGAATCTAGATTTGTCTTGCAGTCAGAGAGTAGACATGTGCTAGTCTGAATTAAATAAGGAAATAAAATCAAACAAACCAAATATTAACATAGTTGAACATCATGATTTTGGTCTTGTTGGTGTAACGGTATGGACGGCTTGCCATTGGGAGGTCGCACTGTCCTTCATGCGTTATCAGCGGCATTGCGACGGCGCAAATGTATCTTGGCGAGGACCTTGACTTCTATTTCGAAATTTATGCAATTGCAGTCAGTCTGGGGATATGTACAAGTGCGTCCACATATAGTGAACTTAGTGGAAGACTACCTTCAGACCGAATGGGGGGGGGGGCAGCATATTCCTCGGATTTTATTCCTATCTAAAAAGTTTGGGATACTCTTTCAAGAGAGCTGTATTAGTCACCTACCCCTTCCCACCATCCTCCAGTAATGGCAAATTGTCCTTGTAAAGGAATGGGAGCCATTAATCTCTGCCCGCCGGGATTACTTGATTGAGAGGATGAATCATCATTGTCAGCCTCATATTCCATATTACGCATTCTTTGGTCTCCTTACGCAATATTCAGCATATTTTTCCTCTGTATGCATTAATTCTGTATGTAGCAATTTAGTGATACATAAAACCCGTATATGTTGCATTATTAAAATTTTGTATAACTAAAGAATTCACCAGAATATTTTCCTGTGAAATTTGAGGTCGATCTGTGCAGAATCTCATGAAATATACCCGTTTCAATCTTATGTGACTAACTTTTGGAGGACAGTATATAATATTCCCCCTAATTGCGAAAGACGGCTTAAACTTCACTTTCTTAAAGGAGTCCAGGCAAGATTTACGATAGCCATGTCTTCTATAGGAAATTAAGCAAATTGAAAATCTTGTCAATTATGTTCAATTATAGATAATACGGATTATTCAGAAAATATAAGATTTAAACGCGAATTACCCGACTATGCATATAGCACGCCCACATTTGTACTCTCATTTTGAGAATTCGTTTTTTTTTTTAGACATTAAGTTGTGCAATTTGGGAGATAATTTTTTATGAAGTTTGTATCATTCCAAATCACTGTTTCGATAGGTGTTTAAATGACCGAAAGAAAATACTGATATTCCAATAATTTTTCATTGTGGATTTTGAATGAATTTTGTGATTTCAAGTCCAAATTTCATTTTATTTTATTTATAGCCCGATAGGTACAAGGTGATTTTTTTTCGATGGAAGCCATTTGAACAAGCATTAGTTAAGCCGAAAACGTATAATATTCTATCTCCCCAAAGAATAGGAAACTGATAAAACTTAAAAGCGAAATAATTATGCATACTGATCATATCTACCGGCAATATACTTAAATTGTATCGTATATAAAAATTAATTTTGTTGAATGTACTATTACCTGTAAGAAAGAATAACTTCCAGATAGCTGCGCCAAACAAAGTCGCAGACTATTAAAATAGCCAAAATAAAATAACATCGAACACTACGGCATTAAACACAAACAGAGATTTGGCTGGCTATGAGGAAAAAAGCTTCCGTTGAAATTTGACCTTTATCCTAAAAAAGGCAGGCTGTTATCTTAGATTTTATAGCATGAAAGTTACTGTGCTCGTCGATTAGAATATGTAAATATCGAAACACGCACAGAAAAAATTCCTTTGCTACAACTGTGCAAATTAGACGTTTGGTAGAAACGGTGAGTTTGCATCTAAGACTTTCATTGCAGCAAGAGCGTGTTTTTACAAAAAGTTAGAAGAGATTTGGGTTTCGCCCCAAAATTACATTTGGGTGGTTCACAACTGTGGTGTGCTGTTGTGAGACTTGATGCTAGATAATCCATCAAGGGGGTAGCAAATTCATTTTGTGTACACCATTTTCAGGATACCCTAGGTCCACAATATCTTCCAATGACCAGAATGTTGTTTTACTGACTAGCCGTAATAACTGAAATAGAGTACAAACTCTAAGAACGGGTGGAACTGCTGGAGAGCCGATATCGAGCGTGTTCTGTGCGGAGAACGCTGTATACTAGAGTGCTCTAAGCATGGATATGAAAGATTTGTGTCCCGTCAAGATCTAGAGACAGAAAAGCACGCGATTTCAACCCAAATACAATGGGCGAATGTTCTCATTACAGACGAATCTAGATTTGTCCTGCAGTCAGAGAGTAGACATGTGCTAGTCTGAATTAAATATGGAAATAAAATCAAACAAAGCAATTGTTAACATAGTTGAACACCATGCTTTTGGTCGTGTTGGTGTAATGGTATGGCCGGCTTGCCATTGGGAGGTCGCACTGTCCTTCATGCTTTTTCAGCTGCATTGCGACGGCGCAAAGGTATCTTGGCGAGGTCCTTGATCTCTGTTTCACAACTTATGCAATTGCAGTCAGTCCAGGGATATGTACAACAACTGCGTCCACATATAGTGAACTTAGTGGAAGACTATCTTCAGAACGAATGGGGTGACCAGCATATTCCTCCGATTTTAATCCTATCGAAAATGTTTGGGATACTCTTTCAAGAGAGCTGGCTTACTCGCCAACCCCTTTCCGCCACCCTCCAGGAATTGTAAATTGTCTGTATAAAGGAAAGGGAGTCATTGATCGTTATCCGCCTGGATTACTTGATTGAGAAGATGAATCGTAGTTGTCAGCCTCATATTCCATGTTACGAATTCTTTGGCCTCTTTATGCGGCATTCAGCATATTTATCTTCTGTATACCTTAATTTTGTAGCAATTTAGTGGTATATAAAACCCCTATGTGTTGTCTCATTAAAGTTTTGTATGACTAAAGAATTCACCAGAGTACTTTCCTGGGAAATTTAAGGTCGATCAGTGCAGAATCTCATGAAATATGCCCGCTTTAATCTTTTGTGACAAACTTTTGGAGGACAGTATATAATATTCCCCTTAATTGCAAAAGAAGACTTGCACTTCACTTTCTAAAAGGCGTACAGGTAAGACATACGATAGCCATGTCTTCTATAGGAAATTAAGCAAATTGAAAATCTTGTCAATTATGTTCAATTATAGATAATACGGATTATTCAGAAAATATAAGATTTGAACGGGAATTACCCGACTATGCATATAGCACGCCCACATTTGTACTCTCATTTTGAGAATTCGTTTTCTTTTAGACATTAAGTTGTGCAATTTGGGAGATAATTTTTTATGAAGTTTGTATCATTCCAAATCACTGTTTCGATAGGTGTTTAAATGACCGAAAGAAAATACTGATATTCCAATAATTTTTCATTGTTGATTTTGAATGAATTTTGTGATTTCAAGTCCGAATTTCATTTTATTTTATTTATAGCCCGATAGGTACTAGGTGATTTTTTTTCGATGGAAGCCATTTGAACAAGCATTAGTTAAGCCGAAAACGTATAATATTCTATCTCCCCAAAGAATAGGAAGCTGATAAAACTTAAAAGCGAAATAATTATGCATACTGATTATATCTACCGGCAATATACTTAAATTGTATCGTATATAAAAATTAATTTTGTTGAATGTACTATTATCTGTAAGAAAGAATAACATCCAGATAGCTGCGCCAAACAAAGTCGCAGACTATTAAAATAGCCAAAATAAAATAACTTCGAACACTACGGCATTAAACACAAACAGAGATTTGGCTGGCTATGAGGAAAAAAGCTTTCGTTGAAATTTGACCTTTATCCTAAAAAAGGCAGGCAGTTATCTTAGATTTTATAGCATGAAAGTGACTGTGCTCGTCGATTAGAATATGTAAATATCGAAACACGCACAGAAAAAAATGCCTTTGCTACAACTGTGCAAATTAGACGTTTGGTAGAAACGGTGCGTTTGCATCTAAGACTTTCATTGCAGCAAGAGCGTGTTTTTACAAAAAGTTAGAAGAGTTTTGGGTTTCGCCCCAAAATTACATTTGGGTGGTTCACAACTGTGGTGTGCTGTTGTGAGACTTGAGGCTAGATAATCCATCAAGGGGGTAGCAAATTCATTTTGTGTACACCATTTTCAGGATACCCTAGGTCCATAATATCTTCCAATGACCAGAATGTTGTTTTACTGGCTACCCGTAATAACTGAAATAGAGCACAAACTCTAAGAACGGGTGGAACTGCTGGAGAGCCGATATCGAGCAGTTCTGTGCGGAGAACGCTGTATACTAGAGTGCTCTAAGCATGGATACGAAAGATTTGTGTCCCGTCAAGATCTAGAGACAGAAAAGCACGCGATTTCAACCCAAATACAATGGGCGAATGTTCTCATTACAGACGAATCTAGATTTGTCCTGCAGTCAGAGAGTAGACATGTGCTAGTCTGAATTAAATAAGGAAATAAAATCAAACAAAGCAATTGTTAACATAGTTGAACACCATGCTTTTGGTCGTGTTGGTGTAATGGTAGGGCCGGCTTGCCATTGGGAGGTCGCACTGTCCTTCATGCTTTTTCAGCTGTATTGCGACGGTGCAAAGGTATCTTGGCGAGGTCCTTGATCTCTGTTTCACAACTTATGCAATTGCAGTCAGTCCAGGGATATGTACAACAACTGCGTCCACATATAGTGAACTTAGTGGAAGACTATCTTCAGAACGAATGGGGTGACCAGCATATTCCTCCGATTTTAATCCTATCGAAAATGTTTGGGATACTCTTTCAAGAGAGCAGGCTTACTCGCCAACCCCTTTCCGCCACCCTCCAGGAATTGTAAATTGTCTGTATAAAGGAAAGGGAGTCATTGATCGTTATCCGCCTGGATTACTTGATTGAGAAGATGAATCGTAGTTGTCAGCCTCATATTCCATGTTACGAATTCTTTGGCCTCTTTATGCGGCATTCAGCATATTTATCTTCTGTATACCTTAATTTTGTAGCAATTTAGTGGTATATAAAACCCCTATGTGTTGTCTCATTAAAGTTTTGTATGACTAAAGAATTCACCAGAGTACTTTCCTGGGAAATTTAAGGTCGATCAGTGCAGAATCTCATGAAATATGCCCGCTTTAATCTTTTGTGACAAACTTTTGGAGGACAGTATATAATATTCCCCTTAATTGCAAAAGAAGACTTGCACTTCACTTTCTAAAAGGCGTACAGGTAAGACATACGATAGCCATGTCTTCTATAGGAAATTAAGCAAATTGAAAATCTTGTCAATTATGTTCAATTATAGATAATACGGATTATTCAGAAAATATAAGATTTAAACGGGAATTACCCGACTATGCACATAGCACGCCCACATTTGTACTCTCATTTTGAGAATTCGTTTTTTTTTAGACATTAAGTTGTGCAATTTGGGAGATAATTTTTTATGAAGTTTGTATCATTCCAAATCACTGTTTCGATAGGTGTTTAAATGACCGAAAGAAAATACTGATATTCCAATAATTTTTCATTGTGGATTTTGAATGAATTTTGTGATTTCAAGTCCGAATTTCATTTTATTTTATTTATAGCCCGATAGGTACTAGGTGATTTTTTTTCGATGGAAGCCATTTGAACAAGCATTAGTTAAGCCGAAAACGTATAATATTCTATCTCCCCAAAGAATAGGAAGCTGATAAAACTTAAAAGCGAAATAATTATGCATACTGATTATATCTACCGGCAATATACTTAAATTGTATCGTATATAAAAATAAATTTTGTTGAATGTACTATTATCTGTAAAAAAGAATAACATCCAGATAGCTGCGCCAAACAAAGTCGCAAACTATTAAAATAGCCAAAATAAAATAACCTCGAACACTACGGCATTAAACACAAACAGAGATTTGGCTGGCTATGAGGAAAAAAGCTTTCGTTGAAATTTGACCTTTATCCTAAAAAAGGCAGGCAGTTATCTTAGATTTTATAGCATGAAAGTGACTGTGCTCGTCGATTAGAATATGTAAATATCGAAACACGCACAGAAAAAAATGCCTTTGCTACAACTGTGCAAATTAGACGTTTGGTAGAAACGGTGCGTTTGCATCTAAGACTTTCATTGCAGCAAGAGCGTGTTTTTACAAAAAGTTAGAAGAGATTTGGGTTTCGCCCCAAAATTACATTTGGGTGGTTCACAACTGTGGTGTGCTGTTGTGAGACTTGAGGCTAGATAATCCATCAAGGGGGTAGCAAATTCATTTTGTGTACACCATTTTCAGGATACCCTAGGTCCATAATATCTTCCAATGACCAGAATGTTGTTTTACTGGCTACCCGTAATAACTGAAATAGAGCACAAACTCTAAGAACGGGTGGAACTGCTGGAGAGCTGATATCGAGCAGTTCTGTGCGGAGAACGCTGTATACTAGAGTGCTCTAAGCATGGATACGAAAGATTTGTGTCCCGTCAAGATCTAGGGACAAAAAAGCACGCGATTTCAACCCAAATACAATGGGCGAATGTTCTCATTACAGACGAATCTAGATTTGTCCTGCAGTCAGAGAGTAGACATGTGCTAGTCTGAATTAAATAAGGAAATAAAATCAAACAAAGCAATTGTTAACATAGTTGAACACCATGCTTTTGGTCGTGTTGGTGTAATGGTAGGGCCAGCTTGCCATTGGGAGGTCGCACTGTCCTTCATGCTTTTTCAGCTGCATTGCGACGGTGCAAAGGTATCTTGGCGAGGTCCTTGATCTCTGTTTCACAACTTATGCAATTGCAGTCAGTCCAGGGATATGTACAACAACTGCGTCCACATATAGTGAACTTAGTGGAAGACTATCTTCAGAACGAATGGGGTGACCAGCATATTCCTCCGATTTTAATCCTATCGAAAATGTTTGGGATACTCTTTCAAGAGAGCTGGCTTACTCGCCAACCCCTTTCCGCCACCCTCCAGGAATTGTAAATTGTCTGTATAAAGGAAAGGGAGTCATTGATCGTTATCCGCCTGGATTACTTGATTGAGAAGATGAATCGTAGTTGTCAGCCTCATATTCCATGTTACGAATTCTTTGGCCTCTTTATGTGGCATTCAGCATATTTATCTTCTGTATACCTTAATTTTGTAGCAATTTAGTGGTATATAAAACCCCTATGTGTTGTCTCATTAAAGTTTTGTATGACTAAAGAATTCACCAGAGTATTTTCCTGGGAAATTTAAGGTCGATCAGTGCAGAATCTCATGAAATATGCCCGCTTTAATCTTTTGTGACAAACTTTTGGAGGACAGTATATAATATTCCCCCTAATTGCAAAAGAAGACTTGCACTTCACTTTCTAAAAGGAGTACAGGTAAGACATACGATAGCCATGTCTTCTATAGGAAATTAAGCAAATTGAAAATCTTGTCAATTATGTTCAATTATAGATAATACGGATTATTCAGAAAATATAAGATTTAAACGGGAATTACCCGACTATGCATATAGCACGCCCACATTTGTACTCTCATTTTGAGAATTCGTTTTTTTTTAGACATTAAGTTGTGCAATTTGGGAGATAATTTTTTATGAAGTTTGTATCATTCCAAATCACTGTTTCGATAGGTGTTTAAATGACCGAAAGAAAATACTGATATTCCAATAATTTTTCATTGTGGATTTTGAATGAATTTTGTGATTTCAAGTCCAAATTTCATTTTATTTTATTTATAGCTCGATAGGTACAAGGTGATTTTTTTTCGATGGAAGCCATTTGAACAAGCATTAGTTAAGCCGAAAACGTATAATATTCTATCTCCCCAAAGAATAGGAAGCTGATAAAACTTAAAAGCGAAATAATTATGCATACTGATTATATCTACCGGCAATATACTTAAATTGTATCGTATATAAAAATTAATTTTGTTGAATGTACTATTACCTGTAAGAAAGAATAACATCCAGATAGCTGCGCCTAACAAAGTCGCAGACTATTAAAATAGCCAAAATAAAATAACCTCGAACACTACGGCATTAAACACAAACAGAGATTTGGCTGGCTATGAGGAAAAAAGCTTCCGTTGAAATTTGAACTTTATCCTAAAAAAGGCAGGCAGTTATCTTAGATTTTATAGCATGAAAGTGACTGTGCTCGTCGATTAGAATATGAAAATATCGAAACACGCACAGAAAAAAATGCCTTTGCTACAACTGTGCAAATTAGACGTTTGGTAGAAACGGTGCGTTTGCATCTAAGACTTTCATTGCAGCAAGAGCGTGTTTTTACAAAAAGTTAGAAGAGATTTGGGTTTCGCCCCAAAATTACATTTGGGTGGTTCACAACTGTGGTGTGCTGTTGTGAGACTTGAGGCTAGATAATCCATCAAGGGGGTAGCAAATTCATTTTGTGTACACCATTTTCAGGATACCCTAGGTCCATAATATCTTCCAATGACCAGAATGTTGTTTTACTGGCTACCCGTAATAACTGAAATAGAGCACAAACTCTAAGAACGGGCGGAACTGCTGGAGAGCCGATATCGAGCAGTTCTGTGCGGAGAACGCTGTATACTAGAGTGCTCTAAGCATGGATACGAAAGATTTGTGTCCCGTCAAGATCTAGAGACAGAAAAGCACGCGATTTCAACCCAAATACAATGGGCGAATGTTCTCATTACAGACGAATCTAGATTTGTCCTGCAGTCAGAGTGTAGACATGTGCTAGTCTGAATTAAATAAGGAAATAAAATCAAACAAAGCAATTGTTAACATAGTTGAACACAATGCTTTTGGTCGTGTTGGTGTAATGGTAGGGCCGGCTTGCCATTGGGAGGTCGCACTGTCCTTCATGCTTTTTCAGCTGCATTGCGACGGTGCAAAGGTATCTTGGCGAGGTCCTTGATCTCTGTTTCACAACTTATGCAATTGCAGTCAGTCCAGGGATATGTACAACAACTGCGTCCACATATAGTGAACTTAGTGGAAGACTATCTTCAGAACGAATGGGGTGACCAGCATATTCCTCCAATTTTAATCCTATCGAAAATGTTTGGGATACTCTTTCAAGAGAGCTGGCTTACTCGCCAACCCCTTTCCGCCACCCTCCAGGAATTGTAAATTGTCTGTATAAAGGAAAGGGAGTCATTGATCGTTATCCGCCTGGATTACTTGATTGAGAAGATGAATCGTAGTTGTCAGCCTCATATTCCATGTTACGAATTCTTTGGCCTCTTTATGCGGCATTCAGCATATTTATCTTCTGTATACCTTAATTTTGTAGCAATTTAGTGGTATATAAAACCCCTATGTGTTGTCTCATTAAAGTTTTGTATGACTAAAGAATTCACCAGAGTATTTTCCTGGGAAATTTAAGGTCGATCAGTGCAGAATCAAATGAAATATGCCCGCTTTAATCTTTTGTGACAAACTTTTGGAGGACAGTATATAATATCCCCCTAATTGCAAAAGAAGACTTGCACTTCACTTTCTAAAAGGCGTACAGGTAAGACATACGATAGCCATGGAAATTAAGCTATAGGAAATTAAGCAAATTGAAAATCTTGTCAATTATGTTCAATTATAGATAATACGGATTATTCAGAAAATATAAGATTTAAACGGGAATTACCCGACTATGCATATAGCACGCCCACATTTGTACTCTCATTTTGAGAATTCGTTTTTTTTTTAGACATTAAGTTGTGCAATTTGGGAGATAATTTTTTATGAAGTTTGTATCATTCCAAATCACTGTTTCGATAGGTGTTTAAATGACCGAAAGAAAATACTGATATTCCAATAATTTTTCATTGTGGATTTTGAATGAATTTTGTGATTTCAAGTCCGAATTTCATTTTATTTTATTTATAACCCGATAGGTACTAGGTGATTTTTTTTCGATGGAAGCCATTTGAACAAGCATTAGTTAAGCCGAAAACGTATAATATTCTATCTCCCCAAAGAATGGGAAACTGATAAAACTTAAAAGCGAAATAATTATGCATACTGATTATATCTACCGGCAATATACCTAAATTGTATCGTATATAAAAATTAATTTTGTTGAATGTACTAATACCTGTAAGAAAGAATAACATCCAGATAGCTGCGCCAAACAAAGTCGCAGACTATTAAAATAGCCAAAATAAAATAACCTCGAACACTACGGCATTAAACACAAACAGAGATTTGGCTGGCTATGAGGAAAAAAGCTTACGTTGAAATTTGATCTTTATCCTAAAAAAGGCAGGCTGTTATCTTAGATTTTATAGCATGAAAGTGACTGTGCTCGTCGATTAGAATATGTAAATATCGAAACACGCACAGAAAAAATGGCTTTGCTACAACTGTGCAAATTAGACGTTTGGTAGAAACGGTGAATTTGCATCTAAGACTTTCATTGCAGCAAGAGCGTGTTTTTAAAAAAAGTTAGAACAGATTTGGGTTTCACCCCAAAAATACATTGGGTTGTTCATAACGGTGGTGTGCTGTTGTGAGACTTGAGGCTACATATTCCATCAAGGGGGTAGAAAATTTAATTTAGGTGCACCATTTTCAGGATTCCCTAGGTCCACAATATCTTCCAATGACCAGAATGTTGTTTTACTGGCTAGCCGTAATAACTGAAATAGAGCACAATCTTTAAGAACGGGTGCAACTGCTAGAGAGCCGATATCGAGCAGTTCTGTGCGGAGAACGCTGTATACTAGAGTGTGCTCTACGCATGGATATGAAAAATTTGTATTCCGTCAAGATCTAGAGACAGAGAAGCACGCAATTTCAACCCAAATACAATGGACGAATATTCTTATTACAGATGAATATAGATTTGTATTGCAGTCAGAGGGTAGACATGTGCTAGTCGGAATTAAATAAGGAAATAAAATCAAATAAACCAATTGTTAACATAGTTGAACACCATGCTTTTGGTCGTGTTGGTGTAATGGTAGGGCCGGCTTGCCATTGGGGGGTCGCACTGTCCTTCATGCTTTATCAGCGGCATTGTGACGGCGCAAAGGTATCTTGGCGAAGTCCTTGATCTGTGTTTCGAAATTTATGCAATTGCAGTCATTCCGGGGATATGTACAACAAGTGCGTCCACATATAGTGAACTTATGAGTTCACTATATGAGTCCAGGCAAGACTTACGATAGCCATGTCTTCTATAGGAAATTAAACAAATTGAAAATCTTTTCAATTATGTTCAATTATAGATAATCTGCATTATTCAGAAAATATCTATTAAGATTTAATTGGGAATAGCTCGACTATGCATATAGCATGCCCACATTTGTACCCTCTCATTCTGAGAATTCGGTTTTTTTGGGATTTAATTTTTCATGAAGATTGTAACATTCCAAATCACTGTTTCGACAGGTGTCTAAATGACCGAAGAAAAATACTTAAATTCCAATAAATTTTCATTGTGCATTTTGAATAAATTTTGTGATTTCAAGTTCGAATTTCATTTTATTTTATTTATAGCCCGATTGGTACTAGGTGATTTTTTTCGATGGTAGTCATTTGAACAAGCATTAGTTAAGCCCAAAACGTACAATATTCTATCTCGCCAAAGAATAAGAAACCGATAAAACTTAAAAGGGAAATAATTATGTATACTGTCCATATCTGCCGATAATATACTCAAATTTTATCTTATATAAAAAATGATTTTGTTGAATGTACCACTACTCGTATGAAAGATTAATTAACATCCATATAGCTGCGCCAAACAAAGTCGTTGACTGTCAAAATAGCCAAAATGAAATAACCTCAAACACTACGGTATTAAACACAAACAGAGATTTGGTTGGCTATGAGGAAAAGAACTTCCTCTGGAATTTGAACTTTATCCTGAAAAAAGGCATGTTGTTAGCTTTGATATTTACTTCTAATACAAGTTCTATACAGCATTGTATGCTTATAATGAAATGTGTTAAGCTTTAAAGCAAGCCCTGAATATCCACAGCGTAGGGTTGTTTAAAATTTCGCCAATGTAAATTTAATGCAATTGACCATTATTTTGCTATTTTGTAAAAACCTTTAAATATGCATTATTTAGAAAATATCTACAATATATTTTTGTGAATAGCAGGAACATATTCACTCCCACATTTGACCCTTCCCATTTTTAGTATTCAGGGTTTATTGGAACATTGAAATATAATTTGCGATAATTAAAAGTTGCATTTTTTTATAATTTGCAATAATTATGAAAGCGGGTGAGTGGAATACATTTTTCAGAAGATGCCACTGTTCAAACCACTGTTTTGGTAGGTGCGGAAATGGCGGAAGAAAAATATCGCAATTTAAATAACTTTTTTGTTCGAATTTCATATTCTTTTTCTTCGATCCAGACCTTCCGACCTACCAGAAAGTAACTATTTAAACGGCCAGGAAGTGCCACTCATCTTAGTCCTAGTGGAGGTGGCATTCACAGAGACCATACCCTTCTTCATTTACCACCAATCTCTCGGAGGGGCTTACGGACCCACACATTCAACGTGATCGTACTCCACATGAACACGGATACAATGTGGAAAGGCAGCGAATCGAACTCGGGTCGTGCGAGTGCGAGTGCAATTTCAGCTCTCTAACCACTGGGCTTTCTTACCCGAATTTCATATTGAAACTAATTTTGACATTTGAAGTCGAAATTTCATGTTATATTAATTCTAGTCTCACAAGTACGTGGTATAATTTTTTCATGCCAGGTATTTAGACAAACCTTAGTTACATCTAAACCGGATCATACCAATCTATCTCTCCAAAGAATTTGAAATTGCAAAAAAGTTTAATTAAAATAATTTTGGAAAATATCCTATCTATCAATAATGTTTGAGAAGTATATTTTATATAAAATATATTTTTTCCAACGTATCAATGAGCTCCAAAAATAAATTTGAAAATTTGTGTCATGTAAGACAGCAACTGCAAAACAAATGACCGTGAGCAGAAATCGAGATAGAATTTTTCCAGAAGAGTAAAATTACCCCCTGACTGGTTTTGAAGGAGTGTTTTGCTTTCCAGAGAAGTAATTTTTAACAAATGTACAATTATCCTCAAATTTCCAGGTATTTATTACATTTATTGTATTTTGTATAAAAAAAATTGCAGTGTCATCGTTGAACAGGATAAAAATTTCTGACTTCCCTATGTTGAGAAAAAAAATAAGATTTAAGAAATTAATTATACTCTTTATTTGTGTTAATAAGCAAAATACATTGTATATCTGATGGCAAGTAGGATCACATTTTTTTTTATTTGCTGTCAATTTTCCAAGTAGAGTAGAAATCTTGAATTATAAATTCGTCATAGTATAACTAGTAATGATTTTTTTTCATAAAAATAATTAATCATATAATTCATGATGAAATATCTCAAAGTTGTTACCTTACCTTTGGCTTACTTTCTTCATATGGTTGTAAACAAACAAGGAAAAGAAAATTAAAACCTAATAAGTAAAATAATTTTTATTTGTCCTTTTAAAATTCCAATCTTCTTTGTTTTTAAATAGCTTTCTCAAAATTAAATTTACATTTCACATTTCCATTGTTTTCACAAAAATTAGTGCCCAGTTCTGAAAGACGAGTTAAAACATCCACATTTTTCTCACCCAGTTTGATTCGTTTCTGAGTTCTGATTCTATTTTGAGCTGAAAGAGGTATAACCAATGCTATTTGAGTAAGTGCTGAAAATCCAGAGTGCATTGGCATATCATCTACTGTACAGGACAAAACAAATTTTCAGAACTCATTTAATTTCAAGCTAGGATTTCTACAATATAAAGATTGCATTTGAAAAAATTCTTCTCGTAATTCCTCCTCTGATACACCTAAATATGTATTAGAAGGAGAAGAATTATAATGTTTAATTAACTTATTTAAGGAGTCCAATCTAGAAGTATTTGAAGACATTGGACAGCTAGGATTTAAAACCCGATCAAAATCAGAAATTAAATGCATCTTCTCTAAATCAAATCTATCTTTCAAGTTTTCTACTAAATGATATAAAACATTTTTAGTTTAGTATTTTCAAATTCTTTTTTAGATTTTTCACAAAATGATAATTTGATATCCTTAAATAATCAGTTGTTATTGTGGACGTTAAAAATTCGGACAAGTGCTTGCAAAATTTTGACTTCTCTTTCAAACTTTCCAGCCGACTTATTGTTGAAAACATTTCATTTATAATTGTTGAAAAATCAATGCCATTACAATGGAAGATTCGACTTATACGGTCAACTATTTGAAAACAAAACTATAATCAGTTTAATATTTTAACAAACTTGGCCCTTTGTCTGTAGCATTGTATAAATGTTTATTCTCAAAGATATCAATTGATGCTATCACCAATGCATCATAACTTATATAGCAAGCATGAAAAGCACGGTCAAACACGACCAATAAACAGTAGCAATCTCTTTTAAACAAATGGGTGGTTTATGCAATATTTCTTGAATTGCTTTTAGTTTTTACAATTGAGCCATTGTGAGGAAATCAAAATAAAGCTAATTTTAATGGGGTTACAGTTTATTCATATTAAAATATTCAGCGGGTACAATTAACCCGACGGTTAACATGAAAAACTGCAACGAAAGTTAAAAGTTAATTTTTATTATAAGAATGTCAAAAATATATAAAACTGTTTTTAAAGCTAGTAATAAATAAGAAAAACGAGCGCCTGCGCTGATACTACGCTCTTCTGTCACCAATCTTCTAGTTGCAGTCTACTAACGGTGTACATCAATTTGATGTTTTGTAGAAGATGTTCTTACCGATGTATTTACTATCCTTTAACTCCATGCGTACATCAATTTGGTGTACCGTCTACCTTCCGGTAAAAAGCTCACTGAGCAGAAGGATAAAAAATCAACTTTTGTTATGGTGAATTTGTAACGATGTACGTGATGCCGGATAAAATAAGAAATTGCTTATTTTCAAACCAAATCTGTTTAATACGAGATTCTAAAAAATATTTTTTTCCTTTCTCGTTTTCAAATTCGGTGCGTAAAAATACACATTACTTAATTTATTAAGCGTATCTGCTTATTTTATAGCGTGAAATACACGTATAGAGGCGTTATTTCGATCTCTGACAGCGAGCACTAGCTCATGTAGCCAGCGGTGGCAATTGAGCAATTTTGTTACCAGGTCTAACGATTTTGATTTTCATCTAGTCCTTTGTAGCGCACTATTTTAAAATAATTGAAATTAGGCAGAACAACATGATAAACTCTCTCAGATAATTATCAAAACATATCGATGTACTTACCGATTACCTAGACGGGTTATATCCTTTACAGTAGGACACCACCCGCCTAGGACATGTCTCCATATCGATTTCATGAAAATGCTTTTATTAATTTTGCGTGCCGTAAAATTTGTTTTTAAAAATACCGTATAAATGATAAGAAAAACGTTTTATTGAGGTTTGTTTATGAAATTCATAAAACTCTTTGAATGAGATTGTTCAAAGTATGTAATAGCAGCACCCCTTTTGTGCATGCAAAGTTCTTAATTGTGCATATTTAGTTCATAAAATCTGCTTTGCTGAACTTTTCTTTAGTGCTGCAAATCTTGAAAATTGATCTAATATATCGATGAAAATGAACGGAGTTTTATTTATTTATTTATTGCTTTAGCTGTTAACGGCCAATTACGAAAATTGCGAATTCTTGTCAGATGGGTTTTTATTGGGGCTGTCAAGACACTTTTTACTGGTTACTATTGAAATAAAAAAAATTAAGTCTATCTTAAATACTAGGATTATACGCAGTTAGAAAAAATTTTCAATAATCAATTTTTTTCAATAATCAATATGTCAAACACATGGTGGCCATTTATACGATAATTAACAATTTTTCGCTTAAAAAAACGTTTATTTTAGTGGATAAAGTTGCAAGAAAAGTCTGAACCCGAAATCTATTATGTAGCTGCCATCATATTTCTGTCAGAGAAAATCACGTCAATATGTAAAGAAGTACGCCGAAAATCGTCAAGATCGCTGATGTAACGTGTTTGATATTTGAGAACGTAGCCTCGAGCGTCTCGGTAAACTCGTTTTATTTCAGTCATACGCATGTCTTTCTGAAATTTGAACAGAATAATTTTGAGTAATTGCCTTTTTAAAAAATGCAAAATAAATAAATAATAAAATAATAATAATAATAATAATAATAAATGGAAAAAAGTAAATGGAAATACGATATTTTCATCTATATGCGTCCCATTAATTTCAATACTCATTCTAGCTCTATTTATTGTCAAAACAGCAACCGTCTTAGAAATTATATATACTTTTGATATTTGACAAAATTTAGCAAAAGGAACTATTTGACAAAGAAATTGGTTTCAAAAGTCTACATCTTTCTATGAAAAGAAAATACTTATTCTGTTTTACATACAAGGATTTAATTTCCTTTTTTAGTCCGCAGTCTAAATGAAATTATAAAATCTGTTTTAAAACAGCATCGATTTGTTTAGGTCCTCCATTGTGAATTTATTTGCATGCCTTCAACGGCCTCTTCCGTTCCCCAGTTGTACGCGTATATCAGGTTTGGAGAAGCTATACAAGGATAAATCACTCTCAAGATCATATTCATAGAACCTGATGATAGTGAACCTTTCTAAAATTAGGATTATGCTCCTATTGCAGATAATAGTATCCATAGACCATTTTACACTTTTCATACGCTTATCAACAATGAATAGTCCATATCTGCAATAATTATGTCCAATAGCCTATGAGTAATAATTATGCCGAACCCCTGTGGAAAATGACAAATTCAGCCATATCACGTAGCCGGCTTTAAATTCTTTAAAGATTGATAATGATTTAGCTGCAACAGCCAAGGTCATATTCCCAGAACTCACCTATAGGAAAAGAGAGAAGTTAGAACATCAAAGTTAGGATTATGCTTAGATTGCAGTTAACGTCGCGAATATTAAGATATGTGCGTAATTAGACTGAATTCACCAGTCTCCATAGATATTTTAGAATTGTTGTACAATCACGTTTTACTGCTGTCATTGCAGCTCTCGAATTTTATAAGCTGATGATAGCATAATAAACTGGAAATTGGCCATAGATGGTGTTATCTTCTATGGGAATGCGAGCTTTTCTCGAGATATTTCAGCGTGTATAATTTTGTCTGCTTTTAAAGGAATTTTATTTTCTTTCTATTTTGTATTATCTTTTAAAATATTCAAGCAATTTTTATAAAATGCGGCAGGATTAATATTGGTAAAAGCAAGCCTGGTGACTTAAATTCAAATTATAAGATATATCTAAATTCTGCTAGTATTTTCACCTAATATAATTTTTTTAATCAGTAGGAAAGCTATCTGTCGGATACTAGTATTTATTATAATTTATGCCTCTAAGAAAATTGAACTAATTGTTTGTATATACGAGATACCAGCTTTACATTATACTTTATGGTGACATATCACCCGAAACATTTTCAAGAGGGATTTTTTCAGAAATTTTACTTCCAAAACTTCTTTACTACTAGAAATGTAATACTTAAACTACTAGAAATGTAGCGGAATATCAAAGAAGAAAACCATGCAAATGAGTTGATTTCAGTATAATAAACATGCAAATGTAATGCTATAAACACTTATTTTACGCACTTAAGTTACAAACTTAGGGGTAATTTCCTAATACGAATAACATGAAGCGTAATTACATATAATCCAAAATAGTTCTTTTTCGTTACCCATCGATATTAATGTCGTAATTTGCCAGGGATAGGAAAAGTAACAGTCGTAAGAACTTTAATTAGCATCTTGCTGTAAATAATTACAGAAGTTTAATATGGTAAGGCAAGCTGTTTCAGGAAAAATATTGCATCCTGGTGTTGGTAATAAATTTGGAATTATTTTCTAATGCATTTAACATTTCAAAAATATTTTATCATTTGAGAAATATTTTGACATAGTCAATATTGGATATTGAAGTTAAGAAAACGTTCTCATTGCAGATAACAGTATCCATGGACCGGTTTTGCGCTTATCGTGCGCTTGTCAACATAAAATAACCGATACTTACAATGGCAGCAAGAAACGTGCTAAATGCCAAAACTTTGCTTGATATGATTGGTATGGGCTACAATTTTGCTGCAGCAACCAATATGAACTTAGCTGCTGCCTCTTTGTATAGGCTAAACTCCATCTTTCCTGATGAAATTTGAAGATGGCTGCCTATCCGTAAGATAATAGGCATTACGTGCAGAACGAGATATGTGAATTGACGCACAGTTTACGACTCTTGAGGACGGACGTGTTATTTGTGCAATTAATTAAGTATGACAGGTATTTATGGCCTAATACTTTCATAGATTTTGGAACAGGCTACGATAGTATTGACAGAACTGATCTTTTACAAGCTATTAAAAATTTTGAAATACCTGAAAAATGAATTAGACTTGTGGATCTTACATCGACTGCCACTGAAATTCGTTCCATTATACAAGTCGAGAGCGCCTCGGGAGGTTTCGCTCCTGTAAGCTTTTTCTCAGTGAAGAAAGAAATCCATGTAATTTTCGAAACAAGTGTTTGCTGTTGTTATTTTTTATGCAGAAATTTACGTTATGTTTGCTGTATGCTCTGCTAAAATATTACAATAAAAGCCTTAGTCTGAAACAGATCAAAAATACTGATTCAAACTTAAAATTAAATCTTCTATTCGTATTAGTTAAAAGAAATAATGAAGATGAAAATATGGATATTGAATAGTGATATATTATCAGATAAACACACAGTTCATTGCAATAAATATAGATGCTATTTGTGAAAATATAACTTTCTAATACTTCCTTAAAGAAAGCAGACATAGGAAAATTAGATGACTACAACTGCCTCGAGGGAAATTTTATCCTTCTTTTTTAGACCCCAAAAAATCGTGTTTTCTTATAACAACCGCTAAGAAAGAACTGACTAATTTCTTTCTTAACGGTCGTTAAAGGAAGATACTGTATTTGTTCTAAAGAAGATAGCTAAAAAGTCCTTGAAACAATTGTAGTCATTTATAGTTCCTACGTCTGCTTTCTTTAAGTACGTAATAGAAAGTTATACACTGGTCATTGTGTAACCTCCGGATGAGCAAGTGAAATTTTGAAATGCTGACGACCATGTGGGGTTAGTAAATAACCCCACTTTCAAAATCATTGATTTACTTACAAAATGAAATAAAACCCAATAGTTATTTTTAAACATATTTAAAGATACATAAGAAAACTTTTTATACTAGAAAATAAAATATAGTATGGCGAAATATTTAAAAAATAAAAAGAGGAACATAATATGCAATGGTATTATGTTTTCAAATAATAGATTCTCAGTTGTATTTAATCATTTTGATTTTTAAATAAATGGTTTATTTTTGGTATTTTTATGACAGTGGCACGATTAGCTTAAACAATCAAATTTGTTTTGTCAATTTATTTACTTAATTTCATTTTGTCAAGTGTTCTAGGACACATAACGCACTGACTACGTTTGGCATAAGATTCCGGTTCCACAGCAGGCTAATCGAAATCGTCAGCATTTTCAGTTTTCAAGATCAACCTAATACCAAATTTCTGGTGTACTCTGCAAAAACGTTGTCGGACAGTTGGCTGCACTCTTCATAAGAGGAAGAAAACTAACTGCTCTGTAAAAAAAAATTCTGGCCAATGAGGGTCTTTAAAACAATTTTATATCATTAATGCATCAATTAAAGTGACCCCAACCCATAAAAAGTTTTGTAGAAGAATATATATTGTGCGAAGGAAGGAGTCAAAATTATACATTATAAAAGTGTAGAAAATTCAGTTTTATATATAAAAAAAAATGCTGAAAGTGCTAAATATTTCTTGAATTAAATATTCAGCATAACCGGTATTGGCGTCATAACAAGTCCCCACCTGGTGATTCAAAAGTTTTTCAGGGGATTATTTTTTATGGGGAGGGAATAGAAAAAAACTTTATAATGCATCATAAAAGTGCATGAAACTCAGCTTTATATAAGACTCAGCTAAAAATGAACTGAAGTGTTGAAAGTTTTTTGAATTAAATATTCAGCAAAACCGACATTAGGGTCATAAAAAGTCTAAGTATTTGAAGCTGAAAGGGCAATAAAGTCATAATTTTGGCAATTGTGTTCTTTGCGATTTCAGCAATCGTGTTCGACATTTGTGTTCTTCGCAAATAAGAATTGCATTTAATGATGAAATATCTTTATTATCTTAAGAAACTGAAGAAAATGACCGTAAGATATAATCCCCCCCCCCTTATTTTGACATTTTTATTGTCTAAATCTACATAAGAAGCCTAAAGATTTCTTTAGAAACGCTTTCTGTTGAGGATTGCAGGCGACATCCAATAATTCATCGAATCGTTAAGGTTACGGTCACAATTTTACTTTCCATCTGACAAGTTCTTGAAACTTTAATTCCAGTTGAAAGAATTTTTCACAGGATTTCGCTTTCTAATCATAAATGCTTTTGCTTTTTATTTTAAGGTAATAATAAGAATTTTTTTAAATATTTTTAGCTTTAAATAGCAAAGGTAGTAATATTTTAACTTTCACTGCATATATAGTATATTATATAGAGGAAAGTATTGTGATGGGATATAAAAGTCGAATTCGAGTTTTCTGCGGAAAAGCACGTTTCAAGCTTCCATAAACTTGAATGGAACGTTTTAGGGTGATGTCTGTTTTTATGTATGTATGTATATATGTATGCATGTATGTTATGCTTGTCTGTGTGTATATTAGTGTGTGTGTGTGCGTGCATGTATGTTAGTGTGCGTATGTTAGTGTATGTGTCGGTGAGCCTGTAGATGCAATGTCTTAAGAATGAAGCGTTTTGATAATAAATTGATAAGATCAATAAATGAAGTCAATGAATACTTCAATCCCACGAATTTAAAACGTAATTGAATGTGTGAAAGATCCTCCAATTTTCGAATGAATTCTTAAAAATAATTTTGAACATAAGAACATTGAAAGTGATAAATAAATAATCATTTCAGACATAATTTGTCATTAGAGAACTAATGATACAAACATTAGAACGTTTTCACAAGCCGTTATCAAGATATTGCAGAATTTACGAAATATATTAATGATGTTTTGAAAAAATCAGAAACTTTAAAACTGTTAAGCAAATAACTATATTTTACGTAATTTTCCTAAGAAAAGGAATTACACGAATTTTAGAAAACTAGCTTTATTCATTAATGAGATACTGCCTGTTTCTTAAATAAGTTTCTCAAAAAATTGTACAAAATTAAAAAAGTAGTCAGCATCATTAAATATGTTCACTTCCCTCATGCAATATTGCGCAACACATATCTGCTGGCACCATTTTCGTGGATCTAGTTCGTTCCATTCACAAGAGAAGATACCTTTTTGTAATAGTTTTATATTTTGACGCTAAGGAATTCGGTAAAAACCTTCTAGTTCACAGGATATAAATTAATTGTCCATTGCATTTTAATAGGGATTTTGCACGCAAGTATGACTGAGTCATTCAGTTTGGACTAATTAGTTGCCAAAAGTATCCAAAAGTACCCAATTTCAATACACGTGCTTTTATTGTATGCAAAAATATTGTGCCATGAATCTTGTACGCTATTATTTCGTTGCGAAAGAATTACAGTTATTGTATTAAGTAGGGAAAGTCATGTACTGGCTACATCATCAGATTTTTTTATCGCATACAGGTATCAATATAAATTATTATCGAAGAAAAGTTGCAACAGGTTTTAAATTACATGTTTTGGCATAGGGGATGATTCTCTGGTTAAGATCTAGTTATGGCTATACTTTGATGACAGTGGTACTTTAAGGGGGCATAGGACCTTTAAACCTTCAAAAAATCAATTTTTTCAATTTTATTTTATTCTGAATGTTTGAACATTTCTGAACACTGTGCAAAAAACCGCATTCTAAAATTCGCATTATTTCTAAAGTTATGAGCTTTTATGCAACATACACTTTTGAAAATTTTCTCATGTCAGCCATCGCCGCCATTTTTAAAGGGACGTCACTATTTGTTTACGTTTGCAGTTTGCTCTTTTGTCATGTAAATCTAATACTTTTTATTTAATTATTTCTGCAGCAGTAGGAAGGCAACTACTCACCTCTACTGAACTGCTCAGCCCACTTTGTTTATATTCTAGAGCCGTTAACTTGTTTATAACGTGGAGAATTTCTTCTGAGTTTCGCAATTTCTTTTCATTATATTTTCTTACTTTTTACGATTGATTTGCTGCATTTATGTTGTTTAAGCATAAGAACTTTAGGTACTTACGTATTATCGCAACCATGACAAAACGTAATTGATGTATCGTCCAATAAAGGTCCCGATCGATTCCAAGGACAACATGTAACAAAGTGATCTGTATGAGGACCCACGTTCGAGCGGGCTCGAACTGGTTGGGGGACGTACGCACCGCTGGGACTGTGTCGTCAGACAGGCCGGCTTCGCCGGACCAAGTCACAGAGCATACTAGACTCGCTTCTGGGACCGTCGCACGGCGCAAGGACCGTAACAACATGCAGCCAAGTGATCTGTATGAGGACCCACGTTCGAGCGGGCTCGAACTGGTTGAGAAAACTCCAGAAGCGAGTCTAGTATGCTCTGTGACTTGGTCCGGCGAAGCCGACCTGTCTGACGACACAGTCCCAGCGGTGCGTACGTTCCCCAACCAGTTCGAGCCCGCTCGAACGTGGGTCCTCATACAGATCACTTTGTTGCATGTTGTCCTTGGAATCGATCGGGACCTTTATTGGACGATACATCAATTACGTTTTGTCATGGTTGCGATAATACGTAAGTACCGAACTTTAAACTAAAATACAGTTAATCTATTTTATAATTATACATTACAAACTTCTTCACGTTTGCATATTTATTTGTGTCAACTTCAACGTACAAGACTGTTTGGTGCAATTTTTTAATATAAACTTTTTGCTTTTTGCTTTCTAATAATGGATACACCGGCAACTAAATCTCGTTCTGGTAAAAGAACGAAAAGAAGACGTTTTCAATGAAATATGTATGTAATTAAAAACAAAAACAATCCGAAAGTGTTCGAATGACAAAATGTTGATTCTACGCCTAAGCTAAGTGCTTCAAGTAAAAAAACTGTTCAGCTCAAAAGATGAACTTTCACTTGATAAGTCACATATTTCATCTGAAGAACATTAATATAGAATGGTTGATATATCAGTACTTTTCAAGGAGCTTGCAAATGTTTTGTGCTGCAAAATATGTCATGGAACAATAAATATACGTGAAAAATCTTCAATAGGTTTAGCATCAACATTTCTTGTATATTGTGATAGCTGTGATGAACTAAAGTCTGTGAAAAATACAAAAATGCTCGGTGTTAAGAAAAATATTCCAGAAATAAACAAAAGAGCTGTATTTTCTATGCAATGTATAGGGCAGGGTTTATCGGCTTTATCTACTTTTTGTTCTACGATGGGTCTTCCAGCGCCTGTTTCTCAGAAATCATATAATAAAATTAATCGCAGGATTTTAAATGCCACATCTGTTGTAGCTAAATCTTCAATGAAAACTGCTGTCCAGGACGAAAGAGAATTATCAAATGGATCGAAAGATATTACTGTAAGTGCAGATGGTAGTTGGAAAACCAGAGGGCATTCGCCACTTGTAGGAGTGTGTACATTAATCGGAGCAGAAAGCGGGAAGGTTATTGAAACCGAAGTAATGTCTTCTTTTTGTAAAGGCTGCAACAGCTACAGAAGTAAGAAAAGTGGTCCTCGGTATGAAAAGTGGAAAAATAATCGTAAAATAGTGTGTTCAAAAAACCATTCGAGTAGTGCCGGAAAAATGGAATGTGATGGAATTTCAAGCCTCTAGCACTACATATGAAGTTCAAAAAGCTCGTAAAAGGCAGAAAACATTTGATTTTCAAAGACAAGAGGAAGAGGAAGGAATTACTTATGCATCAGGTGCATTTTGATGCTAAATTAGATATAAAATAACACAGGATGTATAATAAACTACAGCCAAACATTAATTAGCCGAACTGCGATAACTCAAAATTTTCCATGTGCGAAAGTCATATTTGTTATATATTTTTGTAATTTTAAGCAATTTCAATACGTCAAATTTTCTGTAACTCATTCTTTTCTTGTCACTAGAGTTTCAGTTTATCAAAGTACCACTGCAGCTGTTTTTCTCAGGTATGTGATTTTACAACTTGCGCACAGCATATTTTAAAATATATTGTACCAATCACTTTCAAGTTTTTGCTCTTACTTGTTTCATCTATATATACATTTTATACAAAAGAAATTCCTCCTAAATAAGTAAAAATTTAGTAAATGTTCTTCATCTGACAGACAAGAAACTTCTACACGAAGCTGATGTTCGAGCTTCCTAAGCAACATATAGAGCTCAAATACCCCTTAAAGGGCAGAAAAATTTTGATTTTTCAAACATAACAGAAATAGGAAGGTGCTATTTATGCACTGGAGGCATTCTAAGGTCAAAATACTATAATAAGTAACACTGAATATATTTTTAAACTTAAAAGCGGGTTTCTCAGATATGTGACTTTAGCCCTTGTGCGCAATATATTTTAAAATATATGTAGCCAATCACTTTCAAATTTTTTGCTCTTACTTGTTTCATCTGTATACATAATTTATAGATAAAAATTCCTCGTAAATAAGTAAAAATTTAGTAAACGTTCTTCATCTGACTAACAAGAAATGACTGCGCGAAACGTCTGTTCGAGTTTCCGAAGCAACATATAGAGATCAAGTAGCCCCTAAAAGGCAGAAAATTTTTGATTTTTCTTACATAACAGGCATAGGAAGGTGCTAATTATGAACTAAAGGCATTTTAAGGTACAAAATAAGATAATAAGTAACATTGAAGCATTTTTAAATTATAAAGCTGTTTTTCTCAGATATGTGATTTTAACATTTGCGCGCAATATATTTTAAAATATATGTAACCAATCACTTTCAAATTTTTTGCTCTTACTTGTTTCATCTATATACATAATTTATAGATAAAAATTCCTCATAAATAAGTAAAAATTTAGTAAACGTTCTTCATCTGACTAACAAGAAACGACTGCGCGAAACGTCTGTTCGAGTTTCCGAAGCAACATATAGAGCTCAAGTAGTCCCTAAAAGGCAGAAAATTTTTGATTTTTCTTACATAACAGACATAGGAAGGAGCTAATTATGAACTAAAGGTAGTTTAAGGTACAAAATAAGATAATAAGTAACATTGAAGCATTTTTAAATTTTAAAGCTGTTTTTCTCAGATATGTGATTTTAACATTTGCGCGCAATATATTTTAAAATATATGTAACCAATCACTTTCAAATTTTTTGCTCTTACTTGTTTCATCTATATACATAATTTATAGATAAAAATTCCTCTTAAATAAGTAAAAATTTAGTAAACGTGCTTCATCTGACTAACAAGAAACTACTGCGCGAAACGTCTGTTCGAGTTTCCGAAGCAACATATTGAGCTCAAGTAGCCACTAAAAGGCAGAAGATTTTTGATTTTTCTTACATAACAGACATAGGAAGGTGATATTTATGAACCAAAGGCATTTTAAGGTGTAAAATAAGATAATAAGTAACACTGAATGTATTTTTAAACTTTAAAACTGGTTTTCTCAGATATGTGATTTTAGCCCTTGCGCGCAACATATCTTAAAATATATTTAACCAATCACTTTCAAATTTTTTGGACTTACTTGTTTCATCTATATACATAATTTATAGATAAAAATTCCTCATAAATAAGTAAAAATTTAGTAAACGTTCTTCATCTGACTAACAAGAAACGACTGCGCGAAACGTCTGTTCGAGTTTCCGAAACAACATATTGAGCTCAAGTAGCCCCTAAAAGGCAGAAGATTTCTTATTTTTCTTACATAACAGACATAGGAAGGTGCTATTTATGAACCAAAGGCATTTTAAGGTGTAAAATAAGATAATAAGTAACACTGAATGTATTTTAAACTTTAAAACTGTTTTTCTCAGATATGTGATTTTAGCCCTTGCGCGCAACATATCTTAAAATATATTTAACCAATCACTTTCAAATTTTTTGGACTTACTTGTTTCATCCATATATATAATTTGTACATAAAAAATTCACCATAAATAATAAAAAAAGAATTGTGAAGAGGTTTATTTCATGTTTTTTAACACGGAAAATGAAAATTTCATTTTGTTTAAATTTTAAAAATATTAAATTTATTTCAAAATTTTAAAAAGTGTGTACAAATTAAAGATGTAATAGTTATAAATATATTATTATCAAATAGAAGTCCATAAGTATAATATTATTTGAAATATCTTGCGCGCGGCTGCTACATACACCGTTATGTCTGTCAAAATTGTATAAATTTTAAAAAACAATATATAATGTACATATAATTATATGACTTCAGTAAAATTTGTGTAGTAAGAAAGGTTTTCGATATGTTTATAGAAAAAAATTTGAATATCTGGGATACACCTAGTTAAAATTAAAAAATTGTAAAGATAACTCTATTTTCAATGAATTTCGACTGCTTAAAGGTCCTATGCCCCCTTAATGGAGTACTTTCTCAGTGAAATAAGTACTGTTTTGATGAATTCTAATCAAAGTATGCCAGACTGCAAACCAGTACTATGTTAAATGCTTTAATAGAGCACCCATAGAGCATCAGCACTGTTAAATTCTTCCAGTGAGCACTGGGGGAAAGGGAAAACTCTAACCTCCGCGGCAACCAAAGGGTTTATGTGGACTACAGGAGGGGAAGGCACAACCACCAAAATCTCCTCCAGCAAAACCGCAGTCGAGGACCACGTTCTCGGCGAATTAAAAGGGAGGTTTTTACGAAGACGGGCTGAAAGTTATCTTTAACAACACATTGGGCAAGAGCCGCCGAAAGTTTACCATTCCTGACGTCACGAGCGTGTTCTGCCAACCGGATGCCAACAGTACGTTTAGTACTACCAATGTAAAATTTATAGTCATTATCAGGAGTTAACAGAGGTACAACGTGCACCCCGCATGACTTTTAAAGCAATAAATATCCCCTAGCTTATCAGTGCGAATACGATTGAATAATGTAGTAATATTAAAGTGAGCGGGTTTGAAACCGAATTCCTGGGGAAATTGAATAAACGGACGGAAAATCTTAGGATGATAAGGAAAACTGGATTTATACGGCAGATGTTCAATCACGGCAACAAGTTTAGTATCAGATTGAGTGAATTTACGGCGAACATGCGCAAAAATTTTATAAATAAACTCAAAACAATAGGCTGCCTCATGGTCAAGATTAAAGATAAAGTTAATTTCATTATTTAAAGCCGAAATAGAAGAGCAAGCATTAAATGCACGATTAAAATAAGCATTGAAAGAAGCTCTTTTAGAGGATATAGGATGAGAAGGATTATAAGGGATACACGAGTTCGTAAAAGTGGGTTTACGGAAAACAGAAGTTTGAAAACCGAAAAAGGTGCGGGTACCAAGAACATCCAGAAAAGACAAGGAAAAATTGGACTCATGCTCAACAGTAAAATTAATTGAAGGGAAAAAATCATTCACCTTATCTAAAAGATTAAGGAGAGTATTTAAATCATGATCCCAAACAATGAAAGCATCATTAACGTAACGACATCAAAGAATAAATTTAAACGTAAAAAAAGGCGAAATCTCGTTCTCGAGCTCCTGCAAAACAGCCTCAGCAAAAATGCCAGACAACGAGCTGCCCATAGGGGCACCGGAAGTTTGCAAGTAAATAGTGTCACGGAAGCCAAAATAATTTGTCTCCGCAACGATGTTCAAGGCAGAAGTGATTGCGTCGATAGAAGGAATTTTAAAATTGTGATCTTGAAGTTTTTTGTCTATAATATTAATAGCTTTAGAAACAGGAATAATAGGAAATAACGAAACAACGTCAAAACTGCGGAGAGTACTATTGGGAACAAATTTTGTTTTAAACAAAATATTAATGAAATTTTCAATAGAACTAATGGAAAAAATATGATTATTAAAAAATGGTTTTAGGAAATAAGCAAGGGCTTTCTCTAAAAAATATAATTGTTACCCGCAACTCTTTTGGTTGTCAAACTTCTGTTTTCCGTAAATCCACTTTTATTAACTCGTGTATCCCTGCTAATTTTTCTCATCTTATATCCTCTAAAAAAGCTGTTTTAATGCTTATTTTAATCGTGCATTTAATGTTTGCTCTTCTATTTCGACTTTAAATAATGAAATCATGTTCAAATTTTAAGTTATGCCTGGCGACTCGTTCTCGACTCTATGCATGTTAAATCTCTTCACAGTTATCTGTGACATCATTTTATTGTAATTGTGCTTGGTTGCATTTTTGAAATTTGTGTTTTCTTTGTAAAAAATATTTACAACTTGTTTAAATTAAATCTCTTGGGTGTAACTCTTAAATTTGTACTTGTAATTGATTAATTTTTATGGCCTGCTTGTACTACCATTATTTTGTGTTATTTATGCAAAGTCTGATGATCTGGTCTAGATATAGGCATTCCGCGTTTACTGTCTTGAATAGCCACTGATGAAGGGTATAGTACTGCCCGAAAGCGCTTTAGATTTTAAAGCTTTGTACGTCTTGAAGGATGATTTTATTAAATGACCTTTTATCTATGATGTTGTGTCGTTGATTTTATAATTAAAAGAATAATTTTATAAATAGTTGTTCATGGTATAATCATCATTTAATGTGTGTTCTACAAACTGTGAAATTCGAGTTTATGTTGATTATATTTATTAGCTAATTATTTAAATTTATGTAATTAAAGAATATAAAACTTAAATTACACTTTATCTAAAAACATTTTAAATTAAATATGTCAGATATTCACAAACACGAGTTCATGACTAAGAGAAATCCAAATGCATGAGCGCGAGCACTGTGGTACTCGCAAGCCTATGGTAAAGTGGTGTCTATTCAATTTTATCTTGAAGATTGATGTTTCTTTTCCCTTCCAAACCAGCTGTTGCTTTTACTCAACTGCTTGTGGCGTGACAACTCAAATATCTTTACTCTAATCAATAATTTTTTAAGGCAGGTGGGGATTTTAAACTCTTTTTATTGTTGCATTCAATTTCAGTTTTAGTAAGCTAGAAATGTTTATTGCAATATTTAGCAATATTAATTTTTCTATTACTACTGCCCCATGAAATTATATTATAAAATAGTTCTATACAATAAGTTTATGAAGGAGTCTTTATATAGTAGCAAATGGTGTGTGTAAACGTCCTTTTTGACACAACTATTATGAATTCTTATTGTCTTTCATATACTTACTGGAAGGATTTCCCCGTAATAAGACAGGATAAAGTTGCAAAGCATTATTTCAGATTCGCTATTCCTAAAGTTGCAAAGTATTTCTTCCATCCACTACGTGCTTATGTATGCAAGCCACATACTACTCCCATTCATTATTATTATTTATTATACGACTATCTACCAACACACTCACACATTGCCATCCGGTAACACAACGCAATTAATCTACGCACCCTTAGTTCCGCTAGCAACGAATTTATCAAGTTTTAAGCCTTAAACTCTTCAATTAGTTTCAATTCCTGATAGTACTCTGGAGGTAAAAGCGACTAACATTCATGGATCATACAATTTCATGGATCATGCATTCATGGATCATACAATTCAGCCCAAACTAATTTATCTATAAATTAATTTAGCATTAATTTGATTGTTTTAAACATGAATTTTGAGATAAAGGAGGAAGAAAGTCTCTCCAAATCCATGGTTTAAATACCCAAATTTTGACATTTTAAATCGGGAAGACATCTTCCTAATAACTTTTATATTCCGCTGAATCATGAAGGTAAAGGGCCGATCTGATCTCTCAATGATCTCAATAGTTTCCGTTTAGTTTCTTCAGGCATTTGTGGTAGCGGTTTCAGAATCGAACTGCATGTACTGATTCCACTACACACAAATCCGTGATCGTAAATTTAGCAAACCAAAAAGAACTGTAATTAACATTTTTAACTTCATCATAAACACAAATATTTAACTCCAGGTTCATTTTCGAAAGGCTTCCCAGTTTAGGAGAATTAAATCCTAAATGATATACAGTGAGTAAAACATGAAAGAAATGCAAAAAAAACAGGCTCATTTATCAAACAAAAATTACTTTATTTTAATGAATATATATGTATATCTATCTTCTCAAATTAATATTCAGAGCTTCACTTATCAAATATAACATTCTTAATATATGCTCTGTACATAAAATATATCAATCAATATTTAAATTTAATCAATAGGCATATATTTCTTAATTACAAATTTAAATCAACCATAAATGTACCTTTTGATTCTATGCTTATTATAACAAGATAAATATTCGTTCCATGCCTGTGAATCAGCGGAACTTCTTGTTCCGAAATAAAACAATTTACCTGAGCTCCGATTAAATTAATAACTGCAGACAAAGTTCCTTACAGGAAAACACGGTCTGAGGCCAAATCAAAAAGTTCCCAAAAATGGATTATATGACATCACTCCTTAGCATGTCACGCTGCTAGAACATCAGCGAAAGGAATCATCTCACACACACAAGAGATCACCCGTCCGCGGTAAAAGATTTCCTGGAATAAAAAAAATATAATTTAGAATAGATGAAAATGAATAGTCGAAATTTTCCAGATTCTTCTCCATTCAGCTCCAGAAAGGCAGGGCGGTTTCAATTAGAACCAAATGCCCATCTCCACCAGCTTAGCCATTTGGCTAAAACCCTTTGTCTGTTCCTTAGACAAAAATTTCGATGCGACCTTTCAGTCGGAATCTCCAGCTCCACTGCTGTGGGTCTCTCGAGGCCCACGCCAGATTTCTCCTTGCGCCGCTTCCTGATTGGACAGGCAACCGCTCCTTCGCAACAGCTGATTCTCTCCGAACACACGTCACGCATCACAGCCCAGACACAAATCCTAGGCACCTCAACGAATTCTCGACGAAACTCGGTTTTCAGTGCGAATTCAATACAAACAAGTCCTACCGAAAAACACAGCACAGGCACGGACGGAAAAAAGATATTTCTCTCCTCGAAAAACACAAAAAGGCTCATGGCGCAGAAATGCGACATGACAGCTCTCCCCTCCTGGGAGGCAAAAATTTTCCGAAAAACAGTGAGGAAAATTTTTCTTTTACTCAAAAACACAAAAATTTACAAGGAGTTTTAGGAACCTGTAAGTGTAAAATAATTTGAAACAAAATTTTGGGCGAGAAAACGTGGGCCCCAACGTTTCTCAAGACAACGCCACTGCAGATCTGAATGACCGGCCAAGCCATTCATCACCACAGGAAAAGACCAAAAGAAAACCAAAAGGATGACAAGATGTCACCGCATCTTAAAGGAACCTTTACAAAAATTTACATTTAATTATACTAAAATTCAGAAAAAAAAAATTGTCAAGGCACTTTGCCTGACAACAAAAGGTCTCAATCATCAACATTGAGATCAACCAGATGATGCGAAGCTAAAACATGATATGGTATGAATTTACAATAAGTTACACAATATAAATAATTCGAAAAATTCAAAATTTCAAACATTTGTCACTTTCAAAACACACAAGTGACACAAAACAATTCTTAATTTTCATCAAAAGATTAAATATTTTGAAAATTAATTTTTAAAATTAAATTTGTCATATTCAGGAAATGAGATTCTTCACTCATTCAAAATTTGTCTCACTTTTTGAGAACAAAGTCACTTTCAATATTTCAATTTTTCAATTTCAAACATTTTCATTTCAAAACTTTCATTTCAATTTAAACTTTCACTTTAAATTACTTACAAATTTTCAACACATTAACTTTAAACTACATTTACTTTCAATTTTTCAACATTTCAACATTTATTCAACATTAACTTCAATTTAACTTATTTTTGACATTAAAACAATTCAGAATTTTCTTATTCTGACTCAACTTTCATATTACTTTAAATTATTCATTTACATTTAAATTATTCAATTTATCTTAAAATTTCAATTTACTTTACTTTCGACAAAACCACTGAAATTACTCAAACAAGTGACCACTTCATGTGTCACAAAACAAAATTTTTTCATTCAAACACATTTGTCTGCTGAGAGAGAGAAGGAGGAAAATTCTCTTGAAATTCACGTCAGTTATGTAAAAGAGCAGGAACACATCCAAAGAGCAAACTCGGCGGGGACTAACGAGTTGCCAAGAACGAAAAGGGAGTGTAAAAAAGAAAAAAAAACTCGCGTGCAGGATGCAGAGACCACAAAACAGGAAGCCAGGACACGCCTCAGAAGCCACGGATATCAAAAATTTTGGACAGCTTGCGCTGACCCCATCATCGTCATCATCATCATCTTCTTCATCATCATCATCCTCAAGCTTCACCAGTTTCCCACCTGGCCATCACAACCGTCCTAGGTGGGCTCGGAACAAGTTGTCGTCCAGGACTCCAGTCCTGCAGCAATGCACCGGGAATTTAATTTGCCCAGCTGCTTCTTCATCTGTGATCCGTGTAAAAATGTCCAGTGTTTGTGTCCACCAGCCAGCTTCCAGGAAAAAAGGGTGCAGCATTACAAAATGATGACTCACTTAAATTTGTGTAGATGTTTGAAAACTGCTGGTCAAAAAAAAAAACAATGTGAAATGGAATTTCAAGAAAACAAATTTCAACAACACATCAGCCAAAAATTTTCACCTCTCTCAGCAACAAAGTTTCAAAAACATTTTTCAAAAGAGATCATTTACTTTCGATCTTCAAAAAATTTCATTAAATTTCAAAATTTCTCAAATTCAAAACTTTCCATTTTCAATTTCAAATTACTTAAATTACTTCAATTATTTCAATTACTTTATATTAACTTTATATTAATTTCAATTTTACTTTAACAAAATCATTTACTTTTTTCAAGATTCAAAAATTTTCCTCCTTTTATTTAGGGGAACAAATTCAAAACCCAACACCATTTCAATTATTTCATGAACTTAAATAAGTAATCAAAACATTTTTTTTTTCACAATAAAACACAACAAAATAATCAAAGTCAATCAAAACAGGACTCTCGAAAAATTTTAAAGTCCAAGGAGAGTCAATTAACAAAATTACTTATTATTTAAATTACAATATAAACATTTATAAATTATGGTTCACAAAAATCAATTAATTTTCTTATATATTTTTAACTTAAATGCAAGATTTCCAATAAATTTAAATCACAACAATTTTTTTCATAAATTCTATTTTAAAAGACAATATTGAAATACAAAAATTTAAACAAGTATCAACTTTAATTTAATATAAGATTTTTCTTGCAAAATTTAATTTCTGAAAAATTGTGAACTCAACCAAAATTTAATATTGTGAAAATCTTTGATAAGATCTAAGATTATAAGGTGTACGTGTGTTTCTGTTTCTCATATAATTATGATTTTGGTGTGGTGTATAATTATTTCTGTAGTAGTTATTGTTGTAAATGATTCTTCCATTTCCTCTATTATCAAGGTTATTTGAATTATTTTTCAATGTGTACTGTTGATTTTTATTAGCATGAAAGTTTGATCTAGTATGAACAGCATTTTCATTCACTTTTTTAGGCAAATTAAATCTTACTCTTTTCACAGTCTTTTTGTTTTGAGATTTTTCTGCAGATCTTGCTAAACAAGATTTCAGTTTCACAGAGTCTTTCTCAGCGGTGATCACAGGAGTAAGTTCATTAGGCTTAGAATTCAGTTTTTGATTTTCCACAGTTTGTTTTGAAAATTTTTGCAATTCCTCTCTTCTTGGAGGTAAAAGAGTCAGTCTGTTCACATGAACCAATTGTTCATTTTTGGGATTCATCACATGTCTGATGAGGAAATTTACTGCAGATGTTTGTTTTATCACTTTAAAAGGACCTCTATTAAATGAACTCAGTTTTCTTGATTGTCCATGAGGCAAAAAGGGAGTGTAGAGATACACTAAGTCATTAACTTTGATATTGGGTATCTTCGCTTTCTTATGTTGTTGTAAAATTTGTGAATTTTCAGCTTTTTCCAAGTTACTTTTTACTACATCATATGTTCTTTTAAGTCTAAATTGTAAATCTTCTCCATAATCATATGTTGAGTCATACGTTGGAGGTTTAAATCCAGCCATCAAGGTATTTGGAACTGTTAAATCTCTTCCATAGAGTAAATACGCAGGTGATTCACCCGTAGAAGCATATATAGCATTTCTATGAGCCAATAAAGCAAAATGAATTAATTTATCCCAATTATCTTTATCGTTGTATGCAATATTTTTCAAGGATCTGACCAAAGTACCATTTAATCTTTCAACACAGCCATCTACTGAAGGCATATAGGCAGTAGTAGTATTCTTTATTATTCCCAATTTCTTATAAAAGCATCTTGCTGTTTTAGAAACAAAATTCGTCCCTTGATCCGAGACGATGTATTTAGGTATGCCATGCTGAGCCATATAGTGCTCTAAACAATTTAAAATATCTTCAGTTTTAATTGAAGCCAAAGGATATGCTTCAGGCCATCGAGTAAAATAATTAGTAATGACTAAGATGAATTTATTTCCAGATCTTGATATAGGTAATGGTCCGACACAATCCATGGCGATTCGCTCAAATGGATATGTAGATCTTGAAAATGGTTGAATAGGTGCTTTATTATTTCAAAAACCACGATTTACCACACAAATTTCACATGAGGCTACATAGTTATTGGTTTGGGAATACATTCCCTGCCAAAAGTATTTTCTACTCACAGAAGCTAAAGTTCTTCTAAAACCACAATGTGCGTAAGTAGGACAATCATGATGTAACCATAAAATTTCAGACACAAGTTCCTGCGGAACAACAACTCTTTCTTGTTCTTGGTGTCTACGTTTGGGGTGTCTATGAGTACACCACAGTATATCAACTTTTCTAAAAAATACTAAAGTTTGTGGGTAAGGTTTTATGTTTTTATCTAAGAGATCAATGATTTTATTGCAACTAGGGTCAGATTTTTGAGCATTCTTAATTCTGATGAGTAATGTAGGACAAGTAAATGTCTGTCCCAATTGACCACTTTGTATGTTATTTTCATTTTGAATTTCACTTTCACTATTGTCAACAGCACAAATTTCATTTGTTTCATTTGTATTGGCTGAATTTAAATTGACTTCTAATTCTCTTCTACTACTACTATTATTATTGTTTACATTTCGAGAACTTTGATTTTCATTGTTTACATTTGGAAAATTCTGATTTGCATTGTTTACATTGTTATTTATCACTTTATATCGTGATACAAATCTTCTAGGAATATTCTGAACAGAATTTGTACACTCATCTACATTTCTCGAAAGATAATCAGCCACCAAATTCGCTTTTCCTGGTTTATGTACTATTTGGTAATCAAATTGTGATAGAGATGCAATCCATCTTGCCAATCTAGATGTAGGATCTTTTAACTTAAATATGAAAGACAGGGATATTTGATCACAAAAAATTGTGAAAGGTTTTCCAATTAAATAGTGTTTATAATAGTTAGTAGCCCATACAACGGCTAATGCTTCTCTTTCGACAACACTGTATTTACATTCAGCTTCATTTAATTTACGACTAGCGTAAGATATTGGATGTAAGATTTTGTTTTCATCTTCTTGGGACAAATAGCAACCCAATGAGTGATTTGAAGCATCAGTGTGTAAAATAAATGGTTTTCTAAAATCTGGAAGAGTCAAAATTGGTTTTGACAAAAGTTTTCCTTTTAAAATTTCAAAAGATTTTTGAGCTTCACATGTCCAAATAAATTTCTTTTTACTTTCATTATTCTTGGTCTTCAGTATGTCTGTTAACGGAAGGGACAATTCCGCATAGTCCTTAATAAATTTTCTATAGAATCCAGTGAGTCCAAGAAATTGTCTCACATTCTTAACTGATTTAGGAATTTTAAATTTTTCTACAACTTCTAAATTATGAGTATCAGGTTGTACTTTTCCATTTGATACCAAGAATCCAAGATACTTGATTGTTTTTCTGAAGAAATGGCATTTGTTCGGTTTTAACTTTAGACCATGTTTACTTAATCTTACAAAAATTTCTTCTAGTTTTTTCAAGTGTTCTTCAAATGTTCTAGATGCAACAATGATATCGTCTATGTAAATTCCAGATATGCCAGCCAACACCAGAGACATCAATCTCTGAAAGGATGCGGGCGCATTCTTAAAACCAAATGGAGTTCTAGTCCATTCAAAGTGTCCGTCAGGTGTTGAAAAAGAAGTCTTCTGATAATAATCAGGATGTAAACACAATTGATAAAATCCACTGGTTAAATCAAGGGTCGAAAAATACAAGGCTCCAGAAAGGTTATCGATGAGTTCCGAAATATTCGGAATCGGGTAATTTTCTACAATCGTAATTTTATTGAGCTTCCGGAAATCCGCTACTAAACGGTAACTTCCATCAGGTTTCTTAACAAAAAGCACTGGTGTATTGTATGGAGAGGTACTCGGTTTAATTATCTTGGCGTCAAGTAGCTCATTGACTTGGCGCGAAAGTTCTTTCTGTAAATTATGTGGGATTCGATAAGGCTTCTGCCTAACAGGTATGTTAGACTCCAGATTAATTTCATGCAGTATTGTATCACATCCAGACAATTCTTTCATATTCTTAGCAAAAACATGTTTATATTTATTTAGTAATTTTAAAAGTAAAGTTTTCTGAGCATAGTTCATATGTTTCAAGTCAAAATCTCCTCCCCATGCATCAAATGTATCATTATCTTCAATACAGTTCTCATTGTCAATTCTATTATTTATGTCAATATCAGATTCATAGATGTTTTCAAAAGTTCCTAATTTCATACCTTTATTTATGTAAACACATTTCTCTGATGGATTCGCTATACGTGCGTATAGAAAGTCATTCTCCGGAATTTTATGAATACTTCTTGCTACAAAAATTTTATTTGCAGAAAATTCTTTATTATGGATAGGTTCAAGTAAAATTGTCGTGTTTTTCTCAATTTTATAATTTCTTTTCAATTTGACAAATGATTCTGTAAAAGGTTTCAAAACACATTTCTTAAATGCTTTGGCAATAGCCAATATATTGTTTTGTTGTGAACTTCCTTCATCATGTTTATCACAACTTGTTTCAAAAATTTCATTATCACCAGTATTGTTTTCTGTCAAAGATCTGTTTGTATGTACATAATCATTCATCTGCATTTCATGTAAATCATTTTCACATTCATAATTTGATCTTTCATTCACATTTGCATCAAAATCTCTAAAGTCGACATCTCTAAATTCATTGTGGTAGTTGTTTTGTTCAAATAAATATCCATTATCACACTTATTTTCATATCCTCTAAAATTTCTCGAAAAATTTGTGTCTTTGGATCTGTAATCCACATCATTTGTAAAATTGTAATTTCTTCTATCACATTTATAATTTATTGCATTGCACTCAGATATTTCAGGTTGAATATCTTTGTGTCCAAAGGTAATGGTCACTTTATTTTTACAGAAAGGAACTTCCTAAAATCATGTTATATTCATTCGGTACAGGTGTATTTAAAATGCAGCATTCAATCACAATGATGTCCTTTCCAACCGTTAAAGGAAGAGAAACCTTCTCATCAACCCGGACATCTTGATCACTAACTCCCTTCAAAATAATGGATGTATGTTTTGTTTGCACATTTCTAGGATTAATTTTGTGTAAAGCATCACTATAGATAATGTTTATAGAACTTCCAGTGTCCATTAAAGCATTTAATTTAACATCTTCAACAAAAACTGAGATGACAGGAAAATTTCTTTGGCAAGGTGTTTTAATTTCAGTCATGTAACTAAATTCAGAATTTGATCTATTAAAATTTGGAGATTGAAAATTTTGTTCTCTAACATTCTGTCTTCTAAATTGTCTTCTATTACCTATTGTCTTCTATTCTATTGTCTGTCTACTATTAAAATATCTGTTATTTCTTCTATATCCATAATTATTGAAATTTTGAGATTTGTAATTGTCAAAAGAATTTCTAAAATTTGAAAAATTTCTTCTCTGGAAATTTGAATTTCTATTTAAACTGTTACGAAAAGGTCTTCTAAATGTTTGAAAGTTCTGTCTTGGAGAATAATTTTGATATGGACTTTTAACGTACCACTCTTCTTCCTGTGAGGCAACCGGAGTTCTTCTTTGACTGAAATGGTTTCTATTGTCAGTTCTTCTAGATGGTGTAGAAGTTTTGAAAGATGTTGATGGTTTATGTTTCTTCTTTATTGGAATATCTTCCCACTCTTCTTCTTCTAGTTCATTTTCATTGTATCTGCTTGTAGAGGGCGTATCCATGCATGCTTCTTCAAAACTGGAATTGCTTCTTTCCAAGTCTTCTCTTATCTCATTCAGTCTTTTCTTTCTTTTCTCAGAGTTCTCTTTGAATTTTCTTCTTAAACTGTCATTTTCTTTCTTCTTTAAATTTAATTCCTTTTTCAGTTCTTCAATTTCTTGTTTAGGGTCATTTTCAGTTCTCACAGTATTTTTGTCTTCTGTCATTTCTTCCAGCTCTTCATTTTGCACTTCTTCTTTCAGAATAGCAATGTCTTTAGCAGCTTCGAATGACTGGGGGTTTGCAGATAACACAGCTTTTCGTATTGCAATTTTCAAGCCTTTTTTAAATGAGTTCAGCAAAATTGCGGTTCTCAGGGAATCTTTGTTGTCAGACACAGCATCTTGTGGAAAAGCCACAAAAGATTCAGCTTCAATGCGGTTCGCAAAGTCTCTAATGTCTTCATTTACCAGTTGTTTACAATTGACCAGAGCTGCTACGTTTTTGGCAATATTCGATTTCTTGGTGAAATTTTCCTTGAGTGTGTTTACTAATTCGGTAAAATTCGTGCTCTGGTTTAATTTGGGAATGGATTTGACAAGTCTTTCAGCACGACCAGACAATTTCAGTTTCAAGACGAAAATTTTATCACGATTTGACCAATCAGCATGGTCAGCAACCAAAAGGAACTTTTCCAAAAATTCTTCAAATGACTCCTTTGCATTGCCAGCAAAACCTGGGATGGATCCAAGGAACTGCGATCCAACTCCCACCTTAAGTTTATTTGAGTCTCTGATAGCAGAGGCTGATCTGCCAGAATTTGGAGAAAGTCGTGGTGGAGACACCGAAGGCACACGGTCTGATCTGTTCGGTTGTGCAGAGGAGTCTCTACTCCTACTTGCACGAGAATTCTTACTATTTCGAGGCATTTTCTTAAGCACAGTTTATAACACAAGCACAGCTTATCACTAAACACAGTTTATCTCGAAGATAGTTTCACTTTCTTTCACTTATTTATGTGTAAGTAGAGCACAGAAAAACACAATTTGTAACTTTCTTTTCAATTTTTGTTCATTAACCTGAACTTCGAACCACTTTTGTGTGTGCACAGAACGTTTGTATTCACTTTTCATAAATGTGTGTGTTTTCAAAATTTTATAATTCACTTTTAATATCATATAGAATTTTGTGTATATCTATGTATATCATATATGACTCAAAGAATATATATATGCAACAAATATTTAAATACACATATAATACTCTGGTGCATATGGGCTTTTGTGCTTTTTGCACTTTTCTATTTACTTTATGACATTCAATTAATTTCCTGCCCATTTATAATTCAAATACTTTGCACCAATAAAAGAACTTTTTCACTTACTTTGACATATCAAAACTGCAATACTTATGCACGCAATCAAAACACAAATTTTTCCCTTGCATTCCTTCATAAAAATTAACATTTCTCACTGTAATACTCTGGGAAAGGGAACAGGCACCAATTTGTGGTAGCGGTTTCAGAATCGAACTGCATGTACTGATTCCACTACACACAAATCCGTGATCGTAAATTTAGCAAACCAAAAAGAACTGTAATTAACATTTTTAACTTCATCATAAACACAAATATTTAACTCCAGGTTCATTTTCGAAAGGCTTCCCAGTTTAGGAGAATTAAATCCTAAATGATATACAGTGAGTAAAACATGAAAGAAATGCAAAAAAAACAGGCTCATTTATCAAACAAAAATTACTTTATTTTAATGAATATATATGTATATCTATCTTCTCAAATTAATATTCAGAGCTTCACTTATCAAATATAACATTCTTAATATATGCTCTGTACATAAAATATATCAATCAATATTTAAATTTAATCAATAGGCATATATTTCTTAATTACAAATTTAAATCAACCATAAATGTACCTTTTGATTCTATGCTTATTATAACAAGATAAATATTCGTTCCATGCCTGTGAATCAGCGGAACTTCTTGTTCCGAAATAAACAATTTACCTGAGCTCCGATTAAATTAATAACTGCAGACAAAGTTCCTTACAGGAAAACACGGTCTGAGGCCAAATCAAAAAGTTCCCAAAAATGGATTATATGACATCACTCCTTAGCATGTCACGCTGCTAGAACATCAGCGAAAGGAATCATCTCACACACACAAGAGATCACCCGTCCGCGGTAAAAGATTTCCTGGAATAAAAAAAATATAATTTAGAATAGATGAAAATGAATAGTCGAAATTTTCCAGGTTCTTCTCCATTCAGCTCCAGAAAGGCAGGGCGGTTTCAATTAGAACCAAATGCCCATCTCCGCCAGCTTAGCCATTTGGCTAAAACCCTTTGTCTGTTCCTTAGACAAAAATTTCGATGCGACCTTTCAGTCGGAATCTCCAGCTCCACTGCTGTGGGTCTCTCGAGGCCCACGCCAGATTTCTCCTTGCGCCGCTTCCTGATTGGACAGGCAAGCGCTCCTTCGCAACAGCTGATTCTCTCCGAACACACGTCACGCATCACAGCCCAGAAACAAATCCTAGGCACCTCAACGAATTCTCGACGAAACTCGGTTTTCAGTGCGAATTCAATACAAACAAGTCCTAGCGAAAAACACAGCACAGGCACGGACGGAAAAAAGATATTTCTCTCCTCGAAAAACACAAAAAGGCTCATGGCGCAGAAATGCGACATGACACATTAAAATCTCATGACCTTGCAATTGCATTATGTTGCAGCAACGCCTTCGATCTGAATCCTTTATTTCATCTCAATGGGGTACATAGATATGGATTGAGTGTTGTCTTTCATTATAAGGACATCGTATATTCAAAATTAAAGAAAAACAGGAAATTCCATCTCCAGGGTTAGAAATGAAAATCCGCAGTGAACACCACTCTACCAACATCTCAGGTATTCGAGGCGAAATCTATATAGTTTATCATCAAAACTTTATCTATAATCAATCCTGAGAAATATGTGTTTCAAAGAAATATTTTGAATTGGAAGTCAAAAAAATACAGAAGCAGAAATCTGTAGTAAACCCCTACCTACTCCGGAGTTTGATGTTGAATCCATATCAGTTTTGAACATTTACTAAAATTTTCGAAGCAATTTGTGAGCTCTAAATTTGCTTTAAAAATATTTCAAAAATTAGGTCTCATAGATTCAATGTATTTCATTTTATCAACCAGGGTTCAATCCAAAACTAATTGGGTGATATCATTCATTTAAATTCCCATATGTCCCACAGACCGTCTCAACAACATACTAATATTTAATTTTGATAAAGTCGTTTTTACGGCAGTTATCGTGCGAACGAACAGACAGACAGACAGACAGAATGGACAAATGCATAAACACTTTTCAACTATGTTGTAAAGTGTTAATAAAAAGAACTTTAAAAATCACGATTTTGACACAAGATGGATAGCATTGATCATTTAAACTCAAATACGTTGTAAGTGCGCTGTTTCAGAATATAGATGTACAGAAATGAAGCAAAAATAAAGCAGTTTTAGGACGGATACAACACTACATATATATTAAAAAGAACTTTAAAAATTACGATTTTGACACAAGATGGATGCCCCATTTTATTTAGAAGTGGGTCACGTGATCTCTTCGTATGATTTGGATGTAATTATTGTTTTAATTTTTATTTTAAAAACTACTGAATAAATTTTGCTGAAATTTTTTTTATATTTTTATGGGATAATATGAATATTTTCTAAAACTTTCCAAGCAATTTGTGAATTTAAATTCGCTTAAAAATATTTAAAAATTAGATCCCATAGGGTTCAATGTATTTAATTTTTTTTAACCCGGGTTCAATACGAAACTAATTTCATGATATCATTTATTTATATTTCCATAGGTCCCACAGACCGTCTGAACAACATACTCAAATTTCATTTTGATAAAATCATTTTTACGGCAGTTATCGTGTGAACGGACAGACAAACAGAATGAACTAAATCATAAACACTTTTGAACTATGTTGTAAAGTGTTAAAAATACGTAGAATTTTGCTTCTGGTAATGCAATGGAGAAATGAAATTCAGAAAAGTACATATATTAAGAAAATACTACTTATTGTTTTACGGATGCAATAAATTTGTGTGTTTAGGAATAACATCATTATGAAACTTTAGTTTTTAAATATCTTTAGTATTTGGTCTCTTATATTTCATTATTAATGACATATGGTAATATTTGTCTATTTCAGGTGGCCACTTAATTTAGAAAGCAATTTGTATTTTCATTTCATTTTTGAAATGTTCAAGTATAGCATACGCAATACTAGGAATTTGTATCCTATGATCTGCTATCAGATTTATAAAATCACCAACAAAATAACATACTGATTTTATACCCATCATTCTCTCTCCATTAATACACTCTAAGACAAAATATTGAAGCACCCTGCAAAATAATCCAATAGTAATGAGACTTTACATGTAAACACCTTTTGACCGAATATATTTTTTTAATTTCTAGCAGCAGTACTTATATCATTCATATATAAATCATATAAATCATTCACAGGTGTACAAATACACAACACCAAAAATACAGGAGATAAACTATTACAAGAAACAAGAAGCATGAACAAGCAACAAAAACAACAATAAAACAAACATAGGAGATGCATGGACGGTAGCCAAAACACAAATCCAAAACAGTCAGATAGCTTAAAGGGCCTGCAACCTCTCCCTTGCGTGCCAATACCTTTTGCACATGTCACCAGAGAGTCCTGGGCAGTTCATTAGATGATCAGCGTCCATAGCTGCGTTAGCACCACACACTACACAGTTCGGGCTTGGAATTAGATTAAATCTATGAAGATATTTAGCTAAACCGTCGTGACCAGTTTCCAGGCGAAACGCTGCATCTGCATAGCATCTCGGAAAACTGGGGATTTTATTAAGCGTTGACTTCCAAGTCTTGTTTTCGATTAGCCTCGACTGTACAGGTTTGAAATTAATTTTCATAGTGTATTTAATGATTCTTGTCATAGTTTTATAAGGGATTGACTATTCTTGTTCCTTCCTTCGCCAGCAAATCAGCCCTCTCATTACCAATAATTCCACATTGAGAAGGGATCCACTGAAGCACAATGATCTTTAGTTTGGTTATGAAAATGTTCAGATTCAGAATGCAGTCTCTAACTCTTGAAGAATCCACGCAATTGAAAATACCGAGATTGAAAATTGACCGAATATTCAAATGATAAAAACATTTGCAGCCAATGAATGAATAGTTGGAACTACAGCGCATTGAAACTGAGCATCATGGTGGTGTATATAAGGAGCGAACCTTGCTTTCAGGAACAAAACGTGCAGTGGATTTCGATTGCGTACCTGTATTGTAACAATGCCTCGCCGGTGAATTCGCGGCATGTGAAAGAGTTTGAAAGAGGACGTGTAGTCGGACTGAATGAGGGTGGATGGGCACATCGACAAATCGCTCGGCATTTGGGTAGGAGCGATGCAGCAGTTAGACTATATTGGCTGAAATGTGTCCGGAATGGCTGATTTCAGCAGCAAGCGGGCAGAGGGTGGCCTAGAACGACGACAGAACAGGATGATAAAGCGATTGTCAGAGTAGCTGTGACAGCACGAGATTCGTTGTTGTCAGCCATCCAATGTGTGACAAACACGGAAGTGACCACCCCGACCATTAATAGAAGACTACGAGAGCGGAATCTATAATCACGGCGCCCATTACGCCGCCTACCACTGAGCAGTATGCACCGTCAACAGCGATTGCAATGATGCCGGGCCCGATCAAAATGGAATTGTTCGTATTGGGAAAGAATTGTCTTCAGTGATGAGTCCCGTTTCGAATTTAGTCTCGATGACCAGCGCAGACGTGTCTAAAGATAGCCTGGACATCATCAGGATCCTGCTCTTACTGTCACATGCCACACTCCCCAATAACAGGGAGTTATGGTCTGGAATCCCATTTCGTTTGATATCCGGAACCTTTTGATAGTCCTCCGTGGCACCATCACAGCACAGCGGTACGTTGCCGACATTCTACGACCCGTTGCATTGCCATTCTTTTCGCGACACCTCGGGATAACTTTTCAGCAAGATAACACCAGGCCACACACAGCATGCATCTCAATTGATTGTCTGCGTGCTTACGATACACTTCCTTGGCCAGCCAGATTCCCAGATCTCTGGCCTATTGAGCGTATTTGGGCTGAGATGGGGCGTCGCCTGCGACCATACCAGAATGTAGACGAATTAGCTCGCCAATTGTAGGCCATTTGGAACGACATCCCTTAGAACACCATCCGGCAACTTATACATCAATGCCACGTCGGATAACAATTAGTATGAAGGCCGGAGGTGGATCGACACCATATTGACGTGCTCACTTTGTGTAGATCTTTCAGTGCAATAAATCATCCAATTGTTTTGAAATTCTAGTCATTTCTTTTTCTGTACATCCACATTACACATACCAAATTTTGTCTCATTTGGATAATTATTTCTTGGTGTGTCAATTTTTTTTGTCTTAGAGTGTACTGTCCCTCCATTTGATAGCAAAATAATTTTGAAATTGCAGACATGCTAACAAGAAATTACACATGACATGATACACGACAGTTTTATGTCACTAACATACACTCTTTACTCTGTCAAAGTTGTTTTTGATTAAATCGTGCGGAATTACTTGTGAACTTTCTCTCTTTGTGGGCGAAGGCGGTAATTGTGACAGAATAATATTTCAATCATCTTTTGCTGGGCTCTCAAAAACGGATTTGCCTCTTGATAAACAACGTGAGTACAGGGTCAGCTATTGTTGGGCACGAAAGGATCAATCCGTCTATTTTTCTCATTGTTGCTAAGGCTTTATTTGGCCCAGTTTTCTAGATGAATTTCGGAGTTAAAAATAATGTGTGAATTAAACGAAACAGTATTTAATATAATTTATAACTTCAAAATATTACCGGTAGTTACGGATGTTATGAGAAGGGCTTCTTCTATTCCCTTTTCTATTTCACGAAAGCTCAATCTATTTGTACAAGAGCCAGCAACAATTTTACCTAACCAATCGAATGCAAAAAGTTTGAACATTGCATATGGTAGAACTTTATAATGTCAACGGAGTTCCGTTAGTCTGGCACTCACTTCAGGTGACATATCGAGTGCATTATCGAGTACATGGATGGAATTGGTGTCAAATGATTGGTTTTAATGGCCCATTAATCGATTTATGAGTCTGGCAGTCGTTACAGGTGGCATACTTACGGGTAGAATTCGACAACATTTTATATTTAGAGGTCTTAACATAAATAGATTAAGCTTATGTAAAAAATTAGTATGTTATAATTCACTTTTTTCCTGACCAAAATTTTATTTTTTTTTAAATTAAAAAAACTAAAATGTAAAACTTTTAATTAAGATTTTTCGTTTGGGGTTGTCCTATTTCATATTTAAAAGAAAAATTGATATCAATAAGTACATATTTTTGTGAGACGTAGCTGAAAATCTCTTGAGACAAATTAACATGGGAAAGTCCAAACTTCTGTTGCCAACTGTTAGAAAAATGTAGCGATGGAAACTTTTCTGAGTGGTATTTAATGTAACGAATCGATTGGTGTGCAAAAATAAAATGTTCACTCATCTTATTTTTCCCTTTGTCCCAACTTACCCCATCGACCCACAGAATACATAGATGAAACCTATGTCATTCGTTAGATTTTTAGAAAATCAACACGACTTTATAAGTCTTGTATTTATCTGTCGTGGTACATTTGATAACAGATATCAAACTGACATTTTTGCAACTTGCTTCCGTATTGGAGAGGGAAATTGAAACTTTTGCTTCAGTAAATAGGTAACATTAAATCGAGCAACAAAACAGTTGTTATAGTAATAATAATAAATATTAAAGTTATGTTAAATGTTTTCTATTGTATTATCCAAGAGGTAATCAATCAAGAATTAAATAATCACACACATACTTGAAATACACACACACACACACACACACACATATATACATATATATATATATATATATATATATATATACATATATATATATATATACATATATATATATATATATATATATATATATATATATATATATATATATATATATATATATATATATATATATATATATATATATATATATATATATATATATAATGGAACCTAGTAAAATGATCGCCTGGCTAATGTGACCATTTTTGCAAAATGTTGCTTTAACCTTTATAGAATAAATAGGAAAATGTCCCCTAAAGTGACCACCTGTATATAGTGTAAAGTGACCGATTAAATTGTCACGTCAATGTTATTTTAACCTGTAAAATGTGACTACCATCTGTTTGTGCTTGATCTTATCTATATCTCTTGTCATCTTATCTATCACTTTATCTTATATTCATGCTTTCTACACCCACTGAAAGCCAAAAATTAGTGGAGGAAGTGACAACACACACAACAGTGGTGTTTTCTGTTGTTGAAGTAGTTGAGATTTTTAGCCGTTGTGCTACCTTTCAACGTGCTTTGTGTATGAAACAAATTTTTGAATAATGGCATCTGGAAAGTCTAAAGTATATAAAGAACTTTGTTTAAAAGAAAAAAAATGAGGTACTGAAATTTTTTGAAACTAATAGCCATAGAGCAGCTGCAGAAAAATTTTAGATTAGCAAAAATAGTGTGAGCAACATCTATAAACGAAAATTGGAGTACCGGGAACGATATAAAGAAAATGGAAATGATTCTCAAAGCCATAAAATTCGTAAAACAAACAACTTGGAGTTGAACCAAGTGACTGTTGAGTGGCTCAAAAGAATGCGGGGAATGAATGTACGTGTTTCCGGACCAATGCCGCAAGAAGTAGGAAGTTCAGGAATTCACAGCTTGAAATGGATGGCTTCATTCTTTCAAGAAAAGGAATAATATTTCAAAGAAGGTTTTGTGTGGCGAATAGAATGATGTTGACACCGAAACAGTGGATAATTTTAAGGAAAGAATACCTAGTTTCATAGTAGATTACAAGATGGAAGATAATTTTAATGCTGCTGAGTGTGTGTTATTTTATCGAGCAATGCCCAGCAAATCTCTGGCTATGGCTGGTGATAAATGTAAAGAAGGAAAAATTTCAAAGGAAAGGTTAAAAGTGTTAATAGCATGTAGTGCAACTGGAGAAAAACTAAAATCTCTGGCTATTGGCAAGGCTAAGAAACCACACTGTTTAAAAAATGTGGATGCTAAAAGCTTGCATATTTTATGGTATGGCAATTGTAAAGCTCGGATGACAGCTTCAATTTTTCCAGAATGGGTGGGCATAATAAACAGGCAGATAAACAGAAAAATCCTTTTGATTATAGGCAAGTGCCCGGCTCATCCTCAAGGTTTAATATTTTCTAATGTTAAAGTTCAGTTTTTTTCGGCAAACAAAGCAGCATATTTACAACCACTTGACCAAGGTGTAATTCAAGCATTCAAGCTCTATTATAGAAAATTCTTATTGAAATCTGTGCTATCTAGGTCTAATGATTGTAAATCTGCGAATGAAATTGCTACGTGCATAAATTTTTTCGATGTCTTTATGTGGATAAAAGTGTCCTGGGAGCTAGTACGTGCATCTACAATTTCTATGTGATTTGGAAAATGTGGTTTTCTTAGAAAAACTCCAGACGATGTCAGTGATGGTGCTTCACACGATCACAACTGTGACAGACAGAAATTCCAGCATGCAACATCTCATAAACCTAGCAGTACATTCAGATGATGGGATAGTAAATGCTGAGATGTTTTTGAATTTCGATAATGATGTTCCCTCGTGTGACAATTTTAGTGATCCTGAAAGCTTATAAAATGACATTCTTATGAATAAAAGTGAAAATGAATCTGTTCCCAATCATGAAGATGAAATGGAAAATGAAGATGTTGATACTCCTTCCGATGTTGAAATATTGCATGTGTGTAAGAAAATGCAATTGTATGTTTTAAGTAACTGTGCAGATATGCTGAATTCGTTAAGAAAAATAAAAAAGGGATTAAAGACGTAATTCTGAAGAAAAGGTATTTTACACAAAAGACTATTAGAGATTTTTTTACTAAAAGTGGCACTTCGTTGTAAGATCTTGAACAGCAAAATTGTAAATAGCATATTTTTAATGTTGCATTAAAAGTTTTGAAAGGGCATACGAATGTATGTATACATGTGTGAAGTAAATCAATCAGTGGAAGTTGCTAAGATGCATCCAATTCAGTATTAAGAGCAAACCTCATCAATGATTCAACTGAAATACAGTAATTAAAATCAGTAATTTTTTTTTAATTTTATCTCATTATGAATTTATTATTTCCTTATTTGTGTATATTTATTTATTTATTTATTTATTTTCGTAGCTAAAATTAATCGTGTAGTACAGTACTGTATTTATAAAATAAAGTTTTATTATTTTGTCCAGTAAAGTGATCACCTTCATAAAGTGACCAATTTAGTCAGTACCAAGGATGGTCACATTAGGCAGGTTCTACTGCATATATACATATATATATATATATATATATATATATTATATTACACACATATATATATATATAACTATACAACAAAATCCACACAATGTGTACAATATGTATAAACTATCAGAGTGCGAGGATATACACAATTATTTTTGTGCAAACTAGAGAATTATGCTAATTGTGCGAATTGTGAATGCGACGAAATATGAATAGCAGTTACTTAAACAATGCATATTTCGATGCATTTAAAAGTAAATGAATGAATATGAAGCTGATTGCTGAGAAATCGTTGGAAAGAACGTTTATAGGTATTTCCTATGGTGTCAAGATGGAGACTCTGCGATAATACTTCCGATTGCTAAGAAACTGATTTATGTGAAAATCGATTAAAATAATGCTTCTACATACAATAATGAAAAACTAATTCAAATTAAACAGGAAAGATTAATCATGCATAAAACATTGATTATGAAATACTTTCCACCTGAAATGCAACGTTATTTAAACAGCTCTAAATGCGATACATTCAACTGTGATATTTTTAAAATTAGCACAGTGCTACAATAGTTTATTTTACTTGAAAAAGAAACTTCATCAAAAATAGCAGTGCTATAAAATTGTCTGCATTTGTATGTAAAATCAATGAATTATTCATTCATATCACTTATATTGCATACTCCAGAGCTAAATAATTTGCAAAAAAAAATCAGCAATTTTTATGCAACTCATCTAGCAAATTGATTTGTTTGCATTTTGCATGCGTTAAAATTAGGGTTCGTTGTAGAAATAATTAAAAGATTAGAGATAATTTAAAATCAAAATATGGTTATTACGTAGGCGCATGATTTAGATGCACAGATAATATGAAAAAATAAAGCGGTTTTAGAACGAATGCAACACCAAATGTAAATATAAAAGTTCTTTAAAAATCGCGATTTTCACTAAGCGAAAAAAATATGGATGTCATATTTAATTTTTCAATGTGTCACGTTATCTCTTCATATATTATGTGTGTAATTATTATTTCAATGTTTTCTACTTAACATATTTTGATGAATTTATTTTTTCATATTTTATTTCTTAATTTGATTATTTCCTGAAATTTTAAAAGCAATTTGTGAATTTTAATTCTTCCAAAAAATGTTTGAAAAATTACGTCCCATAGGGTTCTATGTATTTCATTTTTTCAATCCGGGTAAAATCCAATTCTAATTGGGTGATATTGTTCTTCTACATTCCCATATATCCCACAGACAGCATCAACTACATACTAAAGTTTCATTTTGATAAAGTCATCTTTACGGCAGTTATCGTTCGAACGGACAGACAGAATGAACAAAGTCATAAACACTTTACAACTAAGTTGGAAAGTATTAAAAATGGGAAATTATCTTGTTCACGTAAAATAAATGCTAGCTGCAATTATTGGTTTCATGAAGCAAATGTTTAGGGATTTTAGTTTCCCATTCATCCATCATTTATAGAAATTAACTTTCATAGTCTAGAAATTTTATTACAAAAGTTTAAACTAAAGACTTACGCAGGATTAGCATTCGTGAAATTTATGGAAGACGCTTATGAGTCTAGTTAACGCCATTATCAAAGATGTGACTTAAGTGTCACATCTTTGAAATTGAAACCTTTAAATTGTACATAAATTTTGTATAGGAGATATGAAAATCATAGTTTTGTTAGAATGTCTCTGTTACTTAAGTCATTAAACAATTTTATGACGCTTGCTTTTTATTTTGACATATTACTTTACACTAATTCACTAGAAGTAGAATTTTGTTTTCAGATATCAAACTCAAATCCTTCTTTCTCATATTTATCGGGGAAAAAAATATATTTTACAGGTCGAAAATGATTCTTTTCACTTGAGTAATATATTTCAATTTCTTAAATAGTTATTTACAGGAAGATTATTGAATTTAAGAAGATATTGCTCCGTGAAAAATATCAATAATTGGTATTATTGGATTGCTTGTATTAATTGCTTGTTTAAGACTTTTATATTTGTTAATCTATTTATTAAAGAAATTGATGTTTTCATAATCCATCATTGAAAGAAAGAAATTTTCTTATATCATTACCCATCAATAGAATTTTTTTAAAATACATTATCCATCATGGTTGATAAGGTTGAAATACATTATCCATCATGATTGATAAGGTTGAAATACATTATCCATCATGGTTGATAAGGTTGAAATACATTATCCATATTACGACACTGAAATGGCTTTGTTAAAATTAACATATAATACAAAATTAATAGTGTTGGCCGGTACCGAAACCAACAAAAGTGTTCTTCGTCAGGCACACAGGAAGAGGGTTCTCAGCAGGAGTGCCTTGAATCTTTTGCTGGACGTTGAGATTCCTCTTTGGTATTTTACACCTTTCATACATAGTGTTTCTTATTTTGTTCCTTTCTCCTTGGATTTACATCTTTTTTCTCCTTTTTTATTTAGCAAACCTCTTTTTTTTGCTTCAGTCACGTTTGCGGTTTTGACATTGGTTTCTGATCTAGCTTTCATAAGTGAAGGTTGCGCTTCATGTGTGTTCTGACGAATAATGTTGTTTCTTGTCTTCGAAATCCATAAATGTTATATTTTTTTTATTTTTTGTTGAATTTAAAGAGCTTATTTTAGTTGTATCCCATTAGTAGCAGTGTGATATGTCCATATCATATGGAACGTTTTTGCACTTTATTATTCATTGTATTCGTCCAGCGTTTTACGATGCTTCTTCCTCATAACACAAGAATTTTCTTCTAAAAATTAAAAAGCAGGGTCCATATGTGCTCCGTTTACAAAATTTGCGTAGGATGTTAACCAGTTTTTTATAGCCAGCAGAGCATCCGGGGATTATAACTTCGATTTCGAAACCTTCATTAACGAGTGATTCAAGTTTAATGTATGCCAGCAGAAGAAACTAAGGGACATGATTACAGCAGAATGTTTTATATTTTGTAATGATCTGTTTGTTTTGTTGTCGCACTCAGCGATGTCACCAATTAATACAAGGGAACCGTCATCGCTGTCACCATCGTGCGCATTGATCTCGATTGTTGCTTTCCCCGATTTTGTCAATCTCGACTCAAAAACATTGGGGATGTAAGAAGTCGCTAATGCCACGAGTGAAATGGAGTCCTCCGTAATTTTAATGAGTCCTCAGATAAGCTGTCTCCGTTAAACAAAAACCTTTAATTAGGCTGTCGGTGCCATTCGAAAACATCGACTAAATGCATAACGTCTCTTCAGATAACATAGGTATCGAATCCTGGGATTTGATGAGATGATAATGAAGAAATCAAGCAACGTTTCAGACAATTTTAGGTAAAAGGCAAAATTAGTTAAAAGAAATCAAAATTTATTGACATTGAGTAAACATTATGGGAATATACACGAGTGCCGTACAAATCGGCCTCCAGACGATGAGTCGAAATCGTCAACCTGCTTCTTGCAAGCAAGGATGTTAAGCGTCTCCCCGTGGCGTGTCTGGCATCGAGTATATATCAGTGCCTAATCCCGAGACCACCCCAGATAGGACTTCGGAATGTTGTCAGGCCCTTTGGTGCCAAGGACCACCAACCTCCATATTACGTGAATATTTCTCCGCATCTCGATGACAAGTGAAATGGCGTGATTTCGTGCAAATCTTAGGGAAGTTTATCACTTTGTTTTTCTCAGCTTCCAAGTTGGAGGTCTGGGCCAAAGAAGGTGTATGACCTCGGGGATTCCCGAGCAAAATGGCGAGCATTCGGCTTCGAAGAAACCCCGAGTTTCTTACATGCCCTCCTAGAGAAAAACTCGGGTGAAATCACCCAGCTTTTTCAAACCTCTCCAAAGAAACTCTTGCTGAACCTTCAGATTCCTCACGTACCATCTGCACTAAAATAGGATCAATCAATTAACACTGTCCTTCCTCCCGGCCACCCATCAAAATGCTCTTAGTCTTCGGATGAGTCGGATGGCCTGGGCTTTCGACACTCTCCTTCCTATAGGATCCCTAGTTCCGTGATCCATCTGTTTGTTAAAAACAAAACCAGTTTACGTTCACGTTAGAGTTCTGACCACACTCCAACCAGTTCGATAAGAGTTTTTATCACATAAGCTTAGTCATTTGGTCAATCTTATCAGCGTAGTTCGATTTATGACGATCACTATACAGTCAGAAATGAGTTCAAAGTTCACTCACACAATACGAAGACACAATGAGCTTCGCAATTTTTGGTGCAGAGTCTGAGCATTACGTGTGTCACAGCTCTCCTGGGTGGGTTATTACCGTGACTCTCTTACCCCGACTGATCCCCCGGGATCTCATGTTTACACATCTTTCATTGCAACATAAAGAATAAACACTCCTGAAATCCCCTACAAAAGACTAAAATAATAATACTCGATAGATAAAACCCTTTATACTTATTCCCAAAGAAAATCACCTATACAAAAAAAAAATTATAATTCTCAACTCCATTAACGATATTTATTCATATTGTTATTTATGCGCCCCTGCACTCCACCCTTCTAAATAAATAAATCTCAGTTTCATGGGAACTACGTACGCTATAATCCTTCCCTACACTTATGAAAATAACAAAAACAAAACCGTTACACTCATATAACTAACGACCTGCAAAATATACACACGGATATATATATATATATATATATATATACAAAAAAATCTTCGATCACTTTGTACATCCTTTTCCTACTAAACCGAAACTAATTCTTCTCTCCTTTCCTCTCTGTCTCCCACGCTTCTCCTTCTAGTTTCGCTTTCTCCGGGGTCGAGAGAGATCCGCTTGACCCAATTTCAAAGTCCTATTCCCCTGTTCCTTCCGGCTGCGGTAAACTTCCTACCCCATACCTTTCCGCTGTCTTGCTCTGCTGCGACGAGAGAGACTCTCCATCCCCCTCCGGCTATCCATTTCGCATCGCATTTCACTATAGCCTTTACCCCGCGCCAAACCTGCGTTAGGACTTCTCCCCTTTCTTGCATCTCGGGTTCCCTTTTCTGACAGTGAAACTTTCGGCTTCCTCTCCTCCCGGCTCCACCTCTTCTCGGGATACCTTCCATTTAACCTCTCCGGAGTATCTACCTGTCTTATTCCTACCTCCTGCTCCTCGAAGTGCCCTTCGGTCTTCGCCTGTCTCAACAGAATTTCCAGTGGCCTTAAATGCGCGAGCTGTTGTTTTTCCGACCGGCTCCTCCACGGAATAACTAATCGCGTCTCTTTTTCCGCTAACTCTTTTTCGGGGTTGACCCCCATCCTGTCCCCTCTCTAAATCTCTGACACCTGAGACTCGGCTTTCCGCCTGTGCTTCCTGTAACATTGAACACCTTACTTATTTCTCCGCGGAACTTTGCGATCGTGGGCACTCAGCTCCTTCTGGTTTTCTGGCCTTTTCGCCCCTTTCCACCATATCTCCTAACTCCACACATCTATTTCGCTCTCCCCTGAATCCTTGTGCATGGGGTTCTATTTCCCCCCTTTCTCCCCGTTTCCAGCAGTCTGCTGCTCCTCGGATATCGAAACAAAATCCTCTACGGGATTCGGCCCTGTTTCTGACTCTTCCGTTTTTCCGGTACTTGCCCCCATTTCTACACGGGTTTCTTCCAAGAGTCCCTTTACCTGCGGTGGTAACAATATCTGTTCATCCAAATCTCTGGCGACCGCGAAAACTTCCAGGTGTAACACATTGCATTCCTCCCCTTCTGCCATACCTAGCGAGACATTCAATAATGGGCATTCAACGGCCGGTCCAAATACCACTTTCAAGTAAATGGCCGTCTCTTCCGTACCTGACTCCCTGGGTAACAAATCGCTTCTCACGACGGTAATCTTGGCCCCTGAATCCACAAGCGCCCATGCTAGTTCCCCGTCCAAGCTCACCGGTACTCTCTCTAATTCACAGCGAGTCTGCAGCTCCTGCTTCCTCCTGTTCCCTGATCCTACAGCATCCACCCGGGCTACGACTCTGTGGTCACTCGCTCGTGGAGCGTTTCTTTGGTCAGCTGCGCGTTTGTTCCTTGGATCATTTGCCCTCCCTGCCTCATCTGAGGAGAGACCACTTTTTAAATGGTTCCTAGAGCCGCATTCAAAACATTGACCCCTTTGGCCCCCTTTTCGGGTCCTCCATTAAACTGTCGTGCCTTTCCGCCCTCAGGTCGCGATTGGTCACGCTCCTCCCTTGTGAGCACACTGAACCTTTCCGTCCCCTGTCCAGACGTCGCATAGGACTTACCCCTGGCCGCGAAATTCATATCACATTCTTTAGCCAGTTCCCTGGGCCTAAACCAGCCCTCTCCTTGCCTGATGCCTATATGTGCGTACGTCTCAACGTCCAAGCCTTAGGTTATCTTGTCTGCTACTATTAAGTGATATACAGTTTCTAAATCCTTAACCCCTTTTAAGCTACAGTAGTGCTCCCACATGGACGTCGCCCGAGTCGCGAACTGCACGAAGCTCTCGTCAGTTCGACGGCTCGCTTTCCTGAATTTTTCCAGGCACACTTGTGGTGACGTTTGGAAATTCTCCAACACGACTCCCTTCACTATTGCGCAATTCCCATACTGTTCCTCCGGCACTTGCGTTAACAAGTCCGCTACTTTTTCCCCTAATAAATTTAAAAGAATCGTTGCCCTGAATTCCATTGGCACGTTTTCTGAAGCGAACGGTCTTTCTAAACTCGTAAAGAAATATGCCCACTGGTCTGTCCGTGTCGGCACTTTCACCGTCAACAATCTTATTATACGGACCGTTTCTTCCACCGTTCGGAATCTCATGGGCGCTCCCGTCTCTACACTGATCGTTGGGCTCTCTGTATTGCCACGTCCCTGTGCTCTTAACCTTTCTACTTCTATCATTTCCTGTGATTCTAAATTTAATTTAAATTTATCTAGTTCTATTTTTTCCTTTTCCAACCTTAAGTTTGCTTCGAATTGTTCCCGTTGCCTCACTTCCTCCCTTTCCTCGCGCTCTCTCTCCAATTGCAGTTTATTCTGTTATTCTTCCTTTTCCAAATTTAATTTTGCTTCGAATTGTTCTCGTTCCTTAATTTCCTCCCTTTCATTCACTATAGCGGTCAACATTCCTTCTACCATTTCCTCCTCATAATCCGCGCTCTCTAAAATTAATTTCCTTAACTCCACTATTTTTAAATTTTGAGGGACCGACTCCACGAGTTCGGCCACTAATTTAGCTAAATCCGCTTTTCGAACCCTTGCTAAAAATGCCATTTTGAGATACAATGTAATTATATTTGTTCAAAAAAAATGTATTAACTGCCTCTACACCAGTCTCTTAATGAGTCTCTATTTCCCGCATTCAATCTGCTTATCACTTAAATGACCTCCAAAATGAATTACATGACAATAATATACATTCCTAACATTTAAATATACTGAATACAATTTCTATGCATCAAACATAATATACAATACTTTATTTTCTTTTTACTTAAAATTAAATCCTAACATCATTAGTTAAAATTTCTGAGCTTTGGCTAACCAATTTTCCTGAATCTCTTTTGCTCGGTCAAAAGATCTCCTAACTCCCCCTAATTATCACGAGATCCCGAAATTTAAATAAGGAACAATCAAATTAAAATGAGTCACTCACCTCTCCTTCATGGGACTGTTGCATCTGCTCACTTCTCGTTGGGGTGTCGGGTTCCGTCGGTGCTGTCAATTCGTTGAAGAAATCGTCGAGTCCTCCGCTGTAAGGCTTTGCGGGACTCAGCTTGGATGGAAGGCCAGGCAATCTTTTATCGAGCGCTCCGACAGTCTTCTCTTTCCCGGTCGTTGACCTCCGGGGTCGTTCGGGTGTTGGGCTACTCGATGTCGGCGTTCTCTGCATATCTCGGTTTCGGTGTATCTTTTCTCTCCTTTCTCACCAGATCCCAGCGGCTGCCACCACCGAATGTAATGATCTGTTTGTTTCGTTGTCGTACTCAGCGATGTCACCAATTAATATAAGGGATCCGTCATCGCTGTCACCATCGTGCGCATTGATCTCGATTGTTGCTTTCCCCGATTTTGTCAATCTCGACTCAAAAACATTGGGGATGTAAGAAGTCGCTAATGCCACGAGTGAAATGGAGTGCTCCGTAATTTTAATGAGTCCTCTGATAAGCTGTCTCCGTTAAACAAAAACCTTTAATTAGGCTGTCGGTGCCATTCGAAAACATCGACTAAATGCATAACGTCTCTTCAGATAACATAGGTATCGAATCCTGGGATTTGATGAGATGATAATGAAGAAATCAAGCAACGTTTCAGACAATTTTAGGTAAAAGGCAAAATTAGTTAAAAGAAATCAAAATTTATTGACATTGAGTAAACATTATGGGAATATACACAAGTGCCGTACAAATCGGCCTCCAGACGATGAGTCGAAATCGTCAACCTGCTTCTTGCAAGCAAGGATGTTAAGCGTCTCCCCGTGGCGTGTCTGGCATCGAGTATATATCAGTGCCTAATCCCGAGACCACCCCAGATAGGACTTCGGAATGTTCTCAGGCCCTTTGGTGCCAAAGACCACCAACCTCCATATCACGTGAATATTTCTCCGCATCTCGATGACAAGTGAAATAGCGTGATTTCGTAGAAATCTTAGGGAAGTTTATCACTTTGTTTTTCTCAGCTTCCAAGTTGGAGGTCTGGGCCAAAGAAGGTGTATGACCTCGGGGATTCCCGAGCAAAATGGCGAGCATTCGGCTTCGAAGAAACCCCGAGTTTCTTACATGCCCTCCTAGAGAAAAACTTGGGTGAAATCACCCAGCTTTTTCAAACCTCTCCAAAGAACTCTTGCTGGACCCTCAGATTCCTCCCGTACCATCTGCACTAAAATAGGATCAAGCAATTCACACTTTCCTTCCTATAGGATCCACAGATCCGTGATCCATCTGTTTATTAAAAACAAAAACAGTTTACGTTCACGTTAGAGTTCTGACCACACTCCAACCAGTTCGATAAGAGTTTTTATCACATAAGCTTTGTCATTTGGTCAATCTTATCGGCGTAGTTCGATTTATGACGATCACTATACAGTCAGAAATGAGTTCAAAGTTCACTCACACAATACGAAGACACAATGAGCTTCGCAATCTTTGGTGCAGAGTCTGAGCAATACGTGTGTCATAGCTCACCTGGGTGGGTTATCACCCGTGATTCTCTTACAATTATTTATAATTCCCGACTGTTCCCCCGGGATCTCATATTTAGACATCTTTCATTGCAACATAAAGAATAAACACTCCCGAAATCCCTCCAAAAGACCAAAATAATAATACTCGATAGATAAAACTCTTTATACTTATTCCCAAAGAAAATCACTTATACAAAAAAATTATAATTCTCAACTCCATTAACGATATTTATTCATATTGTTATTTATGCGCCCCCGCGCTCCACCCTTCTAAATAAATAAATCTCAGTTCCGTTGGAACCACCTACGCTATAATCCTTCCCTACTCTTATGAAAATAACAAAAACAAAACCCTTACACTCATATAACTAACGATCTGCAAAATATGCACACGGATATATATATATATATATATATATATATATATATATATATATATATATATATATATATATATATATATATATATATATATATATATATACAAAAAAATCTCCGATTACTTTGTACATCCTTTTCCTACTAAACCGAAACTAATTCTTCTCTCCTTTCCTCGCTGTCTCCCACGCTTCTCCTTTTAGTTTCGCTTTCTCCGGGGTCGAGAGAGACATTATAAAAATGTTCTTACATTTTATTTGTATTTAAAATAAATTTGAGAGAATTTAAAATTCTCGCAAATTTTTCTTTTAATACGAATAAAATAAATGTATAAATACTTAAGTTGTGTTTTCAGCGATTGAAATAATAGCTATATGAGCGGATAAAATTTAAAATAGATCAGAAGGCAACTGCTGAATGATTAAGGAATTAATTATAACAGCCTTTGTTCCAGATAACATACAACATAAAATTCATGTTTTGGTTAATTATAAAGATCTTAAGAACCCCTACTTTATAGGGTAATATATCGCGTGCTACGATAGCTTTCTATAAACATCCCCATAAATTTAAATTTTCTCTTCATGTGTATGATAACATTGTCATACGATCAGAAATTCAAATTCAATGGTTTGACAAATATTCACAATTTGGGCACTCGTGAATTGAGCATATTTAAGATAGCGTATGTGTGAGTTTGTGGATGTGCTATATCTATAACAAATTGAGCTACTCATATAAAATATGACATACTTATTGCAAGTAGTGAACATTTTATTCCTATTAATCTTGAAACAGATCACAACTTCCGAGTTCCCTATTTTAAAAAAATGTTGTAACAATGGTAAAGTAGTAATAATGACAGTCCAATGCGTTGAAAAAACGAGCGTTTTATATTGTTGGGAACGTGTAATATTCCCTGACTAGCGTCTCCTTGTTTCGTCTTTTTTGCAGACCAAACGGCTCCATCTGGGAGTTTTCTCCAGAAGACAGCGATGCAAGCATTCTTTCCACCTGAAGTCATTCCATGATTGCCAGAATTTCGAACTTCAGAAAAGGGTTTCCAGATTCGAAGATTCATCGCCAATTTGGAGATATTTGTCGACTTCCCGAATCTTCTAGAAGCATCTCGATAGAACGATTATTCTTTGAGATATAGAAATTTCTCAAAACAGTTTCTATGGAAAGTTTCTATGGAAAGTTCTCGAAGCATCTCGATAGAACGATTATTCTTAGAGATATAGAAATTTCTCAAAAACGTTTCTATGGAAAGTTTATAAATAGAAGTCATCACTGAATTGGGGAGATCCGTTGACGAGATAAGAGCTATAAAGAAACGGCAACTTTTGTAGCTGCTGTTTTGTGGAATTATTTTCGTCGGTATCTTGTGAATAATATCGCTAATTTTGTGAAATCATTTTAGCATTTAAGTTCTGTTTGATTGTAAATTGTTTCTGTGTAATTTGCGCTTGTGAATAAACGTGTTTAGTTATCCAGAAATTCGGACTTATTCTTGTATCTTGATAGCATACCCACGATTTCAAAGGATACGTTCGTAACAATATGTAATTTTTATTGGAAAGAGAATACAACAAAAATTTATGAATGAGTCTTCATATGGGGACAAATGGTGTGCAAACTTCATTCTTGAAGAAACTATTAAGCACGTTTATTCCGGTTTGCATATTTATTTCGTACAGTTATACGAATTTTCGGGAAAATCGGATATAACATCCTAAATGGAAATTAGTTCTAAGAAATTCCCCTACCCTCTTTAGAATATAATACTGAATACAGATCGGTCGTCATCTAATCTTTATTTATGGCAACACTGAGAAATATATGTTCCAAGAATGTTTTTGAGCCGAAAGTGGGAAAGAACTTTAAGTGGAAATACTTATAGTTTAATTATTAATTAATTAATTTCATGACTAAAATCGTTTTTTTACATATATGATCCACTTATTTTATCACTTTTAATATTTAACATACACGCTTTTGCACCATAAAAACAGACCCCTTCGTCAAATACAAATATGCGTCACCAAATAGTAAAGAATAATTAGAATAACAATGTGGATATGAAATTTTATTTCAATATATTAAAATTTCTTTTTGACGTTTCATATTTATCTTAGTACACGAAGTGATATCCATATTGTACTAATGGTGTCAGGTATGTTTTTTTTTGTTTAAATAAAGCTCTAAATTCTGATTAAACCATAACAACTTTTGATCTAACTAATTTTCTTTATGAATCTAGTCAATTTTCTCTATGGACCTAGCCTTAAGTTATCTCTTAAGTGCTGTGAAACATGCCCCAAATATGTTGTTATACACAAAGTCCTGACTGATCCATAATAGCTTCTGAACTAACTAAATTTATCTATGAATCTAGCCAATTTTCTCTATGGATCTAGTCTTAAGTTATCTCTAAGTGCTGTGAAACATGCCTCAAATATGTTGTTATACACTAAGTCCTGACTGAACCATAATAGCTTGTGAACTAACTAAGTTTCTTTATAAATCCAGCCAATTTGCTCTATGAACCTAGCCTTAAGTTATCTCTAAGTGCTGTGAAACATGTCCAAAATATGTTGTTATACACAAAGTCCTGACTGAACCATAATAGCTTGTGAACTAACTAAGTTTCTTTATAAATCTAGCCAATTTGCTCTATGAACCTAGCCTTAAGTTATCTCTAAGTGCTGTGAAACATGTCCAAAATATGTTGTTATACACAAAGTCCTGACTGAACCATTATAGCTTGTGAACTAACTAAGTTTCTCTATGAATCTAGTCAAGTTTCTCTATGGACCTAGCCTTAATTTATCTGTAATTGCTGTGAAACCTGCACAAAATATGTTGTCATACACAAAATCATGGGTCTTCTAGCACATTCTTTTAATACCTAATTTTGTTTCATGATTTTCAAATTGAGAAGCGGTTTTTAACATATTCAATATTGAAATCTTTATATAGTGGATTAGTTTGCAAAACGAGATGTGAAAATGACGATTTTGATAGAATGCCTCTCTTATTCAAGCAATTTAACCATTTTATGTGAACATCGTAGCCAAATCTATGTTATGAAATAGTGCTTCAGACAGAAAAATAGAGACAGAATTTAGATTTTAAATTTCATACTAAAAACAAATCATTCTTTTCTAAATTTCTTATAAAAGGAAAGATTTTTCTCCATTTCGAAAACAATAATTTTCACTTTAGTAAAATATCCCCTAATCATTATTTACACCAATATTATTGTATTTAAGAATATATTACGCATAATTCATGAAAAATATCAATAATTTAGATCATTGGTTCAGTTCTATTAATTACTAGTCTAAAACTTTTGCAACTCTTCACCTATTTGTGATAGAATTTAACTTGATGATCATAAATTAACACAATCTGTCATCCATCATGCATAGAAATAAATTGTCTGGCAATTTATCCTCCATCATTCATATAACTTTTTACAATTTACCATCCATCATCCATAAATAATTATATACTTAATTTTCTACCATTTAGCTTTAGACTAAACTTTTTCATAATTTGCCATCCATTATCAATAAAAATTAAATAATTTATCATTCATCATTTATAGAAATTAATTTTTTTATTATCAATCATTAACGGATATTTTTTTTCATAATCCATCTTCCATTATCGACAGAAATTAACTTTCTCCCAATCTGTTATCCATCATTACTGGAAATGATATTCTCGTAAAAGTTAGTTTTATTTTTGAAGGATTTCATATTTAATTCTCTATTGATGAAATTTACGTAGGATGCTCATCAGTTTAATTAAAGCCATCTGTGACTCTCAGTTTGAGATCAAAATCTTAAAGATGGGATTTTACCCTCAGTGAAAATTTATCTGTCGATAAATTTTCACTGGATGGATTTGATTACAAAAAAAACCACAAATAGATTTTCGATTTTATAAGATATTTTACTTTTCATTTTTGTTACGTATTCACTGAAATCGTAGGCGTGAAAATGAGTCCGATTTTCTGGATAACTAATTGTTTTATTTATAGCACCAATAAGCATAGAGAGAAACAATATATAGCTAATAACGCTATAGATATCTTACAAGATCAGAAGACATCTGTGAGGTACAATGCAACAACAATTAAATGCTCAATCAACTAACATAACAGAAGATTATATTCTCTTTTACTCGTATCATGCCAACCAACATTGTATTTTAAATGAACTATGCCCATCTTATATACTATAAATGGAAATTAAAAAGAAAAAATCGACATAACTTCAGAAACTCATAGGCAAATTACAAAATTCGAGAAGTGTCCAGAATTCACCTAAAGTTACCAAGTTGGTTATATTTCGCCAGATTTGTCACTAAGGTCAAACAATCTGACTTTCAAATAATAATATTTTCCTGTAGATGCTGTTTTTCCTTGGGTAAAGATAAAACGCTGTTATAACATTTTAGGTATTAACGTTATATATTTTATCTATTATTATATTTCAGCAAAACCAGTTTCTTTAATGGCAATATTCTTTTTCCCCTATTTGTTGAAACTTTATAAAAATTCCATACATTTAAAATAGACGCTTTCTCCAACATATCAAAAAATCTGATGTGGGCAGCAGATGATTTTCCTTATAAAATGCAATGGATTTACTCCTTTAACAGTAAAAAAATAATATATAAGAGCCACTGTACTGTGTTTTTAACTTTGAATTGTACATTTGGCGATTTTCCGAATGACAGTATGTAAAACTATTTTAAAGTATCCAATAAACTTATATTTCGCGCAACTATATATAAACAATTATCAATATTGATAGCATCCTAAATAGGCGATATAGTCCATATATTAAAATATTTTAATAATTAATACATCAATTAAGCGTTATTTTCAGTAATTTAGTGTCATTTTTGCAATTTTAACGATATTTTCGTAAATTTTGCAACATTTAAAAAGTCCGCAAGTTGTAGATATTCAGAGAAATTCGTCACCACAATTTTGCCAAACGTAAGGAGGGAAAATATGGATTTCTCTTATTTTCGGTTCTCATATTCTTTCCAAGGTATTGAATTTTCGTCAATTAGTCGTAATTTTCATTGATTTAGGGTTATTTTTATCAATTTGGTGACGTTCTTGTTAATTTGGCAACATATAGAAAAGTCGCCAAGTTGGCGACATTCCGCCAACTTCGTCGACAAAATCTCGCCATGCGTTATGGACGGAGAAATAAGTTATTCTTATAGCAAATAAATGACTATTAGCGTTCAAATAAAAAAGTATTACCCAAAGTATATTTTCTCGTGAACGTGCTAGATTCACAAGAATGATGTCACCAAATGTATCGCATAATATTACATATGAAAAGTTAACATATTTCACAATAGTTAATAATTTTTTTTTTGTTTTATGTGATTTTTTTGCAGTATTTCAAGAACGATTCATACTAGCGTTTTAAAGCTTATGTTAATCGTTGTCTAATGAAAAATTACGTAATAAATTACTAGTTGGGTAATTTTATTAAAAGTTTTGATTTTTTGATGATTTTTTCTGAATTTCACTTTTTGGTACAAAATTTAGAAGGGTTCTGAACATTCGACTGCGTTTGAAAGCAATTGGGTTCCAGTATTCAAGAATTGTAATTTTTGTACCAAATTTCGTTCGAATCGCTCCTTTTTTTAGATATCGTCTCCACACACGCACACACACACACACGCGCGCAGACATCACCTTAAAAACGTTTGATTCGTGTTCAGGGATATTTGAAACGTGCTCTCCCATTGAAAACTTGAATTCGAATTTTCGACTCCATCACAATACTTTTCTTATACATTATACTATGTATATAAGGAAAGTAAAACCATATTTGTTAATTAGGATTTTTGCTTCTTAAAATGAAAATCCAGGGATTTTAAATTACATCTTATACATTATGTATACTACTATGCAAATTTGTCATGTTCCTTGAAGTTACTCGCAGTTCTATTACGAAAGATCTAAAGGAGGATTTAGTTAAACATGAGCTTCACTTTTAAAATGAGCGCAAGCTATTAATCTGTTTAATTAAAGCCATTTGAGTCCTGGGGTAATATCTTCCTGAACTAACTGTTGCTCATTAATCAATAATAGATTTTAAAGGACATTATTATATCTAGAGAGTTATATTACTTAAATAATTGTATGTGTAGTTTTCTAATAATATGTCTTTTATATAAAGTTACTAATTAAAAGAGCTACATATTAGCGACAGAATTTTGTTTTCAGATTTGAAAGTATATAAAATATTTGAAACTGGTTAAAATATTTCAGCAAAATGTTTTGCATAAACTATTTTATTCTTCTTCCCTTTATTTTTCTCAGAAGTATTATTTTTGAGTAAAAAAACACTTTTCGACAAATTAAAAATTGGGGTATAGTCAATGAAACTGCTACTCAGCGGATGGCAGATTTGTAATAGTTATTTTATTTTGTTTTATTTTCAAATGTGTAGAAATAGCTACTGATCAATATTAAAAGGCTACTATCATATCCCTCATAATGTCAAATGTTTCAGACTAGTTCAGCCAAAGAGAGCAATCAACATCCGCTCAGAATGAGACCAAGAAAAATTGGGATTTGTGTATTATATACCAAAATATCACCAAGGAACAGTTAACATATCCAGAATTCTACTTACGAATAATCTAAATCTTTCTCAAGTTTCATGAGCCTGATAACTTTAAGATCAAGATTAGATGAATGATCTAGTATTGAATCATCCATCGTGGCTAATAATGCTACATACCATCAATCATGTAATAAAACAAAGTTAGAAAGAGTGCAAATAAGAACCTACAAGAATGACACCATTTAAGGCATAGATTCAGCGTTGAGATTAAGTATGGAATTACGACAAAAATGTAAGCACCCTGTTTATTCTGAAGAATCTGGTAAAGGTCTTAAATCCTGCAAGAATGCTCTATATGGATAGCTGGGTACGAGCTTGGGAACTTTTGCTAGAAACTACTAAATTATTGACTCGTCTCAGCATAGAAGATACAGTGGCGCTAGATGCAATGTATCTTAAAAGTCGCATAAATGACATCATGTAACTCTAAACTTGTTCTTTCCATGCATTTCGGGCCACTTGCACACAAAATTTGTTTCGTCAATGTAAATAATGGCTGACCAAAAGGGATCACTAGTGTTTGGCCTGAATTAAGATTCTCAACAGAATTCTTCACTATGCCCATTGGATATTTGATTATAGCTGCCGTATGAGCACTTTTATTGAAAAGAAACAGCGAGGAATTGGGACATGTGACACATTCCTCAACTGGAAGTTGCTGGGTGGCATGAAATACATCACATTACACATTTTCTATTACACTGCTGGCGATAGAGACCTTTGTATGTCCTAACAACTTTCATTCTGTAATTTGGTGATGTGAAAAGTTTTCCTTGCTTACAGATTTCACATTAGTTACCGGAGGACGCGGTAGCCCAGTGGTCAGCGAGCGGGAATTGCACTCGTTAGGCCTGGGTTCGATTCCCTCCGCTGCCAAAACTGCCGCCGTGTTCACGAGGAGTACGATCATGTTAAACATGTGGGTCCGTAAGTCCTTCCGAGAGGTTGGTGGTAGGGGAAGGAGGGTACGGTCCCTGTGGATGCCTCCGCCACTGGGTTCCGGTCTAAACTCGGTGGCTCTTCCCGGCCGTCCAAACAGTTACTTTACACCTTCTGGTAGGTCGGACGGTCTGGGTCTCAACAGCAACATTAGTTACTGGGAAAGAAAACCCTTTAACACCGCATGTAACTTGATTTCGGGTTTTGTCTTTGAAAGATTCATAAGGGGGGGGGAATTATACATGGCAGGGGCCGTGCTGATTGTTTGTGCGGATGGCCTTGTTTCCTTAGTCATATTTGTATTAATTCTTATACCGCTGTATCCACCAAGTTGTTCCATACCTGATTTGAAAAGGCTAGTTTTAAACTAATTGCATTGTTTTTGTCAATTCGTTTTCAAGGAACATGATAATCTCAGCAAAATTCTTGTTGATAATAGCGTGTGGGCTTTGGAGCTTTTGTTGAAACCTTTGTGGCCCGATCGTTTAACGAATTTATACTGCTTGTATGATGCATTGCTATTGCATCTAGTGCCACCATATCTCATGTTCTGAGACGAGACAGTCGTCATCTAGCAGACACCAACTTCTACCCGGTAATTAATTTGGTTTATACTCTCTACCTGTAGTTATTCTTCGTAAACTATCTTTACAGAAGAAACAGTGCTTTTAATTATTGACGCGATCTATAATCGAACTCCATCGCATCAATGATGAATCTTTGCCTTGAGTACTATTATTCTTGAGTTCTTTTGTGCTCATTGTAATTTTGTATATTTTATTATATTTTAACTTGCATGAATAGTGGTATTTATTAATATTTCATTGATGATTCATATTGGGTCCTTCTAATTTTGCTACCATTTGATCTGAAAATTCTCTGTTTATTGCTCCCTTTGGGTCAACTAGTCTGAATTTTTTTGACATTTTACAATTGCATTGCCTTCTATCCATTGTTATGCATTCTATTTTAATTACTATTATTTCTTATGGATTGTTGTGTTTACCCCAACTATTTGTACTTTATTAACCAGCAATGAATTCTTAATCTAGTACTCATTAAGAGTATTTTAATTAGTAACAGGTGATATATATATATGCAATATCTCTTCAAGTCCCTTTTAAATTATTAATTTCATCTTATTTATATGCTACATTGAGTGCAATAAATAGATTTAATATTAATTTGCAGTCATATTACTGAAGTTAAAGTTTTGTTACGTTAACATGCAACACATGCTTAGTGTTTAGTATCTACATTGTTTTTACACTTATATATATATATATATATATATATATATATATGTGTGTGTGTGTGTGTGTGTGTGTGTGTGTGTGTGTTTGTGTGTGTGTGTACATATATGCAACCAGTTGAAAGGGCGAAGTTTCTGGTAATTTCTAGATTGAGATAGTAAAGCCTTGTGAAGACCTAAGACTGCTGTGTCTGAGTATGTTTTTCAAACTACTTCAGAAGCTGTTCCTGTTACTTCCTTTTACGCAAGTTATATCAACGAGTGTCGTGCTGGCCTCCATTTCTTTTCTATCAAGCTAAGAATAGCATAATATATCAATTTTCTAAGTGAGATATTTAATTCATCCATCGTCCTACAGAATGAGAGCGTCAATGTTATCATTTATTTGTGGAACACAAGAAGAAATAATACAAACTCAGTATCTTCCTTTTGAATGTTTGATTAGAATTTCGTTTTCCTTTATTTGCATCTAATTCTGATTATATATATACACATCATTTGATTGGATAAAACTCTTAGGTATCTATTTATGTGCTCAGAGTACGTTTATACGCAAGCGCATCGAAATAGAAATTAAGATAACATGTCTTGAGAAATGTAGATTTTTATACTTTTCCGGCTGAAAGCAGCAGTGTAATGAGGCAGGTATCGAACTCATTCATGCCTCCTAGATTTTGCCCAAACTCTGCTATCAGTTACCATCCGTGTTGGAACATCAGTGGTGAAGTGTGATAAAATAATTTGAGAGACATAAAACTAGAAACCAAAACTAGCAAATAAAAAGTTTCATGCTGTTTGTTTTGACAAAGTTGCAAATAAAATATATTAACATAATTACAATAAATTAATGGCATTTTGTAGTTTTTCTATTAAAGTGGAACCCCGACATTGCGTTTCTCTGTGAAATCGGTTGGAAAACGTTACATGCGAGAAAACACAAAAAATGGGAAACTTTATTCTAATTAGCATATAAAAATCGTGGAAAAGAAGTAAGAAAAATATACGACTCACAATGCTTTACTTCATCATCTGTAAAATACTTAATTTATGATTTACATAGAACTAAACGTATTAAAGTATATAAAAAATGTCAAAATCTCTTTATTTGGACTGTTCTCTAAATCAAATTTGCTATTATATTTTGAAGTTCCACCGGACTTTTCAGAGCATATCAAGATTCATGTCTTTCAATTGATTCCTTTCGACAATATATATGTGGAACTAAATCAATTGAAAAACAGCGAAATTTAGCAATTAGGCACAAAACGAGTTACGGCAGTTAAGTAATAGGAGGTTTTTCCAGTTCCCTTTCCAATGCAACATTTCCTGACGTGTATGAACATATAAGATGTGTCTATCCTGTATAATATATAGCGCTTAGATGGTTAGGCGTCAGTTGGAGAAAAAATGTGTCTCCATCTTCATTTATTGACACAAATATATTTTACGCATTTATTTTGAATATATAATAAAAATAAAAATTACTTGATCGAAAATTATTTGGGTAGTCATTCTGTACCATGTCTACCTTGACGTTTCGCCACTGCTTACACTACTCCAATTATGCAAGGAATTTATCGAACTATCTTACATTATCCTTCTCCAAAACAGCAGGAGACTAGGGCCTACCGTTCCAGTCGTTAAATCACTATATTTTGTCTGGAGCGACAAATGGAGATTGGTATACTTAATTTTAGGCTCAAAATAACACACTCCAAGAGCTGGGAATGAAACCCAGACTTCCGGAATTGTTCACAGACGTGGTACTATTTACAATACTCTGTCATGAAAGATGTTACTTGTATTAATGCACGGAACTATACATACTGGAAATCAAAAATCAAAGAACTATTAAAGTGAATTTAAATATAACTTGAAATTCAAATAAATCATTAGTGAATATTAATAGTTCCTAAAAGAATCAATCGGCTTTGGAGATAAGGAACTGCCTGATTCTTCAGGATAAAATGGCAGGGCAACCACACTTACAGAGATAAAAAGCATTTGTTCTTTGCTGATGTGGTTGTTGTGTGTTTTTATCCCGAATATAAGACTTTTTCTCTTTGCACCCGAAACCGATTGATACTTCTTTCTAATCAACTGTTTATGCTGTTATTATGAAAGTATTTTTAGACGACAGTTTAAGCTGGTTGATTTTTGAACAACTTTGTACAAGTATAAACAGAAATGGACTAGAGCCATTACATTATCTCAAAAATTAATTTTTCCGTCTCTGGTATTTTATTAGGATAACACATTATATACTAGACATACAAAAAAATTATCTTTTAACCGCTTTTTAATAAGCTCATACTGATCATTGCAATGTAAGATCCTATGGCCAGTCATTCGTATAAGGGATATCGTTTTACACCAGAAAAGGGTGTTTCTGTTAATCTCACAATCCCAGATAAATTATCTTGTATTACAAAAACTACAACAATTATTAATTATGTGTTTGAATGTCTGACTTTTCTGGGAGTGTGTACTCCCGAACATTAAAACCGATACATGGCCCAACTCTCTATCTCAATTTTTGTTTTGCCCGTGCTTGAGAGTCAATCAATCAATCAATCAAATTAATCAGTCAATGCAAATCTTCTTTGGATATTTTGTCCAGAAGTTTCACATTGCATGGGAAACTACTTACTAACTTTGTCTGAAACAAAATAGTTGAGTGGACCAGAATGAAACTTTATCACTGGAGCTGGATAACTCGTATCAGAACTCTCTGTCTTTTGTTTCCTAGCTTTCTCTGTCTACTGGAAAGAAATAGAACGACAGAAGATAATGTTCATTGCTACTATGCATTATCTCCACATCGATCGAAGAACTGAAAAGATAGCATATAGTACAGAATTTTTTGATCACAACATTTTTTTTGTGGTTTAATGCTGATAAAGCCAAATTTACTCTTTATAAAAAACAAATTATTGCAAAGTAAAGCTTGTGTAAGTAAATATACATAAGTAAATGTGTAATTTGTGAGTTGATAAAAATTGTACTAAAAATATTTAAAAAATTATTTTACAAACAACACTAGCATTTCATTAATAATACTGTATTTCTGATATAATATTCTGACTATTATTAATTTATTATTTATTATTAATATTTTCATGAGATATTAAAAATTGAAAAAAAAAACTTATTATAAAAATTGGAGATATATCTTTCATATACAAGCAAAAATATCCGCTGTTACTCGGGATAATTCGGAGATAAAATTAACTCGGTATAAAATGTTGAGTAATTATAAACTTACTCGCAATAAAACTAGCGAAAATAATATGTCAATTGGTAAAGTGTCTTTTAAATTTTAAGCGAATTTTACATTAAGACAAAAATATATTTTAAATCGTTCTGTTCCGCGGACAGTTGTACGGGGTTAAAATGAACAGAAACATTTCTTTAATAGAGTCTTATTTATTTCAAACTGTTTTTCGAAATCAATCATGTATACCTTAACTTGAAAATATATGTTCCAATTTTCATTTATATATTAACGCAGTAAAAAATTTGAATAATTTTTGCCATAATCCTGCTTATTATCAAGTTGAATAAATCAGTGAAAAAGTACGTAAATCGGTGGAGCCGTTGTAAGCAGTCATGGGCAAGGTACAGATAGAAACATGTCTTTAATTATTGTCATTCCGCTCTTCGTTGCGTGTTCATGAATCAGAATTGGCTCATGAATCAGAATCAGAATATCATGAATCATGAATCAGAATCAGCTTCATGAATCAGAATTGGCTCCCTAGATTCAAATTTATTGTCTGAAAGGAATTCACAAGAATTCATCGACTTGTTCAGGTGATGTTTAAGTTAATTTGAAAATTTTTTTTCATATATTAGATACTGTGAAAACAATTTTGTTACTGTTGAAATATATCACATCAAATTAGAAATGTTCAACTAGTATATTTAGAGTAATAAAATAATTCAATATTTAGTTAACGAATGTTTAATTAGTGCCTTAAAGTTCCATTATAATGCAAAAAGGAGACTTGCACCCATGTGATGACGTATACGAATGGTTGTTTATACTGAATACGGGGAAATCGAGGAGAGCTCTTGGGTTCCAAACTTCGCATATTGGTTATGTATCGGATGTACTCAGTTAAGCCTCGTTGGATTGGAGTGTATAAAGTGGATGCTGCACAGTTTTACTTAAAACCTTTCCAGAAGGTGTGTCGGGGTGCTAGTGGGGAAAATTCTGTGCTTTTCTCAAACTCCTTGAAATAATCCAACCAATGCATGTGGTATCCGTAAATTCAATTACCTTGCTATACAAGGTAGGATCAAAAGGTTCAATGACTGTGCAGATATCTCCAACCCTGATTGGAGGAGTGGGGAAGTATTTTACCATAGTGTAGAGACATATGTGACTCGAGATATGAAAAGGAAGAAGCAGGTATTTTTCTAGGCAATGCATGTCAGTGAACTGTAGTCGTTCGCGTTCGTCGAAAACGGAAATTGCGTTTGAAGAACAACGTTGCGAACAACGTCCGACAGAAAAATTGCACCTGCTGCAGCAGGTGCAATGTTTCTGTGTGCGATTTCCCGAAACGCTGGCAGAATTTGATATCCGCACGTTGTTCTTCAAACGCCATTCCGTTTTCGACGAACGCGAAAGACTACAGTTCACTGATATGCATTGTCTGAAAAAACCCTGCACTGCGGACCTACTTCTTCCTTTTCACATCTCGCGTCACATGTGCCTTTACTCCATGGTCAAATAGTTCCCCTCTCCTCCAATCAGGGTTGGATCATGGTTGTTATCAGCACAGTCTCCGAACGTTTTGATCCTACATTGTATTTATGAATGTTTTGAATCTATGAACATTGTAAACTTAGTTGCACAGACTATTTAAAACTTTGATCACAGTCTATGCAACTACGTTTGCCTATAAAAATAGAATAAGCTATGTGATACTAATATGCAGGAGAGCTAGGGAAGGCAAGTCAGCAATACCTTAATTTGTTTGTGTCTCTTCTAAATTTTCCAGTATAGCATTTTGTATAAACTAGCAATAAAAATTGTTTAAAAAAATTGAAAATCGAAATAAAAATATAAGTGATGTTGCGTTTTTTGCTTGTTCTGAAAAATAATGTTTTTTGTTTTCGACATCGGTTATATCCTAAATTTTTACTTCTTGCTATCCGCTACCTATCGCATCACTGCGCATCACATCTTTTATATTTATTGTACTAAAATTTACTCTCATGATAAGTCGTAAGTATAAGTTCGCCAGTACAAGTTCTCGAAATGCTACCTCCGTATAAACAAATTTCTATCAAACTTGTTAGGTTTTTATGATATTTGCTGTCACTATAAAAAAAATATATTCAATTGCGGCCTACCCTTTCCGCTAAGTACTCTGATCTGTTTGCAAGTGTTATGGCGTGAAAAACACATTTCCTTATGTACGACGTTTTTGATTCCCTTTCTGCTTTACAGTTTGTTGGCCATCTCTCAAGTTCAGAACGACCTTCTATTCATAACTACGTAATGACAACTGTTCATAATTTTAATTCATTTTCAATATTTTATAATAGGAGAGAAATTTAAAATCATTTAATAAATTTCACTTTTATATATTAATATCAATTTGCAGTGTGGAATTAAACGCTTTGTGTTAAAATCCGTTTTCTGGGATAAGTTCAGTAAGTTTTATGATATCAAGTAAAAATTGAAAAATGAACGTATACTGTTTGATAGCATTTAAATATTCATATATTCGCGATAAAACAATGAAACTATATTTCAAAGCAAGCATTCAGTATTTCCTCCGATCAGTGAAGATATATATAAAAGTGAGATTTGGCATATTTCCAAAAAAATAAATAATAAATGAATTCTTTTTGGCTTAGAAAGGACAGCAGATGTGAACTTTTATTCATCTGGGGAGTTGTCATATAGAAAATGCTGAGGGTCACCAGAAGTTTAGCAGAGTACACTTAGATGATAAGAGCTTGAAATCACGCCCCATTTGCTCAACGATGGAACGTCGGCCGGCCAGTACCCAGACCCGTGGTTCGATTCTCGGTTAGGGAAGCAAGGGTCTCTAAAATGACGCTCGAGGCAATAAAACCTGCGGGTTAGTGCAATGATGTCGGAGGTCTGAAAGTGGCCCTAATACGATTAGCACGGATTTGGTGAATCGCTATAGTTCCCATAAACTAAAACTTCGTCAAAGTGGTTTATATTTACATATTGGAATTGATTGCATGGGATTTCCCCTTCAAAATTTTCATAGGAAACAACCATTTTCTAAATATAAATGGGGCATGTAACACAATATTTGTATTACATGTTACATTCCAATTACGGATGCCAACCTAGCCATTTCGAAATTCCAATTGCGGATGCCAACCTAGCTAATGAGCTATTTAAATGCTGCAGAGGGAGCCAATGGCAATACAAACATAAATAAGCAGCGCATCCCCTTATTCACTTCAACGAATCAACAACGACACTACAATGTGAAAAGAAAAAGGTTTGAGAGAATGTTCTAGAACTTTCCAGGAGATGCAATTTCGACAGCGTCCTAGACGCACCTGAAGTTTTTGGTAGTCGTCTTAAAACTTTCGAACGAGTCAGCATCATGTTTTTGGTTTTTGTGAAAAAGTGTCTGTAGATTGTGAGCAATAGAATGGTAGCCTGCGCAAGTACGCGAAGTGCAACGATTTTCCCACATCATTGAGATGGCACTAATATGCACGTAACAAAGAGTAAAGGTAACCAACTTTCAATTGTCACTATTAGCACGGAAGGCACACCTTTAACGATTATTAAAATAATTGACTACCAGTTCATATGAGTAGACCATATGAACGAGTTCGTAATATTGAACTATAAGAACTATTCTTTATCGATTGTTTAAAGGAAACTGTTTTTAAGAAATTTAAATCAAAGATATTATGTGTGTAAATATATATATAGCTATTAATGTAATATTGTCAGTATTATGTGTCTTTTAGTAATTGATTTAATTATAGCATAGTTACTCCAGATATAATAGATATCTATTAAGTAAAATATTAAAATAAATTGAGCAATTAAGCATGTGTGTTTCTTTATGTTTTGTGTGTTCGTAGTCCGAGCTTGAGAACCGGGAGCTTACATGCTCCACCCTTAGTGGCGGCATCATAGGTAAGTCCTATACTGGTAAATTTTGATAAGGACAATTTTACCTTATGACATGATGTCGCCGCGCGAATTGGTGCCGTATGTGGTCAAGCTCGGAGAGAATTAATTTTCATAAGAGAAAGTAAAAAATATAAGTAAAAGGCAAAATTAAATTTAATAATAAGTTTGAATATAATATTGAATTTAATAATGAGTTTGAATATAATATCAAATTTAATAATGAGTTTGAATATAAAACTGAATTTAATAATAAGCGGAATGTAATATTGAATTTAACAATGAATTTAATAATGAGATATAACTCAGTAGAATGATAAGAAAATGCATGAAAATGATAATTTAAATATGTATTATATGATTGTATATATATGTATGTATTAGCATAAATATTTAATATAGAGTTAGAATTGTATAACAGTGTATTAAATCATGGCGCCGAATAAAACTAGGCAAATAAGTAAAAGATCGAGGCAAGATGCTCCAATTATCGATAATATACAGCAGGAGGTACATATAAATAACAGAGTAACAGATAGTTCGGCAAATAACGCGATCCAGATACAGATGCCCGCAAATCAAGCGCAGCAAAATACATCGTTGCCAATTATGCAGATGTTACCATCATTTGATGGACAAAAAGAAAATAATGTCAATTTCTTTATCATACAATTTAAGGAAATAGCGGAGTTAACATCATGGTCCGAACAAGAGAAAATCATAATTGTCAAATCAAGATTAAAGGGAAAGGCTCAGCAATTTCTAGCAGAAAATATTGCTCTGCAAAAGGAAAAATCATATGAAAAATTCATGGAGTTATTAAAAAACAAATTTGAAAGGAAACAAACATTAGTGCAAAAACACAACAATTTTAACAATCTGAAACATTTACCAAATATGACAATTAAGGAGCTTGCACAAGAAATCGAAAACCAGGCGATAATTTTTCTAGAAGTAGATGAAACAATGGACGCAAATGTAAAAAAATTACAGAGAAAATTAAACTCACCAAATTTTTACAGATAGTCAGAGAAGATTTAAGAACAGAAATAAAAAAAAATGACCCGAAAACATTTGACGAAGCAGTGAAAATAGCTGAGGTGATAGAATCCGCATTGGAGGAAGATAGTGATTGTATAAATAGTATTGAAATAGAAAATAAAATAATTGAGAATGTAGAAATAAATCATGTAAAAACTGAAAATAATGCAGAAAAGCCGCCACAGAAATTCTGTATAGCGTGCGGTCGCAACAATCACTGGATGTCAGAATGTTTTACGCTGCAAAAAGTACAAAATAATTTAAAAAGGGCACTCACAAATGAAAACAGCAGTCAAGAAACTACCAATTTTCAACAAAGACCCACGATTCAAAATAATTATGCACACTATAGTAGGGCGAATTTCAGAAGAGGTAATTTCATAAATAACCGGGGAATACGGCGGCGTGCAGGAAATACCAACAGACAATTTCAAAGTAATAACAGAAGATCATATCAGAATAATGGACCACATTATGTGAGCAATAATAGGCAATATCAGAATAATGAATATTTAAACTAAGAAAGGGACCTCGAAATAAAAGACATATAGAAAGTTATAAGGCATCAAATAAGGATTCGAGATCCCATAAAATTGCAAGCAAAATTAATAAGGATGCACAAAATTTAAATGAACATTTACTGAATTCAACATATGGACAGAGTGACGCTTTGCCAATGATTAACATAAATTTAGAGAACATAAAAACAGTGGCTCTCATAGATAGTGGCGCAAGTGTCAGTTTATTATCAGATAACATTTTTCAAAAAATCAAAAATAAAATTAAAATTAACTATTTATCTAGACAAGTAAAAATACAGACTATGACCAAAGAAAACATTCAATTTTCAAAATGCATCAGCTTTAGCTTTAAAATTGAAAACAAAAGATGCAAAAATTCTTTTTTCATAACTAAACAATTAAACAACACACCCTATGAAATAATCTTAGGATTTGATTTTCTCAAAAATCATCATGCCATAATTGACACAAATAAATTAATATTAAAGTTTGTCAAAGAATCCATATCTATACCATTTCAAGACAAAAATCAGAAAAAAGCACAGGAACCAGAAAATAATTATACAAGAGTTGAACATATTCAATGCTTAAATGCAAGCTTAGCGCATAAAATTAAATTACTACCTAAAGAAACAAAATCAATAAAATTAAAATTAAATGAAAACCATTTTGAGGATAAGGAGGTATTGTTAAATATTACAAATTCATTAAAAGATTTACACGCTGAGCATTCTTTACATTATGTAAATAATAGAAAATTTATTTCTACTCTTTTAACAAACAAAACAGAAGAAGAGATTCGTCTAAATAAAAATATGATATTTGGTACTGTAACACCGCAGTTTGAAATTTATGAAGAGAAACATGATACTGATAAAATTTTACAGATTAACAATATCGAAAGCTTAAATGATCCACAAAAAATGGACATTTCAGCGTTACGAAAAGCGGAATTAACACCGCAAGATTTTAAACTAGATCACTTACAAGAAAATGAAAAACATATATTGCTAAAATTACTGTTACAAAATTATGATGTATTTTCGAAATCATACAAAACGCTGGGAATGACGGAAGAAATAGTACCGGAATTTAATTTACTACACCAATACCCAATTCAGTGTAAACCTTATCCCTTGCCAAAAATGTTAAAACCTGTACTCGAAAGTGAGATAAAACAATTGTGTGAAGCTGGAATTATAGAAAAATCTACAAGTAATTATGCGTTCCCATGCTTATTGATAAAGAAGAAAGCCAGTATTAATAGTAATAATGCCAATAAAGAACAAAAATATCATTTAGCCGTAGATTACAGGCTACTTAATCAGATTACTGAATTACTGCCCGTAAATATTGGTAAAATTAGCGACATTCTGCACAACATCGCAGGCCACAAATTATATACTGTAATTGATTTAAAAGCCGCGTTTTTTCAGATAAAAATCAAACCTGAATATGGGTCGATACTCACATTCGTAACGAAGGAAGCCGCCTATAGCCCTAATAGAATGCCTTTTGGCGCAAAAAACTCATCAGCCTATTTCTCATTACTAATGATGAAATGCTTAGGAGATTTAAAAGATCAGAAAATTGAATTTTATTTAGATGATATAGTAATTGCCGCAAATTCATTCGAGAAAATGTTGGAGAAATTAAAAACGGTATTTTCGAGATTAGCTAAATTTGGTTTAACCATTGACCCTTCAAAATTACAAATGTGTAAAGAGAACATTAAATTTCTAGGATTTAAAATAAGTAAGGAAGGCATAACACCTTCAGATGATAATGTACAAAAAATAACGAATTTCCCTGTGCCAACGACAGTAAAAAAAGTAAAATCATTTTTAGGTTTATGTAATTATTTTAGGCAGATCATACCAAATTTTTCTGAACTATGCAATCCATTAATTGAATTAACAAAGAAAGATATAAAATTTATATGGACGGAGAAATGCGAAGAAGCGTTTGTAACATTGCAAAACGCGATTTTATCGAAACCGGTAGTCAAGGCAGCTGATATGTCAAAGCCGTTCTTTTTGTCGACTGATTGTTCAAAAGTAGCCGCGTCAGGAATTTTACTTCAATCAGTGAATGGAAATTTTCATCCTATCGAGTATTATAGCAGGAAACTTTCAGACAGTGAAAAGAAATATCCGAGCATGAAACTAGAATTGCTAGCAATTCACGACGCTATAATACATTTCAAAGATTTTTTATATGGTACGCATTTTACGGTATTTACTGATTCTAAAGCGTTAACGCACTTTATTAATTTGGAAAATCAAAATTCTGATTTAATCGCAAGATGGTTATTAAATTTACAACAATATTCATTTGACATCAAATACATTAAAGGACAAGATAATCCCAGTGATTTTATGTCACGCCAAATTTTTTCTGAACAAACTAAGACTAAATTAATAAATAACATTATTGCTAATGACAGCGCTATAACAATAGCCAAAATTTTAGAAGAGCAAGCAAAAGATAGAGAGATAAAGAAAATTATTAACGGACTAAATGCAAAATGTAAACAGCCAAAATATGTAAATAAATACTATAAAGATGTAAATACGGATTTAATTATGATAAAGACTGCTAGATATATCAGAAATCCTATGCAAAACGACAGAATTCTAATACCTCACAGTCTAAAATTCGCAGTTATTGAGTTAGCTCATACACCACATTTTGGAGTAGAAAAAACATATCAAATTCTGAATAGAAAGTATTACTGGAAAGGGGCATACAGTGATGTAAAAAATTTTTGCGCATCATGTGATGCATGTTTATGTTACAAGAATAAGGCTATAAGACCTATGGCATTACAACGTGTCCCACGTCCATGTCAACAAAATCACACGGTGGCATTAGACATTGTAGGGAAGCTACCGAGAAGTAACGGACAGCACGAGTACATCATAACGATGATAGACCATTACTCGAGATTCTTGGAGGCAGTACCCGTGAGAAATATTACAACTGCGAGTGTTTTACAGGTCCTAACTAATTATATAGCTCAAAATGGAGTTCCTATGTGGCTGCTGACAGATAATGCTAGGCAATTTAAAAGCGAAGAATTTAAAAAATTCGCAGAGCAACACGGTATAAAATTAAAGTATACTTCAATTTACAAACCCAGCTCAAATGCAATTTTAGAAAAAAGCCACTTGGCCATAAAAAAATTCTTTGGCAGCAATGTCAAATCAAACATTTAATTGGCATAAAGTATTGCCATATGTAAAGTTATTTCATAATGCGACACCCAGCTCAAATATAGACCACAGTCCCGCTATCTTGTTTCTCACAAGATATTTGAAATTACCCGGAGAAAATAATCTGGAAATAGCGGACCCTGATGACAGTCCGATTTTAACTAAAACTGAATATGATAATGACGTCAGTGAAGCACTTACTTTAGCGGAAAAAATTAATAGATATACAAAACGAAAACAAATTCAAGCCCAAAGTCGCCAAGAAAGAATTTTTAAAAGAGTTAGACAGCAGAAATTATTAAAAGGACAAATTGTTTATTTAAAAAACCTGAGACCCACCACAGCATTACAAAAAAAATTTCAAGGACCATTTCGCATCGTAAAGGTGATCCGTAACAATAATTACGCTATCACGCCTATGTACGATCCAAATAAAAAATGGATAGTTGTTCACGCGAATAAATTATATAAAGCAGAGCCGCGTAAAAAGTATTTACAAAGTAAACAAACACGGCGAACTGTTGACAGAAGCCAATCGCATGTAAACAAAGAATATAACGCCAATAATCCAAATAATGGGAGTACTAGACGTTATAATCTAAGGACACGCAAAAAATAGTATTCGAAAGCAAAATAATATAAAAAGTAAAAAAAAAATTTTTTTAAATTGTCTGCTAAATTAAGTGGAAAAATTAAAATATTATAGAGCAGAAATAAATTGTAAGTGTATGCAAATAAATGCAGCACAAGGTGTAGAGCCAGTGAATTCAAAAATAAAATTTGGAAAAGTTTTACAGTATGTGTAATATTATACAATAATGTTAAAATTAATTCAAATGATATTCTGCAAAATAATTTTTTAGTATTCTACAATAGTTATTGAAAATTTTAGAAGTTGTTCTGCAATAATTGGTTTTTACGATTCTACAATAAAATTAAAATTAATTGGAAAGCATTCTACAAGATGTGTAGCAGTCTATAATGATTTTTAAATTAAATTAGAGGGTATTATAAAATATATTAGTTTCCTACAATATTTTGAAATTAAATTGGAAAGCATTTGAAATAATTTTGGTAGTCTACAGTAAATGTAAAAATTAAGTTGGAAGGTAGTCTACAAATAGATATTTTTGATTAATGTAAAGAAAATGAATATAATTATAATAATAGAAAATTTATGTAGATAGAGCAACTTTCAAAATTAAGTGATAAATAAGTAAATAGACAACAAGTGTGTTACAAATAGCATAGTGCCACAATATGTGCAAAACATAGGGCAGCAAAAGTATATGGTTATTTTAGTATGTATTGTGTATTGTATATTATGTATGGTATATTGTGAAAACTGTAGTGTTGAGGAAAACTGTGTAGTAGTGAAGACTTAGTGTGAGGATAGGCATGATAGTTATCCAAAATGCACGGTAGTCAACAAAATCGCAAAAGTAAATAAAACTTCAAAAAAATTGTCTGGAGGAAGGCAAGTCCAGCGGATAGGAATTTTTAAATCATGGATTTTTCTGCAACAACAGCAACAAAAAAAAAAGAACAGTAGGAAAGTTTATCAGCGGGTTGACTGGTTAGCAGTATGTTGTCAATAAGTATCAACGTGTACAACGTAAAAGTATTAGCGCCAGCCCATTTTATTAAAATTATCAGCGTTTCATCAAGTAGCAGTACAGCAAAATTAAAAAGTTCTAGATTCCCGTCCCTTTTATGCAAGTAGATATTAAATAAATGAACGGACAATGATAAAAGATAAATAATTTATATGAAAATATAAGTAAAATAAATAAATTTAATCTTAGAAAATATAAGTAAAGTAAATAATTCAGTGGACGTAAAAAAAAAAAAAATAAAATATATCTGAAGTATAAATAATATGTAATACAATGATGATTTCAGAAAATTAAAATGTTTGAGAACAAAAAAAAAAACGGAGACTCGGAAAATTTTGAAGTGAAAGAAAATAGTAAATAAATGTTTTTTCCCTTCCAAACAAAATAAAAATTAGTCTACGTTATAAAAATGGACATTGTCAAATACTATGTAAGTGGGGATAAGAGCAGGGAGATTCACACATACGAACTCGTACGGCAGTTATTTTGTAAAATAAATATGAGGATAATATTTTTTGTAAAACAAATATGAGGATAATATATGTTGTAAAATAAATATGAGGATAATATTTTTTGTAAAACAAATATGAGGATAATATATTTTGTAAAATTAATATGAGGATAATATTTTTGTAAAATAAATATGAGGATTTTGTAAATATGAGGATAAAACAAAAATATAGGTAATAAATAAACATTTATGTATAGATACATAACTTATATATAGAGCAATAAATATCAGAAAAAATATGTAGACGTGATAAATAATACATACAATACCCCTCAATGGTCTAAAATAAAATAAACTAACATGTGTTGTAAGAAAGAGAGAGAGAGAAATAAATAAATTTTACTTACTTTCAATTTGTATTACTTGTACGGTGACTGATGAATTAAGGGTAGGAGTGTCGTAATAGGGAGTTGACAATTCAAGAATCTTGATGGTCATGTGTCTTTATTGATAACAAATGATGAATGGCTGTAGAGGTCAACGAGGAAGTGGCAAATTTTGTTTCCAATGGTAACATGCTGATGAAGTAATGCACTGTTTCATTTTTCTTGTACGGGTCTTGAAAAAATTGTATAACATAATTAATAAAATGCAAAATAAAGTCATGGAACATGGTAAATGCAAGTATATAATATTCAAAATCATAAAAGTATTAATTAAATACCTCATAAAAAGCTGACAGAATAAAAGCAAAATCATAAATAAATAAATAAATAAAAGTGTGAAGTCAAAATAAACACTCACAGATGATCTAAATAATAATTAGTAAATTAATAAATATATATTGCATAAATAGTGTATACAGACCTTTTACAAAAACACGCAATCTGGAAAACAAAATAAAAGTTAATTACATAAATGGATTAATAAACTTGAAGAAGTAAGAGTAGTTTACTAGCCTTCACAGTCAGCGTAACAGTTCCATATATGGCCATTGTACGGCGAAAGCTATTCACCTTCAAAATAAATAGACAGGCAAAAAAAATAAACATCGGAGAAAATCTCCCATGCATAGTACGAGAATAATACAAAAAAAAAAAAAGTTCTATTGTAAGCATACAATAAATGTATCAAAATTTAAAATTATAATTGCAGGCAATTATAGTTATTTAAAAATACCGGCCGGTATATAAAAAATAAAATACATTAGGAAAACACATTGATTTGTATGTAAATGATAAATGATTGAGTATGTTAATAAATTATTGCATTAATTAGACATCACAGTAAATAAAAAAAAAAAAAGAAATAACAGATAAAATCAAATATGAAAGAATTATATTTAAATAAATAAATATGTAAAGTATGCTGAAACGGGAACATAAAGTCAGTTATATCAATAACATAACAAAAGCATGGTATATTCATAATACTACACATAAAATAATATATCACGCGTTGTTGCAACAAGGGATAAATAAATCCAATAAATTAGAGGTACATGAAATCAAAATAATAATTCAACAGTCAGATATGTGTTAAGGTCATAAGATAATAATAATAAAAAAAATATATATATATATCAAATTAAATAGAATTAATAACAACATATGTAAAATAAATATATAATATGATACACATAAAATATAACTGTAAGTAAATTCCTTAAAAGGATACACGTAAAACCTCCCACGTCAATGTTAGCTCGCACATTCATCACCGGAAAGTCAAAAGCCCGCGCTTGACAAGATGATACCGCCAAGTTACACGATAACGATTAAATCTTTAGCGATACATGCAAAAGGCAGTTAAGATCCCTTTTACGTAAGTTTGCGCTCTGCAAACAATGAAGACACTCATTCAAGGCTCGCCGTGGGGGTCAACAGATTCGCAGTTGCCATAGAAACACGTTGAGAGGAACAGAGGAAAGCTACGGGTCAAGCGAAATTTTTTTCTTTTTTCTTTTCTCCCTCCCTTACGCGCAATTATTACACACGAAAGGGCAGTCGAAGAGGAAATTTAAAGTGCGTATTGTGAGATGCACAATATTTTGAAGAGCGAAATGAGTACATTTGATATATATTGATGATATATATGTGATATTTTAAAGGCCGAGATGTAATATGATATAAATATGGTGTTCAAAAGAGTCATGATTTATACACACAAAAATATATAATATGCTATTCATTGTAACAAATAAGAAATATATACAGCTAAAAAATTGTCGAAAAATTATTTACGTCTGTGAAGCAACATAATGAAAATATAAATATTGAAGTACCGGAACTTTGAAAGTTAAGTCACAGGATGGTGACTCATTCTTCCGTGCTCATGATAATTCCATGTGACAATAAGGTGTCTTCCGTGCTCATGATAATTCCATGTGACAATAAGGTGTCTTCCGTGCTCATGATAATTCCATGTGACAATAAGGTGTCTTCCGTGCTCGTGATAATTCCATGTAACAATATAGTGTGCCTTCCGAACAGTGATAATTTCTTCAGGTACAGCAATATATGTGTCACCAAGTACGAGATGGTGTATCTTCCGAACAGTGAGTTCCTTCATTTTAGTGACATGTCGGTTGTAATGCACCGATATATGTATGTCAATGTTACAATATAGTGTGTATTACATGCGGTGATCTGCATTTCTGTGACAGATATATGTGCAGTGGATCAAAGCAACATTTCCACAGTGGCCGCAATGTGTACACATATGTATTCAGTGCAATGTTTACCGTGTGCTGAAATTTTCTCTCTGCAAGGGGGGATATCATGTAACACAATATTTGTATTACATGTTACATTCCAATTACGGATGCCAACCTAGCCATTTCGAAATTCCAATTGCGGATGCCAACCTAGCTAATGAGCTATTTAAATGCTGCAGAGGGAGCCAATGGCAATACAAACATAAATAAGCAGCGCATCCCCTTATTCACTTCAACGAATCAACAACGACACTACAATGTGAAAAGAAAAAGGTTTGAGAGAATGTTCTAGAACTTTCCAGGAGATGCAATTTCGACAGCGTCCTAGACGCACCTGAAGTTTTTGGTAGTCGTCTTAAAACTTTCGAACGAGTCAGCATCATGTTTTTGGTTTTTGTGAAAAAGTGTCTGTAGATTGTGAGCAATAGAATGGTAGCCTGCGCAAGTACGCGAAGTGCAACGATTTTCCCACATCATTGAGATGGCACTAATATGCACGTAACAAAGAGTAAAGGTAACCAACTTTCAATTGTCACTATTAGCACGGAAGGCACACCTTTAACGATTATTAAAATAATTGACTACCAGTTCATATGAGTAGACCATATGAACGAGTTCGTAATATTGAACTATAAGAACTATTCTTTATCGATTGTTTAAAGGAAACTGTTTTTAAGAAATTTAAATCAAAGATATTATGTGTGTAAATATATATATAGCTATTAATGTAATATTGTCAGTATTATGTGTCTTTTAGTAATTGATTTAATTATAGCATAGTTACTCCAGATATAATAGATATCTATTAAGTAAAATATTAAAATAAATTGAGCAATTAAGCATGTGTGTTTCTTTATGTTTTGTGTGTTCGTAGTCCGAGCTTGAGAACCGGGAGCTTACATGCTCCACCCTTAGTGGCGGCATCATAGGTAAGTCCTATACTGGTAAATTTTGATAAGGACAATTTTACCTTATGACAGGGCAGATTTTATCTTGAGCGCTAGAGTAAGTCTCTAGTTGTAAATTTCGTTAAAACCCAATAGTTCTTAAGTTATAATTGACACATAATTACTTTACATTTCATACACACAGTACACAAGTATATACAAAAATATCCATACTTCTGAAAATAGTTGAATCATTTCTTATATATAGCATGTTCTATATATAGCAAATTATGTATTGTAGGAAAAGTAAAAATGTGTAAAACTAACATCCACAAAATTGGTAAAACTAACAAAAACTCGATTTTATTATAATACTTTTCCTACAGATCGCATAATATTGTAGGGAACGTAAAAATATGTCAAAAATTGTTATGAAAATTGCCTAAGGCAACATAGCTGAATTCTCAGGTCCAAAGTGCTGTTAGGAAAAAATAACAGCTATTTCAAAACGTGCGAAATATGAATGGGGTTAGGCAAATGGTCCCTTTAATAATTTTGGATCTCCAGAATTTTACAGGCCCTATTGAGAATATAATCCTTCTTTTTGTGAAGCACTCAGTGTTTCTTTCAGGACTCTGTGGTCGGGGGGGGGGGGGACGAATGAAATTTTACGGGGGGAGTTTTCTATTTGCCCTATATAAATATATCTAATTGCTGTGTCACATAAATAGAAACTAATAGAAACTAGGTTAACATAAAATGTCGGGGGGGGGCTTCGCCCCCCCCGAGGTATGCCTGAAAGAAACACTGGAAATAGTTGAGCATTTATCGTTCACGGATTTCTTTTGCTCTGCAAAAAAGTGCTTCCTTAAGAGTCAGCCCCTAGAAAGTAACATTTCAAAAAATTAACCGCTAGTGAGAGCAACCTCAGCTGGTAAATATTAAAATATGTTTTAAATATAGATTAGAAATAAAATTAAAGTAAACGTCAAATTTTGAATAAATTTTGCATAAATTTCAAAAATATGAATTACAATTTAAAACATCCCAACATGCCCCAGTTAAAAGTACAGTTTAAAAGTCTATAATTTATGTTAATTTTATTCAGCAATTGTACAAAATCCAAACTATTAAATATGCTTAAAATGTTTTATATAAAAGCGTGTTGCGTTCATGGGTTATAAAATTATTTCCCATATCGAATACAGCCCGAGTCTGGCAATGAACATCATGGCATCTCTGTAAAACTATAAAAATGTTTCGTTTTCATAAGCTATTAACAAATCATCAACATAACGTATGTAAATTATTTCATTGTTAATATGGGACATTTTTCAAAATGATCAAGATAGATGTCTGCTAAAATTGAAGAGCATCCCCCGCCCATGGGGATGCCTTTGATTTGCTTATAGAAATTCAGTCCGTTATATAGGTAGTTTTCTTCTATAACAATCTTTATCAGATATCTATATCTTTCAATTTCTATATATTTTTGCATTTCAAATTCCCCGTACAACGAGTTCAGTATTCGGTATAATACCTTGAGTTCAATATTGTTAAATAGTTCCTTAAAATCATAGGTTCTGAAAAATAATTTTGTTTGATGAGGTCTTAAGATCTCTATTACGTCGTAGCTATTTCCGACAATATAAGATCCCCGATCTTTAATTTTCCTTAATATAGGTTTCAATATTGCGAGAAGCAATTTGTTAGCCTTAGTAAGGTAAGTTTTGTATCCAACTGTTACTGGTCTGAAGCTTTTTGGGGTTTTAGGAAGCTTGGGTATATTTATTAAATATGGATATTTTATTCTTTCTGTATACTTAATACCTGCCTTAAGATATAAGGCTTTGATTCTGTTATTAATCACTTGGTTTGTCATAGTTATCCTGCTGTATAATGCTTGATTTTCATAATTTGTCATAAGGGTTTTTATGTAAAGGTATTTGCAAGTAAATGCATAATTACCAGGTACTTTATCGGTGTACGTTATTATATATTGTTCTTGCAATAACTTAAGATTCTTTATATCCAGTTTACATCCCGTTTGACGAGTATAATACATTTTGTAATAATACTCGAAATCATTCAAAACACTGGATCTCCATTTGTTGAATGTAAAATCCGGGATGCTGAATTTTATAGACATCTTATAAATAAATGCTTCTAAATTCTTTGTAAATGTATCAAGTGGATTTTCTTGGTGAGGATTACGGTATTTGGTGCCTAATTTGAAAGCTCTTATTAAGGCATTATTATTGATTACTTCAAGATTACTTGTAACTATATGACCTATAACAGGATCTTTATAAGGATTGGTGTTACAATTACATATTACATTATTTCCAATCAAAAGATTTTTACTTAATAAGTTATAATTGTAAATTTTTCTTCCTAAAGGAATTTCGTAACTGTAAGTAGTTCTAATATTTATATCTGTTATAGGAAGATGCTTTTGATGTGTTTTCAATATCTTGGCAAAAGGGATAGAATTGAAAGTTTCATATTTATTTTCATAGATTTGATAACAGCTTAGAAATTATTCGGCAAACATCCAATTATTTTTAACACTTTACAATATAGTTGAAAAGTGTTTAAGACTTCGGTCATTCTATCTGTCTGTCTGTCTGTCTTTCTCGCGATAACTGCCGTAAAAAAGACGTTATCAAAATGAAATTTTAGTATGTAGTTGAGACGGTCTGTGGGACATATGGGAATGTAAATGAATATCATCCGATTAGTTTTGAATTGAACCCAGGTTGAAGAAATGAAATACATTAAACCCTACGGGACCTAATTTTTCAAATATTTTTTAAACATAGTTAAAATTCACAAATTGCTTCGAAAATTTTAAGAAATATGCAAATTATCCCATAAAATATATAAAAAATTTCAAAATATGTTCGGTAGTTTTTTAAATAAAAATTAAGATATGATAATTACACCCATATAATACGAAGAGATCACGTGACCCACTTCAAAATAAAATATGGCATCCATCTTATATCCCAAAGTAAAAATCGTGATTCTTAAAGTTCTTTTAAATTCAGATTTAGTGTTGCATCCGTCCTAAAACCGCTTTATGTTTTATTATTTTCGGTTCATCTATATTCTGCGCCAACGCAATTACAGTATTTTGAGCTTAAATGATAATCAAACTTTGATTATTTCCACATCGAGGCTTAATTTAACGTATGCCGAATGTAAACAAATCCAGCTGTAAGATGAATCGTATAAGAGTAGTTATAAATTGGGGGTTCACCGGCGGATCGGGGAGGCGGCACAGTGCGGCACAGGAGGAGAGGCCCTCTTTTGGGAGGAGGGTCCCTCTTTGAGAGGATCCTCTTTGGGAGGATGCCTCTTTGGAGTGTCTTCCCTCTTTGGAGTGGACCCTCCTTGGAGGGTCTTGAGACCCCCAGGAGGGAGGATCCTCTTTGGGAGGATGCCTCTCAGTGCCCCCCTCCCCTCTTTTGGAAGTTTGGTGAGGCGGCACAACACCGGATGCCTCTTTCGGAAGAGGGCAATTGCGAAGTCTTTCAGAGAGGCATGATGACTCATACGGAGTGAGTTTCACTCTTGAGAGGGAATGTCACAATCGCTGACCTGAGGAAGTGGTTTCAAGCGATGTCGCAATCAGCGACTGACCTTTGACCTGAGGAAGAAGTTTCAAGGGATGTCGCAATCGATGACTGAGCATCACACAATCTGGAAATGACGTGTCGCGCCTTGGAGCTCCTTAGCACACGTCCTCCCTCTCTGCTGGTCAGCGACAGAGTGAAAGATCTTATCAGCAGGATGTAGTTAAAGCGCCCTCTGGCGAATTTTGATGAAGTGCTGCCATCTATCGGCATTTTTTTTTTCCAAAAGAAATTAATGTTTCACTTGTCAGGAGCTGGATTCGATCTTGGGTCCAACTGATTAGAAGCCGCGCGTCTTACCATCGTGCCAAAGCACCCGTGCTTTATAGGCAGTTAACTTCGAAGTGTACCTTATCAGTGGAAGTTAGATTATTTTTCAAAGTTCATTCGAATAGCGATGCAAGGGTGCGTTTTAAAACAGAATGCTACGGAGTGAATATAGATCTGTGTATTATAACATTATGATTTTTTAAAACAAATGTATACACAAACTTTAAAAACACGAATGTAATAATTAGCTAAAATTGTATTCAGTGGATTTTTTTTTAAAAAATAAATCAATACGATTTTTATAATAATAACGAAATGATTTCAAATGTTTAAAAACAAATTGATTACGGATGAACACACAAATTGTGTTCCGTGGACACAAAAATGGTGTTACATGAATACGATTCGACCATTTTAAGTGTTGTGTATCTAAAAACAAATGTATACACAAACTTTAAAAACACGAATGTAATAATTAGCTAAAATTGTATTCAGTGGATTTTTTTTTAAAAATAAATCAATACGATTTTTATAATAATAACGAAATGATTTCGAATGTTTAAAAACAAATTGATTACGGATGAACACACAAATTGTGTTCAATGAATACGATTCGACCATTTTAAGTGTTGTGTATCTAAAAACAAATGTAAACACAAACTTTGAAAACACGAATGTAATAATTAGCTAAAATTGTATTCAGTGGATTTTTTTTTTTTTTTTTTTAAATAAATCTAACTATCAATATAATTTTTTTTAAAAATGATTTGAATACACCCAAGTATAGTTACGCATTTTCAAAATGGTGTTAAGTGAATAGCATTCGACCATTCTGAGTGTTGTGTATCTAAAAACAAATGTATACACAAACTTTAAAAACATGAATGTAATACATAGCTGAAATCATGTTTTGTGAACAGGATTCGACCATTCTAAGTGTGTGTGTGATTTTTTAAAAATAAATCTAACTATCAATACGATTTTTATAATAATAACGAAATGATTTCGAATGTTTAAAAACAAATTGATTACGGATTTTCAAAGAACACACAAATTGTGTTCAGTGAATAGGATTCGACCATTCTGAGTGTTGTGTATCTAAAAACAAATGTATACACAAACTTTAAGAACACGAATGTAATAATTAGCTAAAATTGTGTTCAGTGGACACGAAACTTGTATTCAGTGAATAGGATTCGACCATTCTAAGTGTGTGTGTGTGATTTTTGAAAAATAAATCTAAAAGTATATAAAATAATAATGAAAATTAGAACTCACAGAACGACCTCTTCACTACCCGCTAGTCAAACTTCAAATGAGTGATACACTCTCATTACGCTATTAAAAATTAGATATTATCTATAATGACGTCAGCAGTATGAGGTGTTGCCACCTATTTTTTCTAATAATATATTTTAATAGTTGGATACTTCAAGGGTCTGATTTGGTACACGTAATCTGAAATACATCATTTTAATGATATTACGCATTGAATATGATTCGGCCATTTTTAAAATGGTGGATGTAATTGAAATATCGAAGTTTAGAATTTAACAAACTAACGAATTTTCACCCCCAAAAATTTTAGCATTCAGTTTAAATAAAACCCAATGAATATGATATCACCATTTTAACATCGTAATTTTACTACCATTATAGAACTTAGAAGTGAGTGTACATTATTTTTTTCAGGACACCAACACATTTTAAAATCTATTGAATAGGAATAGACCATTTTGCACATACATGTACCTAGATTTCAACACCCGGTATTAAAACCTGCTAAACATGAAACGAGTAAGTATTGTGTGAGATTTTATCACACTAACTTTCAAACTTTTTAAATTTTTAAAAATGTCCGAAATAGTTGTATTTCATCGGTAGACATAAATTGTATGGAACACATTTTTATGAAAAAAATATCTGTTTCGACAGCTTTTAAAAATAGATTTCTACAGTTGTACACTACGGTTCTAGAATTTTCTAAATACGAATCGACTGTTTGAATGGTGGTTTTACCGATGCAAATATTTACAGGACAAATATTTCAATGAAACCGAACTTAGTTGAAGCTTCTAAGTTTGAATATTTAGAATCATTTCATATAATTTTTATATTCACATTGAAAATAGTTAACAAAATTGGAACTCACGGAGCGACAACTTACTGTCCACACTCCAAATGAGTGATACACTCTTATTACATTATTAAAAATTAGATCTTATCTATAATGATGTCATTATGTTGCCGTATTGCCACCACACAATTATTCTTTCCAAATTATGCATTTTTTTTCTTTTTTCTTTTTAATAACTTGCTACTGTCTTATGCTATCCATTTTTTTTTTTCATATAAGCAGATATTCCATATACCTTCTAAATGTTAAGTTGTAATTTAAAAAAAAAAAAGCATTAGAGGTGTATTTTACGTCTGAATTCGTCCAAGTGGAAATCCGACAATTGCAAATGCATGATTGCATCCTCACATTTCAATAGACACCACTAAAATGTGTGGATCTTATTTTGAAAAAGCTGCTCTCAGAAAGAATATGTATATGAATACATATTTTCCATAAATATACCCCCTCCCCCCCCCACAATACACACAACATGCAGGCCAAAGACTCACCCAAAATACATTCCAAATCGGCTCTATAGCTTATCGCGCTTATCAGTGTAACAGATAGTGACCCAATGTTCATGTTCGCAAAGCGAGTTAATTGCAATGTTATTGTTTTAAGCAGTTCCCATATTTAAATGAAAAATTTATCAAATTATACAATACATACAAGAGCTGGAAGATCATAGCATTTCAATATTATAGAATACTCACGAATGTTTTTTTTTTCCCCATTTAAAATTATCAAATTTTAATGCAATTTGACAAAAATTGCACAATACTTAGTGTATGACTATCAAATAAGAGCTAGGTTTTATTGTTACAACAACGTTTAAGATCATTAAACGAGTATATATATATATTTTTTTTTTTTCAAAAGAAGAATAGTATATAACTTACTGTTTTTAAGGATAGGTGATTGTTAACATTGAATTTAAATGAAAGAGTGACCCTCTGAGACAAGTACAGTACATTGCAATATCATTAAAAAATATGAAAGATATGCAATTAACACCTTAAAAGAAACATGTAATGAGTTATCTTAATACGAGACATTATTGACATGCACATAGAAATGTCACAATTTTGTGGCTGTAGGTGCTCCATAAGACCTCTCTGCTCTTAATAAATGATCCCATTTGAATGTACATATTTAACAACACACAGAAAATGACAGGACCACAACAAAATTTTACACCTATTACAGAATAACTCCCAACTTCGTAGATTTTTAAGAAACTACAGTCGAATTTTCACCGATTCTTAGAGATTGAAACACAACATTGTTTATGAATCTTCATACTTTAGAGAATGGAACATAAATTAGCATTTATTTTGAATGAATTCAGAATTTTGACATTGATTATAAATTTATGATTTAAACTCTGTAAAGTGTAAATATCTTTTGTCATGAAACTCACACTGTAGACATTTGATATGATTCGAATAAATCTATTTTTAATTTTTTATATTTTATTTTAAAAAGTGAGATTAGTAAACCTGTTACACTTGAATGCATAGATACATAACTCACAACAATATAACATTTCTTAAATGGAACATGCTAAAAAAAAAAAAAAAAAATAGCTAATGAGTATAAATAAGGAATTCAATTTGAAAGATAACAACCATTTAATGAATCTATTATTAATGAAATACACATTAACCATTATCACTTGTACATTTAAACAAATAAGTTAAAATAATTTCCTTATCGCACTTTCATAGTCCTCTGATTTGAATGACTCGAAAAAATTTCTATCATAGCAGTAAAAGACTTCTTCACCACGCAACAAAACTTTCTTAGCAATGTTATTAATGTCAAGATTTAGAAGTACTTGTTCAGACACTCTGTCAAACATTTGTAATGGAGTGCTGTAAAGACATTCATGGTAACTTAAATCTGCAACTTGACCAACACAGCCAACACATTTGAAAAGTTTTCTTACATGACACATGACGTTGTCATGAATACAAGAGATTAATTGTTCGAATGCAAAATTTTTGTCACAAATAAGTGATGGTAGAAAGGTTATAGTGTTCTTTATTTTTAATATTTGAGCAGGAAGCCACTCTATAAATATACTTTCTCGAAGATGTATACTAATGTTGTTAACACTATTCTGTAAACATGCTATTTGATTTTTATCTAAGGTAATATGACACTGTGTTAGACAAAATTTTGAATCATATAATTGAATTATTTTCTGCAGATGCAATTTTCCGTTGTCATTGAAACAGAACAACTCATTGCGACTGACGAAAGAGGTATCTGCATATAGAATATTGAACGACCACAATTTTTGAGAAAATTCACTCCATGTAGCCGGTGACAGTGTAACACCTTCACGCGTAGGCTGTAATTCATTTCGATCGTTAGAGAGATATTTCCATATATACACTTTTAACTTCCCATGACGAAGTTTCAAATACACATACACATTAGAACCTAAATGCCAACGACGGAGTGCATCTTGCATAAAATCTGAAGAAGTAGATTCAGTCGAAACTGATTCTGCATTGGAAGATAACAGTCCACTATGTGTTAGAGCACAAGAAAGCAGATCATGAGTTGAGTTTTGAACCTCGGTGAGAACTTGTGAATTGACAACGGTAGATGTTTCTGCTGGGGTTTTGGAAGACATAAGATAGGTTTCTAACCAATCCACAGCAAATTTTTGTGAGGGTGAATTAATCACATCTGAGACAATGTCCACAGATTTTGTTTCTTCTAGGGCAGGAACAGTCAACTCCGCACTATTTACACTAGAAATTATTTGCTCGAGTGATGACATACTTTGAATTTTAGACATTCTTTTTAGATAGTAACATCCAACTACGACATTCACAGTATAAGATTTATTTTTAAAACACTAACATCTTAAAACATTATAATTTTGTCACAGCTATGAGCGAAGCAAACCTATCCACACAACCTCCAAAGTTGAAATGACTTATCAAACAACTTCATAAGTATAATCACGTAACCTAAATCGAGTGTCGTGTGCAAACAGATCACATAAGATATGAAGTGATTAGAACTTATAATTTTTAATGAATCGTACAACATTAGATTGTGGTAAATACAATTGTTATCTACATGAGAAAATTTCTATATTATTTCATTCAGCTTCGAAATCATAGAGTGAAAATATGTACCAAACTTACTTAAAGTTCCGAATTTTAAATCACATTAACATTATATACTTAGAAAAATTTTATATATATTTTTATAACTTTAGGTGATATGTATCACGCGGAATATACAAGAATAACTACCAAAAACACGAAAATAACTAACAGTATGAGGCCTTCACAAGTCGGCATCCAAACTAGAAATGAACGATAAACACACTAATTGCAACAATTAGATGAGAGCTTATCAGTTCTTATCTTATCTAAGATTCCACATAAAATGACGTCATCACTCCAAAGTTCACAAGATGACGTCATTGGTCCAAGGTTCGCAAGATAGCCATTTGGCCTTTTAAAATTAAGAAGTAATTAAAATTTTACTATCGATTTTGGCCAAAAAACACCACTTCATGGCCAAATGGCTATCTTGCGAACCTTGGACCAATGACGTCATCTTGTGAACTTTGGAGTGATGACGTCATTTTATGTGGAATCTTAGATAAGATAAGAACTGATAAGCTCTCATCTAATTGTTGCAATTAGTGTGTTTATCGTTCATTTCTAGTTTGGATGCCGACTTGTGAAGGCCTCATACTGTTAGTTATTTTCGTGTTTTTGGTAGTTATTCTTGTATATTCCGCGTGATACATATCACCTAAAGTTATAAAAATATATATAAAATTTTTCTAAGTATATAATGTTAATGTGATTTAAAATTCGGAACTTTAAGTAAGTTTGGTACATATTTTCACTCTATGATTTCGAAGCTGAATGAAATAATATAGAAATTTTCTCATGTAGATAACAATTGTATTTACCACAATCTAATGTTGTACGATTCATTAAAAATTATAAGTTCTAATCACTTCATATCTTATGTGATCTGTTTGCACACGACACTCGATTTAGGTTACGTGATTATACTTATGAAGTTGTTTGATAAGTCATTTCAACTTTGGAGGTTGTGTGGATAGGTTTGCTTCGCTCATAGCTGTGACAAAATTATAATGTTTTAAGATGTTAGTGTTTTAAAAATAAATCTTATACTGTGAATGTCGTAGTTGGATGTTACTATCTAAAAAGAATGTCTAAAATTCAAAGTATGCCATCACTCGAGCAAATAATTTCTAGTGTAAATAGTGCGGAGTTGACTGTTCCTGCCCTAGAAGAAACAAAATCTGTGGACATTGTCTCAGATGTGATTAATTCACCCTCACAAAAATTTGCTGTGGATTGGTTAGAAACCTATCTTATGTCTTCCAAAACCCCAGCAGAAACATCTACCGTTGTCAATTCACAAGTTCTCACCGAGGTTCAAAACTCAACTCATGATCTGCTTTCTTGTGCTCTAACACATAGTGGACTGTTATCTTCCAATGCAGAATCAGTTTCGACTGAATCTACTTCTTCAGATTTTATGCAAGATGCACTCCGTCGTTGGCATTTAGGTTCTAATGTGTATGTGTATTTGAAACTTCGTCATGGGAAGTTAAAAGTGTATATATGGAAATATCTCTCTAACGATCGAAATGAATTACAGCCTACGCGTGAAGGTGTTACACTGTCACCGGCTACATGGAGTGAATTTTCTCAAAAATTGTGGTCGTTCAATATTCTATATGCAGATACCTCTTTCGTCAGTCGCAATGAGTTGTTCTGTTTCAATGACAACGGAAAATTGCATCTGCAGAAAATAATTCAATTATATGATTCAAAATTTTGTCTAACACAGTGTCATATTACCTTAGATAAAAATCAAATAGCATGTTTACAGAATAGTGTTAACAACATTAGTATACATCTTCGAGAAAGTATATTTATAGAGTGGCTTCCTGCTCAAATATTAAAAATAAAGAACACTATAACCTTTCTACCATCACTTATTTGTGACAAAAATTTTGCATTCGAACAATTAATCTCTTGTATTCATGACAACGTCATGTGTCATGTAAGAAAACTTTTCAAATGTGTTGGCTGTGTTGGTCAAGTTGCAGATTTAAGTTACCATGAATGTCTTTACAGCACTCCATTACAAATGTTTGACAGAGTGTCTGAACAAGTACTTCTAAATCTTGACATTAATAACATTGCTAAGAAAGTTTTGTTGCGTGGTGAAGAAGTCTTTTACTGCTATGATAGAAATTTTTTCGAGTCATTCAAATCAGAGGACTATGAAAGTGCGATAAGGAAATTATTTTAACTTATTTGTTTAAATGTACAAGTGATAATGGTTAATGTGTATTTCATTAATAATAGATTCATTAAATGGTTGTTATATTTCAAATTGAATTCCTTATTTATACTCATTAGCTATTTTTTTTTTTTTTTTTTTAGCATGTTCCATTTAAGAAATGTTATATTGTTGTGAGTTATGTATCTATGCATTCAAGTGTAACAGGTTTACTAATCTCACTTTTTAAAATAAAATATAAAAAATTAAAAATAGATTTATTCGAATCATATCAAATGTCTACAGTGTGAGTTTCATGACAAAAGATATTTACACTTTACAGAGTTTAAATCATAAATTTATAATCAATGTCAAAATTCTGAATTCATTCAAAATAAATGCTAATTTATGTTCCATTCTCTAAAGTATGAAGATTCATAAACAATGTTGTGTTTCAATCTCTAAGAATCGGTGAAAATTCGACTGTAGTTTCTTAAAAATCTACGAAGTTGGGAGTTATTCTGTAATAGGTGTAAAATTTTGTTGCGGTCCTGTCATTTTCTGTGTGTTGTTAAATATGTACATTCAAATGGGATCATTTATTAAGAGCAGAGAGGTCTTATGGAGCACCTACAGCCACAAAATTGTGACATTTCTATGTGCATGTCAATAATGTCTCGTATTAAGATAACTCATTACATGTTTCTTTTAAGGTGTTAATTGCATATCTTTCATATTTTTTAATGATATTGCAATGTACTGTACTTGTCTCAGAGGGTCACTCTTTCATTTAAATTCAATGTTAACAATCACCTATCCTTAAAAACAGTAAGTTATATACTATTCTTCTTTTTAAAAAAAAATATATATATATATATACTCGTTTAATGATCTTAAACGTTGTTGTAACAATAAAACCTAGCTCTTATTTGATAGTCATACACTAAGTATTGTGCAATTTTTGTCAAATTGCATTAAAATTTGATAATTTTAAATGGGGAAAAAAAAAAACATTCGTGAGTATTCTATAATATTGAAATGCTATGATCTTCCAGCTCTTGTATGTATTGTATAATTTGATAAATTTTTCATTTAAATATGGGAACTGCTTAAAACAATAACATTGCAATTAACTCGCTTTGCGAACATGAACATTGGGTCACTATCTGTTACACTGATAAGCGCGATAAGCTATAGAGCCGATTTGGAATGTATTTTGGGTGAGTCTTTGGCCTGCATGTTGTGTGTATTGTGGGGGGGGAGGGGGTATATTTATGGAAAATATGTATTCATATACATATTCTTTCTGAGAGCAGCTTTTTCAAAATAAGATCCACACATTTTAGTGGTGTCTATTGAAATGTGAGGATGCAATCATGCATTTGCAATTGTCGGATTTCCACTTGGACGAATTCAGACGTAAAATACACCTCTAATGCTTTTTTTTTTTTAAATTACAACTTAACATTTAGAAGGTATATGGAATATCTGCTTATATGAAAAAAAAAAATGGATAGCATAAGACAGTAGCAAGTTATTAAAAAGAAAAAAGAAAAAAAATGCATAATTTGGAAAGAATAATTTTGTGGTGGCAATACGGCAACATAATGACATCATTATAGATAAGATCTAATTTTTAATAATGTAATAAGAGTGTATCACTCATTTGGAGTGTGGACAGTAAGTTGTCGCTCCGTGAGTTCCAATTTTGTTAACTATTTTCAATGTGAATATAAAAATTATATGAAATGATTCTAAATATTCAAACTTAGAAGCTTCAACTAAGTTCGGTTTCATTGAAATATTTGTCCTGTAAATATTTGCATCGGTAAAACCACCATTCAAACAGTCGATTCGTATTTAGAAAATTCTAGAACCGTAGTGTACAACTGTAGAAATCTATTTTTAAAAGCTGTCGAAACAGATATTTTTTTCATAAAAATGTGTTCCATACAATTTATGTCTACCGATGAAATACAACTATTTCGGACATTTTTAAAAATTTAAAAAGTTTGAAAGTTAGTGTGATAAAATCTCACACAATACTTACTCGTTTCATGTTTAGCAGGTTTTAATACCGGGTGTTGAAATCTAGGTACATGTATGTGCAAAATGGTCTATTCCTATTCAATAGATTTTAAAATGTGTTGGTGTCCTGAAAAAAATAATGTACACTCACTTCTAAGTTCTATAATGGTAGTAAAATTACGATGTTAAAATGGTGATATCATATTCATTGGGTTTTATTTAAACTGAATGCTAAAATTTTTGGGGGTGAAAATTCGTTAGTTTGTTAAATTCTAAACTTCGATATTTCAATTACATCCACCATTTTAAAAATGGCCGAATCATATTCAATGCGTAATATCATTAAAATGATGTATTTCAGATTACGTGTACCAAATCAGACCCTTGAAGTATCCAACTATTAAAATATATTATTAGAAAAAATAGGTGGCAACACCTCATACTGCTGACGTCATTATAGATAATATCTAATTTTTAATAGCGTAATGAGAGTGTATCACTCATTTGAAGTTTGACTAGCGGGTAGTGAAGAGGTCGTTCTGTGAGTTCTAATTTTCATTATTATTTTATATACTTTTAGATTTATTTTTCAAAACTCACACACACACACTTAGAATGGTCGAATCCTATTCACTGAATACAAGTTTCGTGTCCACTGAACACAATTTTAGCTAATTATTACATTCGTGTTTTTAAAGTTTGTGTATACATTTGTTTTTAGATACACAACACTCAGAATGGTCGAATCCTATTCACTGAACACAATTTGTGTGTTCTTTGAAAATCCGTAATCAATTTGTTTTTAAACATTCGAAATCATTTCGTTATTATTATAAAAATCGTATTGATAGTTAGATTTATTTTTAAAAAATCACACACACACTTAGAATGGTCGAATCCTGTTCACAAAACATAATTTCAGCTATGTATTACATTCATGTTTTTAAAGTTTGTGTATACATTTGTTTTTAGATACACAACACTCAGAATGGTCGAATGCTATTCACTTAACACCATTTTGAAAATGCGTAACTATACTTGGGTGTATTCAAATCATTTTTAAAAAAAATTATATTGATAGTTAGATTTATTTAAAAAAAAAAAAAAAAAAAATCCACTGAATACAATTTTAGCTAATTATTACATTCGTGTTTTCAAAGTTTGTGTTTACATTTGTTTTTAGATACACAACACTTAAAATGGTCGAATCGTATTCATTGAACACAATTTGTGTGTTCATCCGTAATCAATTTGTTTTTAAACATTCGAAATCATTTCGTTATTATTATAAAAATCGTATTGATTTATTTTTAAAAAAAAATCCACTGAATACAATTTTAGCTAATTATTACATTCGTGTTTTTAAAGTTTGTGTATACATTTGTTTTTAGATACACAACACTTAAAATGGTCGAATCGTATTCATGTAACACCATTTTTGTGTCCACGGAACACAATTTGTGTGTTCATCCGTAATCAATTTGTTTTTAAACATTTGAAATCATTTCGTTATTATTATAAAAATCGTATTGATTTATTTTTTAAAAAAAAATCCACTGAATACAATTTTAGCTAATTATTACATTCGTGTTTTTAAAGTTTGTGTATACATTTGTTTTAAAAAATCATAATGTTATAATACACAGATCTATATTCACTCCGTAGCATTCTGTTTTAAAACGCACCCTTGCATCGCTATTCGAATGAACTTTGAAAAATAATCTAACTTCCACTGATAAGGTACACTTCGAAGTTAACTGCCTATAAAGCACGGGTGCTTTGGCACGATGGTAAGACGCGCGGCTTCTAATCAGTTGGACCCAAGATCGAATCCAGCTCCTGACAAGTGAAACATTAATTTCTTTTGGAAAAAAAAAAAAAATGCCGATAGATGGCAGCACTTCATCAAAATTCGCCAGAGGGCGCTTTAACTACATCCTGCTGATAAGATCTTTCACTCTGTCGCTGACCAGCAGAGAGGGAGGACGTGTGCTAAGGAGCTCCAAGGCGCGACACGTCATTTCCAGATTGTGTGATGCTCAGTCATCGATTGCGACATCCCTTGAAACTTCTTCCTCAGGTCAAAGGTCAGTCGCTGATTGCGACATCGCTTGAAACCACTTCCTCAGGTCAGCGATTGTGACATTCCCTCTCAAGAGTGAAACTCACTCCGTATGAGTCATCATGCCTCTCTGAAAGACTTCGCAATTGCCCTCTTCCGAAAGAGGCATCCGGTGTTGTGCCGCATCACCAAACTTCCAAAAGAGGGGAGGGGGGCACTGAGAGGCATCCTCCCAAAGAGGATCCTCCCTCCTGGGGGTCTCAAGACCCTCCAAGGAGGGTCCACTCCAAAGAGGGAAGACACTCCAAAGAGGCATCCTCCCAAAGAGGATCCTCTCAAAGAGGGACCCTCCTCCCAAAAGAGGGCCTCTCCTCCTGTGCCGCCTCCCCGATCCGCCGGTGAACCCCCAATTTATAACTACTTATAAGAACTGTTGAGTTTTTTTATAATTCAAAATTATTTAGCTCTGAGATCTGGAATAGAGGTGATATGAATGAAATATTTATTGATTTTACATAGAGAAGCAGACGATTTTATAGCATTACCTTTTTCTATGAAGTTTTAAGCATGGGGTTTGAAAGTACTTTTACCTCCATGGTTTTAAGTTTCCAAGTAAAATAAATTATTGTAGTACTGTGATAATTCATGAGAATGTAAGCAAGTAATTGTCAGATGAGATGTATAAGAATTGCTGAATTTTTTTCACTCAAAATTTTTTAACTCTGGAGTCTGGAATAGAAGTGTATGAATAAAATATTCACTGCTTCTACATATAGAGCTAGACGATTTTTATTTCGATGACCTCATTTGAATAACGTTCATTTTTTTAAATGAAGTTTTAAGTTTTCCAGTGAAATAATTTGTTGTAGTTCAGTGATAATTAAAAAATATCACCTCTAAATGTATCGAATTTTAGAGATGCGATACGTTCAGCGGATTACATTTCAGTTGGAAAGTCTTTCATAATCAATGCTTTACGCATGATTGATCTTTCTTGTTTAACTTTTGTATAAGTCTTGGAAAGGCGACATATGGAATAACAAAATCGGTTCAAAATATTAGAGAATAGTCCATCATCCTCAAAGTAATGGCAAAATAATGATTGGAAGTCTTAGACCGAAAAAAAAACAAATTTTTATAAATTCAATTTAAAGTAAGGAATTTTCCAAAAGTTTTCTTGGATATTCACAAAAAATATTGGAGTTCTAAATAATTAGGAATTTCTACCGAGCTTTATAGCATCAATATGCATTTCTCTAACACATGGATAGATATTCAATTTTTAAGATATCCCTAAAGATAAATGGCTTCAAAGTAAAAGCAAAAACTCATTTCTCAACACAGATTTTTTGAATCATATTGGATTTTCAATTCTGTTTCTGTACATTTATATAGGAGATCTATAAAAACGTTTCCATAAAAACGTAGTCAAATGGAGAACCTACAAAAATAATCACATATATTGCATTTACAAATTGGTTTTTAAGTGTCCCAGCTGTCAATATAATTTTTTTTATTCCAAAACATTACAACCTTCCTAAAAATATTCATTACTGAATTTGAGTAGTTAACATATCAGTTTGAATTGTGAAACTCGTCCTTTGATTATAATGGATTGATTTCATTCATTTTTCACGCGCTCACGGTTATTACTTTCCCTATTATATACAGTATATATATGCAATAGGAAAATTTTGAGATAGTCAAATATCCGGTTCTCGGATTTTGATATATTGATAAGTTTTGAGCAGTCGGAACACAAATTAATATATTTTTTAAAGGAGACAAAAGGTCTTGAATTACGTCTCTGTGTCTGCTGATATGTGTGCACTATGTCTCTTGAACAAATCGGATGATTCCATCAATTTTAGAATGGTTTTACGATGATTTCTATATGAGAATCAATTATTTTTAACTGAGTTTCGTTTGTGTTTGTCTACATCTGAGTCTGTGGGCAAGATATCTCTCGAAAAAATGGAGAAAATGAAGTTAGATATTATTATTTCAGTTGATGGTTGATATGTACTTACAGATTGCTGGAGTTAGATATCGTTATTTCAGTCGATGGTTGATATGCACTTACAGATTGCTGGAGTTAGATATCATTATTTCAATCGATGGTTGATATGTATTTACAGATTGCTGGAGTTAGATATCATTATTTCAGTTGATGGTTGATATGTACTTACAGATTGCTGGAGTTAGATATCATTATTTTAGGTGATGGTTGATATGTACTTACAGATTTCTGGAGTAAATCAGGGTAAAGTTCTCAATTTTGGAACATTGTTTTTGAAAATCGAACAAATTCTTTTAAAAATAATTATATTCAGATATTAAGAAACGGCAATTATACAAGTTATTTGTCATTTAAAAGCGAATGACATTATTTATATACTGGTTGTTAAAAAAAGTGAATAGTGGAAGATGTTTCGAGCCTTTGATAGTAGACCCATAATTCCAATTGTAAAAATGCTTTATATACGGCAGGAAATTATGCAATTGCAATTTAAATGATATGCACTATTTTTGTAAAATTTAAAACTGAAATTTTTATACATCTCCTCTAGCGAAAAAAGTTAAATGTCAAAAATGCTGTTCATACTTCGTTTAATCACACAAAAAATTCGGATCTCAAAAGTTCAATAAGACGAAATACATTATCAATCTCTCTAATTTACACCACTTAATCGTGGCGTTTTGCTACGGTTGTTATCCCCCAACTCATGAATTCAAGGGCCATTCATAAATTGAATTGATTCTCAGATATCATTTAGTAGGATTTTAAAAGGATTTTTTTTTCAACAGTTTGTCCTTGAAACTATTAAGAGCCTACATATGATTTTGATTTATAATTATTTTAATCCTTAAATAAGATTAAAAACTGATAATTGTGTGTGACTTTGTTGGTCTATCAGATGTTTTCTTAGCAAAATCTTTAGGAAAATTAGCATGTCCTTTAATTTTTAAAATGTCTTGCATTTGGAACTGAGAGATCGGTTGCATTTGCAATGAATTATAATCGTTTTAGAGTTCGGCATTACTCAACAACACCATAATTTAAACTCTAGTTATGTTGTATAGTTACTTGGATGCTTAAATATAAACTTTGAATAGACGAAATGTTGACATAATAGCTTCATTGAAATATCTGTATAAATTAAATTTAAATAGGTAGAACATAATTTTAGCAACTATTTGCGACCGAAATTGATTTGTGAATGTTTCCTTATTTCCCAATGTAAATAATTGTAATCAAAGATAACTATGCTAAATTGCATTGTATTGTGGCGAAATAAATTATTATTTGTTATTAAAGATTTGCGATGATTTTACAATGGCACATTGCCGACGTAATCCACCATAGTTAGTTTGGTATGTTTTCCGGTGTTTCTTCTGAAAAGCAAATTGATTGATATCATAAAATTAATTTCACTTTTCCAATAAAAAGACATTTAATTGGTCGAACAATTATTGTAATTTAATATTAAATTTTAGCATATCGTAACTTCAACTCAATAATTATTTTAACAATTTAATATCGTTATTAAAAGAAACAGCTGCAGCTACCGCCGCTGTTTGACAAATTTTGCGAAGATGTGAAAATTTGGAAGATGTAAAAATAAAAGTATTATTAATGGAAGAGAAAGAAAATGTCTGGCTAATATAAGATACTATGAATAGAATTCATGAAAATCCAGCTAATCTAAACTTTTTAACTATACCATTTAACTATTTACATACACTTTTTAACTATACTAAATAACATACACTTTTTAACTATACTAAATAAGAGGGATATTTATATAAATTGCTGGTAATTTTGAGATTATTTATATGCATAGCATGAAATTCTTTATCAGATAATCTATAAATTCTAAAAAGCTGATTAAGTTTCAAGGTGAGAATTTACAAAGTAGATTTTTAAAAACAAACAAAGAACTATTTGGAAACGAAGTTCTGTACATTTAAAATAGAAAATATTTAGCAGTTAATAGAAGTCTGTTTACTGTAACGATTGGCTCAAATATTACCTATATCTCGTTAATAAAATGATATCTATAGATATAATTTATGCTTTAGGATGAAAAAAATACTGAAATATTAATTAAGAATAATTTGCAATGACAATTTGAAAAAGAAAGCTAAAACAGTCGTAACAAAATTTGAAAATAAATGTGTAAGAAAAGAAAGTGTTGCAGAATCTTAATCCACGCATTTTGAAACTGTATATTTTAGAAATTTAAAAATACGTAGATTAAGATTCTTAAAGAAGAAAGTTGTGTATAACAATGAACAAAATACCACAATGGCAAGGTACTTTAAACATAAGGTAGGTCAGAGAAGGGGGGTTGCTTTTCGACCGGAAGAGAAACTTGAAGCGTGACGTCACTGACTTACAAGTCAAGAAGAGGGGACATAGAGATACGTGTATAAAGTTTAGAAAGTTCGCGTTTATCATTCGAAAAGGAGATAAGATCATTCTTAATAAAATTTTAAAAGAATGAAATTAAATGATTCTACTCATAAATGCAAAGGGTTATCATTAAAATATTATAACACATATATTATTTATAATAAAAGCTGAAATATATCGTGAAAAGTGTAGTAAATATAAAAATGACATTTCAAGTGTTTTAATACAGATATGATGATATGAATAAATATCTAATCATCGGATTTTTAAAAATATAGTATCCATTATCTTAAACATTGATAATACTTTCTAAATGTAATATAAATATGTATTTCAAAAATATCTAATTACGTAAAAAATCCCACATACATATAACATATATTGATGACTATGAAATATCATCAATCTAGTAGTTACATAACTATATATTATATTTAGAAGCGTAGATCGGATCTTAGGAAAAGGGGGGAGTTGACGGTCGAATGGATGGTCAATGGCAGTAGATTTATTTTATTTACCCAACAAAAAGACGATGCATTTTGTGAGCTAGTAGAGTATTATGACTCTTGGTTAAGCCACTAGATCTGTCAGTTTCACAAAGATATTTTAAGCATGCAAAATTGATGTTATTAAACTTTATAGCGTTTTAAATATATAAACTATGTACAGTTTTAAAATTTTAAAGCAATGTTCACGTAGATCATAAATAATAAATCAATACATACCATTTTTATGCCATGATACTGCTTTTACACCATTTAGACTTTTTTTTTGCTTTTTTCTCTCTACTAATTGTGGCATGAAAGTCTCAAAACGAAATGTCCCATAACTTCAGATGATGTGAATATAATGTCAATATTATGATTACTAAAGAATTGCGTTTTATTATTATGTATATTAATAACAAAGTAAAATGAAGGTATTTAAAATTAACTTTATATACATTTTGCAATAAACTAAACTGTGTAAATTATCTTACAAAATACTAATATCTCCCCCCCCCCTCCCCTCCAAAAAAAGAAAGAAAACTCCATAATTGTTAGTGTCAGAAATATAAATTATTTTTATAAATTTTAGATACTGCATATGAAGTCGTTTTTATTTTATTAATTTTGTTTTTTGGATTACTTAGAGGACCACCTATTTTACATATCAATGAAACATGTCAATCATAAGTATTTTTTATACTGCTATATTAAAAACATTATTTTTAACTGCGGTATTAATGGTATGTGAGATTTTTGTGTCTTTGGCTTCTTGTTTTAATCGTTTAACCAGCTTCAAATTCAAAATTTAGCCCGAAAATCTTCTTCAAAATCTTCATCAGAAAAGTGACTCGAACAGACAGTTGCATTAGCAATGTTTATTTTATCCTCTCTTTTGCACTTCACGATCCATAATTTTTGGAGTGTAGGATCTTTTGGAAATCTATGAAAACTGATAGATCCCATTGACTTCTTATAATAAGTTGAACACAAAGCAACCGAGCATCAACCAGGCATTTTTGTGCTTACCAAAATTATACTTTATATACGTGAAAATACTAATATATATACATCTATAATACACAAATTTACACTTAAACTTCACTTTTACGATAGAATTACAAATTATATTAAAACAACGACTGACACAGTCTCTGTTTTCCCATAGAAATGAATGCTACTCGGAGAAACTAGCACTTCTCCTTCTAAACCAGTGACGTCATGAACGGCGATAACGTCCGCCTTCTAGAATACTGTCAACAGCGGCATTCTGGTCTTTTGATCTCTGACCCTCCCTGCCACAATGGCACATTTTACAATTTTTCGGAACTGCTACAATGCGGCGTTCTAGCGCGAACGTGCTAAATCTGGCTCTCATTTGTAGCAGCGAAGGGGGACATACTGGTCATGCTTTTCAGATCGCCAAACAAAGGAAAGGCTACCTCTAGTGATTCTAGCTCTTTGGCGATAACCGTACTATGAAGTCGTCGGAATTCGGTTTCGTTATACTATGAGGGGTGGAGTTAAGGCGGAACCTCACTGAACCAATCGAAGTCAATAGTTAATAGGAAGGATGTTACAGTGCTTTGTAAACACTTTTTTTTCACAGAGTACCTTTTTGCAGATAAAGAATATTTTGATTAATAGAACTATGAATTTCGATTGACAATAATATTAACCATAATTGCCTTTATTATAACTAAGCATAAGTTGGAAAAGAAATACATTTTTTAAATGAATTACTAAATATTAAATGTACTAAATGCTTTTGATATCAATTTTCGAGAAAACTGTAATATACTTGTTTTCCAATTCCCGAAACAAGAAATATACCTAACGAAGGAATATATTACCTAAAGTTATTCATAGTTTGCGCATCTAAAAGATAAACTAGGATTAATAATACATTATGGTTTGGTTTCGATGCCAGTGCCGCAGAAAAGCAAGTTAAGAATGTTTTAACAGTTTTTGTTAAGCTGTTGAAATTCTTTCACATTTAGGAAATACATTTTAAATACCAAAGTTTTTATTGTATATTATTTTTGTGCTGTACTTACTTTTACAAATTTACAAAATACAAAATTTTTCTGAAAATGTGCTGAGTAGTAAAGTATATATCTTGTACATGCTTTTAGTATTTGAAAATTATTGGTGTGTGTGTGTGTGTATGGGGGGGGGGGGGGGTCTTTCATAAAATATGATGAAATTCATGTAAAATGCTTAGGGGAAAATCTTATAGTTTCTCAAGTATAAACAACATAAAGAAGCGAAAATCATTTACAAAAGTAAAACACGGATAAGTAAAATTATAATATTAAAAAAAATAAAATATATTTAGCAAAATGTTTTTTTTTCTTAAATAATTTAACCTGAACAAAATTTTACATCTGCGTATGTCGATGATGGACTACAGGACTACAGGAAAATTAATTTTAAAGTAAACATCATCTGTCATAGTAAAAAATGTATATTTCATCTTTGGTTGGTATAAAGACCTAAAAGTTGGTTTAAAGACTTAACTATAGTATAAAAATTTTCAAATTAACTTCAAAATAAATTTTTATAAAAACGTAAACTTAATAATTTATTCAAGTTAGGTAATTTGAGGATAAAACTTTAAACAGGAAGCTCTGCATGTTATTACAAAACATTTAACCTGAATATTTTAGTAACAGATGGCAGCACAAGTTTTAAAAATAAAACCCGCTTTGATTCGAACCGGAGACCTCTATTTAACTAAGCGCCTCTCCTACCGCCTAAGCAAGAGTGCTATGCCATGTTGAGTGAAATAAGAAATTGCTTGCTATAAAACTTACAGTGCTATTTCAGGATGTTCTTTTAAAAATAGACGAATACATTTTGAAGTTGTTTTAATATTGTTTCGGGTAAAAAATTGTATATAGAGAAAATACAGGTTTTATTTTTAAAATGCTGTCAGACGTTTATTTAACAATTCGTGAAAGAGAGATAGTTGAATTCGCTAAAGTTAACATAGCTGAAACATAATATAACGCTAAAATAATTATAAGAACTTCCAAATAGAAAAAAATAAAAGGAATATTTTGAAAATTGATAGGGCAGATCCTTTGAAGTAAACAAATGAGCTTGTATTTTAATATATGTGGATTAAAATGTTCAGATTTGATGAAAAATTGGTGCTTGTAAAATTTCTTAAGATCGTCATTTTACATATTCCAAGGAAATTATTATCGAAGCATTTGATACTAATTTGGTCGGCAACTTGGTGTTAATTTAACCTGAACAATGAAACAAATTCATTGTCAATTAGCATAATTAATTTATCCCCTGTGGTTGAATTTTTCTTCCTTTCACAAACGATCACTCGCAAAAGCAAGACTGCCATCTTGAATACTGCTATTACGTACCTCATTTCAGGTTTCACGCTCTCCTTAGATGGTAAAATAATTAAGGGTTTTTTACGAACCTTCGTACAATTTTAGGCACTCTAATAAGACTTCGTGGTACCACATTTCGTAAAATCTGATTGACGTGCGGAATAACTGGTTATTTCGAACCCGGTAAATTTACGATGTGTTGGTGGTAGGGCTCCTGGACAGACTAATGGTATTATTACAGAGGGCAATTTTTATTGCCGAACTTCGGCATTCCTCCCATCAGTCATACTTTAGGCCCCTCCTCTTTTCTGTCCCCTTCTCTCTAATGTCGCCGATTTCATTTCAGAGAGCATTCTTTGGTGTGTTTTTCGAATAATTTGAATCTTTTATATCCCAAAAGTGTCTGTAATTTGTTAAAAGTTCTATTATTATTTTTCCATCTCCAGACTTTAGCAAATCCTCCCGGCAATAATACTTTAGGCCCCGCCTTTCTAAAACGCCCCTCCTGTCTAATACCACCGAGTTCATTCTAAGCTTAGGCGCCGACTGTTGGGTGCTCGGGTGCTCTAGCACCCCACGGGGAAATTTGGGTGGTGCGCAGCACCCTCCGTATGTTTTCATTAACCGATTTTTTTAATTTAAAAATGATTTTGCAGATCGAAAATTTTCGCCTTCAAAGTTAAACTCTTTGTTTTAAGATTACTAGGGTTCAAGATTACACGGACAAAATACTAGGTGAAAAAAATGTTTTAAGCCACTTCTTTCATTCTCTAAAGAGATTAAAAATTTTCCAAACGTTTCAATTGGATTCAGACGGTACAGTTTCTTTGCGGCCATTCTGCCCAAACAGATGGTGTTTGAGAGTTAGCTCCATTTCATCATTGGAAAAAAAAAACGAAATGGTCATTAAGTTCCTTAATGAAAAAAAAAGGTGTAGCATTGGATTTAGAAGATCCTGTTCTTCCATGGATTAGAAAAATTGCAAGAAGATTTGACGAGGTAGTGATCCTCATTAATTTCAGTCACCTAAAGAAAGATATCATCAAATTTACTTTCAATTAGTGGACAATGTCATAAGTTCCTTAAAAACAAGATTTGAGAAAAATACGATGGAGCATCTTTCCAAGATTGAAAACTTTGCCCTCAATAAAATTAAAAGTGAATAACAAATAGTATCTTTTTACGGTTTGGATTTTGATGGTAGAAGGTCGTCGCTTCACCGGAATATGTTTGGGGACACAGTTATGGCGAGTTCTGCAGAAATTAACAGTATATCCGATATAGTTGAATTTTTAATAGAAAAGAAAACATTTCTTTCCATTCGCTCTTACCAGAGTTCTGTAGATTCGAATATTAACAGTTCCGGTTACATCATGTACAGATGAAAGATCTTTTTCTACTCTCCGACGACTCAAGACTTACTTGAGATCTACAATGAAGCAGCAGAGACTAAATAGCTTGGCTACTCTACATGTTCACAAGGAGATAGCTACCAAATTGAACATGGATTTAATCGCAGACGAGTTCATAAAGAGAGTACAAGTCTGATTAAATACATTTTTTATAAGTAATAACAGAAATTACTAGCAAATAAGAGTGTAAATACTTTTCTCATTTTATGTTATTACATATTTTTAGGCCATGTGTCCCCATCCTTGATTTCGGTCTGGAAACGCCCCTGGTGGGGATATAAGTTCTGCAAGGGTTTATGTTTCATCTTGATCAATTTTGCAAATCTTGTAGGACTTCATTAAATACATGATAAGCTACCATTTTCCCGAACGATTACAAAAATTTAAAGATATTTTAATTTTTGAGCACCCTCCGAAATTTTTTAAAGTCGGCGCCTGTGATTCCAAGAAGCATTATTGAGTGAGGATTTTTTCGTTAAAAAAAAAAAGTTCCTTCGAGTAACTTTGACGATATCTTTCTTTAGGTGACTGAAATTGATGAAGATCACTTCCTCGTCAAATCTTCTTGCAATTTTTCTAATCCATGGAAGAACAGGATCTTCTAAATCCAATTCTGCACCTTCTTTTTCATTACTTCTTCCCATAAATCCTCAAAACCTTTTTCTTCTCTCTGAATCTGAATCCGTATAATTTGGATCTTTTATATGTCACAGGTGTCTGTAAGTTGGTAAAAGTTCTATTATTATTTTTACATCTCCAGACTTTAGCCATTCCGCCCCGGCAATGATACTATAAGCCCCTTCTTTATAACAGGCACTCCCTGTTTAATGCCGCCGATTTCAGGAAGCGTTCTTTAGTTGAAGACCCAGACCGTCCGACTCATCCGAAGACTTGAGCAACCATTTGAACGGCCGGGAGTGAAGCATTCTTTAGTGTGTGTTTTTTTCGTATAATTTAGATATTTTATATCCCACAGATGTCTGTAATTTGGTAGAAGTTCTATTAGTTTTCCATCTCAAGTTTCTAACGTAATTGAGCTGCTTCGGTGTGTTTGCATTACCATCGCCATATTGAATGCAAATGAGGAGAGGAAAGGCGGAGCGGAGTGACGTCCAATTTTTCTTATCGTCCTCTGATTGGGTCGCAGCTCAGAAATTGAGCAATTTTTTATTGCCGAGTACGAACGAATTGCGGCAATTCGGCGGCAAGATTTCTTCCCATTGTATGCTATTTCTAAAAAATTGCTGGAAGGAATTGCTCCGTGTAATAACACCGTAACGATAGAAGGATCTCCAATTTTTGTTGACATGTACCTATATATTTGAATTTTTGCAGGACGGATCCCTGTTTTTGAATTTCGCTTTAGTTAATGAGTTATTCATTTTTTTATGCACTTCTGGAGTGAAAATGTTCCGTCTCTACGAGTGAAGATTTAATTGGTCGAGACAATTGCTAGATTTTTTTCTGATTGGTTTTTGGCAGAAACTTTACAAAATAGACAAGGACTAAGTTATTTAAGCATTAAAAACTTTAAAAGTATAGATCTCGAGTATAGTCAGCGAGTAGAGGCGAAGCCTCTCGACTCGCGAAGGGCGAAGAGAGTTACGAAGGTTGACGAGCGCAGCGAGCAGGGGGCGGAGCCCCCTAGTCTTGTACAAAAATTATAGTTCCCTTGACTTAACTGAGTGGGTAGTGATACAGATTGCATTCTCTCAACAACTCCTCGTCGAGTGACGCAATTTCTCATAATTAATATGAAAAGTTTACATATTTTGTTTCTTGGAGTACCGTAGGCCATCTTTGGACACCCTTCATTAAAAACACCTTTTACACGCATATTCAAACACCAGGCATTTTAGCCAGAGGCTATCATCACATTTTGACGTGATACTTCACAGGAACTATGTCCCAGTTACCTTACACCTTTCTGGTATGTCGGACGGTCTGGGTCTCAACAACAGCAATAGGAACTATGTCCAGCCACTCAAATTTCTGCTCGTGTCCTAGGGTGAGTCGGGTGGTCTGGGTTTCCACCATACATTTATCGATAGCGTTAGGAGCACGCTTTTACGTACTTATACTACAACAAATTCATCGAGAGTTAGAACACATTTGTTTAAGTGTTATTTTAACAGCAAAATATATCAAGTGTCTCATGAACATCAATTTTTACATCTTTAAAGTAAGAATATATTCTTTAGAACACATTATTATAACCTTTGGTTTCAATACCGTAACAAAGGCCATTGTTCTCGAAGATCATTCTTTCAATAACGAAATTCACTGCTTCAGAAAGTTGGGAAAGGAGTTCTTTCTGAAGAATATAAAATTTATTGATAATAATCATACATTTGTGGAAATCAATGCATAGGGCATAACATTTTCCATTTATATTCTTCATAAGGCACGTATTGGAAACATCGTTTTTTCAAAATTTACTATGTAGATATTGAATTTAGGCTAATGTGGATTCGTCATCGAATTTCGAAGCAGGTGGTGAGTTCGCTAGGGATTTCCACTTCAGGTTCTTTTTCCGTTTCAAAAATTTTTAATTCCTTCAAATAACTCTTTTTTCGGTATTTGCTCCTAAATAGAACGTATATATTAACTGATGTGGATTCGGAATCAAATTTGGACTAGGTAGGGTGGCTTAAAAAGAATTTCCACTTTCACTTCCAAAAATTTCATTGAAACATCTATTGTTTAGGATTGGCTATAGACAGATCTTAGATAACGATTGATATGGATTCAGCATTAAATTTTAGAGGGGATAGGATGACTCACTAAAGATTTCCATCACTTTCGATTAAAAAAGATTCAATTTCCTTGCAGTATACACTGACGAGCCAGAAAAACTGGTACAGTCGGGCGTATGCAAACAATGGAGGTATGCAACCAATCAGCGTAACGCGATGCTGTCGATAGTGCGTATATAAGACAAAAAGGTGTCTGAGGAGGCTATTAGATCGGTTCTTGCTGCTACAGTGGCAGGTTATCAAGATTTAAGTGATTTTGAACGGGGAGTGATAGTCAGCGCACGAGAGATGGGGCATAGCATTTCCGAAGTAACGATGAAATTTGGATTTTCGCGCATCTCCGACAGCGGTGCAGAAATCTCCGACAGCGGTGCGGCCGGAAAAAGACCTTGACAGAACGGGATCATCGACGGCTGAAAAGAATCGTTACACGAGATAGACGTGCAACACTTCCTCAAATTGCTGCGGATTTGAATGCGGGGCCATCAACAAGTGTCAGCGTCCTCACTGTGCAACGTACCTCCATTGCTATTGATTTATATCTCATTGGCTCTACACGATATTAGGTAGGTGTACCAGTTTTTCTGGCTCTTCAGTGCATATTTTCCAGGATCGGCTATAAAAAGAGCTTAGATGACAGTTAATATGGATTCAATATAAAATTTCAGATAGATAGGGATTTCCCTTTTGGTTTTTTTCCTCCTTCTGGCTTAAAAATTTTCCTTGAAACATCCATTTCTTTCTCTTACCTATAGACAGAGCTTAGATGATGACTAATATAGACTCAGAATCAAATTTCAGAGGAAGTGGGACAGGGCTGTCCATAAAGGGAGGGACGGACATCACTTGAGTGGAGGTCCCTAGATACAGAGGGAGACCGAACTGCCAATAATTTATTTTTAAAGATGGAGAAGACATGAAATATTCACGGGCACAAAATAAGAAAATCAAATATAGAGAGGGGACATGATAAATGTTTGTAGCGGGGCCACCATTTCTGTGGGCGGCTCTAAGAAAGGATTTACTAAGAATTTTGACTTTCGATATTTATCCAATTCCTGGTCAAAAATTGTCTATTTCCTTAAAACATCTATTTTTCAGAATCAGCTGCAGATCGAACTTAAATGATGACTGATTTGGATTCAGAATCAAGTTTCTGAGGGGGTTAGATTTCACTAAGAAATTCAAAATCCATTTTTTTTTTCTACACATGATTAAAATAATCTACATAAACCATCTATTTTAATCAAAACTAGAAATAATTTTTCGAGTCCTAAATAAGTACCTGCTATTTAATAATACAGATAATAGCACCATCACGATACAGGTAACAGCAACAGCACGATACAGATAACAGCACTCAATTTCCAAATCCGTCTATTTTGAATTAAAATCATTCTCACGACACAAATAAATGAAAATATTCGAAATCTCAAAAACATTTCCTTAAATCAGAAAATTTTTCCTATCTCAGCGAATTTTCATTCCAATTCTGTCAAACTTTAACACAATATTTATAATTGGGCCAACGGCCGTACCGTGCTGAAAACACCGGTTCTCGTTAGATCACCGAAGTCAAGCAGCATCGGGCGCGATTAGTACTTGGTGGGTGACCACCTCGGAACACCGCGTGCTGTTGTCCATCTCGGGTGCGGTATCCCCGTGGTTTGCGCGCTAGATTTGCACGCTACCACAAATGCCGCCGTGTTCATGCGGAGTACGATCACGTTAAACATGTGGGTCCGTAAGTCCTTCCGAGAGGTTGGTGGTAGGGGAAGGAGGGTACGGTCCCTGTGGATGCCTCCCCCACTGGGTTCCGGTCTAAATTGGGTGGCACTTCCCGGCCGTCCATACAGTTACCTTACACCTTTCTGGTAGGTCGGACGGTCTGGGTCTCAACAACAATATTTATAATGACAATATAATGCTAAATTAAAAATATGGGATTACATATTTTTAATTCGCAAATTAGAAAACCTAAAAGATTAATGCACTTGGTGCAAACAACTGTTTTTACCTCCAGAATAAATGTCTGTGAAATTGCTTCATTTTCTGCAAATCTTTGGCAGCAAAGAAAGAATAGATTTAATTTGACAAAATGTCGGGAAATCGTGATTTTATACTTTAAAAATTCATAAATTCGAATTCGAATGAATGAATAAGAATTTGAAAGTATGACTCCTAGATGCACCTGTGCACCTCGAGAGACACCATTATACCAAATTTCATGGCCGTACGCGTATATGTCCCCTCTATAAGTACACACACACACACACACACACATACAGACGCCTTCCTTTATTATGTAATATAAGATATAGACAAAGCTTAGATAATGATGATTGATGTGGATTCATTAAATTCTAGTGGGAACAGGTGTCTCACTAAGAATTTCAACTTTCGGTTCTAGAGATCAGGTTTAGACATCGGTCAGTTCCGATTAAAAAATGTACATTTTCCTTAAAACATCTATTTCCCAGGATTGGACATACTATATAGAGAGCTTAGATGGCAACTTGTATGGATTCATTATCGAATTTCAAAGGGGATGGGAGGTTCACCAAGGATTTCCATATCCGGTTTTGGAGATATCACTACTGCTATTTCGAAAATTCGCATAACTTTGCAAAATAAGTTTCCAAAAGAGAATAGAAATTCTTAATAATTCCATCAAACATTTTTAGCATACACACCACTTGCAATCATATCAAGACGTCTTTATAAATTATTACTTTCCTTATATACATAGTATAATATATAAGGACTAGGGGGCTCTGCCCCCTACTCGCTCCGCTCACGCAACTCCCTTCGGCAGACTTCGCCTCCTACTCACAGAGCTCGCTTCATATCTATCTTTCCTAAAAATTCTACTTTCAAAAATCGCGTTTCTGTCCCTGCCTATTTTCAGCAGGAGTGAAAAGTGTTGGGTTACTTTTTGGCTATTTATTAATTTTAGGAGTTTTGTCTTTAATTTAAACATGTTCAGGGTCTTATTTACATAGTTATCCTCATATTTACATAGTTATCAAACATGTCTTATTTACATAGTTATCCTCTTTTAAGGTCTTATTTACACAGTCATTCTCTTTTAGTTATTCATTTTCCAATTGTCTAGGTTTTTGATATTCTTCTGTTCCAAATAGGTTCTATTCCATAGTTATTTTTAACACTGTCTTTAAATTTTTTGGTCGTTACAGTGGATAATTTATTTTATTATAGGAGATTTAAATTTCTTTTATGTGGAATATTTCAAATTGTGCAATGCAATTTGAGTTCTGTTTGGTTTTGAAAATTAAATGGGGATTTGTAATTTGATTTTTCCTTTGGTATTTTGTTTAAAGTAATTTGATAAACTTATCTGTTAGTGAATTTAAATTTACCACTTATACATGAGATATATTGTTGAATTTTGAATTATGAGAATTTTTTTAGATTTTTTAGATTATTTTTTAGATATTTTTTAGAGTTATACGGATATGATATTGAGATTATTATTGTTGTTGAGAGTGCAAGATGTTGCACCTCAACATTATTGGAATCGCGTTTATTGGAATCGCGTTTACTGACATTTGTGTAAAATGATGCATAAGGTCATTTTAGTGTATATTCATCTTTTAAACGATCTAATTTGCCAATTTGTCAGTTTATAGTATTATTTGTAAACAATTCGGTTAATTTCTTGTGTTCAGTTCCAAATTGTGAGGCAATTGAGTTTGTTATTTGGGGTAAATATTCCACAATTTTTTTTTGTTTGTAACTTGAGCCAACATTGATATTATTATTTAAATTGGAAATTGTGCTTCGAATAATTGTTTTCTTTGTAGAGGAGGAGATTGGTATTGAATTTGATGATTTATATTTATTGGTTGTTATTTAAGGAACCGTTTCAAAATTTGTTGTTTAGATTATTGGAATTCTTTGGCTGGTCCAAAGTTTTTGTTAAAATTTATGTTTATTCATAACAGCGAATGATATAGAGCGCTGTTTATTATTTTTCTACTTCTTCTCTTCGATTGCCAATTTATGGAGCATTATTTTTTTAAAATGAATTTAATGAACTTGTGTTAATATAGAGTTATAATGAAGTTGAAGAGTTTAATGTTGAATTTATGTTTGTTTTGAGTTAAGAGAAATGTTGAGAAATATGTTAATTGCTATTAGGGAAATGTTTAGTGAAGTGAATATTTGATTTATTATTTACTTGATAAGGAATTTGATTTTTTTATATGATTTATATGGCTCATGTTACAGATGCAGTTGGGATTTTGATTTTTTTCTCTCTTTCCTTCGTTTCGCGTATTTTATCATGTGTAGCTAAAATTTTTCATTTTTCAAATGAAAATTTTTTTGGGACGTTCGAAGGAGTTGTTGGGTTACTTTTGGGCTGTTTAATAATTTTAGGAGTTTTGTTTATAATTTAAACGTGTTCAGGGGTCATAATTATCCTCTTTTAAGGTCTTATTTACATAGTCATTCTCTTTTAGGTATTCATTTTCCAATTGTTTAGGTTTCTGATATTCTTCTGTTCTAAATAGGTTCTATTCCATAGTTATTGTGTTCAAAATGGCGAAAGTTCGTTCCTTTAAGGTTTTAGCAATTTAAATTTATTTAAATTGGCTAAATTGTGATTCCATTAATTGCCCTTTCTATTCCCTTTAATTTGATTCCAAATTTATTGTTCTCGGATAAAAATTCGCTGATTTATCGTGATTTTTCAGTTTTATTCTATTTTCAGCTTTTTAAATATTTCAGAATCGTTCATATTTAAGAGGCGAATTTTATAAGAATGAGGCAGAAATGGGGGTGTCATTATACACACCAATTTTGATTTTGCTGAAAATTTTATGGTGGTTTCTTCTAATGATTTTAGAAGACATTTAATTTTTTTTCCCCGGAAAAATTTTTTTGTGACCACCAAAAATTCCTAAAGCCGGTCGCGACCCAGTATTTTTCTCAAATCGACATCTCTGTCTATTCTATTATCTCTGTGCATTGAGCATCAACCAAAGTAATTCTTGTGATTACAACATGAACTTTAGTAGCTAAATTGAATTATTTTGTAAATTTCATGGCTGACCTTCAGTGCAGCCTGGCAGGGTTGACCAAACTTTGTCGCGGAAAGTGAAATTAATAATACATATTTGAGACCTCATGGGCCCATGCACTGAGGGTCAGCCATAGTTTTCGGATTTAACTTTTGTAGTACTACCCAGTATTAACTTAATTAGCTCATTTATTGCATGGCTCACCTTCAGTGCTGCTGAAAAATAGCTACTTTTGTATCTAACGAAATGAAAAAGGGTCCTTTTGGGCGGTCCTGTATCTCAGTGCACTGAGGGTCAATGTAGAACTTGATAATTGTATTTCATAGTATGAGACCTGTCTTTTAACAAAAAATTGACAGAACTTTGGCTAATGGTCATGCGAGCACATAGGTCTTATTCCAAGACATTGTAGAAATGGAATATATGGTAACAAAGCATACAATTTGCTGTACAGTAGGTCTATAAGCTATTCACTTTATGTCATATCTTTCTTTAATATATATGTGACTAATCAGTAAGCAACCATATCCTTTTTCTACAATGTCATCTAATTTTACTTTTAGCGCAAGTAAAACAAAAGTAACATTGTAATTGTTGGCAATCACAGTACCGGTAGCCTAGTTCCGAGAAAATAATTTTAATGCAATGATGTACATCCTAAAATTGAAAAAAGAGTAAAAAACAATGTTTATCATTTTGGTAAAACATTTTTATTGAAATATTTTAAAATATTTAAAACACCTTTAAAGGAAAAAAAGGTGTTACAAATATTTTATGTTTTTACCGCAATGATAAACGTTCTTTTTTACTCTTTTTCAACTATAATGTGTGGTGTAAAACATAACATACCTATTTATAACAGCCTATTACTATTTTCTGATAATTATTTGATCATAGCACTGTTACTTGTCAGTATCTGGCAACACTTTTCATGATAGACAACCTGGCAACAAGGCAATTCAAAATGGCTGAGTTGTGGTTCTAGTGGAAACTTGTGAGAAACTGGTATATTTTTTTAAAATAGAAGTATGGATGAACAAATGTGTCAGTGGGATATGTTGCTATTTTCATTCTATAGATTCAAGTGCGGTACATTTTGGCAGCCATCAAGAAGGTGTGCACACACTGATCCTACAGTGCATCCTGCTAAGAAAAAAGAAACTGTTCGCATGGCATCATGGAAAGTATATTTACATTGGAATTTGAGATTTTCGTCTTTTCCAATGGGTGGCATGTTATGTAGCAAGCACAGAATAATTGATGATGAGAACAGTGCAGCAGAAATTGAGGATGAGAACCATTCAGAAGAAACAGCTAACCCAAATTATCAGCCTCCAGCTAGTACTTTATATATGAATGAGGCAGAAAGAGATCAACTTAAACAAAAAATGCACACCTTTACTGAAATTAAAGCTTCTGACATCAGTCCTATCAAATACACTGGATGATCAGGGTGTGCACACCTTCTTGACGGCTGCCGAAATGCACCGTACTTCAATCTGTGAAATGAACATATCACACCTTCAACAGTAGAAATGTCTTGTTGATTTTTATTACTGATAAGTTGAACTTCAGAAGCATTTTGTTTTGGGTGAAATCCAATTTTTTCCAATTGTTTATTTATAGATAGTTCAAGACCACTAAGTTGATATGCACCACTCTTTCTTGACGCTTTATGGTCTCCACAATTACCTTTCTTATGGAAGACGCATTGTTCATTCATACTTCCTGTTAAAAAAATTATACCACTTTCTCACAAGTTCCCACTAGAACCTCAATTCAGCCATTTTGAATTGCCTTGTTGCCAGGTTGTCTATCATTAAAAGTGTTGCCAGATCCTGAAAAGTAACAGTGCTGTGATCAAAATAATATCAGAAAATAGTAATAGGCTGTTATAAATAGGTATATTATGTTTTACACCATACATTATATTAGTTGAAAAAAGAGTAAAAAACAACGTTTATCATTACGGTAAAACATAAACTATTTGTAATACCTTTTTTTTTAATAAAGGTGTTTTTTTTCTTGTAATCGATACGTTTTCCTGGTTATAATATAAGCAACTCCTATGGAATTGGACCCTGTACGGAACCATTAAGTCTTTATTTCAAATGCCGTTTGCTGTGTAGTATGAAGAAAGCTTCTGAGATAAATTTCAGGGGGGAGGGAAGCACCTCAAAATATACAAGGGTTGAGTGATAAGTAGGGGAAACAAGGGTATAACACACAACAGGCTTAATTTCGACATGAATGGACCATCTCTGTCTCAATATTATCATCAGCCACATAGATAACTTTAGTCTACATGTGGTATGCGTCAGCAGATACGTTTCTATTGATAGCTGTAATAATCCCGTTATAGAGTATAGTAGTTGCTGAAGGACTTCGATTCCAATCTATGGCTCGGAGTACCTCAGCAACACCACGAAAATGTTGCCGTTGTATGAATGCCTTTTTTTCAAGAAACAAATCAAAGACAGACTCATGTCTGCGAAATACTGTGTGAACTTCAGGGTTTCCCAACACCACCTTGCCAAAAGTTCCTTTACTGGTCGAGCAATATGAGAACGAGCATTGTCGTGAATGAATACTGGTGAATTATTTTTAATAAAATGCGCAACTTCTTTCTTGATGCCAGGCAAACTTTTCTCAAGTTATACAGCTCAATTTTTGAAGTTTTTAAACAACAGCTACACTTTATTATACAATAAATTTGTTTTTTTCTTTCCTCTGTAGTTTTGTGGGTTTGTTTCTTCCAGCCAGTCGGTTTGGTCTTTCCCTTTTCATTTCTTTCTGCAGCTTTGACATCTTTTTATATTCTACCTAAAACCACGTGTACCAACCTTACTTGAGTAAATGAGGTCGAAATTCTTGTCGATCCTGAAGAAGATGGTTGTTATTCGTCATTGAAAATAGTAGATCAGTTTTTATATGTGTAATATATTTACGTGATTTTATTTAATTATTGTGTTGTTTTAGTTTTATCATTTTAAGTTATCTTTCCTTTGTAGTTTTGTGCGGTCGTTGCTTCCAGCCAGTCGGTTTGGTCTTTCCCTTTTCATTTCTTTCTGCAGCTTTGACAACTTATTTTCTCCTACCTAAAACCACGAGTATTAACCTTACTTGGTTAAATGAGGTCGAAATTCTTGTCGATCCTGAAGAAGAAAGCTGCTATTCGCCATTAAAAATAGTAGACAAGTTTGTGTATGTATAATGTGTTTACGAAGCTTTTATTTAATTATTGTGTTGCTTCTGTGTTATCGTTTTAGGTTATCTTCTCTTTGCAGTTTTGTGCTTTCGTTGCTTCTAGTCAGTCGGTTTGGTTTTTCACTTTTCATTTCTTTCTGAAGCTTTGACAATTTCTTTTCTCCTCTCTAAAACCACGAGTATCAACCTTACTTGATTAAATGAGGTCGAAATTCTTGTCGATCCTAAAGAAGAAGACTGTTATTCGCTATTAAAAATAGTAGACATGTTTTTGTATGTATAATGTATTTACGAAGTTTTTATTTAATTATTGTGTTATTTTGCATTCTATTTTGTGCGATTATTTGAGAGCTATACTTTGTTTTTGCTCCGTAGTATATTTCTTTCGTTCCATACAAACGGTCTCGATTGTTTTATCATCAGAGGGTTTTATCATGCAATGATCTTCACTGACAATTACCGCGCTGTCACTACGCCCATAGATAATGTTCATCACATTAATCGTAATAATAACTATAGTTCTGCATTTGTTTTTACTTCTAATATCGTAATAATGATCTGGATAACAATGCTATCAATAACAATCTAGATATAAATTTTTAAAAAAATTGTTTTGTGTAACATAAACCTCCAATCCATTGAAAATATCCATAGATTTGAATCGAGAGTTGAAAATTAAGATTCAAAGAGGTGAGGAAACGCGTTTTATAAATCAGCAGATTAAGATATAAACAATTGATAGAAATTAAAATTTAAAATATAATCTTTTAATAAATTTTTATTCCAAAACAGGAAAATTTTCCAATTTTACTGTATGCTATGTTGTAGAACATTAGATTATTTATAAATAAATTTTTTATTTTCATCTCAAAAACCTCAGAACACTGAATACAACTTTGGACTCCTGGATTGTGCCCAATAATGCCACCAGGTACACAACTCCGGCCATGTAAGAATTGACCTGAATTTCTTACGTGGAGTTCAAGGGAATTATTAGTTTTAAGACATTTCTTTTAAATCCTTTTACAACGTGATTTAAAGCATAGGTAGACAGACAAAATGTCTTGCGTACTTTTAAATTCCATTACATGTACGGATATAAATAGTTTAATCTTACATACGAAGTTTATTATTCATAAATTTACCGTTCAAAAATTTGTAATTTAAACAGATTTATTATAATCCTTTTAATTGAGGAAGGCGATCCTTTAAAACATAAGTTAGCGAAACATTTTCATTTCTGTTTTCCGCATGAGCCAGGCCTGATTTCTTAATTAGATGAAGGTCCTTTGATACTGCATTTAGCATAATTCTTATAAGCTAGAATGTCTTATATTTTAGTTTATCCTATCAAAGTAAGCAATCTTTTTCTAAAAGTTTTAAAAGGATTTGAACTATTCTCATGTGCATGCATGGGTTTCACGAATGTTTTGCTATTATACAGGACGTTTCAAAAAGATTGCCCAGCAAAATCTATCTTGTAAGATTGGACGTAAACCCATGGTTCTAATTTAAGAAATGCTTTAATTAGGTAGAACATGATAATATGCAAATATTTCCAAATCTATGTGACCTATTTTAGTAGAAACGTAGAAAATATTAATTTTTATACAGACCCCTAGAAAAAAATTTCCATTTATTAGTATGTTTTCCGTAATCCAATTAGTCAAACAGAAAAGTATCATTCTCTTACAATAAAATTACCCAAGATATCATTCAATAGAGTTTACGACCGGCAATTAGGAACTGCTTTAAAATTTTTGATAAAGATAGGTAAGCATGTGTATCATTTCGAGGGCAAATTTTATCCAATTAAATTAACTTTTTATATGATTGCCTAAATCTATGCTTTCATAAGGAAAATTTGAACAACGTTTAAGAAAAAATAAAATAATGTAGTATACAAGTATTTTGAGGATACGCTGGAACCCCTTCGTCAGTGCTAGAGAGCTAACAAACCTGAAGTCAAAAAGACAAAAGGGGTACATATATTAAAAGCAGAAGGTATTTTTCTGGAATGGGCAAATTTTATCCAATTAAATTAACTTTTTATAAGATTGCCTAAATCTATGCTTTCATAAGGAAAATTTGAACAACGTTTAAGAAAAAATAAAATAATTAAAATAATGTAGTATACAAGTGTTTTGAGAATACGCTGGAACCCCTTCGTCAGTTCTAGAGAATTAACAAACCTGAAGTCAAAAAGGCAAAAGGGGTACATATATTAAAAGCAGAGGGTAAATTTCTGGATATGGAAGGCTTCAGATAAAACCAGATTCACATGCATTTTTGTGAAATCCTTGCTGAAAAAGTCTCACAACAATACTCAAAATTAGAGCAATGTTGAACAAGTTTTATTAAATTTCTGTTTTTAGACATAGTTTTTATGTACTGAACACAAAATTTCAAGGCACATTTAGTTTTGCTAGTGTGGTCGTTCTTAGACTGTAAACGTGATTTAACATTTTGAATTAAGGAATATAAAAACTATGCCTAAAAACAGAAATTTAATAAATCTCCAATTGCTCAACGTTGCTGTATAATATTGACCAACGTTTTGAGTTTTCTACAGCAAGGATCATACAAATACATATATTAATATCTGATCTTGATGTTTTTAGCCTTCCATATTCAGAAATATTCTAGTAATGTAGTTAATAATGTGACGAATACTCCATTTTTATCTACGGTCTGGCGGAGTACCCTTTAATTTTTCCATTTTCCTTATATTTTCCATTTTTTATGTCTCCAGAATTCGATCCTGAACCCATACCAATCATTATTCAAGCTATATCTATAGGAAATTTCGAGAAATAGATGTTTCAAGGAAGTGACATCGCCATAACCGAAAGTAGAAATCCTTACTGAGTCCTTAAGCACCTCCAGAATTTAATGCTGAATACATATCGGGTATTATCTAAGCTCTATTTATAATCAATCCCGCGATATAGGGCGTTGTTTCAAGGAATTTTTTTTTCAAATGGAAGTGTAAAAAGATACAGCAAGTGAAAATTATTGGTTAGCCACTCAACCTCCTCCAAAATTGGATGCTGGATACCATATCGGTAATACCCATCTATAGCCAATCTTAAGATATAGCTATTTCAAGTAAAATGAAAATTTTGGACCGAAAATAGAGTGGAAATCATTAGTAATCCCCTACCCCCTCCAGAATTTGATGCTGCATCCATATCAGCCAACATCTAAAATCTATCCATAACATATCTTAAGAAACATATGTTTAAAGGAAAGTATTTTAAACAATCTGATGTGAGCAGAACATGACTTTCCCTATGTAATGCAATGAAATTACTTCTTTCACTGCGAAAAAATGATATATAATGATAAAAATGATATTTCATGGAACTCTATGTGAGGCCAGGAGACAAGTATGCAATTTTAAGAATTATGATACGCACAATGAAACAAAGCGCAGGCTGGTATGCGTCATTTTATGACAGTCTTGACCCGGGAGGTCATGACACAAATACATTTAGTTCACATAAATCGCAGGTGTGGTTGAGGCAAAAATCTCCTTGGGTCCGAGTCTAAAACCAATCTTCATTGGATAATAAAGTAGCCAGTGATGTAATGTTGCTACATCGCACTGAGGAACAACCAATAGAGCTACGGAGGGCGTACCTGGACCTCAGTCTAAACGATGCGGAAACTATGAGAGAATTCAAGATATATTCAGTCAATTGAGGCGAGGAAGGTCCAAGAGTGTGGTTAAATAATTGGGAGTCCAGAATATCCAAGAGACAATCATTTTTTTTATAAAAAATAATTGTCCAGAAGCGAGATATTAGCGTTGTATGTTTCAGTAGAATTGGAGTCCAAAGCGAATTGGAGTCGAGCGTCATGAATAGAATTGGAGTCCAGAATGTCCAAGAGTGTGATTTATAAAAAATTAGAGTTCAGAAATGAGAGAGGGAAGTCAACAAGAATCACTGCCCAGTAACGTGGAGGCAATAAATGTCCAAGAATGCGTTTCATAAGCAATGGTGGTACAGAAGCGTGGAGATATGAGAATGTGTAGTGAGCAACAGATGGTGCAAACAGAGGTATGGCTACAAACAGAGGTATGTGCCAATCTGCATATACACTATATGGCCAAATGTATTTGTACACCTACCGTTGTGGAATCAGAGAGGCATGTTGCATATATTAATAGAACGTTGGTCCACCTTTTGCATCAATCAAAGCCTGCACTCTTCTGGGGAGACTTCCCATCAGTTTTTGAAATATTTCAGCAGGAATTGATTTTCATATTACGATGAGAGCTGCAGTGAGTTTGGAAGATGGGCGATTTTGTCTGGCGCATATTCTGCGTTCCAATTCGTCCCAGAGGTGTAGATACATAAGAGGTGCTGATTTATTTACATAAGCAATGGTGGTCATAAGCGTGGATATATAAGAATGTGTACTGAGCAACAGATCTACAAACAGAGGTATGTGCCAATCTGCATATATATATATTAGGTCAAATAATATATGATTTTGGAATAATATTAAAAGCTTGGTCTCGCACTTGCATTTTCTCATCCTTAATCGTTTATATAAAAGTTAATGTAATTTAATCTGAACAATAATATGTGTTAATAAATAATAGTTATTTTAAAAGTTAAAATGTGGAATTTAATGTGCAGTGTTGTAATTAATGGTTATATTTTAGGAACTAGTGCAGAAGAAATAATGGTGGATTATTGCGGCCAAGATAGTCAATGTACGAATATACGATTCACGATCAGAAATAATTAAGAATAATCATTCAACCCAAAGAATCATTTTATATTTAAAAAAGTAAACTCCAATTAATGTTTTGTTTTTCTACACCACACTCTAAATTGAAACTATAAATATTTATGGCATCTTCAATAAGCAATATAGTTCATATTTTAAAATATTTTAATAATTAATTCATGAATTTGGGATCATTTCGTTAACTTAGCTTTATTTTTGCAATTTTAATGATATATTCGTTAATCTAGGACAAAGTATCGCCAAATTAGCGATATTTCACTAAATAAATCGCCAAGTTCGGCGAATTGGTAAGCTGCGAATTATAGGCGAATTGTCAAGCGTAAAAAAAAAACTACTATACGAAGTATCTTCTCTAGTGAACGGAACGAACTAGATCCACGATAATGATGTTAATATATTTATTGCATAATATTACACATGAAAGGGGAACATATTTTACAATACTCAATATATGTTTTTTAATTGTGTGTGAATTTTTTTGACGATTTTAATTGAAAAAAGTGCAGTATTTCGAGAACCGTTCATGCTAGCGTTCTAAAATTTGTGCCAATCATTTCCTAATAAAAAATTACATAAAAATATTATTTACTTATTATTAGTTTGGTTTTGATTTTTTGTGACTTTTTCAAAACTTTGTTTATACTCTGAACATTGGAATGCGTTTGAAATAAACACGATTCCAGGATTTACTGCTTGTAAATTTTGTACGAAGTTTCATTCGAAACGCTCCATTTGTTCATGAGATACCATCTCCATAAATTCACGAACACACACACACACACATACTTCCCCCACTGGGTTCCGGTCTAAATTGGGTGGCACTTCCCGGCCGTCCAAAACGGTTACCTTACACCCTTCTGGTAGGTCGGACGGTCTGGGTCTCATCAACAACAACACACACACACATACTTACACACATACACAGGCATCATTTCAAAAACTTCCATTGCGAGTTCAGGGATGCTTGAAACGTGTTCTTAAATCAAAAACTCGAATTCTACCCCATCACAATACTTTCACTACATATTATGCTATGTTTATAAGGAAAGTAAAGACTTTGACAGAATTACAATCACCATTAAATGCTTTGTAAAGAAGAATCACTTGACATGTATAAAACAAATTAAAACTGAAATTAATGGCTTGAATTAGGGCATTTTATTGTAAAATGTGTCATTGCAGGAGCCCAGAATTCAATCCAGCAATAATTACCCAGAACAGGCACATCGCATATAATTCCTTTCTCCGAACAAATCAAGCTAACTGCTGTCCAATAGTTAAAAGTAGTGTTCTCCATTTTAATCAATTGAACATTATTTTGAAATGCTAATTAAATCTCATTTATAAATAGTTTTATATGTTTTCACTTTTCCTATACATATAATATAATGCATAGAGAAATTATTGTGATGGGCCGAAAATTCGAATTCAAGTTTTCCACGGAAAAGCACGTTTCAAGCATTCCTGAACTCGAATCGAAAGTTTTTGAGGTGGTGTGTGTGTGGTTTTGTATGGTTTTGAATGTATGTATGTATATTGTATATGAGTGAATCTGTGTGAGTCAGTGGATGCGATATTTTACGAACGAATGGAGCGTTTCGAATGTAATTTAGTACGATTTTTACAAACCATGAATACCATGGAACCCTATTGATTTCAACCGCAATCGAACTCTCAGAAGACCTCCAAATTTTCTAATATAAATAAAGATCTCCTAAAAATCTAGTTTTTATTTAAAGTGCACTAAATAGTATATAATATATATTTTAGTATAAATTTTAAGACTGATATGACTAAATATAATAGCATGGGGCGCTTATTTATTTTTACTCTTATTGAAATTTTTTTCTACGACTGGCCCACGTTTTCTTTTTATAAATAGCAAATATCTTTTCTTTTTTATAAATAGCAAATATCTTTTTTTAATAAATAGCAAATAACTTTTCTTTTTTATAAATAGCAAATATCTTTTCTTTTTATAAATAGCAAATATCTTTTCTTTTTTATAAATAGCAAATATCTTTTTTTAATAAATAGCAAATATCTTTTCTTTTTTATAAATAGCAAATATATTTTCTTTTTTATAAATAGCAAATATCTTTTCTTTTTTATAAATAGCAAATATATTTTCTTTTTTATAAATAGCAAATATATTTTCTTTTTTATAAATAGCAAATATATTTTCCTTTTTATAAATAGCAAATATATTTCCATTTTTATAAATAGTAAATAAATTTTCTTTTTTATAAATAGCAAATATATTTTCTTTTTTACAAATAGCAAATATCTTTTTTTTTATAAATAGCAAATTTCATAGCAAATTTATGAATAGCAAATCCATTTTTGATGCGACATTTTAGTGAAGTCAAAGAAATTGTATATCTGATGTTCTTTTTTCGCATCATACGTTTCTATAAGAACTAACAAGTTCCTCGTAGCAAGGAGTTTTAAGTCAGTTAGGTAACTACAGTTATTTCAAGAGCGATATAAGCTCCATCTTCAGGTCCAAACGGAACAGTTCGAACATTATGGGCTTTTAACTAAAGCTGAAAGCGAATTGTGCAAAGTTCAAGCTGAGGCACCAATGTAATAGACAATGAATTTTATATTTTGTGGTTCAGTGGCATGTTTACAGACGTGAAAAAGCTTCTAAATGTTGTCGCATTCAGTGACACATGTTCCTTCATTTTTTGGAGCTTTTGTTCCTTTCTAATCACATGCATATAAGTCAATGAAGTAGTATTTTTCGTCAGAATGCATTACTCCAAATTACTTGTCTACTGATATCAGTGTTCCAGCAGTATGATTCGCGAATAACGTATCAAGAACTTGACGTAGAGACATTCCAATAGCATCATGATTTGTGACATTATGTAGACTTCCTAAGAGATTTGTGTTTCTTTATATTCGATGTAATAGGACTTCTTGAACATGATGAAATCTCGCCCAGTTTATTCGACGCAACGAATCGTGATATATCCACTTTCATTTGGAAAGGCGGTGGCATTCTCGCCTGTAAATAGTCTGATCATTCTATACATGTCAGCTGCTTCTATCATGTTCAATGTGTTCGTATTCCAATTTCTTGGTGGTTGGATTTCGGCTCTAACGGTATTAGCGGGTATCATGACATTGAACATATGTTTAATCCGATATGAATGTTTCATTATTTCCTTGGTGTTATGAAGTGCGCACTGTTCTGTAAACTTCACTGATTGGTATGTAAGCGCTAGTTTCTTTATGCTCAACATTGACTGCTTATTGTGGCTGAGCAGCACAAGGGAGGAGCATTTGTGTAATAGTTTTGTAATCTGACGCTTAACAACTCGCGAATTGTTATTTATATATAAACAATGGTCTTATCCCGTTTACCTGTAACGCTAGGCAATAAGTTTGGCGATCTTGGGGACTAATTTAGCGAAAAATCGCCAACTTTTCGATATTTCGCCCCAGATTGACAAAAAATGACGCGAAGCTAACGAAAATGACACCAAATTGACGAATTAATTATTAAAATATATGTATATGGACAGTATTGCTTATTCGAATGCTCTCAATGCAGAGTTTATTTAAGGTTGCGTGAAATATAAGTTGATTGGGTACTTTGAAACAGATTTACATTTTGTCTTCCGGAAAAGCACCTAATGCACGAGGACAACTCAATATTAAATACATTCTGTCGTAGATCTTATACATCATTCTGTCGTAGATCTTATACATTATTTTTCACTATAAAAGAAGCAAATTCATTATATTATATAGAGAAAGCTATGCGTTGCCCACATCTGATATTTAATTTTTTCAAATCGCCTGCCGTATAAACATATTTGAATTCGTTCAGTTGTTAAACAACATGATATAATTTTCTTCAAATGAAGTTCAAGAAAACAAAATCGTCTGTACTTTTCTATTTCTATGAAAGAGTTTTTTTATTAATATGTCAACAACCACTGATCCCACAAACTCGAAACATGAACAGGGTTATCCGCAGAGTAATGGAGAATAAGCATCCCCAATTTGAAAAGAAATCTGTCAAAAACTGTGGATGTGTACACCGCACTGACAAACAAGGACTTTCTATTTTATATACATATATATTTAGATCTATTGAGCTAAAAATATCTATTGATGATCTCATCTCACCTTCAAACTTTCTTTCCGACAATGTCTACTACGACTTTTTTTCAGATATATAATTTTTCAGATATATAGGGGAGACCGGGGTAAGATGATGAGCTGGGCAAGATGACGAATGACAGTTTTAACGAATTTATTCTTAAGTGGCAGTACTTGACGAGCATAGGTACAATTCCCTGTATCAGAACAAGTAATCGCATGCGGAAGGGCCCATTCTTGCTACACGTACAATTTATATTCTTAGTCAAACTTTATTAAGGGCAGTGAAACTATTTTCGACTTGTACTAAATAAGCTTGAGCTACTTAAAGGTAAGTCATAAAATTCTGATGTAATTTATGGTTACACTTTATAGTATTAAATACTCAGCTAATCTATCATAGTTTTAATCTGATGCATAGTTTACTGTATACCAGCCATGTTGTTTCTCTTAGTTATTCGAGGCAAGATGACGAAGGTCGGCGGGAGCAAGATGACGAAGTTCGTCATCCTCCACAAAGGAAAGCACGCCTATTTCTTTAGGTGCTAATGATAGCGAGACTGAAAGTATAGATAATCCCAACTGTGAATAAATTCCGGGATCACACACACAAGATGCTCCCCTCTTCCATCAATATTTAAGTTTAAACCCTTATCACAAGTTAAAAGATCAACAAGAAAGAGAAGAAAAATGTCAACTAGTGTTTTAACAGGTTCACTAATAATAAATTTGTCGCTTGAGAAACAAAATTCAAAGGATGAAATGGAAAAAAAGAAAACACAGAGAAATAAGAAGAAAATTGTTAAACAATTGCGTTTCGAGATGAGCTCAGATCAAAAGAGCAAGGATATTAACTGCCCAGCTTGTGATGAACCTGATATTGATCCATCCGACGAAGACTGGATACTGTGCTTGCTCTCAATGCGTAGCTTGGTGGCATGAAAACAGCACTGTGCATAAGAAGGAAGGCAATTCATCTGTGACTTTTTTAAATAACATTATTCATTAATGATTGTACACCTTTAAACTCTATTAGTGTTTTACACGTTCTTTAAATACCTCAAAAGTCTTGTTAGGTCAAAATTTGCGAGTTGTCATCTTGCCCCATATAGAAAATCATCTTGCCCCAGCACTGGGGCAAGATAATTTTTTTTACAATATTTTAAAACATGTTTTTGTATGGCTTAATTCGGGAGATTATCCGATATAATTCTTTTTATTAATAATGGAACGTATGAATAATTTATTTATGTTGCAAAAAATATGTATTATAAGTTTTACGAATTAAAAAAAAATCAAATTCGTTAACATCGTCGTCTTACCCCAGTCTCCCCTATATTCTCATTCCATTTCTTTCTTTTTTTATGAGAAGAAATGCGAATATTGTTGCGACGTATCCTTTGGAAATGTGAGTGGAAATACATATAAGAATGAGCCCAAATATCTGGATAACAAACGCGCTTATTCACAAGCACAGCATAAACAGGAACAATGTACAGTAAAACAAAATTTAAATGTTTCACTAATTTCACAAAATAGCCGATACTATTCTTAAAACTTTGACGAAATTAATTTCAGAAAACAGTACAGTGGCTACTATTCTCTAAAACATTGACAAAAATCACAAATCAATGTAGCTCGCATCATGGCTCGTATCATGTAGCTCGTATCATGTCAATTGAAACTGATTGAGTGATGATTCCTTTTATAGACTCGCCATAGAAACTTCTAGAAGTCCTTCATAACACGTAGAATAACCGTTATTTCGCGGTTCTTGTCGAAGATTTGGCAAGTCGCCAAATATCGCCAAATTGGCAATAAATCGTCAAATCTGGAACCCTCCGCCCAGCTTTAACTTCTAGAAATCTCTCATATCACATAGAATAATCGTTATTTCGCGGGTCTTCTCGAAGATTTGGAAAGTTACCAAATGTCGTCAAATTTGAAATAAATTGCCAAATCTGGCAACCCTCCTCCTAGTTTTAGCTTCTGGAAACCCTATGCTGTCGTCATGGGAAAGCATGCCTGTTTTCTCCGGCAGGTCTTCAAAAGAGGCGAATGTAAGGAGGGGGGAAATAGACTTCGAAGCGTTTAATAAGTTCGTAATAATATAGAGAGAACTTTTGCACATTGAATCTGCCTTGAATGCAATGCGACGATGATGAATACCCCTAAATTACCGGACTTTGAATATGGTCATTTAGTATATATAGACTTAACGTGTATACTCATGCACATTTACTTACAAATATATTGGGGTATTTAAGAGCTTTCTTAGTATATCTGTATATTAAGCATTCCGCGATGAATAGAAACAGAAACGCTGATTTATAGACAGACCTACAATTTTTCTGAATTAAGCGTAAATCCGTTTTATTATATGAATGCACAACAATGTAAAAATCCATGTCATCTAATAAGTACCTTACTTTCAGGTAAACTTATTTTCTCAAACCTTAAAGAGAATGGCACTTGGATTTCACTTACCATTAAATTTCAAACGAGGACTATATTTTTCATTTCATTTAATCTTTCTTTCAAAATTTAATTTCTACCGAAGGATTTTAGAGATGATGGCTAAGTCCCGAAAAGAAATTTTCGGGAAAACGTCAAGAAAGAAAGTTAAATCTCTTCTGATGTATGTGACTTTCGGAAAATGAAGTTAGAAGATCTAGAAAACTATTCGGAACTTCCCTTCATTGGTCTTCATAGGAAGCGGAATTCTCTTTCAAAAGTAAGAGGAAATTGCCTCTCAAAGACGCGTGGTCAGTGAAAGCTTTCACTGTAAATTTCCTTCCTGCCCACTTTTATTTCGATTCAGTGGCTATTAATTTTAAGGTTCGATTTTTCCGGAAGTCGATATTTTGAAGATATCAGGCACATCTAATGGTTTTTTAATAGTCAGTCTGTAAGCTGCTTATAGGGTGATATTTCGTTTTATGATGGTTTTTATTCTTTCTGCCTGAAAGTAATACTTCGGAAAAGAAGTTAGGAGACAGTTAGAAGGCAGTTAACGACAATTCTGAGCATTTAGAATCTGAAGTAGTTATATTTTGAATGTAGTTTAAAATCTGAAGTAGTTATATATTAATATGTGTTAGTATATAAGCCTTCCTAAGAGAGGGAAACTATTACTGTGCTTAATACCTTTTGTGTTTAACAATGTATGATACTTAGCGTCGAAAATATTTTCTCAAGTGGAATTTAACCCAGTTATTTTCTGTCTCTTGGTCGAGTTTCAACCTTTCGTGTCCCGGGGGGGGGGGACTTCGGGAGGCATCAGACAGACTTCATGCCCCCTCCCTCCGTTTTGTCCACCCCGGAAGAAAAATTGAAAATTCGTCACTGTTAGGTTCGTCTACTAATCGATACTGTAAGTGTGAAAAGATTCAGTTTTCTAAGCCACCAAATGCCTGATTGATAGTCTAAAAAGACTTGAAAAAGCATTTTCTTCGCCTCCAAGGGAAAATTAAACATCCTGCTACATTACGTATTGCCCGATGGTTGATACTATAAATGTACAAAGATTCAGTCTTCTAAGTAATCAAGAGATTCTGGAGTGTCGACAAAAATCTTTGAGATCTCTTCATTTTCTCCCTCCCCCACATACAGAGGGGTAAATATAAAATCTACCTCTGTTAGATCCTGTAACGTAGTCGATATAAGTATGCAAACATTCAGCTTTCTAAGCCACCAAAGGACTGTTTGGTGGTCTAAAAAGACTTGAAAAACATTTCTTCGCCTCCGAGAGATAAATTAAACATCCAGCTACATTATGTTCTGTCCGGTGGTTGATACCATAAATGTGCAAAAATGCAGTCTTCTAAGTGATCAAGAGATTTTGGAGAGTCAAAAAACTCTTCGAAAGCCCCTCGTTTTCTCCCGCCCCCCAGGGGTGTAAATAGAAATTCTGACTCTGTTAGATCCTGTACCGTAGTCGATATAAGTATGCAAAAATTCAGCTTTCTAAGCCACCAAAGGACTGCTTGGTGGTCTAAAAAGACTTGAAAAATTATTTCTTCGCTTCCGGGAGATAAATAAAACATCCGGCTACATTACGTTCTGTCCGGTGGTTGATACTATAAATGTGCAAAAATTCAGTATTCTGCGTGATCAAGAGATTTTGGAGGGTCAAAAAAACTCTTCGAGAGCCCCTCGTTTTCTCCCCCGAGCTCATAATTCCTCTCTTAGCTCGAGTAGAAATTGCATGCTTATTTTCTTTTGGTACCATTTCATATGGAATATCTTTTGACGTGGGTAGATGGAAAGAGATATTCTTCTCTCCTGAAAATTTCGACTGACTCTCAGGAGAGGAAACAAACAGGCGCTGGCATTAAGTTCTGCGTCAAACGGAGCAAAAATATTTTGTTCATTTACACAAAAAAAAAATAAATTCAAACAATTATTTTGGGTAATATACAGGATGGCCATAATTAAAGTAGAGAGGTTTAGAGCATTATTAAAGTAGAGAGGTTTTTGCTGTAAATACTATTTAGACCATGAGGTATTGATTTTTAAAAGAAAAAAAAAATAGTTCGCCTTTTTGCAAACCGCGGGCCAAAGTGGAGCTGTAAGGTCCATTTTTTGAGTAAAATTGGCATAAGAAGTACAGAAAGTTCCGTCGATGCTGAGAGGTATGGAACAATGCTGCTGAACTTTGTTATTTTTATTACTACTTATCATTTTGTAACTTCAACAGCGTGGATGTCTTGAATCTACGATATTTATACAGGATAGAGCACCCCCTCATATCGGATTACACGCACAGGAAGTCCTATGATAGCATTTTACCAACAACCCAATAATCGAGCGTTTCTTATGAAGTGGCCACAGCCCTGATCTGACCCCTTGTGACTTTTGGTTGTGGGGTCATGTAAAGCGCTTGGTATACCAAGGGAATGTGGTTAATTTAGCCACTTGGAAGTCCCTCAAAAAGGTGTTTCCTAGTTTTTACCTCCCTTCTCTGATCGAAGATAGATGGCGCCACTCCGTTTCCAGTACTTAGTTCAAGGATTTAGTTCTCCATAATTCAAAGCGCCGACTGAGCGTTTCGAGTTCGTGTCCTCTGCTAGTCTCAGTTTCTCACTCTTCCGAGCATCTAGTGTCGGTTTTCCATGGTGCCCCTCGCCCCCTTCTCTTCTCAATCGCTTACCCTGTGCTTTTCACCTCAAAGGGCCTAGTTCGAGACAATGAGTCAGAAGACGCTCTCAAGACAAATTCGAATCCAACAGTAGTCCTATCAAAGACAACATCAGCAAGTTCGTTCTGGAATCACAGCAAAGATCAGCACTCTGTAATTGAAGATAATCAGGACTCATCAATAAACACTCTGAAAAGAATAATGAAGGCCATCGGTAATTAGTGAGAATCAATTATAACTTCAAAAAGTCAAGAGATATGGGAAAGCCGTAACTCAAAAATCACTGGAAACAATGGGGATATGCATAAAAGATCTAAAGATGCTCTTGTCTTTATAGAGATAAAGAAAACTGTCAGCTACAAGAGAGAGTACAAGAGCTGGAAGAACGAATAGCATACATCAAGAAAAAGGTTGAAGCTACCCTGAAGACGGCAAAGGACAACCTAAACATTAGAGAAGTAATGGAGGACAATAAATAAAAAAATAAAACATATCGGACTCTGAAAACAAAAGTACAAGAGCTTATAGACAAAGCAAGAAAAAATTACAGAGAAGAGACTATACATTACATGAATGACCGCAGTAGAGACGATCAGTCAGGGAAGTAAAGATATTATCGATAATATAAAAGTAGTAGTTACAAAGGCAGAGAAGACATACTGTAATACAGTCTCAACAAGGCATGAAAAGGAACAGAAGCAAATAACTTCAATGTTGCAACCAGTATCGGAAGATTTTAACCCAAGGATCTTAAGAAAACTAAGTGACTTAAGCTGCCCAAGAAGCATTAAAATAAACTCAGTTAGAACACATGGCAGGGGTATCGACATCAGGTGCAGTGGAAAAAATATAAAAAAACTAAAGGTAGCGTTAGAACAATGAGCAGCTAAGGAGCAAAACAAAATTATTAGAAAAGGGAGCAAGAATAGGCAGAGTCAATTTTTTAATGCTATTTTCAAAATCCTTAATAATGTGTTAATGATCTAATTAAAATTGTAGTTTATTTTATAATGTTCAAAATTCTGTAGTAGTTGTAGAGATAACAAGAGATATGTTAAACACAGAAAAAAAATCGTTTATTACTTCCACCGCATAGAACATAGCTTTTTACATTGGCCGAGCTCCTCGTCGGAGACCAGTTCGCCAGAGATATCAGTCTGTGGTAGGTTCACACAAGTACAAATTACATTTACATTTATGGCAGAGAGGGATTTCATGACAGCATGGGGAACATGCTGATTTCACGTTTTGCATACTTCAAAATGTGATGGGGATACAGTTTCATATGAGAAAGTTTACGTAGTGGTTAAGAGTAGTGGCCATATATGATATGGTATGGAAGAGAAAAAGAGGAATTATGGACAGATCGTGTTAATATTAATAGCGTGGGATAGCATTTATTGTGGTTGCAATAAGCTCGTGACATGGAATTGGGAATAAGAATCTATAATAATATATATATATATATATATATATATATATACCCTAAAACTTCACCCATACATATCTCCTTCATAGCGGACGCCCGTTTCTCCCAGTACATTACCACGACCTTTACATACCTTCCCGTCAAAGTAGAAGCTACCTTCTTCCACACTTAACATATCTGGAGAAGTTTAGAAAAATTGGTATATTTAGTTTGATTAGATTGATTAGTAAAATAAGCATTATATAGAGCTAAAATTACATTAAAGAGATCAGAGATTTTAATATTATTAAAAAGTTCTTTAAATCAAAAGTTTGAAATCCAATTAGTTTACCTAGTGATGCTAATTTATTCTTTAATTATTTACTATTATTTAGAATAAGAGAGTTATTATATATATATATATATATATATATATATATATATATAAGGATATAAACAAGAAGAAAAAATAAGCGAGAACAGGAGTGACCATATGATTTGCATAGAATGGCAGGGGGGGATTGCGACACCCCTTTCCCGCTTAAAGCAGCTTTTACGACCCGGGCAACGCTCACGGCACCAATGTAACTCAATGGTCAATCTCCCACATGTGCAAAGACAGAAGCACCCGAACGGACACAAAAGCAAAGATGGAACCAAGCATGGAAGAGATACACCCTACAATCCAGCTTGAAAACACAACATTTTATAAGGGAAAGTCGCACATGCGCGATAAGACTTCATGATGATAGGATCGCAGATATGAAAATATATATGATTAAGAATACTCATTTAGAATCAAACAATGCACAATTTCTTTCTTTGAAAAAGGAATAGTAATAATGTTGTAAAAAATATCTAGGGTAATTTCTTTTTAATGCATCATTTATTATTTTATTACATTCATAAATGCAGTCTTTTTTAAAAGTACTGTAGTTTCTGTTTCTTCTGAAGTACCCGACAATAATATTTCTGAATATATTTTTAGTGAGGTTTGAATTCCAATCAATAATATTATTAATTTTGATATTGTATGAATTTCTCTTGTCGTGTATGGTTGTATAAATTCCATACTGTTGGTGTTTTCTTATTGACAAGTCCAGGAAGTCTGTCGATCCATCCTCATTGATCGGGTTTTCAATTAAGTCTAATTCCCTTGGGTAGAATGCAAAATCTATGTCAGGGGTGTTTTCATAACCCCCTAATATCACATCGTCAACATAACGGAAATAAGGTATTTCCGATAATATATGGGTTCCTCTTTCATATTTGGATAGATAAATATCCGCCAATATTGATGAGCATGCCCCACCCATGGGTATGCCTTTGACCTGTTTGTAGTAATGCGTACCGTCATATAGTATGTTTTCATTCAATACCAACTCAATCAAATCCAAATATCTTCTGAGAGTTATATATGGTTTTAAATTATATTCCTCATGTAATTCTTTCAAGATCATTTGTAGGTTTGTTAAATCGATGTTATTAAACAGATCCCGGAAATCGTAGCTTCTGAAGTTCAAATCTTTATGGCAAAATTTCAGTCGGTCTATCAATTCCTGTCCGTTTTTTAACATTATGGAGTTTTGCTTCTTAATATCAGTTATAACATATTGGAGTAATTTCAGAAGTTTTTTATTTGCTTGTTCCAGGTACGATCCGCATCCCACTGTTACAGTACGGAACTTGACTGGTTTTTTGTGTAACTTGGGAATAAGGATCAAGTATGGAAATTTTACTGATTTAATATCCATACCAATTCTTTTATACAGTGCTTTTATTCTATTAGTGATGATTGATTCGTTGCTAGGAATTAAGGTATACATGGCACTATCCTTATAGCATTGTGTTAAAGTATCGACATAGAATTTTTTACACGTGAATGCAAAATTCGATACGATTTTGTCGGTGTATGTCATTACGAATTCTTCATTAAAATGTTTGATTGAAGACGGAAATCGAGAACCTCCTGAATCCTTGTTTCTTCTCGGGTAGAATTGGCAAAAAGCACTGTAAAAGGCATATTTCCATGCGTTAAAAGTTTGTACAGGTATACTGTGTTTGACTGCCATCTTGTATATGAAGGTTTCCAGATCGTAATTAAATTCATTATAAATATTATTAAATTCTTGTATTCGGTACTTAGTACCAAGTTGTAATAAGTTTTTGAGTTTATTATCTTTTATAAAATCTAAGTTTCCAGTAATTATATGCTTGTGGTAGGGATCACAATGTATATTTTTATGACATTGACAGGATTCAATATTAAATGAAGACACAGTTTTACATAATTTATTGTAGTTGAATAATCTTCTTCCGTTGGTTCTTACAAAGCGATAGGATATCTTAATATTTAGATTAGGCAAAGGGAGACGTTCTTCTATATTATGTAATATATGGTTGAATGGAATATTTTCGAACATTTTATTCTTAAATGTTGTGATAAAAAATTCTTTTGATTTGTTAATTTGATATTTTGGTTCAAGTGCTACATTATATTTTGCGGCTCTGAGTTTAATTAAATCCAGAATGATGTCTATATTAGTGTTTTTATCTTCTGTATTGCAGTTATTTTCACTTAAATTGAAATTTATAATAAAATTCCATATACGTTGTAAGTATTTGATCTTTATACTGTTGGCTATATTCTTGATCCATCCGAATTTCACCGTTATTTCTGTTTTTATGAAGTCTGAGATTTTTTCTTCTGTTTTGATGTAATTAAATTGTTGCTTTTTATTTCCTCTTTGGTGTCTATAAGTTTTCTTAGGTATTGAATTTTCAAAGAGAGAGTATGTTTGACTATTCCTGCATCTTTCTTTATTGCAATTTTCCTTGAATAATAAAGTATTCAGACCATATGGATATGCAGAATTATATTGCTTTATATGGGTGTTTTCCCACCACAAGCGTTCAGAAAGTTCTGGTACTATATCAATAATAGTTACCATAATATTGCTGAAGGGGTGTACTTGAAAATGCCGTATTTCTAAGTTATTATTGGTGGATAGCTGTTGGATTTTGCCCACTTGACTTCGGTGCAAATTTATACGGATATTCAGGGAATTCTCATCAATATTGGCGGATATTTATCTATCCAAATATGAAAGAGGAACCCATATATTATCGGAAATACCTTATTTCCGTTATGTTGACGATGTGATATTAGGGGGTTATGAAAACACCCCTGACATAGATTTTGCATTCTACCCAAGGGAATTAGACTTAATTGAAAACCCGATCAATGAGGATGGATCGACAGACTTCCTGGACTTGTCAATAAGAAAACACCAACAGTATGGAATTTATACAACCATACACGACAAGAGAAATTCATACAATATCAAAATTAATAATATTATTGATTGGAATTCAAACCTCACTAAAAATATATTCAGAAATATTATTGTCGGGTACTTCAGAAGAAACAGAAACTACAGTACTTTTAAAAAAGACTGCATTTATGAATGTAATAAAATAATAAATGATGCATTAAAAAGAAATTACCCTAGATATTTTTTACAACATTATTACTATTCCTTTTTCAAAGAAAGAAATTGTGCATTGTTTGATTCTAAATGAGTATTCTTAATCATATATATTTTCATATCTGCGATCCTATCATCATGAAGTCTTATCGCGCATGTGCGACTTTCCCTTATAAAATGTTGTGTTTTCAAGCTGGATTGTAGGGTGTATCTCTTCCATGCTTGGTTCCATCTTTGCTTTTGTGTCCGTTCGGGTGCTTCTGTCTTTGCACATGTGGGAGATTGACCATTGAGTTACATTGGTGCCGTGAGCGTTGCCCGGGTCGTAAAAGCTGCTTTAAGCGGGAAAGGGGTGTCGCAATCCCCCCCTGCCATTCTATGCAAATCATATGGTCACTCCTGTTCTCGCTTATTTTTTCTTCTTGTTTATATCCTTATATGTCACTCTGGATGCAGAGCTGCTAAGCGCCACATCCTCTGTAAGGTTTCTGTTTTCTCCTTTATACTTAATTAGGAGTTGATATACTTATTTTTATATGTATATATATATATATATATATATATATATATATACTAGAATAACGTAACCTATCATTTAGTACATTTAAATAATTTAGTAGTAATTTACTCGCAATAGTAGAGTAAGAATTGAATCGGTCAGTGGAAAAAGGATAACATTCCACAAAAGCATATTTTGAGAAAACTGAAAAAAACTGTTTACAGACCAACCTGTTAGTTATACAAAAAAACTTACCATAATAATTTTGTAGAGCTGATGCCCATGTTTAATTTTAAAAAATATAAAAGTGTAAATATGTGTAGACATTTAGATATTAACGATTTATTAGAGAGAAATATTATCCTTTTTGCACCCTTTATCAGGTTATTGGTAAAATTGTTTGAAAATAATGATTTTAACATATGTTTATTAAAAAACATTGGTTTCAAATAAAAACTGAAACTGATAACACATTTTGGACAAGCTTGTATCCTAAGTGTTCTAGTTGCATTGTCCACAACAAATAACAGAAATTTTGAACTAATATTATCTCTAGTTTTTCTTTTAAGAATAAAATTATGTTCTAAGTGACTATTATAGCTTTTAGGTTTACTGGAAAAGTCTTTCCAATATTTAATCACATTCTATTCATCATCCTCATCATCACTGGAAGCTGAATTTGAAGTAGGCAACTGGAGAATCTCCTCATAAAATAATTGGTATTCTTGAGGCACGTGGTGTTTGACTTTTGAAATATCTTGCAGTTTTTTATGGTTAACTGCAACTTTCTCATTATATGCCTTGTCTGCAGGAAGCAACACATTGTCTTCTTTTTTCTTCAGTTTAAATGTTACACTGTGACGACCACCGATGTAGTCAAAAGCCTTAACACAACCATTTGCCTCACATGTATGCCAGATGTCTGTACTCATAGTACAATTCTCACCCTTTTTTTCTAAATCCTTTGATGTTCCTTTGAAGTAGAGAGGCCACCAATTTTTAAAATTTAGTATGTTCTCATTGTTGATAGACTTAACTTCGTATTGAGGAGAGAGATTTTTAGCAGTTTTAATGGTGTTCTCATATTGGCTTGGCATATAAATACGATCCATCCTTCGAACTGCCCGCTTTATCACAGAGAAGCTCCGGGCACAGGGCAAGAAACTATGGCCCCTTGAATGTAAAATAATGATTGATAACTGAAAATTTGTCATTCATTGTCAGAGCCAACAGTAATCTTGTAAGTGTGTGATTACGA